>CM026197.1:18193715-19471215 GCA_014839995.1 Xenentodon cancila
GCTACACATACCCCCCCCCCCCCCCCCCCCCCCCCCCCCCACACACACACACAGACACGCACAATAATGTCTGTCAGACTTATGATGAGGAGCAGAGCAATGAGGGACTGTGATAAAGGGGAAACATGCGGAGCGTAGAGACGGCTGACGGATGGTTTCACTCATTCAAAAAGCCAGCCTGAGATGTACATGCACTGAAGCAATATGTCCCCTGGTCTTCTTAGTCTCCATCTTTCTGCCTCCTCTGCTGCGACAGATAATTAACCCTGTGGCACCTTGACGCACTGACGGTACCACCGTAGACCAGCGGCACAAAACGGATCTGTAGACTGACAGGTTGACTGCTGTTGACCAGCAGTAGTGGAGATGTGAGTCGTAGGCTGACACTGCTACCCGTGACTCCCTGTGTGTGAGGGATGGAGATAATAGAGGAGGGCCCTCTCAAAGTCAAGCAGGGAGCGGCGGCAGGGTGGCTGGAGGTAACCAGAAGGGAGAGTAATTGCCTCACCACACTCAAGGTGCTTGAAATGATCTGTGACCCGTTCCAAGTGTGTGCGCTTGAAGGGAGGGTCGAGAGACATATTGTGCAAGAAAGGCACGGAGCAAGAGAGAGAAATGAGTGTTGCAAATGCCCATTTCCTGCCGCTGCGGGGTCACGCTTGAGCCAGGAAGTGTGGGATGGAGTGGAAGGTGGAAATAACAGAGGGATAATCTTGTCTGAGCTCCAGTGAGAGAGGGCAGGGGGCTTGTTATGAGAAAATGAAAGGGGAAAGGTGGAGGAAAGGAGAGCCACGGGCCATTAGAGGCACCTCAGCAACCACAAAATGATGGAGAACGCTGAGAAGGGTGCAAGTAGCTCCCGGTGAAGATGAAGATAAAGTGAAAGAGGTAGAAGGCATGATGCAAAGTTAAAGTTAAATAAATACATGAACAAATAAATAAGTAGACCTGCACATTTGTCTTTACAAATAACTTCAAACCAATATGTGTGGTGACTAAGTTTGGTGATTATTGTTTTTTTTCATTAACACCAACAATAATTATATTCTCTTAAAGGATTGATACTAATTCATATTAATAATACCTTCAATTGCACATCATTAAGAATGCATCAACTCAGAGCTCCAAAAATCGTTTGACCATCATGCAGTCTAGTTCCTGAAATTTAAGCCTTCGCTACATTAGTCTTACATATCCAGACGCGTTTCCACAGGCAACCAGAGAGATCACCGTACCGTCGCTGTATCAGATATAAAAAGCCCATTTTACAAATGCAATAGTAACTCATTCATCAAAGTCTCCGCCTGTACCTATTACGGCTAATAATAATAATAACGCTGCATTTATTGTGCTTCATTTCACATGCAAAAGATTTGGTGGAGCTGTAGCTGAGATTATCATTTTTAAATGACACCATTACCACTGAGTCATTGTCTCTTATTCACTCTCTTTACAGTTTCACAATAAAATGAACATTTTTCTTGGAGTTCCCACTCTGACCTGATAAGGAGACTAACTGTTGTTTGAAATGTCCCCAGCGTCCTTTTATCACGGTGCTGGGTTTTTTTAGTTTGGCCTTACGTTTGTGGAGCTGTTCCGGAAATATGAGATTGTTTTTCAAACTGGGAGTTGTGAAAGAATTGCCTGTGGCTTACAGGGTTAAATCATTCACAACTGTCTCAGGTGGTACCAAGTGTATCCAAAGTACCCGTGCAAAATAGTAAAAATAGTTTTGGTGCAGCAGGAGGGTAAAAATGTAAAACTGTTAACATTAAATGCTTATACCTGCATGTTTATACCGCACACACTCACAGACTTTAACCAACGTTCAGCTTCCAGTGAGTCAGACTAAAGCTTGATTTATGTTTCTGTATTTGATCAATGATGAACCTTCGGCTTCGCTCTGAACCCTGTGTTGTTGCCCACACTCGAGTCTCACCTGCACCTCCCCAGAAATGTCACTACAAGTCGCAGCACACAGGAATAAATGCTCACAACAGCACAGGTCGCCTGTGTGGGCTGCAGCGTAGGCTCTGCATTGATCTAACACAGAGGCATAAATCAGAGTCTGCCATCACCATGCGTTCTCAGTGTCTGTCATGCTTTTCTTTATTCTTTGACTCTAATAGGTATGTGCTACAAATCCAGGCAGTAGAGGGAATAATAAGAGGACATACAGATGGTATTGAGAGAGAGAGAGAGAGAGAGAGAGAGAGAGAGAGAGAGAGAGAGAGAGAGAGAGAGAGAGAGAGAGAGAGAGAGAGAGAGAGAGAGAGAGAGAGAGAGAGAGAGAGAGAGAGAGAGAGAAACAGCGAAGAAACAGTTTATTTCTATCCTAATAACTCTTTATTCTCTAGGCTCCAATCTTTTTTTCTCCCTCCTCTCTCATCTCGTCTTGTAACTGCCCTCTCCGGGACAAACAAGCCTAATCACAAGGTATCAGCTGGCCTGTATGCCCTCACACTTTTTTTTTCCTCCCTCTCTCTCCCTCTTTAACGCTTCTTCCATTCACTCTCATTATCCCACACTAATTTCTATGCTTCACTTCTCCTACTGTATTCCCTGCTGCACTTACAAAGCTAATTGTTGGGGCAGAGGTTTGAGTACTACTCAGTTGAGACAACACCTTTTTTTGTCTATCAAACATGTGAGTAACTATGCAATGAACAGGACAAAAAATAAATAAAATAAAAGTAAGAAGAGGTGAGAATGTGAAGGGAAGCACGTGTTTTTTTTTGTCTTTTTTTTGCTACAGCTATGTGTCTTAAAGAAAAAGCCTTGCTGTATGCCAACCATGACGTAAATGAGTCCGAACAGGCACCTCCAGAATCAGTGAAAACAATGTTGACAGGACTTTAATGCATTTCAGAAGATGAATTTAATGAATTTTTGGTCTGTTTCCATGACGCTGTCTGCAGGGAACTGAGTCTTCACAACGTAAGCTCGGGCCAGCGTTTGTCATCTGCTCCTTTTACCAAAGGTTTAGCACTTTGCCTCCATCACCACAGGGAATGTATCAACTGTACAAGGACGTTTGGGTAGTCCACGAACCAGATGTCATGTACGACGTCAAAGCTTTTTAAAGGTGTATGCATTA
Organism: Xenentodon cancila; assembly: GCA_014839995.1. Lineage (NCBI taxonomy): Eukaryota > Metazoa > Chordata > Actinopteri > Beloniformes > Belonidae > Xenentodon > Xenentodon cancila. The sequence continues at coordinate 18,196,813 of CM026197.1, forward strand.
TTTCAGGTAAATGTACCAATGTACTCTGTTTCAACCTTACCACTGACTCATAAAGTACAATCACCCGTCTTAGATTTCTTTCACGTTGGGTCCATCCAGTCATGAAGTCAATGAAAGCCAGCTTTGAATGGATGATGGCAAATTGAAGAAAGAAGCAGAGAGAGAGAGAGAGAGAGCAAGAGATAAAGCAAGCCAGGGAAAGGCCTGGATGAAAATAAGAGTGGTGAGAAAGGGGGAAAGCTAAAAAGCAAGGCTCTTATTAAGAGATTGTGCAGAGTAAAATGTCACCTTATTATCAGAGCTGAAAAGCGTTCCTCACTTTGTCCCTGCTATCAGAGAAACATGATACTCCACACAATTTCATAAAATGTGAGGGTCAGTCAGCATGAGGGTATTTCTATGGCAACGATCTTGTCTCCATATGCTGATGCTTTATTTTTTTTTCCCCTCATATTATAAAGTGGCTTGAAATTTCATACAGCGCAACACAGTAAATCAAGTAAATAAATAAATAAATCCATTTGATCCAAATTCGTAGTGTCAGATCAAACTGTGAGACGAGAAGAAAATGCTTGCCCAACTCTTAGAGCTTGACAGTTTTACATCAACAGACTTGATAAGTCATTTGCTGCTATGGTGGATCAAACCGTGAGTACAGTCTCCCCTCGTAAAAACCTTCCTGACATAATATTCAGTATTTAATATCACAATAACTTGAACACATTAGTCTATGATTCAGGTTTGAGTGTTCAAAATAATTCACTGACGCGTTTTGGAGAAGGATCATGAAACACATCAGGATGGCACTCAAAAAGAAGCAAGTTACACTTAAAATGGAACAATTTTAGTTTGAAAGTGACAGTCACTTTGAAACCGGATCCTATTTTAGTGTTCTACAAACGGCATCTCCATTCTTATTAATAAACATACTCATATTAAACGTCAGGTAAAAGATTTTGTTTTTGTGTAAGTTGAATGAATTGACGGTGTGCACAGATCATTTATCGTACACATCAATCACCAATGTTTTGTAGACACACAAATTACAATAATGTAATAACTTTTAACAAAACTCTCAGGTTTAATCGAAGGTTTTTAAAAACAAAACTTGGGTCTGAATGGATTCTAACACTATTTGAGTACAGGACTAAACTCCCAGTGCCACTTACCATATTTCACATCTCCATCTTCTTCTGTCCTTTAATCAACTGTTTTTTAATTTTACCCTCCTAACTTTATTTTCATCCCTCTATTCAAGCAGTTGTGATCTCAGAGAAAGAAAACAAAAAAGGAAAACGGTTTGCTGCTCAATGCAAGTTTACACACTGTTTAATGCATCTCTGATGTACTCATGCACATCTCATGTACTGCTTCCGAATTCCATCGTCTCCTTTTCCTAGTTATATCCCTTTTTATGAACTCTAATGCCACTTTAACCAGCGTATTCTCTGTATTTTTGTTCAGCGCTTTACACTCAGTTTGGAGAATGAACATGCACGTGCAGGTACCACAAGTGGCTCTGTGTTTGTTATGCTTCTAGCTGTGCATATATCTGAGTGTTTGAAGCAGACAGAGAATAATGAAAACCTTGCTGTGACCAATGCTGTTTTCATGATAGCAGCACACCAGCTGAGCCTGGACATCACTGTGCTTTGTTTGTTTGTATCCAGCCACAGTTCGTCCAAGCTGTATGAGCTGTGAGGCCACCTAAGCAGTATGTATTGGTGCCGCATTCCCAGCATAGTAGTGGTTAAGTGTGCCTGATATTCTGAAGACAGAACTTTTGACGTATTTATTATTTAGCTCACAGTCATTTGAACAACTGTGCTGCCAACAGACAACACCAAAAGAACCCTGTTGTGGCGGCGTGGATGTATTTACCGCTGACCTTCCTGTTGGGTTTTTTTTTTTCATCTGTTAGACACACTGTCTGCACACTGATGCTACAATCTAATGCACATTGTTGCTGACATAAGGTCAATATGATCGATAAATATTTCAGCTGTGTATTTTGCTGAGAACGCCCTCCCTGAAGCACAACCCCTGCGTGAAAATACACAACATGGCAAAATTCTAGATGGCACACGGCTGCGGCATGGCTTGAACTGCGGCTGAGACTTGCACATCGTACATGCACATTTACTTATTTATTTATTTTTTACATTCAGATCCTCTTCTGATGTCACATCAGTATAAAGCTGATGATTCAGAACAGGTCAGTGTTAAGGATTATTCCTGTGTACTATTTACTACCAGCCCCTCTCCTCCTTACCGCATTACTGTGCAGCAGCTCACTTGAATGGCTGATCTTTGTCTCGGTCTCTCTCACTCACACAGACACACACACACAGGTACACAGAGCACATCCAGGAGTCGTATGGATGCTGGAGGTGCTGGTGCGGGAGCTGGGGCCAGGAAGGTTATTAATGTTTGCTCTCACAAAGCCAAGGTCTAGGCCATGAATCGCAAACTCCAGCCTCCACTGGCCCCAGACATTAACAGCCTCGGATAAGACATGAAGGATTGCCTGCATTACAGGAAAACAGCACCACAGCATCACGGTCTCACAGCCATCCTCACTGAGATCCTCAAAACGCATACACACATATGTGCACAAAGCTTTTTGTGCGCCAAGCACGTGTTTGTGGTGCCATCATGAGAGACATTTTGTGATGTAACTGAGGACGGTGCACTAGTGTGTGCAAAAAGATGACAGTGCAGTAAAGTATTTAGGGAAGAAAATCTGATGTGAATGGGAATAAAGACTTGTGTATCCATGTAATGTATTAATAAACAAAACCTCAAACATGTAGGTCACGGGCAGAAATTAGACGGGCTTAAGAGATTCTGCAGGATCAGAATGAAGCTTAACATGGATCTTTGTATTCGATCTCTAGCAAATATAAGAAAACCAATCCGTTTTAGATTCTTTTTCGTAACATGTTGAAAAACAGTAGCCGGCTCTCTCACCTGCGTGCAGCTGTGATACATTAGTAAATCTAAACATCGCCTGAAAAGAAAAAAAAAGTCAACCAGTGAGTTATATGAAGTGAGCAACATTTCTGTTCAAAACAAAGACAAACATGGCATGATTCGAAAACCAGGGCACCAGCCTCGCCACACAGCATCTTCGAGTCAGCCACACTGGCAACCTTTGCCCCGCGTTGATCCGAGGGTCAGAGGTCCTGCTCTGGTGACAGTCTGAGGGCCTCCTGCCTGGACCCTCTGGGCCAGCAGAGTTCAAAGGTCGCCCTGCAGTCTTCAAAGTCACTAGGCATGTGGTCCAAAGCCATCCATTACTATCTACAACCCGAGGATAACAACAGGCTTTAATGGCATCTGACCCTTCACCCGGCTGGCATGGAAACCCTTCCCTGCACCTGAACCATGAACAGCGTGAGCAAAGACTGCGACTGCCAAAAGTACTCTGAACAGAGACGGAGCCAGAGGTCAGCGCAGCCTTTGGAAGGCTCTGTTTTCTAAGCAGTTTGTGGAGATTTGTGATTTGAGGGAGCAAAAACTAATAAAGGTGTCAAGGCTGTGAAGTTCCAAACTGAAAGAAAACATGCGTCTTTCGTCGATCAGACTGGTGACAGGCTGTTTTGTTTTTTTTCTGGATGTTTGTTTTAAGTCGTTTCATTTTGGAGACATAAACAATAGAAACCAAGGCGTCCCTCAGTCCCCTGATTACATCTTGATCCTCCTTGCGAGTATCTGCAGCCACATGGAAGCGCGCCGCTTTACAGCTGTAGATTGTTACACTCCTGGTCCAAGATGACTTTGAGTTAGTGACGAGTATGTGTGAGCTCGCCCCCGATTGTGGTCGTAATGGGCCGGGGTGCCATCTAAGAGCCAGGAAGCCAAAAGCCTGTTAAACCCTGTCCCCACTGCACAAATACACACAAACACATGCACACGTCGGCTCTCACATGATCTTGATTATCAGTGTCAAGCTCCTCCATTATTTACTCGGAACCACTCTTTGCAGCATCTGAATTATTAAACAAGTTTATGTTCACGTAATCCCTCCCTGAAAGGTGGTACAAGACTTTTTGGAAAACCCACTACTCCCACGCACAGCAGCAGTCCCCTTTGACTGTTCCCTTTCTCGTTTATCCTGAGTAATACATTCACAGAAAAAGGAGTTGTAAAGCTCAGGGCTTGTTAAGGAATGCCTGTATTCCTTAACACATTTTCCGAAAAGAACAGAGAGAAGCAGTTTGTCTTCTTCTGATGCTCCTCTTCACGTGTTCCTGTGGGCTCGACAGGCCATGGCAAACATGCAGTTAAAAGGACAGAGACACCAATTCAGAATACAGATGGACGGGCAGACAGACAGATGGACCTGGGGAAAGACAGGCAGATTTCCACTAGCACCTGGACACCGCAGCACCCAGTCTAGGCCATGACTGTCCCACAGTTGGACTGCCTTTGCAGCACAACCCCTCCCTGTAAATATGCTGTCAGAGAGCAACCCCCCCCCCCCCCCCCCCCTGCAAACTACACACCTAACAGACATCCAGTGCATGAGACACTCACACGCTGCACACCCTGCACCCACTCGAGGAGGACCTCCCTGCAGAACCCGGTGACTCTTCCTGGGACCAGACAGGTGGTAGGAGCAGAGTGGGCACGCGAATGCCTGCCCACTGCCAAGGGCTCCGTGCCAGTTGGCGCACAGTTAACCGGCGCTCTCCCTCCATGAAGAGTACAGCGCAAACATGAAGATAACAGGCCCACACACACGCGCCTGTTTTAATGTACTTGTGAGGACCTTCAGCGACAAGATGCTAGACCCCAACCTAAACGTCACCTTTAACGCGACACAAACCACTTGATGAGTTCAGGACAGGAAAACAAAATTAGCTTCACGTCTTAATCTCCAGCACATACACACACAGACATACTACAAGATATGTTTGAAATAAATAAAGAGAATGAAACAGAAGGACGTTATCTGTACTGGCTCATTTGCAAAGAGATGCAAATAACTATTTAATTAAAAAAAAAAAAGAGGATATTTCACCATGTTAAGTCTCACATTTTAATACGATTGTTTTTCTGATCCATGCACTATGACGTTATGTGCAAAACCATGTTTTCAGTATATAATTTCAAATCCTGGCTTTATCAGTCTGAGCTGAGTTGAGCCACAAAACTACACACAAAAAAGAGCAATTTAAAGAGGATAGAGAAGGGCTGCTACTGAGAGAGGCGGTGAATCGTCCCTGAAAGCGAAAGATAATCAAGGTCAAATAAACTGGAGGAGAATAAAATGTAGAGTTTGGAAATTGATGATCTGTATCCTTCTTTATTTTGAAGACAGAGTGATCCTCTCCGTGCCTGATGTTCACTAATACAAACAAATTATTAAAAGGGAAAAAACTAATGTAACAAACACAAGTATAATGAGCCCTCTGCATGGAGCATTTATAAATGTTTTCTTTTCAAACTTAAATCTACTTTGCAGCTTTTCAACCAGAGAAATTCAATTTTTTTTAAATTATTATTTTCCATTCAAATACTATTACTTTACCAAGTCAAGTCCAAAATCTCATTTTCTTCATGACTGAAGTGTCACAAAGCGCATTATTCCAAATCAGTTGTCTGGTGGCACAAATCTCACCCCATACCGAGACGTGCATACCCTCTCACACATGTCACTGGCAGATTTTGTAGCAGGGACGCTGATCACCATATGCCAACTAAAAGAGAGACCCGATGTCTCCCACAACAGACTAGCTCTGTATTTGACACCCACACACTGTGTCATCTCAGTGATGGGAGATGTATATTTTCCTCCACAATACAAATCCCTCTATAGGCAGTTATATTTATAGACAGAAACACTCAGCACGATGAGACTCCCTGTAAGGAAGTATGAATCCTTTTCCATCTTGCTGTTTGTGTTTGGCCAACTTACAGGGCGAGCCTCGACGCATAAAACTCGGCGCTGCATATGTTAGTCGCGCTTACATGTGAGGATGTAAATGCGTGCGCTTGGGCATACGTTATTTGTCAGCTTCTATATCAGAAAATGTTTCATTGTAAACCTACTTTTCAACTCAGTTAAAACTGATAACCTGTCAACAAGTGCAGTTTCCCTCCCCTCCCTCTGAAGACATTACACTTTGATAAAGAGAGAGTTCTTCCAGTGTAAGAGCAGAGCGTGAAGTGTCATAACACCATTCCTCAGCAGTGATAGATCTGACAGGACATCTACAGGAGGTTTTCTGAGATGGGAGGAACTTTTTTTTTTTTTTTGTTGCTTTACTAATTCATATGCATGCTTCCAGGCTGATCCGCTGCTGCAGAGTGGAGAGCCGGGCATGCCATGTTCAGTAAAACGTGGCAGCGACAGAAAATGTTCCAACAGGACAGCGGTGATGTGGGGATGCAGACATCTGGAGATCTGAACACGGAGAGAGAGGGGCATACATGCAAGCTGGAGGACAGTTTGTAGATTAGCGATATTTAATTAAACAGCCCTGCTGGCTTTTGTCTTAATTTGACGCTCACAGTTAGATTTTTTTTCTCTCTGCAGGTTAAATACACTTAAATATTAAAGAGTATGTTAACCAAGTGAAAATAAAGTAACCTGCACTCAAAGCATCCAGGCTGCACTTTCTGCACACACACACACACGCACGCACACACACACACACACACACACACACACACACACACACACACACACACACACACACACACACACACACACACGCACACACCATTTAGTAAAAACGTCCATGCCATGAGGCAGGCGGGGAGCGGGGAGGTTAACTGTTACAAAACTAACACTACTTTAGTGTTGAGTCTTTGCTCGGTAAAACAATCCACCCCCCCCTACCTCCCTGTCTCCGGATCAATCCCCCGCCCCCCGTCCCCAAATGCCTCATCCTGCTCTTAGCAGAGGTGCTGTCGCAGGCCAGCAGAATTGTGGCCGACCTTTAACCTTTGCTCACTAATTACAGCACCATGGTGACAGTTCAAGTACCTCGCTGTCCCCGAGCACCACAAAAAGGTAAGCGCACACACACACACACACACACACACACACAAACACACACTTGTCGGATCGACATTCCAAAATGCGTCAGCAATGATACGTAGCACACACGCACACACACACACACACACACACACACACGCACACACGCACACACGCACACACGCACACACACACACACACACACACACACACACACACACACACACACACACACACACACACACAGTTTCAGATACATGCATAAAGAACCCGCTTGCAGGTAGAGCTACATGCACACGTACACGCACTATAAAAACACATTGTTCCAGGTTCCGGGCTCTAGGAAGTCATGTAATTGGGGACTCTTTTCAAACCTGACTGGTAGCGATCCCTCTGACCCCCCACCCCCCCCCCCCCCCCCCCCCACCCACCTCTTCTTCCCTATCTCATCTCTCCTACTTACCCACCAAGTCCCCCTCTTCTACCTCTATTTTACGTACAGAGGGCTGAAAACAAAATACAGGCACATAAGTCTTTCTCCCTTAGCAATCTGCCAGCTCACTTCTCCCTCATGGCCCCAGAGTACTGTACACCACCCCTCCTTGTGCGGAAAGGGACGTGTTGACACCTCGGGGTTTGGTATCCTGCCGTCAGCTGTGTGCTGAGACCAGGATAAAAATGGCATTCTGCAAATTGCTCTAGCATGCAAATTTGTTTTTTAAACCACTTCCAGTGGAATATACCACAGTCAGACTTGCACTCTCATGAAAGATTAGCGACTGCAGAAGCAGAGACTCAGGAATATTTGTGGTAACACAGCAGAAATGGTTATTAAATTGAATTAACTGCTTATAACAACTCCAACAGTAGTTGAAGGGCATGTATTTTTAGTATAGCAAGCTTTGCTTCTGAATTATTTAAAAATGATTAACAGTTATCGCACACATTATAATACATTAACTGATACTAGTATTAATATCTGCAAGCTTTGTGATGTTTGCCAATTTTATCACACTAAAGCCTATGTGAGCAATCAATCTTATTGACCTGACATTGAAGAATCGACTCAGATATGCTGCAGCAACTTTAGTTTCAGGTCCAGTGAGGAGGGCTTAGGATTGTTAAGGGTCATCCCTGCAAGGGTACACAACTCTTTGACCTTTTAGCTTTTAACCTAGTCCACTTGCAGAGTGCAACTACAGGCATCTGGTATCATGACCGCAGGCTGTGGGTTAAATAAGAAAACAAGGGAAGAGAAGCCAGATTTTTGAGCTGCATGTCTTCATGTGTCTTCGCTGGTCCAGGTTACTGTCAGGCTGATGTGAAATGGTCGGGAGCTCGAGAGAAACTGGACTGAAAACAAGTGTTTCTGGGGTGTGAATGCAAACGTGATGTCATTGTCTAAAAGATGCAAGACTGTTCTCTCGAACAGTTTAGAGGAAAAAAAAAAAAGTCACATTTCCCCTCCAAAGGGAGGAGGGAGTCAGATAGATAGATATCGCGGACTGTTTGAAAAGCTGCAGACCCAATTACTCAAGAGAAGAGAAGGGAATGTGTATGCACAACGCAAGAGGCGGAAGGAGGTGGGAGTGTGTGTGTGTGTGTGTGTGTGTGTGTGTGTGTGTGTGTGTGTGTGTGTGTGTGTGAGTGTGTGGTGTGTGTGAACGGGGGGGCACAGTAACAGTACAAAAAGAGACACAAACGACAAAAAGAAAAGCATGACAACAATGTACATTCCTTTGGATATGACTTCTTTTGTGCGTTTCATGTTTTGTGAAGCGTTTATTTTTTTTTCCTTTTTTGTTGTATGATTTATAGTCCTAGTGTTGCGTTTTGTCTAATGTGCTGGTGGATGAGTGAGAAGCTCTTCAGCAGAAATCACAGAACAGTACAGAGAGAAAAATAGAGGGTTATAGAGGATATCTCACAAAAAAAAAAAAAAAAAAAGCAGAACTATTATCGGAGGCTGGTACTGATGGAGAAAGATGATGAGGTTGGGACTGAATGTGACTCACAGCTACATCCTTTTTGATCAGTTATGGTTGTTACACACTCGCTCTTCCTCTCTGTCCATCAGCCTCTCTGTCTCACACACAGCCAGGCAGGCATGTTAAGATGGGAATTCCTCACAACACTCTGCGCTTGTGTGCGGCAGACATAGCATCCATTATGCATGCCTCACACACAGTCTCTTTACACGGGTCAGCACCACATCCGCAGACTTGTGCACACACACACACACACACACACACACACACACACACGCGCAAATGCAAACAAGGATATGCGTTTACATGCAAAGTGGCCCACACATACCTAAGCCTTTTAGTCAAATGTCAGGGATACTGCATCAAGGGCTAAAATCGTCTCATACCATCACCCTTCCTCTACGCACAGAGAAACACATCTTGCTCACAGACATTGTGCTGCTTTCAAAACTGTTGTAACCCAGTCACTGTGCTAACATGCTGTTCCTTCTCCTTTTCATTTTCAGACAAAAAGCCACGAGGGAAGCGGCATACTGAGATATAAAGATAGCGAGGTTAGCATGGAGGTAGAAAGGGTGAAGTCGTGCTTTCACTGAAAAATAAATGATTGCTGAGTGATTCATCCTTAAAGATAGGAAAGGAAATAAAAGGAAGGACAATGCAAAGGTGGGGGGGGGGGGGGGTGGGGGGGGGGTGGGGGGGCCCTGGGCCTCATTTCTCTATTACTACGACTACACCCATCCTCGCCTTTTATCCTCCGCTTCTTCTGCCTATAATAACCAGGTATATTGCTCTCACCCTCCTCTCTTTTATCTTTGTCTGAGCATATCTGTCCTCTCCAAGCCCATATCCTGCGCTATCCATTCTTCTTCATCTTATCTGTGCAAATTTGCGCTGTGCTGCTGTTCTCTTCACATCTTCTCCACTGTCTCTCCTCCTCTCAGCTTGACCTCACCTCTCTCTCTCTCAGTGCTACTGAATGTCCTCTTTCTCCTTTCTATTGTGCTGGTGGCAGAGCCAAGAGAGGCGTGCTGCGTGTACATGTGTAGGTTCAGAACTGTGTATGCGTGTTGCAGTTCTGACCCTCTAATCAGTGTGAGGAGAAACAGAGGAGGACTTGTGCTGCCCAGTGGGGTCAGAGGGCGTGTGGAGTCAGCCATTACCCTCTTTCAGTGAGACGCACACACACGCACACACACACACACACACACACGCACACACACACACACACACACACACACACGCACACACACACAAAGTCCTGGGCTTCATGCCCAGTGAGACATCTGCCGGTGAACAGACAATCTTGTGTGTAACAACCAAGCAAGAAATGCACACAAACACACACATGCGCGCACAAGAACAGATAGGACACAGCGCACTGCTCTGTATCAGCATGCTGTTTGACTGCTGCAACCCCAGGTCTCCTTATCAGCTGTGTCTCATCTATCACTGCGGCACAGACGCAACTCTCCCTCTCTACGCCCTCACATGAACACACAGCTCGTGGGAGCCCACGTCAGTCTGTGTTGACATGGCTCCAGCTTCTCAGCTCACTGCGCTGCTGTTAGGTGTAAAGATGCAGTGTAAATATCATCCGATATGACCCACACACTTGTGAAGGAGTTATCTATTGTACAGGTTGCACGAAAAACGCACGCCTCTAAACAGCCCAACCATCCAAATCAGAATTATTTTTATTGATACTTTACAAAATGGGTTAAATTTAGCTGATGTGAAACACGTTTCTGCAGAGGTTTGTGCTACATTAGGCCCAAAATCAGCATCCTGCACTGATCAGTGCACAACATATTGTGGCACCACGCGACGAGCTGCCAGCAGGGAAATTATAACAGTTATGGTGCTGCAGTTATCGTTAGTGTCGTCATCGTCCTGCTGCATGCGCCCGTATCACCCATATGTTCATGGTAGAAACACAGTCTACGCCTTTGTTCCCCGTTTGATCTTCTTATCTGCCCTGTCCTCTGCTCTGCACTGCTGTCCTTCTCCTCCACCTCTCTCTACTTAGCAACACCCCCTCTCTCAAAATCATTCTGTCCTGCTTCGTGTGGCGATCCCACACTGTTCCCTACAGACTGAAAGAAAGGCCAGCTTAACATTGTAGCAGCTTGGCAACCAGACACTAAAAGAGGGGGGTGTAAAAAAAAAAAAAAAAAAAAAGAAAAAGAAAAAAAAAAGCCCTGTGTTTTCCCTTGAGCCTCCTCTTCCCTCCATCTCTGACCCCTTGTTTCTCTACCCTCTCTGTCTCTGTGATTCTCTCCTCTAAGCTGGCTGATGGCAGTGGGGTCGGAGACCCCGGCTGAGTGGGACTCATTACAGACTCCCTTCATTTCCATTCTGAGTGAGGCCTGTAGAGAGAGTGTGCACCAGGGCATTGAGGTGCACTCGCACAGGGAACAGGGCGAATACATTGAGCAAGACACCACTTATGAAGAGTGACGGCCAACAGAAACAGCTTTTAATACCCCCACAAAGGAATAAGAGGAGAGGGAGGGGAGGGAGGGAGAACAGGAGCCTAGCATACTAACCACAGAGGGAAGGAAGAATAGGGGGAGAGACGGCAAGGCGAGAAAAACCAAAGCAAGAAAAGAGTAAGACAAGGCAGAGAGCATGGCAAGCTGTGGGGCTGACACAACAAGAAGGCTTCTTTAATAAACATGAGCTGGAGCCCAGCGCAATCGAGTGCTACAACGGAAAGCTTATGCAGATGAGAGCCGACCTAATGATTAAATGGACTGGTTAGAGAAAAGGGAAGAGAGGAGGGAGAGATTAAAGAAGGAAAGCAAGGCAGAGACAAGAAAATAGTGTTTAAGTGTCGGTGATGGAGTGTAAACAGAGGAGGTCCTCTGCTGTGTAGAGGCAAACTTTGTTAAACACAGAGACGGAGGAGAAATGAAGAGAAAAAACAGATTTGCCCACCGTGCAGCTGCGCAGGATAACAGGACAGAGTCAAGAGTAGAAGGAAAGTACATGCAGCTTGTGTCACAAAGGTTCAACATAACATTAGGAACATTTTTAACACCCAGTATATTCAGAGACAACAACAAAACTGAAAAAAGAAAAGAGAAACTGCAGTGAGATCAGAGGAAAAGAACAGCTGTGGGTGGAGGTTTTCTGTAGTTGAACTGGTTTAATTAACCCTGACAAAAGATATCAATACACTCATTATTAGCGCTGTGTCTTATCCCAGGTTTAATGTCCTGTTTATTATCGCCAGGAAAGTATTCAAATCTGTTCCAAATCTTTAAAAATCAACGAGAACAGAGTAATCAGTCTCTGTTTGATGAAACATCCCCCTTCATGCATGTATGAAAATACTCCTCAATGAAAGTCAAACTATAGTTTTATTAAGAAAAAAGAGAGACTGTCCACACGCTCGAGTTTTATTTTCATTTTCAGTAAGAGCTAATTTGATTTCTGTGCTGCTTTTACATATGATGATGCCTTATCTCCTAAACCTGCTCTGGGGTAGGTTAGGTTTCCAGCATAAGTTGCCATAGTGATACAGTATAGAAGCTTTAAAAAAAAAACTCAAAAACCCAAAGCTTGGCCTAAATTACATCAATAAGGCACCCATTTCCTGTCCTCTTTTATCTATTTTGGTAGGAAAACGAGGGATTGTGTTGTTTTAGCTTGTTGTATTGCTCTCTGTGTTTCGTGAAATGTTGTGTCCTCCCATTAGGGTGTCGGGTTGTGTGAAATACTGCTGCATTGAGTCACATTGACATTGACATGTAAAATGTTGTGCTTTGTGTGATGTTATGATTTGATGACGACCACTGTGGGCCATAAAGCATCACAGTAATTCCTCATCTCGCCTCAGACTTATCCAGACTCATCAAACACTGATACTGTGTTGTTTGCCGAATCACCTCATCAGCCACAAATGTGAGGCTGTTCATACCAATTACTGAGCAGCATTTGTGCCTCAGTGAGTTCTATTACTAGTAAGGAGCCCCGATATTTAAGGAAGAGAGGGGCTTAAAATCATATGAAAAAGGAGAGCTTTTTGATGGCATGTGTGCAGGAGATGGGCCTGGGTTTTTTGGAGGAAGAAAGCTGTTTACCTGGAACAGAGGATTATGAGACAACTCCCTATGGCATGTTGGGAGCTGTGGGGGCCTGAGAGGCCTGGGCCCTAAATCAGTTTAAAGAACAGTCACAGCTCTCAGAGTCCCTCAGCACGACCGTCTCCTCCTTTACGCTCAAACACACACACTCTTCATCAACCCTAAAATATTTAACCTCTCTCCATTTCTTTTTCTTCCAAATGTTCTGGCCCCAGTTAGCGTTGCAACCTTAATCCATCAGACAGTATTTCATTTTATCCCTGCAGGAGTGATCCTTTGTGCTCATTTCCAAATTGCAAAGCAGTTCATTCAAAGTTGCAGCACTGACATCTATAGTGTAAAAAAAAAAAAAAAAAAAAAAAGCAGCAAAATCTCAAATGCTGCACATAAACAACTGAGCAGATGTTGTATTTAACTGCAAAGTTTGCAAATAAATACTATGACAGACAGATAGAAACCTGAGATAATTATGCAGTGTGAATAGGATTTAAATTGACATCAAAGTGTCAACACGGTGAGGATCTACAAACGAAATAATTTAATGCAAGTTACTGCAATCAAAGGATTTTTTTGATTTTTTTTTTTTGTTCCCCAGCCATCACACTGAAACAATTTAAACCGGTGAAAGACACGTCCTAGACTGAAATCTTTGTCTTCAAAACATTAGGAACATTTTTTTTAACACCCAGTATATTCAGAGACAACAACAAAACTGAAAAAAAAAAAAAAAAAGAGAAACTGCAGTGAGATCAGAGGAAAAGAAGAGCTGTGGGTGGACGCCAGAAAGAACACTCCTACTCTAAAGTGGGACAGTGTGTTGGCAGCATGTAGTCAGTGTGTGTCTATCTGTATGCATGTATCACAATTGTTTCTATTCCCGTGCGATAAAATGTTTGTAATCCTCACTTCATCTTCATGTCAGCCAAAGAATGTGGGTTGATCGTTCTTTATTGTACGTATATATGTGCGAGTGTGCGCGAGTGTCTTTTTGCCTTTCTGAACTCGCACCGCTCATAGGCGCTAGTGTGCACCTGTTTCTCAGAGGGAGTGGGAGAATAACGTGTACGTGCCACACAGAGTTTAATTAGCCCGTGTGGTGTTAACAGGGCTGTGGTCAGACGAGGCTGTGGAGCGGTGAATGAGAGCAGGTGGCCTCGGCCACTTGAGGGAGTCAGTCTGCAGCCTTCGGAGTGCACCACCTCCACCTCCATCTCCAACTCCATCTCACCCGGCCGCACAGTCCTCACCTTGACTGATGGAAACAGAAAGGGATCCTCCAGGCTTCTATAGGTCCCAAAAAAGGTGGGATTGTGACATTCACTAATCACTGACATGCTGCCGTTTTCCCAGATGCTCCTTTCACCCCGCAATACAGAGGCTTTTAACAGGCGTTTAAGTTATTTAAACTGGTATCTACTGCTAGTCTGCCACAGCAGGAGTTCTGGTGGAAGACCAGGTCAAGAGCTGACAGCAATATTGTGGCTCGAAGACAGAAAAAGATGGGACACATGGTAGTCGGTGCCAGGTGGCAGCAGTGGCATCTCTCTGCCACCTGTCCTGGGGAATATGAACCCCTCTCACTCCTCCTGTTCTCCCAGTGTGGGATGACACTAGCTCTGTGTCTGCCTGGTCGGCTCATTGGCTGTCAGCCTGTCCATCTAGTCCATCTGACCGTCTGTCGGCCTTACTACTAGTCAGTCACTTTCCGTGTTTGCCAGCCTGACTGTTAGCCTGTTTGTGCACTGAAATGGTTTTCTAGTTGCACCCGTATTCCTCATGCGTGGTAAGACTTTTTTTTTTTTTTTTTTTTTTTAATTGTCACAACCATTACCACTTCCCTCACTGCCTCACAGATCGCACACTCCTTCTTCCCAAGCTTCTCTTCCTTTAATTTCTCCATTACCCCCTGGCCACAGTTCAGCCAAGCCAAGCACTCTAACAAGCTTAAGCTATGCAAAAGCTATCATGGCAACCAGTCATTTCAATTACAGACCCACACACACACACACACACACACACACACACACACACACGCACACACACACACACACTCATCCACATCCACAGACAAACAAACATGTGCGCACACAATGCAACAGAAAACAATACCTCCAGCAACACACAGAGAACAAGACCTTGTTTCATTCCCTGCCAGCTACATTAAACTTCAAACAGGTCTTCCTCATTGTGAACATGCACCGTTTCCAGTCTGCTGTCTCTGAGACAGGAAGTGACTACTGCAACACATGGCGACTGGATTGAAAAATGCCTATGAAGGAGGTTGAGCCGGGGGCAACATTTCCTCACACCTGGCCCGGCAACCGCGAGCGGGTTTCGTGCAGAGGGTCTGCTGCTAACGCCGCTCCGCTGGCGTGTGCAGTACAAAGTGGCGTTTGAAAACGCGCATGGTCGCAGGAGAATGCATGCTCGCAAAGCAGAAATGTGCATAAACAATCGCTCAGATGCATTCATACACAAACTGGCGCACACACGCTCAGAGGACAGCAGAGACTCCTCCTGCCAGCCCTGCACCATCTGTCTCTCTGTCTGTGCTTCACAGCCGTGCCCAAACAGGGCCCCAGCAGAGCCGGTGTGAAATTAGCTGCCTTTGTGGGGCTTTGTCTGCTTATGCATGTCTGTTTGGGTGTACCAGCACGCCTGGTTTTAGATGCGTATTTTAAAACATATTTGCAGTAAGTCTGTCATGAGGTGACCCATGTTGGAGTGCCGGTGCGCGCATGTTTGTGTAACGTAGTTGAGGTGGAGGGAAGGAGATAACCCGTGGTCTAATCTTAGAGCTATTTCCCCTGACCCGTGACCTTTGACAGCCACAGCCTTTATATACTCCACCTACACCAGTCTGCAAGGGAGGTGTGTATGTGTTCATTTGCTATTGTCTGAACAGTCAGTCCCTGTAAGCCAATTCAGCGCTGGCCGGCCATTTCTAGCTCCCAGGGTGCTCTTTGATATTCACTCAGTGCTCTGACCTTTCACGAACTTTGACCAGACCTCATGACCCCGGGCCTTTGAGAGCGCTGCCCTCCTCCGCTTAGCCTTCAAGTACGTAATAAATCATTTCTGGTCTGACATCCTCTCACACTGACGCACACGACTGAGACATCATCACCTTACACCCCTTTACATTAATGACAAGCTGTAGAAGAAGTCAGATAGGTGTATCAAGCCTAAGGCAAACATGTAACAGGAAATCTAACTACCATAAAGTATATTTATCGTTTTAGACCAAAAAAAGAAAAAGTTAACGAGAGTTCAGCATGTGGTCTGAGGCTTCCACAGGCCAGTCTGGGCTGTTTCTACCCAGACTGACGAAGAACGCTGCTGCCTTGTGACAGATAATCATTGTGTTCTTCTCTACTGCTGAGTCTTGGCCAGGAGACAAACCGTCTGGCAAACAGACAGCTTTACGATGCAGAGCTCAATCAAACTGTCTGCCTACCCAAAGGTAAACACACACACACACACACACACACACACACACACACACACACAAACAGATGAAATAACCTAGAGCTAGTGGAGCCTAAACCAGATTGATAACACTAAACAAATCAGTCTGTCGATTCCCCCCGATTACTTACGGCGACACAACTTTATCAACAGTGACATTTAGATTGTTACATACTTTACTTACTTAATTAATTTATAAGTGTTCTAATTCAGATGCCATTAACATTTCACACTGGATGTTTTTAGCCATTATTTCTTTCATAGATGAGCGGTAAAGTCAGCAGTCATGACAAAGGGAGGGAACCCTCTGCTCAACTGTGTCAGGAGCCCTCTGCTGGACACGTGAGGCGTGGCGCCACGTCTCATACTGCTATGCGTTTCAGCAGCAGGAAACTAGAAGCTGAGAGGCTCTACTCTCCATTAAGGAGAGGTGATCTCCTCACCAACGTAAAACACCAGCAGTGCACACAAAATGATGAAAGCAGTCCGCTCTGCCCAGTTAGAAATTTAAAGGAGAGAAGAAATGGGAAAGAGAATAGCTATTTGTTCAGGTAACAATAGTGTGTGTAACTTCTGTAACGTTCCCAGCACTGGTATGAGTGTGTCCAAAGATCCCCCTTTGACTGACGACCCCTTGCCACCTTTTGCACTATACAACAATTGTCTCTTTGAGGCCCTAAGGCCCCTCTCAAGGCAAGGCATGGATAGGCAAAGCAAGTTTATTTGCACAGCACATTTCATGTACAAGACCATTCAAAGTGCTTAACATAAAAAAAAAATTAAAAATGCATTAAAAAGTAAAGGAGGTTAAAATCAGAATTAAAGACAGACAGACATGAATTAAAAAGAATAAAACATGTGAGATGCAACAAGTAAAGGTTGTAGTGCATTGTGGGAGATTACAGACATGCAGCAGTAAATAAGAAGATTTTCAACTTTTTCAACTTTTTTCAACTGAAACTCTCAGTTTTTAACTTTGACTTGAAATTTGAGAGTTTCAGCAGCCCTGATGCAGTCTGGGAGTTTGTTCCACAGGTGAGGAGCATTAAAGCTGAACGCTGCCTCGCTGTGGTCGGTTTTAACTCTGGGTGCAGAAAGTAGGCGTGGCCCTGACGATCTGAGGGTTCTGGTTGGTTCATAATGGACCAGGAGATCAGAGATGTGTTTTGACCTGAGACCATTCAGAGATTTATAAACCAACAACAGGATTTTAAACTCTATGCTGTGACAGACAGGAACCCAGTATAAAGATCTAAGAACTGGGGTTATATGGTCCAGTCTCTGGCCTTAGTGAGGACTCTGGCAGCAGCGTTCTGAAGAACTGCAGCTGTTAGATGGATGTTTTAGGGAGACCCGTGAGGACAGCGTTACTGTAGTCCAGTCTACCGAAAGAAGAAGTCCTGCTGAGACATCAGTCTTTTAATCCTTGATATGTTCTTTAGGTGATAAAAGGCTGACTTCACTACTGTCTTAACGTGGCTGTTAAAATTCAGGACTGAGTCCAGAACCACTTCCAGATTTCTGGCTTCGCTATTGGTTTTTAGCTTCACTGGTTGAAACTAAGTGACAACTTTAATGTATCTTCCTTGGCTCCAAACATCATTATTCCTGTTTTTGTCTTCATTTAACTGAAGAAAATTCTGGCACACACACTCTAGTATTTGATAAATGTTTGAATTGGATTATAGTCTCCCAGTGAGATGCTTCTATAGATTTTTTTGTCATCTGCACAGTTATGGTAACACCTATTGTTCTTTTTAATCATTTGAGCAAGTGGGAGCATATAGTATATGTTAAACAACAGAGGCCCCAGAACTGAACCTTGAGGAACTCCACATTATTTTTGTTAGTTCAGATTTGTAGTTGGTAAAGACACAAAATAGTCCCTCTTTTTTAGATTCTCCAACCAGCTAAGTGCCTTGCCAGTGTTCAACTGGTCTATCAAGATGTTATGATCGACCGTGTCAAATGCAGCACTGAGATCCAGTAAGACCAAGACTGAAATGTTGCCACTATCCATATTGGAGCGGATGTCATTAAGGACCTTTACTTTCTCAGTGCTGTGGCGTGGCCGGAAACCTGACTGGAAGACATCAAAACAGTCATTTAGAGTCAAGAGGTTGTTCAGCTGTAACAAAATCAGCATTTTCTATGATCTTACAAGGAAAGGGGAGGTTTGATACATGCCTATAGCTGTTCGCGAGTGACCTGTCTAGATCATTCTCTCATCCCTGAGGCTGTGTACGTGTGTGTGTGAATGTGTATAGTTGAAGGCCAGTCGCAGCGGTCTGAACCTTTGGATGAGCTAAAACGATTAGGTGAGCCAGAGGTGAGAAGGGAGGAGTCCAGCCTCTCTGTCTCTTAGGGATCAAAAATGACACTTGGCCTGAGCAGATGCCCTTGCAGACAACTAACTCCCAAAGCAGGTTCAAAGGTGGGAGCGCAGACTCAACAGCTGAGCTGTGTAAATAGCTGCCACATTGTATCCTCAGAGCTGGAGTAAAAGCAATAGGCTAAGAAACCTGCGGACTTCTGTTTTTCTGCTGTCTTTTGACTTCAGCTGCACCCAGTGGCTGAAAGCAGAAGGTCGTGTTGACTGTGGCAGAAAAAGATGCACTAGAAATAAAGAAGTAACTCAAAGGTTAGTAATAGGTTTAAGGTAGCGATGAGTTAAAAGACATGAAAACCTGCAGAGCTCACGTTGGATGAATCTGATGCATCTGACAAGCTGAAACCAAATCAGACCACTTCAGACCAGTTTACATGTGGCTCTAATGACAGCTGGCTAAATCACATTGGGTTAACGAATTTAGGGAGTCTCTAATCAAATCTGTGTGATCTGGCAACAAGACTGACATCTGTGTGTGTGTGTGTGTTGGTGAGTGTGTGCATGGACTGATGAAATGAGGAAATAAACCCATATGGAGGCAGGAGAGGCAGATAAATTTAGTCTACATGCTCCTGATGCAGAACAATGCACGGTGTCAGGGCTTTGATAAGGTCAAAAAACAAACATGAAGACATTAAAGTATCAGGGAAGTTAAACATACAAAAAAGAGATAGCCAGAAATTTGAGGAATTCCATGCATTTGCCTGAGATGCGCAATCTTGAGGTGCACATGAATGCATGCATTTAGGATTGCACATCTTGCAGCCTGAAGTGTGAAGTTCCAGAGTGACCCTACTTAGCTCTCCATAACATGCTCAAACTCTTATTACCACCCAGTTTGCATGTGTGGGTGCACATCTGTCTTATTCTAGCAGCGTCTCCAATTTAAGCTGTGTTTAAACATGAGAGAGCTTTCTGAGACAAGGGAAAGCTGCGTGAGGGGATCAAACAGTCTCACGTACCCAAGCACGATGAAGCACACGCACACACAACGCACGAGCATGCTTATACATATCCAGTCTCCAACGCGGACACACGCAGAGTCACAGAAATGCAACCCTTCACTGACTGCTCTGATTAATAAAGGTCAATTAGCAATTATGATTTCCATATTTAATCAGTTCCCCGTGGTGTTGCTCTGCGGCCTGAGCTTTGACAACTGGCTCTCTGTTTCTCTCTCTCAGTATCTGCTCATCTCACACTCCCTCTTTTGCTTTATGTCACGCTCCTCTGCTCTTCCCATCTCCTACGTCATTAACATCTTAGCACCCCCCCCCCCCACTCTTGTACCCGCTCCTTCTCCAGCCCCTCCTATCTTAACATGTCATCCCTCTATCCTCCCCTCCCCCTCCCCCCCTCCGTCCTATCTCCCATCCCCTCTCTCTCTCTCTCTCTCTCTCTGCATCCCCTCTATCGCGCTCTCTGATGAATGCATCCCCTCATTAATCTTGATGTTTCGCCTCTTGCTGTGTTCTTCCACAGGCCTTCAAACCTCTCGCTAATTGCAATTAATCACTGAGGGAAACAGATGCTGGGAACAAAGGCAACCTAGGGGGGCATGATTCTGTACACGTGTCTGTGTGTGTGTATGTATGTGTGTGTGTGTGGGTATCAGTGTACACATGTGTGTCCACAAATACCTACAACAGGGTGGAGAGTTGATGAAGCTGTCAGTCAGTGTGCTACATAAAATGCCTGCTGGTAATAATACATCAGGTATTTCTATAATATGAGATAATATAATACAAAGCACCTTGAAGACCCACTGGGATCATGGGAAGCGTTGACAGCGGGTGGCGTTTGTGTTGTATGTCTGACCAGGGTTACGGACTAACTAGTTCTAGGATTAAATAACAAAATAATTTATCAGCTACAATTGCCAAAGGTGAGAATTTCATTAAATTTCATTACTAATTTAATTGCCTATAATTTAAAATGACTACATCCTAATAAATACTGACGTGCATCACCATGCAGATGCTTTAATGACTCTACTGACTCCACATGATAGCGTCTGTATCGGTTTGGCATTGTAGGCGCTCTAACAAGCACTGTTTTTGGTTTTTTTCTTCGTCTTCTTTCTTTCAGATCTCATTTCCTGTTCAAATAAATTCACATCGCTCCAAGCCACCTGAGTCTGCCATTTCTGTAAGCAGCCGTCCACACCGAGGCAGGTGGCCTCGTTGTCGGGCGACGAGGTCTTCAAGCGGTGGAGATTCAGCAACATGTTCCTTCTGAAGTCAGAAAAGGTCTAGAGAGTGTAGATCATCTCCAAAAAGAATAACGGGTTGTGATGCAACTAACAGAGAGCCACCAAATGATATATGACTTTTCACCAGACTGCTACCAGAACTCTTCCGAGCTCGATCCAAGTTACTTGAAAGTGTCATTTTCTTTCGCCTGTTTTCAGGAGGCTGTCATCATCGTGATTTATTCAGTTTCCATTCCTTTATCGGAGGGTTGAACGCTGTTGTTTTAATGACATCCTGTTGTTGTTCCTTCTTCTTCTCTTCGTCTGCAGTTCTGACAGGAGAATTTGCACCACCAACCTCCTAACTTCGATGATCTTAATAAGTGGATGGGAGAAGTTTGGATTTTATTCACGACAGATTCGGACAGAAACCCGGGGTTTGTTGTAAAGTGTGCGGTTTGTCAAGGCCTCCCCTATTAAAGAAGTAACCTGCTAAAGTCCTGGAGGACAATGTTAGTTACTGAAGTAACTAAAAAAAACCCACAATCAGAAATCAGATACCACAATTACCATAATTCTGTACCGTAAACAAGTGGCTGGAATTAATATCCCGTTACTCCTAATTAACATCGTTTGGTGACTGTTTGCTCTCTGACAGGAGCTGAGTAGCAGTTAAGACTCTCGGTGGCCATAAACAAAACCAATTATGTGATCACTAGAGAACAGCTCTTTTGGATGTAAAGTCTTTTGGAAGAAGTGAACTAGAAGTATGGCTTTACTTCAGAGAACAGTTTTATGATTTCTTGCTAATGTATAGATGAGAGTTTTATTGCCGGCTCACTTGGACGATATAATTATTAGCAATAACTCTATAATAAGTAATTTAACTATAACATTACTAAAAACATTGGGTTAAAAAGAGGGCATTACGTGTTTTAAAATGATGTCTCTTCCATGTTGAAGGTCACTGCCTCCGTCCATCCCCCTACCTGCCCGAACACTGTTATCAAGAGCTCATAAAAACATAAAGACGTGTTTATGCGGAAAACAGTAAAAAGTCATCTGGCTGGAGAGGCCAGTCATCTGGACCTCAGTGAAGCCGGTCTTATAATTGAAGGAAACTGCAACACTAAATAATTCATTCATGAAAATTATAATGGTCCTTCCAACTCGTGTTGTTAAACGTGGCATGATTATTTTTCAGGGAGCAAATTTTCTTTTTCTGCTCTGGGTATTTCATTTTTCCCATCTCTCATCTTCCTCCCTCCTTCCCCATCTCGATCTACGCCCCTCCATCCCCCCTCATTTGTCTGTCGTCTGTGCTTGGCCTTCTGGGTTGAGAATCCAGAATCCAGACAAGAGCTCCCTATAAATGTCTGCTAGATTTCAGAAGAGCGAGGCACACACAGAGTATTAAAAAAAAAAAAAAAAAAAAAAAAAAACACCAAAAAAAAAACAAAACAGGTGCTTGCAAACAGAAACAAAATGCTACTCACAGAGGTTCAGCTGCATCACAGAGGACAGAGACATTTAATGTGTGTGCATGAGTGCATAAATATGTGTGTGTGTTTGTGGAGGGTGGTATTATCCATCACAGCCATCTGCATTACCTATCAGCCTCATAGAGGCAGAGGAAAAAAAAAGGCTCCAGGTAGACGCGGGCACTCAAAACAAAATGGAGAAGAAATGAAAAGAAACCACCAGTCATCTATTCCTGCGGGCGCACGGAGGCTATGATGCATGCATGCACACACCTAAGGAGGGCAGATTCAAACAAACATCTCTCAGAACAGACACGAGCACTGAAAAACCCATCAAGTAATCAGTGGGAAGCGATGCAAGGCTCGGCTATGTTTTAGCACAAGAGTATTATGCCCCAAATCCACTCCAGGATGCAACACAGTGTCCAGCACAATAGATTTCAGCTTCACCACAGATAACAGACTGCTTCTTTTCTCCCAATGCTTAGAGGGGATCATTCTAAGTAGCTTGGTGCTTTGGCATATAGGACATCAGCGGGACAATAATGCAATCAAGCGGATCTGATACGTTCTCTCGGATTAACCTGGCACTGTGACCCCTTCGCGACCCTGAGTGTGCATCAACAGCCTCCAACCGCAAGATCCGACTGATAACAGGGCTAAACGGGGAGTCAGAAAACACAAAGAAATGTAGGATGGAAGGAAGGTGAAGGAGACAGAGCAAAGGGGGCAGCATCTCACACAGTGCTGAGGAGACTGGTCCACCGTGTGTGTCCCTCCTCTGTTTTCTTGCAAAAATCACAGTATTAACACAAATCTGAGACTTCTCACTCCCTCTTTAAGAGAGATTCACAGAGAAACGAGGGAAAACTTGGTAGAAATAAACAGCTATTTCCTGCCAGCTCATTGTTTTCCTGTGTATGTACAGTGTCAGCGTGTCATTGATGTCAATGCTTTCACAGTCCAGAGCACACTGAGCTGCTCATTTCTGCTGAAGGTAGATGTTTACAGAAAGCCTGGAGAGAGCGCAATTAATTTATTGCTGTTATTTATCTGACAATTCTATAATGTGAAAAAAAAAAAACAACAAAAAAACAAGGCTTTTTCCACAACCCCCCCCGGCCCCCCTAATCGCCCTCACCAACACTCCCCACACTCTCTCTGCAATTCCTTCCCAGCAGGCTCCACTCAGCCTCTATTCATTTTTTATATATCACCTCCTGCGAGTCTATTGCTTGGCATGCTGCAATCGGTGCACTTAACCCATTATGCCAGGTAACGCTCCCTGGATCGGTCGCTCCCAACCCGGGATAAATTATTAACTTCCTCCACATTGCACCATTTATCATTGAGCCCCATCGAGCAGAACAGGAGAACCATTGCTCATATCCATGGCAACAAGGGCCCATTTGTGCTGCAGTTGGATGCTGCTGATGATGAGGGGAGAGATGAGGAAGAAGAGGAAGCACAAATACTACCTTTTGTCAAGCTCTCTTTTGTTAGCAACAGCCCTTGCTCCTCTTTTCGCTCTTGATTTTGCTTCTTTCCCCACAGTTACGTCTCTTTGATCTGTCTGAGCTGCTCCCTCCTTTCCTCCTCATGTGTGGCTCCTCGCTCCTCATTCATGCCACCCAACCATCTCCTCAAGTCTGGGATGGCAGAAGTGTGGGTAATTAGATCAGAGCTATTCTTTTGTCTCCATGGAGATAAATCATACAGTCAGGGTGACAGTGTGAGCTTTAACATTACGCCGTAACCTAATCAGAACATTTGAACCCCAGCCAGAGCGGCAACATAACCTAATAATACCAACATGAACCCGCAGTGACCTGCATCCCTGCACATAGCGGGGCAAGCAGATAGGGGTGATGAGCAGGTCTGGTTAAACACACCAGGTCACATCCCTGGATGTGCTTGTATGTGTGTCAGTGTGCTGCGTGTGCACCAGTGAGTCTGGGCTGCAGAGGAGAAGGCCCTCACAGGTGTCCTTATTCATGAGCGATCCACGCTCATAAATAATTAAACACAGCATGCAAATGTGCTCCTTTGATCATTTACATTCATGTCTAACAGCATTAATTAATCAAACAAACCTTTTCTTTATTCCCAGTGGAATAGAAAATGGGAAAAAAAAAAAAAAAAAAAGCCCAGGAGCAGTCAGAGTGCAGAGGCGCTTACACACACATTCAAACACACAAGCATATTTTTGAAAAATCAACACAATATACAAGTTCAGTAGGCATACCACAGCCGCAGCTGAAGACACTACATTCGATGTGCATCCATGGTGCAGTCGCGTCAGGATGGCCAGTCTCCTAGTGAAGGTGATTTACTATTTCATCATGTGAGATTACTTTAATCATCTCGTGGCTGCCCCCCAACAACATGCTAATGCAGTTTTTGCAACAACTACAAAAATAAACAAATACAAATAAAAACATGAAGCACTGTAAGCTTAGGCTCGTTGGTGAAAAACAACTAGATGTTAAGCTGTAACGCTTGGAACAGCAGGGTTAAGTTTCACCAGCACATAAAGCTTTTACTTTTGCTTCTGCTGCAAGATGCAACGTACGCGGGCACCAGCAGACCTGAGTGTACAAGCTGCCTCGATCTGACAAGCTGACCGATTCTCCTGTTAGAGAGCGAGATAGATGGCTGATAATGGCGGTGATGGATCACCCAAATACGAGCGCGCGCACACACCCAGACACACAAGGCACAGTGCGTTGAACATGATGTCATTGGGCCTTTTGATATACTCGCTCTGAGAGATGGACCTTATAAACAGCCACTCTTCCGCTGACCTCTGTTTATAGCAAACACAAAGGGAAAGCTCATAAAGAAAAAATCTGGTCTGCTTCGCTCCTCCTCTTTGCTATCTAGCCACATCTCTGCTTCACTCAGTCTCCTCTTCCCCTGCTTCGCAGCCTGGCTGACTCCTCTTCTTCACCATAATAAGACTGTTTGCATGCAGAGCACACTTGTGGAGGCCTCATCTCACACAAACACAGCCTCCAACAGATACAGCTCCCATAACTCCCAGCTGCCACCTTTCTCACCCACCCGTCACTCCCGTCTATCATCAGTTTCTTCTCAGTGACACAGAGCGGTGCGCCTGACTTGTGGAGGATATCAATATCTCCGACATAAAGGGGAAGAGGGAGAGATGCACACCTCAGGCTTCTTTTTAGGGCACCTCGTAAAGCTAAATGATAGTTGAAGGGATGTGAGACAGAGGGGGAAAATCCTGGGAGAGAGACGGCGGGAGCAAAGCGAGCGGCGGTTGTTAATGCATAGGCAGAGGAGTAATAAATGGCTGTGATATACATCTATACAGCAACTGTGTGGTTGTTGGTGTGGAGAGCATTTCTGAGTGTTGCTGATGAAGTTAGGAAGGACAGAGTGCTTGACGGAGCGATCACTTGCTGCGTGATGTCCTGATTTACATTTGAGTGCAGTTGACGATGTGTATTATCCACTGACTCATTTCACGAGGGGATTTATGCTAACAGCCAGTGTCTGGAGTGTCTAATGCTGAGCTGTAAATAGCTGGTCTGGCTCCGCTGACATTGCCAAACTGTCCATAAACCTGTCACCTTGGACACTCTCAGTCACACAAAACAAGAGAAGCCAGGGAGCTATTAAACTATCAGTTTACGCAAGGAGGGCAGGGGTGTTTGTATACATGTGTTTACTGGAGTTGGAGAGCCGAGGATTTGCATATGCACTAAAGCAGTTTGGTGTCCTGCAGCAGGCGTGTGGTGCGAGGGCAGGGTGTAGGCTGCTTCTCCAAATATTCACGATGTAGTTAAAGTGGACAGGTCGAAACTCCTTTATATTTATACCAGTACTGTACACATAAAGTGAATGTACAGTGAATTATTGGTACTCCTTTGACATACGCTCTTGTAGAGATGCATGAGTTGACACACGTGTGCATGCAGAAGCACTTCAGAATGAGGTCAAGGAGACGTTGATGAACTCAGAGTAGAGGATCAATATACATCTGAGTGTTTGTTGATCTCTTGCTTCCCTTCCACATTTCCTTTGCACTTTTAACATCTCTTCATCTATTCCCTTCTCCCTTTTTTCCTCATTGTCCTCATGAACGAAACCACCACTACTTGCATACATACATTAGAGCAACAGACATGGCGAAGGGGCATGTATAAAAACACACTAATGCACTTCCTGCACTGTACTGCAGCTCTGACATGCAGTATATTTGAAAGCGTGCGCCTGGATGGATCCCACAGGCTGCGTTGAGAGACCTGTACTCGGTGACTCCAACTCACAGGCATCCCACTAGCGAAAGCCTGGATGTGATCGGCACATGAAAAGAAAACGAGGCGGTGACAGAACAACAAGCTGAGGAAAGGCAGCGAGAACACGCAAAGGACAAAATGCTTTCTTCCTTGCTTGGGAGCATCTAATTTTTTCTCATTAAACGAACTCATCTGAGCTCAGAGGATAAAAGAAGGACTGATAGCCGGCATTTCTCTCTCACTCTACCCCTCCTCTTCCTTTTTTCCTCCCACTGTGCACATGCCACCTAATTATTTACACCCTACCATTGCATTGCTACAACAACCACTGCCGGCTAATTAGCAGCACGCCTCAACCATGACCCCACTTCAAGGGGTTCTGGATGTGTGTGTGTGTGTGTGTGTGAGTGTGAGATACAGAGATTGAAGAGGAGTGTATGTGTGATAAGCAGCAGAAAGAAAGAGAAGAGGGAAGGTGGAGCAGAATTTAAGACTGAAAGAAGCAAATGGACGAAACAAGGACAACAAGAAGTGGTGAAAAACGGCGGCGTTAAGGAGGAAAACAGAAAGGAGAAGACAACCATGCGACAGACAGATGCTCGAGAGAAAAGCGAAGGGAGAGGACGTGATGAATGTAGCTTCTTCTCTCCACGCCCAGCTGGACTTTATCAGTCAGGCTGGAGCCAGTTAGCCTGCTGGGGAGTCCCAGCTATTGGGTTTTTTTGGCCTGGAAACGTCACTGCCAATACCCCTTCAGTCTGCCTGAACCTGGCCAGGCATCGGCTGGTGCTCAGTCCATCAGGCCAGGCTTCTTGGCTCCTGCTGCCCTAAACACACTCGTGCTGATTTTATCAGACGTAGATATTGAGCAAGACAGAGGTTACGAAGACACGCATAGGTTCTACAAGCTGAAAACCACGTACGCCGGATGAACGATTGCTGTGTTCGGAGTGATTGAAAAAGAAATGAAGAGAGCAATGGAGAGGCAGTTCCCTATAATTTGTTTAGTGTATGTGATTATGTTAGTGTTAAGGTCATATTATTCGCCCACGTCACAAACACAGAGAATTGAAGCTCAGAGGGGCAATTATAACATTAACAGTGCTTGACTGGGCCCACACATGTACACACACGTACAGTCTCTGCCTTTCTGGAGTTTGTGAGGAAATTGAGGGTGGGAATTGAGAAGATTAGGTGAAAAAACAGAAAATGCAGATCAGAGAGAAAGCGGAATACAAGAAAAATACAGTCTCTGTATTGTTAAAGATAAACATTATCTGCTTATTATTTTGACAAGAAAACAAAAATCCTCACGCAAAATTTCCTAACAAAAAAATAAATGAAAACATAGCTGCAGTGTTGCTGTAGCCTCAGTTAAATCGGAGCTCGTGTAAACCTCCTCCCCAAGAATAACATTGACAACTTCTGCAGGAAAAGATGTTTTTCGGCTGGTTTTTGCAAAAGCGTGACTTACCCGCTGCCTCGTCTCTGTGTATCTGATGAGATGAAGCTACCCTGTGACAGACAGTGATAGGCAGATGGTTTATCTAATAATTTTTTGAAAGTGCCTGCCCTTTTCAAAACAATTTCTAACAGCAACTTCCCAGATGGTTCAGTGTAACAAACCATCTGGTGCATCAGGTTAGTTGGTAACAAGACGAAGGCTATACACCAGAGACACACCATTCCTGTTTGAAAAGTGATACTAAGAGAAACGTGCCTTGGAAACCTGCATTCATCCTGACGGCCAGCCGGAAGGAACTAAGTGGTAAAAAACAAATCACTAGTTTTAACTACATTTGGATATTTTTACATATGTGGACAGTTTATTGGATGTACACTGTTCAGCATCAACTCATTACATTATCTCAACAGTTTTAAGGATGTTCAGTATATATTTAGTTCCAGTCCAGTGAGAGACGTATCAATGGGGAGTCTGAGAAAGAGCTGCAAAATGATGAAATGTTCCTCTGACAGCCAAATAAAATTAAAACTAAAAGAGGTATTTCAAATAGCTTTTTTAGCATTTCGCACTCCTAAGACCTCAGATTCATCCACTTTATTAATGTAAACACATATTTCCAAGAGAATCCATAATTTGAAATGGTAGGATTAGGTGTGTTGTTATGAAATGTGAATGCACTCACCCGAATGTTTTATGCAACATAAAGAAAAAGTGAAGGAAACTGTCCCTTAAAGTTAACAACATTTTTCCACAGACAATATACATAGACAAATAAACAAACCCTTCAAAAATGACTGTTATTACCTTTTAAATTCATCTTGGATAAATCAACATATGTTCCTCAGTTTTCCTGTAATACACTAATATAACTACATCAGATAAAACTGACATGTAGATGATGCTGCTGGAACAGCACAAGCAGAAACTGTAGATACAGAGAGAGAGAGAGAGAGAAAAATCATGAGAAAAAAGGGGGGAAAAGAGTGAGTGAAACGTACCAGTAAAAGGCCAACAGCAAAGGAGAGAGGCCATGTTCGCTGTCAACCACTTACATGGCCAGGACTAAATTATTCACTGCACTCTGTCACCTAACACAACAGCTAACAGAGACTAAAGAGAAGCATAAGTGTGTGTGTGTGTGTGTGTGTGTGTGTGTGTGTGTGTGTGTGTGTGTGTGTGTGTGTGTGTGTGTGTGTCAGAGAATGTGCATTTGAATGAGCAGTGGTTAGTAGAGACGGTAAAGGATTCCTTTAAAGGCCGGGCTCAGTATCGCCATCCTGTGGCTAGAACAGGACGAACGCTCAAAAAGCAATTTCTATTAGAAGCTTCACACACGCCGTTTCACACACGCACACTGGGTCCTGTACGTGCGTTTAGATCAGTCTAAAACCATGCATGCATGTAATATATAAACTTTGACCTTTGCAGTGCTCTCCTGACAAGCTTTAACAAAAACACACAGCAGTACACTGCAAACAAAGCAAGAAATAAAAAAGAGAAAGAACTGTTTTGTGTAGAGGAAGCTGATTTCCATGTAACCTACTGGTTTATTATGGAACAAGAGAGGGTGGTTAGGAAGAGCAGCTGGGCAAACAATGAAACCTCACCTGAAGTCATTTACATGGATTGCTTATGTCTACATCTCTCTCTCTCTGCCTCTTATTGTGTGTGTGTGTGTGTGTGTGTGTGTGTGTGTGTGTGTGTGTGTGTGTGTGTGTGTGTGTGTGTGTATATGTTTGTGCTCGTTTTTGCTGAGATGTGTGTCTCCTGCTGGCGCTCTCCTTCATCTTGTTCCTGAAGAATGCCACTGGCAAGGAAACCAGAAAGCGACAGGGGCATGAAAGGCAAGTCAAGAAGCACAGTTTCTGTTAAAAGCAAGACAAAAGGGGAAAAAAGGGCAGACAAATAGAAGAGTAAAAAAAAAATAAAATAAAAGGAGAGCATCTTGAAGGAGAGTGGTGGTAGGGGGCTAGGGGATGGAAGGAGATGGAAGAGGGAGTTAAAGAGGGGAGGCAAAGAGCATGTGACAGCGCGACCCATGCCTCCCTACTGACAAGCTTTATTACAGTCCCGCCTGCAGAGAGACAGCAAAAAGCACTTAGTCTCAGCCTAGTCACCTGACAGTGGAGGGCAGTTTACAGGGAGGGAGGGAAGGAGGGACAGAAGAGCAGGAAAACAGGAAGGAAAGAGAGGGTGAAGGTGATAGAGGGAGGCTGGAAGAGAGGCAGGGATGATTAAAGTGATAAGCTTGCAGGAAAAAAAGGGAGATGAAAGGAGATACAAAGAAAATGAGAGGAAGGAAGAAAGCATGACAACAGCACAAAGAAGCACAGGCACAGGAATATATTCAAGCTTATTAAACTAACACCACAGATTTAAAATAAAATCACTGATATTACATGTTGACACCACAAATGTTTGTCTGTGTGCAGCAAATAATAATAATAAAAAAGACACGATCACAACACAGTTTACCACCAGCTTGACGGTGTAAGTAGTCGGGCTTAATCCTGCTTAAACAGCTGTTTCCTGGTGAATGTGAGGTGAAAGGTCGGAGTTGGGAAGTTTCTCACTAAGTGGTCATCTGTTTCAGAGCTACTGTTGAAACACGTCTGTAACCTGACCTCCCTGCTCCGCACTGAGCATTAACCTCACATCAGGTGGTCCCGATGCTTAAGTAGAACCTGATCTCCAGAAGACAAATTATTTGCTGCAGGAGTTTTACATACAAAATGGTAAAAAAAAAAAAAAAAAAAAAAAAAAAAAAAAAAAAAGAGTTTGTCTTCAAAAATAATGACATTCATGGTTTTTCTATGGTATAACTTGATATATGATGCTCTGGAAAATAAAAAAGAAACAACCAGAAACTGTATTTGGTTTGACCTTTGATGTTTGCTGGATTCTGAAATAAATGATCACTAGAACAAATAGGTGTTTTCTTTTCCTTTTTTTTTATTCCTTTGGGTATTTCATTGAATATTTTAAACACACACACACAAACAAAAGATATAGGCGAGTTTCCATTTGCGTGTACCCTGGGTGAAATCCAGGAGGCTTGAATTTTAACAGGGCCGACTTCCTTCTTGGCACTTTCGGACGTTCTCTCTGGAGACGGACCCATCAGGATCCAATGACTTATCAAACTATTACTCCATTCCGTTTGATGGGTGTAGTACACCACTTTCATTGTAGGAATATGGTTCGGCACTATATAGTTCCTGAAGCCTCTCATTCCTAGTAATGGAGACAGATGCTGCAGTTGAAGGCCCATGAAACTACCCACCTAATTCGTCTCGTCAGGCTTTGCCCTTGGTTTGCCCTTGTAGCAGACACAACATGGCGTTGCTCAGTCCTACTATTCTGACTGTTCTGGGCACATTTTTAAGACATATACTGTGATAACAATAAACAATGTCAGCTCCTAAACAGGGTAGTGTACATTCTGCTCAAGTCAAATACCAGAAGACCAGAAGATATCAATAGTGAATATATTTTATTCGCTGAAAGAAGATTTAAAAAAAAAAAAAAAAAGTTTTGGTCACTCCAACTGGCGTCAGTATGCAATTAGTTCACCAACTGCTGGCAGCTGATTGCTGGCAGTTGATTGGTAATCTGTTTGACAGTTATGACTTTTGAATCACTATCGGGCTGCAGAAGAAATGTGGGATTTTGGAAATCTGCTCCCACACTGATGATATTTCACAGCCGATAAAAATTTCAGCACTCAAACACATAGTATGTTAAAGTCAAACCCTCATTGTGGAACAACACACTCTGATATTTTTTTTTTCTTTAACATTTAGCCATTAGGTGAGAAGGAAATTATTAGGGGGATAAAATGACAAAAGGTTTATTACTTCCTGAACTGTGACAGCTCGCACCTATTAGCACTCCAGCCTGCTCGTGTATCTGCTGATAAGCTGCGGCCCAGTAATGGCGTGCTTTTCTGGTGGTAAATCTATAGGTCTTTTCCTTCGTCGGCTCTCTGGCCTCTGGGCTCTTTATGGAAAACCACAGTCAATGTAAGATGAGGGAAAGTGAGGAAAAAAAAAATGGGGAAGAAAGAGGTAGAGATTGAGGGGAGTGAGAGGGGGTTAACGGCTTGTTTCTCAGCCTTTCACAGAGAGGAATGTGTTGGAGAGGGGACAAATCAACCAGGAGTGACTGCACAATAAGGTCAGTGTGACCAGAGGAGAATCCAGACTCAAATGTTAGACTTGCACATACACGCATGCACACAAACAAACACATTAAACACACAAATGCAAACAAAGTGAGTGATTGAGTTGGGGCATAAGCCCATGCCCACCCTGTGAGTGGCTAATAACCATGGCCCGCTGCCAAACCCACTGTCTCCTGACTAATTCCCCCACGCCAGCCAGGACTGGCGCCACACTGCACAACAGAGCTCTGCTTCTCAAAAATCCTGTGATAATTACATCACCGAATTACTCAAAAATATGAATAAAAACAGAGGTCATTCAGTGTACTTGCCCCCTGCAGATAATATAACATGGAAAAAAAAAAAAAAAAAAGATGTTTTTTTTTGTTTTTTTTTTTCTCATTTATACTCACATCTCTGTGTCCACTCTGCTAAGATGGAAAAAGAGGGCACTGAGACAGCATCGCCAAGAGTGGCATACCCTGGTCTCCGGTTGGCATTTAAATCAGCTACGTTCACAAAAACACTCTCTTTCATCTGCTCTGCTTCATAGAAGCTGAGGCAAGCTTGTCACCGCCACTGACCCATCCTCCCCTTCCAAGTGAAGAAAAGAAGAAAAAAACAGGGAGCAGGGGAAAAGCAGCAGGCCTTCTTCACCGTGGTTCCTCGGTCACTGGTCAATCACACTCTCTAAACAAATTCTCTGAGGCCACTACCTTCAGTAACCTCAGCTCAGCTTCCTCTCAGCACATCACTCCAATAATCTTTCAGCTCTCTTCTTTCACTTCCGTCACTTTCCATGTGCACGTCTCACAGGTGCAGTGCACGCTTACCGCAGCATGGTTGAACTTGCTCTTCTAAAGGCGACTTGCCCTCTGATGCAAAACCTTACCTCAACCGATAAAACAACAGCTCCGACACTGATAGTCATCTGAAATGCAGGCTGACAGACTCTTAAGAGACAACCGCCCCTCTGTGCCCCAACCAATACCCACAATCCATCCTCATCGGGGCTCTGTGCTCCCACAGTGGATAATTGCACTCGTATTGAACTGGCCAGCGGCCAAGTGTTCAAGATTGCCAAGTCTGCCTAGTCAAGCTGTGCTGAAGCAATCAAAACACACTCTCGTGGCAATCACATCATCAGTATGTGTAATTTCTGTGCCAACACACACACACACACATATACACTCGGTGGCCACTTTATTAGGTACACCTGGTATACCTAATAAAGTGGCCGGTGAGTGCATGCGTGCACAGACATCCAGTAAATGTAGATAGTTCAAACAAGAAGTGA
This sequence comes from Xenentodon cancila, assembly GCA_014839995.1. NCBI lineage: Eukaryota > Metazoa > Chordata > Actinopteri > Beloniformes > Belonidae > Xenentodon > Xenentodon cancila. The sequence continues at coordinate 18,230,601 of CM026197.1, forward strand.
GACACACGTTGCATCAGTTCAGAGAAGGAGTAATGAACTGCTTTAAAATGTCCTCACCATGCACGCTTGCCTTTATGTACGTGTGATGCTTAAGTCCTTCCATTAGTTATCTGTGCAGTGAGTGCAAGTGGAGGTTCGCCTCGGCTCTTCACCCTCCTATAATGATGTATTGATTAAGTGACTGATTTGAGCCTGAGTGTCCGTTGATGTGAAGTGCTCAGCAAGTGTGCTGACAGAGCCACGGCCCTGAAGCACATTGTGGTCGGCTCAGGTATCACTCTCACGTCCAACCTATTTCCTGTCCGATAGGGGCTCACGACGAACACGTCTGCGCGTTTCAAATAACAACAGGTTCATTTTTGAAACGTTTCTGCTCTAATGTGGTCCAGCAGAGACATCACCGCCGACCACAGCATGGCTGCATAGCTCATATTGAACCACAATGCAGGAACGTCTTCAATGATTTAAACCCAAACATGCTTGCGTACCTCCTGTTTCCACTCTTATATGTGACCACCACAAGCTTGTCTTGTGTCACGTTTCTAGCCTGAGCAGAAGAAATGAGCCGTGTCATATCGGTGCGAGCTGCAGAGCAACATGCGTGATGGAGAGCATTTAAATAACTCGTGGAAACCTCGCTCTCAAGCCACACCAGACCACGGGGAGGATCTTTCAGTGTTATGTGTGCACGTCCACAGATGTGAGGCGGCCCTTGTGTTAGGACTTTTTTATTCAAGGTTTTTTTTTTTTTGGTTGTGCCCTAACGTGCGTCTCTCTACATATGTGGATTTTGCTGAAAAAAAAAAAAAAAAAAAAAGACTTTGTCTTATGGGGGAAAATCCTGGATGTCGGCTTTTGGATAATCAGACATGGCCTCACAAAGAGCAGAAAAAGAGGCTTGCAGAGGAGGAAGGCGCGAAAGTAATCGAGCGCTAGATGAAAGTGGACAGATAAGAAACTTGCAAATCTATAGTGTTTATCAGTAAAAAAATATTTGTATATATGAAAGAGAGAGAGAGCGAGAGAGTAAGAGAGACAGAGACAGCAAGGACAAGAGATGGCCCAGCAACAAGATCAAAGGAGACTTCTGGCACTTTTTACATTAAAGCACTCAGCTTCAAAAACTCTGCATTAATGGTCTCCTTCAGACCTTTCTCAAACAAACTTGCACACATGCTGTCACTTGGTTTGCTGAGTGCATATATGTCAAGTATCAATACCATACTCTTAACCAAAAAGTTACAAACAACCATTCATAACAAAGGTCACTCTTACTGGAATATCACCATATAGTGTGACAAGTACATGAATTGCTGCAAACCCTGGTTTTAATATACTGTATACTGTAGATTCTGTGATCTACAGTATAAGATTAAACTAATCAAAACAGATGGATTTGGATGAACAAGCTCATGTGTGCATGTTTTGTGGTTTGCTTAGAAGGTTTGAATTACTGATAAATAAGAGCAGTTGTAATGCATTCAAAGGATGGTGAAGACATCAGATACCCGGGACATTTGCAAGACAAACTGTAGGCAAATCAATAATGGCTCATTCATTATCACACAGTAGCATGTGTAAGTTATTACCGTGATCCAACAGGTTAGACAACAAAGAGTTAAGGTAGTTTGGTGGTGAAGGTGATAGCTGTTATAATTACATATAGATGTGGAGGTGTGCGGTTTAGCTGTTGAACCAGGTTGAGGTGTTAGATGATATGATAGCACAAGCCTGAGAGACGAACTCAACAGTAGATTCTCGTCACTTTTCAGTTTGAGTGTTAAAGCTGCCTCAGACCTCATCACATTCACTCCAGGGGCCTCACTTCTTCCTGTGCTGCCGCATAACAGAGTCAGGAGGACTTCTCACACGGGAAAAAACGAAGCAAAGATAAGATGCCTACTAAGTGAGGAGATATTCTGAGGAAAAGTAAAACTGCAGCATCTACGTCCGTGTTGTGAGGGAAGGTCTCTCTCACAAGCGTAGCCACACTCACGCCAGCAACATCCAAGAAATGCCATATTGAACATGACAAGGCAGATACTGCTGCCAGTGATTAGAGAGAAATGAAAGTAAAGCAAAACGTACAGCTCTGCTTCTCTTTAAGCTCAACGTGTTGTGAGATGAAAGACATGAAATGCCACATGTCATCATGAAGGAGAGAAATGCTCACAAAGAAGCAAGAAAGAGAGCGACAACTGTCCATAAATGAATAAATAAATGACAAGTGCTTCTGTGGGAGCACAGTACTCACTGGAAAGCGAATCGTCGGCCCTCTCGGGATCTAAGCTCACAGGGTGTGAAGGTGTGTGGCCACCTGCAGGTTGCGAGGTCCCCAAACCTGAGTCTGTTTCTTTAGCGGCTCCAGTTGCACCCACGATCACAGTACTGGCCTGAAAAATATGAAAACATAATTAAAGAGGTCATAATATTCTTCCTCATTTCAAATATGTATATTATATATTGTATCCATTCTTTCTGCAAATTAAATAAACCCACAGATAATTATTCTTTCCCCATTAAGAGCATCCTCTGCAACAGATTGCATGAGTAAGGTTTTTTTTAATTATTCATCACAATGAAACACATTTACATTTTGACTTCCTAACAGCTAGTTTATCACACCTGAAATAAAAGGCTGGAGGGTTTTTATTAAACAGTATAGTATATGTAGGACGTAAGATGTGAGTAGCTGCGCGATCCTCAGCATCCAGGAGACGTCTGAATGTTTTGATACTTTCAGTAAATATTTCTAGCATGCAACTGACCTGCAGTTTACCTCATATAGTGCATCCCATAATGTAATGGGCCACTGCAGAAGTCGCATGACCAGCTTCTAGTTATACTAAAGCAGAATCGCTGAAATACTATGTACTAATAATGAGAACATACGGTGTAATGGCATTGTTTGGCCACTAATAAGTGGTTTTGTAACTGGCCAATGACCAGTTGTCTTGCATTTAAGCATTTTTGACCAACCACTGCTGACCTGGCATTGCAGGGACCACCGTCTTAAGAGGACAGATGTAAACAGTTCAGGCAGAGCATGGCAAGAGGTGCTGAAGCAATGCACAGCATTAAGTTAAAAAAAAAATCAACTTTTACTACTACTAATAGTAATAATAACAATAATAATGATAATAGAAGTGATGATGCAAATATAGCAAATCGTTGCAAATGCATTTTGTCACTGGTGCAACCATTTTTAGCTGCTGTCACAGCACTCAAATGTATGCTATAAAAAGACATCAACAAAAGGGGATGCGGCTCCGGTTGACGAAGTGTCCTATCCCTGATGTGGCAGAGCTGCAAAACAGATGGACAGACATTATGACGGAGAGACAGACACAGAGACTTTTCCTGATAGACCAAATTCGTTTGGATGTGCTCTACTCAGCTCTCTTCCACAGCTTAGAGAGGAAAGAGGGATGAAAGTTTAGAAGAGAGACAAGCTGACCATGAAAAGCAGGGGGAGAAGCAAAGGGAGGCTGTCAGTAAGAAGAGAGAGAGGAGCGGGAGAGATAAAAAAAAGAGGTTGTGATGGCTCCCTCCACTGATGAGCGGCAGAGAGACAACCGGAGGGGGGGTGGGGGGGGGGGGGGCATCTTAAGACAAAAAGGCACCCTAGGCTCATGAAATATACATAGCTCTCACTAGGAGACAGAGAGATGGTGCGACAGAGCAGAGGAGGGCCTTGAAGACTGACAGGACTCTACTACCTCTCCTAAAAACATGCTGCTAAAAATAAAACACACTCAGATTATTAATGACTTCTCATGAGGAGCCATGGTCGGTGGAGTAATAAGTGTTTTCTTCTTTTTTTTTCTAGGGCGTGTGTGTGTGTGTGTGTGTGTGTGTGTGTGTGTGTGTGTGCATATATGTGTGTGTGTATATGCTTATTTATGTAATTCACACATACATGCAGGTGTTTGTGAGCATCAAAGTGCTTCAATGCTTCCTCCAACAGTTACAGACTGAGTGACAAAAAAACCACAACAGTAACGAAGGCACAAAAACCGACAAGTGTTTTGGCTGTTGGCCTATATGTAAATCACCAACTGGTCAGGTTTTTTTTTTTTTTTGGTTTGGGATTATTTTGTTGCAACCGCCTCTTTTAGACCTGCCCACCTGCCCTCTCTTCAAGCCCAGACACCTGCTTCTGCCACGCCAGCAGTTAAAAACCATTTAAACAGACCTCACTTAATAATAAAGTCACCCTTTGTTCAATGTAACGATCCACCTCTCCTACGCATTCTCAGTAATTGCTGTGCCACTTAAGTGTTGGGATTCTCCGGAGTCTGTGGTGTCTGCATTTTATGTGCCTCTGTTCGGGGCAGTTGTGGTACATTGACTGATGTGCTCACTGACAAGTGATTTTAGAGACAAAAATGTGTGGGTATATGCCTCTGTGTGTGTGGGTTTATGCCTCTGTGTGTGTGGGTTTATGCCTCTGTGTGTGTGGGTTTATGCCTCTGTGTGTGTGGGTATATGCCTCTGTGTGTGTGGGTATATGCCTCTTTGAGTGTGTGTATATGCCTCTTTGTGTGTGGGTATATGGCTCTTTGTGTGTGTGTGTGCGTGCGCGTGCCTTATTGGTCTACATTATGCCTACCCCAGAGAAATTTGTAAACAAACCTGTCATCTTCCAAACCTTCCCCTCACTCTGTTTCAGCCACTTTGATGTTTTCCTATTCTCCCTGCGTTCTCATTCTGTTTATGCTAGAAGAAGTGACTAGGAAAGGCCATGAATGACACCCAGATTGCCAGTCTATTACAGGGAACCCACGCAAGATGAAGATGAAGATGCAAACTCCACATAGAAAGACTCCCACCCGGGAATCGAACCTTCTCGCTGTGAGGCAACAGTGCTAACCACTAATCCACCGTGCTGCCGAAACGCAATGGTCAGTTTTGATATTGGCATTGAGTCGATATGTAAAACGTACATCCCGCTGGAAACGTCTCACGGCACATCTGCAGCTATTTCGGCACGGTTCAGCTGAAGAGGCTGGGAGCAAAGCTAACTTTGACTGACAGGCGGTGGGCGTGTTCCTGTTGGCTTGCAGAGCAACATGGCCCCGCCCCGTACAAAAGAAGACGGGCTTCAAAACCACTCTGCAGAAAACAGTCAGTTCAAGCTTGGACATTAATTCCTGGTAATGGACTCGTCTGGGGCATTAGCACCCTTTAAATTTTTGTCTTAATACCCACTAATTTTATTTCTTTAAAACTGAACAAGTAGTGGCTGAGTTTATAATATACATTGCTTGGAAAAATAAAGCCCTCTGCAGCGATGAGAGACAGACCAGGGACATTCAAAATGTAGAACAGGAGTCGTGAGGTGAATGAGAAAGATCTACAGAGGTGGTTCTAATTAAGGTTAATTCCACAGTTCAGCATTATCTCCTTTAATCGGAAAAGAAGGAAGCTCGTAATGGATGCTGTCTCAGGACATGGAGAGAGCCTGCCAGCAGGAACCACCCAGCGGTGCGGAGTGCTGTGTGTCCTCAAAGGATCACAAGACATTAGTTGCAGAGCGCACGTCCTGATTTAACTTGCAATTGAACAGTAAGGCCCCACAGTGTTGCACAGGAAACAGTGTGCTCACTCGTTTGACTGTATAAGAGAGTCAAACTGATGCAGTTTAGATTTTCCATTAAAGCACATCCTGGGAGATCCAATCACACATGGTCCGTCCTAACGCAAGGTCACGGGACAAGTGTCATTTGTTGGCTAAAGCTTGGGAAAAAAGTGTCCAATCTTTTTCATCTAATTTATTTTTCTTTTCTACAAGTTATGCCTACTTATTTCTGTCTGCTGCCTTTACTGATTACAAATAAAAACACATTTATCATTTGCAAGCAAAAATGAGATGCAGGTTTATTTTTATATAGATCGGTACGGTCACATCGGACCACTCAAGATGCATTTCGGGGTACTTTTAGTACTTTGCCTGATGTGAACACACACATTAAGCTGTGGCCAGTTGTAATTAAATCTCTCAGACATATTTTAATGCAAGGTCTGAATGGGGCCATATAGTCACAGTGTCGACTACATCTTCTACACAAATACTACTCTAGACTCGGTGTCACTGGCGAGGAGTGACACACAAGAACTGATGGGGCTAGACGTGGGTAACCTTCGACTATTGCTTTTTCTCTCTTGACACACATTTGTTTTGACCTCAAGCTCTCAGGGCAATACCTGTCAATACGTAATCCCTTGACAGCATCTGCAGTTTACCACCTACGAGATTCATTAAGGACGAGGACAGGGTCGAGCAAAAGCATAGATCATTAGGCAGAGGTGGTGGGGGTTCACCTGTGTGTGCATCTTTGTTCCAGTCTTAGTTACCACTTAGGACCTTTCTTAGTATAATCGCTGACCGTGTAAAGACCCGCAGATTTTATTTGGACCAAAGCTCATTCCTATTGAGGCAGACTGTGTTTGCATTTCTAGGTGCCTGGTTAAGGGTGGGGCTAAGGTGGGAACTAAGGTTAGGTTAAGATTAGAGTTTGGCGTTGGTGTTGTTAATGCAATGTCCTAATAACGATAGTTATACAAGTTGGTGTGTGTGTGTGTCACCAGGGAGCAGGGCCATCCATAAACACTCCAGACAGTCTAGACGGAAAATACACTTGGGGATGTCAATAACTTAGTCAGCAGGAGTGAAGAAAGATCAATAGGAACACAGCCTGATGTCAGCAGCTACAGATGAGATCAAGTGAGGTGACTAAGGATCAACATTTGAGGAGTTTTGATTCACTGCATTATCATAGTTCCCCATGTTATGTGCTTTATGGAAGAAAGCAAAGCAAGAACAGAAACTGTATCCTCTTGTAACCGTTTTTCACAAAACCCTTTTTTTTTCAATGAATCTTGAAATATTCATCAAAAGCTATGTAATGACAAATGATAAATGAAAAGTTATAACTTGAAACTCTGATTTCCGAAGCATTTTTCCATGCCGGTTTGGATGCTGTTCAGCCTGGAATATTTCCACTGATAACGGAGAGCTGTTTACACCTGGAAGCAGGAGCTCACCGTTCTAATTAATTACCATTCCAATTAATAAATTACCTACTATTGATCAGAAAAAGACCTCAAATACGGGTGAGTTGAAGAGGAGAGATTAAGATTAAGAAAAAAATGGAGAAAAAAAGTCTCTCTAGGGATTAATAAAAGTATGATTCAGTTCATTTCACTTCAACAAACCATCAACTGCTGATGGCAGCCCAGACGTGGGAAACACGTATGGTCAGAAAAACACGCAAGATTAAACAAAACCCACAACAACCCTTCACAGACGTGATGACAGTGTGTCCTTTGGCAGGACACTGAACCTTGCATTACCCTCATGTCAAATTTAGGTGTTAATGCTAAATCAATGTGATGCTTTTGGTTTTATAACTGCGTATTCTGAAAAGTGTTTGAGATGTGTGGTGTTTCCTAAAATGTTCCTAAAAGGTTATGTGTTTTGTCTTCAAGAATTTACTAGTACAAAGTATTTTCCTCAAACGGTGCAAAGCTTATTGTTTGGATTTTTGGTTTTCTGGAACTTTATAATACATATTAGATGTTTAAGTGTTTCATTTGTTTTTGCTTGGGTTTTTTGGGGGGTTTTACCCTAACTTAAGTCAGTGTGTTCTGCACTTTACGGCCTCCGTACAACGCTGGTGCGGCCAGTTAAATCGCTGTTGCATTGCATCATTTGACATTAGTAAGCAGGAAGACAGATGTTTATTCATGAGAAAATGTCAGGGATTATAAGTTCTGCATTATCGTGAAGAAATGCCTGGAGCAGCAAACAGTGATTCTCCCACAAGCTTTGTAAAAACGCAAGAGATGTGGGTGATTTCACCCAGGGGATATAACTGCCTTATATCTCGGTGCCTTTCTTTCAGTGGTGTTGGGCATGAGTGCCTGTGTGCACGGACGCTCTATTTGATGTGTGTTTGCGTGTCTTCTCAGCTCTGCTGACATTTCCTCAAATGTGGCTGACATTTCCAGGGGATTTCAAGATTTGATCCCGTCTGTGTTTGAAGAGCTGTTTGCTCCCCTCCTCACAACACTGAGAGAAACGTTCCAGCGGAGCCACCCCCTACCCCCCCTACCCCCCCGATAATATGATCAGGAGAAGACCTGCGCTAAGCATTGGCTGCCTTTTAGAGATGACAGGTTCACTGATTGGTCTCTAACTTGCTCCTACAGTTTTTCCCTAGGCTGTGGAGTGTTTCTGCTCTTCTCAACTGAGGCAGAAAAGCTATCACCAAAAGATATGAGAGGAGAAAGTAGTTAGAGATAGTGTGGGAGAGTGAGAAGCAGGGACGTGTGAGAAGGAGGCGGAGAGATCTATTTCTCCTGCTACAGGCTGGTTAGCAGAGCGAACTGACACAGACTGACATCTCTCTTCCAAGAAGACTGAGTTCAAAAGAGCCTCGCTACTCTTTGTCCATTACTTTCTCTGTCCGACCTTACCACTTTTTACTCCTTCAGCTGTCCCCGCCGCCTCCCTCCCCCTTTCCCTCTGCTCACCCTGAGGCTATCTTGTCTTGCTTTTTCTGCCTGGATGAACTGTGCAGCCATCCTACCTTAACCTGGGGCTCCAATTACAGCATACATACATATACTGTACGCACACTCACAGAAGCCCCATACAGTAGACATGTGGAGGCCCAGGGGCCCAACACAGGTCAGGCCGGGGTCACCAAAAGCCAGCAGCACAGGAAGCCCAACAGATGCAGTTCTCACACTGAAGCTGATCTGATAACTGCTGGACGATGTAATATCACACGAATAAATTCAGATGGATACAAAGCAGTGCGGATAAACGCACCAACTATCCCACCAGCTACCTTCTAGTGGGCATTTTCTCAATATTAGCTGAGAGCTCACAGAATTTTAATATTCATTGAGAAGGAACATTTGACTCCGTGGCGTCAACATGTACGATATAATCAGCATTCACGTTGTGTTGTCTTGCTTAATTCGCCTCGTCTCAAAATGTGAAACTGCGGCGCTGATGACCTTAGAGTACAGCCAGATTAAAGACAACACTGGAATCGATGTGGACATGACCTTGGACCAAGCCAGAATTAGCCTCAGCCACTTGTCAAAAGAAACACCTCAGCAAACATTATAATTGCTAATAGGTTTCAGACTGAATCAGCAGTGCCTCTGCCGCCTCGCCCTCCTGGTGCTGCAGCCACATAAACTAGAAAAAGCCCCCCAGCCGTACAGGAAAACCGGAGGTGAGTGGATCAGCCAAAGTGAATGTTGAAGGGACTTCAGCCCTCAGTATCATCCTGTCCGTCTATTGCCTGTGGTGTCACAGCTATAAAACATGTGCATCCTGATGAACAGCAGAGCACAAAGGAAAAGTAAATACTGTATTTTTGTGGCCTCCTACTTCCTTGCCATTGCTTTGGCTCTGGGAGCAGGATATACCAGGATATGACTTTAGAAACATGTGATACTCAGTAAAGATGCATTCACATTGGAATTGCAGCAGTATATACAACCTGCATATATGTGCAGGCATATATACTGCTTGTGGTTATGTGTACAATTCAAAGTTATCAGATTACTATCTCAGAGTTAAGTCGCAAACTGTGGAATGAAAAGAAACAAGACGGATGTCAATATTTCAAAGAAATGCGACTTTGTGACACAACAGTGCGTCCTTGAACAAATATTTCAGGTGCACACAGTGAACGAGCTTTTGTGCAGCCTCCAGGAACAATGCTCTACAAAAACACACAGATATACACATGCACACTCACAACTGGACACGACTGCACAACTGTGTCTTCCTCGTGAGTCTGTTGGGAGCTCTAAGAGGAAGTTGAGGGTGAGTGATATCGATTAGCCTCGTCCTGCGTGGCCCAGCTGTCAGAGCAAAAAGAAGCTGACAGTTTGTCTGCTTCTTAGTGCACCATAAACCAACATGCAGACACACACACACTCACTCAGCACAAACACACAAATAGCGCTTGGATTCCTGCTCTTCTGGGAGTTGAGGATGCACCCGAAGGAGTCCGGAGATAAGCCGTTGGTAGCGTGTTTGTAAGGGAAGAAGGTTATAAATAGTTGAAAGGCTGAAAATAACTTAAATACTGACAGTTTTATGAGCAACTACAATGCTTTGTAAATACGTCAGGCAACGTTCATGGAGAGTAGTTGTGATTTTATTTGTTACATGGTTTTTACAGGCTCAAAAGTGTTGAATATAAGCGTGTATACTGTGTGAACTGTTTATGCTGGAGGCAAATGTTCATGCAGCTTGTAAGCGAGTATGCAGTCAGACATATGGGTCAATACAAAAACACACCTCTGGGCAGCACTGTGACATTATGATCAGAAATCGCTGCTGCACTTCAATGACATTTTGATATGAGACGAAATGAAGCTGGAGGGATACAGACGAGTGCACGACAAACAGACTAATGGCGGTGGACAGTCTTGCTGAATAAAAGGGACAAACGGACATAACACTGAAAGTTTAAAAAAAAAAAAAAAAAAATTATATTTACTGCTGACACGTGATCCTGACTAAAAAAAAGAATCATTAATACAACAATAATGAAGACCAATTTATGTTATGTTCAAAACTTCATTATTCAAAGGTAATCATATGCAAAACAAAAGAAATCGTTCGTGGCTTTTTAATTTTTTATTTATTTATGTTTAATTCTTCATAAGATGTAACCACTGGGAATGTTTTTCATTTTGTCAGAAGTAAAAAAAAATATTTTTTTTTAAGTTTTAAATTTTGTCTATAACAAGTCAACTGCAGTGATCTATATACTGTCAAGAGCTGGTCTATTGAACGGAGAGGACAGTCCGTCATTACGTTGAGAAGTGGACTTTGTCTTCTCAGTGTCTTCAAAGCCCATTTTCAAGACGCTCACAGCGCTCTCCATTGGTCCTCTCATGAGAAAGAAAACTACCGCTGCTCAAGCCCCCAACTTTATCAAAGTTACCAGCTCCAGAAATAGAGAATTAGTAGCACCTCAGATTAGAGGGTACATGAACGTTTCTTTGGGTTCAAGAGGTGTACACATCTCAGCATCACCCGTTTAGAGGAGATCGTAGGAATCATGCCTTCATAAGCAAATTTCTGGAAGCAAAACACAGTTGAAGGGGTTTAATGAGTAGACGAGATTTGCAGATTTTCATCAAGCAATGGTGAAAATCTGTCCTTTGATCTGATTGATCCATATTTGCTCACCGTCTTTCTAAGATGTGGGAAAAGAAAAAGTGGAGATATGCATCAATAACAATGAAGGAGAAGGTGTGATGTTCCAGGTAATGGTAATTTATTCAAAAGTGCGAGGATGCTTAACCAGCACATCAGCTATAACACCACAGGGCTTACCGATTGTTTTAGTAACACAATCTTTTATTTTTTCCATTAGACAATAACCATCTGGTTCCATCACTCCAATAAAGAGTAATGAAGAGCTCCACCAGACCTGGCCTTCACATTTACTCAGTCTGAACCCAGCTGAGACGGTTTGGGATGAGTGGGGGGAAAAAAAAGCAACCAAAACATTCTCCATATCTCTGTGAATTATTTGAAGGTTGTTATAAAAGCCTCCCATCCGATCATTTCATAAACGCGGTTGTGGGAACGCTGAGTGAGCACAGCTGTCATCAGAGGATGAGGTAGATACTTTGAGGAATCTAAAATATGAAAATGATTCTTTAAACAGGTTTCTGTTTAGCATTTGATCCATGCGTGTTACATCATGGTTTTGTATATCTTCAGTAGTTTTCTTCAGAGTAGAAAATAAACCAGCAGCAAAGCTACCCAAAGAAAAGTGTCACCAGCATAACTGGAAAGTTTTTCCCAGGTTATTTGGTGTAGGGGTGTCGTCGAAAATGTTTGCTTTAGCTGCCAGACAAACCCTCCACAGATGACAGCATACAATAAAAACCCCAAACAATGTTTACCCTTAGAATAAACAGCTAAATATCATTGCACATATGCACTACACCCAATTACAGAGTACAATCAGATAACATACAAAAACATGCAAACTCCCCCTCAAGTTGGGGGGGGGGGGGGGGGAATTAGTAACAAGAATTAGAGTCAACTTAATATTTTGTTGCACAACTTTTTGAGGCAATCAGTTTCTGTAACTCAACTATCAAGATTTCTGCACATGTAGTAAAGTGTTTTACTCGGTCCTCATGAACAAATTAAACCAGCTGTTTCAGGTTTGAAGGGAGTTTTCTCCAGGCTGCATGTTGCAGCTCTATCCACAGATGTTCAGCATGATTTAGATTCAATGCAATTTTATATATATATATACATATATAGCGTTTATTACAAAACAAGTTGTCTCTAGTCTCTTCCCAGACACCCACAACATGACCCCCGAGCCATTATTACATAAACGGCAGGTAAAAACTCCTAGTGGAAGAAAAAAAAAAAAACTTAAACCAAACAGTGGCAAGGAAAAACTCTCCTTTAAGAGGGAAGAACCCTTGAGCAGGACCTGGATCATGAGGGGGACCCTCCTGCCGAAGGCCAGCCGGGCAGAGCAGAACTCACAGAAGACTTAATAGTCCGAGGTTTTGCTCTTAGTGATTCATGGGTGTTTTTTTAGTTGTACATTCTGGTCATTATCCTGTTGAAGGACTCATGACCTTCAATTGAGAATAAGCTTTCTGACACTAGGCAGCACGTTTTGCTTCAGTGTCTTAATAGCCTTGAGAAGTAATTGCACCCTGCAAAAATACAAGACACCTTGTGACAGACACGCAAAGTCCCCCCAGATGAAAGTTGCAACTGTAGTCACAGGAGTATCAAGCTGCTTGGAGATGGTCTTCTAGCCTTTAACTCTAAAATGTATTGTTTAATTTCCTTTCAGATCTCCTCAGAGACCTCTTACCTTTGCTTTCTCTGGTCCACATTAAGTGTGGCAAACACCAAGATGCCACACAGAACAACCCTTTAAATAGTCCAACTGATTGAGTGAACGATTGAAGACAGCTGTGATGCTGATTACAGGACACACTTTAGTCACTATCGCCAAATTATTTGCAATCTTTTCTAAGGGCAGCAGCTAAGTTGTCTATGTCAGATTCGTGAGGTTTGTTTTTGTGGTTGTTTTGAGTCTATTGAACCACAGTTCAAAAGCAATGTCTAATTTTCATTAGTTGATTTTCAGTAAATTATTATTATTTAATGCTTTTGACAGTTTCAAGTCATTTCGGTGACCACTGTGGGGTTTTTCTTTCTTTAATGGAAGGGTATCAACAAATTTGTCAACATGTGTAAATGTCACGTTTAAACATAAAAATGTTATTGCTCCATTTACTGGCAAATGTGAATAGCTTGTGTCGGCCAAAACCCCTGCTGCACTCATATATCTGTTGTCAGGCTTCTTTGTAATATATATATATATATATATATATATATATATATATATGTATATATATATATATATATATATATACATACAAAAGAAGAGAGATCGACGATAGGGGAAAGGCTGTTTTCGACTGGTTGGGTAAAGTGTGTCCAGGGGCTGCTGGGTGAGCACACACAAAGCCTGTCATTAGTTCTAGCCTTTTGCAGACACACCAAACTGTGTGTAAAAGGAAAAGATGGATAGAGTTGTGATGCATGCATGTGCGCTGCTGGGTGCATGTAGAGGGTTGGTGCATATGTGTGGAGTTTTAGACTTCAACAAAGCCCATGTTGTTGTGCTTGTCTCCTCTGATGTACAGCTCCTTCAGGATCACAGACCTGTGCAGTCGATACTTGCTCTGCCTGCTTGCATGAATGTGCGTGGGATTAGTTGCAAAGCATGGCTCCTCTTTTCTCCTGTTTCCATCCTCCCCTCCTCTCCCTTTTCTCCCCTACTCCATCCTCCTCCCTGACACTGTCACACACAGAGCCTCCTATCTACCAGCTGCCACTTTGCCGCCGTTCATCAGAGCTATGATCAGCGACTAGAGGAATCTCGTGTAGCTACAGCCAACTCCTCACCCTGTCCCTGACCTTTCACCTCTGGATGGCCCCTGGCTGCAGCAGCTGCTTTTACGCTGCGGTGACACACTTAATTAGGCCTGACACCTGCTTCTCGACACATCAAATCACTGTGAATTACACATGCACATATATACAAGCAAAAAAGACACACACACACACATTTTTTTTTTTAGTTCAGTAGAAGCAGTAGAAGCAACCTTCACAACAGTATGCACAGAAACACAATGGCCTTTGCACATGCTAATGCAGAAAGGCGGTCCTTTTATGAGATTACAAAGTCATTAAAGAGAGAGGGTCATGAGGGTAACCTGTAGCTGAGCAGCTCCACAGTCTATCAAGAGCCTGTGTGTGCAGAAAAACACTGACAGGACAAAAGCCACAGAAGGTGTACTAAAGAAACTGAAGTATAAGCAAATTTAGATAAGTGTCACAGAGCCAATACTCATACCATTCACCGGGAAACGGGCATATGTTTGCCTGAAATGAGACTCTTTATATGAGGTGCATATGAGTGTATGTGTTTGACAGTGTGTGTGTGGGCCCTAGTCCACATCTCTGACAGCTCAGTGGTAGCCATCTGCTGGCAGTCACACCAGGAGAAAGCAACTGCAGCCAAACAATGGAGAGCAATGACAGGCCAGGATTTGTGGGCTCTTTTGCATGTGTGCGCATGCGTGTGTGTATATTTTGGTGAGGTGTGCAAGTTTTCCCTTGAAGGATCCAAATGAGCCCCTCTCTATGAGCATGTGCAGAGGGGTGTGGCTGTTGTTGATAGGCTGTCTCTGTTACCAGGCGATAGCTTAACAAGCCCGAACGGCCATCTGAGGAGGAAAGATAGCGTGAACAAGTGTGGATTCACCTTTTTTTTTTTTGTCTTTCGTGTAGGTAACACACACACAGAAATATCCGCTTAATCTATTCTTGTACTTTTAATCTCTCCAAATGATCTCCTGCAGAGCACAAGTTAAATGTTGGCATGCATTAACAGGTAATATTACACAGCTGTGCACTTCAAGGTTTGGTCTGTGCACACGAATCTGTACTGTCACATGAAGTCAAAGACTTCCTTTGTGCATCAATATGTTTTGTCAACCCCGCATTATTCCTTTTAGACGCAGTCTGCAGGTAGAGTGCCATCGTGGATGTAGACAGATGGTCGGGTGCTGGAAGGAAGCTGCTTCTCTGGATGTGACTCACCAGAGTGAGAGTGAGCTTTATCCAGCTGGGTAGAGGCCTACAGTGCTGCCTCCTATAACAAGCGTGCCAGGTGGCCACCAAACACACCGCTGGTCTCCTGCAGCCACTACATGCAAAATCCTCTTGTTGCTATTCTGCTATTTTACCACCACACACGAGTGAAGGCCTTTTCTGACAAACACAAAGTCAGGACCACATGTCACAAGCCAAGGCAATCTAGAAGTTCGAATGGCAGATTATGAAAAGAACCTCTCTCTTCGCACTCCATTTGGCCAAACACATTTCCCGTATTGTGTGTGTTGCTTTGGCCATCCCTGCCTTTCTATGGCAGCACTTCAAAGGAAGCCTTCAGTGGATTTCTGCTTTTCCACCTCCTGCTGTTGCTAGTTTGTGTGTGTGTGTTTTTTTTTTTTTTTTTGTGAATTTGTGCATGCAGAGCTGGGCCTCTTGTAGCTGGAGGGCATGGCTGATCATCACTACTGCAACAAGACTGACATGGCATGCCCACTGGCACACTAACCGGGCACACCTATTTACACAGGCCCAGACTAAATGACGGGCATTGTCTGGGTGAGAATGCAACATTTAAGCCCCTGACTGAGGCAGAACAAAGCCCTGAGGGGGCAAGAGTGAGAGAGTCAGAGTGGGAGGGAGGAAGCTGGGAAGTGAAGCTCTGTAAAGGGGAATCTCATCTGCTGTGGGAAAGTGAGATAGAAGGAGATAATTTGAGAGAGGACATGAAGAGGAGGAATCAAAAAAGACGAGAGGGCAGGAACTGGCAGCGATATGAGCAGCCAGAGGAGAGGCAGGCAGTGAGAGGAAGTGAGAGGAGGAACAGGGAGGTGTAAAAAGAGATGCAGTTAAGGATGAAAAGAAAAGGTAGGAAGCAAACCAAGGGAGGGGGACAGTGAGGAAAAAAGGAGGGAGAAAAGTAGAGAGGCAGGCTTAGAAAACGATAAAGAGACAACAGAGAGGGAGCCAAGAAGTGAGGTAAAGAGAGAGAAGACAGGAGGGGGGTGCTGTCAAGGTATCCTCAGTGACGAGGATGAATTAATGCCACACTATAACAGCAGCTAAGTAAATAGACAGATAGCACCCTCTAATGGTAGTCATAAACTCGCAACGTTTCCTCCGTCCAACCCCCTCTTTTTGGATTTTTTTTTACCTGCAGACACAATCAAAATCACTTGAACTGAAACTTAATTTGGACACTGCTCTGCAGCCGTCGTGCAAACAGCTCGGGGAAGTCCTTATACAACAACAAACTGTCAAATTGTGTAAAATGAGCAGATATATCACTTTCACCTGGCCCCATGAAGCCCTTTGTGTGCACGAGCATATTAATTTGCGCAATCAGTGGCGTGTTGGCAACATATGGTCGAAAGGAGAACATGTATGACAAGAGGTGAGCTAGTCAGTGAATGTGTGTGTATCCTAGCAACAGGACAGACGTAGTAGCACAGCAGTGAGCAGCTGGCAGCACGGGACACAGGGGCCATGAAGGATTCATGTTTGTGTGTGTGTGTGTGTGTGTGTGTGTGTGTGTGTGTGTGTGTGTGTGTGTGTGTGTGTGTGTGTGTTATATTTAGCAGCCTTAATAGATTTAGGTGCATCTCTGTGAGCTGTCATTGCCATGCATCCATGCCTGTTAAACACTTAAACAACCATCAATGTGTCAAGCTGCCACTTGATTACAGCACATAGACTGCACATGCAGTCGGTTTCTTCATATCTATAACAACCGAAACCACTTGTTTATAAATGATCCATTTATAAATCAAGTGCAAAAAATCAAATGATCATCATTTTTGGGCTTTGATAAAGCACAACGACCGAGTACATGTGTTGGTCTTCAGACTATCAGTTCAAGGGAAACAAAACATTTGCACTGAAATGTGTGTGACTATCTCATGTTTGACGATATATAGAAAACTGTAGAGGAAACATTCGCCGAGTGCAGTGCCAGTGATCCCCAGGCCCAGCTGCTCACCAGTTACAATGGAAGTCCCCCATGGTTACGAGGAGGCTGACTTCCAAACCTCAGGCCAGTCAGAGGGTCCTGGCCTGAGCAGAACGCTGTCTCCAAGGGTCTCACAGCCTGCCAGCTTCTGTTCCACTGAGGAGCATCAGGGTGCAGCTAATCACCAGCTCCAACCGGCTTCCGGAGTGCGGAGCCAAGCCACAAGAAGGATATTACCCATTTCACGAACACCGCTGCAATCATCTGACCTCATACCATATGTCCCCCAAGTTCTTTTCAATCCCTGTTTTTGGATACTTTGCAGTCGAGTTAAAAAGTCAATCAGGATGATTTAGAAAAACATCGCGCAATAATACATCTCATCAGATGTGGATATTGGTTAAAAAGAAAGTAGGCGCAAACCAATCTGCAATTCCACACTGTGTACTATTACGCCCTCTGTCCTGAGCATAAATGAGGAGCCAGATGACAGTGACGAGGAAAAATTCCAGCAGAGCCCGACTCAGGGAGGACAGCCACGAGCCTCAACCGGTTCGGGAGGGTGAGACTGGCCACTGAGACCACTTTTCCATGACCATGACAGTGTTCCGGTTCTGCTTCCCAGGCATAATTTTGAAAGATTTGGAGCATCTGGACAAGAAATAAATTGGTGCTCAATCTAAAATCTTATCTGTTTTTGTTTTTTTTTTCAATGAACCCTTAGCAAGGTGTTAAGAGGTAGGCAAGCCCTCTGAGGAACTGAGGCCTTAGAGCCTCGCAGGGGTTAAATGGTAGTGTGTTCCTAAGCGAGTCAGGGCACGGATACATACACCGCATCCTCAAACACATATGCAAGCTCGCAGCTGGCTCACATCGCACATCCCAAGAGGCAGACCTCAGCCTCGCCATAAAATTCCCCACCACGCTGACACACACAAGCTCCTCGAGACTTCACACATCACTGCACAACCTCCATCTCAATCCCGTCACCCCTCCTTCACTCCGCGATGACACTCTCCCTCTCTCCTCCGTCTCCGTTGCGGCCAGGCTGATCAAAGCTATCCTCATCTGGATCTGTTGGAGTGTGTGATGTATGCTGGGGCCACATCAGGTGATACCCAGTGCCGCCCCTGTGACCACATTAAAATACCACATCTCCTAATCACACCTCCCAACCTGCTCTCACTGTCTCTCCCCTGCTTCCATTTTTCTTTCTCTTTCTTTCAGCCCTCGTCAGTGGGTTCACGGGGCTTAACAAGATCGATCACCTCTAACTCCTTGTATTCCCCGCAAAATCAATGGCTCTTAGTCTTGTTAAGAACTAAAGGGAGCTGCAATCTTTGCATACGGGTGTTTATCGTATTAGAGGGAGAAGAAGAGGCAGTGGTGAAGAACAAAGAGGCAGAAGTTGGTGCCGTAGAGGTGTGCTGTAATAAAAAACCTCAGCATTCATTCGGTGATGCAGTCAGAGCATTAAAATAAGCAGTGATCTACAGTATTTTCTAGGAAGGCAAGAGACAGAGATGGTTTGTGTGATGTCTGTTAAAAAAGCAAGAGACAGCAAGAGGTATAAGGAAGAAAGACAGTGTGTGTGTGTGTGTGTGTGAGACTGTGTGCGATGCGGAGAGAGAGAGGGAGAGAGAGAGAGAGGGAGAGAGAGAGAGAGAGGGAGAGAGAGAGAGCCAAACCTCACCACCAACTTGGCCAGGGCCTCTGGAGCCAGACAGAAAGCCCTGCTAACCACAGCCTCCCTGTCACACACACACACACACACACACACACACACACTTGCTGAAAGTGGCTCAATGTGTAAATACGTCATTTCAAAACATGTGTTATTGACCAGGGAAGCAGGGGAAGCGGCTTGAGAAAGAAAGAAGCAGAGAGAGGCTTTTAAACGGAGCGAAACTGCCGCAGCTAAGACATAGTGAGCAAAGAACAACACAGAAATTCACTCCTCTTATTCTAAGCAAAACAAACACAAATACTCTTTTACTCCACTTGTGCTTTCCTCTCTCATCTCCCGGCCTCACCACTCCGCCACTTTCAAATTCCTGTCGCTGGAGCTCATTATATTTACCAAATGCACCAGAGTAGATGGCAGCATCCCCTCACTGTAGTCAATAGCAGGGCTGCAGAGCCATGTAAAATGAATAAGGATAGGGGCTCTTCACACAACATCACTGCATAAAAAGGACTGGGAGTGCTCATCTACAGCATGACTGCTCTTGGCCCATTTATATTTCACAGTGACGCTACATTAGCCACCCCTGGTTGAGCACAGAGTCTACAAACATAGCTCTGCCTTACCCCGTGCGCAGACATAGAGCAAACACCTCAGTGTGTGCATTTTCCTGTCGCAGGGCACAGCTACGAAAGAGGAAACGCAATAAGTAATAGTTAAAAAAGTATTTCCCTAATGCAAATGCCAAACCTTCCATGGGACGGTGACAATGATACGTGCAGATACAGAAAAGGGCAAACAGTAGCACACAGGTGGAGCACAAGAGCGCATTGGTGATGGAGAAAAATCAAAAGCGAATAATAGCAGTCGGCACAAACTGTCTCACCTCAAATGGGTTAATCGGTGTCCTCAGAGCAACACCGTCTGAACGCCTGGACAGCAGACACACAAGCGCACCATGTCATAATCAGACTCACACACCTCTGTCTGTGTCAACACAGGCTTGTGGGAAGGTTAAGGAGTGTTGCTAAAGGGGGGTGGGTGCAGCCTGTCTTTGGCATGTTTGTTTTTGTTTTGCTTTTTTTTTTTCTGGAAGGTTGAGGCAAAGCCACACAGAGCAGTGTGTGTATGCAGACGTGCCTCAGTGTCTCCGAGAGGGCAGGCACAGAGACAAAAGGAGCATATGGCAGCAGCAGCCCCGGCCGTAAATTAAACATAGAGGAAGATTAGATAATGAATGTGTGCTCTGAGACATGGAGGCAGCATTGAGCCGAGGATGGAGGACTCTGCTGCAAGACCAGAGCCGTTCGCACATGCGCATGCGTGCGAGGGTGTGTATGCAGTTAACCACGTATTAAACATGTGGAGCAATCCGGTGGGGTGATTAAGTGACATTAAATCATTACAAAGAAATAAAAGAGATGCAGACATAGAGAAATGAAGGGAGTGAGGCCTGTTTGTACAAACTCTAACAAGTGAGATATGAAAGTAAAGCAACATAAACAAAACCTTAAAAAAAAAAAAAAAGATTAGAAACAAAATCTGGCTTTTAGACTTGTCATTTTTTTATGCTTTTGCAATCAACAAATAATTTAAACATCTTCGTGCAAGACTTGCAAACTGAACATCATTGCGAGCTTCTCTCGGTTTGGGTAATGTGCCACTGCCTCATTACTGGGCCAAGTGAAAAGAGAGGTGGAGGGGGGGGTGTGGTCAGTGGAGGGCCAGGCTGTCCTAATGCAAAAATGTGAATCAGTCAGATTCAACTGAAGCCTGTGTCTGCCAGTGTTAATGTGTTAAAATGCAAGTAGCCTCATAATAATTGAAATGAAACCATTATCATGGAGACAAGTGATCAACTATTTCTTAAAGAGCTATTTTTATTCCTAAATCCTCCATCTTGGTGGTGCCAACCTTGACAGGACTTTTAAAGAGCTGCAGCGTTTGGTGCATCCATTTCGTCAGCCCCAGAGGTTGATGGGTCAAGCTCAAATATCAGCATCACTGCTGCCTGTTCATATGATTATATAGTGGCCTTGGCATCATGGTTAAAACTATGAAGTTCTCTCCGCATCTTTCGTGTCTTTTCATTTTGAGACCACATTATTGAACGTGTGTATTCTGGGTGGCATTTGGCAGCTCATCTTATCTCAGAGCCGCATCAGGAACATCGGAGCTAATCAATCGCAATTGAACAACTTCAAATTTATCTTCGGATGATGCGCAAACTCTTACAACACAGGCGCACATTCACAAAATCACGCTTTTCCTGCACCAACATGCACCAGCAGTGCCTGCGAGCCTAGCGGAGGGGAACCATAATCAAACACACAAGAGGTAAAGGTGATCTGCTGGAGCACTATTGTTGCGAGTTACTCACTGCAGCTCTGATTACAGCCCGGTGTACAGTTTCTACGCTGGGAATAAACACATGGGAGCACTGTTGTTGTGGGGATTTGACAGCGAGCGTGCTAACACACACACTCACATGGTTACAGTGTGCAGCGACACCGAACAACAACCGAGACGGGAGCGACGCAGTGCCATCAGGTGTTCAGTCAAACAAGTGCTATTTTTCCCCGCTTCCCGTCTGTCTCTTTGAAAAACAAAGCATGGCCTCACTGCCTGCAGCTCAAAAGGAAAAAAAATAAATAAATAAAAAAACATTAACATGCTTTGGACCCTGTGTGCTTCGACGTAAACGCAGCATGGAAGAACTATCACATAATTAACACCTCAGACCTGTTACAAACACATTCAAATTTATATTGGTAACATCTCTTCTCGCTCAACTCAATGTGGAGGGAGTGAACCACAGAATAAGTTTGTTTTTTTTTTTGTTTTTGCCCCCCCCCCCCCCCTGCCAGTCAGTGGCTTTAGAGCGGTCGAGCTGCCACCAGGGGATTAGTCCAATTCTCCACCCAATCTCACCACTAAACACGCTATACGACGAGATCTAAGCATGCGCGTGTGTTTGTGTGTGCGAGTGCTCAAACACATGTTTACACTCCACATTTGTTAATGTGTGTGCACATATACACTCAGGGGTGATATTAGTTAATCATAGCCTTCACTCAGCATAAATAAAGACCAATTACTGTGCTTCCCTATGGGGCGTTCAGCATTAGCACACTAAAGACCCCAAAGAGTGCAGCCCCACAGCTAATGCAGCTTTAGTATAACAGTTGGCCTGCTGAATCACGACGATAAGCACTACAGAGGGTAGCAGAAGGACAGCAGTCACGCCATCAAAACTAGGTGTAAATATCAAAGGAATTATGATTATAACCACAAAAAAAGAAAGCAATCTAAAGCAAAATTTAGACTTAGCATTGGCTTTATTTTATGTACCAACTACAGAAGATTTTGTTTTTCAGGAAAAAGTAAAAATTTGTTGTTTTGTTTTTTTTTTTAACGGACACTGAACAGGATATATCGTCTAACAATGTAATTCAGCCAGTTGTCTGTCACAATGCTCATGCGTATTATATTGTTATATAATTCAGTGGCATTTATACCAGTCTTAGATAACTGTGAGCCTCCTGGGTTGAAGCTTTTTTAAATCAGCTTGTAGTGTCGTACCTCTTAACCGCGAAAAGAATGAAAACCATAGAGTGATGCACTCCTGTCTGTAGTAAACAAAAAGACCCAGGATCTGGGTTCAGTGTAGCAACCCCAGAACAAAATCCGGGTGAGACCTGCAGACCGGACCTCCAGTACTGCATCTGTGCAGCAGCCACATGCGTGAAGTGAAAAATAATCAAATACAACTTTTTAGCAACATGAAGGTACGAAGATAAGTCGACTGCTTCTGGCTTGACATTGCTGTCACTATCACCCAGTCTGATTGCAGATGCATGAAAACAGCTGCAGCTAACAATATCTAGCGCAGGTCGAATTCCTGTTTTGCAGTTTGTTCCTCGGATCTGCATTGAAAACAAACATGAAAGACTAAGCCGAAGAACAATGCATTCTGACACACCTCAGGCAAAACCTGCTGTTGAGCTTTCACCGCGTACGCTTGGAGCAGTTAACGCTCAGCTTTCGTCATGTGATGCTTAGCTGGATAAACACAGAATATAACCCCAAATCTCTACCACTGTGGCGCAGCTGCCACGCCTCCACTTGTCCTGTCGCTTCAACGCATGTCCGCCGTTCGCGCGGACACAGCAGCTACAGCAGCGTGCTTTACGGCATATGCACAAATACCAAAATATACACAGACACACAAATACAGTGGACCGCTGCTGGCAGCCACTCATCATCAGAGAGGCCAACCTAATTTGGAGAACAGGCTCCTCTTTGCCTGCTGGGGAAGGCAGCAGGGATTATGAGCCTTTATACACACTAATCTAGTTTAGCCACCCTGGGAGTGGGAATGCGTTTGTGGGTGGTGTGTACGTGTGTGCATGAGTGTGTGAAAGAGTGAAAGAGAGAGAGAGAGAGAGAGAGAGAGATGGTAAAAAAAGAGAATATAACTAGAATGCATGGATAATGTGAGTTCTTTACTAATAATAAAATCGTCTGTGGTAGAGTGTGTGTGTGCGTGTGTGTGTGCGTGTGTGTGTGGGTGTGTGGGTGGGTGTGTGGGTGTGGGTGTCTTCTTAGTCTGTGTGAGCATAGATGCAGTACGGTGGCGGTAAATTTAATCAGAGATTTGGTTTAGGCACTTATCCTCTGATGACCCGTGGCAGGAACAACATACAGTAGGAACACCACCACCCATCCTTTAAAATCCCCAAACCCACCCACACAAAATGAGGTAACAATGACTCACGAGCAAGCACCGTCCTGCCATCAACACCAAAACTCTGAGAATATTGAGTGTATGTGCTCTAGCCGGAAGAAAGGATTTCTGGGTTAAAGAGTCCGGCGTGCGTGTTAAAATGAAGTTTGGGAGTTCAGAGGTCAAACAGGCTGCAGGCAAATATCTAGTCCCAGGTGTGAAGTAAAAGGACTAACAGCTGGTTTAAACACACTGACACAGAGCCACAGCTGTGACAGGACAGCGTCTAAAGCTGGCTAGAATGTAACGCAAAATGTGTTTATGTATCTAAACAGAGCTGTATGTAATTGGCCCGTCGGCTGGGTTAAGTCGTCCAGAGAGGCTATTACATTACGTTATGATGCATTTGCGTGTGCTTGTGTGGGTGTGTTGCTAGTGAAACTTCAGCAGGAGAGCGAACTGGCTGGACGCCCCTGATTCAGTCCAAAATCCCAAATGCATGGGAAAGGAGACATGGCCAAACCAGGGCTGGGACAACTCTGGGAACGACAGTGGAAGAGTTTAGAGGAAGGAGACGCTGAGAGCTGGTAGAAGGCGAGGACCTCAGACTGAACAAGCTGTGTGTGAGGGTTGGCCTAAGTAATTACAGACTCGCCTGGTGCGTGGAGCCGAAAGTCTACCACAACACAGCCCAAGGGATGACACCATACACCACACGCATTTACGCAAACGCATACACACAACAGCAATTACCACACAAAGGATTTAAACAGCTGCTCCATACACCCAGTCTTGGAAACCACAACTATTGTACTTCTGCACATGCTTTCTAAGCCACCCAGTCGTACAGGATGACTCAAAATGTTGCACAAGGAGGCATGTTTTCAAACGCAAAGATATGCAAATATGAACAGACACCCATGCAGTCTGCTTTAACAATGACCAGGATCCGCTCCGTTGATGAAACAAACTGGTAGCTCCATATTTTATTGAAGATCGTCTTCCGGCCTAAGTCAAGCGTTTTCTGAGTGGAGCTCTGCCGCCATCTGGTGGCTGCTAACATAGTTACAAGGTTTAAACTACACTATGAATGGACCAAAGATATGGATTTATAATTAAAAAAAAAAAAAAAATGTAATATAGAATCCTCCCAGCCCAAAGTGAGTATTACTTCCAAATTACATGAAGGAAACCAAAAGATTCCAGCCATTTGGAACAAATCAACCAGTAACGGCAAAATGCCAGCGGTTTTAATGTCTGGAATCTGCCACAAGGTCCAAAAACTATTGTCTCACTGGATATCTGTGCATCATGAGGCACTTCCTGGCAGGAAGCCTCATATACAGCGCTGAGACAGAGAAAGAGACACAGAGGGAGAGACTACAAAAAGAAGAAGAAAGTCATTTTAACTTTTACGGTCTTTAACTTTAGTCTGTTTATTCTTTTTAACTCACGTGTTTCTGACTTTCTGCTTTTAACTCTTTTACTTTCTAATGCATTTTTTTAATCTTTTTATGTAGAGCACTTTGAATTGTCTTGTACGTGAAATGTGCTGTACAATTAAACTGGCCTTTCCTTGAAAGTCAGTTTTATTACAGAAATCGAAAGCAAATTCCCAAAACCTTAAGCGATGGAGAAAACACTGATGTCAAATTTACTACGCTATTAATTGAAGTTAATAGGTTTTGAAATTACTTATTTGCATCAATATCTTTTTTACATGAGCTAATAAAATCCACTGCACAAATAAAATACAGTGTGCTTGTTATTTCACCCTATTTGGAGGCTGGTGCTAAATTTTTGCTTTTGTTCAATAAATATACAGATAATGGAGACAGATTGATGAGTCATGGCACTGTGCAATAGCTGTCTCATTTGCTCTCACGTGCATGCGAATACTTTGCCTCTTATACTGAATTTGTTTGTTTTTCTTTTCTCGTTCCTTGAATTTTTTTTCCCCCTTTTCCTGTCCCATCCCCCCCTTTCCAGTATTATTTTTCAACTTTTTGTCTGCTTGCATCCAAACTCCCGACTCCCATCCCCATTTACCTCCCCTCTCCTCACACACTAATCTTCCCCTGTGAGTTATTACACCCAAAGCGCTCTTATCTGCTGTATGAGGAATGTGCCACAGAGAGACATTTCCTCCTGGTTAGCCAATTGGCTGCACGATAGTCGAAGTCATGCAGGCAAACAGATACAGAGAGACAGAGAAACCGAGCTATTATTAGTCATTTAATTGTTCCACTGAGCCAAAGAGAGATGAATGTATGGATTTGCCTAAAAAAAAAAAAAAAAAAAAAGGGCAATATGTAGCTTTTACAAGGGGATTAGTGTACAACAGTACAGGACGCGAAGACCCGCAAAAGTCATCTCTGAACTTGTTAAAGTAGAACATCTGGGGAGGAGAATGCAAGGAGGCAGAGGAGAGAAAGGAGAAGGTCAGGGTTAAACAGAGAGAGAAACACAGAGAGGAGGGGCGAGGAAAGCAAAGGAGCAGATCAAGGCTTGAGAGCTTTGTGCTCCCTCTCTTGGCAGGAGTTGTGTGCGTCTGTGTGTGGGCGCGCACACACACACATGCCTGTGCTTCTGGCAGACTCAGACTAGGCATTAAAATTATTGGTGCCGCCAGCGTGCCGCAGACCCTGGTGAAAAGGAGGGTGGTGAGCAGGGAGGAGGGGGAGGAGGGTCACCAAGTGCTAATCAGAAACATGTGTGGCCAGCGCAGCTCCAAACAGCTGTTCCCATGCTGAGGACCAGGCCACCGCGCTCAAGACACACACACATGCAGTCGCACACATACACGGGCTTTAAAGCCATTCGCATATCTTTAGTTTGCAGTAATAACATAAACACGCAGCCTGCATTAATATAATAAATCAAAGTAATGGGAGATGTCGCACCTGTATTTTTCTTCACCTTGTTCTTTATGTATTTGTTTGTTTTGGATGATTTCTCATTTCCCCTTCCCTCCACAGACATGAGCTGTGTGTACGGAAAGTGAGAATATGATGGGGACTCAGCAGTCCTGAACAGGTTTAAGTAACTTGAAGACAGAGAAAATGGCAATTTTCAAAGAAAATAAATAAATAAGAGCAAGCTGGGCAGAGAAAGGGAGAGTAAGAGAACTGTGATAGTGACGTGTCTTTTGTCTTTTCCTCCTTCCACAAGAGGGACAAAAGGAAGAGCCAAAAAACAGAGGAGGAAGCTCTTGTATTTATTCTGTCAATGGAGGGAGGAAAAGACCTCCGCTTTTCAACCTACCGCATGGCACGCACACACACACACACACACACACACACACACACACACACACACACACACACACACAGACACACACACACACACACACACACAGACACACACACACAGACACACACACACACAGACACACACACACACACACACACATACACACACACACACACACACACACACACACACACACACACACACACACACACACACACACACACAGACACATCCTAAACTCTACAATGAGGAGGACAACAATCCATCTTACTTTGCCTGTTTAGATTAGCCGTCACAGCTACGGTAATTGGATCTTTGGGCTTGAACAGAGCGGTCTGAAACAGTGATGAGCGTACTTTAGAGGACTAGAGAGGGCTTCTTTGTGTGTGAGCATGTGCAACAAGGCACAGCTATGATGTGCCTTGCGAAAGGGGTCTCTCTGTAGCCTGCAGGGAAGTAGAGGAATGTCAGGAATCTCCCCAGAGGATGCAGAGCCCGTCCGGTCAACTATCTTTCTTTTTCACTCTTTCTGTCCTCTCATTTTCTCTAATGCTCAGGGGCAAGGCTATATGTGCTGCATGTTTCTGTCATGTTACAAACACAACAGCTGAAATGAGTATGAAAGGATTCAGAGGCTGTAAAGTTCACTGACAGCCCGGGAGCAAATACAATAAAGCTTTTAGCAGATGCCCTGGGGTTTGTGTGTGCACTTGTTAAATGGGGGGAGATCAAAGAGTTGGTGGTCATGAGCTCTAATCGCTTTACCAGCTACACTTTACATTGAAACAATATTGGAGCTGTTCAAACTGTTCCTGTGTGTTACCATTCCTCATTTGTCATTGTGAAATGCCACGCTCATCTCTGACTGTGACCTGCAGAGACCTCTGCACTAAGGGGTTCATGATATTTGTGACAAAAAAGATGCCGGCAGTTATCCGAAGGTGAGTATCAGGAGTTTTTGCACAATGTAGTTAGATTAGAAAGCAGAATTTCTGTATTTGGGAAGGAATACTAAATACTAACTAAATACGGATACCCAATAGTGATTGCTTAGTTCTGCATCAAAGATCAGAGAAAAAGTAAATTGTTGTGGGGCCGGCTACGGAAAATGTTCTGGCAGCACGTGTAGTACATACGAATAATACGATGTGGATCACCGGAGCCAACGAAGCAAGTTTGGGAATAACACATCAACAGTGGTGTGATACTGGCACAGACAGAGTCAATCTTAGAAAAGTCAAATAGAGCTGATGGCTGTGGAAACTGAGCAAATACTACACATATGCTTAATCACCCACAACACACATACACACACACACACACACACACACACACACACACACACACACACACACACACAGAACGATAAAATATAAAGCAAGATGTCCAGTGTAGCTGGAGGATGAAGAAAGAAGAAAGAAAAGAAAGGGTATGAAATGTTTTTTGTTATTGAGCTGCGTAAGTCCAGACACCAAAAGCAAACACGTTAAATCCCAGACCTGATTCTGCCACTGTCAACACTTTTTTTTCCTTTTTGTCTAATGTTAAGTGATATCACTCATTCTTAACTGGTTAAAGACTTGATAATCTCCCACGATTTTTTTAAGACAACAGCTATTAGAAAAGCACGATTAACAGGGCAGGCACCAGCCTATTTATCCGACATTTCACTGAAAATATCGTTTTTCTTCTTCCTTTTGACAGGGGAAAGAAGTGAAAACAAAAGAGAGGGGTGTGGTCAGGTAGGCTTTTAGGGTCTTATGTGTGTTTGCCGGATCAGAGGTTAGGGGTACAGAATCCAGCACCGAAACCACAGACGGGTGAAAGGCCGTACACAAGCAGGCGTGTAACCGGTGAAGAAAAAGACACAGATGCTGCATCACAGTTTCACATTTCTGGCTCAGGTTGTACGTAACAATCCAACAACCCATTGCTATGGGGACCAATAAGTCAGAGATGTCAAAAAAAAAAAAAACAAAGATTCAAACAAGACTCCCTCAAATAAAAACAAAATAAAGAAGAAAAAAACAGGTAGCTTGAGTTTGCTGGTGGACCTGTCATGCAACAAATTAACTCGAACCTTCCTATACGAGAAAAATAAAGTGAAGTCTAATCTCCACTAAGATCATTTCTCAAGCATGACAAAGCACTTCGGCTGCTTAAAGTTGATCAGGTATTCAAGGTGAATGAACCGAATCAAACAGCAGGTTGTGGTGAGAATCATAAATATAAATATAGTAAAAACTAAGTGAGGTTAACTCAGGTCTCCTGCATCACAGACTTCAGTCTTCATCCACCACACCTCCACCTCTGTGTATCAACTTCAAGGCTTTCTTCTTTTGGTGGAAGCACTTTTTAATCATATTTCAGAAAATAAAGTATTAACTCAGCTGAAACGGAAATGACTGAATACGGTGATGGTTATAAGACGGAAAAGACGCTCTTCGTGCATCCCATAAACTTTCTGTAAGATCATCAACACAATCATCAAACATGTCAAGCAATGAAGCACTGTATAGTGGATATTGTCATTTTTGTTATTAGCCGGCAGGTTTTTCGACTATAAACCACAGGATATGCTATTCGTTGAAGGATTTTGTGCTTTCTTTCTACTGGCATTATAAGAAAACTGCACAAAAATGAGCAGAGGGATAATGATATCTGATGGCACATTACACAAAGGCACTGTGGTAAACTTTTCTCAGCAAACAACAACGAACATCCATCAGTTATCGATATCTGCTACTTCCTGTTAAGGGTCACAGGGGTCTGCTGGAGCCAATCCCAGCTGTCTTTGGGTGAAAGAGGAGTGTACACCCTGGACAGGTCACCAGTCCATTACGGGACCACGTATTGACAGCACAACCACCAGTAATCACATTCACTGCCAGGATCCTTTCAGAATGCCATGGAGGAAGAAGAAAAACATGCAATCTCCACACAGAAAGGACCCAGCTGGGATTCAAACCAGGAACCTTCTAGCTGCGAGGCTGTGTAAGTTTGAAAATCAACATTACCCAACGCTGGTTGCCTCTGATCCTACATGACAAGTGACCTCTATGGTTTTTTTGGGTTGGAGGGTTCTCAACTTCGGGTTCTCAACTTTGGCCTCCAGTGATCTGGTTCCTCAACAGTAAAAAAAAAAAAAAAAAAAAAAAAAAAGTCTCTGCACACCTACAGCTTCTTCCTAGTACGAAAGTGTGTGTATAATAAAACAATCCTCCTCAGTAAACAGACTGGCATGCAGCCTGAAGACACAGCACCATCCACACTTTAAAATAACTAGCAAAGAGCTGTTTAAACAGGATCTGGTTACAGCCCCTCATAAAACAAATACACACAAGAATAATTGTATCGACAGAGCAAGCTGGCAGGGTTGCAAAAGGAAAAAAAAAGAAAAAGAAAACCCTCTCCATGGGGGGTACCAGAACGCTACGCCAAAGAGTGGTGGTGGTGTTGAAGGGTGGTGTGTGGAAAAGGTGGGAGGGAAGAGGAAAAAGGGGGGGAGGAAGAAAAACAGGTCCCACAGAGCTACCGTGCAGGCGCCAGTAAAGACAGAAAGGGTGAAAGAGAGGGGAGGAGGGGGGAGAAAGACCCTGGTGAAACTCTCAACAGATGCGTGAAGCCCTTGTCAGCATTCCTGCTAGGTAACGCAAGGTCAGGAGCAAGCAGGAAGACAATATGAGGACTATTTGGGCTCCCTGAGCGCCAGATGTGTTTTAATAAGACGGCTGCCCTCCTAGCTAATAAGGTCAGCCTCTGGCTCCAGCCAGACGAGCAAACAAGTAGACTCTTGGCAGGAATTCAGCCCCAGCTTGGCACAGCCTCCCTCTCTGCTTCCTGCCTCGCTCTCTCACTCGTTTGCTGGCTCTCTCTCACAAGCTCGGGGAGATCGATGGAAGCTGACTCTTTCTGTGCGGGTGTGTATGACTCACTCCGTCTCATACGGCCGCCTTTTATTAGACACTTCCCTTTTTTCTGGAAGGGGAGAGGGAGAACTACTGCCTAAGAACTAGAGCCTTTGAGAACATCTGTGCTTGGATCGTGCGCTGACATGCACACACACACACACACACACAAACAAGTATAAACATATGATCTATACCACTTTGCCTGCTGAGCAGTTCATGCCAGCTACCTTTTACCCCTGAACTTGAAAAAAAAAAAAAAAAAAAAAAAAAACCTGGCAACTTCTGAGGAATAAGTAATGAAAAACTAAAATTAGTTTGACAAAATAAACATTGAACCAATAAATCTGGAGAAAATAAGAAGCAGCAGTGGGGAAAAAAAAAAAAAGAAGCAGCATTGGCGCCGGAAAGATTGGCTTGCTTCACCCCAAAAGAGAGAAAGATGAGGAGAAGAATGAGGAGGTGGAAGAGGAAGATTTGGAGTCAAGAGTGAAAATGAAGTTAAAAAAAAAAAAAAAAAAGACAAAAAGATTCAGAGATCAAGAGCAAGAACAAAATGTCCTAACTGATTTAGTGGAAGCTTGTGTAGGAAAAGCTCTTGCCTTTTCGGAGAGCAAAATGAAAATCAATGTCAATGTTGTGTTGAACAATATATGAACTGAAACGCAAAATAGTCTTAAAGTCTTTGTCTAGAATAATTTCTAAAACCACCTTTTTGAAATATGCGCCTTTCTGTCAATGAACAGAGCCCAGTGAAAGCAGCGGAGAAAATGTGACTGAAGTGGTGGGTGATTCAACTTCACAATAAACATACACAAACTCAAACAAACTCACTCATGATCGTTACTTCACGTAACACTAGTCTGAATGTGTGTCTAAATCTGCTCACACAGACACCGGACTTCTGGCGCTCGGTCTGCGATCCACTGAGGTGAAGCTGACGTCATCCTCGGCCGCACGCTAAATCACCCCATCAAAGACGGACCCTCTCCTAATGGTGCCTGCACTCCTCAAATATTTACCTCGCGCCTGGGCCACGCAGTCCCACACACACAGGATATATCTGCTCCTCTATACGCATGGCCCTCACTCTCAATACCCGGTGTGCACACAATAGTGGAGAAAGGTTTCTCCAAAATCACTGTCAGGATCAATATTTTAATGTCACCACAACAGGACAGGCTGAAGAAAATCTTCTGTTATAAATATACCTGCATTAAAGGTGGTAACGTGAGTGGCTTTAC
This sequence comes from Xenentodon cancila, assembly GCA_014839995.1. NCBI lineage: Eukaryota > Metazoa > Chordata > Actinopteri > Beloniformes > Belonidae > Xenentodon > Xenentodon cancila. Next base: position 18,262,580 of record CM026197.1, read on the forward strand.
GAATATTCATTTCATATTCTGGTTTTGCATGTTGTAGAGCATACTTGGGTTTCCGGCACATCCCGGGACTTTGCATTCCCTCCATGGGAACATGCAGACATAACACAAATTTACAGTTTGACTGTATGTTAACTTTAATTTTTTATGTACACCTTCTTTCAAGGGCAATGCATTTATGGCAGGCTTAAAGAATTTTTAAGAAATTTAAATATTACAAAAAAAAAACAACAAAAACAAATGCAAATTCAACCGTTTTTTTGAGGTGTTAATTTTTGTTTTGCACTTTGTGTTGTCCTCAAACATTTCAGACCTCCCACGCTTACAGAAAGAACGTATTCATTCTTACAATTGTTCTTGATTTATTGATGATATATATATATATATATATATATATATATATAATGTATTTAAAATATGTTGGGTTTATTGGTATTAATACATAAATCTCATACACATCTTAATTGTTTAATTTAAAACTTACAAAGATGCAACACATTAAGTTTAAATCTTAGTAACAAAATTGGATGGAAAACATTTTATGCAATTGAAATACATAAATCTTAACATTTCTGTGAGTGCTTCTGATGTCTTAAAATGCAAAAAAACTGCAAAAACCACATCAAGGTTGTTATCCAATTAGGTTGCTCCCTGACTAAAATACCACATCTATAAGGATGCCCTGATGCAATTATTACTCACTTTGATTAAAAACTTATTTAGATTATTTTCAGAGTATTATCGTAATCAGATTGATAATGGAATTTTGCTGTTTACGTGCTCTCTGACATCTTGATGTCTAAAATAAAATTTGACACCACAAAAATTTGATAAAAGTTGTTCCACAAGACTGAAATACAAAACAAAAGAAGCTGCTTTTGTCATCCGGCCTAATGTCCAGCATCACCTCTTTAACAAAACGTGGTGCCCCATATGACCTGACTTATAATTTAGTAAAAATATCTAGTAATTATGAGATTTCTTGTCCTAAACTGAATCTCTGTTGTTACAACAACGCATCACGAGGACAATATTAAGATCGAGTCATTTCATCACTTCTTGACTATGTGGCCACATTTGTGAGTTATCGTTATGCACATCTTTCTGTTTGTTGGACATATGGTTAGTCAGAAAACTTGAAGCCACGCTGAGATAGCGCTCAGCTCCAGAGTTCAGACCTTTCTGTTTTGGTGTAACTTGAGATGACCTCTTCAGACTGGGCTAGAGGTTACAAGGTCAGCAGGCCTTATCATGCGGCGGAAGCCCCCGTTTCAGCTACACACTGATACCTACTAAGCACTACCTTTCATATACACACACACACACACACGCACACACGCACACACACACATACAAATATGGCTGTGTTCCCACAGTTGTAGCGGGCCCATGGGTTGACGTACCGCAGCTTGTAAAGCAGGGCTGTCCGTCGGTTTTAACAGCCCATCACAGAGATCCAACAGCACCACAGGCCTGCATGCAGCCTCAGACCACTGCCCGGCTCAGCAACACTCCATAAAAGCAGCTCAGACTCCATGCGAGCTGACTCAGCCAAGAACAGGAAAACAACAGAGGAGGATGCCTTTGATCTGTACTGACAGGTCTTCAAGAAGGCACCAGCGCTCAAAATGCTCAAGAGCTCATACCGTCTTTCTCACACAATCAAAAGCTTACACACAACTCTGAGCAACTCAGGCACCTGTGGAGTCTTGCTATCAGTCCTACACTGCAGACACATGTTCCACATTGAGTGGAAGTCAAACAACATCTGATCACCGCTCAGCCAGCGTCAGTCTGTCTGAGGCTCTGGTCTGTTGAAAATGTTACGCTCGCTGCTCTCCTCAGGAAAACCAGCAGGTGGACGACGACTGGCTCGCAACAACTCCACCTGGTCTGGAAACATGACAGTGAGGACACGGGTAATTAAATCATCATTTCCTTCCCTTTAAAGATCCACGATTCACACAGCCATACATTTCCCTGCCGACACTGATTCACAACTTAGTGGATTTGAATCACACTGGACTGGGAACCACAGATTACTCACAGTTCCAAGAAAGCATTTGTTGGCTGTTTTGAAGAATGTTATTTAGCCGTAAGAGTTAAGAAACAAAGCCTACTTTCACTATCTCCATTTTGAAGTATATGGTGCATGGCGAGAGTCTTTCTGTGTGGAGTTTGCATGTTCTCCCCGTGCTTGTGTGGGTTCCCTCCGGGTACTCCGGTTTCCTCCCACAGTCCAAAAACATGCAGGCTTCTAAACTGCCTGTAGGTGTAAGTGTGCATGGTTGTTTGTCTCCATATGTCTTTGTTTGTGTCTGACAGACTGGCGACCTGTCCAGGGTGTACCCTCGCCTCTCGTCTGTAACGAGCCGGGATAGGCTCCGGCAGACCCCTGTGACCCTGCAAAGGATAAAACAGTAATAGAAAATGGATGGATGGTGCTAAATGGCAAATTAAGGTCAAGAGTGAATGAGAGCGCGCCCAAAGTAACAGGTCTGCCAGAAGACCTGACCTGTGAGCGCCTCCGAGGCGATCAAGAAGACGTTCTGCTGGCTGATATCATTCTCTCTTCTTCACTTGTCTCCTCTTGAAATATAAGTAGTAGATGTATAAGACGTAATGACATTAATTGCTTCAGTGATTTGAATGAATAAACTGAGGTTGTTCATGTCACACTGTTACACTGAGAGTTATGCTGTCCATGTATTCATTTTTTATACCAGCTTCATCCAGTCCAGGCTTGAGAGGGTGCTAAAAGCCATTCCAGCAGTCATCAGGCGGTAGGCAGGATGCACCCTGGACAGGACACCAGTCTGCCACAGAGGCTTCACACTGTGTTTTATTTTATTTATTCAAAGGTACAGACTTATATCAACCAAAAGGCTAATGTCTTTTTTTTTCTTTTCAAGTTAGCAACCTATCACAGTACAAGCCGCCTAAGGAGGTCATTACGGTTCTAATTAAAGTCTACATCCATCACTGTTTCATCCTCTTTAAAGTCGATAGAAGGACTTTTTGAAGAGCTCCTGTATTTATTAACCTTCTATTCTGTTCTTTTCAGACATCCCTACATGCATCTTATGGTGTTTTTGAGAAAAAAAAATAATGTAGTAGATAAGATATCTGAATGACCTAATTAACTTGGATATTCCAAAAACAAAAGGCTTGTTTTATTATATTGAGCAATTAATAGCTCTCTGTTATAGTCTAATACATCTGTACCTGTAGATGTTAAACAATGAACTCCATAATAAAATAACATTTTAAAATGTGGTTTGTACGAACCTAAACATGATTTCCAACAAACTTACACAGGCATACATAAAGCAGATAAGGTTGAGCTGCAGTTCTCTGATGTCAGGCCACAACAGACAGCAAGAATAATTGATGTTAGAGGAAACAAGGGTCTGTGCCAGAGCACAATGACCCTGAGAGCCTCAACAATTAGTCATACATACATATACTCATTGCTCACACATGTACCGTACACACACACACACACAGACACACACACACACACACACACACACACACACACACACACACACACACACACACACACACACACACACCGACACACAAGGATGTGACTTCCTTCCACAGTTTTCTGTGTATGCAGGATTTCAGTATGGAGCAGCTGCTCTCCTCAGACTCTGACATATAGCCCATCTTGCTTGTGGCACTGAACTGGAAAAACCACTGGGGTGAGGTCACATAGAGGTGGTGGATCTAAAGATGATGAACAAAATTCAATAGAAAAATGACAATGTTTTTATCAGTAACATCAAGAGTAACAGTAGTAATTTGATGAGGTAGCCAATAATGCTGAAGGAGAAAAGTCATATACATATTGTTTTGTTGTTGTTTTGTTTTCTAATTCACACATATAAAACCTTCCAGCTTGGCCAGACTTTGTACACTGCCCTTTAGGAATCACGAATGAATGAAATAAGGTTCCTGGTTCGATTTCCGGCCCGGTGGGAGTCTTCCTGTGTGGAGTTTGCATGTTCTCCCCGTGCTTGAGTGGGTTCCCTCCGGGTACTCCGGCTTCCTTCCAAAGTCCAAAAACATGCATACCAGGTGGACTGATGATTCTAAATTGCCCGTAGGTTTGAGTGTGAGCGTGAATGGTTGTTTGTCTTTGTATGTGGCCATGTGATTGACTGGACACCTGTCGAGGGTGTACTCCTGCCTCTCGCCTGTAATGAGTTGGGATAGGCTCTGGCAGACCCCCGTGACCCAGCAAAAGATGAAGCGGGTATAGAAAATGGATGGATGGATGGATGGATGGATGGATGGATGGATGGATGGATGGATGGATGGATGGATGGATGGATGGATGGATGGATGGATGGATGGATGGATGGATGGAATATGGGGATATGGGAAAATCTGACTGACATATTTAAATACTCATGTGGCCTCAGAGACGATCTTAACAGTTATCTCGGATTTGCCCTCATCAAAGTCAGACATAAGGACCCCGATTATGTGGGTGCACATGAAAACCAAATGCATGATGCTTTGTGCAGCACAAATTAAATTACAAGTACATAAAAAAGGGGATACAAGCTATAAAAGGAAATCTGCTAAAAGAGTTAAAGTCTCAGCAGCATGTCCAATATGTGCCGGAGAAAATTGATAAATGTCCTCAACCTTGCACAATAAATCAGTTTCAGAGACTATCCACTTTCTGCCTTACGTCTGTCCGCTTAGCTTTGATGTCTGCTGCTTCATCTGATTTGGCCATAGTGACCTTTTGTTGTTGTTGCTTGACTCCATATCCAGCAGAGGAGCACATGGGAAAGAGGGAAAGACAACTAAAGGACCTGAGAGCAATAAGGAGGGGTAAGTGCAGCTGATGTGTGAAGAGGAAGGTCAGGGGTTATCTGCTGGGTGACCTGAAATGATGTGACAGGACCTGTCATCACTGTCACAAACAGAGAGAGTCTGAATCACAGCGACAGACAAAAGGATGAAAAGTTTATGAATATCAAAATCCAGCTGGACCTTGTTTCATAAATCATCTGCTGTGTGTGCACATGGTAAACTTGTACATGGTTGTGCATGTGCAGCTCTGCTGCTGTTGATGCTCAAGAGATCCGGCTTTATTCTCATGAGAGTGCTGGTCATATGGTTGCGTTCAGAAGACCCCCACCAGAATGGACACGTCCACAGTCTTTAATGCCCCCTTCTGAGGTGTGAGATCATGTCTGCACCAGGGATGCTGCCAAAAGAACAGAGAAGCATGCAGAAACTAGGGAGTGTGTATATATGTGCGTGTGAATGTGCATAGGTATGCAAGCATGTGTGTGAAGCAGATGGGAGGAAAGAGAGAAATTAGAGAGGGGTAAAAGGAGAGTAGCGACAGAAAGTCTGCAAGAGCATGTGTGTCTGTATGTGTGTGTGTGCAATGGACTGTGGGGGCTGTGAAGGGTTAGGGGGAGACAGAGGGGAGAGGAGAGGGGGAGTAATGTGGTTAGGCATCCAGAGTCAGTGAACATTTTTCTGGCAAGCCTCCTCTATGCTTCTGGCTGCTTGCCCAGCTCTGAAGCAAACTTAAACAAACTCCTGTTGCAGCCATCTGCTGGGCCCGCGGGATAAATCACAGCACTGCTCCGGTCTGTACTGCTCAGCCACACCACTATCAGGTTACCGTGTTAGCAGCCTCACACACACACACACACACGCTCACACGCACATGCACGCTCACTGTTAGGCATGCAGAAACACATTACAGTCCTCCCTCTCATCCACACAAACATACGCAGACACACACACACCAAGCTACGCGTCAGCCTGGAGCCAGGGCCTGCCATGGGGCTCACACCACCAGGAGAGGCCAGCAACATGTGGCCCCGCTAATACCACAGGGAGAGATGAAGAGAAGGAGGGAGATGAGCGAGAGGGGAAGGAGGGGGAAGTGGAGAAAGAAAGGGGACAACTGAGGTGATACCGGACAAGGGAGGCAAGGATAGAGACGACACAGCTGGGAAAAGAAGAAAAGGGGAAAAAAAGAGAAAGCTAAAGAAGAAGACCTCTGACACCTAACTTGAGCAAAGTGCTATTTTTATTGCCCCCTGAAGAAGAGAGGAACATAAAAACATCTAGAACCCCTCCGCATCTGTGGGCCCTTATAACACTTAAGTATTTTATACTCTGGGATATCTTTGAGGAGGAGACACTGGATTTCCGTGCGTCTTTCTTGTTTTCGAATGTTTATGATACAGGTCTTTGTAAACATGTTGCTTTAAAACTTAATGTTACAGCTCTAGTTTTAAAAAAAAAGTATTTTGGCTCTATATACCCTAATAAATCTAAATACAAGCCAGTTAAACTGTAAGTCAGGGAGAAGATCATTTGGAAATCTTAAATCTGCTCTGGTGGCTTCCACTTCTGGCTGTTCACTGTGGCCTGGAGCCATGCTCTGCACATTAACCGTGACTGCTGGATTGGTCCGCACTGCACACAACTCTGGACATGGTGGGAAATGCCACTGACCGAGCTGGCAAGTCATCTGTGAGCACACTGCTGGTCTCAGAGCGTTGGATCAGGTTAGGTCTGCTTCCAATAAGTCATAAACGTAACCAGCACTGGTAAACAGCCACATAAAATCTATATTAACAACATTTCAGCAGCTGTAGCAGATGCCACACTTTGAAAGGGATAGCGGGCAAAAAGCAGCATACAGATAATGACACGAGAATCTATGGTATGTATCTGTCACACATGCGGGAATGGTATCAGGTTATTTCTGACTCATAACATGATCGTGTCATTGTGAGGGGAAATTTAACCATGAAACTATTTGTAGGGTCTTAAAATATTTGTGTGCATTCATGCGCTTGTGTTTGGGGTTTGACCATTTTAAATATTTATCACTGACTCCACAACCCTTCGCCAACACGATCTCAAAATGATTAATAAAATTGCAACACCTAACAGTTCCTAAAGAGAGTTTGTGACACCAGCGATGAACCACTATGGTATTGCCACTTTTGCTGAGACCGCATAATGCTAAACGTGTCAGAGTTATTGCATAGTCTGCACTTTTCCAGAGGCATTGCAGTCTCTGGTGTAATGTGAGGCTCAGTCCAAAGCTCCCTCTCTATCTCCGCCTTCCAGCTGTCCGAGCGCTGGAGGGACAAGCTGAGTATGTGGGAGACCAGGTGGCTGGATGGTATGTGTGAGGGTGGGGTTGGGGGTGGAGAGTGGGGTGGTCAGAAGAGGGAGTAATCCAAGAAGGGCATGTCTTCTTCAGCAAAAAATAAGCTCTCGAAAGATCACCAGCAATGCAAATCTTTGTCACTTCTTTGGTTGGCTGACAAATAGAGATGACGCGATCTAACAGCTTGTTGGTCAGAGCCAGGGGTTGTGTAGTATAATTAGCCCACCATGGGAGGGCTCTTTAAGCACCAGCCGACATCCTCAGTTGACCTAATCGCAGGTTCAGGGTAAGACATACTTAATTTAAATAGGGTAACCATGAAGAGCAAAGAGAAGAACAGTACAGTAGGAAAGAAAACTCCTTAAAGACCTAATCACATTCGCTCAACTTTCTGGAACACTTGGGAGCTCTAAAAGAGCATGACTAACAAGAGGCTCCTAAGAGCGATAAAAAATAAGGCTGAGCACATGAGCTACATGTTAAACGTCTGGTAAGAAAATAGGCCTGTTCTTAGCTCCTGTGCTACCACACACTCTAGTTGTGTCCAGGTGCAGAGGCACACATCCACACAGACTGCACGCTTGCAGCTGTGGCACAATGCAGCTGCGTTTGCCAGTACGAGAGCAAACACCTGCCAGTGCTCCCGACCACCTGGCAAACACACGTGTCAGCTAACACACACGTTCGCTTACGCTTGCAGCTGCTCTTCAAGACAATAATGACAAAGATGACACACTGCGCATGCATGTGTGCATATTTAAGTGCAAGTCTGTGAATATGTGTGTTTTCTTGACTGTGGGTGAGTGTGTGTTTTATAGTCTGTAAGAAACTGGCAAGGAGAAGGCAGAGCTATGGTTGTATTACACTCGCTCCTCTATAATTAGCCCAGTAAACAAGCGTTTACTACTAAAAAGTCCAGACTCCAGCTCAGCACAGTGACAGCGTCCCACTATAAACACTCTTACACATTGGCCTACTAACGATTCATGCCAGGCTCCAACTGGGCAACACGGAAGAACTCACTGTGAAGCAGATGTGTAGTATGACATATGAAAGATATCCTGAAAAAAAAAAAAAAAGAAATCTGAACTGGCCAGATCATTTTTTCCAAAAGCATTGACTGTTTTTTAAAGGCTTTGTTATCCTTAAAAAGAAGAAAGACAACTCAATCGCCGTTGACATGGATCACCAAAAGAATCATTCAGAAAGCTAAAACTAGATCAAAGTGTTGGCTTCAGGAAGCTCAGTACACACAACCTAAACCTCTCCGAGTTGTGCTTACTTAATTGCATTTTCCATAATAACATTTACACCAAAAAAAATCAGTTCCCATTGGTCATTGAATTTAACAGATTAGGACCTGGTGCAAGATTTTTATGCAGTTCTCATGGTTAAAGGGCGCCTCAGGTCTGATAGGACTAATGTAACAAGTTCCTCTTTTATTTAGTTGAAAGACTAGTTTGTTTATGGACGGACATTTTTTTATCGATATTACCAGAAAATGTTTAAATAAATAAATATATTTCCCTCTGATAAACTTAGTTTTGATACATACATATTTTCAGGGGACTACTTTTGAACACTACAACACTTATTAAATCTGTCTTTTCTAAACTTACCGTATCAGATTTTTTTTTTCAATTTACTAAAATGATATTCTGTAGTATTTTGCTTTAAACTGGGACAATATTGTAAGTATAAATATGGGTAGTTTTAAGAACTGCTGCAGAAACACTCACTATTTTGTAATTTTTATTTTTTTTTCAAGGCAATATGTTAGATGGAAACCATAGAAAACCTATATAAATGTATTATTCACCTGTGATGGTGCGTTTGTATCAGGCTGCCCAAAGCCCAGTTGGCAAACTGTGGTGACAGAAAACAACATTCATTTACCTCACTGACTATAACTCTGATTTAATGAGTACATGGGGAGCTGATAAATGCTGAACATCAGCCATTTTTACTGGAATTGTTAAAACACAGAAAAGACTGGACACTCTGGAAAAGCTTTTGAAATGAGACATCAACACGCAGCTGCATGATGAGCAAACCTGGTACAATTACAGTCTATTATGTTTAAGGGTATTATATTTGACTGTATGGCAGTACACCATTTAAACATGGCGTGAATTTCTAAATGGAAACAATTTTCAGATAGTCGGACATTGTTGGCACTGATCAAATTCCATTGCTGCAAGGGTTACCTTATCTCAGTTCCAGCTGGAAGGAGCTCACTCGGCCAGTCTCAGATAATCCAAAAGTGGGCAAATTGGTGGAACATTTATTTGGATCTAATTAATATTAATTCTGATTGAATCTGTACTTGTTTAAGATGTCACTACCAAAACAACATCTAAAACGAGGACTGCCAGAGCCGAAATGGGGACCGCCGGAGCTCCAGCTGAGCATGACCGGAGCTTCCACGGCCACCCGTCACTACCGCAGTGTAAGCCCACTTAGGTGGTGCAGGAAGAAAATGTAGCCGTTTCACTTAGAGCAGCAGTTGCTGGCGGCTCTAGGTGCGGGGCTGCTGGTACAACCCCCAGCTGCAGACCAGCAATTTGTCAGCAGAAGGTCGATTTGGCTGCCACCTTGGCTCTCAGTCAGAGGCCTTGTTCCCGGATCCTTCCAGGCTAACCCAGAGCTAGTAACAGCATTCTGTTTGTTACGTGATCGTTAAAATAACCTGTGAGATGGCTGTCATCAATATGCTCATACTGTACTGACTGATTTTTCTTTTTTTTAAACCCAAAATCATGCAGTGTACACCAGGTATTAGCTCTCAGGTCACAGAGAGATGTCAGCTAAACACGTGGTAACACACTGTAGTTGTTGCTCAAACAAATCACGGCCTTAATCATGAAAAAATGTGTGACCTTATACAATTTACCTGATAATGAACACAAAAATTCACTCTATGTAATATCTAACTATAGAGACCAACATTTTTTTTCTACTTCTTTTTTTTTTTTTTGTACTTTTACGCTGTAAATATGCTTATTTCTGCTGAATGTTTGGACATTTTATCATGAGGGTCAGTGGAGGAACCACACTTTCCCATGCTTCCAATTCAGTTTATCCAGATTTAGCCTCTAGATCTAAACATTAATCTAATATCTTGTGAAGGATGTGTTAAGCAAGACTGGGATTGCAGCAGTTTGAATACATATGTCATACACAGCAATTCAGCTCTAATGAAAATATAAAAATCTGCATTAATATTGGGAGTGAAAGGAGAAGCAATGTGGACAGATGAAAGGTAGTTACCCTGGTGTACGCTTCAAGTCAACTTCTGTCCTTATTTTAAACAATTTCTATTCCACATTATTTAGGAGAAGATTGCATAGGTTCAAATTAAAATACATGCTACAACAGACATACAATTTGTTTGAGGGATATTTGGCAATATAAAATAACAAAGCTGTGCATCCAACATCTCTTTGCTTCAGCTAAAATGACAAAATATAAATGGTCCGAAGCCCAAAAAGGTCAAAAAGAATAACAACTAAACGGACCGGTGCGATATAAGCTGCATGTCTCATGTACACAAACTTTATTTAGATCCCATAATATGAGTAATGTCACGTGAATGCAAACAAGCGTATACTGGCACCATACTCCCACTCACATGACTTGGTTCTCACAGGACTCCTGCTTGATAGCTGACCAGTCGTTTACTGGCTGACTGCATTCACATATTTTGGTGCCAAATGGGCACCCACAAAAACACTATTGAAAACAGCTCACGACAAGTACACTGCCTTCTCTGTTCCCATTTAACACGGCCCATGTGCTCTGGATTTGGTTAATACTTTTGAAGTAAAATTAATGATAAATTCTCATTACTTGCATCAAAAATCATGCAGGTCATGCTTATAAATAGTACAAATATAAATAGAATGGCACTGAAAGGAGTTTTTGGACAGAATCATAAAGGTATGCGGCCTAGATACAATACTAGGGTAAACAGAAGTCAAAAATCTTTGAAAAGCTGGTATTTCACATTGCTTTTTTTCTCTTAAACAACATATGATTCTTGCTGACCCCATCACCGCATGCTGAGCCAGATTGATATTCCCTCTGTTTGGCTCTGCAGGGTTAAAAGGTCAGTATGTCTCAGCTTCCTCCTTTGGCTTCACCCAGACTTCCAAAGGTCTGACACTGACAAGTCCAGAAACCCCAACTCCCTTTGCAAACATCCCTTATGTTTCTCTAAACAGTATCAGGGCTCAGATAAAACATGTAATCACAAAGTGGCTTTCATGCTTTTATTCTCTTACAGTTCACTTACAATGATTTATGAGGCGCTCATTTTGACAAGGTAAAAACTTTATTTGTTTTTTTTTTTAACATTATCAGTGAGAATTTTTTTTTATCAAAGTATATTAGTAACTTTTCATTAAGACCCAAAATAATCATATGAACTTTTGGTAAATGGGCATCATTAATATTTTATTCCTATGTCATTTTGAATATGCTGAATAATTCAAACAGCCAACTTAAACTTTATACAGGAAGAACACAAAGAGGATAAATTATGCCTTTTATGCAACTACTGAATAAAATGTGAAAGATTGATAAATTTGCAATGTAAAACTCCCCTATTTAAGGATTCCTGATCTAGTAGTTTTTTCAGTTGTATTTCTAATAATAATAACAGGAAAAGAAGATGATGAGGAAGAAAAAGGCTATTAAAAGAAAGAAAGAAAGAAAGAAAGAAAGAAAGAAAGAAAGAAAGAAAGAAAGAAAGAAAGAAAGAAAGAAAGAAAGAAAGAAAGAAAGAAAGAAAGAAAGAAAGAAGAAAGAAAGAAAGAAAGAAAGAAAGAAAGAAAGAAAGAAAGAAAGAAAGAAAGAAACCAGTCCTTGTCTGTCTGGTTCTATAGATTCTTGCATTTACAAAATATGAAAAAAAAATGTTCAAATCATGTGAACAAAAAGAAAAAAATCTTAACTGTAAAAATGTAATACACATGAAATATTTTGAATAAAATAGGGTAGAATTTATTTTATTTCCATTCGATGGCACTGAACTGAATTAAACTATTGCCTCACATCTAGACGGTTCCTGGTTCAAACCCCAGCTGGGGCTTCATTCTGACACATTTGCATGCTCTATCCATGTTTGCGAGGGATTTCTGCAGGAACTCTGGTTTCCTCCCATAATTCAAAAACATGTTTGCAACACTAGCTGATTACTCTGAACTGTCTGTTGGAAGGAGTGTGGGGTTGTTCATCTATGTATACAGTCCTCTGATGTGCTGGCGACCTGTTTATGTCAAACAGCCAAGTTAGACTTAAACAGGAAGAGTACAAGAGGAAAAGCAGGACAAGGAGTCTGAAGACAGCTGGAATAGGCTCCAACCGATCCCGTGACCCTGAATAGGAATAGGCGGGTATCGATAATGGATGGATGGATGAATTGAAGGGAATTTAAACTTCATACTGAGTACGTCAAAGGTCCCTATAGCATGTTCAATTGTTGCAGGGTATCGTTACCAAAACATGTTCTCCCAGGCCTGTGTGACTTTTCTCCAGGTATTCCAGTTTTCTCCCCTTAGCGGTTGTTAGGCCAAGTAATAGGTCAGTGACTTCTGCAGGGTATATCCTACTCATCTTCAACCATGACGAAGACGAAGCAGGTTTAGAAAACTGATGGATGTTAAAATTACCTTAATCGCTGATGCCTGGACTGGCTACAAACATCACTACAGAGATTTTTGGATATACTGCAACTTTAATTTAAAGTTAATAATTGGATCTCTTTGTACTATACTGGACTAACTTGTTGCCTGTAATATGTGCACGCATATTGGTCATGCATATACCAGTATATGCCAGTAGTAAACTGATGTTGCTGAAGCAGGATCAAACGAATCTCTTTTCCATTCTGATGAACGCTGTCAGGACATGCAAAGACCTTTGACATCACCAAGGATACAAATCTTAGAGCTTGCTTTTCACACCCCTGCCGTGACACGGCTAGAGTGGAGTGGGCTTGATCACACAGTATGGTCATCTTTTGCGAGGCTGAGACATAAAAGGGAATGCTGGAACACCTCCGTCTCGTCTGCTCCGTGTACGATCTGATCTCCCCATTCAGATATGGGCAAGAATGCAGCAATGAGTGAGGCTGGCGGGAAGAGAGTGTTTAAAGCTTTGAGAGCTGATCAAAACCCACCTCCAGCAGATTTGAAATTAAGCCCCTCAAATACCAGAGGATTCCCTCTGAAACGCAAGGCTGTCTGTCATACTGCACTGTTGGGAGAGGAGGGGAGCGCAGCTGGAGAAGCTTTAAACCACATGCAATATGAAGGATTCTGACTAAACAAGCACACAAATACAGTACACATGCAGACAAGCATGCACAAAAGAGATCACACCACTCTGTATGTTCCCTTGGTGTAAAACACTACTGACATCACTGCCTTGCTAATTAAAGGGCAAGAATAGTAGTCATCCCTCTTCTGTTTTCTTATGCTGCAATTTATATCACATTAACCTCTCACCTTCTCTTTGCCCTCCACTCTGCTTTTTTCTTCTTCTTCATTGTCCAGTATTTCACCCCAGGTCACTCCTCCTCTGCCTTTCCAACATCACATTTAAATTTAGTGTGTAATTTTTCTTTCACTTCTTTTTTCACTACACTATAAATCTCCCCTGAAAACACTGTCAGGAAGCGCTCATGTTTTCCCTGTGACGACAAATTCCTTCTTTAAAGGATGCGGGCCGGAGAGTGAAAACACAGTCAATCTTTTATGCCAAGCACACATGAAACACACAATCAACACACATGAAGTGAGAAGTATCTGAACAGTGAGGACATTGGCGCTTTGTGACACACACACCACTGTTATTGTGTACATGCAGTTTAGTGAGTGAACTCAATCGTAGATCCTCAACGAAAGAAAGAAAGAAAAAATGTTCTGGAAAAAAAATGTCCAGATTGGACCAAAATAAAGCTACTAATAAGGTAAAAAAAAAAAAAAAAAAGGTATATATGATATTATTTTTAAAAGGGCGAGTCTTTAAGGAGCAAAGATGAACAGAGGAACTCCAATCTGTCAATATGTGTAAGAAAAAAAAATTTGTGAAATGTTTAAAAACATGTTTCCTCAAAGAAAGATTAGATGAAAGTTGTAAGTTTCTTTTTCTACAGAACATAATACATTCAAACAATTCAAGGATTCAGAGGAATTTCAGTGTATAAAGGAAAACCATGAAAAAAAAAAACTAAGCAGGACAGTGTGATCTCTTTTTCCTTAAATGGGAATACAATAATGGATCTGTATTAACAACTGTTATGAAGATTATGAAAGAAAAGATATGTCTTTGGTTCATACTATCAGCAAAGAAGGATTAACAAAAACATAAGAATCATTGCACTGATTTTTTTTTTGGTATTTTCCACATTGTTCCAAATCTTTCTGATCTGAAGTTGCAATGTGTGAATACACACTCATATGTGCACATTGCACTTGCATAAAGGATTTATCATTTTGCAAATCACTAGGCCTTAGTCGAGGATGTTCTCTCTGAGCCTTCTTATTATTAATTTAACAAAGAGGGAACACATCGTTGTCTGCAGGGAGACTTCACCTTCAGCCATAAGACTCCCTCTCTGGGGGTCCTACCAACTATTGGAGGACGCCTAGTTTTGTATGAAACTAGAAGTGCACTAGGGCCTGTAGTTATGTAGTTAATCCATTGAGTGATCTTTTCAGTTTCAGAAACACTTGAAAATTAACTTAGAGCAGCTTGTGACCACTAATAGTATAAGTAATAGTAAAAGTAGCAGTAAATGGTGAAAGCAGTAGTAGAGACTATGCTCAGACTTACTGCTCTTTTCCTTTCTATAACATTGAACTTGCATCCTGTTTTTGATGTGTTAGACTTTAAAAGACAACCTACTAAAAATCCTACTGAAGTTCAAAATGCAACAATCATAACTTCAGCCAGTAGATATTAAAAAAAAAAAAGAACAAGAATTTTAATTATGAGAAACTCACTTGGATGAGAAACAGATGCAAACGCTTCACGATGCAGCTTATGTGACCGGGAAGCTTACAGGGCATCGTATGGTTCGCTGCTACTGGGTCACTTTAGTAAAATGACTTCCACTAACATGGCAGAGAGGGTAACGTTTACTCATAATGAAAACACATGCAGCACTAGACTTATAAAACTGCAGTTATGGGTGTTACTTAGTGCAGGACCCATAGATTGCCCCAAACTTAAAGAAATTATCATTTTAAGTATTGTATTACTACTTCAACACATTTTTTAAATGTATTCATCTAAATGAGTTCCCTACAGCTGAATATCCATGAGTGGAAATATTTCCTGAGTGAAAAAGAGGAATATCTGCTGACCAGGCCGTCCCTGTCCAGTCGCTGGTTGATTGTCTGTACTTGTACACCTGTCAACTGCAGTGATGTCCAACATACTAATTAAGACATGATTCAGGATAACATGATAACCTCCTGTCACTTATGGTTGTGTCTATGCCTGCTTTAACAGCTGCACTGGATCCCGTTTCATTGCTAAATCCATATTTTCCCTAGAAAGGAAGTCAGTAATCACAGCATCGTCCTCCCTTTTCATACTTCAGAAGATGCATTCTTACACCCACAACAGTATTAAAGGATTACAGTTTCCTCTGTCTCTGTCTCGGCCGTGGCCGTGTTTCTGAATTCTCCACATTAAACATCAATGAATTCTTAAGACTCTTTATCTGTGGCGCATTGTGGTTTAAATTTGAGGCTCATGCCTACCAACATAAAACACTCCACAGAGATGAAGTACTGTATGTGAGTGCACTCAGCACTAAAGGAAACCAGATGGGCTCTTCCTTCTGATAGCAATGAGATGCCTACTCAGCAGTGACAACCCCACTCAAGTACAAAGCACAACAACAAAAGGAAAAGGCACCTACTCCCCCTGCATCCCCCTCACTGTCCTTTCAGCTATGAGGTCACCAGCTCAGTTGTGTTGGTGACAGAGCCAGCGACAAATCGATCACCTGAAACGCTGCCCACCTGACTCCCCTCCCATGACGATCCCCTAACCTCAGCAAAGCAAGTCTCATCATCAACACTGGATTAACGTCTCATTTAGGACTGCTACAAGCTCACATAGGATAAGCTTATATGTGAATGTGCAGACAAATAATAAAAACCCACATTTGGAGATAAAGAGCGACAGTTCTTCTTCTTCAGAGGACGAGAAAGAGAATTAGTTGGACAGCTCCAGACAGCTGATGCAAGTGTGCAAAACACTGAGGCTACCGAGTGTGAATGGCATCCACAGATGTTCTTCACATGTCCTGTGCGGCTGGACAGTCAGTGCTTGTTTGCTTATACGGCCAACTGGCTGTTTTAATACTCCTTTTCTTCATTTACACTTCAGCAGCCTCAGTTGCCCTGAACAGGTCCAGCACATAGCCCCAAAAGCCAACAGTCTTGTTAATGGTCACGTACAAAAGCAGGGCTGTGCTGTCAACTTCACTTTGTGTATTGTTAAGAGACGTTTGGAAAATAAAAGGAGAAAGAAAGGGAATGATGACAGAAGGATCTTTCTTCAGAGGAAGTGTATCGATGTATTGTTTACTGAGTCAGCCCATCTGGACAACTTACACAAGCATTCCAACTCATCGGATGGGCTTTTTACTGGATAACGCCACGACTACGAATCAAAGCCAGCGTAATGACAAAACCCACCATTCTTTAATGCAATGCAGTGTCATCAAACACGTCACTGACAAGTCAGCCAAATGAACAAGACCCATCCTAATTGCCCTCTTCCTACTCACATTTGGGAAGAGTGGTGCCTCCCAGTAATCAGCGATTGATAACAATCTCTGTTCCATCATTTAGTTCTGTAATTAATCTATAAATATCAATGCCTGTCGTGGTTGTATTATTTTATGGTCAGTGCTGCAAAGGTCACTGCAATGTGTGAGCCAGTGCAACCGCACTCTCACAGCTGGTCTGGTTTGATATATATCACATTTGGCAGTATCTGAACTCTCAGATAATACAGTTACAAATTGAAGTTACACTATCAGTAGTAAAAATGACAATACCAATTTAGCCTTTCTGTCTTTATGCCAAGCCATCTGCTGTGTTTTTTTTTTTTTTTAGCACATAACAATAGTGATATTATAACCTAACAATGATAGAATAAAGACACTGGACCCAATATTTCTCTATATCAATATGCTTCCTCTAATTAGAAGTTTAGGGATTTTCCTTTTGCAACTCTTTTAGGAGAATTGTCACTATTTTTGTTAAATGAAATGCAGCAACGACTTGTTTAAAATGAACTTCCTTGAGACTTGTCAGAACGCTGAAACCAAAACAAACTGTTCAGCATCAGTCATGCTTTCTCAAATAAACACACACACACATGTACACAGCCAACAGCCGGCTGCTCTTGGCCTTCAGATCCCCATAGTCTTTACGCTTTTGTTTACAGAAGTTTGGTCCACACAAATATTTGAGTTTTTCCAGTCTCCAGCCAAACTCAAAGATGAGAACTGCATTAAGAGAATCTACTGAATGGTGAGCGGTTAGTGATATGTGTTATGGTTCCTACTGCTCTGTGTTGGTTATCACCCTCTGTCAGAAAATGGCATCAGGTAAAATACAGGAAGCCCTACTTGGTGGCGTGAAGGGGTTAACAGATGGTGGCTTATGAGCAAAGCTGCATTCCCTGGGGGGAAAAACAATAGGCAAAACAAAAAAGAGCAATATGGTCATCTATCACCACATAAGGCTCCTTGGTTTCTTCTTACCTTATGTCTAGATTGAGGTGAGGCGGGTCCTTGCCCTTTCATCTCTCCCGCTGAAGGTCCGTGTCTCAGTCTAGTCCCGTCCTGCTGCAGGCTCTGTCCCACCTGTACCATTGCTTTGCATTCCACACATGACCCAATCACCAGCCTCCTACCATCATCCACCAGGAGCATGCGAGGGCTACGTGGTGCATACAAGAAGACAGGCAGCCGCGCCACAGTGACAGGACACAGCCTACTTTGCCTGCGTTGCTCCTGCCTGCAGAAGAAACACACAAAAGTCTCACAACTATACTGGCGAGCCCAAGGTGAGCTGGCTGGATGAGGATTGGCACTGGACAAACTAGAGGTAGCAGAGGTGGAGGGACCTAGGCCCTTGCTCTCGTGTTGGGCCCACTGAGCATGCAGGTCCTGGTAGCACAGGTCACAGGCTGACACCAGTCCTGTGGCGTCCACTGGCTTTGCACCGGGTGCAGGAGGATGGACTGTGAGAAAGGGAAAGAAAGGCTCCCTCTCCCCACAGCGACCGGGCGGGTTAACGTGCAGCTGGTATTCTCCTCCTGCACTCAGCTCAGCTCCGCACAGGTAACACACAGACACGGAGCTGCTGGGGCGCGAGGCCACTGCTGTTTGAGAGTGAGCTGATCCAGACCCATCAACAGAAGAGGGCATATGGTACCTAACGAGGAATGAGCTGACAGATGTGATGAGGTCTTCACTGAGGCTGAGTCGATATGCACCCCAGATATCCTCCAGGATGGAATTGCACTTTGGGCAGCACTGTACCCGGCCATTCCTCAGCCCCTGAGCATTGGGTGGGCAGGGCAACAAGTTGATGAAAGGAAAGTACATCACTCCACGGGATTTGCCAACACCAGCTTGTGCATATACTACTCTCATATCTCCTCTACACTCCTCTCCACACAGAAAGCATGCTTCACGAGAAGCCTTAGTTTCAGATACACACTCCGCTGACTTTGGAGTTTTTCTGTCTTGCCATGTGGGCTGGGACTGATGAGGAGCACCCGACGTCTGGTTGAGAGGGACTACGTATAGGCGCTGCAGGATAGGCACATCAGTTATCTGGAAGCTCTGCCACTGCTGCATAAGTGAGGTGTGGCATCTGCCACAGACAAGGGTTGTACCTGCTGGACTGATGGGCATGGCACCTTGAGGAGCTGAGTGGAGCCACAGGAAGGGAAAGAAGGGCTCTCCCTGAGCTTTCTCTTGTTTCTGAACACTGACTTTAAAGCGGTCATCGTGTTTTAGTCCAGTCCCGCAGATATAGCACATGCACTCCTCTGGACTAGAGTTTGCAGAGTGATGCGCTTGGGGAATCTTCCTGGCTGAGAGGTCTGTGATAGGTCTGTACTGAGTTGCTGGGGGTGGTTTGCGGCCACTCGTGTCCCTGTCATCGTCACTTGTGATGTTAATCTCATCTTCATCTGAGTTGTCAGTGTT
Source organism: Xenentodon cancila (assembly GCA_014839995.1). Classification (NCBI taxonomy): domain Eukaryota; kingdom Metazoa; phylum Chordata; class Actinopteri; order Beloniformes; family Belonidae; genus Xenentodon; species Xenentodon cancila. Next base: position 18,282,001 of record CM026197.1, read on the forward strand.
CTCCCTGGGAACAGCGTGGTTGCATTTAGGGATGACAGCAGCCGTTCCAGCAGAGGACAGCGGAGCGCTGTGCAGCAGCGACGCGTGTCTGGACGGGGCACAGCTGCTGTCGGCAGCACGTTGGATCTGACGCGGCTCCACATGTCCCACATTCTCCTCCTCCAGCCAGCGCCTGTTGCGAATAATGACGCCGTTGTCTTGCACAGGTGTGTCAGAGAGCGCATTGTCATAGCATCGCTGGGGGAATCTCTCCTGAGACTTTGCAAGAGATTCTGCTGATTGACAGACATTATTCATAATTTTAGCAACGCGCCTCGCCGCCTGACCGCTCTCCGCTTTCGGCGATCCATAAACGCTCGCCGCGTAACGCACTGTCCGCTGCGAATCCGGGCTGTTTTTAATACTGATGACATTGTTTTTCCTGCCACCGTCCCTCGCCAGTTTGCCGGGTGCTCTCAGACACTTGTCTTTGCCTACGCCGGCTCTGTCAACCAAGTCCATTTCCTGATCTGACATGTTATCGTTTTCAGAGAAAGATGAGAAATCCGAATCTGCCCCCCCGTCGTAGTTCTGGCTGCTGACCCCGATTCTCCTCTCGAGGTCGTAGGAGATGTTCCACTCCTGAGGCACCCTCCGAGAGTCGCACTGGTAGGGTCGTTTCAACCAGTACATGCGCTTCTCAATGGGCGTCCTGCTCCGCTCGAAGGAGTTCCACTGCTCCGTCAGAAAGCAGTGGCACACGGCGCACACCAGCGCATGTCCATCCGGGCTCAGCTCACAAGCGCCCGGCGCTGGCTCCTGATTTTGGAGAAACGGGAAAAAGGGAAGCCTCTCTTTCTGATATGTCACTTGCAACTTCAACTCCTTGCCTGGTGTAACTCCGCTTCCACAGATAAAACAGTGAACGAGACCCCCTAATCCATTCCGGTCAGCCCTGGAAGCGTTACGGGGCAGAGGGCTGTCCTCACCGGGTACTGCTGCAGCCATGAGTCGGTGTTTCCGAGATAAGGGTGACAGTTACTGGTCACGGGGAGAGTTCATTGTCTTAAAACATCCAGGTCCAGGCTGCATGGCATAACGTCAACACCTAGGTCATACTCGCGACGGAATACTTGTCTCCAGTCATGAATGTTTGTCCAACTTACTGAATGATTAGACAGACGACAGTCCATTGAAACAACAGCGTACAGCGAAGCCAGCAAACCGTTAGGTGTTATTTTTCATGAACAAGCAAAAGTTCACTCCAAAACATCCACACAACAACGCAAGTCCTTGTTATCTGAAGTCCGCAGTCCGCATGTTTGTACTGGACTTCCACATGAGTGAAGTTCAGATCAGCGTTCGTCTAAACAGCGAACTTTCCTGTCTGCGCTGTGCAACTTTGGCTGCTAACTCACTCACACTGTACACAGCGCCATCCCCAATTCATGGGACCCGCTTTGACACCCCAAAGGCAACCTCCTCCCCCCTACCAGCTCCCCCCAGTAATAATTTTGCACAGATTACGAGCGCACACTTCTGCGGTAGCTGCCCATGCGCCAAGAAGTGACCGTGCACACGATATCCATGCTTTTATATTTTAATAGGCGTTGTGGAAACAGTTTTCCTCGTGTACACGCATCACCTGCACGCAAAAATCCCTTCTTTTTTTTAATCAAATTTCATACACGCAGGCTGCATTTAAGGCTTGTGGCTGACTTTTCAGTTTTCTTCTACTGATTTCAAAAGTTAATGCATAAAGTTAAAGCATTCGGTCCCTGAATGAGACTTTCTAAACACCTTTTAGTTCGTTTTTTCTGCATTAAATGCCAGTGCGTTATCTTAGAAATAGACAATCAATCAATCAAACAATTTTTTCCACTATATTTCTATACAAAAATTGCTTTATTTTTTTATTTATTTACGTAACACTATCTTACTTCACAATTGAAGCTATAAATCAAGATTTGGTTAAACATATAATTTCTATCTATCTATCTATCTATCTATCTATCTATCTATCTATCTATCTATCTATCTATCTATCTATCTATCTATCTATCTATCTATCTATCTATCTATCTATCTATCTATCTATCTATCTATCTATCTATCTATCTATCTATCTATATTGAAACCACATGCCTCCAATCTGTCCCTTTAATACCTAAAACAAAGGGTATCCAGAGGCCAAAGCAATCCTCAAAAAGTCACATAATCTAATATTGGCACACACATTAACTGTTATGACTTTGCACGCGCTCCAGTTTGTGCTCGGTCACGGCTGTTGTCCAGTGATCCACTGACGTCAGAGTCAGGGAATACCTCTTCCCACCTGATAACCTCATCCCTTTATTATCCTCGTCAATTTTCCAAATTACCTGGAAGCACAGGAGGTTAAATGATTGCACCAAACCTCCTTTTTTTTCCCTACAGGAATTCGGTAATTCCCTTCAACATCAAGAAGGGAAATCCTAAAGGATGCCGATAAGTCGCACAGAAAGAAAATAGACGGAAACGGGAGTGCCAAAAGACTGGATTCTTCTGTTGTTTGATTAACACATGGGTTTAAGATATTCACACACATACCTTTGTCACCTTTAGTTTGAACATACACACACTGAAACTGATGATTTGCCAGCAGCTCTGATTTACAATACTGCTTTGCACTGTCAACTCTTGGTACTGCATCATGTGGGAATTCCCCCTCTGCAGCCAGAGGCTCACGCAGGCACTTTACAGATGAGAGAAAGACTAAAGAAAATCACACAGGGCCAGAGATGTAATAACAAGAAAGAAAAAACAATCAATCAAAAATGTACAGCCTCACCTTTTAATTACAAGGAAAGATAAAATTGTAAGTAAATCAATGTAAAAACCATATGCAGATTTTTTTTAAAACAGCACTATATACTGTAGGTGATTTGATAATATACACATTTAATTTCTAGCCACTTTCACATCATCAGCCTTGTGAAAAATCCCCTAAACAACTGATTAGAAGTCCTTCTTCTCATGAGCGAGGTCTTTCTGAGGTCATAGCTTTTGTTTCTGTAGTGGCAGACGATGTGTGTGTGCTGCGGCAAGGACAGAGGAGACAGAGGAGAAAGGGAGTGCAGTTTATGAGACATGTGAATGAAATCCTCTTGTTGAGCACAGTACAGGGCCTCAAGGAGGTTTTCTGAGAAGTGTGTGTGTGTGTGTGTGTGTGTGTGTGTGTGTGTGTGTGTGTGTGTGTGTGTGTGTGTGTGTGTGTGTGTGTGTGTGTGTGTGTGCTGATGTGGAGGCTGGAGAGCAAACCGGGGTAACAGCACCTGCCAATACTAGTTATGCGGCGATCAATAAAAATTGTTCTCATTGTTTCAGCAAGCAGGGAGCACACACCTGGAAACACCTGGTTTCAGGTGGTTTGAGCTCATTCCCAACACTTGTGCGCATACATCACTTTGTCTGTTTGTGTTCATTACTGCAGACTATCATGTGCCATTGCCTTCACAACCAGTACGGGAGGCAGTACTTTACATTTTCACCGCGGGACACCACACATCCCTGGGGACACTCCAGAGAACTCGACAACTTCAGAGGAGACTAAGAACAGACACTGTGGGTGTTGTACAAATTAAGAATTCATTATTTATCAAATTGTAAACTCTGATAAAGTTAAGTTCAATCTGCCATTGTAACATGTAACAGGAGAAAATTAGTTGTGACTGATGTGCAGTAAACAGTAATACAGCTGAGATTATTCATACCCTTCAAACGCTCTGTGAAACTACTCAGTGACAGAACCGTATAAATCTGGATGACGGTAAAGTAATCTGTCCATAAGTAGTCTTCCATGGTCAGAATTCCCAGAACCTAAACTTGACAGTTTTTTGTTTTTTTTATGTTTTAGGATTACATCTCACTTATGCAACTGGTTTTGAGTTTCAGCAATGACACACAACACAGTGAGTTTGTAGTAACGTTGATTGAGATCTTGTGTGGATTAACAGTTTTGTGGTTCACTTTACCCACCTGCTGATTCCTTCAGCTCGTCACGCACATTAAACACCTCAGGATGGTGTTTCTGTCAACGGTTGATCCTCCAAATGAAAAAGCAGCGGCTACACCTGTCGGTTTCTTTACATTTTGATTGACTAGATTTCTTCCAGGTGATTGAGTTGACTTTCCCAGGTCAAGTCTGACGGACAACTCCACTAACCTTTGCTACATGAGTCTTTCCTATTTCCTTCCTGTTTCAGTCATCTTATTCCCCCAAAATCCCCTCTTTATGCCTCGCATTTTCTGATCTTTCTTTGCCCATTTTAGTTTCAAATGGCCATAATATATATAACTTGTGGGATATGTAAGTGTTAAATAGCTCTAGGCTTTTCCCCAAACAGATCGGCACAAAGTGGAAGCACAGGTGTTTGATGCCTTTAAGCTATTGCTGACTAAAATAAGTATAAAGTATATCCCAAGAGGTCCTTTAACAAAAGTTATGCATGTGCAGATTAATTTGCATTTGCTGTTAGTTTCACAGCATCAAATGCAGTCCATTAGCTGCATGCCAGAACGGGTAAATTCCAGCTTAAGATTGTTCTTAGATTTTTTTTCTATTTCACTTAACACAATAATCTGAAAACCTAATCTTTGAGTTCGGGAACAGATTTCCCTTTTTATTTCTCTGCCGTGAAACAGACCAGTTATTTAATGTCAAGCATGGGTTACATATAATGAGTTCAAAATATAATAATTTCCAAATTCCTAATTTCCTTCAAGGGGGCGGTTACAGATTAGTACAGACCTGCAATTACCCCAAATTGTTGTATTTGCACATTGGCATACAGCACAGTTATATGGTCTTTTCTAGCAGCTGCAAAAGTAAGGTCTTTTGGGGTCTCACAAACAACAACATAAAACCCATCTTGACTAGACATCTAATATCTTTTTCTCAAATATTCACACTTTTACTCACCAGTGAGTAGAACATGGGAAGGGATTGTGGATCAAACCCTGATGGAGAAATACCCTACTAGAACTACTACAGAGCCACGACCGTCACGTCTTTTTGTGGATGTAGGTGGTTGTTATGCCACTATTGTTATTAGACTTCTGAAGGGTGAAACATGTTTAGCACAATCACAGTATTTTGATGCGTACTTTGATTTCACTACACATATGTCTGGGTATCAGACCTCTGCTTTGTTTCTTTCTCAATAACCAGTTAATATTTTAAAGTGTCCATATTGCATAGATTTATATCATTGCATTTTTTTGTGATTTTCTATTCCATGTATAAATGTATTAAAAACATTATTTATCTTCTGCTTCTTAAAGCCCTGCTCTTATAGATCAGTTAATTGGTCTAAAATTGTGGCATGTGGAACGGTTGCTCATTTTGCTTTGCTTGGAGCTTGTAGAGAGCAATGCACTGTATAAGAAGAACTGGACAAATCCCTGGTGACCTGACTAGGCTTTCTGAAGAGTCCCTGTGTACGTAAGTGGCAAAAAAATGACAGATAACATGTGGCTATGTCTGCGACCAATAATAAGACCACTCCCCTAGTTAGACATAAATTTGTTACATTATATAATTGTGCCTGATGTGGGACAAAAACATTCACCTCCTAAATAGTTGTCAGGAATGTGAGATCTACCAATGGAGACCACAAACATTTTTGCCTCAAAGCTGTAAGCGTGTTTATTTCTGCTGGAAAGGTGAACATTTTAACATGATGCTCAATGGAGATTCGATTGCTTTTAGAGACGGCCCCTAGTGGTCAGTCAAAGAACTGCAATTCATTTCCTGGTTTTGCATTAGATTTAGTCAACAAGTCAGAAATTTGCGGCAATTTAGTAACATCTTTGGCTTTGTAACTTGGCAGATCTTTTGCATGCAGAAAAGAGAAATACGTTAACCAGACTTGAAAGAGAAAAAAAAATAGAAGACAGAGAGAAAATAAAAAACTTAACTTGAGCAGTAGAAATATAGCATTTTAGTTGTGCCAGAAAAACACTGCAGGAAGTTCTGAGCATGGAAGAGGAAAGCTGTGACAGAAAGAGCCCTGATGAGTCCTCACTGGTTATAGGTGCCATTTGTTTGTTACGGTTTGAGAGCCGCAGAAACCTTTTGATGCCAGAAATAACAGCCACGTTTAGCTGCCAGCTGCAGCCCTGTATCCTGCCTGGGAGGAAGTAAGGGTGTACATGCCATTACAGGGAGGTGACACAGGACGTAAATCAAGCCAAAGAGTCAGGAGTTTAATTTCTTGATGGAGAGTCATCACAGGGGCAGCGAAACAGGTTACAAACCGGACTCACAATTAAATACAAAAATACAGAGTAAGCCGGCAGCATGACAATGGTGTGACTTCTCCAGATGTTTATGACATAAAAATCAGATGTTGGAAAAGAGCAGTTTGATTATCCGGCACGCAGGCAACATTTGCAACTTGCTCACTTATATTTATGTATTTATTCATTTAGTATTTCATATCTACCAGCTGTCTTTCAAGGTCAGAGGTGTAACTGATATCATCTACCACAGACATGGCCACCAGTCATTCAGTTTTCAGTTCAGGCTGTTTTACCCTGCTCAGGGAAGGCAGAAATGGCAGAAGACGGAGTTGGGTAAAGTGTGGCCTGTTGTTTGAAGGCACAAATACGGATTTATGGAGCCTGGTTTCTGTCATCTAAAGCAATCGTTTATTGAATTGAGAACGTTCCTCGGCTACGCAGAACAGAAAGACACTGAAGTGCAGAAGCAGAGACAATCAAAGATTCTACTGTAGATCGAATACAGTCATGTGATATCATCATGTGACATTTGGGTCAGGACGCTTCTCCTTTCGCTTGTAGTGAAACCCATCACAGCTGTAGCTGACCTTTCCCCTCTTTCCCACAGAGGCATAGCCGAGCTGGAGCCCGTGTCTGTGCATATGTGTGTGCGTGTGTGTGCGTGCGTGCGTGCGTGTGTGTGTGTGTGTGTGTGTGTGTGTGTGTGTGTGTGTGTGTGTGTGTGTGTGTGTGTGTGTGTCCTCAGGACGACCCAAACCACTTTCACCTGCACTTGTCAGTCAGTCATGAGGTACCTCCTGGGACTGCAGCTCCTGACCTCTCCCACTTGAGACTTTGGAAACTCATGACATACCTCTTGATGAACATCCCTCCCCTTTCAGGTCACAGAGACCCAGCAGAGGAAGACTCCAAAGAGGAAGGATGAAAAGAACATGTGAACGGGGGAGAGGAAGCAATGTGGAGACAGAGGAGAGATAGAGAGAGAGAGAGAGAGAGAGAGAGAGAGAGAGGCAGAAAGAGTGAGCGCGTGGAGAAGTGATAAGTGACCCCAGTGGAGTTCTGCTGGGATCCACATGGACACCTGTTCTCTGTATCAGATTTAGTTTTACAGCTACGAGCACGTGTAGTTATTTTAATGATAAATGTTTGAATAACTGTCTGGGCCTTGGAGCACTTAGAAGCTGTAGTGATTTGAATGATGTGAAGGTATGTTTTAAGGATAAGGAGGTAAACATCAAAACAAACTCCGTCACACTCAGGCAGGCCTCGCAGCGGGAGCCAAAGCCTTTCAGCTACCTGGCCCCTCCTCACTGCTTCTCTCTGGCACATCATGGTCTCTTGCCCCGGCAGTGGCAGCCGATAACCAAAAAGTAATGACAAAGATGAAAATACAGGACATCAGGGGCGAGAGGAAAGGCCAGGCGAATCCGGGGATGGTGCTGCTCGTAAAGAGACGCCAGGAATAATGGGAAAGGAATGTGGTGTAACGACTCCCCTGGGACAGGTCCAGCAGAAGGCCCTCGCCAAAAACAAACAGCAACGCTTGAGGAGAGCAGGGTGCACACATAAGAGCTTTAACAGCCCCCCCCCCCAACAGACATACACACACACACACACACACACACACACACACACACACACACACACACACACACACAGACAGCACAAGCACACACACAGACAGCACAAGCACACATACACAAACCACACATACCCACCTCCCCCCCTTCCTGTGCCGACCTACTGGAGTCGGCTGTTGTTGTTGGCTGCCTGCCGCATTCGGAAGAAGCGCGCCCTCACCCTCTCCCTCCTTTCCCTCTCTTCACTCCCTCTTTCTTGCTCTCTCTTGCTGCCAGGGAAATGCTCATGACATGACATCTTCAGAGCGAACCTTGGAAAAAGTGATTACCGCCCACCCTCGTCCCTATCAAATAATCCTGCTCTTTATTTACAACCCTGCCTTTAAAATTCATTCAGCGCTTAACGTCTTAATGTTCACTCTATCTTCCCCTTTTTCTTTTTTCATCACCTTTCAATGTGTGTTTACACATGTGTGTGTGTATAATTTTTTCTATGCGTCCATAGGAGTATTTTTCTTGACATCTGCAGTGGGAGAAATTATGTTTCACCCCAAAGCGAAGATTTTAGTCTCAGCTTTTGGCAAACACATTTACACATACAGTATGATGTTCCAGCTGTTGAGCGGGAGTATTGTCTTTGCAGGTTCTGACCTTTAACTTCTGTGTGTGTGTGTGTTGGTCTGTGTGTTTGAGTGTGTGTACGTATGTTCTGTGTGTGTGCATGCTTTGTGAGCAGAGCATTTAATCCGAGGTAGGAAAGCCCCCTGTCCCCTGTTCATTTTGCTCTTGTGAGCAGAGGTGCCGTCTGAAACATGAGGTGCTTTGACATGCACATAGTTTGTGTAAGGACAATTAATTCTCTACAAATACACAGACACACACACGTATGGACACAGAATCCCCTCTCGTGGCTTGTGTAGAATCCAGGGGTGTGTTGGTCACGCGAGCACCCGCGTAAGTGCCGTGTGTGAGCCAGTATTCGGAGGAAGGAGGTGGCGGTGGTGGCGGTGGTTGGGAGTTGGGGAGGATGTAGAAAGGACGGGGACAAGCAGAGGTGCTGAGGTTGGTTCTAAGTTATCTTTACATTCAGATATTTAGCTTTAACCCATGGACCAGAGCTGTTTGTGCCACTTTAAATGGACTTTAAAGGAGGCACATTATTGAAATTTTTTGACGTTTTTTTATGAAATGTCTGTCAAAATACCACAGAAAAGGATACAAAAAGGTAAAACAGCACACTTTTGAGCATATTTTTAATGCTCTGTTAAGAACGACTGCTTTTCAGTTGAGGGTTTGAGTAAAGCATTTGACTTGTCTTCATCATCCCTTCTTGGCAATTAGTGGAACTTTTGAACCCAATATTAAAGCTGTGTGCTCCTGACTTATGAATAACATATAATGCTACATATGAAATTAGGTGGAGGAAAAGATGTGGTGGCAAGACGATGGAATAGGGAGGTGTGGTTTTTGGGGCGTCTGTGATGTCACACGAGCCCTGCAAATCTGAAAATGAAACGTTTTAAGATTCTGCCCAAGTGTCTCTGTTGCATCATACTGGAGTTAATAAATAAAATATCACCCCCTTTAAATTTTCAAAGGATGCTTAAGAGAGTGCTAGACATGTTCTTTGCTGGGAGTTAACAGACAGACAACGTTACGTTACCTCTGTAGAGATAATTTCGCAATAGTAATGTTTACGTTCATGTTTGGTGTCTTAGACGTGGGATCGAAGACCTGGTGGCAGCAGCTCACAGCGGCCCTACCAGTCACGGCCTCATCAGGACACCAGTCCTGCTTACACACCGCAATTTTGTGCCAAGTTTATATAGTGTGCTGCATGTAGTCTGGTGGAAAGTAATCTCACATATTCAAAAAGCATAATAGTGATTTTCTCTTCCTGATTTCTATTACAGCTGGCAAAAAAAAAAAAAAAGTGGTATATTTCCAGCATCAGCTGGAATGTTTCTTTTTAAATGTGGGAACACATGCTTGATTGATTCATTTCCCTTTACCCTCAGTGATCTGATTCCTAGGACAATTATTAGTCCCAGGAATCACCCTTTAGGCTAATACAATGGAAAAAGATGGTGGGCTGTGGTGAATTAGAAATTATAACTTCAGATTACAAAGGAGTCAGCAGTACAGGAGAATCGAGTTTGGGAGCTGCAAGCTGTTGTGAAGACAAGCAAAACGACTGCGTCATGTCTCAGATGTGCCGGTTGGTGCTCATATCAGTTTCAGAGACTCCACGCGGGACAATTTACTCAGGAACAATGTGCTTTTAAACTACGTTTTGGGGGCTTTGCCCACTGTTACAACTACAAACTCAAAGACAAAGACAATTTGCATGTCCGCTTGGCTGTCATGTTTACGCTACACTTCTGCCAATCAGCGCTGGAGATGATAAATATTGCATTTACCTCAGAGTCGCTTGAAGCAGGACCAAACCTTAATCGTTCCCTTCCCAGTGAAGACAAAAGCCAGATGTCGGTGGATGTTGGTGAACTTTATTTGTCCAGTTTGAAAGCGGTTTAAGATAATGAGCATCATGCCTTTCGAACATCTGCTCATTGGCACTTTTATTTTGACCACCACTTTTTGTAACATCTCGCTGTGGTTACTGTCACGCTTTGAAACTATCTGCATGTAATATACTGTAATGCAATTAAATTCTGTATTTTTGCTGTCGCAATTTTGAATCAACATTTTCCTTCTTTCTTTGAACCCAGATAGCAGATGCTGACAGCGAAGGAAGGGAGAGGACAGATCTCTCCTCTCCCAACCTCATCTCCTTCTCTTTGTGCTGCTGCTCTCCACTGTGACAACCACTTGCACAATCCCCTCTCTTCAGCCGCACTGGGCTATGGGCCAGAGTCTTAGCAGAAAAAGTCTCTCTTTTCTGCTTTCTTTCTTGCAGACAACACATTTCCATCACAGTGAAAATGCGGTCTTTAGTGTTTAAGGGCCTTTGCTTTTCTTAGGACACTCTTTGTTGCCAAGTTCCCACCATAACGCTTTATTCAACGCAGCTAAGGTTGGCCGTGCAAGCAGAACAGAGGGGTTGAAACCTCTTCATTCTTTTTGGTGGTTCAAATTTTCTTTTGCAGAATTACAACCATTAGGATGTTAAATCTCACCTTTCACTTTAATCAAATCAACAGGGTTGTCTTTTTCAATTTTCTCCTGTATTCATACGTGAGGCGATTTAACAGTAACAGCAAACTGCTCTCAAGGGTTTTTCTCTCCTACATTATGGAAAATACATGTGACTATTTCATTTTTTATTTTATGACAGTCCAATTCTCACGCTAATCAGCTAAATCATCATCGGCTAAAAGTTTACTAAAGATATTAGTGCCAATGTTTTACCAGATCAAAAATAACAAAATATGGTTTCGTGTTTATTGCGTTAGCTGCCTGATTGAGGAGTGTTGACAGACTGACAGATACATATAATTGCTTTTTTCCTTGACTTTTTTTTTCCTTTCCTCAGTTAAAGAGTCAACTTGATTCAGATTTCCAGCAACCACAGAGTTCATCGTAACTCTTATACCTAATTTGTTGCCTATACCTAATTTGATGTGCAGCACAATGACGTCACCCGGGAATTTGTGTTACCGTGACAGCTCCATGTGACCGCTGGACGCTTCGGTGGCAAAACAGGAGACTTCAATCATTTGCATCGCTAGATGTCTCTAACATTGCAAAGCCGTTCACTTTATGCATCACTGTTGCTAAAAGGAGATCATTAATCTCTTCTTCAAACCTCAGCAGATGAATCTAATGTCCTGTGACAGCTGAAGTCTGCTGTGCTGTGTTTGATCCAGAGTTGTGTGTCATAATGTAGTGTAAGTAGTCATCTGGCCTTTGGCTGTGTCAGCTACATCCAGGAGTTTTCAGTTGTTTGTCTGTGTGCCTGTATTTTTGAAGTAGAAGATGAGTCATATCTCTGATTGTTCAAATTGTCTGAGTGTGCATCTATTTAAGTGAGTGCAGGGAAGTGTGTGTGTGTGTGTGTGTGTGTGTGTGTGTGTGTGTGTGTGTGTGTGTGTGTGTGTGTGTGTGTGTGTGTGTGTGTGTGTGTGTGTGTGTGTGTGTGTGTGTGTGTGTGTGTGTGTGTGTGGTGCATTGCTCATTCACTGAGCAGGTGATCTTATAACTCTCCAGTTGGCTCAACTTCATGCAAGGTCCACTCACTTGAGGCCACTTGTTCGCTCACACTTGCACGTTCTTCTGTATTTCACAGTTTACCCCGAAGCAGAAAGAGGAACAGGAACAGGAACAAAACGTAGCCTGTACGTGTTTAGGGTTCACCTTATTTATGCATGCCTGTTTGCAAGCTCTCATGAGTGTGCGTCATTGAGCACATGTGTGTTTATCACGATGCCTCACCTCAGCTCTCCCACAGCTTCCCAGCAGCTTCCCGAGGATGAAAGCAAGCGAAACCCCAGACTAGTGGGGCTCCACAGCCAATTAGGATTGTTTATTTAGCCAGCCACGGCCGCCTAACAGAACAGGAGCACACAGCCAGCCACACACAGCCCTGCAGGGGAAACCTCTCCTCTCTTGCTTTCCCTCTTTTTCCACTTCTTTAAACCTCTCTGGCTGCATCTCTGCTTCTCCAGTTTCCCCACTCTAGGATCTTTTTTCTGTAACTTGCTTTATCATCCAATCAGATGCAACCCTTCTGTTATGTTCCAGGAGTCACGAGGTGATGATAGTGATCAGAGTTATTTGTTTGTGTTTGAGGATGTAATTGTTGCTACTTGCATTACTGCGCCTAATCCACCCTTACACACCACATAGCAGAAATGCTCAACAAGCCTGGATCACTGGTACATTTTTTCCCCCGTTGCGTCTCTGATATTCATCCCTTGGTAAAATAATAGCCCAGTTGTGGCACGGCCTGTCATAAATTGTTGTATATTCCAGCAGTCCAGCGACTGCATTCAGCCGTTCTTCACGTTTTGGACACAGAACATGACAGTACTGTGGTTTCTCTGTTTGCATTTTACTGATTTCTGACCAGCATCATTTATCCAGGCTTTTTTACTGTTTCCAGTATATAAAACCAAAATGGTGAGTTATAGATGTGCAGGATTGTGCGTGCATATTGCTACTAACTATAAGACTAGTGTAATTTTTGTAAAAAAAAAAAAAAAAAAAAAAAAAAAAAAAAGAAAGAAAAAAGAGAGTTGGCTTCAGACCTTTCATCTTGCAGTCTTCACCACTTACATCTCACTTTAGTTTTTTTTTTAATGTTCCCAAAACCATCTGTTTGATTTGAGCAATTTTCCTACTTAAGAGGGACCCAAAAGGAAGTTAGGGCGGGGGAGAGGTATCAACCAGCATCCTCTCCCTCATCCATCACCTTGATCAGGGCTCTGCATCCTCTCCCCTTTCCTTTATCACCACCTCTAACCCCACATTTGCCTTTTTTCAACTATTCAACTATTCCATTTTTTTTAATCCTCTTTTCCGCTCAACACAAATGTTCCATGATGGATTGGCTCACTGACTGATGCCTGAGGGCGGCTTTGGTGTTGTGTGCACTACAGTCCATGTTGATGGGGCAGAGTGGTGAGGCAATGTGCACCAGGCATGGAGACAGGGTGAACTGGAAACACGATATCCCACCACAATACATTTATCATGCCTTGACTAGCTTTACGTGGGAAGGATGGGTCTTTACTGAAGCGCCCACTGCAGTCACACCTCGTACATTTTCCAAAATACATACTGTAGCCTACATTCATACGAAGCGGCTGTGTTTAGTTGTGGGATGTGTCTTTTTTCTTTTATTTTTCTTTTTTTCAAATATACAAATGCTCAAACAGTAAAACAAACATATTTATGCATGACTTGGGCTTTTTTTTTTGGGCACCTCTGCACATGCCTGCAAGGCCACAACTTCTAAATCGTTAGGGGAGTACCGGTTTACTCCAGCACACGCTCAGTGACCGAATCTGTGTGTCAGAGATAGAAAAAATGGGCTTTATACTTTGTCATGGCATTTAGCAAGCTTAAGAGAGCTTCCCATTAGGTCACGAAGCAGATGCAATTCTCCGTGTAGGAAGGTCAGATTTTGTAATTATTATATGCTTATTTACACATTTCAAAGGCTGCTGAAACTCCAACTCCAAACCCAACTGAAAAAAAGAGGAAATACATTTTTTACTCCACCTACTACGCAAAGAAACATTCATCCATGTATAGAGATTTATCATAAAATAAGAATAAGAAAGGAAGGTATGAGAACACAATGATGAAAACAATACATACTCATTCAATTCAATTAGTATTTTAATGAGACATTTATGAATACAGTAGATCGTGTGGTTGTGTGGCAGGCAACAACATGGACTCAACATTTTCCTGAATTAAACCTCAACTCTCCGAGTGGAGTTTTCCCGTTCTCCAGTATCTGTGCAGGTTTTCCTGGAGTTCCAAGTGTCTTTCCACAGACCCGAACTCACATCTTAGGTTGAGCAGGGATTTTTAACTGCACGCATGTGTGAGGGCGAACATCCATGCTTGTCTGTCTCGTTTGTCTCTGTGGTGGCCCTGTGATGGACTGGTGACCTGTTCACGGGGCACACCGCCTCTGGTGCAATGACAGCCGGCGTAGACTTCAGCCCCCCTAAGACCCTGAACAAGATGAGGCAGGTGTCAAAAATGAATGAATACACTTAGTCTTCCACATTCTATTAGACATTATAGCCTTTACCTACCATTTCAAAGCCTTTTTGTTGTTGTACAATTAAAAGATTTATATTCTTAAGAAGGTCATAATGCAAACTGGACTAATGCTTCTTAACGGAGCGCATTCAGTTGGTTGAAACACTAGTTTGCAGTCAAAGATATCAATGCACATCTAAGTAAATGCGTGAGTAAAAACAAGCAAAAAGACGTCTGTGAGAATTCTACTGAGTGGGTTTAGTCATAGAGCACCTCAGAGTGGGAATAAAGGTCTGTTCACTGACTCGTTCCACTTGGGTGCCTGTGGTTTGGGCCTGTCGCGACCACAGCGTATGCGTGTATGTGTGTGCTCCAGCCCGTCCTCAAAACCTCACTCAACAGCATGGACATTGCTGAGGGAAGCCAAAGATCATGGAAACCAAAGAAAAAATAAAAAAAGCATGATTTCATTTCACCAGACCTGACACGGCTTTGATGAGTAGACCTGGGAAGCCGAGAATTAGTCAAAGACAGCGCTGACTAATTTCATTGCATTCTTTGTGTGGGTGCTCTGTGAACACCTGCACCCAGCGCACGGTGACCAATAAACCTCCAAGTGCATCACCGATACTTCACCGTTTTAAATTCTAAAGGCTCATAGAGTCAGTGTCACGTTAAATACTGTTTAAAGTAAGACGCAGATATCTAAAGGCTTAGTTTTCCATCATCAATTGTATGTTATTGAATAGTTTCAAAATAAGGTGAGTTCAATAATGTAAAATAAAAATATATATATATATATTTGAGTTGTTTATTTTAGAGTATTTGAACTACAGATTCAAAAGATTTTCGAACTGCTGGGAAACTGTTGACATTAATTCTGTTAAATGACAACTAGAACTTTGTGTTTTAGTTCATACAGAAAGTAACATGCCGATTGTCTGTGTTTCTCTGGATTTATCTCACACATTACCCCAATAACATTTCAAATGCAAATCTGTAAAATCAGGAACTGAGATATCCTTGTGTAACAGCTTTGAATAAAGTGTGGATCCCGACTCCTTCTCAGTCCAACGTGAGGTTTGTATCTAAGGCGTCGTCCGTCCAGGCGAGCAGCTCTGGCATCTCTATTAGTACTTAGTCTAAATCATTTATAACCCAAGTAAACGTAGCTTCTTCTTTCTTTTTTTCTGCAATTTCTTTATTCATCTATTTTACGAAGTGGGGAGTTGGAAATAATTCCTATTTCTTGTTGAATGTGGCATCATTAGGAGCGAGGTCTGCTCAGTGAAACTTTGGCCATGTAAGTAACACTTCTTAACTCTAACATGTAAAAGCTTACAACACATAGGAATGGAGCCGTTAATCCTGCAAAGCCTGGGGTTTATTGAGCCAACAATACAGGCAACTAGGGAATTACAAGGTGTTTTAAAACCGCTGACTGGGCCAGAGGTAACTCCGCTGTTTCCATCTGCAGAGCTGCGTTAGAACGACGTGGACCACTTCGGCGCAGCAGTTGCAACAAGATTGTGCTAAAATGAGGAAGAAGTACTGTGAGTGTCTGTAACGGCCCTGAAAACATGAGGAATGTAAGTGTTGAAGAGTAAAACTGTCGGTCAACTTTTGTGAAGTGTGGTCTGGATATTACGCTCCCTCATATAGCATATATTCCTTCACTGGTTACTGAATTTTATTTGGGTCTAAAATATATATTTGAATCAAAGGGCAAACCTGTAGGACAGATCTCAAAAGAGGTATACCCTACAGAAGACGGGCCTCTTAACCCCACTGCACCTTATTGAACCAGCTGCTCTGAACATACAAATATGTACATGGCTGAAAAGGGAGCAACGATACTGTATTTCCGTCACAATTTAACAAAATGAGTCCAAAACTCGTTGCTTTCAGATCCCAGGAAATGACATTAACTCGTAATTGTAATTGTGAGCCACCTGGGACTTCACTTTACATGTCAGCTCTAGTTGTTTCTTCAGTCACTTCAGTGACTTTTACATGTTTCGATGCTCTTTTATCCTGATGTTACTGTCAGCAGGGATTAAGACATTACACTTGTGCTTCTCTGGTCCTTGTCAATTATAGTTCTATTGTTTTAATCACTTCTAGTGGCGCCTGACAGCAAGACCTCCAGTGAATTCCTCACACAAATGTCCCTTTAGTAATTTGGTTTTGCCTTTCACGACATGCATCTTGCTGCCTGCACCTTGGGTCCTGTTTGCTGTGGCAAACCGCTGTCTTTATGGATCTTGAGGGCCCTGTTATTGGGCTGCCAAGATCAAAGCTCATATCTTTCAAGTGAGCCTTCTCTAGTTAGATTTTCTGGATGTCAACCATTTCCCCTATCACTTGCTCTCCCAGATTTCTTCTTCCTCTTCCTTGTCATCTGGATAGTGTCTCTGACAGTCAATAACACCCCCCCCCCCCCCCCCCCACACACACACACACACACACACTCTTTTAGCCCCTTCCTTTTTTGTTTTCATGCACTCTCCATGTACTTGACTTTGGGTGAAACCATGAATTCTGTAGAGTTGCAGCGGCTTCTGTTCCCTGTTCCCTCCTGTGGTCACTGACTATTTCAGTTTAATATATAGAGATAGCAATGTTGGAGATCAGAATATACAACAACAAGAGACTTGAAAGGGGAAATGTAATCATTTCTTCTTCTTTTATTTTGGTTTGTTTTTTTGTCTGATGATGTCAAGAAAGGAAGGCTTTTCTGTCAGCAGCCCATTCAGGATGTTAGCGGCCCAAAGGGCTTCTTCTGTCCATTCTCCCAATAGCTTGATAAATAATTTTTGTGGCCATGCGCAATTAATCTCCCCGATTCACCCCCAGTGGAAACACCTCCATAAAAATACTGTCTGGACTGTGTCTGGTATATCAAAGGCTTTTTTTCTAGCGCTCTCTGTCTCTCTGACTTACTGTCAAGTTGGCAGGGCTGTTGCTGGCCTGCAGATTGCCAGGGCTATTGTTTTCATTTCCCTTCCATTAAACACAGCTTTAGGAGAAAATAAAGGGAAAACAGGAGAGGGGAGTTTAGAGGAGAGGTGGGGAACCATCTTGGGAGGATCTGTTGCTACTAGACAGCATGTTTATCATAACAGCTGCTGTCCACAGGGGAAACTTGGCTGGATACATCAAAGGCTGGTTCGCAGCCCACCTCTACCATCTGACACACAAGCACGCAGACAGGCACACACACACACACACACACTCACACTCACACACTGCCTTACCTTTCTTAAATTCAAAGAACAGAGCGTCGAGAAAATCACGCTACAAAGGCTAAATCTCAGGTCAAATGCAGTTATGTTCCAACTTTGATTACCTAAGCTGTTAGCTCTGAGCAGTGAGGACTGCTTTTACGATTGTTCTGGTTTTTGTGTAAATGAATTAAAGTTCCATTTGAGTGGCGCCCCTTGTATATGCCAACACATTCTTTAGATTGAGAGCTGAGCTGGCCGCACTTCAACACATTTCTCTCACAGACTCTTTAATAGGCAGCAGCCCTCACAAGCCCTCCCCAAAAGAAAGAGAGGGCATAGGGGGAGCCAATTTGAACATTTTTATGCAGCACTTTTACCAGAGTCTTCAAAGGCTCAGAGGATGAGGTTACAATTTATCCCCTAGTTAAGTCTACCCCGTCCTCCAGCAGGGGACCAATCATGTCACTATGATGCCATCGTGTGGCAAAGAAAGAGCACTACACATTTGCTTTTCACCTACATATTTAACCGGCCAAACAAATGTTTTCATTTCTACTGTCATCTTAGTTTCAAACAAAGCAATTATTTTATTTTGACTTTGAATGCATCATTTTCATACGTTTCGAGTCATAAGGTTGATTGCTTTGCTAATCATTAATAGAAAAACACATATTTCCATATGTCCAATGACTTCAAATATTAGTAGAGCATGTTAACAAGCCTCCTTCTTGCTTTTTATATATAGAGAGAGATTTGACATTGCCAACTTAAGTACCTTTGTAGGGGACAGTATCGCGCTTGGGCAGATTTTCAAATAAATAGCAGTCAGTGTTTTTACTTTCTCCAAGGAGATTACAGTGATTAAGATTTGTTTTACCCCACCCAAAATCATTATACTCACCTAATACATACCCCTATCTTACCCGTAACTAAACAGGACTGTGCCTTTTATCTCTAAAAGTCAGGCTGGTGTTCATTAACCGCACACACGCTCACACAAACAAAACACAGTCATCAATATGTATGGCACTGTATGTTTCTGCCCTGAGAATACTTTTTTTTTTTTTTCACTGTTTATATGCCTCAGTAAACTTCACTGTAATGGAAAACATATTATTTGAGCTGGACAGCCTACAAATGTAAAATCCCATTATAAGAATGTAACAAACTTATTATCATTCTGCTTTGATTTAATGAAGTCAGTAATGAGGAACAGGCTGTTGCAACAGATATGTGAACAATAACAACTGCTGACGGGAGGCTGCAGTGACCCGAGGCTCCGTATCAGTTCTGAGATGCAACTTTTGTTTTTATCCATTGTTTGTGTGTAATGTGAGAATGCCAGTGTTAAGAAACAAAAGCTGGATTTGCAGCTGCAATACGTTCAGAGCTGCAACATAGTGGACATGCAGACCTTTGAGACGTATTTTCCTCACTAATACACAGGCTTTGTCTAACAATGACAACTCTGAATGATGCACATTAACAGTTTAATATATTTACATCATCTTGAAACATTTTTCCTAAGGGGATTAACAGAGTTCCTGTCTGTATATCTTCATCCATGTCTCCTAATCCTAGTTCCTCTGTCTGTGTGTTATGTGCGAGCTCAGATGTGTTTCTTTTGTTCTTTCCATTCTGTCCCCGAGGCGGCTCAGCTGAAACAACACAGAGAAGTCGTCTCTTAAGAGCTCTGATCTGTCCTTTCTCCAGGTCTGCCAGAGTCCGGAGCCGTCCGCTCATCTCCAGCCAAAACGTTCATCGTGAAACAGAAGTGTCAGCTATGTCTGACCTTCGGCTGGTTTATATCTGTTACGGTTCACACCAAAGGGACGGTAAGGCTGTTGTAGTTCACCTGCACATACTGTATGACTGGCTAATCCACCAACCAGGTTAATGGCTCATCTGTGATGAAAGAGCTGCTCACCATGGCAACAGTGGAGTTCTTGGATGGATAAAAGCACAAAAAGGGAAAAGGGATGGGATGTGAAGCATTATCACAGCTGGTGAAACCAATGAGAAGAGTTCATAAATACACCAATGATAATGTGACTCTGTGTGAGATCCGTCCACGAGCTAGAGATTTAAAACAGAGGTAAAGGTAAAGTGGTCTGGGAGCTCAATTTTGACAGGCCTCCCAGACCCGGTAGCTGATTAATGACACATCAGCAGCATATCGGATGACGCTTTGAAGAAGCCTATGCGTTCGCAGCCAAAAGTGTGGCAGGTATGAAACATCTCTTCTAAAACCTCAACTGTCTGATGAAACAGAAAACTATAAATATCGTATCATAGAAGACAAAATGAACCTGATCAACCTATGCAGTGGGAGAGACTGTGTGCCTTGAGTCCTTTCAAACAGACTGAAGTGGCGATGCTTCTCATCACTTACAGAGACACTGCACCAGTGTCCCTCTGCCGCCAGCGTCTTCTCATTCTCAATACTCCTTTTTCTTTAATCTTCTAGCCCGTGGAACATTGAAACAAATGAGACCCATTTAGGGCTTTCTGAAACAGCACCAACAAAGCGTTGTTCATTAACCTGACTTGCGCTGAGGATTTACACCATTTTAAAAGGATTAGACTGTGTCTGGAGCCGGCAGCTTGTGCAGCAGACGTGCTTTGAACAATATTAAGAGCAAACTAGGATTTTCAAAGGTTATTCACCGACAGGCCGTGACTCATCAATACCTCAGGATATGCATAGAAACAGATTATGAATAATCCCACAAAAGATGATCACACATAACGGATGCAAGATCAGGTTAAAAGGAAAACAAACGGGAATGCGGTTTATGGGGTGACAGTTGAGAAATATTTGCTGCTACTAGTTTTGACCTTTTTTTTTTTTTCACTAAATCTGATTTGGAAATATGTCATTGTTTCTGTACCGTTCAGTTATGTACCCCTGAAGGACTTTTAAACCTTTAATAATATTACGTACCATGATATCCCAAACTCTTCGCGGTTTTCCATTTGGCAACACTGTTTATAAAGTGTCGAACTACAGGAAGTGGCTGTTTTAAGAGTCAGTGTAAATTTTGACTTCTCCTATTCTTGGACGGCAGAAATGGCTCCCAGTGTGGTTCTGTGCTGCAAAAGCTCATCTGCTTCTGAGTTCAACGGGTTTAAGACTCTGATGATCTTCTGCATTCATGGATTGTGATGGATAATTATAAGAGTTACTGCTGCTTTTTTCAAAATCCTGTGAAAGCGGTCTGTTCATTCTCCTCCGACCTTTGACTTCAACAAGACATTTTCACCCTGAGGACTGGCCATCACTAGATGTTTGGGTTTCTGAGTTGGATCATTCAACAGCAGAACTGATTGTGTGTAAAGATCCCAGTATATTACCAGTTTCTGCACAACTCAGACCACCCCAGCTATCACCAACAACCTTGACATACTCATACTGGACCATTTACCTTTCTTCCTCTCTGTGATACTCTGAAGTTCAGCAGGTAATCTTGACCATGTCTGCTTGTCTAAATGAACGGTTTTAACAAGCTGGTAAACATATATCCATTCAAGTGAGCCCCATCCCATATTTACTACTGATGGATCAGGAGTCATGTTCCGGGTCTCTGGAACGCACCTAGAGACTAATTGTATTTTATTAGACACCATACAAATAAAATTGAATCGAATCGAATTAAATGTGCCAGCCTTTCTGGCTTCTGTTTTTATGCTGAATGACATTACCAACATTTTCCAAGTTAAACTCATTTTTTGTGAGATGTTCCGCTTGGTTGTATAAAGTCTAAGCACAGTAACATTTCTCAATTTCAAAAGCTATTATGTTGCTTTTTTCTGATTTTGGCCAGTTTTTTTTCTTTTAAACATTACCTTTTGTTTTTATTGTAATTTTAAAAGGAATACCAACTCCATTGGAGGTGACGTCGTTGATAAAAAAAAGTTTGCCCAGGAGAGGGCAGCAGAGAGTGTCTGTGGCAAACGAGGCCTGCAGGAGCAAAGGACACCATATGCAGACTCAGTGCACACATGCATGAAGATATCAGTTTGACTCATCACATAGATATATTTTCTTCTGCACGTGCAGAGATGCTTAAAAAAAAAAACCTTTGCACATGTTACAACACTCTAGCGAGGTTCATTATTTCAAGTTCAACTTTAAAGAAAAACCTTTTGTGTGCAGGCTAAAATCTTCCCCTAGTGATGCTTAAATTGTTTAGAAAAATAATAAAATAATAATACAACTCAGCTGGCAATTGATGGACATCTTAGAAATGTTTCAGAGAGTGGAAACAGCTGTTTCATTTTTTTTCATATGCTGCATCAACTGAAAGGTTTTCCCTCTCGCACTTTCAATTTTTCAATTTATGCCCTGTCTGCAAAGCCCTGTATTGAATTAAATAAGAGTATCAAACCGAAATGACCAACTCTGCACACAGACACCCCCCTTGCTGTAAAGAAGTACTACAACACATCCAGTCACACAGTTGCTCCATGTGACCTGCCCGTGTCTGTAGGAGAGATCCAGAGAGACATAAGAGAGTGCCTTGAGATGGAAGCCAGACAGCCAGGGAGGTGTGTGATAGTGCAACTGCATAATTATTTTATGAGATCTGTTGAGAGTGCCCTGCAGCCAATGGCAACGGGGCTCATAGAGATATACCGGGTCGGGTGAAAATGATATTAATTCAGGTTACCAGGGGAAGACACGTGAAAAGAGGGCACCCCAAAGATACACACTGTAATGTTTCACACAGAAATATGCAGGCATGCATAAACTAAGAGTATTTTTTCTTTATGGTCACGCATGGCCTCGTGTTCATGCTGGACACGGCTCAAATTTCCAGAACCCATCTGCAAGGAGAGCTGAGCATTAACAAATATCTGTGGTGACAGCAGTCACGTTTTGCTGAATCACTCACGCATCAGGTCCTACTGCTAAACAGCACACTGGGTTTTATATATTTATTTAAGGCTTTGAGGGTGGCGATGGCAATCAGTGACATCGCTCCCTGTGACAAAGTGCCCGTGGCATCTCCACAGGATTGATAGCTGTGAGGAGGCGCTGATGAGCTGATGATGAGCATGTACTGTGACACACAGCTTACAGAGAGCCGTGCATTTTTGGCTCCCGTTGCAGAGACATCGCCTAGAGACAAAAGAAACCATTTGGAAGCCGTATTGCGTACAGCTCAAGGTGACCTTCTCAACATGAGGAAATTCTTTCTTGCTTTATTTCTAATGCATACTTATTCACAAAGACTGGCCCAGGGCCTTCAAAGAACTGATCCTTAATTTATGGAGGCATTGTGATGCTAAAAAATACATTCCGACTATTCTTAATGGAAAAAGATGTAGTTCAAAAGGCAACATTTATTGATCTTAATTCTCAATGTACTTTTCAGGCATGTAGGAAGAGTTAGGGACCTTTGCCAAGGGCATGGTCCTGGCCTTGGACTTGTTGCTGGTAACAGTCTGGATGGTCCTCCTGATCTTTGGTCTGGAGCATCCGCCGCCTGTTTAATCCAAGAGAAGACCTATGACAAAAATTGGTATGTAATTGTTATGGTAATAACAATTACAAACATTTCCCATATTAACGTTTTGCTAGTGTTTACTCAGCTATTGATGAATAATGGTTCTGCTGTGGCATCCGAGGGGCTCCAGATCATGGATGTCTGGCTAACACTCATGTCCTTGTCCTTTATGCACTGAAAATCCTCCAAATTCCTCCCGATTAAACATTTTCTCAAACATTTGTTGACAAAGTGGAGATCTTGTGCTCCTATTTTGATTTTCAAAGAGCAGAGCTGGTTTTTCGTGGCAGGATTTACTGGCCTAGACAGCCCTGTGACCTCCAACTTCTCCAGGAAATTCCTGCAGCCAGCTCGTGGAAAGCCTTTCCACAACGCTATTACGGCACTATATTACAGCGGATGGGTATTAGATGCTTAGCAGTGTCCAGTCCAATCTTTTTTTAGCTGAACATCTGTTTCCTCTGGCAGTTTTCGCATGTAACCATGAAGCAAGCTGTTAACTTAATGTTATTGTTGCTTTTTTCTTTATGTATCCAGGAGGTCCTATTAAGATTGAAAAAGAAAAAACTTTCCAAGGGAGACTCGGCCAAGATAGCAGCTGCTGAAACAAAGCTGTGTTCTGATGTTGGCTTACTTCCGTGGCCTGTGTCCAATGTTATGTTAAATGTTGAAGTGTTAAGCAAGGAGTCCAGCGACAATGGAACACGGGTTGTAACCAGAGTTTTGGCGAGATAAAAACCTGGTTCAGTTCTAACACGTTGTCTCAGGCCAACATGCATGCTTGAGTGTATTTCTTTCAACCAGCTGGACTTGAGTTTATGGAGCCAAAAATCTTCTGACTACTTAGCCTGTGCTTGATTTTTACATGGCCTACATTCAATCCAGCAAATATTTTTCCTTTTCCTACCACTCAGTAGACGTCTTCAGGCACCTTAAGTGAGCTGTGTGAAAGACTATGCAACCACTTCACATTATGTGCAGATCACTGACAAACATTTGTAACAGATATTGGCAGGAAAAAACACAAACCTTCTGGTATCCTCAGTCAGTAACTTAATTGAACATTTACACAGTTACACTGGGCAGACCCATCAGCTTGGAACTGATAATAGTTATTGGTTCATTGATTATCTCCTCCAAAACCACATGACCCAGACTATAATTACGTGCAGACACCTTAATGTGTTTTAACTTATTTGTCTCTGTGATGTTCTCTATTTGCCTGTTTGCTTTCATTTCTTTTTAGCATGCTCTTGGTTGGGTGGAAATAGACAGAACCGTTGATTATTTATGAGCATGCCTGTGGCCTAGTGTTCTTCACGGGTGCCAACGCTAGAAAGTTACTGCAGCTGCAGCAGTCTGAATACTCATGGACTTATTGAATAGCTGAAGGGTCCAGAAGGGCAGTGGGTGAGAGCAAGGAAGGACGGGCAACGGGGAGAAGAAAAAACACAAAACATGCAAAGAGGCGCTTTACTTATTGGTGATTTTTCAAAGGTTTGGGAAGAGATTTGAAACTGATCAGCACACAAAACTGCATCATTGTACTGCTGCTGGAAAATGGAAACAGTGGCAAATGAAGAAAATGCGTAAGGAGTGGAAATGTAATAAAGATGAAGGAAATGCAATGCTGCACCTTTTGTTTTCTTCAAAGTAATATTCCCTGGTGCTATAACCCCTACTGTTCTCATATAATATGGGCATTTTTGGTTTATTATATAAGGTCTGATAGCTCTCCACGGTCCTGCAGGAGATCAGCAGCATACTAAACAGCCATTATACTGCTGTCTGGAGTCACAATGCACTCACAACGGACAAGACCCATACTCTGAAGTATACCTCTAAAGTAAAATCAGTTTTTCAATGGGAGACATAAACTGAACTCTAATATCCATTATGGCAGAGCTCAACTAGTCTATATGTTTATATGTTCTCAGTTTAAAGAGCTCCTCCAGGCCCAAGCAAATTTTGGGGGTAAAGTAATAGTCCTTGAACACATACTAAATTATAATATTTAATTGGGATATTTGCATCTGTAATAAAAGTGGAGTGATCTGATTAATACGTTGAACATTGTGTTTTACAGTTATTAAAAAATAGAATGAAACAACCCTCTGTGCATCACTCGCACCAGTTCTAGTCATAATAATCATGCACACATGTGAATAAAGCCATTTTGAACCCAGAGACAAGAACGCACGGTTTGCTATAAAGCAAGATCAATGATGATTGTACACTACTAAAACTGGGGCTTTTATCAAAAAAATGGATCATTTCCACTCTGCCTCTTCAGGGCACATGGTGAGTTGCTGTCTTACGTTATATCTACTGCTGGCTGTCTGCTTGAGATTTAGAGCAGGTTGTTCACTTATTAGAAGATGGGCAAGTCAACTAATGGCTCCTTCAGCCCACATGTGCCTTCAGCTGAGTGGTCTCTTTTAATCTTCTTGAGTAAAATGTCAGGAAAAAAACCAGTAGTAATATTTCAGCAGTCTTTGTAGTTTCCAGGCAGATGTGCATCATTAGAAAAAAATCTTTTTTATATCAGTCAAAATTCAGCTGTAAATGAACATGGGTCTGTTCACCCCTCTGTGCAGGCAGTTATCAATCATTTAAGCTTATCTGCCTGACGTGTGGTATGCAGATGTGGCCCGGGGCCATTGTTTAACAGGGAAAGTATTTCCGCTCTATTTTAGTCCCTTTACCATGTCTAAATATGGTGTGATGTGAAACAAGCCATCTCTCTTTCTCATAAACAATTCATGTTTTTTTCTTATTTTTTTTAAAGTTGGGGAAAAAGGGATAGCTAATGAAGGAAAGTGTGGTGTGTGACTGATAAAAAAAAAAAAAAGACCCAAACTCTCTTTGTACATGGATTTTGCTTCTTTGAGAGGGACTGAACCTAAGTGGACCTGTATGTTGTGCCATGTGAGACATTTTTAACACAGTCACAGGGCAACCAACGCAGTGACTTCAAAGCAACATCATTCATTTACCATAGTCTTATATTTACCAAATCAATTATTCTAATCCAGTGCTTCATTTAAGCAATGTTGTGGTTATATCCTGCACTGCAGCCCCGGCTGCTGCTGCTGAATCTGCTTCCCGTGGCAAGACACGTGCCTGAATGCCTACCCTAAATAATTAAAATGGAAACCATGAAACGTATTCTAAGGTAATAAAGCTGTGCGCCGCGCAGCGGGGATAAAACTGGACATTGGGTGTGATTGCAGTCTGGTGGATGCCTGAGGGGGAGGACAATCGGAGCAGCATCGTCACATTAACACAGCAGTTACGTAAGCGTCTGTTGTTTCACGTCACAGACCATGTTGCCACAGCTTGGCATATGTACAGTCTCTGCTGATACACGAGTTTTTTTTGTTTGTTCTGCTTTTGTTTTTTCTTCATTACATGTAACAACATACAAAAAGTTAACTCTGATGTAAAAGTTAACTCTGGCTTTTCTTAATATAGCTAATGCATCTTCCAGACAGTTGAGATGGAGACAAATGAGACACGATGCAATCAAATCCAACTGGGCATGTCTTAATTTCTCACTACACTTGTCACTGACATTGAATGAGTCTTCTTATATCTGCGCAAAATATGTGATTCAATCAGGGAATCAAATTAAAGTCTCACAACAGGGTTTCATTGACTGATCGTATGGATTTACAACGACTGGTTGGTGAAAGCGTTTCGCTGATATGCAGAGTTGTCAAAAATAGTCAGGAAGATTTAAATACAACTGTAAAGTGAACAAAGTTGGACTCATCGTCCTTTGACTATAAGTCACCGCAGCTCAGTGACTGATGATTCCAGTGTTACATCCATCCATCTATCTTCTACCTGCTTTATCTTTTGCAGGGTCATTGGGGTCTACCGGAGCCTTGCTGTGAGACAACAGGGATAACCACTAACTATTAAATTGTAATTAAATAGTTTTAGTTAATGTAACAAGCACATTAGTAGTATTAGTTTAGTTTTAGTTTTGAAAAATTGGTTAGTTTTAGTTTGGTTTTAGCCTCAGTTTTAGTTTTTGAGGAACTGATTTACAAATTTAAAAAATCTACGATAAAAAAAAAAATCCTATCAACAGTGTCATACAAAACAAAAATCCTTTATTTTGTTTTGAGTAATTACAATTAGAGAAAATAATTAGTAATTATAAAGACAGTACTTGTACAATATATACTTGTAATATATATGACAGCACACAAAATGACTTGTGAAAAAAAACTGTATCCATGATCATGCATTGTTGAGATACTTGTATTTCATGTTCAATCTCTAATGAGAAGCAGCACCGTGGATTAGTGGGAGGCACTGTGCCTCACAGCAAGGAGGTTCCTGGTTTGATTCCCTGGCGGGAGTGGAGTTCTGTGTGGAGTTTGCATGTTCTCCCCATACGTGCGTTCCTCCGGGTACTCCGGTTTCCTCGGAAAAGTCCAAAAACATGTGTACTAGGTTGATTGATGTTTCTAAATTGCCTGTAGGTGTGAGTGTGCATGGTTGTTTTACTGTGTATGTGGCCCTGAGATGGACTGGCGACCTGTCAAGGTTGTACCCCTACCTCTCGTCTGTAGTGAGTCGGGATAGGCTCCGGCAGACCCCCGTGACCCTGCAAAGGATGACGCAGGTATAGAAAATGGATGGATGTCTAATGAGCCTTATAACAACCAATCTGTCAACCTACTACCTGTTTTCCTCCAACAGTGCAGATACAGTTTCTTTAGAGGTCATTTATTCATTCATCTTCCGTGTTCACTTCAGTCCTACAAGCCCGCTGGAATTGCAAGACAGGTGAAGTACATTGTGAACAGGTCACAATTAGAGATTATAATACCGTAGATTGAAGGAAAATACATGCAGCTGCATTAAGTCTGTCCACAGGTAAAGACCAGCACTGTTTCTTTATGTACCATCAAATAATAACATAATAGCATAATTATATTTCCGGTGATATCTAACCAGTTTACGAAAACATGTTTTCATTTGTACGTTTCATATCTGTTTCTCCTGGTACTCCAGCATTTCTCGTTAACTGGTAATTCTTGTTCTCTGTAGGAGTGAGTGTGAGTGTGCATGGTTGTTTGTCTCTTTTATCTCTGTATTAGTGGTGTGATGGACAAGCAACCTGTTCAGGATGTATCCCATTTCTTGCCCTATTACAGCTGGAATAGGTCCAAGCCCTCCCACTACAACAAGATGAAATATGTTCAGAAAATGGGTAGAAAACTGAGAAATTAATACCCCTTATATATATTTCTTCCAATGCTTATTTTGCCTTTGCTCAGCTTTTTTGGTGCACCTTTCCCTTCACACACAGATATATATTACAGTGTCACCAGGAGACCGAGGCCCCGTACACGCTCTTGGTAAATGCACTGAGGAGATAAATGACTGGATGTGCCACAATCTTCTCCAGCTAAACAAAAACAAAACTGAGGTAACTGTCTTTGGATCCAAAGAGAAACGATCACAGGTCACCACAGAGCTTCAATCTACACACCTAAAAACTGACCTAGTATGAACCTTCCAGACCCCTCAGGTCATCTGGATCCAGATTTTTATCAATTCCCAGAGTCAGAACCAGACATGGAGAAGCTGTGTTCAGCTTCTACGCTCCACATGTCTGAAACAAACGAGAACAAACCCAGAAAGCCTCAGATCAGACGAAACACTCAGTTACTTAAATCCAGGTTGAAGACTCACCTGTTCTCAGCTGCATTTAAAGCTTCAAATCTGCACTGTTACTTCTACACTTGACTTTCAAATCTTGATCATATTTTAACTAATGATTATATCTATTCTTCTTTTTTCTTTCTTTCTTGTTTTAACTTTAAATCGTGCTTTTTATTTCTACTTTGTGATGTTTTGATGCCTCTGTAAAGCACTTTGAATCACCTTGTGGTTGAATTGTGCTATAAGCTTGCCTTCCCTTCATGCTCCCCATGTAAACGGAGGAGTTGGTATCAGGCAGAAATCAATTCAAGGACATGTCCTCAGGAAGGCCTATGATGGCGGTGACTACAGCCCACTGCAGTGAACTGCTGTAACAATAGAGCGCAAAAAGATGCTTGACTGACCAGCTAGAGACACTTTTGGGACCACACACAGTACAGATGTCACAGTAATATAAAAGGGACTTTTCTCACAATCTGACACAATTTCTAGAGATCTTAATGAAATTCCTCTAACTTGCTTTGGTCAAAATAGCACAGAGCAACACAGCTTATTTTTAATAGCAGCAGGTTTTATGGGCTAGAATGAACCATTTTGAGTCCTGCTCGCCGTTCCGAGGCGTGTCCTATTAAGATCACTGGAGAGTTTTATGCTTCCATGTCATTGTGATTTTGGACACAACTCACAGTCTGTAACCCCTGAAGCAGAACTTCACTGTATGAGAGAGCAACAACAACTCACACTACTACGATCTAATCAGATTTAAATAATAATAATTATAATACTTCAGTGGCAGTTTTATACTCAGATGCTTCCCTCGTCTGAAGTTCAGCTCTGAGCTGTTGATAATCTCTTTTGGTCACAATATATATATATATATATATATATATATATATATATATATATATATATATATATATATATAGCTGTCACATTTAGGATCCATAAACTTCACTGTCAGACTGTTTCTCTGTGTTGATTTAGAATTTATAAATTATAATATTAGGACCATTGCTAATATAAGCAACTGTTTACAGTGTTTATGTGTGTGTATGCATTATGATGGATTCCAGTGTTGGAAATTAAAAATTTCGACCAAGACAAAGCATGGATTTTTGTTTTTGTTTTTTTCAAAATATGACCCTTTTATTAAAGGATTACTTTTGAAGGTTACATAATTGTGAGCCGAAGAAACAAAATTTTGGTTTCCATCACAAAAGCTTTTATTAAGCATCGTTTTTAACAAAATATAGGTTACATTAACAGCTAAACATAAAAATAAAGGTAGGTGTCATTGTACGTGCAAATATAGTTAAAATTTACAGCAGAAAAGGACACAAAAAAGACAGTTCACAGTGCAGATGAATCCAACAAAAAATGGTTGCATAGAAATTACCAAAAAAAAAAAATCACTTGCAAGGAAATGATCTAAGAAAATAACAAACAAACAAACATCAGTGCCATTAAATGGTTATACATTAGAGAAATTAGCTTTCCATACCCAGAGACAAGGGTATTTGGACATGTCAAAGACTTTAAAACATTTTGTCTAGAGGCTATCAACAAGAGAAGTTTTTAATCACACCCCTTTCCTTCCTCTCACTGCGTTAGACCTACTTTGACTCAGTCCACTCAGCATCTGCTACAATCATTAAGTCGCTCATACAAAAAGTTATCATAACGCCAAAGTGTCCCTCATTCTCATTCGTTTCCTGTTTTCCTCTGATATGTCCCTAAGCATTATTTAGAATTGACATGATCTACAACCACATCATTCCTCACTAAGCAAGCACTTCCACCTCCAACTTCACCTTACATGTCCTGAAGTGAACTTCCAGTTTCGTAAGGCAGTGTACACCAAAGAAAAATGTGCACATAGGGTTGCAGATACACCACTAACATTTTGGCACATATAAGACGGAAAAAAAAAAAATCTTTCCTATCCTATTTTTACAACAATTCAAATCTAAATATCATAGTTTTTAGTGCATCTAACATTAGTTAGATGGCTCTAATGACTTGTTTTCAACTTCACAGGAGCATAACACAAACTTGAACCTTTCTCACAATACTACTTTAAAATGCTTCAAAATACATGTCACACTGAACAGCAGTAGGAAGACATTCAATATGAAACACTTAAACATTTACATACATGGTTATATATCAGTGTGTTCAGATGTAAGTTGGTGTGTATACACTGAGGCGAACATCTAATCA
Source organism: Xenentodon cancila (assembly GCA_014839995.1). Classification (NCBI taxonomy): domain Eukaryota; kingdom Metazoa; phylum Chordata; class Actinopteri; order Beloniformes; family Belonidae; genus Xenentodon; species Xenentodon cancila. The sequence continues at coordinate 18,313,162 of CM026197.1, forward strand.
GCCCCGCCCCTTTATCGTCTATACGGTTGGGATGCACCAATAACAACAAGCTGAACTCAAGCACAGAATGAGCAGCAATTGTATTGAATTATTTCCACATCACACTATGGTCACTAATGTGGTGAGGTCAATGATATTTAAGAATTTCTAACTTTTTCTTTTTTAGTTTAAACACATTAACTATAATGAAAAAGAGAGAGAACGAAAACAGAACAGTTCTTGGCATCAACAAACTTCAACACAATAGCAAAAAGCAAAATGTTTAATCTAATAAGTGGTTTTGTTGGCAGGGGTTTAGTGGTATTGATGCATCCCTGTATCATACACCAGTCGTCTTACCATTGACAATAACTGCTGTCTAGTATTATACTGCATGATGGCTTGAACAAAGTTGACACATAAGTGAACAATATGTGAATACCTACTTACTAAGCAACATACAATGAGCTCTGACCTTTAATATCCACAGCGATTAAAACAGCAAATGAGACAAAAAAAAAAAATCCAACTGAGCACAACATACAACTGAGAATTGTGATGGCAAATAGAACACTATCTGATTATCTATGACCTCATCAACAATAATCATCAGCTTGAGATTTGTGATCCTAAAAGATGTGATATTTGTATACACATACAAAAAAAAAAAAAAAAACACTGATGGATCTACAGTGGAAATGTTCCAAAAACTAAGTGGGTACAGAAATAATCTCATCCACATACAGTCCTCAGTAGACGGGAAGCGTCCCTCCGAGGCCAAAGAGATGTAAACAAAGGCTAAAGTGATGTTCAGACACAGTCAGAGCAACGGAGCTAAACGCATGCTGCCCAGTTGTTCTTGTACTTTCTTGACTCAACGTTTGACTGACAAACACCTACATAATCCCTTGAAAAGTAAGATTTTTTTTCTCATAAATATGGATTTAAAAATGACCAGTGGATTAACTAAAAATATACAGATTTAAGACGAGCTGTTATCTAGAAAATGTTGAGCGGGTTGAGTGGCTGAAGATAATGATGCTTCGAGTCCGTCTGCAACTGAAGAATGTCATTGTCAGCAAGCGAGGTGGCTCAAATCTTTTTGGTCATTTGTCTGGAGTGTAAAGTACAGCACTGAAGTTAGATAGGCAGATAGGTAGATAAACTGATGGATTTAATCGATCCCAAGGTGGAACTTGCACAGTGATGAGTTTGACTGCATTCAACCAGCGGAAGCCGGTGTAATGCCATCATCTGTAATAGTTGTGTTACTGACTAAAGAAACTGTTCTGTGAAAAACAGAAATACACAGTGCAGTCAAGGACCTCTGAAATTTATTATACATTGCTTAAAATTTGTGAATGAAGTATATTCTTTTGTGGGAATGCAAAAACAATTCCTGTGTAAATAGCATCTGTTATATTGCAACAAACCTGAAGAAGAGAAAAATCAACAATTATTGTGAGGTAAACATAATCGTTCAAGCAAATACGTATATATTAACTGCAGTAACAAACAGCCAATTTGGAAGAGCTTAGTCAGTGGAAACAACAAGTCTCAAAGCAGCATAAAATGATTTAGGAACGTGAGTTATGCTGGTAGATAAATATATTTCCTTTTCCTCTCTATATATAAAGATATTATATAATTTCCTTTGACTTTGGCTTCACTGTGCTAATCTTTAAATGTGTATATGAAAAATATTCTGTCATTTGTCTATTAATCCATCTGAAGATGTGCAATAAATGTAGAATAGCTGCAAAATGATGGCGTAAAGGCAGGTTTTTGACTACGAATGGTGTCCCTGGATCATTTTACAGTGTCAGCTTAATGATGACAACCATCAAATGTGTTCATTTATTCTAATAAACAAACAAAACAAAAACAAAAAACCTTCACTAGACTCAATGTATAACTTCCTACACCCAGAATTGGAATAAGGCATTATTTTTATGACAGTAGGAAATTATACACAGATGTGGCATATAAAATGATCTTCTGCATAATTATGCAATCTGTCTGAAGAAATGTGTTTCCCACAGAGCGGAGGAAGTCCTTGGAGGGTTATTACACAGAACAAACAGCTCCTGCTTTCTGCTTCTCAGTAAATCAACGTGTTTGCACGCATGCAAAATAAAGTGACAATTTCACAAACACTATGCCATCAAATAAATACACCCTTCCCTGAATTGAGTATGCCTGCAGCGAGCTCTCCACGTTTTCCGTGGCCTATTACGTAACGCGGGCATGCCCCCACCTCCGCCCCCGTCCCCGCCCCCACCCCCAAAAAAGGGCACAAAGCCGCAGAGAGCCCTGACATCAAGGCAGAGTGTAAAACATCCCATTCTCCGTGGTCCCATTCGTGGACTGGTACGACTATTTTCAAATACCGTGGGACAGTGTTTGCCACGTCCTGTCACCACATCTGTGCAGCTGACAGTGACAGAAAAGAAAACGACACGTTAACAGGCTACAGTGATAAGTAAGGTACCCGGGGATCAATTACGCGCAAAGAACGCACGAAGTGCGCCGCTACGTCCGTCCGCTCTCAGATAAAATGAATCCATCCATTTTCCCATTCCCGAGGTGGGGACATCTTGAACCGGTGACGCCGTACTTTGTAGTTGTTCCCGTTATTATTGTCCCAAAATTCCTGCCCGCCGACACAATATTTAATAGCGAACTGTAGCGTGCCTCCGTGGTCAAGGTAGGTGGGCATAATAACCTTGAAACAGAACTTATCAGTGACTCCGTCGCTGGAGTTGGGAACATAGGTGCCCAAACTGTCCATGAATGTTATCCAGTTGTTGAGGGAATACCGCAAAGAGACGCTCTTTTCGAAAGCCAGATTCAACACGCGCACAAACCCGGAGAGGCTGAACTCGTCCGCTTCCACGTTCTCCAACAGGACTTTCACCTCCCTGACTTTCTGCTCAAAGCCGGGTAGTGTGCCTGGGTTTGTGAACTGCAATTCCATGTACACAGACTGTGAATGGGCCCGGGGGAATTTTGTGTCCAATTGATGAAGCGTCCCTTTGGGTAATTTCGCCAAAATGCGCTCCGGCACCTCTGGATCATCGTTATCGTCGAAATGCTTCACTGAAATGAGCTCCAGGCCCAAAGAGTCTGCGAACCTGACCTTCTTCTGGCTTGTTGGGCTTCTTTTGCGGGCGATCTCCAACTTTGCTCTCTCCGTGGGTGTCGGGAGCGATTTGCACCTCCGGCGAAGGCTGGGGCTCTGCGGGGGCTTCGGGAAAACCTCTCGGCCCCGTGGCCTTTCGTCCACCACTTGGCTCTCGATGGGTTCACATGTGCCGTTCATCACGTCACATTCCTCCCCATCTTCAAACCTCGGGTTTGCCGCAGCCAGGCTGCCGAACAGCCCCGCTATGCAGCTGTAGTTCCTCGGCAGGCAGTTCTTTGGAGGCAGCATGACCACGACGGGGTGCTCAGAGTCCGCTTCCATAAAACGCCACTCAGCGCCCGCACTGCAGAGCCCGTCGTGATGGGACAGGGAGTACGGAGTGAGGAGAAAACGTCAGGTGGAAGAGTCCTTCTCACGGATAGGTGCTCTTGCTGCGTCAGAAGCTGACACTCTGCGGCACTGGACCAATGGGCCAAGCGGTTGTTGGACAGCAGAGTCCAGGTTTGCTCCTGCTGCTGCAGATTTAGTTCTTTAAACTCAGTATCCAGTCAGAATGAACCAAACAATGAAGAATTACCCCCTTTTTTTTAATTTCAAAGAGGTGAGCATGCACCGTCTCCTTTCTCAGCTGCCTTGTGCAAAGCGTTTCACGCCTGTGTGTGTGTGTGTGTGGTTTGTTTGTCTTTTTGTTTTTTTCAACAGCCTACGTGCAAAAGTTAACGTTGCAAACACCCAAAACCGTTTCCTCTTCAGGCCATAGCCCGGTTAACTTCCTTTTCTCATATCGTGACATCATTTTGAACAACTCTGATTGTACACAGTCGCATTTACTGTTCGGTGCATCTTCTGAAATGTAGCAACGCTTCTAATCGGGGTTTCTGTCCAGATGCATATATCTCCGACGTATTCGTGTTTCACAGATGTCTTCGTCTTGCCAGCAATGTGTGCGGGTACGGTAGCGTGTAATCATTTCATTTTTAATGTTGCCTGCAGCAGCAGCAGCAGCAGCAGCAAACGCAACCCTCCGCTCGTCGCCACTACGTCACTTCTTCTACGTAGGACCATTTAGAGTTTCCATGACGACGACGCAGCGGCTCGCCTCTAGGGGCATCGACATTAACAACATTAACAACATTAACAACATTCCTCCGCTTCGGCTCAGGAAGACGCTCAAACACAGGGAAAACTAGTACGAGCGTTTATCAGTACTTATAATGATGCTGGGCTTCAGCTTGTTGCATTTTGGTAAGTCAAGTGTTTTTGACGTTTTGGTCAACTTTCTCGTTTTAGGATCTTTTAGGATGTTTCGCCTATATGACTTGACTTGAAAAGCGAAATTGTACCGTAAATCTACTTTTTTTTTAGTTGATTGTTTTCCTTTTAAACTTACTTTGGATACAAATTTCTGATAAATACAATGTAATGTAAAGTAATTTATTTTCCAGTTCCTGTGATATACAAACAGAAGTACAGGAATGTCGCTCTCTTACATATTAACAGCACAGGATGTTAGTAAATAACCCTGCAAACATCTGTATGGGACCGTCTCCTTAAAAAGAGATAAATCTGCACTTAGTTTGAGAGATTTAACATGAAATGATTGTTTGTTGAGTCATTTTGTTCTGGACATCATGTGTTTTTTTCTATGTTGGTTTATTAAAAATGGTCAACAAATCGGCCAACAATTTAATAAGTCTTTCTCTATAACATCACTGTACCGGTATTTCCATTTCACTTTTTAGATTTCGCCACAGACTAACCACATCATGCCAACCCACCAAGAAGATGATGAGACGCCTGTGAACGGAGCCGACAGGGAGCTTCCATCGCCGGAGGCCAGGGATGAGACGCAGCATTACAAGACACCAGAAAGAACATATGTCAGTGTCCTCCTCCATATTAGTGAGGAGCTCTTCATGAAAGAACTGGAGCCCTTCGATTATCATTGTTACTCTGAATGGGAAGACACTGTAAGTCTTTTAATTACAACACTTCCTCCTGCCCTTCTTCATTTAAGCTGCAGCAGCGCACGTCTGTTCTGGAACAGCATCAATCAATAGCGCAATTTGGCGGGATATAATATAACTATTTTATTGCTGTATCTAAAGTACTACAGTATAAATGTTCATTTGCATAAATGTGATCTACAATAGCAAAAGGAGACTTAAAGACTTTAATGAAACAGATTACACAAAAATGCTATCATGTCTTTGGTGAAGAAAACAGCCGTTATTATATTGTTGAAGTGGCAAATATACGGGCAGGTTTGCGTAAAAAAAACATGCATTTATCCACTTAGTCAATATGTAAACAGAAACACACACCAAAAAAAAAAAAAGAGAATAAAATGAGTAAGCAAACGTATAAAGCTGGAAGTGCAGCTCAGCGTGAGAGAGATATAAGACCTCAACCTCACTCTAACATTCAAAACTGTTTGTGCAGTGACATACACTGCAGTTTTGTTAAATTGCATTGACTTAGTTTACTTTAAGGACTTGTTTGAAAACTTTATATGTTTTAGGTCATATTTATGCAAAAATATAGAAAAATAGTGGCCCTTTATGTACAGTATATTTTTGAATCTAGTTCTATATATACAAATTTAATAGGATACTTTAGTAATCATAGCTACGGAAAATTTTGCCATCACATTTCACTATTATGTAGTCATAAAGTAATCAAATAATCCTTCAAATGACATTGAAACTGATTTTAATGTGAAAAAAACCTCTTGCTGTTTTAATCTTTACATGACATTAATCACATCTGTCTTCTCATGCTTTGACATTCTGAGTGCATAATTTTGACGTGGTGCGTAAAGGGTGCGTTTCCATTTTCACCGTATCCAAAGTGTTTCTTATGTTTAACATTAAATTTGCTTTTGCAACAGGTTTGTGGTTGGGCCAGAGCTTCTCCGCTGAGCTGCATACTTACGACTCAGAAGAGCTACAGGAAACCAAAGCATAAGGAGGACGATAATCTTACGCCTGTCGACCCAACAACCTCTAACGTGGACAGCTCACCCAGCTCTGCAGATTCACACCTTAAGTCCCATGCTAGACGGCATAGCTCTAAGACATCCCACCCATTAAGCTTTCGGAAACAATCTTGGAGACAAACTGCTGTGGCAGATCAGCAGCCTCATGCATCAGAATGTCCTGGCTCGAATGACACGCAGAGAGACCCGGCACATTTGTCTCCCAGAGAAAAGATAGACAAAGGAAAACTTAGAGAGACAGCTTTACAGCCTTGGCATCAATCTTCAAAATACTCTTTGTCGGAGAGCAGGCACACCAGGGCTCTAAAGCAAAACCATAAGCCAGACAAAATATTAGTTCCCGTTAAAAACATAACACTTTTACCATCTATCAAATCACTACAGCTGAATCCAAAGATCTGCTACCTTGACTGCAGAGCCCAGAAGGCTCCAAATGGGGAAGGCTTTGAAAATACATTTTCCGTGTTTGACAAGAAGTGCGGGATAAAAGGGACCAGAGCGGACACGGTTGCTTACTCAGAACTTACCAATGCAGCCTCAACCTCCAAGTGCCAGACATGCCAGTATAACCATTATTTGTTGGACGCTCCAAGTGGCACTTTCCCCATGAAATATCAGTTCCCTTCGTCTTCCAAACCTGACGCTGTGCACCCCCTGAGATATTCAATGCGCAAAACCTTTCACAAGCAATGTCTCAACTCCATATGCATCCCAGCAGGCTGTTCTTCTGAGCAGCAGGACTGTGTGCTTCCCAGTTCTGTGATTCCTGTGAAATATTCAATCCATTAAATGATGAAATTCTACAGATGATATATGCAGTGGCATGAAAAGTTTGAATTGTATGTTATATCCCAACATTACATTACCACTGAACGATCATTTCCATCGGCTTTAATTGATTTCAACGTCACTAGAAAAACCCTGTAATGAAACACACAGTGGACAACATTGGGAGATACGAAACTGAGCATCTTTGACTCACTGTTACTTGCAAAGAAATGAATGAAGTTGTATACTGCTGCACATCTGCCTCATACTTCATAATATTTATTTCGCCATCAGAATAACTACTTACAGGAATAAATTGTAGACGAGCTCACAGTTTTTCATAGAAGTAATAAAGTGCAGAGTTCAGCGTGGCTGGGCTTTAAAGGTCAAACCAGCATTTTCTATAACGGACGAGTGAACAGAACATCACACGGGTCATTTGAAATGTGCTTTTGTAACGATGAATCTACACTATTAGAAGCACTGCTGTGTGTCTAACATTTGCACTTTTTAATTGTTGCCTGCGCTTCATTTAAGTAGGATAAGGACAAAGTCACGTAGGGCTCAAAGGTTAATTTGGGCTTCAAAAGTCAGTGCAACGGCATTTAAATGAGGATGAATTTCTTGTTTCTAAACTCCTGGGATTGTTGTGCTGCAGTCCTAATCTCACGCATCTGCTTTTAATATAAACAAAATATATAACCACTTAAAGCTTTTCTGTTAATTGTTGGTCCATGTGTCAAAAGTAGAATTTAGAAATTTCATATTTAATATGCACAAAATCTTCTACACACGCATAGTGTTTATAGCACAGAAGAACAAACATGAATAAATCATTGCAATATCAGGAACTATCTTTGTCTGTTCAGGTATTTCTACCTCAATCTTTGGCCACCATTGTGGTTGTGATGCTCCATATGGGAGGATTTTATGTAAGCAAGTTTTTTTTTTTAAATGTTTGAAATCCAGATTGTAATTTTTCCTAAAGGTAAAAAAATGTACTACCCTTTCAGATCATTAAAGGACAAAAGAGCCCCTCCCACAAAATGATCTAAAAACAATAATAGTATTCTTGTTGACTTTTGTTGCTCAACTCTCCCAGTCAACTTCAGTCCAAATATTGAATCGTAATTAGTCTGACCCTTAAAATGCCAATTTAGGTACATGTCACTGATTTTACCCAAAAACGAAGGAAAACAAAACATAACATAAGGTGTTTTCTTAATATATGTTGGAGGTCAGTGTTATTTTTTATTAAAGAGTTTTTTTGAATTTACCAGATTCATAACATTGATTTTGATTATCCATTTAAAATTGAATAGATATCTGATCAATAATGATCAATAACAATAATGACCAACATATATTGTGTAGAACTACTTCTATGGGTCTTTTGTTTTTTCACACAGCAGTGACTTCATGAAATCCAATTGACATTTAAAGGGTAATAATAACTAATATTATTCAGTATTTGGTATTTTAGTTAGGACTGAAGCTCCTTTAAACATCTCAACAAAAACAGAATGAAAGAAATCCATGTGTAATGTTTTTATAGCAGTGTTTAGGGGGACGATTATTTTTTTGTCCTGCAACGACCCAAAAGGGTTAAAGACGGCATCACGTGGTCATCTCATTTCATCCACGGAGCTCAACTCAGACCACAGAGACTGACACATAAGAACCTCTTACGTTTTTAATTAAATAAACTCGAATAAGAGTTTTTACTTTTCAGTGAGAGCAAAGCTTTTCTTTAAAAAAAACAACAAAATGTTAAATTCACTTTCAGGCAGTTTATTAAACAAGACCTTTATGTGTAGTTTAAACAGTTAATCAAGGCAATCGATAACTCTACACACCGAGGCAACAGAAACTTAAATCCTGCCAACACCAACATTTGGTGCTGGAACAATATTCATGCACTCCCTCACAGGGGAGAAAATAAAGCACTGTCACTGACACTTAAGACCCACAAAGTTTCTACACGTTATTCTGTTTGAAGCAAGGCATTTTTCCGACCTATTAAACCTGTGGGGAGCAGCAATGTTGCTTTGAAATTCAAGAAACACAAACTGGATGTACAAATATCAAAACAATAAATACTGAAATTTGAAAACTGTCAAAACATCTCAACGGGGAAAACAAATCTCAAGTTAGATGTGGTGCAAAAACAACAGGCATAATACTTGGGCAGAGTGTCATTTTCTGTACATCCTTCAGTTTCTGCACATATTTATAAACGGTAACAGAAATCACATGTCCATAAAAAAAAATGAGAAAGTAGTTCTATAGGAGATGCTTCATAGCACAATTTACATGTGACGAAACACATCCCTCAACAGAAAACGCAGAGAACAAGCAGGACTTTCCAGTATTTCATGCAAAAATGATGAAAGCACTTACAGAATGGATTAAACATGCAATCCAAAGACTATGGGGATTCTGGCAAATATTTAGCGTTTATCTTTATTTTCTAAAGCATACTCCAGAATAAATATTAATTCAAAGCAGCAAATTATTTGTAGCAGAACTAAAGTTAACACTCAGAGTAAGGCACCAACTAAACAAAACTAACAAACAAGGCTTTTGGCTGTTTCTCTGTACATGGTGCCTGTGAGATAACAGGGTTCAACAGTGTAATATGGGAAAGAAAAAAAAATAAAAAGGGGAAAAGGAGAATGAAGTTCTCCAAATCTTATATGAGAAAAGTGTCATATGCAACCGGACTCCTTTCAGTCAATCAGTATCATCTGCCAAATATATAAAGTAACTGCTAATCCCAGGTCCAGTCCACCGTGCAACTGCACGTGTAACGTTGTTGGATGACATCAGCACGCAGTGCTGCTACTGGATACGGTCACAACAAAGAGTCCAGGTCGGCGCCAGTCTGGCCTGCTCACGGGCCTGGACTGATAAACTAGAACCTGCACAAAAAACACAAGTCTTTACGGAACATCAGACTTGATAATCACAATTCAATCAAAAGTGCGCAACAGCTGACGACAACATTTCACTTTTACTTGTGCCACATTTGTAATTTTCAAAGATTCGTCTGAGTTGTTATGAACGATGACCAGTCAACTGGGAGAAGGCTTCGATCTGAACTACACAGCTGGATCCAACTGACGACAGTCCCCATCAGTTTCACAGCTTGCAGAACCTAAATCTTGACTGTTCGACATGTTGACGTTGAAAACGAAGCCTTCAGGTACACCGACGACAGCCGGCTCACCTCATGAAGGCTTCATGCATATTTCACGTGTAAACTAAAATGTACAATATCACATACTGCACGGCTGATCTGATTGTTTCATACAAGCTCTAACGTCTAATAACAATTTCACTAACTTTTCTGTGTAAGATAATGAGATAGGTGCATACAGCTAACGATGCCGTCCCCGAAGTGCAGCTCTGACATTTATGAAACATGAAGCCAGTATGCAACTGCTAGTCAGATCAAACAGAATATACCCGTCACAGTGGTTTTTAATATGAAATATACAAGTTAAATGGCATTTCTGACAAGACGCATACAATATGTTACTTCATGTGCAAATAAATATGTAAACTGTCACAAGAACTGAGAAATGGAGCCCATTGAGCTAATAAAGTGCAGCAAAGCTGTCAGGACATTGACCTGGAAAGGCTTCGGACTCGGTGCCCCATTGGAATGGCCGAACGCGTTTGTGTTGACTTCTTTCTGCGCAGACTGCGGTACCTCAGTGGACAACAGACAGATTTCTCTTAAAGGAGGAAGCGCGTATCAAAAAGCCATCCTTTTTTTTGGAAGGTTTCAGCTGTTGGGTTTCTGAGCGTGCTGAAAGAGAGCACACAGCTCCTCACATGTCTGCGTTTCCACAGAGCTGAAATGAGACTCCATATTCCACGCCAGATTTGCTGACAAGAAGTCGTCCATGACGGTCTGCGTTTCATTGCTGGTCAGGAAGAGCTGCCCCAGGCCTTCGGCCTGGCTGGTAACAGTCTGGGTCTCTGTGCTGCTCAGCAACCTTGCGTGATCACCGTGAGGTACGTGGGTCTGCAGTGAAGGGAGATCCGTCTGCGTTTCAGTATCTGAGGACTCTGTGCTAATAGAAAAGCTTGAATGTCGCAGTATGTTGCTCAGTGGCATGGTGCTGCCGGCATTTAGGAGGAAATTGAGGTCAGTCTGGGTCTGAGTGTCAAACAGCTCCAGGTCGCTGGTTTGGGCTCGACTTGGTCCCTCGGTTTGGTCCAGTTCATCCATCAGCAGAAAGTCTGTTTGCGTCTGAATGTCCAAAGATTCGAGTGGCGTGTCACCACCGAGTCCACCCAGCTCACTCTCCTCAGTCTGTGTGTGAATGTGCACGGCGTTGAGGAACTCTTCGAAGTCAAAGTCAATCCCGCTGTGTTGCTCCTGAACAGAGCTGAGGCCTGAGCCACAGCCCACAGAGGCCTCCGAGAGCACTTGGTGGCCTGACAGGATGTTTTCCAGGTCATTTAACAGAGTCATTGTTTGGGTCTGGTTGTCTGCCATGTTGTTTGTATTCAGCTCATTTGTCTGCACCCCAAAACACATGCTACCCACCGACTTCGAATCCTCATATATATTGCCTCCTGCGGGACCCAGGGTGCCGTCTATCGCCAGTGCTGTTTGGGTAGAAACACTGAGGGACTCGTTACTAAAGAGCTCAGAGCACATGATCGCCTGGTCGTGAGCTTTCTGCTCTTGTTGTGGCACGGTCGCGCATGTCTGTGTCTGTCTGGTTTTGTACGGCAGCACAGATGAAGAGCCAGGAGTCTGGCTCAGACACTGGCTCTCTGTTTGAGCTCCAATAGATGATGTGGATTTGGCTCGGGAAAAGAATGTCTGGGTTTCCACGCTGACTGGCAGGAGGACCTGGGCGCTCACGCTGATGTCCGTTTGCGAGCAGGATGAGACCGAGGACTCGCTCATAGAGCACAGCCCTATCCCCTCTCCAACCCCCGGGGGCGCTTTTGACAAGTATGATTTGTCTGTCTGAATGTTAGTGGAGGTGCTTCTTCCACGCTGTCCTGCAGGAGTGTTAGTCGAGTCGTCTGCATTTACCGGATCCAGACCGACCTGCACCCCTGTGCTAATGGGACCCTGGCTAGAGCGGGAAGTGATTTTGTTATCCTTGAAAGTTAAATTCTTTGCTTCCAGTTGAGGAACCATTGCCCCCATGGTTTGTGTGAGGAGCTGAAGGGTGCTGATAGAACCCTGGCTGTCTAATGCTAGAACTACGGGTCTCAGAGCCCCACTATCTGTAGATGGGAGGAGGACAGGTAGATGAGCAAGTTGCACAACAGGAACACTGACCAAAGCCATCTTAGGTTTTGGTAGGAGAAACTTCTGAAGGCTCTTATGGGGATTGGAGTTCTGGTTTGCTGAATCTGGGTTGGATATTGTCGAGTCAGTGGGGAGAGCCGTCTCTGGCAGGTCTTTAGTAGCAGGCATGATCGTTACGTCAATGGCCTTAACCTTCTCAGAACCACTCAACAGTTTCTCCATCTTTCGTTTCTTTACTGGCGGGACTCTGAAGAAACCAAACAGAAAGAGTAAAACATTTTAGATATCGTGAGCAAAATGTGAGACTTCAGTTTCACGCCTGTGTTCACATGCCTGTGTTCACATGCCTGTGCTCTGTGGGGATTTCGTGGCCAGTCCTGTAGATGTGCGAAAGCAAAGCAGCTCTGCTGGCATAGGGGCAACCACACGTGCACTGGTAGGTCTTCCCGCAGTCTTCTGTGTGTCTCTTTAGGTCCCATTCTGTGCTGTAGCCATTGTTACACTTGGAGCACTTGTGTTTCTTCTCTGCATGCATCTTCATGTAGTGCTACAATGACACAGATTAAAGGGTGGATGATAAATAACTGCAAAAAAAAAAACCAACAAAAAACAAAAAAAAAAAAAAACCAATGCTGGTACGCTATGCTCTTTTTTGTGTGCATCACTGACAGAGCTGAATATCCCTGCCTAACAATTAAACTTCTGATTCACTCTCTTCATCTCTCCCACTATAATCCAAGTTTTACAAGCCAGCAATAGTCGCATTTCCATTACACTTTTGCGCAATAGAAAATCGGAACGCGATAAAGGTTGATAAAAGTAGCGCTGCAGGGGGTCGACGTTTCCACGTTTTTCAAATATGTGTAATTTTCATAACTCTCCGCATCGTGTCCTGCGAGACTTCTCAAAACAACAAACAAGAAAATCTCAACATTGAAGAAAATGGACTAAAACATCAAATTATTGCGATTGCCGCTACTGCTGTTGAGAAAATAGTCAAATGATGAAGGCGGGATGATCGTTCAAAGGATTATTCAGAGGCAAAGCCCTTATGTAATGTATAATGATTAAATAGTGTTACAGGACAACTACATCAAATTAACGAGGCCAAAAACAGCTGGAAATTAGATTTTGTTTACTTTAGGTTGACTGGCCACGTCACATCCAGCGCTGCCGGAGACATGGAAATTTGCAATTTCCATTACACTTTTGCAAACAAGTGGATTATAGAATCGCCTGAAAAACCAGATCCTGGAAGCAAAAAAAAAAAAAAAGGTTTATTCAATATTTAGGAGTTTTTTTTTCCAAATAGTCTTGTTTCCATTACAGGATTTCTTTTTCCATATTTGGTTTTGTGCAAATCTAGGGGGTTAATGGGTCCTAATAATATTGATTAAGTGTAGTGTAATCATAATCATCAATCATGATAATCAGCGACTTAAATGGCCAGAATCAAGATGAACAAGTCCAAGAGCAATATTGAACTGCACAGCAGCTGAAAAGACCTTCACCTTTATCATCTAAAACCAGTGTTGATCACTAATATTCTGAAGAAACTTCTAACGTGCAAATATTTTATATTAGTTTGCCAAAGTGACTGCACGGCCGAACGAGGACTGTTAAGTCGCGTTCCAGCTGAAGGTCAGTTAGAGGCGGAACGGACCTTTTTTCTGCCTTGTTTGTTTGTACCACTCTAGATAAACTATAACCAGAAAATGAGCTTCATCTACAAAATATACAGTTAATACAAACAACTTGTTTGTAAATGATGTTCAACCTGAGTAATAAACCTGATTAATAGTTTATCTAATAAGACGCCTTCACCTTAGAAAATTTGTGATTGCAGTAACGTTATGTTTAAAACCGAAATAAACTAGACTCAGTGTGTTTCCCGTGATTAATTGTGCTCCTTCACAAACCACAATGCACCACCCAGCTGTCTCTGAAAGCCTTTTATGCTCAAATATGTGGAATCCACTTGTAGTTGGGTTGAATCTGGGCCCTGGAGCTTTCACACCACAAACAGAGTTTGCTTAGAGCCGTACTGAGACCACCTCGTCCAAGCGATCTCAGTGCAGGCTCTCAGGTGGGATGTTGCTGAGTTCACACTGACACTGACGGTGAACTGTACTCATGTCCAAAGGGCTTTTGGGTCGACCTAAACGGTGTCAGTGTGAAAACACCCTGAGAGAGAAAGCAAAGACCAGCTCTACCAGAGCAGCACAAAGGCATTATGAAAGTAAATGCTGAGAGACGATGCCTAAGGTCACTGAAGTTAATGTAAAACTGAATCAGCTGCATCTGCGTCAAATGTTAATGACAGTTGTAAGTGAAGCAACTTTATTACAAACATAGTTAATAAAGAAGAGTCATAAAATAAATCCAAAGGATGCTGAATTATTAACCCCCTTTCTACTTTAATAGCACCTCAAGCCCCATCCAGCCCTGCTGGCCTGCTCAGAAGTCCAGGCCAGAAATCAGAGCCAAGACAGCCTGGACCGGATCTGTTAAACTCTGGAAGTGACAGTGGGAAAGCAACTAGCCTGGCACAGCTTCAATACGCTTGGGTTTGGCTCAGTAGAGGCAAAGTGGTTCATGGGTCTCAGCTCTGATCAAGTGTTTACATGCTCACATTCACTTTTATCCAGTACAAAAAATTAAAAAAAAAAAAAAAACAAGAAGAAGAAGAAGAAAAAAAAAACAAAACATAAAAATCTTAATATGCCAATGGAAAAAAAAATACTCACCTGCTTAACCAGGGAGAACTGGGAAAAGGGCCTGTTGGGGCCCCTTGGACAACCCTCAATGGGACAGCAGTAAAGTTTCTGAGAGCCCTTCAGGTCCTTCCTGACTGTGGGATTGACAATACCGTCCTGAAACGTGTCAATGATAGTAGAGTTAAGAAAAGAAAAGAAACAAAAGACTGTATTACTTTGCACTTCAGATAAAACATGAACATTTTTTTAAATACCACAAACACAACAAATTCTGATGTCCATTCAGTCATTTTAAGAGGTAAAATTTTTTAATTAGAAATTGTTCAATGTTTCTTTTCTATAACAGTTGTTAAAGCCGTTACTGTTATATATGTGAAATACAAGAAAAATACCAAATGTATTTATTCATACTGTACTTAAATAGCATCATTGGGACAACAATATTGAAAAGGGCTGCTCTACATTTTAAAAATATATCTAATAATGGCGTTACACAAAAAAACCCACTGGTTCCACTTTGTGCAACCAGAAAAACATGAAAAAAAAAACCAAAGAAAAAAACCAAACATGAATGTCCTCAGAGATTTATGGAATTTAGCTGATTGCTATAAAACACTCTCTTTCCTTTGTTCAATCAGCTGTCTGCAGATCATATAATTAAAACTCAGCAGCTGAGATTCCTATCAGAAAACAGGCCAAACACGAACACGTTTCACACAGTGGAAACAGGAAGGCCATCGCACACAGCTGACATTAATACCGCCGCCGCCTAGTAGTCAAGGTCATCTCAGTCTGCCGCAACCCTGGGTGACGCTGACCGGTTTGAGCTGTCAAAATACTCTGTGCTTTATCAAGTGAAGGACACAATTTATAAACGGTAAGAAGACTGGATCAGATTCATCATCTGATCTTAGGCTAAAGCCTGAGTCATGACAAGAGGAAATTATTAGCCAGTAGGTGAAAAAAACAAACAAAAAAAAACAGCCGACATTCCCCATCTTCACCACAGCAAAGCCATTATACAGCCTTTGATTGGTCATTTTAATTTTAGTTTATCTGCAAACTGTGCGGTACAGTGGTAAGTAAAGCTAAGAGTGTCTGCTTGCATTGAGTGACGGCCAAAACAGCCAGGCCAAAACAGCCAGGCCAAAACAGCCAGGCCAAAACAGCCACCTTACTGTCATGAAAGGAGTCTGAACCTGGCTCAGTGCAGACATTCAAATGAATACCCAGTTATCTAACCAGCAAGAAAGATAAACAGTAACTAATGAGCGAACATAATGGTGCAGAAACACTATGTGGGTGTTAGATAGTACAGATGTACATAAAATAAACAAATAGTCTCTCTCGCCATGTCTCGTTCAAATATTATTACAAATGTTAATATCAGCTTCTCACAAAGAATCATTGTTGTTGGCCTCCTTTCCTTATTTTTCACAATCTGCATTCAAAGTGCGGCAGCATGTCGATAGATTTAAATCGTGAAAGTACTGGACCTGAACATACTTTATCAAATTTAACATAGCTCCTTCAAGCTTTGACAACAAAACTAAGCCAAACACTCGCTCCCAATTAACGATGAGCAACGACTTAAAAACTTTGAACACACACCTGACAGACTTTTTTTTAAAACAGTATTCCAGTTTGCACATATCAAGAGCTCATTCAAATTCTCACATTCACCTATCTCAAACAAAGAGCTTAGTCTGCAGCAGGATAACAGGGAGCTTTTCCCAGCAAAGAACTTCATTCATGGAGAGGCGACAGTGAATTGCAGCCTCCCACGGAAAAGCCCAGTCCAGTGAGGCCAGAAGAGCCAGCGTCCGAGGCAGACTTCCCATCGTTAACCGGGTACTGACTTCTCATCTCAAACAGGATTGGACCGCAACATATCAGGGTGAACATCTTCTATGCATCTATTCTGTAGTTTAACCAGAATAACATGTTTTGCCTAATGAAATGCAGCATATAGTTAACATATAACCAAAGCAGTGACAGGCAATGTTTCATCCAGACAGGACCTTATTCTCACAGTTAAAGTACACAAAGGACCACACGTATAACAATTTACCTACATCATAGACTCATGATTTAGGTAAATTACATGAAAAGATGAAAAGAATCTCCATGAATTCATGAACTGTACATTCATTTGGAAAATTTCGTCTGTTTTTTTTCTTCTTTTCGCCACATCAGTGGCATGTTTTTGCTTGTTTGCACACGTGCCTGAACATTTTCAGAACTCTTTCGGCTCAACAGAGAAACTGCCAGTGGCTTGGGTCTCGTAACAAAGTGTGAAGTCACAAAATACAGTTTCAACACTGCTGCGTGAAAAACTGCTGCATCACTATCACTGCAGAAAGATATAAGTTAGTAGGCAAACTTTATTTATACGGCACTTTTCACAGATATAAAAGTGCAACAATATAGATAAATAATGAAGTGGTCCTTTCTAAACATAGGTCTTTGGTGAAGTCGAAGTATGAGTGTAGTGTAGACGTGTAAAAGCATTTTTATGAATGTTTGCATTGTGTCATTGTAATTCAAGAAAGACTAGACCGAGATGGTTCAGATGTGCTGCACTGGTTCTTTACCTGCATTTGTATTGTATTTTATTTTAAGACTTTTGGATATTATGTCTGTCTGCTGCCAAGTATAACAAAATGGCAAATAATAGGCTACATAAATTATGCAACACATATCATTTATAAAATAGGTATTAATTATAGTTTTACCTCCTGGACGAAGGTGGTGATTAAGATTATAAATTCAATTTTAGTCTTACTTTATATTAGCTACTGGTAATGTCCTTTTAAAAAAGGGCAAAATCATATTAAAAGAAAAATCAACATATGGCACTTGTTTAGATTTGTCACATTATGACAGAAGCAAGCTCAAAGTTTGTGTTTAGTTTATATGGATGCAAAACATCTCCATCACATATCATTCATTACGTAAATCCTCAGTTTTAGAGTAAATGTCCGCATCAATAAAAAGCACTTTGCACCAATCGTCACGTGATCAAAGGAAAACTGTCAACACGTATTGACAGCTCGGGTGTAGCCGACGATGGCTTGTTAAATTCACTAAATTAACCACATAAACGTCTCTTGGAAACTGTTAAGTCGCGTCAGACGCGAGTCGTCGTCGTCGCTCGTTTACGTTGGTTAGCTTGTACGAACTTGGATGACTTGCGCTTTTCTTTTTCCCCAACAGTTTTTTATTTTACGTCGTTTCCAAAGCCGGAGGCGGCCAAATTAACCCGGCACCCGCGTTCAAGCGCGAACCACTTTAAAGACCGCGTCGGCTCGCCGGCTACCTTTATTCGGTGCGACTTCACCAGATGCATGTTCAACGCAGGTGTGTTGGGGAGAATCTTGCCACATCCCTTCACGGTGCACAGGATGTTCTTCCTCACTTCTTTGGTCAGCTCCGTGATTGTGGGTTTTATCATTTCCCGACGAGTTGCCGGAGACTCCCCGTTGCATTTAAGACCGCCCGCGGCGGCGCTGTCACTGGTGTTCGTGCCGTCCGCCGCAGAGGTAGCCATGTTTCTGTGTTTGGGAGCGACCGACCCGCGGCGGCGGCGCTGAGGTACCGCAGGGAAAGCCGTCCCTCGGCGCTGACTGCAAGGCGTCCTCGCCGCCTTACGCCTTCTTCTGCTGTTGTTTATTTCGGATTGGCAAATGCCGTGTAGTACTGCCACCAACTGGGGAGGAGAGTAGCTCAAGAAATGGCAAGAAAAAAACAAAAAAAAAACGTCCTTGTGAAATGCAAAATGCCTGTATGGGCAGATTGCTTTTATTTCTCTCACTCCTTTTAATGAACTTAGTTCTGTCATATTTATTTTTATTTTTTTACCTCGAATCATTACACAGCTGAAAGCTCTGTTGCAGGAATATTGCTGGTTTGAATCCCAACAGGTGCCTTTTTGAGTGGAGTTTGCATGTTTTCCCTGTGTGCACACATTATGTTTTCTAGGTACCTTAGCTTCCCCCCACATTCTCAATTACTTAATGATTCTACTTTGTGTGCGCAAGTGGGATTATTAGTCTGTGGCAGGCACGGGTGACCTGTGCAGGGTGTACCTCAGCCCTTTCACCTGAGGAGAGCTGGGAAAGGCTGCAGCACATAACCGTGAACTGGGATAAGTGGTCATGGATAATGGACGGATGAACCACCTTCTACAGTTTATTCTTCCAGCTAAGAGATGGTCCATAAATCAGAGCCGTATCACATCCACAACATATTTGGTGCGTCCATTGTTGCAAAGCTAAGTCAAATATTTTTGGTCTCTTGGGGTGTTTAATTTTTGTGCAATAAAGGTTGAGTAGTAAAAATGAACATTTTTGAAATTTTGAAATCATTGATCAGATCACACGTCATACTGTTCCTCACTAGTTTCATTACATCTCTTAGAACACTAGTCAGTCCAGTTAGTTAGTACGATCATTAATGTAATTCAGTTTTTTTTGACAGCTTCAAATAAAATATTTCAAATACATTTGTCAAATAAGAATGTACTAGTGTATGGTAGGTAAACGCTGTTCATCTCTGGTCATCATGAAGTGCCCACCTTTCTATCTGCCAGGGGAATCGACAGCCATTCTGTTGGTCGCTGTTTACGGGCTACTGAGGGCCAGAAGTGTTGCCTTCAGAGCCGGGAATGAAACTGGTTTGAGAACAGCAGGAACCAACCTGTCCCGTGGCATTAGGAAAGCCAAGCAAACGTGCACTTAAAAGATAACCAGCCACTTCAAAGACACCAGAGACACGCTGAGCTGTGGCAGGGCATCCAAACCGTCACAGACTACAAACCTTCGCCACAGACCAGTGACAGCGACTTCCCACTGCTCAAGGACCTCAACAGCTTCTTTGCATGGTTAGAAACCAAAAACAACATGCAGCCACAACAAAACAACCACCTAGACACCAAGAACTCTTACGTCCGAATGCTGTTCATAGACTTCAGCTCAGCTGATCGGAAAACTGGACCAACTGGGCCTCAACTCTGTAACTGGTTGCTGAGACCACAAGCAGTACGGGTCCGCAACATCTCGATCGCCATCATATTAAGCAGAGGGGCCCCACCAGGATGTGTGCTCAGTCTCCTGCTCTTCACCCTGCTGACTCATGACTGCACAACAACCTTCAGCACCAGTCACATCGTAAAGTTTGTGGACAATACATCTGTTGTGGGTCGCATTTCTAACAACGATGAGACAAACTACAGAAAGGAAGTCACCCATCTCACCACATGGAGCAGAGACAACAATCTCCTTCTAAACGTGGGCAAGACCAAGGAGATTGTTGTCGACTTCTGGAGAGGCCACACGCAGCACCCGCCACTCACCATCAACGGCTTTGCTGTGGGGAGAGTGAGCAGCACTACATTTCTGGGGGTGCACATCAGCGAGGACCTCTCTTGGTCAAGAAACACTGCAGCACTGGCCACCGAAGGACAGCAGCGACTCTACTCCCTCCGCAAGCTGGAGGAGACGAGAGTCCCCCCACCCATCATGTGCACCTTCTACAGAACGTCCTGTCCAGCTGCATCACTACGTGGTACAGGAACTGCACCGCCCACAACCGCAAGAGCCCGCAAAGCATCCAGCGCTGTGTGTGACCCCACCCACCTGTCACGCAGACTCTTCTTCTTCTATTATATTCTATTTACAAGGCCACCAACGTCATTATCATCAAGTATTTTTGTACATGTTAATATTTAGGAGTCACTGTGGTGGTTCTAGTAACATCCTTGCTGTTTGTTTATTACATACCCATTATATTCTGCATACTTTTATTTGGGGTTTTTAATAGGTCAAAAACCTGTGCAGCAACTGCCTTGCATTTTATTTTATTTCTTTCAGTCAAAGTTTACAGCAGCAATTTTGTAACCACTTTTCTTCCTTGTCTTCACTGGTTGGTGTGATGCAATGAGCGTGTCTACGCAGTCACTCAAACGCCAGTTTCCACGGATAATCCTTGAACCTTGGACATTCAATTTTGTTAGGAAACAATAGAAAATAAGATGTCTGCAGTTTTTATATTATTAGCCAGTATAAGGTTATCACAGATTAAAAAAAAACAACAAATAAATAAAAATGAAAACGCACTACCGTACATTTGCCTACAATTTCCATCATCCACCATAAACCACTGGCACTGCTCATAGGTAATTAAATTTGAAGTATTCACAGCAACAACTGGAAACGAATTCATTAAACCTTTATTCAGAATACGCAGTAAACGTATGGGGATGCCGTATGGGAAATGCACAAAATAGCAGAACTAATTTTACAGCTATGGATGAAATAAAGCTTATGTACATGTCGACTTCTGCCAACCTTGTTCACCTCTGGCATTAAACACAGACATTTAACTAGCTGACTACATAAGTCACAATGTTGTTAAAGAGTAAACTTAATGAAATAAATATCTTTCTGTGGTTATAATCCTATATTTAGGTGTAATAATTATGACCAACTAAACCCCCCCCTGATACACAACAACTCTTTCAATTAGTTTATTTCTGCTTGGTAGGAAAATGCCACACAGCTCGCTGTTCGGATCGTGCTGTGTCGAACTCAGATCAGAATAGAGCTGTATTTATTTCATCATTTAGCTCCACCAAATTTCACATCTCACAGCATTTGCTCTCACTGAAATGGAAAGTGGAAGACTGTAAAGATTCATTTCAAAAGAGGCTCACACTGTTGAAAAGGGGGCGTAATGGAGTGAAGAGTTTAACTTCATCCCCTCCAACCAGTTGCTATGACCACATTTGTAAAGGCTTGGTTGAAAATGGAGCCGTTGTAATAAACTTCTGAGGTAAGACCCAGAGGAACTGTGTTAACATTGGAAAAAGGCTGTAACATGTCACCTTTAAAAATGATGAAAAGCAAAAAAAAAAGAAAAAAAAAATACATGGATAACAAACAGGGCAAAATGTGTTCTCGCGCGAGCACAGAAGCAAATATATTTAAAAATTCAGGTTTTTCAATTTGGACTTTAGGCTGACGGTAGTAAAATTAGGTGACAATCTCTAGTATTCAGTTACCTACATTCTTACATTTGAGGGAAGATACTGAGAGGAAAAGAACAATGACAAGTCCAGGAGGAGATGGCTCTTCAAGAGCAGCATCAACATGGAGAACAGTGTTGGAGTCGGAACAAACGTCTCTGTTGGACAACACTGAAGTAAGAATGCTCGTCCTTCAAATCACAGCTCTCACATCTTCAGTTCTGCGTTTGTCGCGCTTGTGACGAGGGACCAGGAGCATTGTCTGTGATAACAAAATAATTTCTTCCTTTTAGGGGAATGGATGACAGCAGGGGAGTGACAGGAGTCGAGGCAATGCCTATAAAATAAAAACATTACATTACCGGGTTGAACTGAAACTCAAGAAGTGTGACTATAAAGATTAATGGAACTGTTAGCGTGATAATGTCACACAGGTCAGAATTTCAGCATATGATAGCTAAAGGTTTGTTCAAAAAGAGACATGTTTTACTGTCTTCCACTAAAACTTTCCACCTAAATACCCAAAACACACAGTAAATCAATTTTTATTCCTGTAGTGGAGAAGCCAAAGTCATACAAAACTAACCATAGAGACAATTATGAGGATTTATTTGTGTCTTTTTGTTCAAAAGTATAAATAGTTCAGGGACACAAAGGTTAAAAAGCCCGCAGTCTCATATGAAAGGTGAAACAAAGGTAAAAACGTAAAATGCCTCGTGACGTTTCCTTAAAGTGAATGTAAGTGCCCCCTTGTGGACATTTGTGGAGCTGCACTAACAATAAACTGCTCTCCAGAGTTAAAACTGTTTGCTTCCAAATGTATAATCAGTTTCCTTTATTGATGTGGAATTGTTGGTACCTGAAGATGCACAATGTCTGAGTGACTCCAGGAGGTTGGTACTGGAAAATTTGACCACACATCTGAATGGCTCCTCCCGTTCTGACATGGCCTTATTAGTGGAGTCTCTGAATTTTGTTTCCAGCTGAGAAAAGATCAGATTAAAACGCGTTTCTGATTGTTACAGAATAAAATAAAGCATATGTCAAAAACACTGTGCAGAATAACTGAAATCTTTTCTTTTTTTTTTTTTAATATAGAAAGACAGCAACTTTGAATTTGGCGCTTTTCATATTCTACTCAGTCAAGGTACCTTATAAACTGCAGATTGCAGTTGAGGTAATGTCCCCTCACCAAAGGCTTCACGGGCCATCTGTTGCCTGTTTGCCGCAGCCTCAACTTGCTCTTTTTCTATGTGCAGGTCTGTTCACACAAATAAAGTCACTTACACAAACATCACAATTCAGAACTGAATCAGAAATACAGAAACCATCACAGATTATTAAAGAAAGTGTAACAACAAAGAGAAGACTAAATAAGATGGTAAACATACTTGAAGGTGTTTGATTGTTCTCAGCAAGAGAGCTGGGATATTTTGAAGGAAATGCCTAAGAACAAACAAAAAAGAAAAAAAAAAGTCAAAACCAACACAAACACAAATCAGCAGTAAAACAGTGTGGTCACACCAAATTTGCCTCATATTAAGCCCCAATTTTAATGTGAAAATGCTCCTTACACCCCAAATATTAAATAATTAGAAGGAAAAACAGTTGAACTTGAACCACCTGATTGTCCTGCAACTCAACCACAAGAAGCTTACTTGCTGATATTGCCTCATGAGCAGGTCTCTGATGGCGGTGAGCTTCCGCCCACTGAGGTTAGCGTCCTTTATTGCTTGATGTCGAGTAGAGAGAACCAAGGCCTGTAACGAACACTAGACTTTTAGAGAGACAAGCTCCACACAGAGATATCAGGTAACTGGATTAACAGCATATAAGATGTAAGGTGTCATTTCTCACCTGTGATAACAGAGGCTTCAACTTCGAAGTCACACTGCTCACAAAGACATAAGGCGTCTGAAGATGGTGAACAACATACGTTGGTTTCAGGTGGTTGGGCCGAGAGAAGCTGTCTCCCCACGCAATGCGAATCCACACGGCTTCATCTGTGTGCTTCTTTATCTTGACGGACACCTTTCATGTGATGTAAAAGGAAACATTTACCACAGAGGCGCTTACATTTGCCATTTAAATATGCAATTATATAAACAGAAGAAATGTCAGGATTACATGTCTTATGAGTTCCCTGAGGTGGGATTTAAACTGCTCCTTGAACTGTGTCAGCTCTAAAGTGTGAGCATCATCTGGAGAACAAAAAACAAAAGAGACTTAAGAATACACAATTCAGTAAGAATAAAAAAAATTTAAAAAAAGCACGTTGAATCTCACAAAGCTGCAGAAATGGAAACACGTTTTGGTTACATCCTTCATGAACAATCAATTTGGTTAACCCCACGTAGCGGCTCCTGTATGGTACAACTTGTAGGTTTTGTGAGACATGTAGAGAGCGCGAGAATAACATAGAAAAAACAGACTATTAACCTTGCAATGTGGACATATTTATATTGCCTCGTTAACTCAAATGTGATGACCCACAGTCCACAAGCTGATTTGACTAAAAATACCCTGATTCAAGCACCAACTGCGGTCTTAACTAGAAGAAAAAGCAACACATTTTCAGGTGTTAGGGGCCCTGAACGGCACTAGAAGCATGATCTTCTGGTATCATACCCTCAGGATCCATAAGCTGGAAGGTGTACCACATCCCCTGGTTTGGATTCTCAATTACATCTAAAAGAATCAGAAATGACACAACAATGTTATTGATCTGATGGCATTTATGATACTCATTTCTAGATTTTTGAGGGAACAATCCATTTAAAAAATGTGGTATTACTTTCTTTTAATCACTCTTTAAACTACCACTGCAACGCTAGAATTCAATTCACTTCAGTTCAAAAAACGCAGAAGGCCATTTAGAAAATCCAATGCTGTCCAGAGCCAAATGTGTTTAGGCCCCCGGCAGTTTCCTTCAGCATCTCTTTGTGTTTCACCCTGTGTTGTTTTACTCGGTGAGGTTACTTACACATTGGCTGGAAAAAAAAAAAAAACAACAAAAGCATTGCGTTCCTACTGCTGTGCTTGGATGTGGAGACTGTATTTGTGGAATTGAACTATAAAAGCCACACCCCTTTGCATTCCACGTTCACTTTCTGGTCAGTCTTCAACAGAAAAGACACTCAAAACTTCTTTGTTTGTCTGACGTGAAATGTGTAAAGACTAGCTGAACGTGTAAGCTCCTCTCCAGGATCTGATGAACGGTACTCAGTGTCCACCTAAGTGTCTGCTTCGGTTACTTGTTACAGTCTACAGCTGACACAGAGACGCCTGCCTGCATGGTGATCCTGGATTTAGACGCATCCGCTTGAAACCAGATGATCTGGCGTGTTTGACTTCATTTGCACTTTAGCACTTAATGACATCTTCAAGGGCTAAAGTAGCGCAGCGCACAAAAGAAGGAAAGATTTGGAGGACGAGGCATCTGCACAAGCAAAACTGGAAGCAGCTGTTGTTGCCATGGCAACTCCCGTAAACGACAAAGTTCGGAATTGTACATTTTTTGTTCCAAGTATACAACAACGTAAACATGTGAAACATTTTAAAGCCTAACATTAATATTTTATATTATAAAATTGCTGTTTTGTGCACTTTTTTTTTTTAACAAAGATACGAGCACGTAACATGAATGAAAACATCAAACAACGTTAGACTCCGTTTTAAGCATATTCGATTTAAAAAAAATATATATACTTACGTATCATCTCTAGCTCTGTGATATGTTTTATTGTCATTTCATTTTCCTGTGAGGAAAGAATATAAAGTGAAATGTAACACAATGGTTCGTTTCATGTTGAGTGACTATTTGAATTGAACAATTCACTTCAAGAAAATATTTTGAATAAGACGCGTAGTAAATACATCGTGTTCCCGCTACTTAATGCTAAAACATACATATATTGTAACATATCATCTGAAATAACGTAACTTCTGCACAAACCTCACAAATGTCGAGTAATTTCTGCGTTAACGCCCATTTCGACTGAGTAAAATCTACAGATTGACGTTGCGCGGTTGTCAGACGGCCCCATTTGTCCAACGTGGCTTTCAGCATTTGAATCGGTATCCGTCTAACGAGTCGTTGCAACAAGCGCTTCATCGACTCGTCCATTTTCTCCCCTAAGAAGCCGAAATTTGCAGGTCGTATCGAAGCAAAATAACTTTGTTGGTTGAAGCTCGAATAGAACCGCTGACCGAAAACGTCCAAACAAACCGCCTACAGACGACAGAACAAATCGACCAATCAGGTCTTGGCAAAATCCCCTCCGCGAGCCTCTAGCGCCCTCTGCTGTGCTGGAGCTGTAACGGCCAGCCCTCGACAGGTGCTGGTCCTGGGAAGTAAAACCTAAACTAACGGTATAAATACAAGAGGCGAGACCCAGGTGTGAAACCTTGTTGCAAAGTATACAAGTACTGTAAATAAGACTCAAACCCTTTAAGTTACGCAATTTCGCTCTGTGTACATTGTATATGACTTAATTTTAATTATTTTGTAGACCAAGGGCCTTTGTCATTTCGAGGCACAGAAAACAGCAGAATCAGGCACGTATTGGATTATTTAAATCTAATTGTTGTTCCACAAATTGCTTGCACTGACTGCATGTTTAAAGCCAGCTCTACTGATCAGAACAGCAAAAAACAAGACGGAAAAAGGGCAAAGAAATATACACAACATGCAAATAGGATAAATGTGTTATGTGTATTGCTATGTGTGTGTATGTATATAGATATGTATATATAGATAGGCGTGTGCACATTGGGTATAGATTTATTCGATAGATTTGTTTATTTTTTGAACATAAATTGATAACAGATTTTCTGATTTATATAGACTTGTTTACAAGGGTTTTATATGTTCGAAATGTGTGTGTAAATGTATATGTGTATTTATATATTTATAAATACATTGTTTCATAGCAGTGTTACCGCTTTATACAATGGTTTGGACATGTCTGGAATGAATCAATAAAAATGAAATTAAATAAATTAAGCAGTAGCCGAAGGCGGATATACATGTAAGAGTTTTATCTTGTATCCCCTGTAAACTTCCGCTAAATGAAATCCCGCCTCTTATGAAAATAGTCTTCGTTATTGGTTAGTGCAACAAACACCTGACGCACATTCGCTGCTTTCAACTGTCACTCACGTCGACTGCGTCCTACCTTTTTAACGGAAGAGTTGTAAGACAGCGTGTCCTCCAGGTTATCGGCACGTTTTTAGGTAAGACTGGTGTCGACTCAACACCCGAAAACCTAGGAAAAACCCCGAGGGCGTCCTAGTTACTGCACAAGGGGTACACACAAGTCGTTTTCCCGAGGTTAACTGTATTTATGTCGTGTTGCGTTAGCTGGCGCCTCGGAGGTAGCTAACGTGACATGTCTCAAAGTTGTGCTTGAAAACCTCGCAGATGAAACAGCTTTTCTCCCGGTAAGTTACAACCAGATCACAACAACACGTTAGAAGCACTGTCTTGTTATACGAATACGCTGTTCTGGACTGACATGAATTGTGAGGATTGACAGTGAGTGTCGGCGGGCTGTGACGCATCTGTCCTCTCCTCACCTGTCCTGCAGGTAAGTGTCCACCGGAAACCCCATCAGCACAATGACAGAACAGCAAGGAGAGGGATGGGGAGGCATCAGTATCCTTCAGATCACGTTTGATACTGCTGACATACTGCACTTGAAGTATTATCCACGTCAAGCAGTAAAGAAGGAAATCAGCAGTGGAGCGATGCGTTCATGGTCTTATATTATTTTATAGAGGGTGAATGTAAAGATGCTCATATGAGAACAAGTGGGGTTGGTGTTAGTAGTATCAGTTAGCACTCCAGACTCTGCATTATGGATAGGCTCATCGCAGTGGTGCACAGTCGATGTGACGAATCCGTGCATCACTTTTCCTGTGTTGTTATGGAAAAGCATGGGCCTAGTTTTGGGAACATTAACATGAAACACAGTTGCCCTAGAGATCCTGTTTAATAGGAGAATATCAGAACAAACCCTGGTCCAAAACAACTCCAAGGTTCTACAAACTAGCACTAAAAGCCAAAGTAATACCATTCAAGAGTAATTACCGAGTTAAATAGTGAATCTGACATTTTCAAGTGCAGTCAGAATTAGAAGCAGGAAATTTCCATAACTGCTCAGACTGTGTCCACATTAATGTGTTTTAATTTTTAAATGTACAATACTGTTACCCTGAGCGTCCACACTACGCCAGCAAATTAAGATTTTTGGTCTGTTGCAGATACTTTTTTCAGCTGTTGTGGTCTAATCATGATGAATAAAACCAAAAGTACTTAAAAGCCACGACTTGGTTGCATCGATTTGCCTCATGATTTCTTCTTATGGGTTTCTATGAATGCTTCCAGGACTTGCCAAGCAGGGATCATGTGGTCATTACTTAAAAGAACAGAATTACTCAAAGTCCCAAATGGATAACAGATAAATGAAGGATCGCATTATTAACATGCGCAAACTGAACCTTTTACGCCATCTGTCGACACGTTTGCATATAAATGCTGAGTGCTGCTCTTGTTTGTGGGTTTTCCGTACAGCTGCAGTGGCTCAGTAAACCCTTAACTCATAATGCACCCTGACCTCTCACCTCACCTGCACACGGACGAGTGCAATGAACTAATAACCCTCCTGAAGCAATGCCACACGGAGGTACGTCGCCTTATACATTCCTCTGTCGCCTTCTGTTTCCCATGTAGCACTAAATAATGCAATTTGTATTCATGCGTCCACCAGCACAATTTCCTGAAGTTCTTTGGCACGTGTAATGATGTGGACCGTGCTATGCGTCAGTGCCTGAAGAAAGAGGTGTTATTTCTTTATTATTATTTTCAGCATATAAAATGCCTGTCAGATATATTAGTTTAGTTTTGAACACTTTTTTTTTTTTTTTTTTTGTCTTAGTAATGTCTTGTCTATTTTCTGTTCATCAGAGACTGGAAAAGCGGGAGCGCAGCAAGCAGCACGCACAAGACATGAAAAAGAGGCTGAAAGAAGGACCCAAGGAGAGCTTCTGAAGGAACGTTTGCTGTAACTTTGAAACTGGCTCTGCTAGTTAAACGAATATTTTAACGACACCGAATTCAAACTAAGACTGCTGTTCTGTGAAAACGGGAGGAGCTGCATCTATGTCTCTAAATTGATTGTGTGGATTTCTGTAGCATTTGTGGATCTAAGCATCTTTATGCAGGTGCACAAGTCTGTCCCGACCCTTTATCGTTGCTTCTTCTCTGTTTTGCAGCGTCAGAGACTTGGCTGGAGTTTTTATATTTCATTTTCTTTTGTTGGTTTCTCACTTGGGCAGTCAAAGAAAATCCACCTGCAGACTTATTTCTCTGTGTAGCAGTGAAACACTGGTAAAAGAGGAATCTATAATAATTTGATGATGACTGGACGAACAAATATTCAAATATTTGCGATGAATTGAGCCACAGATTTACCGATGGGAGCGTCGACTTGCCTGAGCAGAGATCTTTGCTCTCAGAGTGCCCTTCCAGTTTCTGTCACTTTAGTTGCTGAGATGTACGATCACTTAAATCCTGCGTCACGGATCCGCAGAGACAACTCTGATTAAGCGTAGCATTACATGTTTCTGGGTCACAATTTGGACTTTCTGCTGAGAGACTGAAAGCTGCAATTTTGTCAAAATAAGGTCAACATAAAAACACATTTTCGTTTTGCAGGATGCGTTTGGCCATCGTCAGTCATTTTCCTCTCTCTTAGAGGAGCACAGCAACGTTTCTGTCGCTGAAGGCAGAAACATTTCAGCATGACTCCTGGAAGCTGGGCATGAAAACAGTCCGCACACACCTCTGAGTGTAGGAATTGTTGGAACGTCTGTACGAGCGGGGAATCATATTGATTCGAGGCAGATCAGTTTCAAATAAAGTGAAATGATCACTTCATTTCAGAATGCATTCTTGGTTTGATTTGAAGTCGAACGGTGTAAAATGGTAAGGTATCACCTCTGACAGTTGTTAGAAATTAAAGGGAAATTGTGCATCTATGAGCCTAAATTCAGGAGTATGTATTTCCACAGAACAGTAACGGCATTGTGAGCTGCTCAGCCTTTTTGTCAGATAAACTGGAACTCCGTTACAGACATTGAACTTTCACGTCGGGGACATGAGGGATGCAACTGATGTAAAAAACAAATGTACATAAGATGACGCTCAGCCCAAAAGAAAGATGAGAGAGAGATGAGGGAGCGATGACGGGCATCTGGTTGAGACTACGGGGTTTGATGTGACGGTTCATCTTGTAGAACTTTAATATGTGACAATTGGATAGATGTATTCAGTTGACATTTATTCAAAAAATTTATTTTAGATTTATGTAGATGGTGCTAAAAACAGTGAAAGCAAATGGAGTAAGAAAAGAAAGGAAACAAAGAAATTAAAACACAAGTGGAGGGAAAAATAAAAATGAAAGCTGTTATATTAAGATTCACTATCTGCCCTACAGTATTTAAACTGTTTAGAGGACTTTTTTTTTAATATTCAAAAAGTTAGGACTAAAAAGAGCCAACGAGGAAGGTGGTGTAAAAGATCGGTGAGTTGTATCTGGAGGATCATGAGAACATAAGTTGGCTCTGAAGAATGAAAATGGAGAGGAAAAGTTAACACGCTCAAAATTCAAGAAAGACCTTGGAGACAAAGTTAATGTTGGGACACCCAGAAATCATCCATGTTGTTTTTTTAAGTGATGGAGCATGTAAGTGTGAGCTGTAGGAAGGATGATGCACAGAAAAGATGTGAAATAGTTTCCAGGTGCAAACATGATAAACACAGCAACTCCAAATCAGGCAGACGGCACCTATTTCATCCGCAAGACTCGGGGTACTGATTCATGACCGCAGTACACATTTCCACGGAGTGACAGTCCGACAGTCCATCCCAGGAGGGTTTGAGCTCAGAGCCCTCAGTACCGCCTCCGGACGAGATTGACATGAGGCTTCTTTTTGTGCACAGTTAGGTGGCATTTGTGAATGTAGATCTGTCGTTTTAGGTTTGAACAAAGCTTTCCCAAAGTAATGCCCTGCCTGCGTAGTTATCTCAGCATGGTCAGCGTGGGGTCACATGATGCAGTGTCACCTCAAGGAACCAAAATCACAGGCGTTCAGCTTAGGTTATCTCAGAGGATCACTTTTTCTTTTTAAACTTTCAATGAGTTTCTCACACATTGGATGACAAAGCGAGGGCCGTCTGACCATCTTCATTTACCAAACACTCAGTCTTTCATGGATAATACGTAATCAGGAGATTAATCAAGTATTTTTGGGTTTGAATGAAACTGAATCCTTTAGTGGAAATATTTTTTTTTCCATTATTGACACTAAACTGACCCTGGATAAACTAACTGACCCTGGATAAACTGCTCTGAAATGTATCACCGCCCTGAAATCCAAACTTGGATGTATTTTAACAGATAAAATGAAATTTGGGGGAGGGATTGAAAAATATTATTTGAATGAAAACTTCCATTACACAAAAACTGGAGGCATAGCATGTATGAAGAAATTTGAGTAATTAAATACATGCAAACACAACGGAGGTGAAATATGACGCAGATACATGATTTAAAAATAGAGTTAAAAAAAAGTTATAACTGATATAAGTTGTATCATCAAACCCTTCAAACATGCAGAGATGGAAATTTGGATCTGAAGTCTAGAAGAGAAGAAAAAGGACTGGGTGGGGGGCTTTTCTATTTCAGTTGATAAAAGAATAAATGCATAACTCGCTATACTGGAGGATCAGTGTGACCTGAGTGATTTGCATTTATTGATGCTGTACAGTAGTCGTATCACACATGTCCTCCTCACTTCATGTCAGAGCTCTCGAGCAAAGTAGGAACTGAAGATATGATCTGTTATTTACCATCAAATGAGCAAAACTGTCAAGAGTGAATGCAGCAAACCCTTTACTGTGGGAAAGAAAGAAAAAAGAAAAACAAAATCTGAGCATTTATGAGTCAAAAAGTCTGTTCACTGACATTTGCAAGTTTTCCTTTCCTTTCTTTTTTTCTTAGCTGAATTGTCATTCCGCTGTTTAGTACTGTGTGAATTAAAATGTCGAAGACAAACAAACAAACAAAAAAAAAGGCTTAGTGAAACCATTAATCGTTCCAGAAAACAACCAGAAAACAAACCCATGACTGAAATTAACAGTCTCATGTGTGCGTACGGCATGAAATATAACATTTTATCAATGTGTCCATACCCATCGAACTCAGTAAAACATTATATATTAAGTTACTTGACATTGACAGGCTAAACATTCAAGTACTAAAAGTGTTTTAAAATTAAAGTTTTCTGTCCTGACTCATTTCAACCGTCAGAAATTTTTGGGGCGATTATTTAGAGAGACCGATGAACAGAGTTGCAGTGGTCCTCCCACTGCACAAACGGTTATGTCAAATAAATACAAAAATAAACGGCAACATTTCTGACAAATCTTACAACGCTAGTACAAAACATAC
Organism: Xenentodon cancila; assembly: GCA_014839995.1. Lineage (NCBI taxonomy): Eukaryota > Metazoa > Chordata > Actinopteri > Beloniformes > Belonidae > Xenentodon > Xenentodon cancila. The sequence goes on from CM026197.1 coordinate 18,345,591, forward strand.
CCTGAAATACAAGTTATTCAGACAAGCAACACATTTATACAGTATGTTACATGCAGTCAGTTAGAGACAGCGGTCAAAGTTATACTCATATAGAAGTCTTCACTGGAAAATGGACAAGTCTTACAAAACAATATACATAAACCTACATACAGTTAAACTTTGGTAAAACAAAATAGATTCCTACATATATTACACATCGCAAAAAAATACAATCTTATGAAATCTTGAATCATCACATGCAGATAAGGACAAGTTTGACTCCACTGACAAAACTTTTTTTTTTTTTTCATTATCCACAATGTTGTTTACTGACATTTGGGAGATCAAGCGATTATCATTTTGACCCCTAAAAATTCACAACAAGAAAATATGTCCCAGGCGACAACAACATGGTCAGCTTCTTTTTTTTTTTCTCCCGTCCCCATATGATCACGTTTCACACAATAACAATCTGAGCTGCTGAATGGAAGTCACGTCACACATGTGCAACACCACAGAAAGGCTACCGACATGTGCGTAGCTGAACAAAGTGGACTAAAACATGGCCAATCTTCCTGCGTTTTATGTGCCAACAATTTCATCACCCGTACATGTACTCAGAGCGCTCACGAAAGACTTCAAGGGTTCTTCATATCCACTTGTTTTCTGATTTGCATTAAATTATTGGTGCATTTTAAATCAAAACGAGGCTGTCTGATAAACGGCTTGTTTTCTACCGGTGAAGAGAGTTGAATACAGATGGATTTTGACAGTGTGAGGATAGTACTGCTTGTTTTTCAGTAAAATCAGAAACCAAAACTCCCCATTCCATTTAACAGATAGGCAACATTTTCATGAGTGTGGTAACTATAATAAAGTCACTGGAAACCAAAATGATTGTCTAATAAAGACGTGTAAAGTTAGGTGCAGAAGTGTTTGAACAATGACACACGTTTTTTACAATTCGGTCCTCCGTTATTATAAGACGAATAAAGCAAATGAACGAGTTGCAGTTCGTTTTAGGTCTTGAGTTTGGCTTCTGTTTGACTGGAGTTACCAGAATGACGTGCAAGGAGGTCTGCACGCAAGTGAAGGAGGTCATCAATGCACTGAAAAGGAACATTAATCTATCAGAGCCAAAGACCTCGGGTGTGGGCAAGTCAACGGCCCCATTTTTAAATAGAAAGTAAGCACTGCCGAGCTCAACAACTTTAAAAGCCCTGACAGACCACAGAGGAAAACTAAAGTGTACGATCACACAATCCTCGATGGAGGCAGGAATATCATTGTCCAAGTTTACGACAGACGCCTTCATAAATGTAAATACTGAGGGTTTACAACATGGTAGACACGCGTCTTAAAAGAACAAAAAATTAAATGAGACTTTTCCAGAAAAAGTCTAAAATTAAAAAAATAAAATAAAATAAAACAAAGCCTGTCATGTTTAGGAATCAGATTCTTTGGACATTTGAACCCAAAATAAACTTGAATAAGAGGGAAGGAAATGGAGAAGGAAAGAAACAGCTCATGATCCAAAGTAGATCACAGTATGTGTCAAACATGGTGGAGGCAGCATTATGGTATGGACATGTGTGGTTACCACTGGGACCAGCTCACTGGTTTTTACTGGTCATGTAACTACTGACAGAAGTAGAACGATTAATTGTTGGGTGAATAAAGCTACACTCTGTGCTCACATTCACCAAAGTGATACAAAACTAATGGGACAAGCTTCTTCCCAGCACAGACGGACAATGGTGTCCAGACTTCAAGCAGTCCCTGACTAAAACGGACTTTCATCATAATTGTAATACAACCGTAATTTTTAATATTTAGATAAAAGTCCTTTTGATAGAAGTCACTTTGTCCAAATTCTTTTAAAGCCCCTGAAAATGTCATATTTTCGTAAAACACCATGAATAAAAGCTGAATCTAGATCTAGACTTTATTCACATCTTCATGGATTTTATTTCAAATCCACTGTAGTGCTGCATAAAGGCAAAATCTGAGAAACTGTCATTGTTCAACTGCTTCTGGTCCTAACTTTAATTGTGTGCTAAAGAACAGTTGTGTTTGAATGATCTAAGGTGTTTTATGATCTTTTATAATAGCCCAACAGGTTCACCGACACCTCCGAGCAGACCTACTAGGTTTTCTTCCGTCCTTACAGAAGGAGAGAGTGTGCATTTTAAGAGGAAAGTAGCGGTGCCCTCATGCAAAACTTTGGTTCACACTTCAACTCAAGACATTAAGTGAATTAAAAAAAAAAAAAAAAAACGGTAAAAAAATTACTCTCATGTACAGAAAGAAATACTTTCACACTTGAAATAAATATATATTATCACTTTATCATGTGTAGTCAGACATACGCTGATGCCGTAAATCCTGATGATGGTACAGAAACACTGCACCTCCCTGCTTTAAAGCAATGCACATTTGACCCTTAATTTTGTTGGATCTTTCAGTACACAAACATGGACATCTGGACAGTGAGGGCTCAATCGAAAGCTGCGCTGCAAAAACAAAACAAAACGTGAAGGATTCGATTGTGTTCTCGGAGATGTAAGCTAAAAGAACGCCAGTAGATCCTCCTCACAAATGGATAGAAATAAAGAGCGCAAGCTGCGCAGCTTCGGGTCACAGCATCGTCCTTCTGGTCGGTCCTCTGAAGGCATTCGTAGATGCACACCGACTAGCTTCATCTCCCTGGATGTTGACGGTTACTTATCATATGTCTTATTCTGCAGATAACTAAAGAGTGCCTCCAGTCCTTTGGTTGAACACCAGAGCTGCTTCAGAATATGACACTCTTTTTCATTCACTTCTTCCAGGACTGGCATGATGATGCTCCTCACCAAGCATTTGGACTCCTCCAAAACCTTTTGGACCCACACAGACAGGGGGAAATACTCATTTGATGATATTTAACAGACTGCTTTGGCCTCCGAGTCGTCTAGATTGAAACTTACCACTGCATTGCATGAAGCCATTTCCTTCACGCGCAGCATTACTTCTTGGTTGAATGTGGTTGGCCAGAAAACCTGTGACACGAGGCCGCGACTGCAAGCTTCCTGGGCTGTCAGTTTTCTCCCGCAGAAAAGCATCTCATTAGCCTGCATTTAGACGAAAGATGTTTCGCAATGGATCACAAGGTTTGATTCAAGTTAAAACAGCACGTTCAGATGGTTTTAGGAGGAATCTAACTTGTCAAATGGAATTCGCAAAAAGCTTTCATTGTCCTGGGACCCACCAGAGCTACACCCAAGATCTGGGGGAAGGTGTAGGACGAACATCCGGACGGGGTGAGATGGAGGGCCGCGCAAGGAGTTTGGAACCAGGCCCTCTCACTGGCCCAGACCACATCACAAAGCGGCAAGATGGATGCACCCAAGCCCAGAGCAGGCCCATTTATTGCCACCACAATGGGTTTCTTGAAGTGGATAAATGCCAACACAAAGTCCCTGAAAGGGTCACAGAGAGATTAGTGCAGTTTCTGTCAACACTAATGAAATGCGAAGAAGAAAAGACAGGAAGCTTGGAGGAAAGAGTTCTTCTTACCGTACAGCATCCGCGATGCGGCTGCTCTCTTTTCGCCGATCAGTGGACAGACGCCCTATGAGGTAGGACGGCTCCAGGCCACTGCAGAAAACGGTCCCCACAGAGCTGAGCAGCAACAACTTACTATCATCAGCCGCTGCATTGCTTAACGCCCGGCACACTTCCTTCATAATCTGTGGAAAATGACCAGGAGATGGGCATTACTTGCTTGGTATCAGTTTTCCAGCACCGCATCAAGCAGATTCACCTTTTGAGAATTTCAGTGAATAGCTCTTTTAGTGAGTACTCTGTTTAAAAAAACAAAACAAAACTGGTCTGCAGACTTAGCTACGGCTCCATGAAGTACAAACAGAGTGGGAGTGGCCATAAGCACGCCGAACATGGCTCTATCCAGTCACCAAGAGGGAGTACCGGGGGGAGATGCTGCTGCATATTATTGATGTTTTGTTTCAAATATAAACAGATGTGGCATCATCCTGAAATCGCTTACCCTGCCTTTAACACCTGTAAAATCAGTTACATCCACAGAAAGTAAAGGTTTGACATGACTACTGTTGTGGGGCGCATTGGATTACTTTTTTTTTCTACTTGCAAGTTTAGTGGATAGTCTATCACTCTCATCACACCTGACACATAAGAAAACACTGGGAAGTATAACCCCCGAACCCCTAACCCTTACATACTGCTTTCAATTAAAAAAGTTTCATCTATTTTTTCTCTTCCCTTGGTAACACCATGGTGTTATTTCTGATCAGGATTTGTCGTTTAAGCAGCATATTAATCAGGTTTGTAAGACTGCGTTTTTCCATCTCTGTAACATCACAAAGATTAGGAGCATCCTCTCCTAGACTGATGCTGAAAAACTAATTCACCCGTTTGAATCTTCTACACTAGATTACTGTAATGTGTTATTAGCAGGATGTCCAAGTAATTATCTGAATATCCTCCAGCTGATCCAAAATGCAGCAGCGCGAATGCTGACAGGAATCAACAAGAGAGACCACGTCTCTCCTGGGTTAGTTTCTCTCCAATGACTCCCCGGAAAACTCAGAATCCAATTCAAAATTTTATTACTTGCATATAATGTCCAAAATTGCCTAGAGCCGCAATATTTGCAAGACCTGATGGTGCCATATGTTCCTAATAGAGCTCTCCTTTCTCAGAGTGCAGGTTCACTCGTAGTTCCTAGAAGATCCAAATGTAGATTTGGAGGACGGGCTTTCTGTTATCAGGAACCATCATGATGGAACCAACTTCCAGTTTGGGTTAAGGAGGCTGACATCACCTCCACCTTTAAAACCAAACTTCAAATGTTTCTGTTTAGTAAAGCATGTAGTTAGTACTTTAGTGTGTCAGGACCAGTAGTCACAGCTGCAGCTGCAGGACCAGACTGGAGCAGCTGGTCTTCAACACAGCTTCATCCTAGATCTGCTGCTGTAGACCTGCTGCAGGGGGACCCCAACATGATCCACTGACTGGTGCCCCTCACATCCTCTGTTTCTCCTTCAGCTCAATCCACATTTTTTAATTAAAAGTATATCAAAAGTATAATTGCGCTCCATTGTTCTTGTAGTTTGTTGTGTTGGTCTGTCCCTTCTTTTTCTCTTCTGTACATGTTTGCAACCCTAGCCCTAACCCACCCTCTGACCTCCTCCGTGTCTGCTGTCTACACCTGTTTGTGTAGTCGTCTCTGTAGTCCACCAACTAACCACGTATCAGTCATATATACATGGAAGCCTTAGTTCTGCTGCTGACAGATAGTTATTCTTATGTATCTTATCTTTTGTACATTTGACGATGTGTCTGTGTCTCTCCTCTCTCACTTCTTCTATCTCTCTTTTCTTTCTTCATTCTCCCTTTTCCTGCTCTTCCCGGCTGGCCTTCAGCAGCAGGGTCCCCCCTTATGATCCAGGTCCTGCTCAAGGTTTCTTCCCTCTTGAAGGGGAGTTTTTCTTGCCACTGTTTGGCTTAAGGCCCTTTTTTCCCCACTAGAGGAGTTTCTACCTGCCGTAGTTTATGTAATAATTGCTCTGGGGTCATGTTCTGGGTCGCTGGGAAGCGCCTAGAGACAACTTGTGTTGTAATAGGCACTATATAAATAAAATTTAATTTAAAAAGAAAACAGTGATAATACTTTAATGTAAATGTTTAGACTCCAGTTACAGTACAGAGAATAAACCCTGGTTTATGGTTCTTTCTTCTTAGTTCAAGAAAGGCTGTGGAGACGAACGCACAAGTGACCTACTTCACTGTGAGCATTAATGACCGAGCAACGTTTTGTTTGCACTGGTTTGCAGTTAGAGTCCCAAGGCCCTTGTTGTTGGTGAGGTTTCTGTACTGCTGCTTCGAGCAATATCAACCAAAAAAAAAAAAAAAAAAGCTAATATGCTCCTCTAAGAATACTTGGGAATATAATAAATGTTTAACAAACATCCCTTAAACTGAAAGTAGTTCAGTGCATGAAAGAAAGAAGAGGAGATGGTTTATATGACCATTAAATCAAGCAAAGGCATCTGCTGCAACGTAAGGCACATGCCTACACCACAGGCACTCCCTCAGTTTGACGCTCAAGTATTGAAAAGTCTGAGCCGTGTCATCATCTCAGTGAAGACTAATTCAAAGTGGAAAGCACAGTTTGCTGTCCACTTAGTGTGCAGAGGCCAGGAGACTGGGGGAGACCAACTCTAGTAACTTCATGTTTTTCAGTGAGCAGGGTTGGAGTGAGTAAGATGTTTACATGTCAACTTGCTGAGCAGCTTGTTTTCTTGACATCCTGGCAGCAACTGACTTCACTCTGTCAGCAGCATCTATTTGTCCAGTGGGTTTATGTGTGCATTACATTACCCATAAAAAAACCCCAAATGAGTCATAAGTTGTATTTTTTTTCCTTCTTGATAATTAATTAAATGGGTATGTTAAAAGGGGGCAGCACGGTGGCTTAGTGGTTAGCACTGTTGCCTCACAGCAAGAAGGTTCCTGGTTCAATTCTTTCTGTGTGGAGTTTGCATGTTCTCCCCGTGCTTGCGTGGGTTCCCTCCGGGTACTCCGGCTTCCTCCCACAGTCCAAAAACATGCAGAGTAGGTTAATTGATCATAGGTGTGAATGTGAGTGTGGTTGTTTGTGTGTCTGTGCATGTGCGTCGGGATAGGCTCCGACAGACCCCTGTGACCCAGAAACGGATTAAGCGGGTATAGATTATGGATGGGTATGTTAAAATATCAAGCTACGATCAGATGAGTAAACTTGCAGTACATGGAACCAATATGATCTCTAAAAAGAGTTAAATATCATTATCAGCCTGCTAGAAAAAAAAAAAAAAGTAGAAATGCATTATTTGGCATGATCAGGCAAGTGTTTGGCCTTTTCAGTTCTGGTTGTGAGAACGGGTTTGAGCTGGCAGCGTCAGACGTGATCAATCCCCTGGAAACCCCGGCTCCAACCCACGCCGCCACATCACTGTCAGCAGTCGATTACTGTAATCTGTTGCAGGATTTTAATCAGATTAATACCCCTGACCCATATGAACCAGTCAGCCTCAAACTGATCTTGATTCTACGTGTCTCACCAAGCATATCAACTATAACAAGTTTTAACTAGAGAAGTGTGTGTGTGTGTGTGTACTTTACTCTTGTTGTGGTAACATAAATCTATTTACTCAGACACACTGTAAGGACCCGTCTCCCTCTTGAGGGACTAAAAGCAGGTTTTCTTAACTTACATTAAAAGTCCTTGTTACAGCTAAAGAAAGGGCAAATGTTCATGAAGTAGTGGTGTTTGTTTAGCGTCAGAAGTCCCAAAGGAAATGAATCCACCTCAATGTAATGTCATCTGGACTGATGGAAAACTGTATGTATTTGTAAGGTGAATTAAAATCCAGCTCACATACGTGGGTAGATGACTTCCACACTGCAGTGCAAACAGAAAGAAGACAGCTCCAAGTGACCTTTATGGACGGTCAACATTCTTGATGATATTTGAAAATGAATATGGTATCATCAGGAAAGAAACAACGTAAGCTTAGGGATTTGTATCTTTCATCAATGTATCTTTTCATGCACTTCAGGCCAGTTGTTTTGCTGAAATTATTTTTATACATATATACATTTTGAAAAGACAGATAGACCGTATGACAGGCAAAACATTTAGGGTGTTTGAGAAAGCCTGTAGGAGCATGCCCAGTGAAGATAAGAAGCGTTTGCCATCATCTATGTCTTTGTGGAGACCAAGCTTACTTTTTCAAAGAGAGCGGAGCCCCTGACTGAAGGCTTTTTTTAGGGTAAACACCATAAATTGACATACAGCTCAGTTACACACCTTTCTACAGTTGAAAAATTGGTAGATTGTCTGATATTTGACTGATTTATTAATTTAAAAAAAAAAATTAGAGGGGAGCGGGGGACTCCCAGTGTCACAAGGGTCATTAGAGATTAACTATAAGCCAACCCCATGTGGTCATCCCAGGACTTGCAACTTTTAATACTTCAGCATTGGACTAAACCCAGAAAACCAGTTTCTGTCCCTTGGGATAGATGCTTTGGTCTGGTTGATTGGAGCTTATTGGACCAATTTGCATATGCAAATTAAGCTTGTTGATCAGAAAATTATTTTGAAGAAAATTCTGAAGCTCTTTCAAAACATTTGTTTCGTGGTGAATCATTCACACACCTCAGCCTGCAACTGGCTATATTGTAGTTTAAGTCAATTTTGAACCATTGGAAGTCAGGAAAAGCATAATATGAGACCTTCGACATAAACATTTCAATCATCTTTTCCAATCAATGGAAATGCAGTTATATTATTACAGATCCTGTTATCATCAGCACACCGTTCTAGAGAAACTGAAAACTATAACTGTAAGATTACTGCTAAATTTGCTTGATCACAGCGATGGGAACGGTTTAATGTTACTTGGACCTCAAGGCTCTGCAGTAAACACTTCCGACAGGAGGAGTTTCGACATGACAGGTCAAACTGTCAGGTTTAGGAACTGGAGGTGTGACTGTGTCATCCTCAAAGGGAAGGTGTATCACCAGATGAGCTGGATTATTCAAGTCAGTGCCACTTCATGACCAAGACGTGATTGTTTGTTTTGTTTTGATTGTGGGTGGTAAGAAATAATAATAATAACCTGTTTGGTTTCAAAAGCAATGTGTGACTGCCTTCTTGAATTTCCAGGTTTCTGTTTTCCTACCACATGCGAATTGTTTTTTTTTTTTTTTAACACCAACCAGCATGTCACATTTACCAACCATCCATTCTGTTATATGATTTGAATGCTCTTACAGAGAGTGACTTTGAGCTAATTAAACTGTACAGAGTCCTTTTTGTTAAGAAATGCTGTCAGGTCAAGAACAACCTCCGTCACACATTACCGCTCTTAGTTTGACTGCATGTAAAAAAAAGAACTGCTTTGCAGCTACTGTACAGAATAATAGGTGCTATAAAAATGTTAACGTGATTTCTTTTCCTTTAAAAGATCAAAAACCTTTGCTTCCATGGAGTTGGAGAAAGGGTTATTAAGTTAGAGCCAAAGATTATTATGAAATTCCCATTTAATATATTCCAACGATCGTGATTTAATATTTTAATTTTTAAACGAGGGACCAGTTGACAGAGTGGATGACTCTGAAACATAAAGCAATGCCTGGAAAAAAAATATATATTTGTCAAGAATTTCCCTGCTGCATCCAGTCAGCAAACACATCCACATACGTTGTTCTTCCTACAGCTTCAAAGACTGAGAGACACTGAAAGAGTTATCTGAGCTGTTTGATAAGCCCACAGCTTACAGGCTTATTGTCACACATGAAAGTACAAACACATGTGCACACATACACAGACACATGGTTTAGGTCACTTGAGTGGCTGTGAGGTATGAAAGATCTGAGACAAAACCTTCCATCTGTATAGAAGAAAATCCTGTTTGCTTGGAGTTATGATTCAGAGGTAATTCACTGTGATCGCTCTCTTTATTTCTCTGACACTGACAGACCTTAGAGGAACCAGATAAAAAACAAACAAACAAAAAAAAGACACATGGATGAAACATTTCTGCCAAAACAAGAATTTTCTGGACATCTACAGCCTGATACTATTAATTAGGTAATACACATTACTCAGTCTCCCTTGCACTGAGTTCGTCATGTAGAAAGTGATTTCTGTTCTTGTATGCAGTTAGAGAAGCAAGTTACTCAAAATTTTGAAGGCAAATTTAACTGCACCAGATTGTTGCTTAGTGGAGTGTGGAAATGAGCGTCTAATCACAGGCTGGTACATTTCTGCAGGAAGCCAGTTCAGTAAATGAATCCTCACAATTCATGAAGCTAAAGAGGAGAAAGTCAGGACATGACATCCGGAACTGCGAATGTTTCGTTCATGTTTAAGGTTTTCATTAATATTTTATTTTTAAGTTAAGAATGGCTCGTCTAAAACTCCTTATAGTGAGTCCTGTTCTGGATATGCTTTTGAAATCACTTGACTTTTTTGAGTTAATCACTGGAAGAGATTTGCAAAAGCAAGTGAATGCTGCTTGGCACAGGTTATGCATCCCAGATGCCCGTAGAAAAGACACAGCTGGTATATCAGAGCATATCAGACATGCTTCTAAAAATAGTGACACCCTGCATAATGTGTGCAAAGCATTATATATATATATATATATATATATATATATATATATATATATATATATATATATAAAAAAGAAGAAGCAACTGTTTAGGTAAATTTTAAAAGATTAATAGTCGGGCTTCTTATTTGATGAGGTTACTTTTGTATATTGAGGATGAAAGCAGGAACTATAATAAAAGACATCTAGATCTTTTTTCTTTAACAATTTTGAAAGAGTGATACTAAAATATAAAAGATATGTGTTCACAAACAGCCCACTTTGCAGCAAATATCAACTGACGGCATACCACCGTATTGGATTAAATCTTTTAAGACTCATTAAAGGAACTAGTTTTAAAGACACTGCCAGTTCTGCACCACTGCCTCATCCCAGATTCATGGAGCTGACACCATCACATTTGACAGCTGAGATAAAAAAAAACTACAACATTTGTGAAATAAGCAGAAGAGAAGCTTCCCAGGAGCAGTTATTGAATGGGTCCCGGGCATCCCTATCGAAGGAACGTAAGAAAATCCTTCTGAAGAAAAGAAGAACTGGGCGACTGGGATGTCTTCAAAACTGATTAACTGAGGTCATACCTTCTTACATAGATGTAAAACACTAAACAAAAGACTCCAAACGGACATGAACAAATGAAAAGAATAACAGTGTGTACGCTCCTGCTCTCACCTCTGGTGTAAGAGCGTTGTTGTCTGTTGTTTGGCTGGAGAGCAGGACATGCGTGAAGCCCTCCTCCTTCCTGACCACAATGTCTCGGAATCGACAGTTGTTCTCGTTCTGTCGAACGTTGTACCTCAGCCGCTTGTCAAACACGTAGCCTTTCTCCTCTGCCAGCTTCCGCTTTACTGAGCTGTGCAGATGGATCTTTCCATTGGCTAGAGGGGAGTCGGGCACAGATCAGGGAAGACAGGTCAACTTATCTTCCAGAGGACCAAATATAATCAACAGATACTGATGAAACTTACCTGTGAAATAAATATCATCTGGTACATTCAAATAATCTTTAAATCTTTCTTTGCAATGAGGCCTGACTGTGAGTTGGTAGATATGAATCCACAATAACAGTGCGTGCGTGCGTGTGCGTGAGTGAGACACAGAGAAAGAGTAAATGATTCAAGAGACTTTCTTAAAAGACAGGGACTATTTTGTGTCTTTAGGTAACTACAAAAGAAAGATAACAAAAATTACATAAAGAGTGGGCCAAAGTTCAATTTAGGGGCCTTTGTTTAACATCTAAATGCTCCACTCACTCAAATGATGAAAAAAAACCCCAAAATGTGTTACCATAACTACGCAGATGACACACAAGTCTACAACTATTTCACCGGGAGACTAAAATCCAATTCAAACATTGATCAAATGCATTGATTAAATTAAAGAGTGGATGTGCCAGGATGTTCTTCAGTTAAATTAAAGCAATGAAGGAATAATGATGTTTGGAGCCAAGGAAGAAAGATTAAACGTCAGCACTTAGTTTCAACCAGTGAAGCTAAAAACCAATAGCGAAGCCAGAAATCTGGAAGTGGTTCTGGACTCAGTCCTGAATTTTAACAGCCACGTTAAGACAGTAGTGAAGTCAGCCTTTTATCACCTAAAGAACATATCAAGGATTAAAGGACTGATGTCTCAGCAGGACTTCTTCTTTTGGTAGACTGGACTACAGTAACGCTGTTCTCACGGGTCTCCCTAAAACATCCATCTAACAGCTGCAGTTCTTCAGAACGCTGCTGCCAGAGTCCTCACTAAGACCAGAGACTGGACCATATAACTCTAGGTCTTAGATCTTTATACTGGGTTCCTGTCTGTCACAGCATAGAGTTTAAAATCCTGTTGTTGGTTCATGAATCTCTGAATGGTCTCAGGTCAAAACATCTCTGATCTCCTGGTCCATCATGAACCAACCAGAACCCTCAGATCGTCAGGGCCACGCCTACTTTCTGCACCCAGAGTTAAAACCGACCACAGCGAGGCAGCGTTCAGCTTTAATGCTCCTCACCTGTGGAACAAACTCCCAGAATGCACCAGGGCCGCTGAAACTCTGCTGGTTTATATCGAGGTTTAAAATCTTTTTATTTCTTGCTCCATGTCTGTAATCTGCTTTGATTTCTTGCTTTTCATTTGTTAAATTCTTTTGTTTTAAACTACTTTCTCGCTTTAATTTTTTTTTATTGTACTTTTAAACTCATGTATTTTTTTAGTCACCTTTGAATGTTTTTATGTAGAGAACTTTTAATCGTCTTGTACATTAAACTTGTTACACAAATAAACTTGCCTTGTAGCCGTTTTGGGTTTTTGAAGCAAGAAGTGACATCCAAAAGATTGATTTGAGCAAGACCCCCATGCTCCATGCACATATCCATGAGATAACTGGCTCCTAACTCAAAACAGCGCCACTCATTATGCTGCATTATATACAAGTCTTAGACAATTTCATCTAAAGAGATTAATTAATAGAAATTAACTTCCATACCGCTGTCAAGAGTGGAAAACGACATGAAAATCAGGTTACCACATTAGAACCCTTTGACCATTCTGGCTTAGGAGGAGGATAGAAAAAAATGTAATAAAAACTTCCCAATAAACGCATTCAAAATAATTATAAATTTACTCAATGATAAACTATTTAAACATAGTTGAGAGGCAAAGAGAAGAACCCTAAACTGAATCCAAACTCAACATAACAGAAAAAACAACCCGGCAGAGATAACAAATCTGTGGATTAGATGAACAGAAAATCCTCAGATCCACATCTAAAAAGCAGTCACATCGTACTCAAGGTGCATTAATGAAGTACGGCGTAACGAGTGTAAATGCTCATGCCAATACGCCAGTTTTTCATTTTTTAATTTATTTGTTAAAATCAATCTTAGCCCCTGACAATATAGTCTAAGGTACGAGGCTTAAGAAAATGGAAATAAGTGCAAGGATCTTTTCTGAATGTACTTTACTATCTGAGGAGATTTACTCTGCCCAATATCTGAACTACCAAGTGAGAGTCAGTGACGTTTAATTCTTCTATAATTCAACTTCGAGTGGTTTCATTTCCTTGGTAATTTCAGGTTTGCATTTGAAAAGAAGTCAGTGATATTTTCTGGACATTCATATAAAGGAACTGATTTAGAGTAGCAGTGCAATATCTTACAGTTCTCAGTCTGTTTTAAAGTTTCTTCTTTTAGACTTTTTTAAATTTTTTTTTTTTTTATAGATTTGGTTGTTTTATGACCATCACAAGATCTGGCAACGTTAAGCAGTAGATTGGCAGCATTTCAGGTGGTTTCTATCTTCAACTTGATCATGTGATGTTACTGATTGTTGCACTGTTTGTTTAAATGGTATTACAGAAAACATTTGATAATTCTTATTCTGTGTTGAACTACAACACAGTTATAGCTGCAACTCTAGTAGAAAAAGAAAGACTTCTACTCTGATTCGGATGCTTATTTTTCTTTTGTTGTTGGTGTTACACAATTTGGGATAACGTCTTTAAAAACATAAATAATGATTAACTACAGTGGTTCAGACCCTGGACTGTGACCTAGCAGTGATATTCAACCATGTTATCAGTTCTCCTGTAGTAAAAAAAGAAACAACCTCAATATGAGCTTTAACAACTTAAGTGATGCATAATGCTCTGCAAAAATGTGTACATGGTAAATTAACTTTCATAAATAATTTAAATCCTATAAAGGGAATTTTTTTTTTTTAATGTTATGGAAAGCCTTAAAGGGAACACGGAGAGAAACACACATTTTCTGTGCTAGAGAGCATTTATTTGTCTGTCTGTCGCTTTACTTGGGGCCATCTCTGAAAATATATCCTCTTTTCCGAAAACTGGTACATTAAAGCCCCAGATCAGAGTAGAACTATCCTGCCTCCCCTATTTGATCTCTTTCCAGCTTCTAAATCATAATGCAATTTTTCGTGCCTGTGAAGTGGGCAGTACAACGCTACTGATTCCTAAAGAAGCAAAACCTGAAGAAGAGGTTGGTGCGGTTGAGAGTAGATCACTCCATCCACTAAAACTGTCCGCTTTGAACAGAGAAGTAAAGACATCTAAAGCCATTTTCTGCTGCATCTCTTTGGTATTTTGGCCAAAGTATGTCAAAGATATTTTATTTATATCTCTGGTGTTTGTGCCAACTTTTGGAAAAAGATCAATCTATTTCTCCTTTAAAATGATAATGTGGAATAGAAAGGTGAAGCGGATTTCTGCATTGACTATACAGCTTGGGCTGGCTGGTGGGTGTTGCCGTCAGCGGTCTGGGTGCTTGTGTTGGTGTGGTGTCTTCTGCAGGCCAACGGGGTCGGGGGACCTCCTGGTTCTGCTTTTGCACTGTCATTGTGGGAGAGGGGGGACTGGGTTTGGGTGGTTTTTCCAGAGTGCAGCATGGTGCACTCTCGGGGTGACTGTATATGTGGGTGTGAATATGTAGTGTGAGGTATAGGTGGTATATAGTGTAGTATATTGTAGTATATAGTGTAGTATATTGTAGTATATGTAGTAGATAGTGTAGTATATTGTAGTATATGTAGTAGATGGTGTAGTATATGTAGTAGATAGTGTAGTATATTGTAGTATATGTAGTAGATAGTGTAGTATATGTAGTAGATAGTGTAGTATATTGTAGTATATGTAGTAGATGGTGTAGTATATGTAGTAGATAGTGTAGTATATTGTAGTATATGTAGTATATGTAGTATATAGTTTAGAGTGTGAATGTGTATGTGAGTATCAGTATGTAGCTGGATGTGAACATACAACGCTAAAGTTTAGCATTAAAATAATATTAGATTATTTTCTGCATTACTTTACACACACACCCACACACACACACACACACACACACACACACACACACACACACACACACACACACACATATATATAGATACATATAGATATATAGATATATATATATATATATATATATATATATATATATATATATATATATATATATATATATATATTTTTTTTTTTTTTTTTTATATATTTTTTTTTTTTTCTTCCCTTTCTTGTCAGTGTGGACATCGTGCACACGCTGTATGTACGATGCACACCGAAATTAGTCTCTGCTTTTAAACCATCAACTAGTTTCACTAGTGAGCAGTGGGGCTGCTAGCAGGGCAGCGCCCCGGGGAGCAATTGGGAGTTAAGGGCCTTGCTCAAGGGCCCCCAGTGATTTACCATTGTGGGCAGCCCTGGGCTTGAACCCACTAGGCCACCACTCCCTATATATATATATATATATATATATATATATATATATATATATATATATATATATATATATATATATATATATATATATATATATATATATATATAAAAGATATATATATAAAAATGAAAAAGAAAATCTTTAATACAGTATCAAAAGATCTCTGCAAACTCCTTTGTTTTCTCAATATCTTACCTAGTTCAGTAGTAAACTGTGATCCAGTGGTATCCTTGTGTCCCAGTTCTTCATCCACTCTATCTAAAGGCAGTCTATGTGACCTGTACATAAGAGGTTCCACTTCTCCATTCTGGAGTCCATTATGGGAAACCCTCAATGAGGGAACAAAGTGAGGTTCACCTAATGGAGGAGTCTTGTATGTCATGGCTTTGCTCATTCTGTCCCCTAAAGCATGTTTCCCAGCTCCAACGCCAACTTTCTTCTGTTTCTGAGTGGTTCCAGAACCACCTCTTCCAATCCCCAAAACAGATCCGACTCTGACCCCCACAGCTGGACCAGAAGTTCTTTTCTTTTTGGGTGCGTCAGTGCGAGCTCTGGAGTTTTCTGTTGCGGCAGAGTGGCTGGGGATGTGTGGCCCCCCGCGATTGTGAGGGACCTTGGGTCGTTTGCGCGAGTGCAGTCTCAAGCTGTTGAACTGGTCAATGAATTCCTCACAGTGCAGTAGGTGGTGTTCTGGTTCCCAGGTGTCCTCCTTACTTCCATAACCTTTCCACCGAATCAGATACTCCCACTTACCTTTCTTGTTCCGCCTCTTGTCTACAATCCGCTCCACCTGAAGACCACACAGAAAGGAGGCAATTAAGGATTTACTTGATTTAAGCCAACTTTATTTAAGCATTTTGACATCTATTTTTCCTTCTTACTAGATTTACTTCACAAATACCTAAATAAAACTGTGCACACCATAAAAGCAAACTTTACGTGCAAATTAATTTAGAGTTGATGAATTATAGATACATTATAACCTGTGCAAAAATCATTCTTAATCTGACTGTATTTGCCCGTCTACTGACATTAGTCTGAAATGTTGAAGTATTTACACGACTAACATACTAAAACATGCTCCTCTCAACAATATAGTAACTGTAGTTTACAATATGAAACTGTAATCTGCTATAATAAAGAAAAACACATACACTGACTAGTGTTTACGTGTGTAAGATTTTTTTTAACGTTTTCTATATTTCCAGATTAAATTAAGAAGTAAGAGAAAAGGTCTGACACTCTGCACCTTTCAGATAAGCATCTCTACAATTACCCTGACAGCATCTAAATGTCTCACAAGGTCAACCTTAGTGACATTTATGCATCACCATTAATGCATTAACTGCCTGAACTCTATGCATCATATTAATGGATGGACATGCACAGGTGGGTATGCTTATTTGATATTTTATATGCTTTTCAGTTTTACGCAACAGATTGCATCACAACATTGACAAGTAACAGGTGTTGTCCAAACATTTTCTTTTTCTCCAATCATCATTAGGTATACCACTTCATCATTTTCTGTTAGTATCCAAGCTAAATGAGTAGGAAAAAGTTATACTGAAGGCTTTTCAAGGCATTTGCACCTGACACAATTACAACATGTAGCAAATAGGTGGCCATGTATAATCCTTAAAAAACAATATCTCAGTGGTTGAATTCATTCACCTGATTTATTTTGTAGGAAAACTTACAATATGCACTCTTTCATTAATATGGAAACATCTTTAACTTGCATTTCTAAAAGAAATATGAGCTACCGTAGATATTCAAATAATAAAACAATAAAAAAAAAAGTTTGAAATCCTTAGAGAGGAAATATGGGAAACTTTACTCTTGGGTGTTGGAAGTCACTGTCGACTCAAAAACATTCAGATGATACAACTTTGTCACTTCATCTGGCTTCACTTCAGTCTGAAAACATGCAGTTCAGAGAGTCATGCAAATTTCCAAGGTGTCATGACATCACAGACCCAGATCAGAGGGGTACTATTACTACTATCCAGCTTCACACAATGCTGGATTTTCTATATCTCTAACATGGGCAATGCAATGTTGTAACAATGATTTCATAAGAGGCATGCCCCACAGAAAGGGGACGAGGTGAATGGGATGGGTTCAAGTGGAGTGTTTACCAATGCAACCAGCAACTATTAACAGAAATGCAAAGACATGGTTGAAAAAGGAACTTTTTATGCCAGCTCTGTGATGTTTTGGCAAAAATGTGAAACAGACATTTCATTAGAACCCCTGGAAATTGTTTCTCACTTTGAAAAAAAAAAGAAAAATCATAATAGCTAGGCTGACTGCAGGATTTATAGGGCCCAACAACTCTCAGTTGAAACAATGTAATCAAATATATAAAACTCCTTAAAGAATGTTTTCAGATTTTTGGGGGTGCTAGTGGCCTTTATTTCATAGTGAAGATATAGGAAAGCATGGAGAGAGAGGAACAGAGGTATTTCATGGAGCAAAGGATAACAGGCCCTAAGTTGAACATGGGTTGGCTGCAACAAGAGCTTAGTGGTTCTCACTGGGTTCTCAGTGGGTGTGGAGGTCCTGAGGAACGTCAGTGCACACCTGCAAATCGCAGCCGTTTGATTCAAAGAGAGCAGTCCAACCAGACATACCGTGGGACTGTTTACAAGCTTCCCAGAAGAAACCGTCTGCTCCGTTCTCCTAAAGATACGTGCCGAGTCTATTTTGGTGCTTAGCTGTGGCTAAGCTGCGTTAATTTACACACGGAAGACTGAAGACACGGAAGACACTGGCAGGAAGACCGGCATAGGGAATCTGGGTAATTTTCAAAATAAAACTCAAGTAGGCGCTGACAAGGAGGCCGTTTGTCGACAGTTCAGTGCAAGGAGAGGTTCTTTTTAGAAGTCAAAAAGAATATTTTATTTGACACCATTCAGCAGATTATTGTGCAAGTCTCATGTGATCTTGAACCCTTTGGGTAAACTGATAATCTCACTAATCCAGCTGAGCAGACAGTACTCGGATGCACTCTGCTTCTGAAAAGTTCCCAGTGGGACCCGAGGGCACACTGAGGACACAGCAAAACTGCTGAAATGCTAGACCGCGGTGCTTCTGCACCCAGTGGCCCTTTTGTATAAACCTCTGGCATTAACAAAAGGGGAAGGCTGCATGCACACAGGTTGTAAACATAAAGGAAAAACATGAAAGCGACAGCACTAAAATCTCAAAACAATAAGCGTCAAAAACAAAAAGGCACAATCGGGTATATATATATGAAAAAACAAGTGGGCAGAAAGAAGAGTCGGGGTAGGTTGCAGAATTTCCCACATATATTATGCCTCAACATGATTGATACAACCTAAGTCAAAAGTAAACGGATAAGTTTCCTGTGTTTATGTCACGTGAAGATGCACATCAATGAGTGATCGTCTGCAAAGCCCTCAGACACCCATCACACACGAAATGAAATGTACTCTTATTCTGACAGAGAAGAAAACAACGTCGGAAAAAAATATCAATCAAGAACAAGTCATGTGAAATTAGTTGTAAAATCAACAAGTTTAAACAATAAATAAATTCCCTCTGAATGGCTGCGTGAAGTTGTGCCTAATTGAACAACTTGCAGACATTGAAGGGTTTGGAGTGATGGTGTCTCCGGGGACGCTGACCTGCTGGTTCAGGATGACATCTGATTTAGGTAATCAAGAGCGATCCTAATCGAGTTGGTTTATTATAAATCTAACACGTCACTGAAAGTTTGATTAGTACTAACTGATGTGACTAAGCAATATCTTAACAATGTTTTCATTTAATGTACTTTTGTATAATTTCTGAATTACCGGCATGTGCCGGCAGCATGCCAGAAAGTGTAGTTTCTCCAATGATGAAGGCCTGTCTCCTCTCATGTGGCGTTAACTCCGGCATCCCTGGATGTCCTCCTGAGGCTACAACATGCAACTCCTCTTTTCACATTGCCTTTGATGTCCAGCCATTTTTCTTAATTTCAAGTTATGGTGCGATATTTTATTCATGCTGCATTTATAGATGTGGTCACACGCTTGCACTCAACAGCGATATTTACTTTTACTACTTACACTGGAGGAAATACCACCAAATAAAATATTTTGTCTTGCTTCCGATTCCCATATATCGCCCATATATATTGACGTTTCTGTTGTTTGCAATGTTATCTGGACACAATTTGGAAGCATGCTGCATATTTCTACTATTTTACAAAGTTATTAATGGGAGTAGACATCGGAAGTTCAAGTGGCGAAAACAGAATTCCATGTCATTGGAATGTATCAAGGAAATGTGTGCAGGAACAAGTGTACACACAAATTCATAAATTTGACAATTTCTCTGCGTACGTACTTGTCCAGATTTAATTGTACGTCATCTTCTAGTATGGAAGGTGCACAGTTCTTTGCGTGTGAGCCACAGGTGAGATGGTCATCATTTACTCTACAGAATGCACATGTCCACATTGAAATGTTCATCACTATCATTACTTCCAATATAGGTTTGATTATTTTAAAGTTTTAGGACTTTTTTTCCAGAAAAGACAGAGATATGGTGAGAAGACAGATTGGATTACAATTTGATTTTAAATTGAAGGTGGAAAAAAGGGGTGGGGTGATATGATAAGGTTCTTTCATGCAAAGCTGCTCTGTCAACTGCTATATGTGAACGTTTGAGCAATAGCACATTTTATTTATCAAGACCGACACCAATTCAGTTTCCTTTACAGGTGTACTGCGGATTTAATGTTATGCATCTTGAGTCTTAGCAGGACTTTGATACGTAAAAACAGGTTTCCCATCCTTGCTAGAGGCAGTTTGGGGATAATCAAATACTGAATACTGAATTTTATCTCGATACTCGTAGGTCAATTGCAATATGTCTCCGAAAAATTGTAGATTGATATTTTCGAGAGGATTAGACTGGCGGGATGTCTCCTAGCAGTCTGCACATGTAGTCATTAGTGACCCTGGCCTGATAATACTTGGCACCAAACCAAATTTTGTGAAGTTGTCTACCTCTAAGTCAAATGTCTGCCACATTTTGTTTTTCAAATTATGTATATGCGTTTCATGAACTGTGGCTTGAAGCTTAAATGCCAAAGGGAAGATAAAAAAAATTAAGTATCCAATGCAAGTGACCAAGAGACTATCTTTATGTGTGTGTATATATAAATTTATATAAACGTCTCTAGGTGGTCATGGATATTAAATTTAACCATCTGTTTGTTTGTTGTTTTTTTTTACTTATATTAACTATATATTAATTGGAAGTACTCTTATTTGTCACCTTATTTGCACATGAAATAGCTAACCTTTTCTAACTTCTAAAATAACACAGTTTACTTTATCTTTTGAAACGTTGCAGAGAGAGCAAAATCATAAAAAAGGTACATTTTGTGACATCTGTCAAGTCCAAGATACAGGTTGACTTCCTGTAGAAGACAGATAAGGGACCAGTAAGGAGGCCACAGATACTGCCTCTAACATCAGTGCCCTGAAATGAAGCCAACATAAAATTCATTTCAGTTCAGTTCAATCATACTTTAATAATCCCTAAAGGCAAAGTATGTGGCTCTTTTCTGGGAAAACAAAATAATACAAAGATATTGAAATATCTATATAAAATACATTTTACCAAGATTAGGTCAGCAGAGTCCTCGGAAGAACATAAACTCATTTAATGAGCCCTTTTATTATGTGTAGTAATTGAATAAACCCAGAGTGCCATGGGACACATGCCAGAAACAAAATGTACTTAATTTAAAACCATAAGTAAGCAGAGACTTTAAGAACCAAAGAAGAAAACAGTAAAAAGTTTCACCATAACCATAGCTTAAATAACTTCCTAAAGTCCTTAATATTTTACAGTGATAATAAAATACAGGCCTTTTTATTTATTTTAACACAAAACAGTATGTATGGCTACCGCAGATGCTGTTCATATGACTACTGTGACCAGCTTCCTCACTGAGCACTGTGCACGGTGCACTGCATTATGGGACATGGTATGCGAGGTAGACTAGTCAGTTGCTCACAAAACATTATTCATGAAGAAGCAAACCATCTGGATATTTTTCATGTACTATTGATTGTACAACTGATTGATTGTACATTGCATGAGTATGCCCCACACTCTCTCATAAATCAGCCAATCATTGTTAAAATGTGATGCCACGGCGCTACGATTGCCGTTAAAGTTTCTAATCGCCACATCCTATTTTAGTGAAGTTTTGGAAAAAGCACTAATCCTGTCATTCTTAGGTAAGAGGAAGCTGGTTTGCCCTGGAAGATGTCTCCATCCTTCCACTATACGGTAAAATGTGCTGTGAGGCACAACTATATGCTGGCGCCAGGGAAACTACGAGCGCTAGATCTATTTTCAAGTTGAGCCGACCATTGGCTTCTTTTCCCTGGGTGTTTTTATTTGGGGGTGCAGCTGTAACATTATCTGCAAGAGAGTCACGAGTGCTCTGGTTGGAATAAAGCTTCCCTGACATTTTAGCCAAACTTTCACATGCCACGGCATCAACAAGTGTCTACTTTACTTACCAAAACTTGTTAAGAATTTTCTTTCTCTCTTTCTCTTTGGGATTACTTTAACAGTTGTGACTCAGCTGTGCTCTTTTCTTTCATAAACACAAAATGCAACAGAAAACAGGACAGTTACTAAAGAAACTTTCAAACTGAACATAAATTTGAGTACTGAACATATATTGAGAATAAAGGCCTGTTTCAGTACAGACAGATTTCTTAAAAAAACTGGTTGTGGCTGTGAGGGGTGGCCATGTCTCAGGTGAAATTCAAAGATTGGGAGGATTTATCCTGCACATACTGACATGTTCTTGGAAAAGAACCTGAAACCCAACATTGACTCCCGTGTACTCATCTGTGTGATTGCAGACACGTATTGTGCATATATAGCTGGGCGTTTACAGGTTACATACCTCACAGTTTGGATCGTATCATGGTTTTAGCGCCATTGATTGGACGGTTTTCCGAATCATTAAAGTTTAAAATAGAAAAGGGGATGCAAATATTATTTCTGGATTTGGGTCCACTGGAGGCTGTCCGACCTGTCTTCCGACAAAACTCAGGATACACCCTGAACAGGTTGCGAGTTCATCGCAGAGCAACATATAGACAAACAAAATCAACATTAAAAAATATAAACACAAAATCACATCTTCAGGAAATCTAAGTACATTTATTAAGCTCTTCTTCCATCAGTGGCACAGTGGGTTGATGTTTCCTATTCTCACTGGCCACTTTATGAGGCACACCAGGTATACCTAACATACCTAATAAAAGTAGTGAATGTATATGTACAGACCGCAATACAAACATACCCAGATAATTTTGTCTACCTCCCTTAAGTATATACACTTTATGACCAAAAGTATTGGATCACCTGCCTTGACTCCATATGAACTTAAATGACATCCCATTCCTAATCCATGGGGTTGAATATGTTGTCGGTCCACCCTTTGCAGCTATAACAGCTTCAACCCTTCTGGGAAGGCTGTCCACAAGGTTTAGGAGTGTGTTTATGGGATTTTTTGACCATTCTTCCAAAAGTGCATTAGTGAGGTCACACACTGATTTTGGACAGAAGGTCTGGCTCTTAGTCTCCGCTCTAATTCAACCCAAAGGTGGTCTACTGGGTTAAGGTCAGGACTCTGTGAAGGCCAGTCAAGTTCTTCCACACCAGACTCTGTCATCCAGGTCTTTATGGACCTGCTTTGTGCACTGGTGCACAGTCGTGTTGGAAGAAAAAGGTGCCAGCTCCAAACTGTTCCCATAAAGGAGCATGGAATTGTCCAAAATGTTCTTGTATGATTGAGTGTTCAGAGTTCCTTTCACTGGAACTAAGGGGCCATGAAGCTCTCTGCACACTGTTCTTGAGCTAATCTGAAGACCACAAGAAATTTGGAGGTCTGTAGCGATTGACTGCAGAAAGTTCATGTGCCTCAGCATCCACTGGCCTACGTGGCCTACCAATTTGCTGTTGCTGTTGTCCCCAAACACTTCCATGTTCTTATAATACAGCTGACAGTTTAGGAAGGAGGAAATTTCACGACTTGATTTGTTGCACAGGTGGCGTCCTATCAAGTGATTGGATCACTTGATTTCGATTATTTGGATAGATGAGCAAATTCCTTTAACAATATAGTGTATATAAGGTGTTATCTACACTTTAAAAAGGGTGCTTCCATTCTGGTGACTTAAAAAATGTCAGAAGCTTTTCAAGCTCACTTGTTTGCCACTTCTGCTCGCCATCTAAGCGGCAACAATGCACACCACTGCTCCAGACTTTTCCTTTCCTTCATTAAGAAAGAAAAGAAAAATCAATGCATGGCTCATGTTACATGCTGCAGATTAGGGAATGATCCTTGTGGAATACAGACACTTTTACAATTCATTGCAGCCTTAGTTGGTACAGAAGATTTATTTACTGCACAATGCATACTTTAAGTTTCTGGTATTATCCAGGTAAGTCAAGCCACGATTCTATGCATATTATTCTTTGGTTAATGCTGCTTGTTAGTCTAAACGTTCAATATATGAGCTTTTACATATCAAATGATAGGTGGTTTTTAGACAATATGACATCGGTTGTTATAACTGTTCAAGGGATTTGCCCTTCTTTTTATTTTGTACCTGCAGGAAAAATTGGAAGATCAAAGTTCACAGAATCAGTTATATGAAATATGTTATATGAATCAGTTGTGTATATATAATCAAAAGTATTTGTCAGAATGTTGACAGCTTATTCCTCTTTATGCACCTGAAAATGGGGCGACCCACTGGCCCCCTGTTTAAGTAATAAACCACTGAAATCCCAATGCACATGTCCAACACGGTCTCGGTAGAGCGCTGTGGGGCACAATTAAGGCGGCCCCATGCTGAGACCATCCAATTAAAATATTGGGATCACTTACGTCAGCACGTAGGATGTGCAGCAAGATAGGTTCAAGCGCAACATCCCGAGCTGTCAAAATGACAACCCATGGCTGGAAGAAATAATTGTACTTAGAAAATAATTGTACTGTGTAGAAATATAGACTTTATTTTTATATGGATCCATTCACACAATGTAATTTACATCTGTAACATCTGGAAAAAAAATTCTGAAGGTACGGTGGCTTTTATTTTAGTGTGGCAGTGCGCCACGATCATTTACATGTAGCGGACTATGTTCAAAAAAGCTATATCACAAAGTGAGGCTGCTATAAAGCCTTGTTTTATTGTGGCAGCAGAAATTGGAAAATCAGTCTGGCCATTTAATGAGGGAGAGGTTGTAAAAAAGTGCATGTTAAAAGTTTGTGAACTCCTGTGCCCAGATAGCAGCAAGTATTTTCAAATGTGAGCCTAAGCAAAAACACAGATGCCGATCGCACATCTTGCCACCAATCTTTGTGAACTGATGAGCTGATGAAAAAGGGGAACAAATTCATTCTCCCTTGCTATGGACGAGAACCGTGGTGCATCTGATACCGCCCAGCTGTCACTCTTCATCTGTGGAGTGGGCCCACATCTGTGTGTTACGGAGAAACTTCAGGGATTAAAAACAATGCATGGCACAACCAGAGGAAAGGAAATCTTTAAAGAGGTTTCCAAATCTGTAACCGAAATGAAACTGCCTTGGGATAAACTTGTGGGACTAACGGCAGATTGTGTGCCTGCAATGCCCGGTCAAAAGAGTGGACTGGTGGGCAGGATTAGTGAGAAGATGTGTGAGGAGGACCGTGCAGGTGAGCTAGCTGTTAATCATACATCAGGAATCATTGTGTGGGCAAAGCCCTAAAGATGGAACATGTTATGACCACAATAACGCAAGTATTTAACTTCATAAGAGCCAAAGGTTTGAATCACTGCCAGTTCAAGTCTTTTTTGGAGGAGTGTGGTTCAGACTAAGCAGTCGTGCTGTAAGACACAGAGGTGAGATGGTTGTGCTGAGGAAAAGTACTGAACAGATGTTTTGAACTGCGAGAGGAAATATGTCAGTTTCTTGAAAACAAAGCGGAGCAAAGGTTTCTGTGTGAGCTGGCTTTTCTCTGTGAGGTCATGAACCATCTCAATGTGCTGAACCTTGCAGCTTCAAGGGCGGCACATTGTCATCACAGACGTATGCGCTGGAGGGAGGGTTTTTAAAACTAAATTGTGCCTGTGGGAGACTCAAATGCTGCAAGGAAACCTGGGCCATTTTCCCTGCTGCCAAACCATAATAGCGCAAATCTCTACCACTGTGTTCCCATGTGCACAATTTGCTGAAAAATTCAGCATACTCAGCACTGAGTTTACCCGGTGATTTGCAGACTTTGATGTCCAGAAATGTAGGTTTGAACTGCTCAGTAATCTGTTAGCAGTAGATGTGGGAAGTGCACCAACTACCATTCAAACGGAGCCGACTGAACACCAGTGTAGTGATACACTGAAGTCACAGTATGACGCCGTTGGTGCTGCACACTTTCAATGTTTCCTCTCTTACACAATGCCTCAGCTACACCCAAGCTGCTCAACTGCTCTCTAACTATTGTCCTCGATGAAGATGAACACAACATCACACAGGAGTCGTCTCACTGATGAACACCTTTACTTGATTTGGAGGACTTCCCTCAGCTCAGAGCTGGACCCCAAACCTTGATGAACTAGCATCCAAGAAGCGATGCCAGATACCGGCTCGGACACAGGTTAGATGAGTGTGTAGCAAACTGAGCTTCAATTCATGTTTTCTTCATGCTCTTCCAAGCTCGTCCAAGGCGTGGACTTAATTGGCTGCACTTTTATTGAAGGAGTACTTATCAGTTTTATCGTATTATTAGATTTATTATTAGCCTGTGGATAATGTTACCATTAAAATCTAAATCAGAAGGCTGCAAATAAATAAAGAGGGAAAATATATATTTTTTGGTTTAATTTAAGAAATGAATGCCACTGATTTGTCTTTTATTTGACATTTGATTTTGCATACGTTCAGTATTAAGTTATATATTGAATAGTATTAAGCGTTGCTTGTGTCAGAATTCAATTTTTAAGAAAATCTTAAGTTTGTTTCCTTATGAAAAGGTTCATTGTTATATGGAAGGAAAGCTCTAGAAGCATCTCAGTCCAGGCCAAAGCTAAACATATTCTGAACAATAAATCACTTCATATTCTTTATAACTCGCTGATTCTGACATATTTAACATACTTTTCAGAGGTTTGGGGAATTATTTACAAAAGCTCTTTAAAACCACTGAATATCCTACAGACACGAGCCATCAGAATCATTCATAATGCCAGTTTTTATGAGCAAATAAACCATTAATCTTAAAATCTAAAATTCTTAAATTTGAAGATCTGGTGGAATTTAAAATTGCTCAAATTATGCTTAAGGCATCTAATAAATTGTTACCTGAGCGCA
This sequence comes from Xenentodon cancila, assembly GCA_014839995.1. NCBI lineage: Eukaryota > Metazoa > Chordata > Actinopteri > Beloniformes > Belonidae > Xenentodon > Xenentodon cancila. The sequence continues at coordinate 18,372,394 of CM026197.1, forward strand.
TACAGCAAATGTTTTTCTGTATGTAAAAGGGGTCATTAAAATTGACATTTGAATTTAAGGGGTTATTTAAACTTAAGGATTCATAACATAAGCACAACAAGAAAGAGCTTTTGTATTTCAATTCATGGCATAAAACTATGGAACAAGTAAATGAGGGGCTAAAACAAAGTCAAAATTTAATATAATTTAAAAGGTGCCTGGGCTGGCTCTCAGGGGTTGCTGTGGTGTTGGTTCTTGTTCTGTCCAGGGGCGGTGTGCTGGATGAGGGGTTGGTGGGGGGACTGAACAGTTTATGGTTGTGGGTGTATAAATGTATGTGGAAATGTGTGTATCTATACAAATATGGATAGTTATAAGTATGTGTGTATATGTATGCTTTAATGCGTATATAAATATCTATGAGTAAGAATACTTGTAATGAATAAGACTGTACATAGGTCAAGATTCTTTGATTTCTTAAAGCACAAAAGTAATACCGAGGGTCCGTCTGGAAACATGGTTTTGAGTTCTAGGGGCAGGAGTTCATACGTTTTTTCCTTCTTCCTTCTCCTTTTTGAACATGTCGAGACTGCTGCCGATACAAAAAATGTGTCTCTTGCGTTCTTGGTTGAGTATGTTCAAGCATGTCCGTTACTTACTATCATGTACAAAATGAAGACTTTGGAATTTGAATTTGAAGATATTTTCAATAAATTTCAAGGCTAGCCCTCCATTTTGACCAGGGTTTACATTTTGGTCCATGGTGAATTTGAGTCTCTGTTGAACACCATGTTGAAAATGCAGTTATCACGGCAGGCCTAACGTGTTATGTTATGAGCCACACCAAGAATGCAAAAATGTAATGGCTACGATATTATGTCAAAGATGCCAAAGAATTGTGTTGCTCAGGTATCTAATGATGTCTGCTTGCTCACCAGCCAGTTCTGGTCGATACCCACGCATAATAGAAATGTACCCACTATTAGTATGGTGAATCAAACTTATATCTACTCTGAATTCAGAAGCAAAAGCAGCTGGGCTTTACTGAAAAAAATATTTATTTTTGTCTATAAAGGCTATAATTCCAACTAATTCTCAGTCACTCTGAACTGGTTAAAGTTTGCTTCAAGTCTGACACTTCTTCCAATCAGTTGTGTACAACTCATGACACCCCCCCCACCCACTGCTCAGGACTAAAGGCCTAGACCCTGAAGCATGCTGAGACAGCATGCCCTTTCCAGAAAACTGCCATGAATGTTAGACGATTTCTGTGCTTTAGCCTTGTTTTGCTCCAAGGTTCATATGGCATTGAAATGGCAAACAAACAAAAGTAATCTGCTTTAGGGACCAGAGAAGCTCCTGCCTGCTGTTACAAAACAGTTCCCTTTCATAGGGAGAGGTACTGTACATATTTCAGCTTTAAAAAAGAAATTAACATTTTGATGAGTTTTGTACATATTTTCTCAAAAATATAGTTAAAGAACATAATTTGTGAAAGAAAATAAATGGTGTTTTTGATCTGGCTTCCTGCCATAATACCACTTTATCACTAACTACATTAAAGAACTGGTTTGCTGACAAGTCAATCCATGGAGATTCTGTAATAATTGGTTTGTATTACTTTGACAAAATTGTGGCACAAAAACCAAGGCTCAGGGAGTTCTTTGAAGATAGTTTAAGGCAACCACTGACATAGGCTTTCAAGTATTTGGTGAGGAGAGGACTAAACAAGGCCATTTGTTTTATTTGTGAAAGAACCATTGGTTCCCAGAGTAATAGAGTATGTGTGTGACACTGCCTGGTGCAACTTGTATAGTACAGTATAAAACAGCGGACAATGGTGATTCGAACTGCTCTTCAACAAAGCTACACCTACTGTGAGGCTAATGGGGTTGTCTTCTTTGGAGACAGCTACCTCCCCACTAGTTAGGGCAGTTTATACACACTATAAAAAAAGTCAAATCAAAGAATGAGAAACCTCAGTCCTGTGAGCCAAAAACCATCTCCTCAGCAGTCTTGGCAGATTGGCTAGATTCATGGCCAGGTGAGTGATTTGGCATTTTTTTCCGCAGGTCTTGAGCTACACAGGAATTAGTAGATCTAGTCTAAAGTTATAGCACTAAATGCCTTAAGGACTTTCTACAATTGGCTTTGTATCACTAGATCCGAAGTTATAACTTTGCATCTGGTGCTCGGTAGCTCCGCAGTGTGAAGTAAAGTCACAACACTAGTGGAGATTAAAGCTAGATAATTTATTCGAGCCGAAGGCTGCGTTGCTACATAATGACTGCAGTTATCAGAGTTAGGAGCGTTGTTGTTTTCATTTACCTTAGAACAAATGTAGACAACCTTACTGATCTTCTAGACATTCAATTGGCAGTTTGAATCAAAGCAGACTTGGAGCTCCGTTTTGTTTGGATTTATGGAAATGGAATTAAATAAACTGCATTGCTCATCCTCTTGGAATACCTAGAATCAGTATTACAAGTACCACAGACACATAATTTAAAATGTTTTTTTACATAAATTCCATAGAAGAGAGGAGAGTTCAGGATCTTCCACAGTTTAAACATAGAGGAGTTAATGGCTGTTGGGAATCATTTGCACAGGGACCAAACCTCAGTTATCAGTAGGCTACATCATGCTCAATACCCACAACTATATAATATACAAATATTTTAACACTGAATAATTTTTTTTTCGAGTGGGAGCTCAAATTATGCTAATTTTACATATTTTCAAAATTAATCTTAAAGAACGTTTTTTGTCATTAAGTAAAAAATAAGAAAAACTTTTTAGCATGAGTGTATTACGCAAATGCACCACATTCAGAGTGTGGGTTTTGGCCATTACATTCATGGAAAATTGCTGAAAGGCTTCATCAAAGGAGTCAATATAGCTGGTGTAATAACTCATTATGTTCTCAGATGTGCTGCATGCATTAACACGAGTAAACAGCCTTTCATGGGTGAGTTGCAGGAGTGTCAAAGACACAAAAATTGAAAAAAAAAAGACAATTATCCAGCTTACTGTCCCAGATAATATGACATTTTGCAATGTATAGAGGTCGAGAAAAAAAGAGGAGAAGGTAAGACAAGAGGATGATGAATTTGTGCACTCAGAAAGGTTTAAAAATGTATGATGCTTAGAAAGGCAGAGTTATAGAGAATACCTAATGCAGGACACAAAGGGTTCCTATACACTGAACTATTTCTGTGGTGGTATAAGATTATTACATCTCACACTGTATGACTTACATCTGCTTAATCTTCAGTAGTACACCAAGAATGGTGTGTGTAAACTGTAGGACAGTGTTTCCCAGTTCCATTCCTCAAGGGCCACTTCCCTGAATGTTTTAGATGTTTCCCGGCTCTTACAAACCGGAACCAAATAGAGGCCTTAACAGACTTGTGTAGACCTTGATAATAAGCTGATGGTTCAAGATTCCAAGTATATGAAAATGTGCAAAAATAATAGTGCAAATATTTTTGCTTTTGTGCTCAGGATAGAGGTTTCATCAGCATGTGCTGATAGTAAACCATCAGCAATAAGCAACCCACCCCCTCCCCCAAAGAAACATACATTAATGCAGTGGTTACCAAAGTAGGGGGTGTGCAGAGCCATTGTGAGAATGGGGGGTTAAGTACTTGGACACTGCTAGTTCGTCAGAGGTGCTGCTTGCCATCTGGCATACCAGGGAAATGCTTGGCGCCCCAAGGCAGAAGGGGGTCCCCCCAAGGGCCGACAACTTTGAATTGCCACAGTTTGCGATCCAAAGTAGAATTTGCAATGAGAGTTGTGGGTCGGCGGACAAGTTCCTAAAGGGGGTCGGGCGCCTCTACCTCTCGCTGCATCTGACGTATACAAACCTGATGAAAGCCAGTCTATCAAAATGAAGAGACACTCTCCATCTGCCAGTAAGAAACACAAAACCAAACAAAAAAAACAAAACAAAACAAAAAAAAAAGCATCAAGAAAGTGGAAGTAATGCAGATAATTCATGAGCTAATTTATCTCAGGGCTTCTCAGTCTGTCATGCTGATGTTGAGTAAAGTAAAGACAGTAAAGACACCTGCAACCAACTTGTTTAGTCAGCTTGCAGGCTGAAAATAAAACATCTATCTTGGACGAAACCTGTTCTTTGGCTCTCAAATCAAACCTGTGTCCAGTTAAATGTAACTGCCATGCTAAGAATGCTAAGTTATAGAAGTCATTGGCAAGAAATTTAGAAAAATGTGCTAAAGAAAAAGTTTGGAAACCACTGCATTAGATGTTTACCAAAAATAATTAAAGGACAAGGTGGTTCCGGTCATAGTTAGGGTGAAGAGGCGTGTGGCAGTAACTCAACTGAATGGCACAGGACCGCCAATTTGGAGCAGCAAAGTTTCTTTTATAACAGTTATCTGTCATCTACGACATTCCACAATCATGCAATGAGCTTAACATCTTTTTTAAAAATCAATGATGACAACCTGAAAACACTAAACCACATGTACATTTAGCTATTAACTTGTATTTTTAAATCCCTTTTGCAGAAAACTCCCACAGACTAAAGAAATGAAAAATAGCTAGATTTCTTTTTTATCCTCTTTTTATCTGACAAAAGAACAAAAGTACTATAAAAAGCTCCCTGTAATTCCTCATATCCTTTGTTATATGAAGTAACCACACTACTTGGGTGGGGTAACATTTTTATATCTATCATGATTAAAGTCTACTGGCTTTATGCTGTGATCATGTAAGCGTTAACAGCAAGCAAATATTCATTGGTTTGTATGTCTGCCAGCACTATACTATTGTAGAAACTGAGATTTTCATTACTAACCTTTTTCTTTACATTTATCTCTCTATTCTAGTCATATACTTGCTTGACTTAATACGTTTGACATCAGATGATCTGTTCATAGTATTCTGAGCTGAAGAAAGATCAAATGGAGGCCAAACTTCCACTTTCTATGAAAGACACAAACTGTGAAAATGAAATCCAGGATTAACAAACGTTTGAGGCATTACTAGTCTCCACTATCCAGTACAGTTTTAACTTCTGTCAAGTCAGCAAAAACAAAGGAAGCTTAGCTGCGCTTTTTCCTGCTAGAAATATACTCACTGTTAACCTGTGTACCCCACCTGTCGCCCAGGGATAACTGGAATAAAATCCAACCCTACAGAGAATGAGTCTGGTATAGAGGAAAATTACACCTCTCCTTAGCAAGCTTCTAAAGTTTTAAGTTTTGTTACGTAGGGGTGTCAAGTGATGAAATCTAAGTTATTGTGGCCTTGTTGAATACAATCATCAGTGGAAAACCAGACGGAGAGAAAAAAACTGGTAAAATCTGCATTGAGTCAAGCAATACTATCCAATGGAAATTAAGGTCATGAGCTAATTAGTCTACCCAACCTTTGGAAAGTCCGTTGCATCTGATACCCTTTGCACACCAAATGCAACCTGTGCTGTGCTTGCTGCTGGTTAGAGGACATGAGTTGCCCGGTAGTCGGGCTACAGAGCATAAAAGGCATCGTTTTCAAAACCCTGCACAATTTTTGGTTGGCCGGAAGCTTCTGGTTTGTATCCAGTGTTATCAAAAGCAAAGATCTATCTATTCTGCATTAAATAGAAAACCCCGGCAGTAGCCATATCAGTAGAGAAAAAACTAAAAAGGTTAGAAGGAGCAAGAATAAGCAGGATGTTGGTACATGAGGCTTTCTGTTCCAGGGAAGAGTTTTATAAATTCAGGCTTGTGAGGGAGGTCCGTTTCCACAGTGATCAGTTCAATGTTTACTTTCGTCTTAGTCACCATCCTGGAAGGATGCCTCGTGTCTTTTGGTATTGCCGTTGTATCTCACACTGTGCAGAGGTCAAAGTTAAGCCAGACTGAACTTTGACCTAGTTTGCATCGAACTGAGAAAAACACATTCAGTTTGTGTAAAAGCAGTGAAAAATGTCTCATTGTGCAGTGCAAGCTGTTGAAACAAATGGGTTTTAGAGCACAGCAGCATGTTTGCTGCTTTGGTGTGAAAAGGGCTTTGCACTGCTACTTTCTGGTTATTTGCAACAAATTTTTTATTTCATTTAGGATGAACATCTCAGATAACTATTAAACAGACATTACATTCAAACTTGTTTGATTAGTTGATGGGGGGTTTTCATAAGCCCTTCTTGCAGTTGGCAAGTGATTGCAGTTGCAAAGGGTACACAACTGCAATCAAGAGTTTACAACTGGGTTTTGGTGTTCAATCAAGCTTCAGATTACTGCAGTATTCGCAGATATTTATCTGCTCTGGTCAGCATTGATGGGAACACAACACATGGGTTCACATGCTTATTTTTAACATGGTGCTGCAGACGAGGATGAAAAAATGGGGAAAATCTCCCTTTTCCTTCACAGATACACATGTTTACCAACCATAATAATTTACATGGATGCTCTGAAACTGACAACAACAACTCGTAGTATATAAAGAGATAGGACTGATTTATTCAAGGCAGCTGGCAACTCATTCTCATCCCTGTTGTGTAGAGCTGACTTTTTGGACCAACACTGCCAGGAGAACTCAATGTCATTCCTTCATATGGCTTTCAGGCCTGTTTTCTTGGAGTCACTTGTAATTACTGTACACAACGTCACTTATCCTGAAGCCCCCAGAACTTTAAAGGTAAAACCATTATTAGAGGCAACGGGAGATGATTTAAATGTTAATGTTTGTTTCTGGTTAGTGAATTAAATGCTCTTGTCAAGCCTTACTATGATACACAACATTTTTGACACCCTACCTTCTAAAGATCTTTTGCATAGACAATAAACACGCCTCCTCACTTCCCATGGAAAATGAATGTGGGTTCGTGTGATGCAAGTGATTTGTCGCATGCAATAGACACTAGCTGCATCTTGCTTTTCAGGTTGTTCAATAGAACATGTATAAACATAAAGTCATTTTAAACCCTGACAGATCCATACTTACGTTGTTCTCTAATGTTAAAGATTCTCAGTAAATCCTCCCTCCATCACCACCTTACAAGGTTCTGTGGTAGAGTGCGTGTCTAATTAGAAATATCTTGGGTCTTTAGTGAGATCTGTCTTTAGTGCCTCATCTTTAGAATCTGGTTAAAAGATTAAGGCTGAAGTAACGTTTTTATTTCAGAATTAAGCCTTTCATATAAAGCCAAAAAGAGGCTGGTCAAGGAGGTTGCATGACTGAGCTAGACTTCGGTGATGCGGTTTATATGCATGAATCACTGAACTGAAATGAAGCACGAAGCAACTGAAATGAACTGGGTCATAGGAGGTTAAGGAAACTTTTTACATTAACTTCCAGTTCTATACTTTGTAACCCCACTAAATAAAAATATATGTATAATTCATAAAAATAAAATGAAATCATTTTTACTTTTTTTTTTTTTACACTGGCCTTGTGTGTAGCCCCTCAGCTCTTGGCCTGTCTGAAACCAACTGAGGTAGGTGTTTTTTTTGTCTGTGTTTGCTGGAGGTGTCTTCCATTTAAAAAGGATTTCTTTCCCTCCACTGCCTGCAGCCGTGTTTATGTTCAGTTTGAGAGACTGCATCAAAGGTTTGGTGCAATCTGTTGGTTTTCTCAGGTATTCTACCTTTTTGGTATTGGACTGAACTGGAATTACCTACCCTACCCTGCATGTTTTTGGACTGTGGGAGGAAGCCGGAGTACCCGGAGGAAACCCACGCAAGCACGGGGAGAACATGCAAACTCCACACAGAAAGACCCATGGGCCGGGAATTGAACCAGGAACCTTCTTGCTGTGAGGCAACAGTGCTTGATCTTTACAAGACTTCAATCAAACAACTTTTGGTGTCAGAAGCTACAAAAGCATCTGAGATGCCCAAATGTAATCAAAGAGCAATTAAAACCTACAATCAAACTGAAACGGAAAAAGAGAAAAGAAGATAGAAATGAGTTAAAAGGTCGTTATCTCAGTGTTCAACAAACCCTTTAATCTTTCACCATTTCTTCAAATTAGTTATGTACGTTTATGCTTGTAACTAAGGAGATACTCGTCAATATTCAAAATAAAATCGGAAAAATTTAATCTGTACATCTAATATTACTCCACACAGATCATCACTCCAAAAAATGATAAAAGACACCATATATGTATTATCTGAGACACCATCAATGACAATGACAGCATTAAGCAGTGCAGTGAAGAAAATATCCCTTGGCTATGTGACTACCAAGAACCTTACACTGATGAAAACACAAGATCTATGAGCAACACTCTGCCCTAGGGCTCCTGCGTTATGTGTTGGTGATTGTAAACCTGTTGTGGATATCTGTTGATGCTTGGTGGCCAGTTTACTAATATGTGAAAGACCTGAGTTGTTTGAGTTGTTGCTGGACTAGTTATGTTGCTCCAGACATTGAAACTGCAGAGGTCACAGTGGGAAAAGAACCTACCAGCAAAAGAGTGATTGTTAAAAATAATAGATCAGTGTCTGAAAGCAGTAACCTGTTTGCTCTTAGAAGCTTGGATCCATGATAGCCTCTTGCCTCAGTGGTTGGACTTTAAAGAGTTACTATAATCTAGACATCGGGCAGCTGTGCTTTAAGCCTAATGCTTTTAGAAACATTTTGGTAATTAAAACCTTCTAGTTCCCATTGTCACACTGCCGTGATAAAAACAAACAGCTGGTTCTGCATGGTGCAGGCTGTAAAATAACACCCACCATCGCAATCCTTCAACTTGTTTCGAAAATACAAGCTTTACATCAGTTTTGGTTTGGTGATGATAGACCAAGATATACCAAAAATGCAAACATTTAAAAATGATGTGCTGGTGATTGTAAACCTGTTGTAGCTACCTGTTGATACGTGATACCTTCTGAGCCTGAAAGTGGCGTATAATGATGCACGAAGGACACTTTGAAAAAAAGACTGTGACAGACGGGTGCACGTGAAACGCTTGTGGCGGCACGAGTCAGCTCTTTACAGTCTGTCCTAAGGGATCTTAATTTTAAATTCACTGGCAGGCTAAATGAGTCTAAAAATTGAAATAATCTTGCTGCTGTCACATGTTAAATTTAGTGCTTTATGCTGTCAGTCTGAGCAGACACTGGCATAGTTGTCTCTTAAAATAATGTACGTTTGCTTTTATTTGTTGTGGCCTTTTATTTTTATCTTTTTTCTGGAACCTGAGTCTGTCATAAAGTCCATCTATCTATCTTACACAAAACTGATTTATACTCACTCTGAATGTACCAGATTCCATGTGTCATGTGCTTTATTTTGACAAATACAGCATCTTTGCCCTCAGAAATCACATCTACCTATGCAGATCTCATGGGTGAATATGCCAGGAGCGGCAGGAAAGGAGTGCAAAGAAGCAAAAGCAGATGAAGAAGAACAAGCAACAGCACAAGAAGATGCAGCAGAAAGAGATGAAGTGGAAGAATAAGAAGTAGCAGCACCAGATGATGAAGAAGAAGATGAAGAGGAAGCAGCAACAGAAAATAATTAAAAAGGCAATTTTTAAAAGGCACAAGTAGTGGGATCAGAATCATTTTGATAGTTATATCAGAAATATATAAAAATGCCTATTTATAACACCTGTTATAGGAATAATTGTTTTTTACTTTTTTTACTTCATTGAATATGTTTATGTCTACACATGCAATCTAAACTCGCATTTCCTTTATTCACCAACCTTCATTATGCAAGTTCACATAGCATATAGAAGTTCATTTTCTAAATAAGATTGAGTTTTTATTGTATGTTTTGCACCATACAGTCTATCCAGTATGTACATCATGGAAACTAACCTTCAGGTCACCATGTGCTGGCAAAAAAAAAGAATGCAAAATTTTCCAAGGATGCGTGAAGTTAAAACTAAACTTAGCTCAAAATGGCCAAAAAAGCAAAAGGCCAAAAGCCTCAAAGAAATAGAATATATGCTTCAGATCTACATTTACCCTGGGTATGATGGTTAGATCTGTGTTTATTTTGGTGAACTTTGTTTCCTGTAGTACATGGTAGAAACATTTTGAAGTCATGCTGGCTGATGATGTTGTATGCTGCTTTATTTTCAGGCTATTTTTCAACCATTGAAATCAATGTTTATATGTTTACATTATTGGTATTTTTCACTTTTTTCTAAAGTATTAAACAAATTAGCATGCTGGTTAGAAAATATTTATAGAAAGTAAGTTGCAAAAACAATTTTTTTATATTTTCTTCTCTTCTATCCACAGCTCATTAATGACAATTACTGATGATTGGTATAAAGGAGTATGAACGTTCAATTGATATGGCCCTATTTGACAAAAATATTAAATAAAAAGGGTTTGTTTTTCTTAAGTTTACAGGAGGTACCAAGATGTAAACAGTGGAATAATTAAACGCATCAAGATGAACGTCAGGGTAAAACTTTAAGCCAGTCAGGTAGACATGATAGTTTTTTGTGCAAATCAAAAAACTTTTTTCAAGATAAAAAATCTGCTTCATAGTGACAAGTCTTAGGACACTAATGATATAATTTAGTTTTATTATTAAGTAGTGGTTTTACTCCTTAATGCAGCTATGCTGTGTTTGGAGTTTGATCTGTGTGTGTAATACGACCTCCGCCACCTGTGTGAATAAGACAAGTTTTAAGTAATTCCTGACAGAGTATCATGTTCCATGTATCTGTGGCCATCAATCAAATCCGGCCACATTAACTCACTACTAATATTTTTTGTCTCTTTTTTTTAATGCATTTTTTTAACATACTCCTTGACAAACACTCTTTGAATCATTATGAGTCAAATATTTAACTCTTTACAAAATTTGCAAACAATAACAGAAAGCATTTACATATGAATACCCAGCATGAGCCTCAGCTGATGTCACTCTGCCCTGTAGACCACTGCCTGGTATTTTAAAAAGCCCCTCTGCTCCTGCTTCATCTTCTTGACTCTTATAATTTGCTTTTCTTTAACCAAAATCCAGCTTAACAACATCCTATTGGAAAGCTATGTGTGATGTCGAGATGTTCTTCTGCTTTGGAGAAAAGAAATGACGCTCATTCTCAGCCCTTTGAGCTGAATGAGAAATCATGTGAAATCTTTACACCTCCCTGTTATGCCTTATGCATTGTTTATTTGAAATTTTTTTTGTAAAACACATACAATATCATCATATTTCTCATGTCATCTCCCCATCGGTCCCAAACTGACAATACTGATTTGATGATTCACATGCGTAACTACAAATGTGTTTCCTAAGAGAATGAAAACAAATGAAAATGTACACAAATGTACACAATGCATCTATAGGTAGGTCATTGAAAAAGGAAAGCAATACACAGAGAACCCTAAAACGTCATATATCTGACCAGATACCTTTCTTCATGAATATTTGGTACAAACAGCGAGAAAAAGGGTTAAATATGAGACACTATGATGAAGCAGAAAAGTTCACCGAGGAAGAGCTCCAACCTAAACTGGAAGTGATCTCAGCTGTTATTGGTCACATCCAGCTCCCGAGGATGGCAGAGTCCGGCAGAGTCCCGGCCTGCTACTTATGAAAGGACGACAGAGAAGAAAACTGATGCTTTTGATGCTGAGTTGAGGGTCCAGGACATAAAATAAAACCATCTTCCATCGAATCAATTGAGTCATGAAGCAGAGCCTCCCCGTGGACCCCAGCTCCAACGCCAACGTCGCCCTCTCATAGAAAAAGAAAACCGAAAGGAGACCAACGAGTTTCAATGCGAATGCATGAAAGATCCTTCCAAAACTTGGTACTCCCTAGCATGTTAGCGGTGAATTGCTTGGTGGCATCTACAGCTCAACGCAGAACTTCAAAAGATAAATGATAACGTTGAAAGGAGAGGCATAAACCAGGATTTAAGATGGAGTGAGGGCATTAGAGAGCTTTTGTCATACACATTCCAACAATGGTGGACGTAGTTCTCAGTAGGCATGCTGAACTGGGTGCAACCCTTTTGTGGGTCAATAACAGCACATTCTTACTCACGTCACATGTCCACGTCTCAGATATACATCCAACGCAAGCCCACGCACTTAAGTGACACAATTCAGATTGATTAATCGGAATTGATATTCAGATCTTTGTGTCCACAAAGTCTTGACATAATCAGATATGTATCAGTGGAAACAAATGGCCACGGTCCCTTCAGGCAACTAGTGTGAACCTATGCAAAGTGGCGGGCTAACTTCAACCATTCAAATGAAGCACAACCACGCTTAACCAGTAAATCAACATGAGTTATCTTTGTCAACTGCTATCATTTTTTAAATCTGGCCATAGCTAAGAATTTAGGAAGCCATTTTTTCAGCGCATTTGTGCTTTGGAAACAAAGCAAGGAGCCTATACGTGACTGTCATTTTTCATTTCGCCGTCTAGTTAACATGTTAAATGGTTTATCGTGTTGTAAATGTCTGACGGCACCGCTGTGGTTTTTTTCGGCGGGGTTCGGCCGAAGGAGCCGGGACCAACACTAACTTTGATTGACAGACGGTGGATCACGTGACCTAATGCTTCGTCCATTGTTTAAAGTCTATTATAGAAGTGTAAGGAGTAAAAAAAATAAACAAATAAATAAATCAGCATCGTTACAGAATGTGAACTGGTGACCCGATTTCAGAACAATGTTAAGACTTAAAAATGAATCCTGTACCCCAATTTCAAGATTCAAATGTTTTTCTCATCAACTCTTTGAGTTAGCTGCTAAGGTGCAGGTAAAAAAAAAAAAAAACAAAAAAAACTATAATAAACTAAAGCCAGGGCAGCACGGTGGCTTAGTGGTTAGCACTGTTGCCTCACAGCAAGGTGGTTCCCGATTCAATTCCCGGCCCGGTGGGTCTTTCTGTGTGGAGTTTGCATGTTCTCCCCATGCTTGCGTGGGTTTCCTCCGGGTACTCCGGCTTCCTCCCACAGTCCAAAAACATGCAGTGTAGGTTAATTGATCTTTCTAAATTCTCCCTAGGTGTGCATGTGAGTGTGATTGGTTGTTTGTATGTGGCCCTGGATAGACTGGCGACCTGTCCAGGGTGTACCCCTGCCTTTCGCCTGATATGCGTCGTGATAGGCTCCGACAGACGGATAAAGCGGGTATAGATAATGGATGGATGGAAACTAAAGCCAAGTCTGTAAAATTACATTGCGTTAATGCAGTTTATGTGCACATACAGTGGCCACATCACAACTGTGACACCGCAGAGGTGCCTGCTGGCAGCCATCTGCACACAACAGTGTCATTTAAGTACTCTTTATGCAGCAGATTATTGGCAATGGCACTTTCACTTAAGACCTTATTAACGTTTACTTTGCTCTTATTCCTGTGTCTGTGTGTACACCACAGGACCTGAGCACAGTAGTAAAAATAATGATAATAATAATTCATTTTATTTATGGGCGCCTTTCTACACACTCCAGATCACTGTACAAAGTACGTAAGTAGTAGTTAGTTTGGGGTATATTTCTGCTCCCATCTCAGGATAATTAGTGACCAGTGATCATCCCTGGTCAAACATACACTGATTGACCTAAAACACAAATGCTGGACTGGTCATTGTTATTTTAAAAAGCATTTACAACTTTGTTTTAAAACTTAAAAGCAGAAGTGGCTGGACATGACAAGAGCCCCTAAAGAAAATCAAATGGATCTAATTTCCCTTTGTGATTATTAAATTATTACTGAACTGAACTGAAAATGGATAATAAAGTCAAGGCCCTCTATCTATTATGTCACTTTTGCATTTGTACTGGTAGTACAAAAATAAATGTTTCAAAACTGGAAGAGACAACTGAGCAAGTTACAGAACAAAACAGTTCATCAGTTGGTGTAATAGAAATTAACATCCCCCAGACAAATATGTTGTCATTCTTAAAGAAAGAAAAACTCACAATGGTCACTGAAATAAAATGAAACTAACTAATGTAATAACAAATAATTTACTAAACATTGACAAATCAAAATCAGACATTTCTTTTTAACTGTGGCTCATAATAATAATAATAATAATAATAAAAATAATAATAATAATAATGAAACTGGCCATGACAAATTTGCTGGTACCCTTAGAAAAGATTGAAAATAAATTGAGCATAATGACATGTTAAACTAAACTGTGTCTTTTAATTAATATCATAAGTGTCTTCAATCTTGCAGTTAGACGAGTCTGACTAAAGGATAAACAGTTGTCACCTGCTGTTTGACTTCACCCTCTTTACCACACTGAAGATGGACCAGAAAAGGCAAAGTTTTTCTGAGGAGATCAGAAAGAAAATGATAGACAAGCATGTTAAAGCTAAAGGCTGTAAACCCATCACCAAGCAGCTTGATGTCCCTGTGAATACAGTTGCAAATTTCATTCAGATGTTTAGGGTCCACAACCTCCCTGGATGTGGACACAAGAGGAAAATTGATGACAACTAAAGAGACGGATAATATGAATGTTAACAAAAGAGCACAGAGCCCTTCCAAAGAGTTTCAAGGTGAACTCCAAGGTCAAGGTACATCAGTGTCAGATCACAGCATCCATCGCTGTTCGAGCTGCAGTGGATTTATCGGAAGACGGCCAAGGAAAACTCAACTGTTGATAGCAATTTGTAAAAAAAAAACAACAAAAAAACAGACTGAAATTTGTAAAATGGATGCTGACAAGCCTTAAAGCTTCCGGTGAAATTTCCTTGAGACAGGTGAGACAAAACTGTCATAGGTTATATGTTTACGTATGGAAAAAATAAGCAATAAAAAAAAACAACACACTGTATCTACTGCAAAACATGGGGAGGCTTGGTTATTTTCTGGGGCTGCTTTGCTGCATCTTGCACAATGTGGCAGGGTTCAAGACAATCAAGACATTCTAGAGTGAAAGGTGCTGCCCAGTGTAAAAGAGTTGGCTTTCAGTTGAAGGTATTGGGTCCTTCATCAGGATAACCACTCAAAAAACACAAGAATGAAACACTGGACTATTATGAGGTGGCTTTCAATGAACCTGGAACATGTGTGGAAAGAGATTAAAGAGATGCAGCCTGGAGAAGAAACCCTTCAAAACTGAGACAGCTGGAGAAGTTTGCTCATGAGTGGGTCAAAATACCTGATAATAGGTGCAGACGCTTCACTAAAATGTACAGAAAAGACTTTATTGCAATGTTTGCTTCAAACAGTTGTGCAACAAAATATTAAGTCAAGGATCCCATCATTTTTGTCTAGGCCAGTTTCATTATTCATTATTTTCTTATTGATTCTCTTGAAACTCAATTCAAAACCTGTCTTATTTTCATAAGTCAGTAATGTATTATCACATTTGTCAGTCTCAAGTTATTTCAGACCACTGAAATAAAAAGATAACAACAATTATTCCAACAATGCTTTTTTTTTTTTTACTTGCATAGCATTTGAATATAATTGTGTTTAATAAGTGCATCTGAATGAACAAATGAAATCTAAACCCAAAAACTTGTCAACATTATCATTTTGTCTTACTCTAAAAGAAAAACTGTCACTAACTTACTGCTGTCGGGTGGAGGAGCTACATTAAAAACACTGCAGGTCTGAGTGCCTCAGTGCTACAGCCCCCCCCCCCCCCCAAAAAAAAAAAGAAGGGGTGAGGTGATTTTCTATGCACACACTTTTAAAATATTTGTGTTATTGCTGTTTTTATTGATGATTTATTCTTTCATTTATTTGTCTTTAATCTTGGTATGAGTGCTGTGTCACCTGAATTTCCCTATCTTATTTGTCTATCTTGTCTGTTTTTAACAACTCAAAGCCTCAATTTACTGAGAAAAGTATATATATATATATATATATATATATATATATATATATATATATATATATATATATATATATACACATATACATATATATATATACATACACACACACACACACACACACACACATACATACATGTATGTAACAGTATATTAGTGATGAGCTCCACAAAATGTCCAGCGCCCACAGAGTTAAACTACAGGGTGCCACACAAAGCATGTTTCATGTCAAACCAAAAGCTGGCATGGAATTAGAAACATTCCCATTCAAGGATTTACACCTTAAAACAAAAGTACAATGTTGCTCAGAGCTACATCACTGACACAAAGTAATATGTGTACACCCTCCCAAAACAAAAGGACTAGAAATAACCAAATAATGACTCAAATGTGTTATGTAACAAACTTTCATTGCTCCGAGTAGGGGAAGAATGCTTGACACCAACTTGTACAAAATATTGGAAATCAAATTAGGAGAAATTATTTAAAAAGGTTAAACACAACTACTTCAATCCAATCTTGACTTGGCCTCATGTATATCGCATTATTGCACTGTGTTGTTATATTCCAAATTAAATGTGTTGCAGAGAGGAATAGCGTTCTTTTTATTTAAGGCAATTAGTAATTGCTGACATCCTATTCTGTTTATTTCTTTTCAGGTGATTTAGTGCCTAACTCATCATGCATTATTTGTCAGTGTCGTAAGCAGATAATGTTATCTCCATGAACAGTCAAGAGGAACCCCAAGTTTCTTTTCAGATAGACTTTTCCGAGCCAAACACACACACACACACACACACACACACACACACACGCACACACACACACACACACACACACACACTGGAAAACATGATCAACTTAAGTATGTTTTTTTTTTTCCTTGAAAGTCATCAGACACTCAAATCTTCTCTATCTCTCTAAAATGAAACACATGGCACACCATGGCAGCAGAGCAAAAGGCGAAATGACACTAAATGAATAAAGCTGGTGCAGGGGCCAGGCTTCGCGCATTTTCTGGCGCTGGGTCCAGAGTGATGTTGCAGGCGGAACGACCTTCCAAGCAGCCCGACAATTTGGGCAACTTTTACACCCAACAACGGTGGGAGTCACAATTTCACCAATTGACGCATCCGCCAATGAAAGGCGCACACACGGACTTGTTTCCCCTGATGCGTCGTCTTGTCTGCCATTGTTTAGAAAAACAAACAAACAAGCAAACAATCAAACACTCACTCACTCACTCGCGCCGCCGTAAAGCTCATGATGCCGAACTGTCTTCGGCCGTCCGCGCACCTCCGGAGCTCATCACTCCGTCTGCAGCTGCTCGCCGTGCCCGTCCGTCCGCTCAACGCCGCTGTCACTTTACCCCGACTTTCAACTCGGCGTCAGACTGAGGAGTTCAGCCCCTCAATTACATCTCATCTACCGCCGCCGGGAGGAATTATGTCAAAGTATTTCAGAAGCGACTTAAAGTGCAAACATAAATCAACCAACCTGGTCCTCGCGAAGCTCGAGAGGGGTAGTTTCGCCTGTTAAAGGGCTTAGGACAGGCTTTTTTTTTTTTTTTTTTTTTTTTTACATACGTGACGCCCTTCCCTTTACTTCCTAATTCCATTATTCGTCAATATAACAGAGCATTTTCCGCGGACGTGCTTTTACCCTACCTCGTAAAGGTCTCCTGAAGCCATTCTGGGGTGCGGACGACGGCGGCGCGGCGGTCTTGCCTGCCCTGCTGGGGGTTTTTTTGGACACTACTCACTCGGCGTTTCGCTGAAACCCCCGATGGACAGGAATTAGCGAGCAGCCTTGTTATTCTGAGCAATCCGCAGTAGCAGATCAGCAGACAGTGTCAATCGAGCCCGGCGCTATGCGATGGATCGCTCCACACTTAAAACAAACAACCATCGGGGCGGTGCTGTTTACCCAGACCCAAGTCGAGGTCTGAAAAATTAAGTCCGCGGCTGGGAGAATGCACAGCCTGGTGGTCTGCGCGGTCTCCTCGGAGCTCCCCTACAACCCGACTGCTCAACGGGAGAGGAGATGTCAGATGTCCTGTTTTCTTAGGTTCACTCTACCTGTCCACTTTCCTGCCAGAGTCCCGACTTAACCTGGCTTTCGGTTCACGAGGGGGCGAAACGCAACTATGAATAATCAACATTACCTACGGAATGCTGCGAAGCAAATTCTGTTAGTTCATTGATTTGTGGACCATCACGGAACCAGTTGGACTGCAACGTAAAAAAACTCTGAGAAATAGAATATAGAGGCTGAAAGGTCTTATTTTCATTGTACAACCATGAACAAACATTGTCAGTTGTTTTAATTTAGTTATAACATGGTACATTTGCGGTTACTCAGGGGTGTGTTGTTGATGTGTTAAATATCACATCATTAGGCAAACTTCCTGTACATCAGTCCCAGTAATTGTTCCCCCATAGGTGCTTTTACAATTCTTTTAAAGTCATAACAATATCAAAATATTCAGCATATTTGCAACAATCATATTAGGTCCAGTTGAAATATGAAAAGTGTGGGAGGCAAAATATTTTATTAAAATTAACTTTCCTTAAATGCTTCCCACACAAACTACTCAGCTCAACCACTGATTTGGCAAGTTGAGAAATCAGTTGCACATTCGTTTTAACTCAGACATGCTGTTTATATGGAATAATGCTGCCTTATTTATGTTATTGGTGCGTATGTCTAGGGAAAGTATACGGTAATGCTGGAGAAAGTTTGATCATTTGGTTGTAATGTGGACTGCAAATCATTAGTCTCAGAGGGATAAGAAGCACTGAATATAACTATGTTTTTTGTTAGTAAAAAAGAAATTCATTGAACCCCATCCTACTTTCTGATGAAAGTTTAAGCCGGAGAGCTAGATGGTCTGTTGTGCTTAAAAATAAATAAATAAATACCCAAATTGAAATTATTACCGTAAAAGGTGAAGGCTCTCTCTTATAATAAAAAAATTCACATGGTAAAATTCCACATCATTCAGAACACAAAATGCATTTTACTTAAGCTGAAAAACAGTGACAAGAGTGTAATCCCTAGTTTTATTATGACATCTAATAAAAGAGACGTCGGTCAGCAAACCCTCAGCAATCATCCAGCATTTAAACCTTATAGGATTCAGTGAGCTGGGCATACGTCACTTCGACACTTGATTAAGAAAGAAATTCTTCTGAAAGTTGTGTGAAGAAGGGATATCATCATGTCAAAAAGTAAAGAAATAAGTCTTGAACTCAGACACGAAGATAAAGGATGCTTACCTGACGTGGGTAAGCATTGCTGACACTTCCAAATGTTTCACTGTGTCTGCAATTGCCCGTTGTTTCATCATTGCAAAGTACTAGGAGACAAACTCCAAACAAACCTGGACCTTTCCAAAAGTTTAGGTGTAATAAAGAAACATAATTCCCAATAACCAATCCTGTGCCAATAACCGCTTAATTTCTATTCACAAAGGCCTGCAATGACTTTGCCTCTTTTTATCATAGACACAGTTTTAGACAAGTTTAGTAACGGCTTCCAATACAGCTTTGACAATGTAATGCATCTATGTTTACTTTGAATATTATGAAAAACAGTTTACGATGAATCAGTGCAACCTTAAAAATATAATTCAACATCTGAGACCCTCATCTCGATATCTTAAAAACAAATTTTTCAAGACCATTTCAAGTTGCTTCAGGTCACTTACTTAATGGCCACAAAAGCATATATCTGAGTGCCTAAAATGAGTACAGAGTGTAAAACTCTATGATAACACAACCCACCACTTTGTATGAAACCACCTTGGCCTGAAAATATGGCCTTTATTGAGATGGTCAGACTTGCAGGGTTTCATGACGTCACACATCTAGTTTAGAGAACCATTGTCATTTTTACCCAACTTCAAAATTTGGGTAGCCATTATAATTATTGTTGGAAGTGGATTGCACAAACCAGAAACACACTGATTATATAAGAACCCCATCTTGCATAACAGGGGGATAGGGTGGAGAGGAGTAGCTGACCTCACCCCCTGAAATTGGCTGCTATAATCAGAGGTACAGTATAATGTGTTATATATATGTGCGTATTTTGACCTAACCATGTGACAGCTCTTTCATTAAGAACTCATTAAACCTTTATAAACTTACTTACTAAATGATATGAATGTCTCTTTTACAGACAGAGTCATTTGCTGCTTGATGTTATCACACCTCTGAATAGACAGATAAAGCAGGTAGAGTTCCACAGGGTTTTATTCTGGGGGCTCTTTATATCCTTCATGTTTGTTGGTGTAAAGCAAAAACAATATATCACAATATTTATAGAAAATAACACACATATTTAAGGAACTTAGTGTTCCCGGGGTATTATAATCCTTAAAAGGCTTTTAATTATGCACCTCTAACAGATGAATAACTGGTTGTTATAAAATTCCTTTCAGTTAAACAGAGTCAAAAACAGTGAGCACATACTGCATTCTGCTGCAGTGTACTTCATGTGAATCGTTTTTCTAAACGGAAGACAAGAAGGTTTTGAAACTTTCGAAGTGATTGGAAAATTAAATTTACACACTATCAAAAAAAAAACAGTAAACAATTTCAAAACAATTGCAATTTACATAATTAAATCCAGTGTCATCCAGTCTGTTATGTACATTTTAATTTAAACATTGTTTTGTCATCCTTTTAAAGGTTTATGGTTTGCCACAAAAGACAAATGTGTAAAAAAAAGTCAATATTTTTCCTCTTAAACGTTACCTATGCCCTTAGATAGGTGATAAATAAGTAGCTTGTGTTGGTATTCAAGGGGGCAATCGTATAATCACCATCCTCCAGTTATGAGTGCCTGAGTGACCCATTAAACAAGATTAAAAGGAGAGTTGATGTAAGAAGGAAAATAATAAGTCAAACACAAATAATTAAAGGAGACAAAACCATTTACTAGGAGCTTGATGATTTTGTGACAGTGGCAATTATAAAAGGAAAGTTTCAGCTCCATAAAATGATCAGTCTCCAAATAAACACAAATACCTTATTATGAGGAAGAGGCTCAGTTATATCAACTACGCTCTGCTTTTCTTGTCTAACAAACAGGCCCTCTATCTGCTGCAGGAACAGTGAAATCAGACTGATGGGACATTGTAGAGACTCACTGTCAGACAACTGTTTCAACAGCAGCTCCTCCAGCATAAACATGCTTCTCAAATGAACCAAGAACAAAACAGAGGAAAACATTTAACTTTTCTAAGGTGCCCTTGCTTGAGTCTTTCTCTTAATTTGAATGAGCATTTACAATATGACTGTCTTACAAAAGATTCTACATTGTTATTCCTTATTCCTTTTTTAAGTGTCTGATTATATAAGACAATACATCTCACTGTAAAGGAAAAGGTAAAAATAAAATACAGTTGAAAATATAGCTGGAAGTGGAAGACGTATTAATAATGACTGATAACATTTATACTATGAGAATTTGGGAGGTGATGAAGTGATGATGCTGAATTCAGATAGAGAGGATCTAATGCCTGTTTAGTCAGAGAACAGCCAGATGAAGCACATCAGAAGAGCAGGTGTAGATGGTGAACATGGTAATCTGAGGCAAGCTGAGGTGAAAGTAGGTGAAGCTGTAGTGAGGTTACCCAGTCAGCAAGGGGAAGGTAGTGAACCTGGAGCAAAAACAAATCTGATTGGCAGACTATCTAGCAGAGAGGCTGAGTACTGCAACATGATGACGTAATGGAAGGTAGGCGTGTGGGCTTATGCAATCAGGAGGAAAGGAGAAGGCCACACCCAAAAATGTTTAAGGAAGTTGAGATGAACGGGAAAAAAACACATCAGAAGATGGCCTGTATAGTCCCAGTCCCAGGTACGGATGAACTGTGATTTTTTTTTAATAACACTTTTCACTGACTCTGTAAACATCATGATGTTAACGAAAGACAATTAGGAGAAATTCATAAAGAGTCAGTCGAAGACGGCCACATCCAGCAAGAATCCCACTACATTTACGGTTCACACGTTAATGTGGGTCTGCAGGAGTGACATGATAGATTTATGTGCTGTGACCCCACGTGCCCCCTTACAGATTTCTTTTATTGTTTCTTTTTTGTCACAATTACATGTTTTAGTTTAAACACATTTTGATATTAGTCGAATATAACCTGAGTAAATACAAAATGCAGTTTTGAACTTATAATTTCATTTATTAAGAAAAAAGCTAGCCAAACCAATCTGGCCCTATGTGAAAAAGTAATTGCCCCCTTTGTTAAATCATGAAATAACTGGGATTAACCATATTTTATTAACCATAAGAACACTTCCTAATTTGTCGGTTTTATTTTATTAATAATATCAATATGTGAGTAATTCTGGCTTAATTTTTTTTTTTTTTTTTTAAATATATATTTGTTTTATGTTTAGGGCAGCATGGTGGCTTAGTGGTTGGCACTGTTGCCTCACAGCAAGAAGGTTCCCGGTTCAATTCCCGGCCCGGTGGATCTTTCTGTGTGGAGTTTGCATGTTCTCCCCGTGCTTGCGTGGTTTCCCTCCGGGTACTCCGGCTTCCTCCCACAGTCCAAAAACATGCAAGGTAGGTTAATTGATCATTCTAAATTGCCCGTAGGTGTGAGTGTGCATGTTTGTCTGTCTTTCTATGTGGCCCTGCGACAGACTGGCAACCTGTCCAGGTTGTACCCCTGCCTTTCGCCTACTATGTGTCAGGATAGGCTCCGACAGACCCCCGTGACCCGGTAACAGATTAAGCGGGTATAGATAATGGATGTTTTATGTTATTCTTATGTTTAGTTTGAGAGAGAAACTTGTCTGATAAATGGATGCAACCAGTGACTTGTGGATGTAGTTTTTCAAGCTCAACAATGGATTCGGTGCTGACAAGTAGCATTTCTCTTCATTTGAGTGCACACTTTTAATGTTTTGTCTCACATTAACAAGAAGACAAAAGTCAATGCATCTCATGCAAGAACATTTTGAGTTCAACGATTATCACACATGGACAGCCAAGGTGGCAAACATGGAGTCAAAAGTAGTTTGAAGACAGTATTATACAGTTTTCCATTTTTGTCTCAAGTAACATTTTATTGTACTTTCAACATTTACACCTATAATTGCAGGTGTATACAGACAGTGAGTGACTGAAAGATGGCAAAATCTGTAATCTTACACACTGACATCGACAGCAAGCTACGTCTATGTTGTATATCTCTGCTGACATGGATTGTTGTACCGTCCACTTTCAAATCCTGAACCCAACTGTGGCTTGAACACACGTGGAAGGTTTAGAGGTGTTGAAGTTATTTGTGGAGATGTAGAAAATGTAGAAAACATATATGTCTGACCAGCAATAGAGTTACAGCAACAGGAGTTGTGTGCATTCATGTTTGGTTTGGGAATCATTTTTGTCTTGTTTTTAATTTGATCTTTTTACTTTTTTTTTCATCTTTTGTTTTTATCTCTCATTTAAATCTATTTGGCATTTGTAAATTGGAGAATTGCCATGCAACAATTTCCTGAGAGCTATAAATAAAGTATTCTGATTTTGATTACAGGATTTTGGAGTTATGCCACTTTAAATATTCAGATTGTTTATACACTGTAGAATAATAAAGAATGTCTTCTAACTTGACAAATTTAAAAAGTATGACAGCATTGCTTGTCAGTGGCTTCGAAAAACTGCACAGAATGCAAACCGGTTATTGCCAGCTTGCATTTTGTGAATAAAGCAACAAACTGTATCCACTTGTTCAGATTAAAATGCTCCGTTAATATCTTTCCCCGGCCTAAACAACCACATCAAAGTTAAAATATACAAAACTGACTGGCAGAAACTGAACAGCACCTACCAGTGACATTATGCTCATCTCCATCTAGATCTCATCCCTCTGCCAACTTTGTTGCTCCGAGAACAGAATTAATTTGCTATTTCAGCAATTATCTTATGCGTTCTCATCCAACTTCCAACCTTCTAAATCACAGAAAGAAAAAAACTAATGCACAGATTTAAAGATCGTGGATGTAAATAAAAAGAGAATTTAAAAAAAGGAGGACTAATTTAAAAAGGGAGTATTTTGAAACAAGCTGTCTATAGTGAACTTATTTTAAATACATTTACATCTTTTTGTATAAAAAATCAATTACAAAAAAGGTTGGATACTATATAAATTGCAAATAAAATCAGAATGCAAGAATTTGAAAATCTCATTAATGAATTATTTATTTACAACAGAGTAAATGATATGTATCAACTTTATAAAGTTATGTATCAACTTTATAAATACGATATGTATCAACTTTACAAATACACACATAAAAAAATATGTGAAATTATGTCGAGGTCTGGACTGCAGGCAGGCCAGTTCGGTACCCAGAGTCTTCCACTACAAAGCTATGCTTTTGTAAGGGATACAGTAGGCAATTTAGGAATGTCTTGCTGAAAGATGCAAGCACCATCCCTCAACTAGATGTATTCTGTGAGCCTATGTTGCTCCAGAAATCTGTATATTCTATTCAGCTTTGGTCTTCATTTGGGTGCCATCTGCCCGTTCTGTAGGCACTAATTCACCCCACTGACATTGTAGATGCCAAATTTTCTTTTCAAGCACCGATAACAACTGGTTGACAGTGTCTCCCTTATTCCAAAGGGGAATGGAGATTTCCATGACAGAATCATGTCTGTATCATGATTCTACCTTCTAATCAGGG
The DNA here is from genome assembly GCA_014839995.1 of Xenentodon cancila. NCBI lineage: Eukaryota > Metazoa > Chordata > Actinopteri > Beloniformes > Belonidae > Xenentodon > Xenentodon cancila. Next base: position 18,396,846 of record CM026197.1, read on the forward strand.
CTTTTAGATGCCTAAAAGCTTGAAGATCACAAGGGCCTGTGATCAAAATGGATTAACGGTCCTGTCTCCTGGACATTGAGATTTATCCTCACTCTTGATATTGTATCTTAGATACACATATTCAGAGTCTTCTTAATTTTATATTGAGGAAAATTGATTTGAAATTGTTTCACTATTTGTTTAGCTTTTAGCAGACTGGTCAACCTCTGCCCTTCTTTACCTCTGCTCTGCCTATCCAAATTGTCCTTTTATACCAAATCATATCACTGACTTGTTGCTAATTAACCTAATCAGTTGCAAGATCTTTCTTACTCTTAAATAGGAATCGCCAGGAGAACACTTCTAAACATTTATATTACTGTAATGATAACCTTAATGTTAATAATTTCCTCTAGTTCCAAAATCACCATTAAAGCAATAGCAATCACATTGGAAGCTTGTGACACTGCCACATAAATAAGGTCCATTTAAGATAAGAAAATGTGGGCCTAAAATAGAGACCGGCTGCTGGAACGACAACACCAGATAGCACAGGAGATAAGGCAGAGAGTAGGCCAGACACAGACAAGCCAGATATTATAATACTCACAGGAGATCTGTGCAATTTTGTGTGGTAGATCTGGTCTGGGTTAGGGCACTGGCCAAAGCTTCAAATACATTTTCATCCAAGGACCTAAGTGGTCAGGTCCAGCTAGTGTGGTGAAAATTCTAGGTCCTGTTAATTACAGGCTACAATGGCAAAGACAAGATAAGGTTGACACCATACATGCAGGTAATCTCAAACCTTATTCTCGGGTCTGGTCCTTTATACCTGGGGATGGGGGATCTGTGACGCTGCCACATGAATAAGGTGCATTTAAAATAGGAAAATGTGTGGCTTTCAAATAAAGAAACAGGTATCTTGTAAAATGTTGCAAGGTGCAGTTGTTTTAAATGATTTTAAATGATTGCAGGATGGAATGGACAGACAGAATGGACAGACAAACAAACAAAAAAAAAACAAACTGATATGCCTTTAAGAACCAGGCTATGGACTGATGGGGGGTGGAGGTTTGGAGGACAGGTGACCAGAAGCAGGAAGCCCAATCAACTGTAAACATTTGGCTGAACTTGCAACTAAGGGGAACCATGTCTAAAGAAAGAGTTTGAAATCTCAAAGTCGCACCCTGACAACAAGACACGACTTGATTATTCCTAACTCAGAGTGGATTATTTAATGAACCTGTTTTTTCCTTTGGACATCTCTGCTACCAAGACTGTACCAACTGGTGAGATTGAGACATTTTTTTTTGTCTTAAGCAATGCATTGGACTGATTTGTTGGATGATTTGAGTTGTGGGAAATGTGCCTGTTTTGAGGCCTTGTAAATAAGGGAAAACTTTATAAATTGTGTAGGGGAATTGTAGTTTTGGGTTGTGGGATTGCGTATATATCACTGGGGTCATTGCGAGCATTTGTAGATATTAGTATTTGGCAATATAAAGGGTGAATTAATTGACTTGAGGCTGTTGAGAGCTTTAATTATTATATATTACACCAGAAAATAACAAAACAATAGTAAACATTTGCTTATTTGTACTCTTTCTTGGCAAGAGGACTTGGGGAGTTGTTAAAAAAAGTTGTAAAATTGTGTGACTTTGAAAATGGTGGCAGACTAGATTCTGAGGTTCAGAAAGCCTCGCTTGATAGCTCCATTAATAGAGAACAAAGTCTCAGCATGTACGTAGATCAGAAATGTAAGAATTTTAAATTTCTTTTGAAGTATTCATTAAAATGGTTGGAGCAAGGGGTAGATTGTATAAAGAACTAAGAATGAACAAAGGTAAAGGGAGCTGAGTAACTCAAAGTGCAGCAGTACTCCTAATAGTCAGACCTCTTCCTACTATCCACCCTCAAATATCAGTGAGCTCTTATCCTCTGCTGGTAATGTGTCCGGTACTCTTGCTTTTGGAGCCAAGCCTCATGTGCACACAGAGTTTCCAACCTTCTGAGAATCCCATGACCCCACCAATGTTCCGAACTTCGTGTAACAAGCTAAGACCTTTCTATCACTGAGGCCTCTAATCAATGCAGAACTTCTTGCCATGTTGTCAATGGTCCTAAAAGACTAAGCTAAGAGCTAATGGACAGCAGAGAAAGTTCAAATACACATATGGGCAGAGTTTAAGAGTTCGTTCTTTTCTCCCTACGATCTAACTGAGGTGGAGGACCAACGATGAATCAGAGTTGGTCCTCTGGACCAGTGTTTAAGAGACTTTGTGTATGACTACTGAGTATTGTGTTTAAAGTGGAAACCAGATGTGACTGAAGAGGAACTAGTGAGATGCATTACGAACAACTGTAATTCTGCACTGGTTAGCTGTGAAGGGGAACCGTGAAGACAGTCGGGCAGTTGGTAAAAGTTGGGTCCATGGTGGAGCATGATTGGGCCTCCAAGAAAGATTACTGTGCTAGGGTTAACACTCAGGCCACTTGTGGAAAAACCAAGAAAAAACATAACGGCAAAAGCCACCCAAGCTAATTTAGTAATGATCTGGACTAAACGGGGAGTTATCATATGCCAAAGTTAGGCAAAGCTAATACCCCAACCCTATTAGTCGTGCCAATTGAAACCCAAGGACTCTGAGGGGAAGCTGTGCTGAACACAGGCATTGCATATACCCTCACGCAGAAGAGTCTGTGGTAAAGGTTAGTGAGGGCAGGAGATAAAATTAGTACCAGAGACCCCTTGACCTTTTTTTTGGCTGATGACCAGTCTCACGCCACAGAAGGGAAAATTTAGCTGACTTACACCTGGCATGGAGCCATATGGACTAGAGAAACCCATACAATTACCAATGACAACTTGGTTTTCCCAATAATTCTGGGCCGGAACTTTCTATTAAAAACCAATGTCTAGATTAACTTAGGGGAAAATACATATGGTGTTCAGGTCCAGAAGAAACTGTGCAATTTTCCATTTCTTAACAGAACTCCAGGTTGCCTGACATGGACACCTTCTAATCCTTGAGTGAATTTGTATGTGGCTGTTTGCTTCCCATCATCTCAGGGATCTGTACTACCCCAGAGGCTCACGAAGCTCCAAAAACATCCACTGCAGATTCAAGGCCAGGCCTGGCCCATGGTGTGTGCGGAGAGGCTAGAACCAACGTCATCAAGCACCTCATACATACCACCATGAGATCCCAGTTCGAACCAAGGCTAACCATATTTCACCACTGAAGGCTAACATTATTGAAGAGCATGTGAGGCCCATGCTGGAACATGATATATTAGAACCATTGCAGTCAGTGTGGGCATCCTTGGAGGTGTTGGTTAAAAATGCCTGATGGACCCTAGCGTTTCTGCATTGACTACAGAAAGATAAATACTAAAACCCAACAAGATGCATACCCTATGCCCATTATACAAACCTTCTGGAGACCTTACATGGATCGTGGTGCTGTAGCTTTTTAGATCTACAGTCTGGCTATTGGCAGGTGGCTATGGATTCAAGCTGCAAGGCAAAGACAGCCAATTACACACCCATGGGACTCATTTCAAAGCCATGCTGTTTGGATTGAAGAACACAGGGGCCGCTTTCCAATGACACATTGAAACTGTGTTGGGGGATTTAAAAGGGCGCATATACTCTGTACATCAATGACATTATTGTATACTCTCCAACTCCAGAGACAGATGAAGACAAGACCTTGGCAGTGACCAACTACCACATTCCGCAAAATATCATGGCCCTTAAAAGATTTTTGGGACTGGTGGGTTGGTAGCACCCCACTTTACAGACCTTGCCACTCTGGGTTCCCTCCAGGTACTCCGGCTTCCTCCCACAGTCCAAAAACATGCATGTTAGGTTCATTGGTCATTCTAAATTTCCCGTAGGTGTGAGTGTGCATGGTTGTTTGTCTCTTTATGTGGCGACCTGTCCAGGCTGTACCCCTGCCTCTCACCTGTAATGAGCTGGGATAGGCTCCGTCAGACCCACGTGACCCTGCAAAGGATAAAACAGGTATAGAAAATGGATGGATAGATGAAGCCACAGTGCAGAAGCAGCGAAAAGCTAAACTCAAAGAACTTACTTTTTTCTCTTGAGTGATGAGGATGTGGTTTGGCACTACCTTCCTGAAATAACCAAGGCCTTTACAGTAATACAAAGATAATCTGTTTTTATATGTAGGTGTTTGACCTTTTTTTCATTCACAAGTATAAAGTTGTTTCTTTAAAGTTCTTTTGCAAGTACCCCCCCCCCATGCCAACATGGACATCAGTTATCACTGACTGCATTGAAATGTCCAAACACAGACTGAAATTGATTTATGATTTCTCAAAGTCATCTTGACAAAAAATGTATGTCCCCTTTTGATTTTGTAATTTTCTTTTATTTACTTACTTCAGTTAGTGACGTAATAGAGTTTTTAATACTCCCTTTTTTTTTGTTGTTGTTTTCATTTAGTTGAACGTTGTCACTGAGGTCAAACACAACCACAAGAGGAATCAGGGAGGAGACTCTTCAGCTACTTTCACACTGCAGGCAAAAAGTGAGCCACAACAGATTCTTTTTAGCCCATATCTGATATTCTTTTAGATGTCTGTGTGTCATTAGCTGTTCGATCAGATTTTTTTTCTTCCATATCAGACCTGGGTCACTTTCATATATGGTGCTAAAACTGATACGTAGCTCATGTTTTCTTGTCCGTTTTTTTTATGTGATTAAGGACACAATTCTGCACTTTTCTGCAATTTCTTTTTTTTTTTTTTTTTGAAGGATGTCTGTTTCAGTAAGCAGTCACGGCTCAGTCCTCCACTCCTGGTTCCGATCCCTCATCCACACACGTCTCTGTACAGATGTTGAAGCCATCACTTCACACATGGCCAATATTACATTTTTTTTCTCTCTTTTTCCTCAGGCATCCTCTTAGTATAATATGTTTATTAATTGGTCAACTTCCACTGCACGACAACTTAAATCATACATGCTCACTGCTGCTGCAGCTTTATTTACAGCCATACACCTGACGTACTGTGTTTGATGTCACTTAATAAAACTTTTGACACAGGCACATCTAAAGTAACAAAACACAAAAAAATAATAGTGGTGACACAAAATAAAGGGGGAAAAAGCAGTGACTCTTTTTTTTTTTTTCCACCAACAACAAATTGATTTCACAGACTTTGTTTCATTGTTCAGTAGCCTATGAAGTGACTACCACAACAGAGTGGCACTGATCTTTGATGAAATATAGCCAAAACGTCAGAACAAACATTTCTGTTTTATGCATTTGATAACTTACTTTTATTTTCATTTTTAATAAGGGGTTTAAGTTGATGATTTTTGTGTAGTTTACATTTTTGACTGTGCTGACTCCTTTAAAAACAGGAAAACTAAAAAAATAAATGTAACAACTGCATATCTCAGTTTTACCCAATTTATATCTCGCACTCACTACCACAAAACCACAAACTTATTCCAAGTCATTAAATAGCACAAAAGGGTTTCTGGGTCATTGTGCTAAATGGATCATAAGCAGAACAGATATGTTTTTAAATGCATTGCATTCACAGCACTGTTAATAAGTGTTTACCTAACTCTAGTATGATGTGTTTTTTCTGTTACAGTGTCTGTAAAACCACAATCTCATTGAGCAGAAGATATCTCAATATTTAGGCTGTCATTTTAAAATGCATGTGTTTGTAAAATGGTGAGGTTATACACAGAAACCTTGATTCGCAACTTGATGAAAATGTTATATTGTAGCCTGAAGGATGGCTTTATTAAGAAAATTACAGAAAATTAAAAAAATGTCTATTCATACACACAATGTCCTGAAAGGAGGCCTGTCAAAAGATAAAGTGTAAAGTTTGTCATGCAGTTTTACAATTGCTGCTATGTAATTGATGTTTATAAGACAATCTAGGTGGTAATTGATCACTGTAGCCTAAATTTGGCCACTATTTAAAAATTGCATGGTGCAGTGTTGTTACAGTGTAGCTCCATGTCACAACACATAAAACTAGATCTAGAAAGGAATTCTTTAAAGTTTGTCCTATCATATGATTAACTGAAAGAAACAAAGTCTGAACGAGAGGCAGTTTATGATGGCTTAGTGTGAAATTTGTGGAAAAAGAATAGCATAACTTTTTTGCACCTCTGTTACACATAAGCCAAGTGCTAACAAATTGAAAGTGGGAACTATCACCATCTATTGTGGTGGAATGTCACATACATGGTATGTCCCATCTCCTCATAGCTATAATAAGCCACATAGTTCAATTATACAGATTACAAAAAGGGGCAAAAATCCTTAGTCAGAGGCGAAATGCCAAGCAGTTGGTGCTCACCAGTCGTCACTGTGTACTGTGACCGCCAGTCATATAGTGTGAACACAACCACTTCAATGCACCCAATGGAAAAATGGTAAGTCATGTAGTCTGAACAGCACAGATATTTGCTAAGACTCAGTTCAAAGACCCATTTAAGGCAGCTTCAGGCTACATTCGGTCACACATGATAGGACAGTATGAAAAGGACTGGGTCATCAATGGCTGGTATTCAAACCTCATTTTTTAACAAAGCACATGTGAGAAGTGACACAGTAAATGACACAAAACAGCGCTGTAAATAGTTATTATATGAATATGGACCAAGGGAAGAAACAAGTGGTGTAAGCGTTGTTTTTCATGATTTTTTGCCATATTGCTACCTCTTCATTGCATGGATTAGCATGGCCAATCACTTGCCTATTTGCCTCCAAATAATGTTAGTCAGCTCAGCGTCTGGTGTGAGAACAAGGCAGTTTTACAGGTATGTGGTTTCCTTGTCACAAACCACATTTTGTGCACATGTTGCACACAAACCAAGGTGTCCATGACTATGTGAGAATACTTTTTTCAAGAACCGATTCCTGCAATGAGTCAGATGCCTGCACAAAGGGAGGAAGCAAAAAAACAAAATGAAACACAGCAAGAATAAAACAAATCTGTCATAATGTTTATTTCCAGTTTTAATGGTGCATTTTTTACTATGGATTTTTATATTGACTTCAGTTCTAGAAGACAATAAAATAAATCAATAATTTAATGTATATAACGCAGTAGGTGTTTGTATAATTCAGATTAATCTAGACCAAATGGTGGCTTAGATGGAAATTGTATGTTTGTCTTCTTCTAGCAGGCACGTTTGTGGCTCACTGGTGAGCATAGACAAAGTTGTTCTGATGATACTTTTTCAGATCAAATCTTGCTTTCAGGTTTAGGTTTTAGATTTTGATATGCAGTTCACCAAAATATTACTTTTATACCGATTCCACAAGGCATCTTTTCATGTAAAGGCAAACAATATTTGCCAAGGTCCAGGGTTTATTTTGGTTTACGGTGAATGGGGTTTTGGTTTTTATGGATCTTCTTGTTGTTCTTGGTTTACTCTTGTTAATCCCCTATCTTAGATATAACTGGAAAGTCTCTCTGGCTTTTGTTTGTTTGCTTTTGGATTTCCTGCCGCAGAAATGCTTTTCTTAAAATAAAAGCACATAATTTTCTATTTCTGCCTCGCTGGAATTTTATATTTGGGCCCTACACACCAACCCTGACAATATTTTTATATTTCAAGCAGTCTTACAGGTTTTGTTGGTCTATGTTGCTGAAATCAAGAAGCTTTGTGTTTATTATTGGATCACATTTTCTTTTTTTAAGTAAAACTTGTGTGTGACTACACAGTTTGTCAAATGAATGACTTGACATTATTTACTGTAACATGCTTTTAGTAATACAGTTTGGTAATGAATCTAATCTAAAATTGTTGTGTAATGATATATTCATATCTAGAGACAAAGTTGCAGATTCAAACCAACTAAATACCTCCCACTGCATTTTGTTCTAATAACAATGTAAGAAAAGCTATGATGACAAAAACGGATTTGAATGAATAGTTTTAAATCAATCCCGGAAGGGAAACTATGTTGATGCAGCTTCAATCACTTAGTAAAGTATACAGATCAATAAAACTGTTGCCAAGAGTGAGTATAACGAAGACAAAGAGAGCTGTGGTTGAAATCGCCTTGGTGTGGTGTGTCTTTTGCTTGGCTACAGTGCTGTTGATGCCACATGCAGCAGCACCAAGTAACACAGGTGATCTCTGTCTGTTAGCAGCATGAATGGAAACATGCCGAGATGCTCTTCCACAGTAACATGTTCAAGATCACACCATCTGTTGCTAACAAGTGCTGCAAGTAATCCAGCCCCCCTTCTTCTGGTTCGTTTCAGGCCTTTTGTCTTCTCATTGCAATGCTCCCCCTGTTTACCTACAAGCACACCAGTTTGCCTGTTTTACCTCCCGTAGATTTGACACTCCCCATTTTATTGCTGCTCCACATCCTTCACCTTCCCATTTCAGCTTGTGTCCATCTCAAGAGTGACAGAATAACCAGAGGAATTCCATGAAACGGAACAGCATCCAGACCAGCACAGGAAAAATGTGCCATAGATCACATTTTAAACAAACATCTGAAGATAAAGATGATGTGAAGACGACAGAGGTTGACCAGACCAGCAACAGGCTGCCCCTTAAGATGAGCCACACTAGAATATAAGATCATTTTATAAAAAATAATTAGATAAGACAATTTTAAAAATGTGAATTGATCATTCTAGACAATAATTTGTTTGTCCAACTGTCCAATTGGCTTGTACAACTCTAAACTAATAACAACAAAGTCACATGTTTCACTTCCTTCAGCAGAGCACGCTGACAATGTATAAGATGAAGTCTTTGGCTTGCTTTGGAATCAGTTGTAGTATTTAGTTTTAATACCACAAATCTATATCTCATTTGAATGACCCTGGTAATAATGCAAACTTTTTATCAATAACATGACCCACTCTGCTTATTTTCACCTTTGAAATATCAATGAAATGTACACTCGTTGCTCTCACCTACGAATTTTGCACTTTTAGTTCATGCTCTTACTTCTCATCTCAACTATTGCAACCCCGTCCTCTCTGGTCTTCCTTTCAAATCCATCAATGAAAGTAGTCCACTCATGAACACCCTCCATCAGTCATGTCTTTCCAGTGCTGCAGCAGATTCATTGACGTCCCATCTAATTTTGCACTGAATATAAGATTCTGCTACTTACTTTCAAGACCATCATTGGCCTCACAACCCCCTGGTGTTTATTCTGCACCAATATTCTGGGTTTGTACCTAAACTAGAATGTTATGACCTGTGTAGGATGGATCCTACCAGTAGGTGGTTCAGTCACAATGTCTTTCAGGCCAGGGCCGACTGAAGTTGTTCCAGGCCACACATCTGAAGTGTATTTGGGTGTCGGAGAAAAACATTTAAAATAAAGATTAAAGCCATGTGAAACAAAAATATAAACGCATAAAACAAAAACAAAACAATAAGATAAAACACTAAAACTAAGATCTCAAACGGATTTTGAAGCCAAAGTGAAAAAGTATGTTTTAAAAGAGGATTTACAAACAGGAAGTGAGTCGGTCTGCCTGATGTGTGAAGGTAGCTCGTTCCACGATTTTGAGATAAAAACTGAGAATGTGCATCACCTCTAAGCTTCCTCTTAGTCTTAGAGACGACTAACAGTAACTGATCTGCTGAACTGCTGATCTGAGGGAGCGTGAAGGAGTGTACGGCTGAAGGAGGTCAGACAGATACTTTGGAGGAGACCATGGAGACATTTAAACACAAATAACAGAATTCTAAAATCAAGGCAAAAACGAACCTGGAGCCAATGAAGTGATGCTAAAATTGGAGTAACATGCTCTCGTTTCCTTACACCAATTAAAAGTCGGGCATTCCAATAATCTAAACGTGTTGTGATAAAAGCATGGATTAAAATCTCCAAGTGACGTCAGGAAAGAAAAACAACTGAAGATGGAGCTCTACTCTTCACTGGTTCTCTCTGAGAGAGAGCTTTTCATCACGACGGCCTCCTGTGGAGCGTTTTCTCAGTTTCTGGCTAGCAGAGCATAACTTAGCTTTCTCCTCTATTGCTGTATCTTACCCTGGCCACCACAAATAGCTGCATACAATTTCTTTCATGCGCACCACCCCACAGTGGAGCTCTTCCAGCAGGCTTTCTCTCAGTGCTGGTGGAATGATGACACAATTACCCCACAGCAGACATCCCGACTGAACTGAGAGCTCATTCCTCCTAGACAGGTAAGGCTTCAAGCTCGATGTCATTTCTCCTCTTCCCCCTCAGGTGACAAGGTCCCGCACCTCAGACAATACTGGATCTGTACATGTGTTCTTTTTCACATGAGCAGATGTTACAGGGGCAGTTGTCACATCCTTGAATTAGAAGAGCTTAGTATGTGATGGTTCAGTGTTTTCGACAGGCCATGGCAATCTGGAAATCTCTTAAGCATTTCCATGATGGTCTGACTTTCTCCATTTGATGTCTTGCTGGTGGGAAGACGACAGCAGTGCCGACCACTGCATCCAGCTTGCAGCAAGTAAAGTGCTGTGGACCAAAAATTGAGGTAAGTGGTCGATGGTCAGTAAGTAATGTGAATTTTCTACCAAAATTGATGAAACTTCTTTACGCCGAACATGAGGCCGAACATTAGGGATAGAGGTTCAAGCTCTATATGTGAATAATTGCTGTCCACTTTGCTTCAGTTCAGATGGTGCTTGCTGGAGACCATATTAGTCAATCACGTGTCCCAGGTAATTGATTGATTCACTGAAAAACTCACACTAGTCCTCCATTCTCTGGAGCGTTGCATCCCGGTTCCATAAATGTGATTGTTCATCCAGTCCTGTGATGAACAAGTCCTCTAAGTAACACTGGACTCCTGGACCATTGACCATTACATTAAAGTCAACACGTATCCTTGTAGTTCCATCCTTTTTTATCACTGGAGGAATTGTTGTGGCCCACTTACTTGCTCACGGGTTCCAATACCTCACAATCTTTCCAATTCTGCTTCTACCTTGGGTTTTATTGCATAAGGAATAGGTCTTGTCTGGTTTCACCTTAAGCTTTACTTGGATATCTTTCATGCTTCCTAGCTCTCCATCAAACACTTTGGCATGCTTTTGCAGGACGTCTTGAAGTGAGCCTAATCCTCTATCAGCCACCATGACCTCCTCCTGCCATTTGAGTCGAAGTTTCCTCCGCAATTTACGGCCCAGCAAAGCTGGACAGCTTCCCAAAATTACCTACACTGGCAGCTTCATTTTCTGTTTGTTATGCTTAATTGTCTCGTCTACCAGACCCATCACTGGTACAGGCTCACCTGAACTTTGTCTCTGAGTTTGAGGTGCTTTAGTTTTTCCTTATACACAGCCTCTGACACCATGAAAACACGTGCGCTAGTGTCCACTTGCATCCGCACAGCTTGACCCTCTTGACCCAACATGCATCATCACTGTCCCTATAAGGCATGACACGCACTGCATCCTCATCATCTGACTCATGACTACACTGCTCATGCTGTACCTGCTCCATTCTGGTCACATGTTTCTTTTTGTCCAAGAAGACATTTTCTATTTTCGCTCTCTGTAGGTTGTTTATTTGCCTGCATTTTGTTTCTCGTATAAGCTTGTCCAATATGGCCCCTTTTCCCCACAATTTCTGCAGTCCAGATCTTTCCACCAGCAGTTTGGTGCAAGATGTGCAGCTTTTCCGCAGCAGTGGCATGGCTTACTGGACGTAGCTTTCTTGGAACACACACTTAGAACGCACCGCGTGAACTTGAGTAGCAGACCTCAGTCGTTGTGCCTCTCTGGAAGCCATCTCCATCGATATAAATTTTTTAAAAATCTAGGAGTGAAATTTTGGAGGGGTGTGGACAGGCATGGGCCAGGTACCAGAGGGAGGTGTATGTTCCTACGGTTTATGTGGGTGTGTTGGGGGGGCGTTTTACTACACACGTGACTGCCTATGTGCCTGTTGCATACTGTCCTTTTTTGATTAACCTAATTTAGAATGCCATTACTGGCATTCTAAATATTCTCACAAATATAGAGTAAAACGATTAAGAAACTTTATTTTAGGTTTGAGAGCACAATTACGATGCACGTTGACCTGCATCTTTACAAACCTGTCTTTTTAGACACTCATCTTCAACACCTCTGACACCTTCTTCTTTCTCCTCTTCTCCTAAATTGGCGGTAGTCCACTTCTTCTGCAGCTGCCGGCGATTGCAGTGTCATTAGGTGCGCCACCTACCGTAGGGGAGTGTGTACAGTAGGGCAAAACTACAAAACTATAGATTTTTTTTTTTATTATAGGAATTTTCATCCGACTTGTCAGGTTGCACCAAACTCCTCAACAGGTAGAATGTCCTTCCGCCCATTACACTCAACAGGTAGTCACAATAACATCCCCTTTGATATTGTAAGCAATGGAAAAGTATTTAAATCTCTCAGTATATGAGCTCCATTGCTCTGTTTTCATCAAATAAACCAATATTTTCCATTAGAGCCACACTTCGTTTTTCTGTTCCTTTACTTTAGGTTACTCACGTCTCTGTCTTTCAGTGATACTTCTACCTGCTTTCGCTTTGGGTTTTTACTTTGTCTTTTTACTTTGTCTTTTTTTCTTTTTTTTCACGCAATTTCTCAATTTTCTTTACTCCTTTGCCACGTTTTCCTCTCTCTCTGAGGTTGCCTTCACGCAAGGTGCAAGCGGAAAAACGAAACAAAACAAAAAACCCACAGTACATGAATGTGTCGAACTTCGTCGGCAGTTTTGTTGTATAGTAGTAAATAAGGACATTTGTATTGTTCTTGTCACCAAACTCAAAATGAAGATGTTGTCATACACTGACATAGAGGGGTATTACCGTAATTCCCATAGAACTATACGGCGTCAATACGCAACAGAAATGTTCAATATTTTGATGCATTGCTTTTAAAGAATGATCATTTCCAGAAGTATGTGCTTACGTGTACTTCCTTATACCCTATAAGTAAATATTAATCAGAAACCTTCCTCAGGAAATAGAAATACAATCATAAATTGGCTGTCAGTGTGACATTAACGTTAAATTTACTGTCTGAGCCAGAAAAGAAGTTTATCTTATTTGGATATTTTTGAAATAAACAGCAGATAAGCACATATGAACTTAAAAGGAAACACTAGTGTTTATTGGTCACATCATTTTCATATGGATTGCATGCCTTTCATAGATACAGTTTTATTAATCTCTGCTGCTGATGCTGAAAAAACCTGTTTTCATCAAAACACCTCCTACAGAGAGCATAAATAAGTCTACACTAAGATGAGAGATATGTTATGAATTTTTATTGCTAAAATGCACTTTAACATCTTCAGTGTTTTTTTTCTGAATTCTAATAAAAAAGTGGCATCAGAGCTCTTTAACTTGAAACTTGATACATTTACTCAAGACATGCATTTAGTTTTGACATTTGCCCAAAATGAAAGTTGCTTTCCTTTTCAGTTTAAATTGAAATCAACTAAAAGAATTGAGTATTTTTTTTTTACAATAAATACCATTAGACTGATACACTTTATATACCATGTTCTAATAAATGTAACATGAACAGTGTAAGATGCACTTAGTTGCAAATCAGTAAAATATGTAATAAAAATATTTAATATATCACAATTCTTTTCCATTTTAAACTTAATTCTGGTATATTCCATCTTCATCTGTCAATGCGAGACACTACTAAACGCTACTGTACCAGCACCGTTTCACTGAGCAGCCTTATCCAACTCAGTAGGTTTTTCATATGTGGCTTCCACCTGAGGAGGTAATGTGCTCAAATCACCAAGCTGTGATCTGGCCATGTTTAAACTTTGCCTTAAGGCTCAACAGTATCTCGCTATTCCATTGAGCTTGCTTCATATTACTTCCCTTTGGCTAAATTTGTAAATGAAACCTTATGAGATTATGAGATTAGGTTCAACTTTATTGTTACTGGACAGGTAGACGTATTTGTCTCTCTTTTCACCCCTTTGTTCACACCAGGGGCACTTTCACAATCTGATTAGTTCAGACTTTCAGTTTGCTCCTGGAGTGGGAGGTATATATGTATATATAAAAAGGAAAACGTATTGTTTGAATAAATCTTTTTTTTCTTCTGTCTGTTGGAAGAAAAGAAAAAACATAGCTTTATAAGTATGAATATTTTAATATCGATTTTAAAATGTTGTATTTTTAATATGAATATTAAAAGTACAGCACATCTTTACTATAAACAACCCAGAAAAATAAATAATAAAATATATTAAAAAAAACACAAAACAAAAACAATGCTGGCAACGATGTCAGCGTGGATTATTTATTTAAAAAGGGATAAATACTGAAAATAAAAAAGTATAACTGGTAGCCACCTAGCTACTGTTTATTGAAAATACTTTTTTTTTGTTTGTTTTTGCTTTCTGAGACAGCTCTCTAGTACTCTGTTTTTTTTTGCAAAGAGAAAACAGAGCTCCTGAGCAACACGTCAGAGTGCCGCTGAATACAGAAACTTTGAATACAGACACTTTGTGATCCACATTGCTCACCTAAAGGGGTTTTCAGATTTGTACTCGCCAAGAAAATATCCAAAAAGCTGGCATCTACTGCCAAATTAGGGAAACACCAGATAAGGTACTTAATATGACATTTTTAGATACACCTAATATTCTCTACCTTGATTATCGGCAGGTTGCGACACAACAACAACCTTTTCTCTCACTGTTTTAGAACAAATGCAGTAAGCAGAGCATTCAGAAGGGTCGAAATACGTTTGAAAACTAAGATAATACTGAATACTTTCTTCTTCTTGACTTCACGTGTAGCTGTGACTTGTGTGTAGAGGACATAGAAGAAAGTCTAGCTCGTGAGTTGAAAAAAAAAACGATTCTGTATGTTTATTATCAAATAGTGATGATTAACACAGGGGCTTGTGCAGGATTTGCAGGATCTTGACTGAAGTCTAAGTCAGGGAAAAGTCTTGCCAAAATCTTGTGGGAGGTGAGTTGTTACATAAACACTTATTAGAAGCAGCTCCCCAGGAAAGACTGCAACAACAGTTTACAGAACTGGAATCTAAAAGAACCTGTTCTTGTTGCTGTTTTTGCAGCAACAAAACGTTGAAACACGCTTTGAGAAGCTCTTACAAAATATATATTTTCAGGACTGGGCCACTCAAACGTTGTGGCCAGTTGTTCTACAAAAGGATATAAGCGCTACTGTCCATAACCTGTGTCTTAGAAACCATTGTGCTTGTTTTGGACATCGTGCTTGGGACGAAATCTGTCCTATTTGCTGTGGTCAACCTTTTGCAATCTCATGCATCCTCTGTCTTACTCTGAGTCTGGGTCCAGGCCTGCAGTATAGTAAACTTAATAAAACTGCAGACTTCACAGAAAATCTCTATGTACCCTGGATTTTGCAGTTCGTCCGTACTGACTGCCTGTCAGTGTCACTTTCTAGGCCTGAAGTATCAGAGAAACGGGTTAAGTAGAGGCAGTTTTATAGAAGTAATGTGCTGTGTACATCCATGCCCTCAGCATCTGATGACTCAGTCTTTATGGGAAAACAAGACTGCTTCATTACAGTGGCCAGCTAAAGAGATGATTATTTTTATAGTGTCCTGACATTACAGTGGAGTCACTTGTAGCCTTGTAAAGGCTACAAGTGACTTGAGGGTCCAGGGCCCTCAAGACATTAGTAACCCAGTTGGTAGCTCCGCCCCTGTGGACATTTTTCACCAGGTCATTATTTACTTTACAAAAACTCATTCAAAATGCTTCAACTGTCTGTAGAAAAGCAAAGGAAAAAAACTCGATTCAGTGGATTGTTAAATCACCTGTAGTAGACTAGTAACTTGAAGTAATCTGTATGACATTATCTGTCTCTCACATGGTTGCCTTGACAAAGTCGCTTCAGTAAAATGAGGACAGATTTGAATTTAGAAGACTCCCATCTAGATGAGGAGAACATGAAGATGCTGATATATTGTATCTTGTAGGTTTTCTTTTCAGATATAACTTAGCAAGCTTGAGCTGTTTATATATTCGTGCGTGTGTAAGTGTATGTATGTATGTATGTATGTATGTATGTATGTATGTATGTATATTTATATATATATATATATATATATATATATATATATATATATATATATATATATATATATATATATATATATATATATATATATATATATATATATATATATATATATATATATTATTTATTTTTTTATTTTTATTTTTTATTATTATTATTTTTTTTTTATTTATTTATTTTTCTCAGAAGATGCTTTTTCGCAGAAGCCACTTGTTTAGTCTTTTTCTAACTGCGCTGATGCAGACGTTTGATATTTAATTGATTAATGCCTGTAGAGTATGACATCCTGTCAGAATCTGACATGAGCTTTTTCCTTGTGAGCAATGGTGTGGGGTGAATATGCTGGGACAGAAATTCTTAAGAAGGATGTCGACTGTCATGAATATTTCCTACTTGTGAGTAATCATACTCACTGTAGGACATGGCCTCCAGATTGTTCCCAAACATTCCCATACCCCTTTACAGAGACTGATGGGAGCAAAAAAATGTCTGCTACAAGATCACTGCTGATGTCTTTCCTACTTGGTAGTGTGTAAACAATCTGGTGATGATTAGTTCATTAAGTGCATTTGATTACCATCACTCACAGTTGCTTACAATTTTAACTACTATAGCAGAAAACAGGGTGTACTTAGATTTTTAAACACAGCAGATACATTTCTGTGTTTCTGAGAGGTTTTTCTTTCTTTTTTTTGTAATAAATTCAATTCAATTCCATTTTATTTATATAGCGTCTATTACAACACAAGTTGTCTCTAGGCGCTTTCCAGAGACCCGGAACATGAACCCCGAGCAAATATTACATAAACAACAGCAGGTAAAAATAAATATTAACAGTATACAATGTTAAGTTATTGTACATCTGACGTCATTGATGTGTACTTATTTTGTCTTCACGTGAAAAACCTGAGTACATTTATTGTGGAAATTATTACACACTCAGGAAAGATGAAAACACGATTAGAGTAAAAAAAACAACAAGCGAAAGAAACATCATTTCTCTTTCTGTGTTTCTACAACATGCATCATGCAGATAAATTGCTTATAAATATTCTGAACATCCGTAGGTTTGCTGTGGCAGCAGTTTTTGTCTTTCCTTTTTCTTATCTTTTTAGTCTTGTTTTTAAGTGCCACTTAGCTGCTTGAAAGACAGATGACAGGTAAGGCATTAAGGCATTAACTCTGTCAACTCTGTACAAAGCATTAAATAGAACAAATTATATCTTACTGTGTAAAAAAGTAAATTAACACTTCTTCTTTCTCCTAAACTGAAGTGGACACAACTACCTCATAGAAAACGGGACTTTCTCAATGAGAACTCATGGGTTTCAAGGGCTTGTCCCCGATTAATCACTAGATGGCAACATTGTCTAACTATGCAGTGAGGGCTACTGTCTCCAACCGTTTGAGGAACGATGGGGTAAAACTAAAGCTTTGAATCTTTTTCTTATTTCTTAAAGGTGGGAAAGAAAATAATTTATTCTTGTTTGTCAATTGTTTACAAAGTTATTCCAAAAGCAGTAACTCATTAGGAAGTGTCCCAATGAAGCCCACTGAATAATCAGGAGATTTTATAATAAAAGCTTAGTGAGGCGTAACACGATTGAGTCGTCTAAGAAGATGGGTAAATTGACAATTGACAATGATGAGTTTCATCATTTTAAACCACATGTTGTCTTATCTCCTTTTTAAATATTCTGAAGGCAATCCAGCTCTCTGTAAATGCTTGATGCTGGTCGGATTTTTTTTTATTTTCAGCCAGTTTGTGCAATATGACACAAATACACTGATCTTTCTTAAAAATCCCACTAAACAAATGACTCTCAGTAACTCCTACTCAGACCGTGTAGTAAAAGAAGCAACAAAAAGCTCCACTGTGTTGACGACTCTGTCCTCTCAGCTTGTGGACTGACAACACGATGCGCGTTAAGTCTCGGTCCTGCAGCATGAGTAACGCTCACATGTCACTCCATGGGAAGCTGTCAGACTAAACTGCAAGTTGTCTCTGTTTCTGGTCCTTCAAATGGGTGGTTTTCTCCGATACGTGATAGCTCAAGCAAAGCTAATGAGAAAAGGAGTCCTTTTTGCAACAAGACAGGTAAAATCAATTCAGCTGACTGGAGAAACACTCGGCGTCAACTAGTCAAAAGTGTAATAACAACATTTCTGAACGAGACACATGGAACCATGCAACACAAGTGATCTATTTACAGTCCTTCACAATGAAGCAAATTCTTTCAACAATCAAAAAGCATGTGATCAAAGTTAATCTTTACTGGAGATTTATTGAAAAGGCAACTTTCCTCCTGGATTAATTGATTTGCTTAAGTCTTCAGGAAGGTCAAAGGTCACTTGAGCTTTACCCTGGAGTGTAAGTAAATAATTGCTCAAGGGCCCTTACTGATGGAGCCAGATTGTTGGAATAATCTGTGATGTCAATACCATAATGATAAAGCAATACAAAATGTTTGTTTATTAATTAATACATTTTTTTCCAAGAAAATAAGAACATTTCACTTTAATAACTTGGTGTCATGTATAAAAGTTAATGTCCCCTCTTTTAATCATACTTGGTCTTTAGTATAGTTAGGCAAAAAAAAAAATAATGTGGACAATCCTAAGTGCCCTAGTGATTCCTTTACTTGCACATCCACCGTTAGCAGCAATAACCTTAAGTTTTATTTTTCTGTATGACTTTATCAGTCTCTCATCATTGCAGATTGATTTTGGCTCATCTGTCTTTACAACATTGTTTCAGTTCAGTTAGGTTTCTGATTTGTTTTTTTAGTTTTTTTTCCTTTTGCACGACTCTCCTGAAGTTCCCTCCACAACATTTCAATCAGGTTGAGGTCTGGATTGTCACTAGGCCATTACAACACATCCCTTCTTTTATTGTACAGCCATTCTTCTGGTGAATGATTGCAAGCTGGTATGCTTGCAATTATTTTTCTGTTGCATGACTCAATTGTAACCAAACTTCAGTTGTTGTCAGTTGTTCATGGTCAACTCAATATGTGCAAGGTGCCCAGGTCCCGTGGTTGCAAAATAACCTCAAATCATCACCCTTCCACTGTTCTGTTTGACTGTGGGTTTGAGGTGCTTCTGCTGAAATGCTGCATTTGGTTTGCCGCTGGGCATTGAGGCCAGACAGCTCCACCTTGGTTTCAACCGTCTATGGGACATAGTTCCAGAAGTCTTGTGGTTTGTTCAGATGCAGTTTTGCAAACCTCAGTCATACTTCTGTATTCATTTTAGACAGAAGAGGCTTTCTCCTGGCAGCCAAACAACCATACTTGTTCACTCTTATTCTAATTGTGAAGGACTAACATTTAACATGCTCAGCTGCCAACTATCATGCCTGGCCAGGCTGAGATCTGAACCCACTAATCAGACCTCGCCTTGATTAACACACAGGAAAATGGTTCCTGTTACATGTCAGACCCTGCAGATCTCACTAGCTGCTGTCCCACTTTGGTGCCAGGCCTGAAGCATCCAAACTGCTCCTGTGTCATTTCACACCCAGGAGAATCAGTCTTCAAAACTCGATAGTGAAAACACAGCTGCACCTTTGACATGCCCATAAAGTTTGGTCGTGATGGAAATGTCCCCTCCTCCAATTCTTTATATCAAGTGGGATAATGGTTGTGTTTGGTTCACAAATGATGAAAAAAATCTTTTTGTTGAGCGACACAAACCAACTCACTTCACAATTCAGCAGAAATAAAGTGTTAAAACAAGGAACTAGAAGGTTTGCGCCTGTGTTTGTTACTTTGTAATTGTAATCATGTCGTGTGAAGTCCTGTCCTCCAACTACATTAGCTGTTAGACCAGGAGGACACATGGATACCGGTTCAACAATGTCATTTTTCTTGGCAGAGAATGTTTATTGTTTATTCAGTTTTGTGCCGTCTGCTTGTTGCCTCACTCACAACTGAGAGGTGAACAGGTCATTTCACTAAATCAATCTGTTCAGTATATTCACACCAAAAGATTATTTTTTCCCTATAATTTGTAAACCCCAAACAGACAGTGACAGATAAAGATATAATACCAAATGGATGGTGTGATGTTTCCTCCGTAACACAACATCGTGGGTGGGTCTGAGGGGCAGCACAACGGGACTCTCAGCCTGATAGTGGGAACAGGAATGATTCTCCTCTGTGAGAGATGAGGCCAGGGGCGATCGGGGTGATCAGGACGTTTTAGGCCTAGCTCAACCGTGGGAAAACCGCTACAGAAGTCTGCAGGATCTGACGCGTAGCACAGTCGGAGCTTGGTTGATTTGTTGGTACTCCCACTCCTGGGAAGATTGGCAAATGTCTTGAATGTTTTCCACTCGTCACAAATCTTACTGAAGAATGCTGACCTCCAAATTATTTGAAAGGGTTTACAACTCTTTCCGAATCGATATACAGCAACAGTTGTGTATCTAAAACCATTGCTTATGTCGTTACTTATTGGCATTGTGTTAACATAGCCTTAAATTCAATATAGGATTAAAAAAGATGGTATTAACTTTTGCACATGACTGTAGAGGAGGGTGCAAACGATGCGAGTTTGCTTGCTGTCATTTATAGAAGGGACAGAGGACACTTGGTGTCCAACAGAGGGCAGACAAGTGCTGCAGATCTTTTTACAAGCGTTCACTGTCTGTCATTTCCACTGCCTACTTGTCCATGCACATATCTTTTTTTTTTTCTTTTACATATATGAAAATGAATAAATAAATACATAAATATTGCTTTTGGATTAGGTCAGTGTTGCACGCCAAATGATCACGCTTCTATAAGATTTAGAAAGAGATCTCTGAATTCGCTTTGTAATTGTCATATATTGGTATAGTCTGATCTTTTTTTGTTTTTGTTTTTTAAATTTTTATTTCTTTAACTAGTTTATCTACGTAAATGACTATATTTTATGCATTTGACAAATAATCCAAATTCCAGTTTGTTACAATTCTGCCAGGAGTTTAACTCTCACAGAGAGCTCACCTGTTCAGGTCCTTGTACTCCACAACAGCGAGGATTAATTATTCAGCTACAATTAGCGTGATGTCAATAGTAATTGCCACCAGTGCAGTGCACCTCTGACCCTGAAGCACTCTGTTGTGAGACAAAGCTTACGCGTTGCTCATGTTAAACTTCACCACTTCAATCACGTTGCTGCATGCGTTCATGCTCCTGTGCACCAATCACACAAACACACACAAACACATGTACAAATGCACACAGGGACACTTCCCAACATCCAACCAGGGACAGGCAGGCGTGACTGCACTTAAATAAGCAGTTAATATATGTCCACACAGAAAAAAGTGGTTCCAGTTTAAATAGGGGCAAAATTACTGTACAACACTGATAAGTAGTCTATTACTTGTTTTCTTTTAGCAGTTTTTACAAACAGCTTTGAATGGAAGAATTTGAACAAATGTTGCATCTCTAAATTGGATTTTCTTTTTTTGCATTTAAATTAAACAGAATAAATAGTGGTAGTGTCTGTGAGATATAACTCCACCTTAGCTGAAACTTCAATTACCATGTTGCTTTTCTCCTGTGTTATTTTAATAAGCTTTAAAGCGTGCACGTCCACATGTTCATGCACTCCAGTTAAACTTCAGTTATAACTCATGTTGCAGTCATCTGTTACGCTGCTGAATAAGACAGGGACACTTTCCGCTTAGGAGAATCTTTGCTGTGGTTTCAAAGTTTGCTTTTATAGCGAGGCGTTAAAGAAGGAGTTGAGACAAGGTGACCTCCCATCATTTCCATTTTCATTGTTCCATCTCCATCTACGGCTGTGAAATGAGTGTCCTCTTTTTTTTTATGTACTTTCAGTTTAACGGCTTAGATGTAGATGAAACATTTAAGGTTTTAATGTGACACATCTACTGAGATGATAATAAGAACTGCAGTGAGTTACAAGAAATATCTAAAAATTTCAAGATTTAATTGTTATACAACTTGTGACTAAACAAAATACAGAATTGTATCAATGCATAGAGATGCATGCATATCTGCTCCATATGACCATCTTTTAATTTTTAATTTTCTTGCTATCTTTATAAAAATAATAATTTATTTTTTTTATTTTATATTTATTTCAATGGGCTCCTAAAACGTTAGTGCCTAGACATGAGCCAGTGAGTAAGTTTTTTGCTATCTAAGGCAAGTCAGTCTTCAAATGTTTAATTGCTGCACTAGTAAATGCTATGATGCAGACTTTTACATCATGTCAAATTTGGGTCATTTTCATCATTGCATTGCACAGACTCTAAAAATCAATGTACCTTCATCTTCTGCAACATGTTTAAATCCCTAAAGTACTGACATGGCATTTATTGCTTATTGTTTATTTTTATATGCAACTTAATTTTTCACGTGATGTTATCTTGATATTGGTCAAACTTTTGAACTTGTCACTAGAGCTGCCACTTGGATGATTTAATCTCTCAAAAATATTGTGATAAATAATACTAAAAATGTTAAACTTTTTTTTTGTGTGGCTGTAATCAAAATAATGTTTAATAATACATGTGTTTAGTCTTTCAGGCCACTACGAACAAAACATCTTAACGTGCATTTCATTATTCAACATACAGATAGTGTCTTAGATTTAGTACTTTGTATAGTGCACAGTACTTTGAATACTTTTGTGTATGTCTATGTATGTATTGGATATCATACATTTGTGGGCTAAACTTACAGTTTGTTTGTCCCATCCACCCATGAGGCTGCGAGTATTGATGGTGGTGATAAAGGCATGTAATAATACCATAAAGCCAGAGAAGTAAAGTAAGTAGAGATCAGCTCAACAGTGTAACCAGTAATCAGTCAGCAGGGTGAAAAATGACAAGGCCGATGTAAGCAGACAGAAATGGGGAGTAAAACATGGGACTTATGAAGGCTGAACAGACCAGAACAGGAAGAGGGTGGGGGAGCAGAGGTGACCTGCTCTTAGAGGGGACAGGCCTGTCGCATTTCCTGATTATAACCAATAGGTCTCAATTTCACACGACAACCCCAACTACTCATTTGGGGAAGCATCTATATTATACGGGTTAGTGAAGGAAGGGGAGGTGGGGTTATTGTTCCACTGGGTCTGCAGTACCTTCTTAAAAGAGGAAGACTACTTTTTGTGCCAGCACTTTTCCTTTCTGGCAGGAATCCACTTTGAATTTGGACATGGATTTTTGTTTTACCTTGTATCGGGATGTATTTTCTGTTTAAAAGACTACATAATTATTTTTTAATTGTGAGAATAATGAGAGCGATGACTAAATAAAGTTCACCTACAGCCGGTGGAGACAGTGACTTCCTGTCTGGCATTCCTATCTCTGTGTCTTTGTTCTAAATAATGATTCATAATAATACATTTTTGGTAGTTGAACTGTTATCGGAGTTAATGGGCAGAAGTGTACCGATATATTTTCTGCAGTTCAGACTGAAGGCATTCCCCTCTTAGCTCTGGAGCGATGCCCAGTATACAGGAGTTTATCTGGCACACATGTCCCTCCCTCCATATTTCACTTCTGCTTCTTCTCTCTCCTTCTGATAGCTTATTCACTGTGGAGGGGTCAGATGCTGACACCAGCATAAGGGCCGCTTAAATCGCTCTAAACAACATCTATCATGGGCTCTATAAAATAAGCTTCATGGAAAACACAATACCCTGGCCTTGCACTTGGAAATGCTCGTCGATCACAGGGCTACTTTACTCCCAAAATCTATTTTTTTATGATATGAGGTTTAGGAGAGAGATATATTTTTGAGCAGAGGAAGGGTCTGATTTGGTCCTAATCAGTCTTTATGAGTAATTTTAGATACAGCCTGCGTGGGAAATCTATAACTCAACAGGAGTGAAGGGTTGGAGGTGATAAATGCCACTAGCATACAGTTCTACTTATTGATCAGAAAGAAGTTTGATATCAGTAAAAAAAAACAAAACAAAAAAAACCCAGTGTAATATAAATGCAGTTGCTTTCAAGATTCTCAAACTTGGCACAGCAAAAGAAGAGGGACTGAGTTTTAAAGAAAGAAGAGAAGGACACTCGTTGACTTTAATTATTGGACTAATACACTTAGATACTGACATGCTTACATGTCTTAGAAAAACATGAACTAAAGGTGCAGCTTCCCTCGACAATGAGAAGATGCTGATATGACACCTAAATCACTCATTTAAGCAGCCACTTCATTAATAGCTGGATTTTATCTGATGGCAGGAAACTGTTGGGTCCACTGATGTCCAAAAAGTAAAATGAAATGAAATAAAAAATAAATAAAAATGGGTTGTTGGGATAAAAAAAAAAAAAAAATCTGTCTTTGACATTCTTGATGAGTTGACCAAATGTTCCTGATACTGTATCTAAGAAAAAGGCACTAAGTTGTCTATATTCCAGTGGCACTATTAAACCACCTGGACCAGCTTGTCATTTTAAAGGTTAAGTACTTCCATTAGCATGATACAAGTGATACCTTTAGTAGAGATAGATCATGCAAATTAAAGGTGAATATTTGCAGAATTTGCAGAATAGATAGGTGCACTATTTCTACACACTCGGATTCTGATTTATGTTAAACATCGTCACCCTAACAGTCGGACATAAAATTCTTGTAAAAAGCAATTTCTGGCTTATTCTGCGTCCTTGGAGACTATATTGATGTTAGTATTCAGTAAAACGAGTCTAAATTTGTTCTTTTATTCTGTGGGCTTTTCATTCTATTCTACACACTCGCAAAGTAATAATGTACTAGTCTTGATTGAATATTTTTTAACACATTTTTCTTTCTAACAAATACAGTAGTTGGGTGAATCGCTTTCTGAAGCAGCAAAGTAAAAATCCATAGATATGCAAGTTGAGTAGAAATACTTTAACAATTACATTTCGAGACTAACAACTGCGCTCCGTGGCCTGTACCTCTTAAAGGCTTGACTTGTCTAAGGTGCAGGCTTAAGGTAAAAATATAGAATATACATCTCAAGCAGAGGAGCGAAATGTGTCTGGAAGAGAACAAAAAAAAAAAAAAAGAGAGGGAAAAAAAAGAACAATCAATGGCCCAGAAAAGAGAAATTATTGTCTAAGTCTATCACTTAATTTCTTTAAAAGCCTTTTGAGAAGTCAGAGTTGCTCAATGTGCATCCACTAAAGTTAACACTCTCGGTATGCCATACAATTTAATTATTAGAACATGATTCATTCAGTGAGTGGTCACCCATTCAGTGGGACCATTTATGGGGCAGCTTATTCTTTACAGCTCAGGAATCATCCTTTTGGTCAGTAATCACTGAACTGTACAAATGTAATTTAGATACTTGATTGAAAAAGAGATTTTGCCAATTAAGAGTTTTTGTAAGAGTGCATAATCATTTTGGGTAGCTATTCATCAGGAACAATGTGATGATTAGCCCTCATAGCAGCCCAAGCACTGGTTATCTCCGGAAAAAAAGAAATATAAAAAGACAAAGAAAAAGAGTTTCTAAAAAGATCCTTTTAAAAAATGCATTAATAACTGATAGCTTGAATAGTAACACAGTTTCATTCTTGAACTGTAAATTGAAATACAAATGTTTTGTGAAGGCCTAATAAAAGTCATGTGATTGTAGTGGGTCTTATTATTAGGCAAATGAAGCCTCAGCCATGAAAAAAAAAGAAATGAAAAACCCACAGATAACGTTTTTCATTGTACCATTACTAATTTAACAAAAATAAAGACAAAAAGAAAAAATGATGTGTGCACTGTATTCAGGATTATTTCAGGACCCTTCCAGCATGGATCTGCTGGGTCCTGCAGTCACTCATCCCATGACGACTTACGGCTTGCCTGACTGCAATATGACTAATCCAAACGCCAACGGTCTACTTCTGCATTGACGCCAACCCAGAGGTAACAAAATATTCAACTGGCCTCTGGAGGCTGTTAAAATGTCCAACTTTACAGCAAAAATAAATATATTTACAGCTTGTTTCCAAAAACCGTTTCCATGGTAACTCTGGGGGTGGGCGGCAGTTGTACATCAAGGGAATTAATATAAAGTAATACATTTAGCTCTAATATCAGGCGTAGCCTTTTGATTGGCAGTCTGCTCAGCCAATGGCTAGCCCTCATCTCTTCCTCATCAATCATTGCCATCCTACAAAGTAGACTAGTACAGTTTGTAATAGTCCAGTGTTGGATAAATGTAGTGGTAATTTCTGATTTATCCACCAAAACGATATCTGAAACAGGATATTTCACTGTAAACGTTTGCTGGCAGGTTTGCAGCTACGGTGGCATGGATTGGCTGAAGGAGCCGTTAGCTGCAGGTAATTTATATATATATATATATATATATATATATATATATATATATATATATATATATATATATATATATATATATATATATGAATGTAAATAAACTGTAAAACTAAAACTGTAAAAAACAAATAAATAAAATAACTTAATTTTGGTAATGCGAGTTGGTGGAACAAAGCACTGGGAGATAAGAATGGCTGACCAGCATAAATATTTGTCATATTTGCTTGATAAGACCTGATTTAACTATGGTGGGGCAAAGAAAATGTCCAATAACTAACCGGAGTCAGCTAAAAAAAACAAACCAACAATAAAAGGTTGAACTTGTACAGTTCCGTTGCTCAAACACCGCTGAGCAGCTGCTCTCCAAGGGCAAGGATGCCTGCCCTCTTGGCCTTAGACATGTCCTTTTGCATTTCAACTCAAACTGGCAGAATACATCAGTCTTGGACTTCATCAGTGCAGCAGTGAAACTGATGATGGCTTTTATTAATACTCTGTTGGGGAGAAAGTAAGAGAATCTTACAGGAAACCTGTTCTGGTTCTTCTCAAACGAGAACTCCCATTTTCTGATCCCTATAAGACCACACTCACAAGAAACAAAGAAAAGAAAGTGCTGTGGTCTTGCCAAAAAGTACAGCGCTCCCAGTTCAGGAACTCTTCTGTAAGACCACCCTCTGAGATCCAAGATATGGAAAAATGTGATGCAGTGGTCTTTTGTTACAAAAAGAACAGCTTTAAAAGAATATTGTAAGGATGACAAAGGATGCATACAACATTATTGGAGATGCGTAGAATAGCTGTGTCTATAGCAGAAGATAATGCATCTGCATCTCACACTCAAGAAGAAGTGACTGCGAACGTTGTTGTGCAAAAGAAGAATTAAGATGGATAATGACCCGACACTAACAGAACGATGCTCTGGATTCTCAGATCAAAAAGAAAAAGAAGAAAGGTTGCTTCAGATGGCAAAATCGGTGAGAAAGCACATGGTGCTGCATCTGAGGGATGTTCAGCATGAGCTGCCGCCTTAATCGTGAGAGCAATGCTGCTTGTATCAACACAGATCAACGCAGATTTTTTGAGTGTAGTGGTGATTTTTTAAAATTCTCATTGCAAGCTGCTGCAGATGTTTAACTCAAGTGCCGTAAGAGTTTTCATCTCTACATTATGTAGCGTATATAAACATGAATTATTTGCTCCTCCACCACAAGGGACAAACTCCATCCAACTAGTACTTTGATCCCCTTACATATGGACTT
Organism: Xenentodon cancila; assembly: GCA_014839995.1. Classification (NCBI taxonomy): domain Eukaryota; kingdom Metazoa; phylum Chordata; class Actinopteri; order Beloniformes; family Belonidae; genus Xenentodon; species Xenentodon cancila. Next base: position 18,424,453 of record CM026197.1, read on the forward strand.
TCATAAGTAAATATTTAAAGAATCAACAGTCCCAGGCCCCACAGTAAAATCAGTTAAGGCATTAGATGTATATAAATGTTTTTATTTTCTTAGTATGTTTTTTGATTTTCATAGTTAAGCCAACAATATTTGGCTTAATACTTTTTTTTTGACAAGGGAAGGTTTAAACCCTCCCCGGAATGTGCAATCTTTCATTTAACTCATCTTTGGCGTGGTTCGACAACCTGGCTACAGCCAGTATTTAGTCCACATATTTGGTATGCAGGTTGTAAATGTTTTTTGTTGCCAGCTTCAAGTCTTCCAGTTCTTTCTTAGTGCATTATCTGGGCTATTCTTGTCTCAGTACTTTCTGCTGTACTGTATTTACATGTCTTTCCATGGATTTTAGGTCACCATGGTAAAACTTGTAGTTTATTGGAGATGTGGTACATTACTGATTTTGAGGTGTTTTTATAATCTTTATTCTGTTCCAGAAGTATAATCTGTTTTTTTAAATATTTTTTAATCTGTACACACATTATCAAACCTGAAAATATCAATATAATCTTTATCAGTCCACATTTGTTTTCTAAATGCAAAACGATGATTAGTTTACAGATATATGCATCAGAGTTTTATGACGAGGATGCAGGAAAGGTTTTCTTCTGGTATATTTGTGCAGGTATTACTGCACAGAAGAATGCTACGTCACCTCTCCAGAGTCTGCATCTTTCTAGGATTTAGAGGAGCTCTCTGAAAGTTTTCTGAAAGTTTTGACCTCAAGAATTGACTAAACTACCCAGAACATTTTGATGTCTAACTAAAGCCCTCCTTACTCTGTGGGCCTCCGTTGTTCTCCTTTAAAATATCTAGTCAGCTATTAAAACACTCCTCATTGAAGGTATAAGTTCTTAGTGGGAGTATTTGGTTTACAGGGACATTACCTGACCTACTGTAACAATGACTGTGGTAAGACGTTTGAAAACTCAAGTCTTTTGTGGTGCCCAGACGTTTCTATATTAATCCTCAAACTTCTCAGTATAAAATCATGCCGAATTAAAAACAGTTGGTCATGCTTATATTTTCAGTTTTTATTATATGTTCATAGGACATCAAAGCATCTTCGCATCTATTTAGAGTAAAGGTTTCGGGGTGCCCACTCTTGGGCATCCCATTATATACTTTGCTGATTACATTTTAAACATTTAATCAACATTGATCAGGACTTTTACGTACTCTTCTCAGGCCACTTGTTGTATCACCTAAAACCTGAAAAGTTAAAGAAATAAAAATCTTATAAACGATGAAAAATTGGAAGACATTCACAAATATAAGGACAAATATAATTGCAATTTTTATCTAATAGCTGTTTACATTTTGTTTTATTAAGTGTGCACTTATTTTTTTCATTATTTTTTTTTTCTGTTTATCCCTTTTGTGCTTTAAAATATTTTTTCCTGAAAAAAAATCTACCAAATGAGCACACAACCTGAAAATTGTTGGATAAACCCTTGAGACAAAGTACAGGCTAAAATTTTGTTGAGTCCATCTTTGTACAGGACCTCTTTTTGTATTTACGGCTTTTAAGAGAAATCTGATTAACTGAGACGTTTGAAGCAGAGTGACATGGAGGAGGAGTGAGGAATAGGGAAAGGCACAGGCGTTTTCATTAAATCACCAATCGATGCCAGTAGTCCCCAGAGGCCAACCTACAAGAATTAAGAAATAGAATAAAATATAATAAAGCAGCCATTTCCCATTCGTATCCAAACCGTTTTGGATTGCACTGAAGATGCACCGTTGCTTTACAATAGGGAGATTTGTTTACTCAACCTCATCTGCCCACATTCTCTCAGCTAAATTGTTTTATTCAATTATAACGACGAGCATAGCATAAACTCCACCTGTCCGTTTATGATTGCAAGCAGGACTCATTTTAATGAATAAAACTGATGATCTCCCAGCGAGCCAGCAGGCCAGCTAAGTGCTAAAAAGACACAATAATATAGCTCAGTGATCAAAACATGCCATTATGAAACACCTGAGAATAATTCCCTGAAATGGACATGAGGCGATGGCCTGAGGGGATGCTGAGAGAGCAGTGTCTCCCCAGCAGATAGTGCCATTCAGCAGTGCATTATGACCAAATTAGATATGGCTATCACACTCAATGGTCTACCCACCCACTGATGCCATTTCCTATATAACAAAAGGAAAAAAAAGTGAGATGTGTCAATTTACAGGGTAGGTGCCCACTGGCAAGGGGCCAGTGCTGCAGATATTTCAAAAATAAATAAATGTATGCACCAATGAGGAGCCGATATGGAAAAATGCATCTTTTGAAAAGGTGCCGTTGTAGTTGACATGATAACTGAAGGTAAGTGTGATAGATATAGTTTGGGTTTTGTCATTTTATTAACAAACAAATCTGAGAAGTTTAAAATGCCATGGTGTACTCACCCATTTTAGAGCAAAGGAGCAGAAATGAAACAGTTATGATAACTGTGCTGATTAAACAATCAGTTGAGGGCTCAGAACTACCATACCTCGGAGGCTGCAGCACGGAGGATGCTGCGTCGTAATGAGGGAATTTGGTCGGTTTCAAAATGTCCCTTTATGCCAGTTTTTAACATCTCAACCCCACCCCCACCCACCCACCACCCATATTTTCTCTTTTCAGTGCTATACAGTGGTTATGTTTAAGAAGGTAGGCAATTACTGGCGCCCACTGCAATCATTTACTTTCAAAATATCATGCAAACTTGTATTTTAAAACCATATGGATAAAGGAGCCGAACTCTGCAGACATCAGGACTGCACTATGCCTTTATCTTGGCAACTTAAACTATTGTATTACAAGCTGATTTCCCCCAGAGAAGGTGAGTCTGGGGAAAATAATCTGTCACCCACTTATGTTTTTCATAGGGAAATCTGCCACAGGGAAGCATAGTCAGTGATACGCAGTAGCAGCAGGGATCTTCTTTGTGTGCTCTTTGGCTGTTAACTGATTACATGGCAAAAGGAGTGTCAAAATTACCCCACTGTGGTAAATGGGAGGCCTTCAACTGGACATGAAAGGGCAGCTGAACTTTATAAGGGTAATATTGGATACCCACTGTGGGTCTTCAGCCAACTGGAACCTTGGTGGTGTGATCATCAGATCTTCCACTGAACCCCACATTGCTCCTGGTGTTCTCATCAGGAGCAATGTATTTTTTTTTCTTTACCCGAGGCTTGAATGTATGTGTCATTGCTATGTTTTTAAGAGTTAAAGTTCATTTTCTGTACCTCAACCATACTGCTTGTCCTGATTTGTCCATCTGTGACGAGTCATGTGGCTTCTACGCAGATTAATTAGCTTGGCTTTATTTAGCTTCGTCTGTTTGAGAGAGACTCAGGACTCTACTTTTAGCTGACAAGGCAAGGCAAGCTTATTTATATAGCACAATTCAACAACAGGGTGATTCAAAGTGCTTTACAGAGACATTAAAACATCACATAAATCAAAAAGAATGATTTAGAATGAGTGTTTCAGCTGATCTGAGTCTTTCTGGGAGTTTGTTCCAGCCATGTGGAGGGTAGAATCTGAAGGAAGCTTCTCCATGTCTGGTTATGACCGGACCGACTGACTGGAGTTTGAATCAGAGACAAAGACCTCATCTCCCTGTGGGATCTCAGTTTGTATAGTGTCATCTGGAAATTGACAAGTCCTCTGTTGGCATACCTCCTGTGGTTGTAGGGACTCTTTATTGACCTCGGTTGTTGGTTGCAAGGATTTTGTCTGCCATCCTGGGTTTAGGCTTCATTTTCTTTTTCTTTTAAAGATCTCTTCTGGTTGGAGACCATTTTCGTTTCTTTGGTGCCTGCCAGCTGAGAGATCGCATCTGGTTTGGAAACCTCTGTTTGTGCATCCAGTTTTTCTGGGTCCTGATGAATCCTAGTTGGATCAAAAGTCTCTGGTTCAGAAAATTTACTGAGGACATCAAGTTGGAGGTTTGAGACTTTCTTCAGTTTGGAGACATTCTCAGAATCAAAATCCTCAGATTGTGTGGAGAGAGTTCTGGTTCTGTTTCTGTAGCAGAGGACCCACTGTACAATGAGCTCTGCCAACTTAATATCAAGATTTTCTATCACCTCACTCTTTTCTCTCAGTTTGGAGGTCAGTTCTAGAATATTGCTGTTCTTTTCTTGTAATTCCTTCTTTAAGGGACAGTGAAAAAATACACATAAAAGTTAATTGTTAATTTAGGTATTTATCATCACAATAGTGTAGGTTCACATGTTAATTTTCCCTGAAAAGTTGGTTTTCATTTGAACTTTAATTTGACCACCTCAAGCTTTTATTTTGGTACCTCCGGTTCCCAGCAGGCTGAACTGCTGAGCATATTAGCATTAATATTTAATTTTAACCAAAAGGTTTCAATTCAACATCACTTTTTTTATTAATATTTAACATTTAATGTTACATTTAGATTTAACAGTTATATTTAGCATTTAGAGTTAACATTTAGGTGCAACTTTTAATATTTAAATTTAACTATTTAATATATTTCTAAGTTAAATTTTGTTGTAAATGTGCTAAAAAGTTACTTTTTAAGATTTACACTATTTTTTAAATATTGTTTGAAGCTAAATGTGACAAAATATACATGTTACTGGTAGCGTGAGGCAATTTACAAACGGCACCCCATAATATATATGGTTCTAGTGAACTCTGTGTGAACATGCTAATTATGAGTATCTATAAAGAAATGCATAAAGATAAAGAATTTAAGGCATCAGAGTAATATGCAACTGCAGTTAACTCCAAGTTGATTCAATTTATCTCATCTTTATCTATGCTTAGTTTGACCTGCATAAAAAATTCAAAATAGCCAATTAGTAACCACATTAATTATCCACCTACCTATAATCAGCAGAACACTGGTTACAGTCCTGTGCCGATGAAGACAGACAGTTTCGTTGGGATTCATGTTATGGTTTGCTTTGGAACTAATGACTACTCAATGCCAAATGTCCTTTGATGCCCATAAACTAGAGCAGGAGACCAAAGTTTAAAACGATCCATTTGTAATTGGCGCACCTACATTATATGTCTATGTAAGTAGGCTATGTTATTTACCAAGGATAACCTTTTAGTTCTTTTTTTATTGATATGCATAAGAAGAGAGCAAAAACAATATACTAATAAGTACCTCAACCACCCACCCCCTTCAATTTTTTCCCCCTCCTCTTGATAAGGTGACGACATCAGGAGGCTTTTTACGGCCCTTCTCTATTTCTAGAGGGAAGAGCGCCTTGGTATCATCCGGATATGCACAGGCTATAGATCCTATATTTCCGGATGGCAGAGCAGTGAGATGGGAGGACTTCGCTATGGGAGGAAGAAGAGAAGTATATGGCGGTGAAACCGATCTGTATCTCGTTATGTCCTCTGTCTTTGTCAGATAACCCAGGAAACATCTCAGACTCATATGCAGCTTTTAGAAGCTTGATTTAGATCCAGTCTGCTCCACAAGCTTGCTCGATGAAACAAAAGACTTATAGCAGTGTTTTTAGACACAGGAACTTTGTGTGCAAAGTATGTCAATATCATTAAGAGGGAGCATGTGTGTCCCCCGTATGTGTATGTCGTGAAATCTGCTGTAGGAGGTATCTCTATTCCGTGAAACAAACTTAACCTTGGTGAACTCTCCAGAGGTTTCACTTCTCATGTCACCTTATCATCTTTTTTTCTTTTAGTGTCCTGCGTGCATGAGGGTTGAATGTTTTCAGTGTTTGTGCTATCTGTGTATGCGTAAAAACAATAACACTTTTAATAACAGCTGATCATGGTAGACTAACAGCCAGTTTATGAAACGGGTCGCGACAGCTTCTGAGATTGGTTTATTAAAGGTTATACGAACATCATAGTGTCTGTTTGTAAATGTACTATAGATGTCAAAACTTTAGGAGAGTATTTTTTGTAATATGCTTAGGGATGGGAATCATTTAGTACTGGTATTACTTCATAGTAAGTATTTACTCTGGTTGGTAAAAAGTAACTGCGTACATTAAAAAAATAAACGAAAAACAACAACACTGGCTCTGAATAACTTTGACTTCTTTTCTCCAAAACTGCTGGGAGTCTAAGAATGAAGAGCTCCATAATTTGGACCGTAAGGACCACATGGTATATAAGGCAATGAAAATGATGCCCTGTCTGTAAGAGGAAGGTGACAACACTACTAAATATAAATTAGAAAAAAAAAACCCCCAAAAAACGAAACTGGACTGAATAAAATATCTTCCTATTGCATTCTATTGAACAGAGCTGTGGAGGACATGATAGAGTAGGGGCAGATGACCTGAAACCTTTCATTTGTCTTACCACAGTGAGGAGGAGAAAAAAGACCCTTCTGAGTAATCACTCTAGATTTTTTTTTAGAGGTGTTTAAAATATTGGGGACAATTGTAGGATTTGATATGAGTTAAGCTGCACTGTCATCGCCTAAGATAGCGAGGCAAGCTGGAGACACAGAGAGTACGCACAAGACAGTTGATATAAGAACTTAGAGAAATGCTGTGTTAAGGGATGAAAATTTGAAAGTGACATTCCCAAGTGGTTGTAACTGAGATTAACCCAAGGGTGATCCATTCGTTTTACATGCAGCTGCCTTGTGACTCCTTCCAGAAAACCTTTTATCAGTGTATGTGCAAAAACCGATCTCTCACCAAAGTCCTCATAGCATGGATGAGCTGTGTAACTTTTGATTATGGACAGTCATATTTCTGTCTACCAGCAGGTGGAGGAAAGGCAATGCTGTGGGACGTGAGCCCCTCTACAAACGTCATCACTGCAAAGGAGGTAATTATGCTGCATAAGAAGTGGATTCCCCGTATAACAGCAATCCTTCGCTGTCTAAATAGTTCATTTAAGGAGCTGAGCCAATAGATGCTGGATCCAGTTGTCGTGCTGGAGCTGTATTTCTGTTCCTATGGGTTACTTTGATAGCTGGACCATCATGACAAGCCACATTTTACTTGTGCAGTCTGTCATAGCCACCTGCTCCTCTGAAATATACATTAACGGTTCAGGTCTATGAAGGACGGCATAGACCACACTGGTGAGAGCTCGTGTCTTTTCGGTGGAGGGTTCTTCCATACGCAACCTGAACTTTCACTATGGATTTTCAAGAGATTAAAAAAAAAAATTTACTCTTTTGCCCTCTAAAACTGGCTGAGCCAGCATTGAGTTTAGCTTCCACTCATCCTGCAGTGAACTGTCTCGTATTATTATACATTATATAAAGCCTGGTTCTTTTCACCGGAGACATAAAGAACATTATTCATTTATTTTTTTATTTACTAACGCTCCACCCTGTCTTAAATCACCACTCTGGTGATTTAAGTTTTGGCTGTCAGTTTGAACGCTGCCACTACCACTTGCATGTCTTTCACCAATAGAGCAAAATGGTTGTGAACGTTCAACACTGTGACCTCCTCCAATCAAGAAGCAAGCACTGTGCATTCGTCTCTCACAAACTGAGACACCAGACACATTTCTGCCCATTAATAAGAAATGTCTGTGTATGTTGACATATGTAACATTCACCTTGCATATGGGAACTCTGGTGGACAGGACAACAAAGTTTTCCTAGTATGACAGGTCTGATTATGTTGATGGAGGAACAGTCAGCATTCATCATGTGTGATGTATAGAACTGAGATGGAGATGGCTGGACCAACTTTGAAGTCTTCTCATGTGGAGGCCCAGTGGGACGGCTACATGACTGGCTGACGTTATGCCTACCAGATGCATTGCCGAATGAGCCATCGCTACGGTGTGGGACTCATGCCACTTGTGATAGGAGAATTAGGAGTGCCTCCAGCCCTGCGGATGATACTTTAGTTTTCATGCTGGAGGAATCCGAATGCACTGCTGGATAAATGACTGACTGGGTGGAGAGGAGAGTTATTTTTTTGTAGTTGATGTCAAAACCCAGAATTGACAGATGTTTTACTAGCTTCATTATGTGGAACTGCACTGTTTTCTAGTAAGGGCATCACAATCAGATCTGTTTTATGCTATGGATCATATAAGAAGAGCCAGTAAAAGCCTCTGTTATGCCAGCCATGGGCTTTCTGAAGGAATACTTTTGAAGCCTCTCTTCCCTCATGCTGTGTGGTGCCATATTGCAAATGGGTGGAAAAAGCAGCTTCAGAGACCTGAGGAAACACACTTAATTTAGTCACGCGTAGCTATTTTACCACGACTGGCTTAGTTTATGCTAAGCTGTGATACTTATTAATACTACTTTACGTTGATTTTGTTTAATTCTGTCTATACATCCAAACAGCATCCAAAATGAGCAATGCCGAGCTGAAATGAGGACTAGCAGAGCTCTGCTGGGACCCCATCTCAATGTACATGACATTTCACTCCTTTTCCCCATTCCAAAACGTGATCTATGCTTTTATTTTTTTCATTTTATTACAAAACGAATGGAAATAGAAATCACGAGCCCAATAAGCAGCAATTGGGAGCATTTGCACCAACTTTTAAAAAGTTGAAAATTATAAAGATATTAGCAAATTGATATTGTCTTGAGAAGTTTGTTTTTTTCTGTTTGTTTGGGTTTTTTTTTTTTTTTTTTGCCAGATGTTCTCCGCTCCACTACAGAACATAAATCTTGAAATGTTTCGACAATGACCGCTGGTTGGCATGTGATCGTTATGGACCGCTTTTAATTCACAAATTAAGACTAGTCTTACTACCCGACAACCAAAGGACACTTTGTGAGTGTCCAGCCTGTGAAAGGACCTGTAGACAAAAACGAGTGGCTTCTGTTGAAAATACAAATTTAAGATCTGTTTTTGATTTCACTCAGATAATTATCATCCCCCGAAACCCCAGGATATTTAAATACACCCAGGATACTTTTACCACCATATATTTTCCCACCAGTAAATTGGTGGATTATTAATACACACAGTGTAGCAAGTATTTTTCTCCCACTGTTGGCTTATTAAAAATGTGAAAAACGTTGACCTTCTTGTGTCCATTTGCCCCTTCTTTTTTTACAACTTTGTTTGCCGCACCTGTACATTGGAAATTACATTCCTTTCAGCTTCCTTTCTTCTTTTCCGCCTATGCTTCAAATATAATTCAGTTTCAAAGACCACACCATATGTGTTTTTCCACACTTTGGAATGTGTTATATTTTTAGTTCAGTGGTAATCACTCACACGCTGGGGCAACAGAGGCAAAGTATTAACTAAGAGAAGAGAAAGGAAGAGTCGCTGATGTTTAAAAGCATGTATGAATGATTAATTACCTGGAGCTGCAGGTAGAAACATATCGGTTTTAACAAACACAAAAAAGCCTTGCCACAAAATGAGTATCTTTCCTCCCCTCAACTTGAATAATTGAAATTTGATTAAAAGGGAAACTAGATCATTCTTTTGCCTGGTAAGCAGAATATCCACAGTGAAATGCAAAAGTACCCTTCCCTTCTTTAAAATGGTAAAGTGTCCGTCAAAGTTTATGCAGGGTCATTTGCCAAAGGACAAGAAGGGAAGTCATTATTGCCTTCTCTCTTTACCTGTAACTTCCAACAAACGCATATTACATTGAGTGAGGTTCAGTCAATCAGTTGCGACCATACAATTACAATCTATCAACAAGCCTGTCAGGCTGAGCAGATCCCCAGGCTGGACTGGGTAATGATGAGTTCAAACACCTGAAACAAGTCTTTCAAGTCCCTTGTAGTTTTTGTGAGCAAGAACGAGAGAGTGTGTGTGCGTGTCTGCGTGAGAGAGAGTAAGAAGAAAAGGAGAGAGTGGGTAGGTTCAAGAGGTAATGGGAAATGGGGAGTGTATCAGATAATAAAAGGGTGGAGCAGTGAGAAAGAGTCAAAGCCTTTAGATTGTTGGGTTTTTTTCCCTTCAACATTTGCACAGTCCCAGTGCTCGTCCTTGATGAACAGAAAGTTAGGATTCCCTTCTGACCAGCCAATAAGCAGGAACTTTATATATACAGAAATCCATTATGATTCATACTAAGACCTGTTCTTGCTTTGAGTTCAGATGGGGTGGGTTATCACTGTGAAGGCCGTGAAGGCTACATACTCCACAAGAACAGAGACATTTGTTCTTGTTCTCGAGGCTGTAAGAACAAAATTACATCTTTTTTTTTTTTTTTTTTTTTTTTTTTGCAGCCCTGGTTTGGGAGTTCTTGCAACTTGTACTCGACTCATCATCTGAGCAGAACTTTTTTTCTCATGTGGTGTTGAATAACTTTTGTGTGATTGGTCAGAAATGTAAAGTGAGTGTGGTTATTGTGGAGAAGCAGATGTCACCCACCCGTTTTTCCGCTGGTGGGGAAGTTTGTACTGCAACGCTTTTTTCCCCACTCCTCGGAAATCACAAATATTGTAACAACAAATTTTTCCCCTCCTCCTTAGTGTTACCAGATGTGTGATAATTATCATATTTGTAAGATAAATTCAACCACTGTGCAATGTACGATCCTATTTGCAAAATGACCATAAAAACGGAGGTAAAATCCTCTAATCTCGACCTTGCAACTCCTTAATACCTAGTCGGTCTTGGAAACACAGAGTATAGTAACCTTGACCTGTATGTGACATGTCAAAATGATCATTAATGTTCACGCTCACTCCGGCCAGCCCATCCCTGATCTGTCGCCCTGACGTGTCTTGACTCTTGCTGGAAACTCCACGGATTCATATTGATCCCTACTCTTTTTATTTTATATAACCACATCATTTCTCCACACTAGTGCTTTCAGTGCTTTTCATTCATACAACTGTCGCTTATTTTTCTCATCTGGCAACCCTGCATGTGAGCTGCATGTAGGTGTTGCAGTGGGAAGGGCCCGTGAGGACTTCCAGGAGTTTTGCACTGGACTTTCTTGTCAAGTATGACATATCCTGGCCAGAACAAACTTTGCTCTTGTTCTTGCCACCTCAAGAACAAGAACAAATGTCTCCGTTCTTGTGGAGTATATGTCAGCTTTAAGACGCCCTGGTTTAACATGGTTTTTCCTGCGTGTGGTCATGTGGTTTATGTTATAAAGTTCTTTAAAAGCCTTATAAGGTGTTATTTTGAAGCAGAATACTTTATTTCTGTGGTTCAAAACACATTTGTGTTAGCATTGTGCATTGAAGCTTTTCCATCAGTTTTAAGAGTGAAAAGAATAAAAGGTAGGACCTCAGCTCTGATACAGCTTCTTAATATGGCCCTCAAGGATGTGTGTTTCTCGGGTGGAGGCGGAATTTTATGACTTTGAAATAACAACAACCCACCAAACACTGGCAGCTCTTAAAGTGAATTCCACTCCATTTGTAAATCTCTCTTTCCTGTCACCAACCCACAGGAGCATATCAGACAAACCACTACAGACCTTACATTTGAAACCAAGCTCCACAATTTCCCAAATACATTCTTGGAATGACCCAAACTGCAAAGGATAGCAGTGCTGAATAAATAAATGTCTGGCTGGGTCCATGGGTGGAGGTAGGCTTCAGGAAGTGGTTTCCTGGGGGGTCTGAATGCTTCCAGGTTGATACCCCTGTGATGGATCAGCACGTCTTGGAATGTCCAACCAGTGATCTGAAGTGCAGCTACAGTTTCAGATGGATTAAGAGGCAGGAGGCAGGCAGTCAGTCAGCCTGACTGTAACCATGCCCACATGGCCTTAATCAATGGCGTTTTGTGCATGCTATATCAAATCACTGGACACCACCTATGGATTAAAGGGTGTGGATAGACCACAGACATGCCAGTACTTTACCGAGGACTTAAAAGAAAGATTCTAATTGTACAAATGAACATGATTTGAAGGTTGTCTGAAAGCCCTTGTAAATGTGACATCATTTACTGTTCTTTTCTTACCCTCTTTCTTGACAACTGCAGATGCAGTTGTCAATTAGGTTATGCAATATGAGTATATATGTACATATGTATGTATGTATGTGTGTGTATATATATATATATGTGTGTGTGTGTGTGTGTGTGTGTGTATATGTATATATACCCCCACACACATACATTTACACTTTCATTATAAAAGTTGCTTTATTTAGTGCAGGAAGTAAGAATGTATTCCATATTCAAAGCACCTCCTAGATGCAGTAAAGTATGTTTTTAAAAGTGTCACATTTAAAGAGTTTTAAAAGTTGTTTTTATTTTATTTATTTATTTATTTATTTATTTCAAGCTAGCACCAATTCAGAATTATTTTTTTCCTTTCATTATTATAAATGGTGAAACCCAGAATAAGTTATTGCAATAAAAGATATAGACTTGCTATACTTGTTGCTTATATTACCACATAAAATGTCATTACTGTGGCTGTTAAGACGTGTGAGTACGCAATGTGGGGAATGTGTGGGCTTTTCGGCGGGTAATATCATGGGACAGTGTTTTTTTTAAGTCTTTATGAGCTACTGTATTAGCATACATATTTACTGTTGCAGACAGAAGGAGATGCTCTGGCATAAGAATCAGGATAAAACAACTCCACATATCACCCAGCTCACAAGTTAATCCACATTTTATTATGGCTGCTGAGCTGGCATGGGCTAGATTAAAAACAACAAGTTTTTTTTTTTATTTTCTTTTACAAGATTGTGAATCATCTATATTAAAGGGAAGATTAGTTTGCCTCAGAGATTTAAAGTGAATTCATCACATTGTAAATTTAAATTACTGCAGGATGAGTGTGACCTAATCTTTATTTGATAGAACTGCTTGTAGTTGACTTTGGCAGTTAAAGTCTACCTAAGGACAATAAGAGAGGACATTTCTAGACCTTTTAGTCAATTTAAACCGTGGTATAACTGTTTTGGAAACAGTTCTGGGAAGTTTTTTTGGGTTAAAAAAAAAAAAGAGACAGATTTTTTAAAAAATGAAAAGGGACAGAACCGTGACTGTAATTTCAAAACAACCTTCAGTAACAGTGCCTATCATTACAATGCACGTGCCAAATGTGAACGCAAGCAGATGGTTCACAGTAAAAGCCTTTTCAAGACACAAGATTTCTACCGAACTCAGGAAATTTAAAATTTCTCAAGTCATTTATTTAATAACTCATTAATTTGGTATCAACATGATACCCTCCACTTAAAATGTGTGTCATCTACAGCACTAATGTCCTTCTACAGCCACCATCATACATACATTAGAAACATTAATTAATCTCAGACCAACTGATGTTACAGAACTCCAGCAGTGTTTCCTGTTCTGTAGTCTTTCTTAGGCAGCTATCTGCCTCACAACACATCCGGACCCATCTTACCTTTGTTTGAAGCAAATAACCAAATCCTTAACAATGCTGTCAAATATCAAGGGCAGTTTCATAGGTCTCGTATTGCGTTAATAAGTTTATAACTGTTTGTGTTACCCCAAAACAGCACACTGAAGTCAGTTTAAAGTCTGTTTCGGAATTTACATTATAAACTGGAAATCGAGCCCTCTGGCAACAGCTGCCTGTCTCTAAGCACTGTTTGCTTTTTAAACAGTGTAGCAACACTGCAATAACGGTTTAAACGCTTTCATTGCTTTTACTGCTGCCTTAGGAGCTGGTCCAACATAATAACAATCCTGAGCAGGCCAGCACACAGGCAAACCAATCTGCTGCGGTGAACCCGGTGTTGTCTGCAGGCTTCATTCTTAAACAGGAAGAAATAATGCTCACAATAGGCACATCAGCTTTGAGGAAATGTTCAACTAGAACGATTATGTTAATTGGATGAAATAGGTATCACATTTTCCACAGTTAAGTCTCTGACAGCTTTCCTTCAAGTATGTAGATGCCAAAAATAACTGCACATAGTGGAATGCGTACATTTGTAGCCCACTCTCTCCCAAACCAACCCTAAACAAACCTGCTCTAAATTCTCTCTGGGGGACTTGTTGGTTGGCAGCTCTGGACCACACACAGCTCCGCGCATGCACACACACGAGCTATTCCACACATTCTAATTTAATATCCATAACAACATAACCTTGAAGGATAAAATGCAGGACTCATTTAAATGCTAATTTGTTTGTTAACATAACATCAAGATTCCATGCGGGACAGGTTATGAAACTAGGCTGTCACTTGATATGTATATTTCATTCCACTTTGTTTTTTTTATTGGAGCTTTGATTATGATAATACAAAACACTAAATAAAACATTAATGTAAACAGGAAGGACTTGAGTAACATATTTTATGTATTCAGGTGCTTATTACTAGACAGGAGATATAAAAAGCGCACAAAAGACAAAAGATAAGGGTTGGACATCATTTAGACATATTCTCTAGACTATTTTTTTTTTTTTGTGCACGTCACATGCATAGACTTCAACTCTCTGTGTGGTAAAAAAACAAAAGTATGTAACTCCATAGCAACGATTAATGTTTTAGAACATTGTATTGATTGTGATGTTTTTTTTAAGTTCAATACAAATATTGACTTATACAAGTATTAGTTTTTCTTCATGCGTCCTCTCAGCTTATGCTTTATTTAATTTATTTAGCACTTTCTAATATTTCTTATGTAGTAGGTGATTTAACTCAAATTTTAATAGTAAAATTAGTAAAGAAGTAATTACTGAGCACAAGGAAGCAATAAAAAGCAACACATTCAGATACTGTAATAAATAATCTAAAGGTTCTCCAATCAGGATGTTCTGGGGTGATCAGTCAAAGACCAATCAGCTGTTAGTGATCTCAGGATTAATATTTCATTCATTATTAGCATTATTAACTAAACTATTCCTAACATTGTATTTTAAATGTCAAGTGCAGACATAAAGAAACAATCTAGATTTGACAGCTGTAGGCTGCATGTGCATCTTATTTTTCTCTTAGCCAAACTGTGCAGCTAAGCACTAGTCTTAACTAAACCTGAGCACTAATGCTCCTACAGACGTCACCACGATGTTACACGGCACACTTTCACAACACTTTCGTTATACTTTTTGTGTATATATATATATATATATATATATATATATATATATATATATATATATATATATATATATATATATATATATATATATATATATATATATTGACCTCTGCCATTTGCTTGAGGTTTTGCTAAAGCTGACTGAAAACAACGTTTCTTTTTATGCTTCAGTTATTTGTAGGTTGATATGGATATGAAGCGCCTAAAAGAGCAAGGTAACATGAAGGTGTGTGAAGTTAAAGCTGTCTCCTTTTTTTACTTTTTTTAAAAAAATATAAAATCAGTTCTCCTGGTCAGTCAGCTAATACGGTTTTTACGCCAAAACAGGTTCCCAAAGACAAAATTGGACGAAATGGAAAATTCTTTCCCATTGTCAGAAGTGTTTCCACCCTCATTGGGCTGCAATGAAAACATAACAGGAGTTTCATCAGTTCACTACTGTCAGTTTCAGCGTGTCCACATAAGACATTATGGTTATTAAATGTAAAGAAAAAAAATAGCCATTTCCATTTTTGCATCCCAAAGTCCCTCACAATTATTGAAAATTAGCATGAGCCCCAGAGTGTTGTGTTCCTATCAATACCGAAAGAAGCCACAGCCAAAATATGCCCACAAGAGCAGCAGAGGCTTTTGACACAGAAATGCGCTCTGATTAAATGGGTCCCCATTGTACTCGAAAAGGCCCGTGCAACCGCAGACGCAGCCGATTAGCATTTCACTGTCAACATCGTCCTATCTGTTCCTGAACGATCAGTGGTGGAAGGAATCTACCGATGTGGCTGAACAGTAGGGCAGTGATGCTCTCACAATAGCAAAGTTAACATATATTTTCTATTAAACACACACCTTACACATACTTACTAAATGTCACGAATTCCCACTGATCTCTCAGTTCTCGTGGCCATTTCATTTTTGAATTGAACATGTTCTCAGCCTTTCCAACCTAAAAACCATAACAATAAAGTCCAAAAATAGCACGGATAAACCCGATAAGGCTAAAATAGTCTACCATAGCTCGACTGTCAACTCACATCTCCATCCTGTCTTTTACATAATCCTTATTAATGACACCAGTCCTGTTTTTTCTTTTTTTTATTTATTTATCTTTCTTATTTATATAAGTGCTTAAGTACATAATGTGTATGTATAACACATATTCTTAACCTGCATGCAACCCGTTCCTGCTCCTTATATAGACTTTTAAATGTTTCCAGCTGCAGCTGAAGCAGCTTCATAACATAGTCTTTGCTGGGTTTTTCTATCCATTTTTTTTGCCACGTCTGCAACTATGTCCTCAGTTCTTGTTTGGAGAAAGCCCAAATGAGCAGATACTGTATAATTTAGTTTCAGGCCCCCTAAAAAAATGCACCTGATTCCCATCAGCTTGTCACCAGGATCTGCACCGGTCTGGCAATGACCCTGTCATTTTATTTAGGCGCGTTAAAGCTGGGCAACAACTAAAACATGGAGGAGAGTGGACCAGAAATAAAGACCCCTAGTCTGGACATTTGATATCAGACAGTTGACTGTTACCCAGAATGCACTATGAAACACGCCGCAGGAACTCCTTTAGTATGCGTCAAGCTTCAAACAAGTGTGTAGTCTTTATTGGCATCCTTGTTGTGAAAGTTATCACAGGCACAATGAACAACACATGTACCACGTAGACGTTGAAAAGTATAAAAAACACGATAAAAGATCATCTATAGTTTCACATAGAGAATATGAAGCATTGCAAATGTACAAAATGTGACTGTAATATTTATTTTACAAAAGACAAATACACAATGTGTAGAAAGACTGAAAAGGCTATTAAGCAAGCTTTCACTCCAACTGTATTTGGGAGAAACTACAGGCTCTTACATACTGAACGTGTCCCCCTTTTCCCAGTCTCTGTGTCTGTAATGTAAGAGCCACTTTTCGAAAAAGGCGTAAGATCGGATCCCCTCTTTTATCCACCTCCCAGGATAGACAAAAAAAAAAAATGTAAAAAATGGAGAGCCTGCTTGTGTTTGTAAGGGACATCCTTCTGCTTCGTGGCCAAGTGAGAAGTGTCAGAATTTCTAAAAGCGTTGTACGTTCCCGGCACCTTCACAGAACACTGAACACTGAAAACAGAACAGACATCTGTGTTTAGAATGTGATGATAATAGATATTGCTTTCTGTGGCTACGCGTGGTGTCCACTGGGACAAGTTTGGTGTCAATAAAGTAGCCTGTAAGGCACAAAACTCTAATGAAAAAATACAGGCTGAAGTGTTTTAACTTTACAAAATTGACCTTCTTCTTTATTGTCTCAAAATGAAGCCAGTGTATCACTGACTTTCATGATTGTAGTATCATTGTGAGTTATAGGTTAAGTCCTGCACTGGTGCCAGAAATGATCGATCAGGCTATTGTCTCTGTGTGTCTGTCAGTGAGCGCTTATCTAATCTATATTTTACCACTGTCTATTTTTTTTCTTTTCTTTTTTTGTGTGTGTGTGTGTGTGTGTGTGTGTATCTAAGTTGTTCCAGAGACACAACATCCTCAGGTGTGTTCTCATCCTAGATGGACATCCTTAATAGAAAGCAATATCAACAATGACTTTTTCTAACACAGAGGATACAACTGTTGTGAGAGGAAAATATCAACTAGAGGAACATTTTAGCAGCGCAGTGGTGGTGCTAATCGGTACGGGTTTGATCTGGCGTGACTCCTTATTACAAATCTCTGCTATTAGAAACCGGATCTTCTTTTATCTGGCTGGGCGAGTGAGGGCATTGAGCTGGTGGGACAGTGTGTGTGCTGATGTGTTCCTGCCGACGTGTAGTCTCGTGATTATTATATCGCTAACCACAGTTCATCAAAGACGCATCACTCAGAAGTGATGCGTCTTTGTGTATATATATATATATATATATATATATATATATATATATATATATATATATATATATATATATATATATATATGTATATATATATATGTGTATATGTGTATATGTGTATATGTACTTCTATATATATATATAGAAGTATATATATATATATATATATATATATATATATGTATATACATATATATATATATATATATATGTGTGTGTGTATATGTTTATATGTATATATATATATATATATATACTTCTATATATATATATATATAGAAGTACATATACACATATACACATATAAACATATAAACATATATATATATATATATATATGTGTATATGTTTATATGTGTATATGTACTTCTATAAAAACAAAACTCGTTCCTCACCCTCCGTGGGTGGTGTCCCTTCTAAGCTCGGGTCCTCTACCAGAGGCCAGGGAGCTTGAGGGTTCTGCGCAGTATCTTTGCTGTTCCTAACACTGCACTTTTCTGGACTGAGATATCTGAGGTTGTTCCGGGGATCTGCTGCAGCCACTCTTCCAGTTTGGGGGTTACTGCCCCGAGTGCTCCGATCACCACGGGCACTACTGTCACCTTCACCTTCCAGGCCTTCTCCAGCTCCTCTCTAAGCCCTTGGTATTTCTCAAGCTTCTCGTGTTCCTTTCGCCTGATGTTACCATCACTTGGTATTGCCACATCCACCACCACGGCTTTCCTCTGCCCTTTGTCTACCACCACAATGTCTGGTTGGTTTGCCATCACCATCCTGTCTGTCTGTATCTTGAAGTCCCACAGGAGCTTTGCTCTGTCATTTTCCACCACCTTGGGAGGTGTTTCCCATTTTGACCTTGGGGTTTCCAGCCCATACTCCACACAGATGTTTCTGTACAGTATGCCCGCTACTTGGTTATGGCGTTCCATGTATGTGTGTGTGTATATGTGTGTATATGTGTGTATATGTTTATATGTATATGTATATATATATATATATATATATATATATATATATATATATATATATATATATATATATATATATATATATATATATATATATATATATATCCATCCATTATCTATACCCGCTTCATCCGTTTCCGGGTCACGGGGGTCTGTCGGAGCCTATCCCAACGCATATCAGGCGAAAGGCAGGGGTACACCCTGGACAGGTCGCCAGTCTATCCAGGGCCACATACAAACAACCAATCACACTCACATTCACACCTAGGGAGAATTTAGAAAGATCAATTAACCTACCCTGCATGTTTTTGGACTGTGGGAGGAAGCCGGAGTACCCGGAGGAAACCTATATATATATATATATATATGTTGTATATATATATTGGTATGCAGAAGCATTCAGAGTTCCTTTCACTGGAACTAAGGGTCAGACATTCAGACAAGTACCGTTCTCCTGGCAACCCCCAGACACTGTGTGTTCGCACACACACACACACACACACACACACACACACACACACACACACACACACACACACACACACACACACACACACACACACACACACACACATATATATATATATATAGTAAATAAATAAGAGGATTGGTCTGGTCTTTTTTTTTTACTCCTGTGACTTATTTTATCAATGCCATAACACATTTTCTTGTAGTACCATTTTTCTTTGGTATTTTTACTGCAGAATGAATGAACCCACCCTTGGAAGATGTGCAGGCTGAGAGAGCGAACGCTCGGTCTCTGATGATCTATAGAGTACGTGGTTTGGAAGAGCATCCTCTTGAAGTGAACCCCACTCCTGCTCAACTTGCAATATGTCAATGTCGACTTAAATACATTGAACCATAGGTCGGCTTATGGGTTTCTTACACTGAGAAAAGCACTGTTGCTTGTCACAGTGACACAACATTTTCATCATTACACATTAAGAGCATCCCTCGTGTCATCACATACAATTACAGGGGATTTTTTTTTTTTTTCCGTAGGGGAATTTGTCCCTAAAGCCAATGTATTGTAGCTGAGGTGTTAAGGTGTTGGCAAGTAGGACTGTGAATTATTAGACCACCTAAGAGGACAGAGATCCTGTGATATCCTTCTCTCCATGTCCGTAGTCCGTCTGAGAAAAGAGGCCCAGACCTACCTCTCCTAAACTACCTCCCCTAGCTCCTCCGTGGCGATACTGAGGCGTTCCCAGGCCAGCCGAGATATAAACTTTCCAGCGTGTCCTTGGTCTTCCCCATGGCCTTCCTCCGGGATGGACATGCCCAAAACACCTCCCTATGGAAGGCATCCAGGAGACATCTTAAAACCACCTCAAGTGGCTCCTGTCGATGT
Source organism: Xenentodon cancila (assembly GCA_014839995.1). Lineage (NCBI taxonomy): Eukaryota > Metazoa > Chordata > Actinopteri > Beloniformes > Belonidae > Xenentodon > Xenentodon cancila. Next base: position 18,444,592 of record CM026197.1, read on the forward strand.
GCAAGAGCAGCGACTCCCTCCCGAATGACTGAAATGCTCACCTTAGCTCAACGGGAGAGTCCAGAAAACTCATTTCAGCCACTTCTATTCAGAATCATATTTTTTTGGTCACTACCCACAATTTGTAACTTTAGGTGAGGGTGGAAGTGTAAATTGACTGGTAAACAGAGAGCCCTGCCTTTTGGCTCAACTCTCCCTTCACCACAAAAGACCCATGACGGGTCTGCATTACTGCAGACGCCGCCCAAATCCGCCTGTCAATCTCCTGCTCCATTCTCACCCCTCACTCGTGAAAAATTCCCCATGATACTTTAAAGAACCATCAAATACTTTTTAAAAGTACATTATTGATAAAAAAAACAAAAAAAAACAAAACAACAACCCATCGACAAACATAGTTGTTCCACTGTCCAGGCACATCAATGATTCCACAAAACTGAATTGGGGACAGTATGGTCGGTTTCATGCATATTACTTTCGTAACTGAGTGAATATGAAACGCTGTAATATAGAAATAAACTGCTTTTATTTTATAGTTGTAAGTAATGCGTTTATACTCAACTAATGCCGTCTTTTTGGTGTCAGCTGCCGAGGTCTTACAAAGATGTTACGATGTCCGACAGAGGAAACTCAACATTTTGACTTTTACATCCACGTGACACAGATCCTCGTTCAGATGTGAGACTGACTTGACATGTTTATGTAAAATAGAGCATGTGTGAAGGAGCTTGTTGATTTACTTTGCTTAATAATGTAATCTGGTCAAAATATTCAGACGATGGCATGGTTAGATTTTTGGAGTGGAGGCTTATATAAACATAGTTAAGTGCTGAGCAAAGATCAAGGCTGTGTGCAAGGGCATGAAATGGCCTCAATCACGTATCTTGCCAACATTTATAACCTTTTCAAGTCTGTGTACACAGTCACACCCAACATTACTGTAGGAATACCTTGGCAGACCTGCATTTATGTGCATCTTTGCGTTAAGCACACAAGCACCACACGTGCATATGTTTCCAATTAAGTAGACAGGCAGGAATATAATGGTAAGTGGCAGGAATGGGGTTGGGTTCCCAATAGGTCTAGCTGTGCCGTGGTGGGCAATGGGTTTGGAAGTGGGTCTGGGCGAGTGTATTTACACACGGGTTTGCCAGTGAGAGAGTGTGTTTGAAATTGGGTTGTTTTCACAGAAGTGTTGGTGGAAGGAGCGGGGCCCACCCCAAGTCCTGAACAGAGGGTTGATTGTGTAGCAGACAGAGAGGGCTGGAGGGCCCGAGTCAGCTCTGGGGAGAAGGTATGCGTTTCCCTTAAAGCCGCACTGTGACAGGTGGCAGAGAGACTGCTGTCACATTAAAGCCCACCCTACCTCTAAAACCAACACCATCAAAGACAAAAATCATAAAGAAATAAACACTCTTTTAATATCTTGATTCTGTGGGTGACTGCTCACTTGAAGCACCAGGGTTTTTAAAAGTATCATCTAAAAACTGAAAAACGAAAAAAAAAGAAAAAAATCTTCCAAGTTCTGTGATCAAAACTGCCATCTTCTGTCAGCTTTGCTCAAAATCACATTTCTCCCACGTTAGGTCCTAAGGCCAAAAGTGTAATTTTCCAGCTTTAAATCCAGAAGTGCTACCAGGGGACACATTGGGTGGATTACGAGGTTAAGGCTTCATTTTGTTTCTGTGCTGTGGAGAAAACGAAAAGCAACAAACCCGAGTGTGACCGACAGTGGTTTGTGGTTCCAAGGAGAGCCCAGAGCTGCCCTTGAGGCTCTGAGGTGTCTGAACCACCTCCACTCACTTCTTTCACAGCCTCAAACTGTTATTGAACTGGGGGCCTGGAGGGGCCGACTGAAAATATTGTTCAATGTTCTGGAACAGAAAAAAGCAAGGTACAGTATAGCTGTGCAGGGCCACTGCCTTGATCGTCCCAAAGTACAGGAGGCAGCTCCCTGTGTGTGTGTGACTCGCGTGACTGTGTGTTTGATCCATGCACGGACAACTGAGCAAAACTGATACAAACCACTCCACACTTCTTTGCCTCTCTCTTTTTAAAAGAAACCCAGTTGCTCTATATCTATTAAGCAGTGTACGTTTGCTGCAAAGGTAGGTGAACTTTTTATAGTCCTAGTTTGGTTTCTGTGAAAATTATGTTTCGAAGTTTGTGGTCAGAAATCGGATCAAAAGTCTAATGCAAATATCAGAAACAGATATGCTGACCACATCGGCAGAGAGGAACAAAGAGTGGTTTTACAGTGTAGTATCTGGTGAAGTGATCTGTGAAAAATGTTGCCACTGGCGCCATGCAATCTCTGTTAATAAAATCAGCAAAGATTCTGAATGGGGAGGATATTAAAAGGAAATTTTACTTCTTTTTTTCTTTTTTACATTTGGAATTGTTTTATTTTTGTAGTCAGTGTGTTTTGGTTGCAATAACATTACATTTGTTATATATTACACCTAAAACCACTATTACACCACGCTGTGTAAAGAAACAGACTATTGAGGGAGGAAGATTAGAAGACAATGAAATGACATAAAATATTAGCAATAAAAATAATAATACATAAGGTTCACTTGTAAAGAAAGAAAGCAACAACTAAAAAAGCTGAAGTTTGTACTGGAAAACAAAATCTTGACCCACGTACATAATTTAAAAAAAAATATTAAACATTAAACAAATCATTTTGATAGGAATTTCAAAAAAGCAAATTAAAGCTAGAAGAATGGATGTTTATCATCCAGGAGGGCCCGTGTTGCTTATCTGCCCACCTCAACACCTTTTGCACTCATTTTTGGCTTAAAATGCATCTTTTGTCAAGCACCAACAATGAAACCTCAAAGGAAAAACCTCAAAGAAAAAGGAAGACATTATGACTTGCATTAAATTTAAATAAAAACAAAAAAAGTCCAGGAGAGTGGTATAAGGTTCATTCACAAAACTTCATCAGCATATAAACCCAAAATAGAAAATAAACCCTCCACCCACCCAAACAGGCACAATGACCCACTAACCACCCAATCCAGGCTTCCTGTAAAAACGTAGTAAACGTACGCAGCAACCCAGTCTACTCTGACTGGTGAACTCCAGTGACCCTCCCAAGACAATATTCAAAACTTGAACATTTTAGATATCATTGGATAGAAAACCGGTGCACATATCCTCAGCGCAGGAAGAGTCATGAACATTTACAAATGCTTGCCAAGTCTAAAATAACAAGTCTAACTCTAGATCACTTTTTCATTGTTCAGTCAGGAGCTGGTGTACGGTGGATGTATGGTGGAAGAGAAATTTTATAAAAACACTTTAACGAGGCATTTCATTTAATGGGAACTTTAAAGTAGACCCTCCAGTGATATCTAGTGTGTGTTAGGAATGGCTCATTGGTTGACAGGTCCTGCTCCAGCTACCCAAACACCCAAAAACAGGTGAAAAAAATAGTTCTAGTAAAATACTTGAAGAAACGTGTGTTCAGTATCATAAAAAAAAAAAAAAAAAAAAAAAAAATCACAATTTATTTTCATCAGCACAGTTCCAGTGAAGTTTGTTTTGTGTTTTTTATTTTTTTCACATTTTACTAGGGGAACAGGTTTATACTGTTTAAGCTGCAGGAATTCAATTTCCTTTTTTTGCAGGGACCTATATTTTATTGAGTAAAGATCCTCTTGGCAACCCTAAACAGGCTAACTGTGGTACCTCTCTGTATTCATCTCATCAAGTGTAATCAAATCTATCCTGCCATGGCCCCATTTGCTAAACAGCTTAGCGTTACTTTTATCATTGCTGCAACGGGCATTATTCTGTTGGACTTATCACAGAGGACAAATGAGCAAATGATTCTAAGGAATCATGGATCATAAATGAGATCCAAACAGATTTCCGCCCTTAACAGCGTTCTGTTTGGAATTAAAGATAAAACTGTTACTGACAGAAGGACATTATACACCAATTCCCCAGGTCTTTCCCATACTTCTCCTGCATTCATAAATACACCCTCGGCCTGCTTTCCCTAATTACCGAGCATGAACATGGCTGTTTCCACTTTCCTCTCACACATAATAGAAACTGCGTTTTAATATCCAGGCATCATAAAATGTCATGCTGACTTAACAGACATGAGGAGCAGAAGGAGCAATAACAGAAGAGGGGTGTAGGGTCGGGAGTGGGGGAGGGGGATTAGCGGAGCGCTCCAGAGCAGGGAAGGCTCGAAACCTAAGATGAGTTTCGGATTTAGCTCTGTGGACCTGCACCCTTCTGTCAGCCGCCTCCTGCCGTACCTTCCGGGTTGCATTTTTGAGGTATTAGAAAAAGAGATGGAAATTTCAAGTACTTTTAGGTGTTTGTAAAAGGAGCAAGCGTTCACTTTTTGTGTTCTTTTAATTTGTTTACTTCAGGGACCGCTTAATTTGGTGGCCTGATGAAAGTAAACCACCAAATAATTACAAGCGTCCAACCCTTTATAACCTCAGCTTCTACGCTGTTATGACGTTTCCTTATTTAAAAACTTTAACAGCTCTCAATGCCAGAAAACAGCCAGCAGATTTCAGATTAGTTGAGTTTATAGACAGCTTAGCTTTTATAGCTTGTCATTACTCAGACATCTGAAGCATTTCAACAGGACCATTAGTCAACCTGTAGTCGGCACCACCCACCAGGGCAACAGAGACAAATGACCTGCCAGTTTCTGTTATATTTTTCGCCATCCTAAGGAAAGACCGGGATGGCTTTTAGGAGAGAGGGTATTCAAGTTCTATTCTGTGTTTCACCTTGTTTAGGCAGAGATTATATGTAGTCAGAATTGAAAAGAACACCTGCTTTTTCTCTGGGCCTTGGCTCTTTGATTACATAAGTAGGATAGAGTCAAAGTTATGAAAGTCATACTTAAAAAGAAAATGTAAACTATAATAATTTCCACTCCTCCTGTTGGCTAGGCCTAGCTTCCCGTCTGTGTCTCTGGGCTTTCATTAATTTTTCACTGGGCAGTGTTTGATGGATAGGTCGTATTTATTCACTTCTTTGCGTCTGCTGTGTGACTATGACTCATTTTGGGGCATTACGTATTCATGGCTTGGGATAGGCTGTGTACAGGAAGTCATAATTAATGTGTCACAGTAGGAGGTGTCAGTAGATGGCAGGTTTGTTGGAGGGCGTTATGGAGCAGAATGTGATTTACAGTGCAAACAACCAGTGGGATGTTTATCTGCTGTCCGAACACCAAACAACGTTCCTTCGCTCTCGGTCCAGAACCAAATATGTCTTTCAACAAAACGATGTCCTGCAGATCACAGCGATCACCGTAAACCCTCCTTGGGATCATGAATCTAATTATTCAGATTGTTGACTGTGTTATGTCTGCTGATTATTATTGTTAGAGCCCACATAATCAGCCCAGCTCAGGTTCAGCTGTGGATGAGCTGAACCTGAGCTGAGCAGCTCCAGAATGTGCAAATGTCGCATCTTCACTGGTGCTGTCATCTTTATTTTTGAATGTATGTCTATGGTTGGAATTAAAAAAAATAAAGGATTTCCTTCATCGTCGATCAATTAAAAAAAAACAAACAATTATTAGTAATTGTTCAGTCCTTTCATTTATAGCAAATATATATATATATATATATATATATATATATATATATATATATATATATATATATATATATATATATATATATATATATATATATATATATATATATATATAAAACCCTGGTGCAATAACCCTGGTGCAGTCCTGGATGTCTTTCCTTTTCCCGAGGTTGATGCACATTGCGTGCTTGTGAATTTGCTATAAGTTCATAGGGTTAGTTTTCTTTGGTATCAAGGATTTCTTTTTCTTTGCCCGTCTGTTGGATTTACTTGTGTTAGTAAGTCTTCCCGTCTGATGAAGTATGAAGTCCATCCCTCCCTCGCTAAACTGCTTCGTATTTCCACCTCTGTCTGGCTTTGGTGTGGGCCAAGGTCCTGAGTAATAGCCTATCTTAATCACACGCTGTTTGTTAGTGTTGGTGGCTCCGACTATTTCCAGGTGCATGACCTGATTTTCCTGCCAGGTAGGTGGTCCAGCAAACGCGCCAGGCAGTTTATCACACACCAATAGTCCATTAGAAAGAAGGCCTGTGTAGAAGTGTGTATTTGTCCTTTTATGGAGGGAATATCTTTTCTAATGCAAAGTGACAAATACAATTGTGGTTGTCATTTATATTTTTTCCGTTTCTGTTATAAAGGTTTTTTCCCTCCCTGTGCCAGTCAGGGTAACGATGACGGCTGCCTTGTATTGAGAACGTCAGCAGATCTAGATCCTTCCACTGAGCCTCATAACCTTGTGGGAAGAAGCAGGTTTCCAGGCCAAGGCAAACACGGGAAAACCAGTGAGAGATCAGTGCTAATGCTAAATGGACACTTATTCAGCAGCTGACACACAGGCATTTGCCGCATTCGTAGATCATTTTAAAACCATTTCTGAAAAGGACCATTCAGATTCGACAGCATTTAATTAAAAGAGAAAGCAGAGGACAAACGTGATCGTCCTATTGTTCAGCCAAGAAGCATTCCCGAAACTCCTTAAATAAACCTAGTGCTGGTTGAATCCGCAACACACCACTTAGTCATGGATGAGGAAGAATTCTGTCTAATCCACAGCTTCTCCAAACTGGTACTCCCTCAGTTGTCTTGACCCTCATCACATGTTTTCCTTTGAATATTCAAAAGTTTGTAAAGCAACTCACTTATCTCGTTCACCTTCCCGTTTTCCTCTCTGAACACTTCTTCTCATTCCTTTGTACCAACATATTTTCACTGACCATAATCCTATTAGAGGCATTTATGTTGTTTATTGTCCGACAGTATTACATGGATTACACTGGAGGAGAAATAATAAGAAGAGTTTGAGCTTCTGCACGGGATGTCTGTCCCTTCTGTTAGCTTTAATCAGTTTTGTTATCATATTATGTTATATTATCATATCTGTGTTTTTATTGTGCCGTAGTTTTGCTAAAGCTGCAAGCCAGACATTGGTTTTACTGCGAATACACTCCGGTACAGATGGTGTTTACCTGACGGAGATTTGGAGGCTCTTTTTTTTTTTTTTTAAAGCATTTTGACAGAGGTGATGCTTTTTACACAGTTTCAGAATTGGTATAAAAAAAAAAAAAGAATATTGCATACAGGTGCACTAAAAGGGGTTTTAAGCATATCGGTTCTTGGATTGAGTTGCTTTGAATGGAGAAGCTGTTACTTGTGTTGATTAATGATGATAACTAATCAAAGGAAAGAAAAGTCTGCAATAGACTTTTCATGTGTCGATGGTCAATCTGCTTGCCAATCTGTACAAGCCTGATTTTATTCAGTTTAGATGTTGATGATTGCGTGTGTTTGTGTGTGTGTGTGTGTGTGTGTGTGTGTGTGTTGTATCAGCAGTTATCACTAATGTATTCCCACACACCTATATTGTTACTTCCTTTCTTCAAAACTTTAACTATTCTGAAGGTAGTGTAAAATATTCAGATCTTAAAGAAAACGTCCAACTCCAACAACCATAAATTCTGGGTATTTTACTACCTCCTTTCTTTCAAATGCAAAACGGCTTGTTATTTTTGGGAGACTTTTAAGTGAACGCTAAGAAACAGATCTAAAAGACTTGGCAGTGGCCTTTTAGGTTACATGTTTAAAGATTCCTGTAGTGTTTATGGTGTGTGAAATGCAATCTTGGAAAATGTCCAGTTTGCTGAGGCAGAACACATGTTTTAATTGAATTCTAGCACATTTCGGAGTCTCCTCAAAACTCAGCCTCAAATGTAATGTGAAAGCCAGATGCTACACTGAAAGTGTGCTATGTTGGTTTGAGTTATAGGCAAACAGAGATAGACTCTGGTCCAACAGGCTCACTTATTGCTCAAGTCAAACACAATCAAAGTGACTTTAAAGAAAATCTGCACTGGATTATAATGAAATGCTGAGTTGCCAAATGCTGTAGATGTTGTGATAATTATCTAGACTTCTGTGGTTCACTTGCTTGTTTTAAGCTGCCAGGCATTTCCCAGTAGCCCTTTTCACCCTAAAAGAAAATATTTCCTTTTTTCCGGCTCTGTACATTCGGCCTTGTAGCCTTTATGTGCTTGGAAAATATATGCAGTCACTGCTTTCCTGCCACACACACACACACACACACACTCACACACACACACACACACACACACACACACACACACACACACACACACACACACACACACACACACACACACACACATGCATGGATGCATAGTACAGTCCCGTAGCAAAGTAAGGCAAACTATACTTTGATGGCTGGCACACAATATACACTATGCTTATGGCAAAATATAAATATTTATAAATTCATCTTTGTGTTTACATTTGAAACTTGAAAAGCATCATGTAGACACTTGTAAACAGCACTTGTTTACCATCAATGTACTAAATGTACACGTTAACCTCTTGTTTAAATCAATGCAAACAAAGTTTGCTCCAGATTTCTGCAAGCTTCATGCATCTCAATTTTGTTAGCAGTCTTGAATCTTTGCTATTGCAATGCTACGAGCAGATGCAATATAGGTAAAACCAAGTATATCTTTTTCTGGATTTTTCTCACTTCACACTGTTTCCAAATTTGCTGAATGTGAAACTAGAGACACAAGCTGCTAAATTCAGTTCATCAGCAGCTGCACATGACAGTGTCAATGATAAATCGATCAATTAATGGCAGAACCGACCAGCTATTAGACACCGTGTTGGCAAGGATGGTGTTTTGTTTTTGTCTCCATGGTCATGAATCTACAGAAAATAGGAACTCATTATGAGGTTTGTCATTCAGACTAGTGGTGTAGATCTCTGCAATGTGATTGTGAGCTGTGGAACAATGATATATGAAGAACTCGTTAGTGATTAGCTGTTGTGGTTCTATTAAATTCATCGTCTTAAAGAAGCACAAATGACGTTCATCCATTCATTTTTTTAGGCAGCACTGAAAATGAAATTGAGCCCATTTCGATGGTTTGCACTGTTGCTTAACTGCTTAAAGGTTCCTGGTTCAAATCCTTTGCATGTTCTCTCTGTGCATGCATGGGCTTTTTCTGGTTTCAGCAGACCAAAAGTATAAATATTAGGCTCATTTCTGATTCTAAATGGCCCATAAGCGCATGTGTAGTTGTGTATCTATATAAGGACCTGTGAAGCACTGGCAACTTGTTAAAAGCGTATCCCGGCTTTTTGTTGAAAAAGAGCTGGCAGACGCTCCAGCAGAACCCCATGACCTCGGATAGGAAGATGCAGGTATATATAAGGAATATTGCGTGTTCCTCGCATGGTCTTTCTTCGCTACTATCGACAAAAAACAGTCTGTTGTTTTTGTTTTCTCTGCCAATACTGCATATTTGTTATGAATGTTGATATATGATTATGTCATAGATCAAAAAATGATAAAATCTTCTAACAAAGCTGAAATTGACACCATGGCAAGTACAATTGAGATAATCAAGAAAGTAATGAAAAAAAGAGAATATAATATAATAGTTATCGTAGTGGAAACAAATCTGGTATGCCCTATTTAACTTCTAAAAACCACTGTTAACTACAAAGCAAACAGTTCGTACTCATTTATTTTGCCCGAAAGACCTGAAATTAGAGCTTCTCACCTTGAGAAAACAATATTTGATTAGTGACCATAGATTATCTTAGTTTTGCAGATTGATTCTTTTGCATGAGAAAGTGGCTTTTGCCTCCTCACATTGCAGGGGTCAGTCAGTCTATCAATCAATGAGGTGTACAGGTGGTCACATCAGTAAATCATTGTTCAGCTGTAAAAGTTACTTTAGATTTTTACATTTGGGAAACAATATTATTTAACAATACATTAATAATATTGTTAATGCTTATGTACATTTTTATATACAATAAAATTCTACCAGCAAGTCGGCATGTTCACACAGTCAACTGACACTGATACCTAATTTAAAAAAAATATATTTTAATGTTTCAACAAAATTATCCTGGGTTTAGTTTCTCAAGCTTAACTCTGTGACTTAACAGGTCAACAAGGGGTTAGACCGAGTTATCTTTAAATATTAACACCTTGTTTGAGCTACGCTGGATAAAAATACTGAGCAGATTGTTTCAACGGCAAGAAAACATATTCTAATCTCTCTTTTTTCTACCACCCTTCCTCGAGTCATCCTAAATCATCTATAGTAGTGAAAGTCTCCATCATTAATCACAGTTGCTTTAAATCTTTCCTTTTTCTGACCGGACAAGCTACTGGGAAAAACACTGTGCTCTTACTTCTCTCAGTACTGAACACAGTTCACTACAGACCCGATGTGGATGGTGTAGCCTGCAGGATTAATTGGGTCCTGTTGCAGAAGATCAGCAAGTTTGGTAATCTTCACATGCTGATCCTCCATATGGCATCACAGAATTCAGATGCAATGATTAATAGTTCAGGTAAGAATGTTTGAGTTTTTGGCAGTTCAGCTTGAACTGCTCTGAAAACAGGCTTCTGCTTCTGTACTGAAATGCTAAATCACAGGTTTGCCTGCCTCTTTCTAATACATGCAAATTTGAACAATGTGTACAGTTTTCAAAAGTACACTTGATTTGTGATTTCACCAGTTAAGCAGATATGCAAAACATTCATTTATAAGTGGATAATGTAAGCTACTTTGCAATGTGCTCAAGGCCAACACAGCTGCACCAAGAAAAGGTGGCCTTGACATTAAGTTAATTCCCAATGCCATCTTTATTTTTAGTTCAGAAAACTAAATTTGGTCTCGTTAGTTTTGGTATTTATCATATTTTTATTTTACATGACTTTCCCCAAAAGTGTGTTTCCAAGCAAAAAGAGCTGCAAATTGCCCCTGGTCTTATTTGCCTCAGTGGGCCTGTGGAGGTGTTAGTGTTGTGGTCAGCACTCTTCAGACTCTTTGAATTGCAAATAAGCTCTGTAACTCAAAAATAATGCAGCAGGGAACGTCACCTCCTGTCATTTTTCTGCATTTGGGTGCATGGGGGCACCGTTGCCGAGGAAGTGCAGTTATTGTTTCTGTCTCAGGTGTGGCTCTTCCTTATTGTAGGAATGGCAAGGGTCTGCTCCCTCAACCTCCACCCCGCTGATGTGCCAGAGGGCTTCCTTAGCTGTGATATTGTCTGCCTGAAAGCATTACAGTGTTGTGTTGCAACACATCTTCCTTATTAAATGAGGAACCACAGAAGTGATCCTTAAATGAAAAAAAAAGAGGAATTTCAGAAAAATGTATACATTGGAATATCATTTTCAAATAAGATCAATCAGACACTCTGCTGAAAGCTGTTCCCATTTCATAGAAATCAGATTTGTTAACTAGAATGCTGGTTAATTATGAAGGACCACTCTACTCTCTGACCACTTTTAATCTAAGCTTACTGACTAAATGTTAATGTCCCATCGACCTTGTAAATATAGGGTTTTATGCCTCCAGGTGTTCCAGGTCTTTAGGAGCTAGATGGGTTTGTGGCAGGTTGACTCCACCTGTTTGGTGACTGCGAGGTGGACAGTGGAACAAGGCATCACCAACACTGGTAGCCAGAGAAGAAACACCTGGGACTAAAGCTGCAAAGTTGATTAATCTATTGATTTTTAAAATGATTAATCAACAAATTGTAACATGCCCAGCATCCTAAACCATTTTATTTAGCTATTATGATTTAAAATGAGCCTAAATTAGTTTAAGGGATGTGGCAACTAATCAGAAAATATTCAGTTAAAGGTATGTGCTTTATTTAACTTGTGTGATGAAAAAACTTTGCTGCTCATAAAGATTAATACATAAATAAATAAATAAATAAATGGACAGGCAAATCGCTTTCATTTGTCATATGTACGTATGACTGAAATACAACCACAGACAACATTCACCAGCAGGTCACATGTATTTACAGTTTATGGTCACACATTTGTAAAGTTAGCTATTCAGTACCGTTACTCTTAAATGGTTGGTTTCTGAAAGTAGACTTTCCGATGGTGTACCGTGCGAGACTCATTACGGTAAACGTATGCTGAGCGTTCACTGGCAGCTTTGAGTTCAGAGTTTTATTGAGTTTAAGAGACCAATTTCTGAGCTACTTGAGGCATGGTCTCAGAAACTAAAACACGGCAAGCACGTTTTTGGTCATGCGTTTACAATTTTTACTACTCTGCATCGGTCACGCTGAATTTCTGCCCTCATTAGCTCACAAACACGTGCATGCGCTCACAGGTGAGACACACCCACCAGCGGACAGAGAGCACGTCAGAAAGTATGTTGCATCAACCTCCTAAAACAGACAAAAATATCTTTTTTTTTCTTCTTTTTTTTAACATTTTTGAAGCTTTATGTCTTTTATGAATTGACTGATGTCATTAAAGTCATTACATAAAAACATAAACACACTTTTTCCTTTTAACAAGTCTACGTTTCAATCACAGACACGTGATGACATAACCAACCAATAATAGATTAATACATTTGCTGGCAACTAATTTAGTCATCGGTTTTTGTAAACTACTTCGATTATTTATTGCACCCCTGCCTGGGACTGCACCTGCCTTCACCCATCCATTCTCTATATCAGTTTCACATATCTTATTTAGTGTCACAGGGGTCGGCTGGAGCCCAGCTGACGGAGACATGAAAGGTGGATTACAACCTGGACAGGTCAACAGGCCACTGCAGGGCCACACGTAGGCCAGGATTCAGTAAGGTAAGTATAGAGTCACCAATAAGCCCCAGCAAAGGCTCTTGGACTGGGGGAAGTCAAGTTTATGACACATTTTATAAAGTTGTTATTGCATAAATCTTTTTTTTTTTTTTTTTTTTTTTCATTTGGTTACATTTTTTGGTGCAGTTATTGACATAATGCATATCATTATTAGAGGGGGGACCACTGGAAACCACAGAGGGTCAACACACGGCTCCTGTCTCTGCGCCAGCCTAATTAATTCACCGTGTCTTTCCTCTCTTTGCCTGCAGCCCGTTATGACTTTAACACTGTGACGCTCAATTTGGATCTGAAACAGAAAGTAACGTCTCGCCATTTCAGGATGATTTCTCTTTGTACACTTTGTTGTTTATTTGCCAAGCGAAATAACCAACCGATAAGACAAAGGCATGGATTCATGGTGGCAACACTATTTGGAACAGGACATGGTTCAAAATAAGGAGTGTCTTTGCATTTTGAATGTCGTCTAATCCGTTTATAATTACACAGTGAGGAAGTGAGATGGTGGTCTGACTGTTTGAACGTGTAATCCCCTTTGTGTGCATAAACATGAGCACATTTCATCAGTGCAGTTGGACTAAGACTTGTGGATAATTACCTGGGGCAAGGAGTATGTTGAAAGACCCAGCCTGCCTTTTTTTTTTTCTGTAAATAACACCTCCAAAGTTGAAATCAAAGAGGCCCAGGCAATGTAAAATTACCTTCAAAGGCTGGCGTAAAATTGGATAGCTCATCCATATAGACAAGAAATGAACCAGTATTTCTGTTGTTAAAGAACTTATCTCTAAATGACAACCTCGGTGAAAGCTTCTTTTATCTGTAATGATTTTACAAGCCTATATTTTGGTTCTTTATCCAACTATATCAACCATACTGGGTAGCGATATGGTTGTGATGGAGTTGGAGACCTGCTATTGTTTTACACACACTGTGTCCCCCCTCTGCTGGTTTCACTTAATATCAATAATTCTCCTGATGGAAATTGTTGACTGTTTTTTTTTTTTTTTTTTTGTAAATCAAAATTAGCATATTGTATATTTGCATTCATTTTGAAATCATTATCAGGACTACATGTAAAAGATTTTAATTTGCAGGATAATGGCAAAAACATCATATTGGTAATTCTTGGCACATATTCACAACAAGAAAAGACAAATTCTAATACTTTGCATTTTTCTTCATTAGGGTTGTAAAGGTGGTGCTGGTGGTGTTTTACAGTACCATTTTGCCTCTTTTAAAATAACACAGCAGTTTTAAACGTTTTCCTACTTTTGTTTTGTACTAGACAATGGAGACAGCATACATTTAACTGTACTAAAGAGGTTTTTTTTTTTTTTTTTCATCTTCACTAATTTTGAGCATTATAATTGAACGTCTCTGCTGAATTGCATGAGACCTGCATAACTGCTTGGAACTTAAAAGCTTGCGCTACACTGCAGATACATTGATGAACCTACAAAAGCATGCATTTTTGTTGCAAAACTGAAGGAATGGAAAAATGGCTAATAACGTATACCTCTTAATAATACAAACACTGACTTATTTGAGTGTGTATGTCATTAAACTGAAAATGGAGGAGAAAACTGAAAACTGTGCAGACTGACTTCATTAACAGTAATAGAGAGCTAGTTATCGTAGACTGATGATAGTCGGGATGAAATTTGATGCCGTTCAAGTGTGTGCAATTCTTCTTCATGTTATCAACACATAAATGACCCCGTGTACGGCGCGAGGAACTCCCACTCTAAGCTCATGCATAATAGGCTCAGCAAGGTATCTCATAAATCACTCTAATTGAAAAGATTCCCTCTTGGCTGCTACATACAGGACGCAGACTGACAGTGCGAACAATGCCGTATTCTACATGTGAAATAAAACAAGAACCTGATTGAAACAGAGATGATGTAAAAGACAGGTGCCACATGCAGAGAAACTTCACATCATGATGCATTTGTCGTACTTAGGAACTGGGAAGCACGGAGCTATACGAGAACTAATTCAAAAGAGGCCTGCCCTGTCGATGAAGGCGACTCCAGCCCTTAAAACTGACTTTTACCATTAGAGGTGTAAAGATATGGCTGGAAAGAGTGCTCTTGTTCGGTATCTCTGTGTTTTTTTCTTCTTTGTTTTTTGTTTTTTTTTTGGGTATATTAGCGTGTTGTCTGTAACTGTTATTCAGAGATTTTAAAAGACAAAGTGGATATTTTGGGATATTTATAAGATACGAGAGTATCTTAAAGTTGTAAAATGAAAAAGGTCATTTAAGTTTTAAAAAAAAATAATATAGTTATTAACTACAGTACATTTATTTCCATGTTTTCAGAGATGAAAAAAAGGTAATGAAAATTTAACATTTTTTAATTTTTTTAAATATCAGGGAAACGTTTAGAAATGTTGGCTCTAAAAAGAACTGGATCCCACATTAGATGAATCAAAAACATTTTTTCTGGCCTAAACTATAGATACACTGACTGAAAATTCACTTCCCAAGTATTTTAGGGCCTGACCAATTTCAGCTTTCTTCTGAATAACCATATCCTTGTCATTTTACTGTACAATGGCTCGGCTTGGGCTGAACATTCGACTGGGCTGAGGAGATGCTTTAAATTTATTGAGACCGCTAGTCTTGACTACTGAAAATGATCAGAAAGTGGCAGGAATTCTGTGATTTTCCTTCTAATAGTTTTACATTTTCATTGATGTTACCAGTAAAAGATCAGAGGCTGCTGGCTTTGTACTCTCACCAGCTTCAATTTTAGCCTCTAAGCCTTCATTAGGAGCGAATCTAAGCAATGAGTATAGTTTGTGTTCTTAAACTCAATGCTTGTTTTTTCACCTTCGCTTATTTTCTCCTTCTGCATTGTGCAAATTGGTTTATTTGGTTGCACTGGACTTCAAGTGAAAAACCTACAAAGACATGCGAGACTGCAATGTTTTTGCACCTTGACTGTCAAGATTCTAACTATAAATGTAACCCAGAAGGCAAGATGCAGATTGCGAGCAGCTCGTATGCACTTCATACTGGATGAAAGAGTCCACACCTTGATTCGTGTTTTCACTCCTTGACTCGTAGGGTGTTCTCTGAGGTGGATGTTAAAGAGGAGCAGGTAGGTGAATCCACTAAAGAAGTGAATTTCCTCTGATTAACCACAAATGCTTGACACATAGACAGTACGTTTACATTACAAACTACATCGGCCAATTCCAAATCAGTTTTGGTTTGATAAAGACTTGACTTGATGGTTCATATTCATGACTAGAAGCGTCTAGCATCTCTGAAAATCTCTGAAATGGCAAGATTCAAGTAGTTCAGAATGGACACAGCTGCAGCTGAAAATGAAAACTACTGAACATTGAAACATCTTGCAGAATTATAAAACACGTGTCTGGCTGTCTGAAATACTCCTCAACATACACTGATCAAAGACAAAAACCTTTGTTCTCCTTCATGGCTCTACACATTTCATAATTTATTGACTTCTGGTCCTTTATCAACTTCAGTAAACACATAAGATATCATACTGTTAAGTCGCAGCTTCAAAGGCGTTAGAAGCTTTTCGTATTAGTCGTTTGTTTTCCCGTGATGGGGGATAGATTTCTCAGGCAGCTTGCAGAACTGAGCACAGCACCTGTGCAGACTGGTGACGACATTGCTGAGACCAACACACATGAAATGTGTGTTTTGCTCCGTCCCTGTTCTAGGACCACAAAGTGAAGTGAAACAATTTGGATCTGAACATCAGCACTCACAAGAGGAATTCGGCTCCTAACAGCTCTCCGAAAGCCACGCATGGGTCACATAAATTAAATAAATACATAAAAGTCAGATAACCCACAGGTCCCTTGAGGCAGCAAAACTCATTGAATCTGAACACAGGAAAACAGAGGTTACTGGACAGATGAAATTTATGTGATTAGATTGTATTATACTTTATTAATCCCACAATAGGGAAATATCCTTGTTATAGCAGCGAAGAGATAAAGAAAAGAAAAATATACAATTTACCCTAAACAGAAAGGATAAATTATCAACTGCACTTTTTTTTACCAATATACAACACACTTATGAGTAAAGTAAGAGGTATGTACGTAAGTGTGCACAGTAAATGAATTTGTGCAAAAAAGATTTACAAGCAACAGGCACGAAGGCAAATCCTTAACAGGAAACGATGGTGCTGGTATATCTCAAGGTTAATGAGTAGATGAGCTGCAGGTATGTCGGAGCTGGCTGTGAGAAGGTGGAGCCAACCTGAAATCACGCAACAAACACACTCTGCCTCTTTGCCTCTCGCTGAAACAGGGAGGCCGACAGGCACAGATTTAAATGACACGTTTATCATTTCTCATTGATAATGCAGACGAAACCGGACTCCTGAGTTTGTCAGTTCCAGTCCTCAGCTGATCGTTTTTTGCAACCCTCTCTGATCAGAGAGATCAAAGAGGAACTTTTCTTCATCCCTGTTAAGCTCTGAATTTTAAATTTTAAAGCTTTGGGGAAAAAGATCATCCCATCCCATTTAAACAAAACAAGCAAGCAAGCAAACATCTGATCTCTTAATGGTAGCTCTCCCTGGAGCCTAATGGAGAGAGGTGAGAGACCTGAGCATTAAACCACTGCATTTAATCCATCTCATGCTCTCCTTGATTAGATCAGTGGAAAAGACTGTTTCAGAATGTCCAGTCGATACCAGTTTCCTGCACAAAAGCTGAAGAGACTTCAGGTTACTTGTGGCACTTTTACTTTCATACTCTCTCATTGGTTGACAAGATACTATCGTGGATTTTGGGGATAAATACGTGACAACATGTCAGAAATGCTCTTTGTACTAAAGTAAGCAGAAATCTGAAATTAAAACAATATTAATATTGAGGCTATTTATAAATGTTTTTTTTTTTTTTTTTTTTTACCACCTCATGTATTAATGATAAATTGATTGATGTCTCAGTTTTAATAAACAAATGAAAGCAATAATGCAAGCAACGTTTAACCACCTAAAACTAGAGAGAGTTGCAAAAATCTGACTGAACCCTTGTGAGGTTCTAAAGGATAGGCAAGCCCTCTGAGGAACTGAGGTTCTTCGCTCTGGCTTGGGCCACTTTGACCTGAGCCTTAGTGTCTTGCCAGGGTTAAAAGATTTTTTCAACAGGGTTGACCTTTGCAATGTCTTTCATAAACTAAAGTTGCTAGAGTTGTTGATAGAGAACTGATGGCATTTCTTTACAGAATAATTTCTTCACTGTAATAGAATTAATAAAACTGACTTTAAAGTGCAGCTGCTTGACCAAACATGATGAATCAGGCAGGACCAAGACAATTCTCAGATGTTCCCTGAGTAGTACATTTCAGCTTAACCTCGCAGACTACTGCAAAAACAACCCAAAAAACAAAAAAACTGTTGGTTCTGTTCTCAGAACTCAATAGTGTCAAACTGCTACTATATGGAACCACATTCCCGATGACCATAAAGTCTCGCCAAAAGGCAACGTCAAATGTAGATCTAAAACATGACCCCGTTTTCTGATGTTTTTGGTCTTGTGTTGCTGTGCTGGTGGTAAGATGCTCTTTCCCTCATGCGTCACACTGTATTCTGTATGATTTGTGCCTTGCAGATAACTTTGCCCTGCTGTGTCTTCTTTCCACCATCAACTACTCCACAATATGAAAAGTCACTGCAACCAAGTCATCATTTGCAAATGTGTTATAGCCATAATTTTCTTATTTGTCTTATTTCATTTTCACTAACTTCAGCAAGCAGTGTTTTGTTTTTATTTTATTTTTTTTCCAAACTGACCTGTGGTCAACACAGTCGCAGTATCCCGATGACCAGTGTGTACTGCTGAAGCTGCTGTGTTCACAGTGAGGCACCTGTGAGGTTGTCATCATCCTGGGAATGCTTGGAGATTTATTACCTATTGATACACTCCCTCCCTGAACACACCCCGAAAGACACCCTCTGTACATTGTTGACTCATGAATTGCACGGCCAAGAGTCTATGAATCATTCTCTTAAAAAGAATATTTCTTCCATCTCACCACACACCTTTTCTGTGATTTCACATCCTCTGTCAAAGTACTCTGTGTGCAGCCAAATACAGAAACTGAGGTAGAAACACAATGAAATTATCTATCTATCTATCTATCTATCTATCTATCTATCTATCTATCTATCTATCTATCTATCTATCTATCTATCTATCTATCTATCTATCTATCTATCTATCTATCTATCTATCTATCTATCTATCTATCTATCTATCTATCTATCTATCTATCTATCTATCTATCTATCTATCTATCTATCTATCTATCTATCTATCTATCTATCTATCCATCCATCCATCCATCCATCCATCCATCCATCCATGAGAGAGAATCCTGACAGTGATACTGTTCCATTGATCACTTCTATAATAAAAATGTTTTTTTTCTTTTCTGTATTTTCTTTTCTTTTTACTATCTCCTCTTATGAGATTGTGTCAGGAAGCAGAATGGAAACTTGCTCTTGATTGTACTCCACTGCTCATGATGAATTCTACATACCATGCAACATTTGATAGCACTTTCGGTAAAAGAGGTGTTTTGAAACTGCACAAACAAGAAAAGCTGTAAAGGCATCTTTACACATTCTTCATTGCAACCCCCAACACCACCCCCACCCCGCTACTTCCACACACATCCATACACACACCCTTCTCACAGAGTGGCGTATAATGTGCATGCGGGCTCGGTGTGAAGACACGGCAAAGGTGCTCTGACAGACGTAATAAAAATAAACCTGCCTCTCGGGTCTCACTTCTACATTCATCAACCCATCTGAGTGAGCCTTCTGGGCTGGTTCAGCCTGAGAAACTCCATTTGTCACCTGCTAAATGCTGCCAATGTGCATGGAGTCCCCACTGCCTCTGTCCTTTGCAGAGTAGATGTAGGTTTTATTGACGTCTTGGTGAAAATACACCGAGAAAAGTGTGCAGAAATGGACACAAATAGTGGTTTCGTCTTCTGCTCTGAAAATGGTTAAAAAGAAAAAAAAATATTGTTCATTAAATACTTTTTTTAAGAGGGACTTAAGTATTTTTAACACTAATGAATCATATATCTGTGATCCTTTCCGGTGAATGAGAAAATGACGGGAGAAGCTTAAGAAGGGAACGTTTCCATATTGGATAAACCATGAAACACAATGGCATATTTTTTATTTACATCTTTACCCCAACCTGAGCTCCACTAGTGCACTCACCTCCCTTTAGTTACATTTTTCTTATGTAACATGACTGGTATTCAAACGAATCTGCTGAAGCTTACTCCAATATAAGGTCCTGGGTACAGTTAAGGTTAGGACAGGCAGAATTACACTGTCTGGCTCTAAGTACAATAAAACAGAAATGGAGTTTTCACAGAGGAAAAAAAAGAGGACAACAAAAGCCTTACAAAGCATTATAATTGTCAGAGCAAGAAATAAAAGGCACTCTGACATTTTATCAACATGGGAGTCATACATTATTTATCTGGAGAGTTTATATCAGTTTGCAGATACTAAGGCGGAGCAGAGCAGACATTTTACATCGTGGTCCCTTCCCCGTGTTTTATGATAAATGTTCTCAAAGTGTTCTGCATTTTACCCAGAGTGCACATAAACTACAGGCCAGCCAAAGCCATAACTCTCAGGCGCCCTCTCTCAACACTGCAATCAGCTCTCTGCAGACTCTTATTAAGAGTCCCAATGCGTCTTGGTTGTCAGACTCAGTCTTCTGCCTTTTAAAAATAATCCTTACCATATCATCATCTGGCCTGATGCTACTACTATTATAATTAAACTGTATTTGTTTTCATCAAGTATCTTGAATGATTAAAATCATTTTCTAATGGTACAAAAACATCTCAGTTTACCTTTTTCTGCGCTATATTTTCCAATGATTTTTCCGTAATTATTACACATTTTGAAGCATGTTTTACATCGCAAGGCTGATACATGTTCACAGAATCTGTCCACTCGATGCACAAGGTAAAAAAAAAAAAAAGATTATTATTAATAACAATAATAATAATAATAATACCAAATGCACAATGGGCTTCTCAATAGCATAGTCTCTGGAAGACTTTGGCAAAATCACACTGCTTAAAGCAGTGCATTTAAATAGAGGAGAGATTCCAAATACCTAATCACTTATGGGTTATAGTGGACAATATACATTGCTGTTGTGGCCAATATATGAACTTTAATACTGATCTGGGTCAAAGGTCTGATCTCGGTACCATTATTTATCATGTGAAGGTCTGGGGTCACAGATCATCTGACCTGCTGCTGAAAAATGAAGCTGTCCGGAGAC
This sequence comes from Xenentodon cancila, assembly GCA_014839995.1. NCBI lineage: Eukaryota > Metazoa > Chordata > Actinopteri > Beloniformes > Belonidae > Xenentodon > Xenentodon cancila. Next base: position 18,465,670 of record CM026197.1, read on the forward strand.
TCATTGATTTTTCAATAAATCTGCACTTAAAACAATTAAGAACAACGCTCTGTTTAGGTTTGTTGTCTTTCCGGTAATGAAAGTAGAGAAAAAGAATTGAGCTGAAGAAACTCCTGGTTTAATTTCACCTAGTTTCCAGATCCATGCAGAGACTCGTACATTAATTTCAATGAGACAAAATTAGCTGAGCTACAACCATGTAGAGAAGACAAGAAGGAAAAAAAGTACTAAAATAAAACAGAAATGCAAACAATAAGCTTGGGTTCATCTGTGATGTATTAATGAGGAAGATATGATGTCTTCATTGAGCCTTCCTACAACACACTGTGTTTGGGTTTGTCACTTTTTCCAAGAAGAAAAGAAAAAACAGATCAAACAAACTGGAATGATACACATATTTGTAATATATAAATATATATATATATATAAATATATATATATATATATATATATATATATTTTTTTTTTTTTTTTTTTTTTTTTTTTAATAAGTCTGTGATCTTGAGATGTTTTTTTTGTGGATCAGTTTTTCTTTTAGGCATACCCGAATGTATTTATTCAAACTTTACTAGGATGCCCTTACTACCCGTTTCTTCCATGGGAACAAAAAATGGAACTTAAAAAGATCATGTTGTGTAATATGCTGATGTTAATGCTTAAAATATGCCCCTAAATTAGGTGAGTCTAGGGTTTTGGTTTTGTTTTTGTTTGGTATAGTCTCTCACCAGGAGGACCGCACCAAAGTTTGCCAGCTGATTTGTGAATGAACTCAGTCTTGTGTTGGACAGCACCAGTGTGCGATTACCATGTTAACAATAGATAAAATGAACCACACCGAGCGGGAAAGGTAACTGAAAAGTAAAAGTAACTTTTTACTACTACTATGAAGGTAATGGAAATACAAATGCACTGTTGTACTGTGTTTGAGTAATATGGGATAAGAAACCTGAGGCTTCTCTCAAGTGTAGTCTGCTCGGTCTGGGCATGTTTGCTCAGCTGGAAGTAATGTTTGCCCACAGGATGACTGGATAAGACTCTTTTACATCTGAATACATGTTTGACAGTGACAGTGAAGGGAATGTTTTGACAGAAATGAGTGGGAAATTCTAATGGTGTATGAAAGAGGAATTTCTGTCCAAACATTGGAGTCTGTGAAGAAGAAATCACCTCTTTTTACCCATATGTCACAGTGCTGCTAGTCACTTACAGTTTTTTTGGCAAATAAAACTATGTTGAGATAAGAAAAAAAAAGTACTTAAAGCAATAGATTGCTTTTTTTTATTATTACTTAAAAGGAAACATATTATGACAGCATATATTGGCTGTCTGCAGTAACTGCCAACTAAGAACCTCCAACCCGGCTGTACGCTGGCCGTCTGGGGTCACCTAAGCTTGAAATAGTTCATTTAGTGAAAGGTTTAGATTTGCAGGGATTTATTATGTCACCATATCCAATTAAAACCCAAATCATGCTCCATTCATTACACTTCAGACGTAGAAAGTCAAAACTCTGGACTTTGCTAGTGAAAATTTGCCAGTAGAAAATCAAAAATCCATGTTATAGTTCGCTTAGCTCAAGAGATTAGTTGATCATGTTCTAGAAGTCCTTTGTCCAATGCTTCAGATCTTTTATATCTGGCTTTTGCTAAGTTTTTATATGTTCTGATTTGTCCTGTGTTTTATTGTGAAACACTTTATGGTTTATATCGTGAAAGGTGCTATATTAATATATGATACTTACTTCCTTACTTAGGATATTTTACTTATTTTTGTCTTTCTTCTGCTTTTCTTTCTGTATTTTTTTTTCCAGTTGGAACTTGAAAAAAACATTTTTGCATTTCTCTTTAAATCAATAATTAACAGAAGCATAATTTTTCCTGAAAAAACCTGTTGAAAAGCAGTCCGCATAAGTAAAAGTTTGTCCCCAAAACCTTAAAAATAAACAACGTGAAGCCAAGAGTTTATAAGGCCAATAAGTGACATAGAAGTGACATAATGACTTGTCTTTGACCAGCTGCGTGTTGCTTGAACATTAGTATCTGAGATGGGCTGTTTTAGTTTCCTTGTTGTTTTAGAGGCTTGTTAATCTATGACACTGTGTCTTTAAGAGGAATCGTTACCCAGTGTAGCCAAACTGCAAACAAGAGAACTACAGGCATTTATTTAAAAAAGTAAATCAGTTTAGTGTGCGATAGTGTGAGCTTGGCTTGCTGTGTGTGTGGATGGGAGCTGTCAGGAAATGTAGTGAATGCCGAGTGAAATATGTTTCAGAATTTTAATAGTACAAAGACTCTGGAGAAAAATTAGCTACTTAGTGGAAAGACACGGCTGAAAAGTCTGTTTGTTCTTAAGATTGTGTTTCATTAATTAAATTAACCAGGAAAAATATCACCTTAGGGATTTCACTATCTTTATTTTTCCTTTTCATACTTAAAGGCAGCTGAGGAGCATATCTGAGGATGGAAGTATAAATTCTTGCTCCACAGTTGCAATAAAAAAGGGGTTTTGCATTTGAGGTGAACGGGATGACCTTAGTGGCTGAAATGACTTTTCCATGCAGTTGCACTGTAATTTACAGGGATTAGTGGGAGAGCCAAATTCAGACAGGGATATCCTCCCAACGAGTGTTGCTGCATCACTTTGGACCGTACGTCAAGAAAGCTGTTTCAATGAACGTCAATTTTGCAGTTGTACCATAGCACAAAGACAGGCATTTGGTCACTTTCATAGCCTAAATGCCTTCATCACCAGGAACTCTCCTGATTTGCTTGAATGGACAGACGGTTGTGTGGGCAGCGATTGTGGATGTGCTAATGATAGACGCTGGTTCTGCTGACGTCACTCGGTCTCGCTGTGGACTCTATGTGGGTCGGCTCTTACCAGGATTTCCTGGTGGTTTGTGGACGGCTAGTCAACAACGTGAGGGCATCCAGAGGCTTTTGGACCAGACGTCCAGACAGAAGTCTCACTGTACTATGCTTCAACCTCCTCCTCTGTGCTCTAATCAGAAATTCGACTACGCTGACCAAGAGCAGTGCTGAAGCTCAACTCCGGACTTTCATACCTAATAAATGTATTTATGGTGCTGACATGCTTATCAATGTCCTCCTTTCTTTGATTTCTCTTACAGGAGACTAGAGTTTTTCATATTAGGTCTTAATTTTTCTGCTTATGAAATATTAGACTTACAAATAGCCTGCCTCGCTTGTGAAAGGCTCGATTTTTCAAGAGTGGCATGATGGGGGTGGGGTGACAAACAAATGAAACAAATACAACATTATGTTTTACCACTTGTCCATGTAGAGATAAAGAGGTTTTTTAGGGGCACAAGGATGCTACATCATATAGCAACCGAATATATTAAGCATAATGACCATTTAAATCCCAAGGGCGGGTCTTTTTTTTAATTTTTTTTTTTTAGATATGCTGCATGTGACCTTTTGAGTCATCGATGACCCAATGGGGTTGGTTTTTTTTAACCATCCAGACCTTTGGGACCTTACTCTATATGGACTTGATCCAAGGTCAGAAAAGGCAATCTGCAGGCGTGGAGTTCCAAATATAGACATAAAAGTGATTGATGATTAAGGTTTTAATGAGCAGTTGAGAAATTTTCATCATATTTAGTGACACTTTGCGTCTTCTAAATTGGCAGTGCAGAACAATAGATTGGTATACAATACAAAAAAATAAGTTAATTAAAAAAAATGAAGGAATAACACCACAACTGCAGGATACAAACCGCTCCGGTTCAAACTTTGTTATACCCTTGATCTCCATCTCCTCTGTTTATCCATACCCTCTCTATATGCCCTCTCCTGGGGCCTTAGGGAGCCCTTTGAAATGCCCCCTTCTCTCTTGGCAAGGTTGTATTTCTTCATTAGACCCTCTGGGGGCTGCCCAAGTCCCAGAGGATGTCAGAGTACATTAATTCTCATCAGGACATGGGTCCTCTCAGGTGTGAATGGCAGCCAGCAGCTGTCGACAACGCTCTCACAATCCACTCGCAACTCATATATCACCCACTGCATGCGCACACATATATGCACATGCATGCACAGACACGTGGATACAGAGAGAGAGAGAGAGAGACAAAAGTGAACACAAAGAGAAAAGTTGGACACACACATAGGTTGTTGAAATAATCCTCATACGCATAAGAAGATTTGCAAAAAAAAAAAAAAAAAAAAATCACCAGTATATGAAGATATCTCAATTTAGGATGTGACCCATGATAATTACAAAAGCAGCCATATATCTTAAAGTCTTTAGGGGGACAGAATGCTGGCTGCTTAATTTTCCATGTGAGTAAATTTGCAGTGTGCATGTGAAGAGCCTTTGTGATTGCCTCACTGCAGAGCACTATAACCACCACTGGGACACGTCACATAATCCCTGTCTCTTTGTCTTTCTCCGTCTCTCCCCGTGTTTCTTTTTTGTAACATACCATAGCCATAGATATTTTTCAAGTAATTATATCATGTAATTTCTCCCATTGCGGTTGTTACGGCTCCCAGCAGGCGTGTATACAAATTACTCATTTTTGCTCTGTGGTAGAAGTTGTGAGCTGTCCCATAAGGCTCTGGTTTTACATTATGAAGGTCTGCCTATTAAAGCCATTTGTTAAGGCCTTAACTCCTGGGGAGAGGCAGCTTCATGTGACACTAAATGAAAGAGGTTAGCCTCAGAAGTGGGACGTTAATTATTTCAGTTTGTTATAAAAGACTTTACCCTGGATTCTTACTCCACGGCCAATTCTTAATCTTCTTGTAAAGCCAACATTGCTCCAGTGGAAATTGCTTTTATGCTTCTACCAGTGTGTATATATTCACAGATATGATGGGGTAATACTAGTGGGATTAAAAGATTGTGCAAAACGATTATCCTTCGCTCTTATTATTTTGTCATCCTATGATTATTTTGTCATCAAGGAGGCATATTTTCCAGTGTCTGGTTGTTCCATGAATAAGTGATCTGTACTCACCATTAATGACTCAGAGTATGGCTGCTCTGTGCTATGTCTTCAGCGCGCTGTCATGTGATTCGCCAACCTGTATCTGCTTTTTACTCTAACATCGACATTCATCATCATGATAATCAGTGTTGGGCTCATGCCTCAAAGAGAAAAATAAATATACATTTGAACGTATTTCAAATAAAACAAAACCTGTCAAGGGTTGACAGGTTTCCTCTCAACCAGTACTTTAGTGGAAACACCTTTCGCCTTTATGTTTTGTTGGAATGTAAAATTCCTCTTCCTTTTCAGCTTTTTGACAGAGGACAGACAGTCTTTTTAAGTAAGAGTGTCTTAATTAACTTGCCACCCCACTCCACAGCCCAGACTTGTGCAGAATAAATGGGAGCAAGAGGTGACTAGTACCTGTGAGAAATTCTTGTAGTCTCATCAGTTGGCCTCATGATGTCTGGAAGAGGGTCGTCCTGGTCTTTGCAATATTTCTGTGGTACCACATTTCTCATTATTGATGTAGGTTTTGACTATCACACATTCAGAGCCTTCAGTATTCGTTTATATCCATTTCCTGATGGGTACTTTTCATCAGTAAAATCTTCCAGTCACTTTGCAAACACTTTGTGACCCGTGACTTCCAATCCAGAGCTTTTATCTTATAATGCAGCCCCAAACGTTCAACCAAATACTACAGCAACAGCTGACTGTGATACGCGAGTCCTGAACGAATCGTTTTACTGACTCGTGATTGATGATTCCTCGTCTCTGTTAACTTGTTCATTGACTCGTGCCTGCTACTGCTAGCTCGCTAACTGCAAAGAAGACACCAGACAGCATGCTACCATTGTGTGACTGCTATTTTAACTCTAATTTTTGATAATTACTCGCTTTATTATCCCTGTGGACAATAAGCACAAGCCGTGTTTTCTTGTTTCCAAACAACTGCTTCTCACAGTCCTATACACGATGGCGCCACAGATGGCTGCCTCGGTGCTTCTTTGTTTTTGTTTATTTGTCACGTTTTAAGTTGCCCTTCAATCATCCAATTCACTCGAGAGGAACTTTTAAACTCTCAATATTCCACTGGCCACACTTTTTTGCTGTTTTCCGACGATTCTGGAATATTCCCGGAACTTTTAGTTGGCGGAGCAGCAGCTCTCTGTGGGATGTTCAGGAGACGCAGACGGAGTCAGATTCCTTGTGTGTTCACATACTTGGCCAATGAAGCTGATTCCGATTCTGATTATATTATAAATGTACAAATCACAAAGTTAACGATTCCCTAGTCCAGGACTTTCAGCCCAGAGCGTTGCTCCCTTAGCTGAGTTGAAACTTTTCTGCTGCACTTTTTATCCAGTATACACATTTTGTTCATCTGTAAAAAGTAATCATAGGCTAAAAACTTTTAAACTTCTACTGTAACTCTACCTGCACCAGCACAAGTGAAATTACTGTAATAAGCACATGTTGTCTGTGAAGCCCAACTACTCAGCTTTCAGAAACGTTGGACTTTTTATTGTAATTTTGCATCATTGTTTTGGCTTTTTTGCAATAATATTCCATTAGGGACTTGGCCTCATTTCGAAGAAGAGAGGGTTACATTTGCACAACTACATATTATACATAGTTATTTAATCCTAATGTTGCACTGACGCAAAACTTAACTCAATGTTATTCTGTACTGTTGCTGTCAAGAATATTTAATATTTATTTATAATTATTTTGAGAGAAAATATTTTGAGAGTTTTGGCCTTTTTTTCCTCAATGAAATTGATAATTTTCTCATTTCATATCAGTGGTTTTAGCAGTACGAATATAGATACAGACACACACACACACACACACACACACACACAAACACACACACACACACACACACACACACACACACACACACACACACACACACACACACACACACACACACACACACACACATTACACACTAAACTGATGTATCGTGCATAGTGCAGCACCTGTTCCCAAATGTTAAACACTGTTTGAGCAGGGTAACAGAAGGATAAAAGCATACAGTAAAGACTCAGCAGGAGGGAGGACACTAGTCTTATTCATAGGAACAGCCCTGGTTTGAGAAGCTTTTAAATCCTCTGGAGCTCTTGTGTGGATGGTGGCTTGGCAAAGCTTTGATTCCACAGAAAGAGGGAGGGAAAAGAAAGAGCAGGAATGAAAGAGAAGCTGTCCCAGACTCAAGGTCATCCCTCAAATCAAGTAAACCACACTAAAACGAAGTGAGGGTGTACTGGCTCAGAAAACCCAGTCACAATGGGGTTCAATTAGCACACCCCATCACTCTCTCCACTGTACCTACCGCAGGAGCTAGGCCCTGCATTACAGGGACAAACATTCAACAAAGAGTCCTTTCAGGTTTTATTCCTGCCTAATCTAAAAACCAAAAAAAAAAAAGAAAGTCTATTGTGATTTGAAATTTGAAGCATGGTCAAGGTTCGGTGCTGCGAGGCCACATTATAGCCATCATTTCCAGCTGTCAGTGAATCTGCGCTGCTCAGTCTCCTCATGCATTTCATCTGTGCACTCGAGCATGCCTCTTTGCATCCACTCAAAAAGGGGAAATCCCGAGGATGAATTAGACATCTATGTACCCACACATTAAATAGGTGGATAATTGCTTGTGTGTGGCACCATGAGCTTAATTAACATCTCTGAGATTCCACTAAGTTAATGCTACTGTTATGTTTTTTTTGTTTTTTTTTTAGTTTACACAGTCAGGTCCTGCTGTTTAATAAATTTCAATATTACTTAGGGAAAATACTTTTTGTTCTGCTTACATAAACCATCGTACTGAGGCATTGTACAGGACACTATTATCACACCTGCAGTTACTGATTCGTTTATACATTTTTTACAGAATAATAAGTCCTATTCTGTTATTTACAAAGATTATAAGTGAGGAATTGAGTTGGGAAGTCTCTCAGAGCAGCAGCTGTCTGATCCTCACCTTTTCCTTGTCACCTTTAGTGTAAGTAATGCTTTGAACCACAGCTCAGACAGCCGCACAATGAGACAGGGTAGTACTATAAACATGCCCTAATCAAGCTTCCTTTCCTTGTCCCTTCCAATCAGTGATTTTACAGAGGGCTCCATGCTAAGGATCCAGGTTTGTCGTTATATTGGGTATGGGTCTTCTATCAGTCCATCCTGTTTTCATTGGGACGGTTGTTGGAGCTCTATGTAGGGGCAAGCTTTACCTTGTGACGGCTACTGCGTTGCGAGTACTTTTCATTGTGTTTTTTTGTCATTTTAATCATTAAAATGTGCACATGTCATTTTATGAGTAGGGACAGATCACAGCTCTAAACTGATCCCAAAAAAGGGCCAGTGGGGGAAAAAAAAACGGTGTGCTACGATAGAGACCTAAGCAGTGAGGCAAGAGTAGCTAGTATTATTGTTTATATTTGCAAGTAAATATATTGTGAAGGTTAGCATATTTACGAGTAGAGAACAGCAAATATGAAAAAAAGGAAAGGGAGAGAAATTTTAAACCCAGCATGTTACCACAGAGGTAATAACAGCTTCACTGAAGCAATTTTAATCCAAAATCACAGATTTTACTTTGAGTTATAGTTGTTAGAGTTTCTACATAAGACCCTCCAGCAGTATCCTTCTAGCCTTTTTACAGCCAGTGCATTAAGGTAGGATAAAGATGAGAATGAAAAAAAAAAAACAACCCAACAACCAACACATCTCACTATCAAAATAGCTGCTCCAATCCCTGCAGTTAAGAGTTTCCTCATTTAGGGATATTGATATATAAAAATACGACTCACAGGAGAAACCCGCCAGTACTCACCTCAAGACAATGGTGAGCAAATGTCCATCTGAGAAATAGAGGATCCAATGAGGCTGAGACAAGAACATGTGCTTAGCTGTCCTCCAACTTCAGCGTGACTTCATCAAGTTACGTGGCAACAGACCCAGGAGAAGAGGTGAACGGAGAAGGAACTGGAGGAGACCATGAATCGGGAGGAAGCAGCAGTTTGGTGTGTATGACCAGATTATCACCAGCTTATGCGACGTCAGCGATGTCTTGTGTGGCTTCGAGTGGCAGCATTTTATAGGCTATAACAGGTGATTGTCTGCGATACGCTCTCTATGGATAATTTAGACCATCATTGGGCATAAGTTGTAAACACCAACCATATGTAAAGCAGCCATTGGTATAAATCATCTATACGTTATTGAAAGATTCTATATTAAAAGTACTAATCTGTTATGTGTAGGTCCAAATAATTTTGAATAAGCTATGTATATACGTATTGAAAAGAACAAAAAAAAAACATTGATAGTTCAGCATATACCAGCATTTTAGTGAAATTTTGATACATCGGCTTTAGTTCACTACATCGTCATGGTATTACAAAGGCATTCGTTTTTTTTCAGATCTAGCTTTTAGGTTCTTTATTTTTCATTTACAAACCTAAAAAGTTTTTTTATGGACTGTTCATTTGTTCAAAGTAGCAGTTGTAGGATTGCATAATTAAATGTGCGTACCAAATCTAATATAATTGTAATTTTACCCAAATTATTTTAGCAGTGATCCTTATATTTTATGCAACCAAACCTCATAACAATTCAGTAAAGCTTTGTAGAATAAAAGGCACGTTTCTAATTCTAAAAACAGAACATAGCATATAAGAAAAGAAAATCCTTAAATGTGAAGACACTTTTTCCATATTTTCCAAACATCAAAGTATTTTAATCAATCTCTTTAAGAGATTAATCTGTCTCTGCAGAAACTTAAAACAACATATATTAACTTTTTTTTTTATATGACTTTAGTGGTCTAAGACCGGTTTTTATTTTGTTCAAAACTGACCAAAGAAACACTGTCAAGTAAAGCAGTTTGTGTATATTAACTCTAATAAAAAAAAAAAAATATATATATATATAATTTCCTAAATCCGTCTGTTTGGATTGAAAGAGATTTTCCAATTCCACAAATGCATGTGGCATTAAGCATATGGCCCTTTGTTACACAGTAAGGTGACATTACAAATGTACAGAGCGCATGAACTTTGAATGAAAGAAATAAAAACCTAAAAGGTTTTCAACACTCCTCCAAAGATTTTGTTTGTTTCCAAGCAATATTATAAAAAAAGAGTATTAATTTTATTTTATCAAAATTTGTGCCCCAAAACCTAATGTATGTATTTTATAATATATAAATAGTATTATAATATATAATGTGTATATTGCTTATTTATTTATTTATTTATTTATTTATTTATTTATTTATTTATTTATTTATTTATCCATCCATCCATTATCTATACCCGCTTTATCCGTTTCCGGGTCACGGGGGTCTGTCGGAGCCTATCCCAACGCATATCAGGCGAAAGGCAGGGGTACACCCTGGACAGGTCGCCAGTCTATCCAGGGCCACATACAAACAACCAATCACACTCACATTCACACTTAGGGAGAATTTAGAAAGATCAATTAACCTACACTGCATGTTTTTGGACTGTGGGAGGAAGCCGGAGTACCCGGAGGAAACCCACGCAAGCACGGGGAGAACATGCAAACTCCACACAGAAAGACCCACCGGCCCGGGAATTGAACCGGGAACCTTCTTGCTGTGAGGCAACAGTGCTAACCACTAAGCCACCGTGCTGCCCTTATTTATTTATTTATTTATTTATTTTATTTTATTTTATTTTATTTTATTTTATTTTATTTTATTTTATTTTATTTTATTTTATTTTATTTTATTTATATGTGCAAAATTAAAAATATAATTACAATAATTTTGACCAAATTAACTGCTGTGGGCTGCAAAGATGCATGCTCTGTTTATTACATATTGACATTGAATTACAGCATTAGTAACAGTATTAATACTTAGGTAGAATTTGGGGGAAATTGTTCAAAGCTGCAGGCTTTGAGTTGCAGCGTATGGTGTAGGGCATGTTGTTGTATATAACTCTGAATATTGGAGCATTAAAACATCTAACTTTCTTAACAAACTCATTAAAAAAGCTTTATATTTCTTCAGCTGCCAGGTCCCTGCAGGTGGTGTTGGAGCAGGATGAAGAGGCCAGTGTGTTCACTCCAGGCAGGGTGGAAACTACAAGGTTACCGCAAGGAAGCTTCAGTATTGGGAGGGCAGAAATAAACTGTGATAAAGAAAGAAAAAAAAAGACTCTATTTAAACATTTCAGCCTGCAGTTACAGCTGTTGAAGTTCTCATGAATTAATTTAGCTTATTACCATGACAAATTAATTGACTACCATTTGTGACAAAAGGAAAATAAAATGTCTGGAATGGATTTGGAACAAGCATCTAATGGTTGATAAATGGCAGTAGATACTTACAGTAAGTTGCCTTCTGTTGACTCAGTCTTTTGGTGATGCACCACTTCAGCAATTCTTCACTTACACTCTCTTTCCAGCTGGGAACCTCTCTTTTTGTCCAATGCATGAGAATCTTAATTGCCACATAAAATGTAAAAATAAAAGTAAAAATGTAAATAAAAGTGTAACATGAGGGTTCAGTATGAGGTGGTAAATAAACAGCAAACAGGACAAAACAGCAGGATGGAGACGGTTTTTAGAAAAACGTATTGGAACACCGTCTTATTTTCCATCTGCCTTTAAGTCAGTCTGGTACATCTCAATGGCGACTCCAAACAGCCAAATTTGTGGTCAATTTCCGCCACAGCGATCTTGCAACTTCTCTAAATTCTTTTCCATTCTGCCAATGTGTTCAAAAGCACAGCTAACCTGCGAATATGTTCAAGAATCACATCCAGTTTGTGATTTTGCTCACACAGCGTCTGAATGTTGATAGCACGACATATTCCATTAACGAATTTGTCAATATGCCAGGTAACTGGCAACTCCAAAAAGCGGAAATCCTGTTATCAAGAATCCACTTATGTAAAACATCCTCGACCGACAGTTTGGACAGACAGACAACTCTCCACTCCTGCCAGGAGTCCATCGTGTGTCCTGCAGCAATCGTCCCATCGGGTCACACGGGCTCTCCTTTGCCCAGTCTTCTCATCGAGAAAATGTGGTCAATTGCGTTGGGACACCAGCTGATCAGATCCATGGTTTAAAAGATCTGGATGATTTGCAGAGAGATACTGCACAAGACGGAGAGCAACAGCGGGGCAGATAAGGGAGGGAGGGGGAGAAGAAAAAAGCATCTGCCTTCACCGAGAGCAGGAAAAGAAATTTCGAAGGAAGCTGATACTGCAAGGAAGAGTCACAAACAGGCGTCTTATATCCACCAGCGGATACAGGGGCATTATAAGGTCTGTGGCCATTGTAATGTCCAGTCCTCATCCAAAAGATAGCGAATTCTGTACGTGACACCTGGAGACTGCACATCGGATCAGAGGCGCTGCAAAATTTCAAAAGGGGTCTTTCCAGTTTGGGCCAAGTTTCTGTTTTGCTGTGGGAGGGTCAATTAACCACACTAGGTAACCAGAAACATAGAAAGTGTCCCTCATACCGCTTTCATACAGTTGTTCCTGCTGATTTGTAAGCAGGGTCTCTGTTCCATGTGGCAGAACTGAAACCTGATGGAAGTTTCTGAGTCAGGTGGGCAACATAGTCTGTAGGAGAGCTTGGTGTAGATGAGATTGGTATATTATTAGATAGAAGCACATTGGCATCATAACCATGTGTAGGGAAGTCCTTACAGAATCAAAGTATCCCATCTCAGCCTGTGGTTGAACATTGGCAGTTTTGTCAGTGCTCTGCTGTATAAGAATAGTGTCATCATTTTCTTTCTGCTTTTATGAGGACATGGCTAGCAAAGGCAATTCCTTTCTCTTGATGTCCCTGTCTCTGAGCTAGCACAGCACTAATAGCAGAGCATGACACATCTGTGTATAACCTAAATAGCAATGTGAAGTCAGGAAATACAAAACTGTTGGGTTAGAGAGTGCATGTTTCAAGTAAGTGAATGTATCTTGGCCCTGCGATGAACTGGCGACCTGTCCAGGGTGTACCCCTGCCTTTTGCCTGCAATGCGTCAGGATAGGCTCCGACAGACCCCCGTGACCCTGCGAAGGAGTAAGAGGGTGTAGAAAATGGATGGATGGAATGCATCTTGACACTGAGAAATCTATTGCAAGGGTGCATTTTTCCCTGTAAGTGCTTGGATTCAAACACTGTGATGTGCACAGTTCCTAATGAACTTAGAATAATATGAACAAAGTCCAATAAATGCTCCCAACCCAGTTGCTAAAATAAGAGTGGACCAGTCTTGAACACACTTCACATTCCCTGGGTCTGTATGCCATATTTGGACACAATGTGACACAGAAATAGTACTTGATTTCTGGCGAAACAGCATTTGGATGGATTTAGCTTGAGGCCACTTGACTGAAATCTGGAGAGGATTTCTTCCAGGTTCTGGAGATGTGCACTTAAAAACTGAAATGCTGACATCATCTGTTTACACTAAGCAGGTTTTGCATGGAAGGACACAGTACCATCTCCTTCAAGTGTTGACATGTGGCTAGGGCATTAGTGAGTCCAATTTTCATTACTTTAAACTGCTAAAATCCACTTCTTGTTGTGAAGGCAAGATCCTTCTTTACTAGTTTGATTTGGCAGTGGCCATGCAATAGGTCCATGGACCTATCACAAGTGTATCATCTACCCTGAGAAGAGGGTGAGACTCTGACTATCACAGCATTAGGTTTCTTATAGTCTAGACAGAAATGCCATAAGCCATTTTTCCTGTGTTCCAGAACAACTGGTGAAGCAACTGGTGAATTTACCCTTTCATGTCCACTATGCCCTGTAACTTCTAGATATCTTCCACTCTAAAATTTCAGATATCACTGATTCCATTGCTCCCACTAAGGTGAAGGTTGTCTCTGTTAAAAATACATCTCTGTGGAGAAATGCCTCACTGGTAAAAGTAAAAAAAAAAAAAAGAGTATTGAAAAGCCGAATGAAGGTAGTGAAAGACTGGACTCCAGGTTCACTATGATATCTATAAAGAAATATTTCTCAGATATAATTCACAACTGAGGAATGCAAGGGAATCCTTTTCTGAATTCATCAACAAAAACATCAATAATAGTCATGCCTTGTTTACTACTGTGGACAGGTTAACAAATCCCCCTGTGTCAGTAAAATCTGAAATCCATCCAGGCCTGCAATGAATTTGCTAGCTTTTTTACTGAGAAAATCCAGAATATTAAAAAATAAATAAATAAAAAGTCAGTGAATCAACATCAAGTCCAGGAACAGTGCTGTGTCCAATCAAAACCAGTTTGGACAAAATTACACAATTTTACCCAATCAACTACAAAAACGTGGAGGATATTATGGATCAGATAAGCTCATCCTCCTGTTCTCTTGATATTTTACCCACAGCTTTCTTCAAGAACGTTTTACCTGTCATGACATCTTATTATATTCAAATATTAACCTCATCCCTTTTCTAAGGTGTTTTCCCCCAGACCTTGAAGACAGCAGTCAGACAGCACCTTTGAACACTCTGGACAAGTTGCTAATGCAAAATTACAGACCCATCTCAAATCTTCCGTTCATCAGTAAGGTTATTGAAAAAGTTATGTTTCAACAGTTAAATACCTTCTTAACTCTGAAATCTTCCAGTTGGAAGGACAGGAACTACTTCATATCAATAGGTAACTTTACATCGGAATCAACAAAAATTACATGTGGAGTTCCCTAAGGTTCTATCCTAGAACCCCTCCTATTTAACATCTCCATGCTTCCGCTGGCTCAACTAGTACAAGGTACCATAACTATGCAGATGATACACGAATTTAAATTACAGTGTCACCAGGTGATTATGAGCACATAAAGGCATTGAGTAGATGGATAGAACAATCAATGAGTGGATGTGCCATAATTTTCTTCAGCTGAACAAATAAAAGACTGAAGTAGGCTTTATTTGGACGAAAATAAGAGTGTTTAAGACTCAGCACACAGCTTCAGGTGTTACAGCTATAAACCACTGATAAGGCCCGAAATCTGGGTGTAGTCATCGACTCAGAACTGAACTTTCAGAGACACATTATAAAAATTTACAAAATCAGCCTTCTAATACCTAAAGAATATCTCCAGGATAAAAGGACTAATGTGTTAACCGGACCTTGAAAAACTCATCCATTCATTTATTTTTATTCGAATTGATTACTGCAACAATGTCTTCACAGGTCTGCCTAAAAAGTCAATCAGACAGCTACAGCTAATACAGAATGCTGCTACCCAAGTTCTCACTAGACCTAAGGAAGGGGTCCACATCACTCCAGTTCTGAGGTTCTTACACTGGCTTCCTGTACCTCAGAGAATAGACATTTAAATACTTATGTTAGTTTATAAATCACTGAATGATTTAGGACCAAAATACATCATAAAATTGTTGTTGCCATATCAGCCATCAAGACTGTCTTCTGGTTCAGGTCTGCGCTATGTCCCCAGAATAAGAACCAAAGATAGAGAAGCAGCATTTAGCTTTTACGCTCCACAGATCAAGAACAATCTTCCAGAAAACTGCAGGAATGCTAAAACCCTCAATTCCTTTCAAATTCAAAGGCAGCTGTAAACAAATGAGTTTTTAACCTTGATTTAACGTTTAAATCAAGGTTAAAAACTCATTTGTTTACAGCTGCCTTTGACTACATTATTTAAACCACTCTGAATTTAGATTTAAACAATCTTAATCTCAGTACTAAAATGTAACTCTAGCGTAAGTCTAACTTTTCTTTATTCTGCCACTGCACTGTAACTCTTCTTTTTTTGTTTTTACTTTTCGTATTTTTATTATGTAAAGTACCTTGATTTATCTTGTCGCTGAAATGTGCTACAAGAATAAACTCGCCTTGCCTATGAACATTAACAAAAAGTATCAGATGGAGCATGATAATATAATTTTACAGAAATTTGTGTGATTAAAAAAATCCCTTTTCAATGTTATCTGTTGATTTTCTGGTGTAGATCCTAGATCTTAACCTTGGGAGTTTTATGGAGAGAATCCAATAATAATAATAATGGGAAGATCCTTCAAGATTGTTCTGACCAACTCAGAAACCGTCAACAGCTCATCGCTTTTATGCTTAGTGAATCTTCAGTAAAAACCTAGAGTTGTTAGTTGTTTAAAAAAAAAAACATGTACATTTGATTTAGTAAAAACAGTTTTACAATCAAATATATGTATGAAAAAATAAATTTAGCTTGTTGACTTCCTGTTCAGTTTCATTTTAAAATGGTCTTGTGAAAAAAATTCAATCCTGCAATAAATTATGTATTTTATAACATATATTTGATAACAATTTATTCAATAAAAACGTAAGACAAGTAAAGAAAACGTAGATTCCTTTGATGGCAGAGGAATATTAGTTCAACTGTTAGATGAAAGATGTGGGAGTAATCTAACACATGACTCACTGGGTGGGGAACCCCTACATATCCATATACAGTAGCTGTAGCATGGAGTACCATGTGTGTCTCTGTCCTCCCAACATTTTAACCAGGCATACCAGGCGGAGTGGAATTGATTTTGGCAGTGGATGAAATAAAGATTGATTGAATCAGAATGGAAAGAACCTTGCTGGGGGATCGACCATGCAGTAACCCTTGAGCTTTGGATGCCTTTGCCAAGAAAGTACTCACAGTTATTCTAGCGTAAGGGGCAATGCGATTAAAGCCTGGGGTTTCCACACACAGAGCACGGAGGGTGGAGAATGCTTTCTGTGGAGAAATTACACATGCAAAACACTAGACTGTGGTTTTACTGTTAATAAATCTAACATATAGTTGTCTGTAAAATGGGTTTATGAGGGAATGGAAACAGGATCCTGGAGATGTGGTATACTGAATTAAACAAACTGTAATAACAGATGCTTTGAAAGTATACATTTTAGTGATTGTAGTCTTTCCTTTCTGAATGATGTCTGAATGAAGCATAATCTTACTTATAGTAATAGACTTAGCACTTTTGGCTTTATTGATGATTTAATGAAGACGTGAGGCTGGCCCAAAGGGGGAAGTGTATCCTTTCCCTTTTTCTGCATGTAGCTCAAAAGTAGCAGAGCTTTTCAGTTATTTTGATTCAGACAAATAAAATGATGCCACGCAGGGGACTTTAATCATTGGCATGTGTGTTTGTCAAACGATTGACTGTGTTTTATTTGTACGCTTATCAGATTAAAGTTTTAGTGCCATCAGATGTGTTGCCTTGATAAACCGTACTTCAACATTAAATCCTTACGGGAGGTCTCAGTGATGTCTTTGTTTTCCAAATGCACAATGTGCCATCATGGGTGCTTCTTCACGGCATCCTCTGCTTTCTACCGAGGGGCCTTGTCCAACACTCGTCAGATAGCAGAAACATTCAAAGAGTGGTATGTTTGGCTTGTTAGAAGTTTGCACAGCTGGGGCTTGAACCTGGGCCAGCTGCACAAAGTCTACATCCTTCATACATGACACACCTGCTCAAAAGGTGAGCTATCAGGTGCCTTGTAAAGATTAATTATAATGGAAAGCAAGCAATAACAAAACAGTGTTTTCATTATTTAAAACAAACTACATTTTCCCTGGAAAGGCTCACTATGTCAGGAAGATAACTTGCACGTGAGTTGAGCAAGAAAGCTGAGTATTTCCTGGTGTTCCCTGTCATATTCATCCAACTCTTTGCTTGTTTGCTCTCTTTAGTTGAAGTTATTTGCTTTAAAAAGGCCTTGTAAATACACCCATACCATATTAAAGGTACATAAAATTATAACACTGCAACATTTATTTCTTTTTGGTGTACATGACAATGCTGGAAAGTTAAATAAAGGAGATGATTTAGAAATAAATATTTTCAAAAAAAGATAGGTAAATATGAAAGAGATCATTCATTGGACAATAATTCTTATTGTGTCTCTTAAGGGATTGCTATTAATAGCTCCTTTCTTCAAGGCCAAAGTTCTTCCAAAAGTAGTCTTTAAGCTGTATTGAATGGAATTGTGCACATGATAACCTTTTACAAATCATTCTTCAAAAGGCAAACATTAAGCTCTTTCACAGAGTTCAGTTGACATAAGTGGGAGGTAGACAGATGTGCTCAAACTGTGTGAAACATTTAGTACAAAGTACAAGGAAAGTGGCAAATGGACAAGATGAGCCCAACTGAACTGACTCTTGAGACAAAGTGGGAGGGAGGTAGAGCCTTCCCGTGCAGAAGGGCTTTAGTGACTCATTTCTCTGGGCCTGAGAAATTTGAGTCAAACAGGAATTGATCAAGATCGAACAGGAAACTGCACTGTCACACTCCCCGCCTCAGTTTGTTACTGAAGTAAAAAAACAAAACAAAACAAAAAAAAGTTAATGAAGAGTTTTTATTGTTTTCCCTAGATGACATCTGTCCTGAAATCTAACTTTTGTACATAAACGTAGCACAAAAAGTTGACAGAGATTGCCTCCAATGATGATGAGCCTCCTATTTTTGCCGGTCAGCTGTTGTTCATTTGTTTTTTTTTCTTTTTTTACCTTTTTATTTGGTAATTTGTTGCATCAGTATACTATTGGCCTCTGCAAAAAAGAGACTGTTGCTCCTTCTCTTGCATCTTGGAAGGGTTTCTTTTAGAACAACAATCAGCTTCTAACCTAGATCTTAAATAAAGTAAGGTTTGCTTATGTAATAAGTCTCCAAAGCCTGGTCTCACCTTTCTGTCTAAGCCAGACCAAAGAACCCAAACAAATTTGAGCTGGTCTAGCCCTCTTTCTTCAGCCTCCTGCATATACTATTACAGAAATCAGCTGTGATTGAACCAGTTCTACAGAGCAGAGGCACAAAGGATATGTAGGCAATGTTTGCCCGATGGTTTGGCTCTTTTATTAGCAGCACCATTGCTGCCTCACTATGGTGCTACTCAAAATATCAACAAATATAAAATATAACAACAAATAAATCAAAGAGTCCCCAGTAATACCACTAAACCATTCGCTGGTTTTACACCCAATCTCCAATCAGTAAAAATGCAACAGGCTGCTGTCTATCTTTCTGTGTGCAGCATCATATTTGGCATTTATATGATGACATGCATACGAGAATTGAAAGATACTCAAACTCTTCTAACTATAATTGACATTGAGGTTTCTAATGTCAATGTGGCAATGAAAACGTTTATCCATTATGCCACCATGGAATATCTTAACAACACAGCAACTTTTTTTTCTAATACATTATATAAAAATAGGCGCAATTATGAATACCACATAGTGAAAGCCATACACATCCTAGTTAAATGACAAGGTTTTTGAAAAGTTAAGAGTATTACATTGAGATAAAGTGAATAGATCCTGGCTTGTTTCTTGTCTGGATCGAGGTTTTTGGGTTGTATTTTTTTTGTTAAATGTGTTCTCTCTTGTCGGTCTTAACTGTAGTTTTAGTGTCTTGTTCTTTTCATTTTCTGAAGGTCATGTTGAGTTCAGTTTGGCCAATTCTTCCCTCTCACTCAAGCTGAAGATTAAATAACCGGGCTTCCGAGGCTATAAAGCTTGTCTTTTTGCCCAGAGCAGAGCCTGGTGTGTGTGTGTGTGTGTGTGTGTGTGTGTGTGTGTGTGTGTGTGTGTGTGTGTGTGTGTGTGTGTGTGTGTGTGTGTGTGTGTGTGTGTGTGTGTGTGTGTCTTAGAGCAAAGCAATCTGGTTAATTCAAAATTTCAACATTTCAACAATATTTTTTTCCTTTGTCTAACCCCTCCTCTCTAAATTTCTCCTTTCTCTTCTTCTTCAGTTTTGCACAGACTGCCGTGGTGGGTTGGGGCTCTGTTTTCCCAGCTGCATGGCTTATTTACCAGGAGTAAGGAAAGTCCCATCAGACTTTTTTGGAATATAAAAACAGAAAAGGATGATGGTAAATCTACGGTCTGCCAGAGGGAAGGAAAGTGAAGGCACTGGACTGCTCCCTGGACAGCCCTCTTCAAGTGTTGGGACAAAGCCAACAAAAACAGTATAGTAGGACTCTGAGACATTGTCCCAAATGCACTTCATGTCTCACACTTCTCTTTCCATTTTCTGTCCTGATTTCCACATTATGTATCTATCGATGCTTGAATAAATTTCAGGATTAAGCAGCAAAAAAATGTACTGACGTGTGGAATTGACTTCCTTGCCCTTGAGATGGTGGTTTAGTTGAGTAAAGGGAAGTTCTCAGGTTCATACCCATATGGCACCTGTGGCTGCATGGGTTCTGATTGCTTTCTTGTTTTTCTTCCAATGGTTTAAGCTTGATGTTTCCTTGCCAATGCCTAGTCAGCACCGCAAAAGTTAAAAAATTATTTCAGATTAGATCCCTAGTTTCATACCGAAGGTAAAACCGAGCCCTCAGATGTCTTCCATAAATAACCACTGACCAATGGCAGCTGGATTACTTTGGATCCTTTTTCAGTTTGGTTATAGGCCACATGATGGTAAAGTGCAGGAATTTATACTCATTTTGTATTTGTGCTTTGGTTGATTATTAATTGAAAGTTACATTTGTGTTTCATTTTTTTTTAAATATGGAAAAAAGAATGCATCAAGAAGAAGAAGAGCAATCTCAAGGCACTAAGAATGCAGAAAAACATTGATAAAGTGATGAACTTCATTTTAAATGGGGTGCCCTGTAAATTTAGACTCCGGCTTCAGTTTGTTGCCTTGGTTATGTATTTGATATTATTTCCTTGGAGTCTCTTTAATAAAGTGCATGCATTTCTTTAAACCTTCTTTATAGTGCCGTATTAAAAACACAGAGCTCTGTTCTAATCCAGCTGGGGTTTTGCCCCTGACGCTAAGTGTCTTTACACAGCAGTGACATTATCTTGTTTATTGGTTGCAGGGGCGTAAAGATGCTATTGTTTTAATTGCTTGTACATGCTCCTGGGATCCATGGAGATTACAGAGAGTGCAGATGCAGCATATTGGAAATGGGATCACAAAAAGCAACTCAAGAAAGCCAAACTGTACATTAGATATATTTGATTTGTTTTGCACTCACTTGACAAAATTGCCTAAAAGAATGCATTACCTTAATGCATTCAAGAAACCCATGATGGTCAGGCAGGTTAAGAATGGCATATTTCAAATCTGTGATTGTATCGTGTGTCAGCTTTTTAAAAGATTTCTATGGGTAATGTTAATGTCCTCTAACACGACAAGTTGGTTAATAAGTATTGACAGTTTTAACTTAGGCATTCAACTTTTTTTCTGGGGCTTCAGTTTAGCTTACATGGTGAGTACCTAACTGCCTTGAGATTATTCACGACCCTTTTGTCTTTTCTCAAACTCATTGTTTGTTACCTTTTGAGCCTGCCCACCGGTTTAAATCTCTGCATGCTGAACTTTTAGACCAAGTGTTCTTGTGTAACATCAGATGAGAGCAGTGCAGTTTGGGGGGGCTGGAGTCAAGTTCTTGGGAGCTTTGGGCCCTGTCGTACTTGCCAGTGGGATAACTTTAATGTTGCTGAGGGTGTGTTAAATGCTTTGAATGTGAATCAGTCCCTGCTCTCTGTCTTGTCAAGCCCCTTCCCCAGCCCTGCAGCTGTTCTCTTCCTCTAGTTGTCATGTATTTCCCTGCTTTCTGCACAAGCCTGCTCAGGCAGCCAGAGCTGTAAAAACCATCTCCCAGCTCTTGAAGGTTTTCTCCCTGCTCAGTTAATAAGGGTCCTACTTCACCTGTTCACCATGGGGACAGACGTTTAATGAAGTGCCTAACAAGTGGCTCTGCAGACTTATGTTGACTGCCCTCTAGTTGCTCCCTTCACTCGCGTCTCCTGCTTCCCTCGATCCTCAGAGGGACAAAATCGCTCGCAGGCTGCCAGTGTGGCAGAGGATTCCCTTGGCAAAGCATTGTTAGGCAGGACGCGGAGAGGGAGGAGGGAGGGGAGTTTCGCTCGTACAACGGGGAGACAGGGAGACACGGAGACGGTATTACCATGACAGCCATGCGGGGCCGTGTTCACTGGGGTGAAACACTGTGGACAGAGGTCCCACGTAACAGGCCGCCTCAGCCACTGCCTCTAGAGCAAATGAGCTGCCAGGCCAGACTAATGGAGTCCTAATTGGTGATTAGGAGAGAGGGAAAGGTGAGGGAGTGTCTACTGGAAGGCGGCTGTTAGCAGGATGAAGCAAGCTGTGGTATTCACCAAGTCAATTAAAGAAAATAAAAAAAAAATAAAAAACGGCAATTAACATGCACGTTTTTTTTTTTGTTTTTTTTTTGTGTGTCTTTTTTGCATTAAGCAGCAGCTAAGAATGTGCAGTGATATGAACAAGAACAAATTACTACATATCGCCTTGCAACACAAATGGACCAAGACTTTCAACAATATTTGTAACTTCTGTGTTAATTGCTGTTATTTTTCTATGTGAAGCTTAATAAGTTGTAGCCATACCAATAACCGCCCAGAAACGTCCATCAATCAGACCTCTTTGCAAGAGACAAAGTTAGAGTCAACATTATGTGAGCGAATCTTGGAGTAAACAGGCACTTTAGCCCTGATCTTTTGCTATCAAACTTAATATAAATACGAACAAAGGTGTGGATTGTGTTACACACCTAATATGGTGCAGTGAAGAGAAAAAGGATGTGTAACATCCTGACAGAATATCCACTTCTGAAACAAGACCCTTTGGCTACTTTGTGCATGACACACTGGGGCTGAGAGTTGCACAGAACTACGTTTGTAAATGGGAAAAGTCCCTGGCTGATACTGATTTGGTAGATAGTGTGACCTCTGCTGGGACCTGGACCCGGCGTGCTAAAGAGAACAAGCTCTGGGATGACTGTCTGGCTGCTTCCTGGTACTAATCCACCACATTTACTATGTGTGTGTTAGTCTATTTATAGCCAAGCCAGGATGTGAATTGCCTGTCTAGTTTCACTTTTCATATAGATGGTAATATTAGTCTTCTTTTGCTCCACATCTCGGTCTTCTCCTTCAGCGAGAGGGCTCATGGGATGAAGGATAGAGCACTCAACACTTTCCATTTATAGTGTTCTGTTTTGTTGTAATTTATTTGCCTTTAACAGAAGCGATCCATACAGCTGCTTGTAACTGGTGCTTGAGTTTTATTTGAATGAATGTTTTTTTGCCATGGTCTGAATGTCTAAAATAAGAAGACAAACTCTAAAATACTATTCAGTGCAGCCTGCCCATTGTTAACGTTTTAGTTATTATTAATATTTTTAAAGTTATTCAAGACTGCCACTGTGGAAGCTCTGATTCTTGACTGTTGATTTCCTCATACAGTGATGCATTTGAATATGATGTTGTTCTTCAGGATATACAGTGGAGTCAAAAAGAAATGTATTTTTCTAAGTATTATAGATTCAGGTTAAATCGGAAGGTGATTCTAAGGATTAACTTTTCACAACATAGTGAAAAAGAAGAAGAAAAAAACTAGTCCACACCAGGTCTTTAAATTAGGAAAATACAACCTCAGAAACGAAACCGCAGTGCATTATGATTATTTATTTAACAAAAATAAGAGAAAATGCAGAGGCACTGTGGGAAAACCTAGTACACCTTAATAAATAGTTTATAGAAGAATAGTTTTTAGCCACAATAAGTTAAAGTAACAGTCTTTTATACAACGCTATCAGTCGCACATTATGCTTGACAAAGTTTTCTCTATCTTCTGTTCACTTAAATGATTCAAAAATCCACATTTTCTCTGTCTCTTATAAACTGCACTGTACGATATTGACTGAGGCGTTTGGGATGTTTCACGACAGTTCCCTGAAACTGAACCATGAGCACATTTTTGTGTTGCACAGATTTAAAGTAGTAGCATCACTAATGTTTAATCCTTTGTTTTTTGTTTTTTTTAATACCTCTATCTTGGGACAACCCCTCTTGGCACATTTGTAGCGGCTTTATTAAAAAAAATTCTGAGGAACTTAAAGCTCTAATCATGTAGGTGTAGGAAAATGTAATGGGCCCCTACCCACAACCTCGAGGTCCAGCCGGAGCGTTTAGTTCTGTATTCCCATTACAACCCAGGTGGAGAAGCAATAAGAAGGCACTTTTAAACAAATGGGCATTCAGGTATGACAGCTTGCATGTGTGCACACACAAACATGAGAAGCCAACAATTCTATTTGCTAATATTGACATGGGTGTCCTGGTTCAATCTCGTTACAAGGATTATTGTCCACTGAGATCCCATTTTATTAGGCCAAAGCCCACACCTACGGGTGCACACTCAGGCTGGTGCAGGGGCCTCGGCCCTTTAGCTTCGATGCTCGGCTGATTGGGAGGGGCAGTCATATAAGAGGCTTTCTTGAGAATAACTGTACTTTAAAGTGTGCCCCAGTCAATACTTAATGTTCCTTCCTATGTGGATATGGCGTAGGATATGTTATTGTACCTTAAAAGAAAACAGCATAGTGTGGATACTTCAGTTCTTGCATATTGGTCAGAACAGCAACGTGAAAAGTCCCGCTAACTACTTCATTGAAATGCCTTTTCTTGAATTAAATCCAGTATGCATATGTGAAAGGCAGTCCACCATCCTCCCTATGGCTGCACTCCAGATTACATATTGATTCTTGATATGAAAAGCTCATTACATAAACAGAAACAGCAGTACAAAAAAGCCAGTGAACCTTTGCATAAATCCTTTAATTGAATTTCCAGTGCTGGTGGTTGGAAGTTCTTTTTTTTTTTTTTTTTTTTTAATTGAATCCGTTGCAGGTTTTTGATTTGCATGCACAGGAGTTGGTCCTGTCCCAGATAAAGTGCCATTGATCCTTATTAAAGCTCACCTCTGGCCATGCTGTTGACTAACAGGGAAAATTAAATGTGTTCATGGTGCATATACTTACTGCCCGCAAGGCAGGACTGTGAAAACTGGCCAGCACAAACAAAAGGAGAATGTGAGAGATAGGGGGAAAAGGAAATTAAATTATCATGAAATTAATTGACTAAACTATCTTGGCTGTGGTCAAGTTTGTCATCCTCTTTCAAAAAAAGCTTTCTTTGAAGCCATCCCTGTTGGAGTTTAAGTAGCAGTTGACCTTTAGCTTTGGTTTCACAGCTTCACTAAAATTATGATTCAGTTATTTACGAAAATTAAAAGACCTAAAAGCCTGAGATTTTAAATAATACTTTCTTAGGGGTCTGTTAGTAATATCATAAGTATAGTTACTGCAACGCTGCCTTTATGGGCATGTGGACAAACTTGCCTTCTGGCTCAGCTGCACACCAAGAAAGGAAGGGAGGCGCTATATCTATTTTGATTTCCTTAGTAATGACATATGTGGTAACGCTGCTGAATCGACTGAATTTTTGTGGAGGAGGATGTAACAGCTGGCATGCATCAAACCTTGAAAATAAAGTCACTTTTGTGGCCACTGCTCTAAAACCAAAAAAATTGTTAGAATAGATTTTAAATTGATTATAAGCCTCCACTGATTGTCAAAAACTTGTCAGGGTCCCCTTGTTGTATTTACATTATCTGCAAACAAAATGCTTTATTACTTTTCAGCCCACATCTTGTCAATCTTTTTAATTAGTAAGGCCTCACTAGTCAAAGGTGGCGCATGGTAAGCTATAATATTCTCGTAATAAAAGATAATACAAACATAACAGATCCAAGCTGTGTGATCTTGAGAATTGGTTTTCAAATCAAACTAGTATTTTTCTCTGAATTATACGGTCACACACCCACACACAGGCACACCAATAACCCTAGTTCTCTCGTTCTGGGCCAAGTGCTAATCCCCCAAACATAATGTCCACTCAGCAGAAATGTTTAGCTGTATTGACTTGAATGCTGTCCTTTCCTTTGGGCATCTGTACCTTTTATGGCCGTGGTAGTGAATGTGTGTGTGTGTGTGTGTTTGATGCATTTTGACTGAGCGCTCACTGAATGGATGCTTAAGCATGTTACATAGTGACTGCAAGTCCATTCTGTCTTTCCATTGGTGACTGACAAGTTGCAAGTAATACTATTACCATGAAATGCAAATAAGTTGACATTGCATCTCTTACAACTGCACTTAAACACACGTGGCAGATTGACTTTTATGGTGATATACACTATATGGCCAAAAGTATTCGCTCATCGGCCTTGACTCGCATATGAACTTAAGTAACATCCCATTCCTAATCCATAGGGTTCAATATGACGTCGGTCCACCCTTTGCAGCTATAAGCTTCAACTCTTCTGGAAAGGCTGTCCACAAGGTTTCAGAGTGTGTTTATGGGAATTTTTGACCATTCTTCCAGATGCACGTTTGTGAGGTCACACTGATGTTGGATGAGAAGTCCTGGTTCTCAGTCTCTGCTCTAATTCATCCTAAAGGTGTTTTATCGGGTTGAGGTCAGGACTCTGTGCAGGCCAGTCAAGTTCATCCACACCAGACTCTGTCATCCAGGTCTTTATGGACCTGCATTGTGCACTGGTGCAAAGTCATGTTGGAAGAGGAAGGGACCAGCTCCAAACTGTTCCAATTCCATGCTCCCACAAAGTTGAGAGCATGGAATTGTCCAAAATGTCTTGGTATGCTGAAGCATTCAGAGTTCCTTTCCCTGGAACTAAGGGGCCAAGGCCAGCTCCTGAAAAACAACCCCACACCATAATCCCCCCTCCACCAAACTTTACACTTGGAACAATGCAGTCACACAAGTACCGTTCTCCTGGCAACCGCCAAACCCAGACTCGTCCATCAGATTGCCAGATGGAGAAGCGTGATTCATCACTTAAGAGATCGAGTCTCCACTACTCTGGAGTCCAGTGGCGGCGTGCTTTACACCACTGCATCCAATGCTTTGCGTTGCACTTGGTGATGTATGACTTGGATGCAGCTGCTCGGTCATGGAAACCCATTCATGAAGCTCTCTGTGCACTATTCCTGGGCTAATCTGAAGACCACATGAAGTTTTGAGATCTGTAGTTGTTGACTTTGCAGAAGGTTGGTGACCTCTTCCCATTATGAGCCTCAGCATCTGCTGACCTTGCTCTGTCAGCTTATGTGGCCTACCATTTCGTGGCTGAGTTTCTGTCCTTCAGTGCATTATAGTGTTCTTAAAATACAGCTGACAGTTGACTGTGGAATATTTAGGAGCGAGTACATTTCATGACTGAATTTGGCTCTAAGCAGTAGGGTTACAAAATATAAAATGAAGGAACATAATTAAGAATGTAGTAGATTTTGTACAGCAAAAAGTACTTTTGGCAAGTATCTGAGATGAGCTACCGAAGATCTGTTGATCATGGGAAATATTGCAGCTTTAACGGTCCTTAACATATTCTTTTATATATATATATATATATATATATATATATATATATATATATATATATATATATAGATATATAGATATATACATATATATATATATATATATATATATATATATATATATATATATATATATACATATATATATATATATATATATATATATATATATATATATATATATATATATAGTCTAGAAGAGTTCTGGCTGAAATTCTGGCTTCTGGGACTTTCTGTGTGGAGATTTCATGCTTGCATGAGTGTAAGGGTACTTTGGCTACCTCCCACAGTCCAAAAAGATTATTAACTTGAGTGAGATGGCCTGTTTATTATTATTATTGCTGTTATGTTTTGTTTTTACCTCTCTTTTCCTATACTCGACTGCTGATCTGTCCAAAGGAATACCTCAGTAACAGCTGGGTTAGGCTCCTAAATGCATGTATGGAAATGTATTTCCATAAGTTGCATCAGTCTGTAATGGGTTAGTGATGTCTTCTGGTTAAATACTCAACAGAATGGCTGTTATATAAATAATTGCATTGATATGCAAATGTTGAGAAATGGAAAAAAATTATTTTCTATTGAAATTATTGGTAGAAAATTTGGTTTGTAAAATTTGACATAAATTGACATAGATTCAATGTGTGATCCAGTTTAGAATATCAGATATAATTAGATATAAAGGCTTCCTACTTACCTTACTCTATTTTCCAGTCAGTCATTCCCACTTCTCTGTCAGTGTTGACCCTGCTCTCTTGGCAAATTTCTTTTCAAATTAGGAGCTTTGTGAGTAAAATAAAATAAAATGAATGTTACCAACCACCTGGTACCATTGATTCAGCTGTCTGAGGTGAAATGGGAAGATAAAGTGCCATAAATCAAACTTCAGGGGCTCAAATAAGCAGGAAGTTTTCAATTGTCTTGGGGATCAACGATTTGCTAATACCATTGATTGTTCCTTTTTCCATCACCAGTTCTCCTGGCTCTTCTTCAGAGTGCAGCCAGTTTGATTTGCTAGGGTTGAAAGCTCCTTGTTACCTGCTGTTTTTTTTTATGTTTGCACCTCATTAAGGTGGGTGTTATAGTATTTGGTCAGTTCTTGTTGTCATATTGACCTTAGGAGTGTTTTTTAACAAGCTGTGGCCATTTTTTATAAAATGGATAATCCATCAGTCATTTTACATTGGGAGTGTCTTTAAGAGTGTTGACAGAGCCTGTATGGTGATGTTTTTGAGAATCTTGGGAAACTATGCACAAACTTACATCGTTAAGCATATAATAAGGCACAGCAATCCACCTCTGGGACCCATCCATTATTTCACCAAACTTACCTGGCACAGAGTGGCAGCAGTTGGCTGATGTAATAAGTGAATTAAGACATCCCTAATGGAGGCAAATAGTGGCACCATGTTCCATCAGAAGTGATTACTACTAATTAAGCTGTTTTCACAGCTGGCTGCTTTGCTTTAATATGCATACTTGGATCATACAAAGAGCTGAGTGAAAGACTGGGAAGTGTGTAGAAGATCCACAGAAGAGATCAAAGTACACTGATTGGACTTAATATTATTCAGTTTACAAACTGTTGACTGATCAAGCTTGTTTGGTAATTAAATTCCTTATTCTGATAAAAAGGAAATTTAGGAGAGATTGGAATTAACAGAAAAGAGGAACGGTGTAAGATGAAGCATGACAAAAAAGCCTTAAGAATTGTGCATCTTAGTGCTGGCTCCCCCTCCTGCCTGCATCTCTGTCTCTGGTCAGTGTTGAGTGACCGTCCTCTCACTCTGGAGCTGACTGATCCCTCTCTAACAGAAGACTGATGCAATGTCTCTACGCTGTGTGGTCCCCAGACAGCTCAGCAGCACATCAGAGAGCACCCGAGCATCCAGGGAGCATTTGTTGTTGGCTGGGGATCCAACACAGTGCACTCTGATGTTTTCCTTTCTTTCAAAGGCATTTAGTGATCCATAATCCAACACTGTGAAGGGTAAAAGTACCCACAATCCCTCACATTGTATTGTTGCTGCCATCCCTACATGTCTTTTTGGGTAATACTACAAATAAAGCGTGCATGGTGGTAAACCTCAAAATGAACAATGCTATTCGACCATAACTTCTATGGCACTGGTCAGGATACCATGAATAAGATGAAGTCTTATATCCAGAAAAAGTTTATTCCCATTATGTACAACTATTATAATTGTCTTTGTCTTTCTCTGGGTGTTTTTTTCTTTCCCTCTGCTTTGCTCACTGATGCTAAACGAGGTGTGAGGTCTTTTAAGTGCCCATAAGCCACTGAAAAACTCAGCAGGAAAATAAGATGTAACCTTTCAAAAATTCCAGTTTCTTTTAAAGGAAACTCCCATTTTCCTGTGTGCCCTCTAGTCACTTTAGATTTGGATGCCCTTGAATCAAAAGAAGGGGTTAAATTAAAATAGAAGGGGGGTATGTATCATGATAACCCGTAAGACTACACTGAAGGGTACTTTTTACTTCTGCCACTATCTGTGGAGGTTTGCTAGAAGCTACGGAGACACGGTTTGGCAGAACTGCAGACTCATATGGAAAGATAACTTTTTACGATACACCAACTGAGAGGATGATGTGATATGGTTTAAAAGAAAATCAATACAGGTTTAAAATGATTGGTTAAAGTAAATTATTTTACAATTACGTTGCAAGGTCTGCAGTTCAGATCTAAATGTGAATACTGTAATATAATGTGTGTGTTTTGGTTGATTGTCTCCAATGTCTCTTTTAAATTGAGATAGTACTTCAAACAATCAAAAACTCATGAAAGTGTTCATGATCATAAAGATGCAGCAGCAGCAACAAAAGAAGACCAAATAAAATGTAAGATACAATGATTCTTTTTGCATCTGTTGGCAATTTTAAAGGCCTAATTTTAGATGGAACATTGTACTTTAACTAATTTTAAAGTCCACAGTGATAAAAACCACAGAAAACAAAATGCACTGCCTTGTAGATTTAACATTTCTTTTAGGACATAATAAAAGTCATCTGATCCTTACAATATCATTACATTTGGAAAATTCACCTCAAATTAACTTTTAACAATGAAATGTTTCTACATGTTGTTATTAATTTACATGTGTGGGTGAGGGACGTATACAACCCATGAGTCAAGAGCTTGTAGAGCCACCTTTAGCAGCTAAAACTATGTTATATTTTTCTCACATCCCTATGAAGGAATCTTGGCCTGCTGTTCTTTAAAACATTGCTTCAGTCCACTGAGGCTTCCAGACATTCATTAATGCACAGCTCTAATAAGGTTTGAAGCTACTTTTCATTTGGGTTCATCTCTGGACTTTTACTGAGCGACCTTGATTTAATTTTATTTCCCAGCCATTCTTTTGTAGATTTGTTAATGTGCTTGAGATCATAATCTGCTTGGATGGCCCAGTTTAGGCAAAAACTTTAACTTTTGGACAAATGGCCATTTAAGCTGTGTGACGATACACTTAACTGACACAACAATATACAATACACAATATTATAGTCATGAGATACAATATTTTTCTATTTCCTTAAAGAAACCTTCAAAGTTGAAAGTAACGTGTGGAAAAAAAGCCTTTTATTTTTCAGGCTGTCAAAACAATGCAATTTTTTTTTTTAGAAATGTAGTTTAGAAACTGTAAATATATAAATAACAATGCATGAAATAGCATGGGCTTTTGAGAATGTACCTCTTTCTACATGACAAAAAAACATTTAAAACATTTTTTCTTGTATAAAATACAAAGAACAACTCCAATACAGAAAGAAAAAAAGTGCAGTTTCTAGAAAGCTTTCCAGCTATTTATGTTAACTATCTGCAACTACTGTGCCCAGCCTACAATATGATAATGCTCTTTTGGAAGAATATGAGCATGTCTACATTTTCTGGCAGCAGTTGATGCTTTGATCAGTAACTATGTCTCCTGTCTCCATGACAATTTTTATTTCCACCAGCTAACTAAAATGTTGTCACACAAATTATATAAAGTTTAAAAGTGGTGAGTGCATCTTCTATGTTTGTCAGACACCAGCGTCACATTGGCTTTTGTTGTATAGGCTGTCGTTCTTCTTTTTGTGTTGTGTTTTCCTGACAGACTAAAGGTATTAAGGATGTATTGCTCCTCCTACAGGCTGATTCAGCTTTTCATGCAATAAAACATTTGGTTTCTTTTGAATATTGCAAGAACACTTGGTACAAGATCTCGTCACCCCCCTAATTTCAAGTCTAACATATTTTGTTATAAAAAGAGGGCACAAGTTCTAGATGGTTGAATAAAATAAAAAATAAAAAGTGGAGAGAAATCTAGCGCACAGAAGGCAATTCCAGGTGTAATAACACTGCTTTGTGGGAGGGGGATACTAAGAAAAAAGAGGGGCTTAATTACCTGGCTGCAAAGCCAGTCCATATCATTACCCTTCCACCACCGTGCTTTGGTAGTTGTGCTAATATGCTGTGCTTGGTTTTGTCAGTCATGGTTCTGTTCATCATGAGAGCCTGTAGTGGGGAAGGAAGAGTCAATTTCTCTTCAATTGAAAGGAAGATAAATGAGACAATGCATTGAAAACAACAACAGAAGTATGCCAAATAAATCGACATGCAGTACACAGTGATCTACTCTGATACCCTTACCAGGACTGTTGGGCTGCAACAGTTGTTTCTCTAAAATTTTTGCTGATGTCTTTCCTTCTAAGCATTGTGTTACCACACACCTAAATGTGTCAGACCAGCAAACAAGCATAACATTTGCTTTTAAAGTCATTGAATCAAGTGCAATTGATCAGCTACACGTGGCTGCTGAAAACAGAAAGGGTGTAATTAATTTTTCTGCACAACGCTACTTTATTTAGCTTAGTTTTTCTTAAATAAATATTAAATGACAAAACATATTGGTGTTTTTTTTTCTTTTCTTGCTTTCTTATATATGGTTGCACTTGCCTCATTTAACACCTGATGCGGTCAGATGATTTTTTATTTATTTAAATATCTTAAGACTTTCGTCTGTGTGGCTGTGTACATTTGAAAATGAATGTGTAATTATTTGCTATATCTGATTGCAAGATGGGATTTTCATGCCAATTGGAAAATAATGTAGGGCCTTGGTTTCATTATTTCTTTGGATGAATATTGGTTACGTGTACATGAGCTGCTCTACTGGTAGTGACACTGTGAGTCTGTGGTTAATAGCAGCAAAAATCATGCTCATGACACACAATTCGGCATTCAGTCAGTTGTCTAGAATCCTGTTCAGTTTTTCAAAATAGCATGGTTTGACACTCGTGTACAGTGTAGGACATTTTCTTCACCCTGAACTAGCAGTCGACGAGTGTAGCTGTCATATTAAACCTCTGTGCTCACTCACTTAGCTTGCCACACTCTCCGGGGCCCCTGTTTGTCTACACTATTGTTCCGGTTCAGTAGAGAGCGCAACAGGGAGACGAGAGGCGCAACGCTCATTCCTGTCAAGAACTCCTTCACTGATACTGTAAACCATCCTCATCCGCATTTGCACACATGCAGCGGAGAAGCTGTCTGGGAGTCTGCTGCCACTTTATGCTGAAGGCGTAGTAGCTACACTTTTGCTTACCTGGAATGGTTTGATTCATTACTGTTAATAAGGCCCACTGATCATGGCAAGGATGGAAGTTACAGTTTAATAACTTTGGTGAATTAACATCAGAGCATTTAGTAGTAGTTAGTGGGTTAATAAGGATAGTCTTTGAGGTTTGAGGTGATTGCACTTCAATGTGATGTTTCTGCTGAGTGTGCTGGAAAATAGATCAGTGTGCTTTTAGTGTGATGGCCTTTGTTGAGGAAACATGTGCCGTATCGCACCAATAGAGGGCATTGTTGTTCAACCACAGGCACACGAGCTTAGTCTTTGTTTATTTAGGTATCCATGGGTGCAGTTGTTTTTTTCTTCTCCACTTAAGCTGACTGAATTTGAAGGTACTATTTGAATACTAATTTAGGCATCAATCTATCGGTGTTGTGTTTTTCCATATCCTGTCAGCAAATGCACTGACTAAACACACTCAATTTTTTGTTTCTTTCTACCTATTAAAATTACCCTTTATTATGATATTATATGAGATGCAAATTAAAATGATCCATTTCATCAAGCTCCAGCCAATTCTCTTCTATATGGTATAACAAAGTACGATTCATTTTTCTCGTACTCTCCGGACACTCATTTCTGAAAACACATAAACACTGGAGAAAGTCTTATTTTAGCAATTTAGGTAAAATCGGGTAGTTGTGTTCTTTCTTTTTTAAGATTGTAGAGTAATGTAAGTTAAAGCAAAAAAAAAAAAAAATGAAGACAAACGAAATACAGATTATCATTGGTCCAAGCTTGGATAAATTCAGGATTGCATGACAAACATGTAATCTGTTAAAAATGGGCCTAAAAACGTTAGCAGAGGTAACGTGAAACATATTTTGCATGTTAATACATATCTGATTTTACGTTTTATGTTAAATAAGTCTCAAACGTCTGAAAGCATTGAAGACAAATTTTTGTGGTGTGTTCTTGGAGTGCTAACAAAAAGAAAAGGCCTTGTGACGTTAAACCAGTTCAACATCAGGTCAAATATTTTTGCAAGACTGATTAACATGCAGCATGGCCATTGTTATCACATTTATTTGTGGCTACAGACAGTTTAAAATTACACAAACACACATAGGGACATATAGATATTTTCTTCTTTGACTTTCTTTCCTTGTAGGCGTTTTTCAATGACAGTTTGACGCTACTTTTCTCTTTGACCTTTTAAGTGCACGTTTTGTCTTCGTTGCATCGGTGGTGTTTATGATAATTCATACTGTGTAACGTGTATTGATTATTTAGAACTATACAGAGAGTTACGAAAAGAGCATAACAATTATGTTGAAATCAGAATTCAAGTTTCTTCTTGAACGTTTCAGTTCAAATTAATTGCTTGCTGAGGAACCTTTGATGACAAAGACATCAAGTTTTTCAGAAATGGAGGATTAAATTGCTCCATTCTTGAAAACATCTCTAAAGCTGTGCTGAGAATAAACCCATTGCTCAAAAAGACAAAACTCATTTGGGCTCATTTTAACACAATGGATGAGCAATCAATCAAATGGTTGCCAATTTATTGATTAAGGTGAAAACACAAAAGAAAGGATTTAAATCTCCGCCAATAGCCATTAACAGTGAATCTAAACATAGACAGCCAATTGGTCGTAGATCACAAATGACAGTAAATCCATCTCTCCTTATTCATTTCACCTTTTTATTTGTCTCCACTCCCACTAAGAGGTTTTTTTACATGTGGTTATCATACAGTCCGGTTATCTGCTTAAAATCCTATATCTGGTGCACATATCTAAGAAATAAGGAAATAAGGAATAAGTGTCACTTGCTCTGTCTGTGATAATAATAGCTACCAGTTCAGTTTATTTTTTGGCAACTGACAGACAAAACATATAAAGTCCTGGTTTTGAGAGTTGAATGTGAAGACTGGGGCATCACTAAGTCTGCCTCTGAACAGCCAACTGAAGGTATTAGCCATTCTGATAAAACCGGGCATTTATTAAAAAACATTCTGTACAATGGTGAGGTAAGTTTTCAAGCTTTAACTTAAGTATAGACCATAAACCCATAAACAGTAAACCAAATTACCAAAGATGAATACTACACTCCAGTAAGTAAGGCTGTAAGTTCCATCCAAACGTATATTATAATTCTGTTTCCCGTCAACATAAATGTACTCTTCACTGCTTGTGTCAGATTAAAGGATGAACTGTTACAAAGCAGGTTGGCTTCATACACATGCATAAAGCAGCCCAGAGGTCGTTAATTCTTTAGGTACACGTTTTTTTATTCCACCCCTGAGTTCAGCAAGCAATTGATATATGATCTTCTAGAGGGCAGTTTATTGATTGCTGTGGGGACTTCAGCATCAGTACGGTGGTGTATGGCCAGATTGTTCCAGGGTCTTGTGCACTTAAGCCCCTGTCTTACTCATATGGACCCACACAAGGTATCCACTTTTGACATGTTGATAGCAAGTGCTTATTGGAAAAGAGCAAACATCAAACTCGTACACGAGTAAGACAAGATAAATAGACGATTGCGTTACAATGAAAAACATTTGCCTTAAACAGTCTCTAAGAAAAAAATGCTTAGAAACGACACTTATATATATATATATATATATATATATATATATATATATATATATATATATATATATATATATATATATATATATATATATATATATATATATATATATATATATATATATATATATAAAACTTTGTTTCATAAAAGTTTCCCTCACTTTCTTCTAATTGTACAGAGACTGTTGTCTTGGAACTTGCAAACATTTATTTGGATATTATCTTCGACACAGTAAACATGGATCACTATGAAGGAATACACTCCATCTGAATTGGTGTGAGAATTGTCTACAGAGGTTGGAATGTGAGCTCCGCTGCGGTCTGTGCTCTCAGGTGGTGGATTGGGTTGGGGAGCTGGCGGAGGGGTGGGCTGGCTTTGACCTTGACCGTGGAACAGTAAGCGCTAGCTCAGATATCCCACATGATACCCATACATAGAGGCTCATTACGGAAGAGCCCCCATATGCAAAGTGCAGAGCTCAACACTGGCTGGCTGACAGGGGCTAGCCTAGCACTGCTGACCGAACAATAAGACGACAGGGGCCATCCCCACCTCCCAAAAATACAGCTCCAGCAGTGCCCTGGTTCCTTCATCAGCTCGGGTCAGCAGCTATCTTAGAGGTTAAGATTAACCACAGTCTGAAACAAAAGGTAAGCCCTGTGACTTTTTCTTTCCATGTCCCTGCAATCACACATTTAAACAGTGATGCAAACTTGAGTGAACGTTTCATGGGAATTTAGATCCTTGGGATGCAGACTGGACACTGAAAGAAGAGTAGCTCACCCGCAGGTGAGGCGTAAGTATTCACAAAAATACTTCATCTTCCTCTGTCCCCTCAGAACTGAGTTCTGCATTTGTATGTCATATTTGAATTGTATCACACAAGGATCATAACGCTTTTGTCAATCCTTGTTTTTTCCACCCCTTCTTAACAGGCCACAAGTAGGTTCATCTTATTTCGTTTGTAGAAGTTGTTTTGCATTAAGTGAAGTGAATTCACTTCTAATGGTGGTTTTACAATATTTACGTACATATATGAGATTGATACCAACATTCTCACCCGCAAAACGTTAAATATTATTAAATATAAGTGCAAACTGCTTCTAAGTGGAAACAGACTGAAGTAGTTTACAATGAGTTCAGCCACTGTCTATGTATTTATTGACGTCTTTCCATGTTGACTATAAAAACTGGATTACATACCCCAGTGTGCAAGTGGTGGCATTGGTAATTGTAGGGTATGGATTCTGTGTTATTGACAGTTTTGATTTACTCACTCTCCCTTTTATAGCAGCTATACTGTAAGTGATTTTTCTTTTCATCACACCTTACAGCACTCTAGAAGGACCTTACATGCTTCAGATCCTTTTCTGATATAACAGTTTCTAAAACCTTTCATTTTGTTGTTATCAGTTTGTCACATCGTTGTGGTGAATTTAGACCCATTCTTAATTACAGTGCTGCATCATCCATCCATCCATCTTCTATACCCGTTTTATCCTTTGCAGGGTCACGGGGGTCTGCCGGAGCCTATCTTGACTCATTAAAGGCGAGACGCAGGGGTCCACCCTGGACAGGTCGCCAGTCTACCACAGGGCCACATACAGAGATAAACAACCAAACACCTAGGGGCAATTTAGAATCATCAATCAACCTACCATGCATGTTTTTGGACGGAGGAAGCCGGAGTACCCGGAAGAACCCATGCACGGGGAGAACATGCAAACTCCACACAGACTGCCACCAGGCCATGAATCGAACCAGGAACCTTCTTGCTGTGAGGCAAATGTTAATCCATACCGTTACTAAGACCACACCAGCGCAATTCTATGAGGTTGAGATCTGTACTTTGACTGGGCCTTATATAAAAAAAAAACAAAAAAAAACATTTTTTTTCTTTTTTTCTTTTCAATCATTGTGTAGTGGATTTTCTTATGTAAACCACAACCAACCAAATTTAGACAAGCTTTTAGTTGTTAAACATATGACCTCAGACAGTGTTGTGCCTAAACGAGTTGAGGGGACAATTGTTCATGAACTTGTTCATATTTTGGATGAACGTGAACTGAACACTGTATTTCTGCCTGGCGGTCGATATGGTGAGCGCGCTCATTCTGCCGTTTGTGAACAGCGCTCTCTCACAGATGTTGGCTAAAACACACTGTACACAGGCCTTAATATATAGGTGGTAAACATCAAACCTGGCAACACTAGCCAGCACAGAGTCATACTACGTATGTGTCATCAAATTGCGAAGCATGGAGGCAAAGTCAAATAAAGGCAGCTGCAGTACCTCAGACGTTGCCTCCAGGATTAATACGGCATCTTCTTGTGATCTCTTAAAATATATATTTTTTTAAAAGGTCAGAGATGATCCAGGTTACATTTTTGAGTAAACTCTGCCCGCAGGGTGTCAAGATGCAGCTTTGGACATCACCAACGTCAACAGCAAACCGGAAACGGCTGGTATGTGCAAGTCACTAAAAAAATCAATAGACACGGAAAGAAAGGCGGCTTTGACGAGGCTGAACAGAAAGTAACACTGACAGACAGACAGTAACGCTGTCCTTATTACTTTAGTATTTATGTGAACTGTAACCAGTCACAGATCTTCATTCAGAAAGTAGAAGACTGTTCATGGACTCTTTTTAAGTTATTGGGGCTTTTGTTTTGTTTTGTTTTTTACTTATTCATGTGGGCTGAACATTGCACTTTTTGTGACGCAAGTTCTTTTACTTTGAGCAAAGAAGTCAGGAAAAATACATTCACAAAAAAATGAAAAGTGGCTTAATAAAAAAAAAATGGTATCATCTTTTGCACTTTGAATATTGCACTTTGAGGTACATCCTTTGTTTCTTACCTCAGCCTGGTTCCTACCTGAGATTGTTTATTAATTCCACATTAAAAAATACCATTCAAGCAGGAACGTTTTTTTCCTTGTGTTCTTGAGAATATACTGTAGGGGTGAAAGCTGCAGCTGGCTACGGGTGTGGACCGAATGGGTTGCAACAATGGGAAAATAGCAGTATTCTGAGGCTAATTGCTCGCAGCAACATATTAGGAAAAAAAAGTATCTATCTGAGATCCTAAGATTACATTACATCACAAACAATAAAGAAATAATCATCAGATTTCACTCAAAAGTACAATTAAAATTTGATGCCGTGGTTCTGGATCATACACCCAATTGTGTATGATGTTGGTGCCGTGTTCATGGTTAACTCAGTGAGGTGTCCTGGACCGCTGAAGTCCCGTGGCTGCAAAACAAGTCCAAATCATCACCCTTTCACCACCGTGCTTGACAGTGGGGGGGTTTTGCCGGCCTGCTGTCCAAGGTTTTCACCAAACATCTCCACTTTGGTCACATCTATCCAATAGACATAATTCCAGAACTCTTGTCATCTGTTCAGATGGAAGTTTGCAAACTTAGGCTGTGCTGCTACTCTTCTAAATAAGTCATGGTTGTGCAATCGTTTTCTAATTGTACTGTCGTGTATTTGAACATTTGACATCCCAAAACTAATTGAGGCTTGCAGAGTCTAAGATATAGCTTTTTTTTTTTCGCTTTGTTCAATAATTCATTAGTACTTACAACAGCCCAACGTTAACTGATAACGTTAACATTAATACTAGAAAACTGACTTAACAGATCTGTATTTAATTCCTTGACATATGCTGGGCTGACAAGATGTCCTTAAACTCAAACCAGGAGATTCATCTCGTTTGTGTAATCCATGCCTTTGCTTTTTTTCTCCCTCTTCTTTCCTCCTACCTGGTACCTGGAAATTGACCGCAACAAAATGTTTAGTAGGATATTTCAAGACCTATAGGCAAAGATGCACACTGGTATCCTTTGTAGCACTCTTTTCACATATCTGACTAAAAGGGGCATAATACAATATTCCATGTAATGAACTGAATTTAGTAAATGTGTAAGTTGCATCAGACATCTTTAATAATAATCTAGCAAAAATAATAAAACGTACTGGCAGCCTGCCACAAAACAATGGTTAGATTACACATGTGTCACACCATATTTATCTGAGGTTGGTTTATAGTGACAGCCCCAAAACAAAGGTGCCTATCCTGGTTGAAGTCCTATTACAGTGGCTCTGTCGCTTCCTCACATCTTCCACAGACATCTCTGGTGGGAGGGACAAAGGCACATGGAGAAGTTGAGGATGCACAAATAGGGATGGGATAGGAGAAGGTAGATGATGACAGCTTTTTTTTTGTACTTAGATCTGAATCTTTTACTACACTAGTAAATTTATTCACTCTATTTCAGTTTCTCTGAATCCAATGATGCGTGCAACATAACAGAATGTACACCCTCCTGTTTTGATGGTTTGTGAATCAGGACACAATAGAAAAAAAAAATCACATGGCCTCTGACAAATCTTAAATTAGAGAAATACAGCCTCAGCACACAAGGCATTAGACTGAGTGATTATTCAATTAGCATCAATAAAGTTAAAATGCAGAAACAGTGTGTGATAAATTATGTGCATCCTTGCTGCTTCGAGAGAAATTAAGAGGTTAAGTAGCAGGCAAGTGCTGCTAATCAAATACACATGATTAACTGATCATCAATAAGTGTGACCAAGTCTATAAAGGCAGAAGTTTTGGCAGTTTTATTGTCTTGAACAATTAAATGTATTAACACAGTGCAGAAGAGAGAGAAAATAAAAAACACCAATTATCTCAGAGAAGCAAATGTTGCAACTCATCAATCCTAGGAAGGGCTATGAAAGCATTTCAGAGCAATTTGGAGTTCATCATAATACAGCAAGAGGGATTATCCACAAGAAAACTTTGAAGATAGCTGCCAATCTTCCCAGGATCGGACATCCCAGCAAGTTCACGTGACTTCTGAGAAAGACAGCACATGTAGCCACATGAAGTCATTGAGTCCAACATTATCTCCTCTGTAAACTAAAAGAGTTAAATTTGAGGCCATCTTCACCGTATGGGGTACACTAGTAATCTGCAGCACAGTGGCTGTTGAAGAAAGGACTCAAGGTGTTGCAATTACCTGAAGTTGAGATATTACCTCCACCACCTCCCACTCTATGCTCCCGTGAGAGTAACGGAGCCTCCAATGTCCAAACACCTGAATGAAATATAACAAAAAAAAATAAAGGGGGCAAATTTCCTCCAGAACAATGCGACGAGAGACATAATGTTTTAGAGAAAAAATGAATTCAAGTTACTGGTATGAAGGTGTTTCCACAAGTTGTTGAATCATGGTACTTTTTTTTTTTTTAATTACCGCTTTGACATTTTGGCTTAGATCTTGTTTAATAAAATAACATGGTTTAACACTTTCACCTACTTTTTAAAAAGTGATAGATATAGCTGCCGTACTGTTGCCAGCAAGACAAAATCCAATTTAAGTTTAGGAAAAGCTGCTATGTAGCTGTACGCTACATGTTCACAGATGATAAATTTTCAAAACGCCCACTGGGCACACTGTAGGAACAGATGGCGTGTTAATTTCAATGTTTAGGTCTCAGATTAGCAGATATTACCTTGTGTCAACGGAGAGTGTTATTGTTTAAGGAGAAGTACTTTCTCAGTCTCTGTTTTTATAGTTGAGAGCAGTATATACGGCATGTGTTTGGAGAGAAGGATTGGGGACAACTGCACATATGTTGTAGGAAAAGAAGCCATGCGGGGCATGTGGACAGACCTATCTACTCCATGGTAAGCCCTTATCAAAGACATTGGCATATCTTGAGTGGGATGACATAATCAATAATCAGAACTGTTAATCAATGGTATTCTAAATAAGCATTGATTGGGCCCACAAGGTTAGCCAGCTTTATTGGTTTACATTAAGCAAAGCAACACAAAAGACAAAGGGCCCATGACTGGGACAAATCAGTTGTAATCTTTTACATGCGTCTTTGTGAGAAAGGAAAAAGATGGGCGGCCAACGAGATGATGTTTTTTAGTCCTTTTGCCTGTTAATATGTGCTCTCTTTGTGTTATTCCACTCTAATAGAACTTGTTTTCTGAGAACGTATA
Source organism: Xenentodon cancila (assembly GCA_014839995.1). Classification (NCBI taxonomy): domain Eukaryota; kingdom Metazoa; phylum Chordata; class Actinopteri; order Beloniformes; family Belonidae; genus Xenentodon; species Xenentodon cancila. The sequence goes on from CM026197.1 coordinate 18,507,090, forward strand.
TTCACCAGTCTCGACTTGATTCTTGTCAACAGTATTGTCACGCGCAGCCTCATTTGAATACAGCAAAGCTCCAGTTGCATCTCATTATTGACATGGTCAGGCAGACAGCGGTCACCGACTTGTGTCACCTTTCACAAAATGGCCATCCCTTCTGGGATTTTGTTGAATGAAGGAGTCGGAGTATGGCAGCACGTTGTCTGTCTGCAACCCGCGGGGTCTCTACATCTACCTAATTACCAGCTAGAGGAGCAATCACAGCTGTCTGCAGGTTAGTAGAAGATGACCTAAGAGGATATATGCACTTTTGCATTTCCCATAAAGTCAGCTTTGTTGTTCTTTACAGACTAAGTATTCTGAGTATCTGTCAGCTTTAAATCGTCAATCTTTCTTGAGTAGTAACAGGAGGCTGCCTGCCACATCAGTGTGACTTAATTTCACAGTTTTCATCAGGCTGACATGCTTTACCGAATGTTCTCATAAAAAAACATGACAACTGTCAGTGAGCATGAATCATCTAAAAACAGAAGAAGTAGAATGCAAGTGTGGAAAACCAGCTGAAAAAAACCCCTTTAGTCTTCCCTCACTGCGACAAAGCTCAGTTACATGACTACTGTGTTGCCAAAATAGACTTTTTTTTTTTTTACACCCATCTTTTTCCCTCATCAGCAGTGGCTCAGTGCCAGTGGAAGGGTTTGCAACTGGACAAGAGAGACGTGTTTCAACCTGTTATACAGACCACTTTCTACCACGCTCTGTCTTTTAGAGAAGGAAGCGCTCGCTGCAAATGGAACACGGCTCGCCTTTTCGATTTCTCTTATACTGACATGATTGTGGGCGCCACGACCCGAAGAAATACTTGACCCTGCCAACATGAGAAAGATTATGCTAAATTTGCTATTTGTATGGTTTGTTATCTAATATTCATACCCTGAAGTTTCACTCCAACCCTTCTAAGAACATAAAATGATTTGTGCAACGAGATGAAATGTCTTTGATCTTGACAATTTTTTTTTTCTCAAATGCTCCATATCAGCTCGTTTTGTCCGTCAGTTCTCCACACACCTCGTGTCTTCGCTCTGCCTCTTTCCCTGCCTTTCTGTCCCTCTCTTTCATTCCTTTCGTCCCTTGTGAAAGCCCCTCTGTCACCTCTGGCCCTCCTCTTCTCCTCCCCCTCTGTGAGACTATTACAGGCAGCACTCCTCCCTCTCTGCCTTCCCCATGTATTACCATTAGAAGACATGCATCTTGGGAGCCGCTGCACACTCCTCTGTGTTTTGATTAATATTTTAGCAGCCTCGGGGAGGAAATGGGTCTTCCTCTGAGCTAATCCGTTAGGGGGTGGATGATTGGAGTAGAGGAAAGAGAAAGTGATAGAAGAAGAAGGTCAAGCTTGACTGTTTTATTTTCCACGTCAGAAATTGTAAAGATATTCAGTCTAAATCAAATGCTTCAAAGGTTGTGGATGTTGGGTAAGCACAGAGATCAGGGAAGATGCTGATGAAGTTTCTCATATGTGGGTTAAAGTTCTCAATCTAAAAAAGATGTGTTAAAGTGAGTGTGTTGATCCCAAAATAAACTGAAATGATACATAACCAACATGTCCATTTTCAACACATGGCTGAGATGTTTATCGGGCTTGCACCAGGTTTAGATTTAGCCCTGATATACTCTTCCCAAATTACTCAAAATGTCTCAATTGTCTTGCCTTGTCTTTGAGAGCTGTATGAAAAGGCAGCTGGTTCTCTGTTTTCTGAGTCTACCTGCTGACAGGCGCTCAATTCCCAGCCTTTTAACATTAATCTGTGTCTTGGGTGATCAGTAGTAGACGGCTCTAACCGAGTATGTCATTTCTCACCTGGCAATTGAATGTATCTGTCTCTGGTGGCCTATTTGTGATGGGATCTCTTTTTTCTTCTCCACATGCAAATGATCACTTCGCCTGCACATTTGTATTTGCAGAAGCAACATGTTTTGGCCTGCAACCACGTGCTCAACACAAGAACCAGCTTAACCAATTGTAAGCCATTTCAATAAACACATGCAGGACAGTCGGTCATGTTAATGTTTTTTTTTTCTTCCGTTTTTTTAATGAATCTGCTAGCCAATGGCCTTATAAAAGATTAAAGGAAAATGGGAGTTGCTGGTATCTGATGAGATGCAGTACTCTGCCAAATGTGTTGCTCTTCTTCACAGACATAAGTTGAGTAGTCCAGGAAAGATCTTGCTTTGTTGTGCCTCTTTGCTCCCCCAGGGTCCAAGCAGTAGCAGAGTCAGTGTTGCATTATCAGTTTTATGTGATGTCTGAGTTTGTTTTTTTTATTTTCCATACTTGAGAGATTGTTGGCCAAAAACAAATGACAACAACAAAACAAACTGCCGTTTCAATGGCTGGTACATTTTAGGTTAATATATATATATATATATATTAATAATAAAAATAAAAGGTAATTTGCAGAGCAAATTATTTGATTTTATTAGGCTAATGAATCACTGTACTTGCAAAGATTACAGTAAGAGACATGATAATATTAATTCCCTGTTGATATGCCGAAGATGCAGTAGTGCAGATGTAAGATGTTTAAAGTAGCTGTATGTTTTTGCATGTTTCCTGATTTATGTACAATGTGTACAAGTGGCTTGAATAAAATAAGGTAATCGTATATTGTAGTATTCTAATGCATGTAACAGTCAGCTTTAATAGTGCCGAGAATTCTGCATTCTCAAGTATTTTCTAACATTCGCTCCCTTTGACATTTTGACATGGTGGAAATTATTTGTAAACTAATTTTCTCTTGCAAGTTAACACCCACAAGAGCTTCAAAAACAAACAGACAAACATTTAAAAAAAAGCAGCTGAAAGTCTAAGCTTTTATAGCAGCAGAACCCTGCAAGTCTGAAATAAAAAGTGAAGTTACAACTAATAAAACTCAACTCGCAATACATCACACAAAAAAACAAAAAGGTGGTTGATTTCACTGATTAAAACAAGATGCCAACAATACACAAAACATGTCTTTTGAACTTTATATGAAATAAAATAAGTTTCATAGTTTGGCATCTGAAAAATCTAGCCAGAAAATCTAGGTGTACCTCTGGCAAATTTTAATTTGTTTTGCAGGTATGTCTTGCTACCATCTGTTGGAGGTCATTAACTCTGCTCAAAAGTCGTAGGGAGCCAATCAAATCAGCCTATCCTTGTAGAGCGAGTCTGTGGACGGCCTTAAAACCAAGATCACAGAGTGGTGATGTAATCTGGATGTAAACAGGTGGCTGTAGCTGAGGATTGACAGCCATTTGAACTGGCTTTGGCAGGAACAGTTAAAGTATCAGACTTTTTCTTTGAAAACTGAACACAAGACTGCACTGAAGTCTTTCCTTTGCAGGTAGATGTATTTGCTGTGTATTGTCAACAGGCTACGGCTAAAGTTTAATTTAGTCTTCTAAACAACACGCTCTCCTGACTCGTTTCTATCACTCTGAATACGTTACCTTGTTCGTTGCTCTGATTGGCTGTAAACAACCGTTAGTATTGCCCCTTGGATAGGGAGGCCCTATTGATTATTTTAAGATCCTGCATCTTTCTACATGTGGGTCTGATCAATAAGGCTACTGAAATAAAGCAATAGCACAGATATGTCTACTTGTGGCAAAGAGTGCCAAAATGACCATTTTGAAAAGTCTATGTAAACATTCATCTTCAAAAACCTTTCTTAAAAACTATAACACATTGTGTGCATGTGCTCAATCTTCATGTACTCTGGCTATGTAATACAGTATATATTTTATTTTACACTTCTGTTGTAGTGTTTCATGTGTTACCTTTTATTTTGAAACCAAATTTAGAGTGTATTTGTAGTTGCTGAAATGAGGTATGTGACATTTATGTGACATACCTAATTTACTAAGGAAGGGGTTGATGCCTTGGAAGATTGTGTGGTGGTGTTTCTTGTGAAAGAAAAAAAAGTAGGCATAATATGTGTCCCTCAAGATCCATTCCCACAAGTCGGAATGGGACTTGTTAAGAATTTAGCAATTCCGGTTCCATTATTGATATTGCTTATCAATTCAGTTCCTTATCGGTTTTCTTATCAATTCTCATCCAGCCATATATAGTACAAATTACTTTGCTTGCTACTTTAATTTCAAGTATGCACCAACATTTTGCACCTCAACTTCAACTAAATCAAAGCTGGCTTAAGCTGAATGAAAGGAACTTTTTCAAATGAACATTGTGACATAAAATACAATCGCAATGATCACCTTTTGCACATTAACAGTTTTTGTGCAGAAAAGCAAGTCAATATCTATTGACTCCCATGGGAAAATGTGTGACTATAGAGCCGAACTAAACATATTTACAACTTGGTACAAAAAACTGTTCTGGTCTTGATTGTTTGATTTCACATCCATGACAACTCTGAGGGGGGGGACTTTTTTTTGTACCACATAAGGAGAGTTTATAGCAACCGTCCGTTTGTACGAACTTAGCGTCGGGTAAACGTGATGGTCATTTTTGATTTCACCGTTGAGTCCGTGGGGTCTGGCCGGATGGGCTGGGAGCAAAGCTAACTGTGATTGACATGCATGTTGCCGAGGGCTTGCTGAGCAACATGGCTGCAATCTGTACGAAGGAAAATGGGCTTCAAAACTAGCCTTCAGAAAACAATGGGTCACGTTGGAAATATTCTGAGCCAAAATACAAAGTGTGCACATGACATCATCACGCAAATGCATCAGCAGCAGTACCAATAAACGGGATTGTTAGGCAGGCGGTTGAACGATTCCATGGACTCGAACTACTGGGAGTCTCGATTCCCATCTCTGCCCACACGGCTCTTATTTACCTGTTATTGGTAAAAGCCTATTGGTTAAAATATTATTTTTTTCTCCCAAACTTGTTACTGATGCAAAAGCTATGAAAGTTCAAAAAGTAAATAAAAACATTTTTGACATACACACCAGCCCCCCTGATTTTCCTGGGACATTCCCATATTTTGCTGCCCCTTTCCCAGCGCCCTACCGGCTTCACACATCTCAACCTTATTCTCCAAGTTTCTGAGGTGCTTCTGGTTTTTACTTATATTAGTATTAGCTTTTCAGTGCCACCAAGTACATAATGCACCAAGTATATCATGTGATCAAGTTCAAGCACAACACACTTGTTGTGGGGTGATGTATACAGTAGATGACATGGATTCATGTCAGTAGATTATAATTAAGAACATATAAGATATAAAAATGCTTTTGAAATGAAATTATTTTTGTCCTCTCCCAAGCATGTAAATCAAGAGCACTCTCTTATTTGGTGGACAATAGCTCTCTTAGACATGAAGTCTGGATTTTATAATTGTATGTGTAAATAATAGATTCATCAGATAAAAGTGTACAGTGTTGCCAGGATCTGCATTAACATGTCGTACTTATAATTCATCTTCTTAGCTGTGTTTATCCTTTTGCTGTAGTGGTAGTAATACCTGAGTTTATCAGCTTCTAGGTTTCCGTGCTGCTTTACAATGGTTCCTGTTTCATTGATTCCCACTCTCTTTTATTTATGTTTGTTTACTGTGCTGCTTGACTCAAGAACTGCCTATTGCTTTTATTGTCGAATGCAGTGAAGGGTGCTTTTATCACCATTTGCCTGCAGGTCAAAGGTGAGAATGGAAACAAATGGACCAGCTGTACAATGATGAACTGTGCATCTGAACCTGGAAATGTCCATTTAATTCATTGACACCAACAGTCCATTTTTCGGTTGCCAGTGACAAACCTCAACTCATTTTTTTATGAATTAATAGATGAAGTAAAACAAAGAACCTTATGGTAAGTGTTTATAGATAAATTGAAAATGGTGCTCAAAATACAGAAAGACGTATTAGAAACTTGGATATTTTGGTAAAAATATGTCAAAAATGAACATCATACTAGAGGCGTTGCTAGCAACGTTCACTAAATGGAACGTAAAGTTCGTAGATTAGAGTAGATTTTGGGTTATGGGAATCTTCTTTTTCTTCCTTTAACTCCAGTGCTATTTTTCTCTAATATCATCCAGTAACCTTGGCATTGAGTCATTTGACAAGTTCACTTTCCATACTACTTTACACATCAGCTCTACTGACCAATATGTGAATTATTCTGGCTGTATTCTTTGTGGATTTATCCCCGTGGAGCTGCTGTGTTGATGAAGTGCAGTGTGGAGGTCGAGTGTTGGCAATTACTCACCATGTGTTTGGAGCAGCGGGCCATGTACAGTGACTGAAGCCGGCACATTAGGAACATACAAATGAAGATTTGTCTTTGTGGTGTGTGGACTTATTTTAAGCTCTGCCAGTCCATTTATTGGTGTGTCCTTGTGGCTGGGGTACTTCGCATGCCTCTACTAGGTGTTGGCTAACTAATGAAGGTGGCATTTAATTTGGTTAAATGCTGCAGGGATCAGGCATTTGATATTTATATGGATGGGATGGCATAACAGTGGAGTATATGAACTATTGGCTTAAAAATAGGCCTATTCTTTTAGAGTCTATTTATAGAGGGCATTATGTGCAGAAGCATGGAGCAGGGATCAGTGAGGTAAGACAAGCATTAGGAGGATACACCTGCCCTGAGGTATATTTCTTTGTAGTCGTAACGGCAATATATATTCCCCACATGGCAGTCTCTAGTGTTTGTTAAGGTAGTTTCAGTTAAAGTAAGCCAGGTTTGACATTGTGGCAAACTATTGCAAAGTAACACATGTGAGCAATTGATGGGATAAGCGTCTGTAAATAAGTTCAACCCCAGGAAGTGCACTCATTTTTAGCTGTTTGGAGAATAAATTTATCTCCTCTGGTTTTATTTTCTGTATTTTGGATCACTTAAAATTGTTGCCGCTCCAACTGACCTTCAATTGTAGTAAACGTATATACATACAAATTCTTAGTGTTTAAGACAAATTCAAGAATCTGTGAAGAAAACCTGGACTCTCTCTGCGTGTCTAGCTTTGTGTGGTGTAGAGAGGTTTATTCATTAAAACTGACTGAAAAGCCTGAGACGGGTGGAAGTGTTGTATCTCTGCAGACCTGTCACCGCTTTCCCCCCAAAACTGTAATTTAATGCTGTACAATAATTGAAATAATTCTTTCATTTACTGAAGAGGCTGCCAAATGTTGAAACAAAAAACTGCCGACAGGGAGGATAATGTGCTCGCTCGTGGCGTTTTTCTTTTTTGGATTCATTTTCTATTCTAATGTATTAAATGCATAAATTCTCCCACTAATGGTTTGTGTGCAGCAAAGCAACAGCCTATTCAGTGGTGCAGTTAAGAGGGGGTATTACACTTAAAACAAGAACAACCATAATAAATGCTAATAAATCTGTGGACATATCCATTTCTCTATAGCCCTAAATGGGAGCCTAGTTAATCCGTTCCTCCGCATTAGCCATTTGCAGAAGGTAATGAAGATGTTTTTACACAGGTCACTGCAAGACACAAGTGGAAAAATGATGAGAAACATTTTTACTAGGACACATATTCATGAAACACACACACACATACTGTATATACACACATAAGTACATAAACTTAGCACAAAAAATAAGGAAATGTGTCTTTGTTGTAGCAGTGCTTCTTGGCAATAAATCATATACAGTTGGAAAGCCTGTTTATTTCCCTTTTAAATGGTGACACATTTGTAAGGAACACGCATTTGTGGGATGAGCAGCAGTTAAGTTAAGTTTGTGGGTTGTGCCCATTAAATATTTCCCAAATCTTCTCTGCCAATGCCACACAGCTTATTTTGCTGTTGCCATTGACTTGTGCGTTGGTGTCTGCAACACATGCACTGGAACGTGAACGTGTGGAGGATCGTGATGTTCGTAGGGCCAGATAGTCAGGATGTAATGTAAACCTCTTCACTCAGCTTGGGATGCTAGCCACTCTGCAATCACTGCTGCTTTGCTTATAAACCTGGAACAGTCACCGTCCTCTGTCGTGCTCTGAGAGACCGTGCCCTGAGCGGGAAACATTCCACCTTCGTGGTATCTTTGTGAATGCGTAGCTGGAGGCAGAATTAAGGTGGGATCTTTTCCTTTTGACCACAATTTGAGTGAAAGTGGCTAAAAATCACTGCCAATGTCTTTCTTCCTTGGAAATCTCTTAACAGGCACCCGAATGCTGATGATCAACAAACGGACCAAATTTCTGCTTTTATATGGATGGTCACACTTGCTGATGATCAGATAACCAACTGCATTTGGTTCACAGCATCTGAGTGCTACTATGTCTTTTAATTCCTATGGAAGCGGTAAGAGTGTCTTGACTTGTATTTGTTCTTTGGTTTTAAAAAAGTCAAACATTCATGTTACTGCAGTATTTTGAATGACAAATACAAACTGTGTGTTGTTTAAATGTTTTTCGTCAAGTCTTTGGTGACAGTGTTCCTGTAAAAGCAACAGCAAACAGAAACTCTGTGTTTTTTAGTTTTTTTTTTTAATGAGATTGGATAGATGATTTGTACCTTTTTAAGTTGGTGACAATAAACAGTGAATGAAAACACCCTTATTTCATTTCTAAGGTTTACGTATCAGGATTTAAATTATATCCAATTTAGTGAATTATATTTCTTCCTGACACTCACTGTGAATTACCATTTCATTTAGCTTCATTATTCATACAACTGCCATCTTCAAGGCTTTTTTCCATAGAGAAAAACTGATGCACGTCATGGAGACTGAATGCATCAGACTGTTCCTGGAAAAAATAATATTTCAACACTCTATCTGGATCTTTCCCTTACAGTAGCACTGTTAGACGAATGTCTATGCTTGGATTGTAAACATGATTGAAATTCAATCTCTCAACTCAGGTTTTCAATATAATTAAAGCTTTAGAAGAATTTATGATAGAAGCTGACTTTTTTCTTCTTAATTTTGAAATACATTATGCACTTGCATTACTTTCAGCCAGTTGGTCGCAAAGGAATTTAGTAAATAACATGTTTCTTGTGAAATATGTCAGTGCTAAATATGAGTACCGGTTGAATCTTTCCAATTGTGTGTTCAGCGAATATATTTAGGCATTATTTCTCGTGACGGCATGGTCTCTCACTCTCACCACACCTTCACATGAGAGCCAAGCAGGAAGCTTGAGGAAGTCACAGCTGTAAAAAGAAAGTTCAAAAGTAATTCAAGAGGTTGGATGAAAGGCATTAGAAGAGGGACATTATTGTTACTCCAGCTGACACACAGAATAACCTCTGTAAATACCTAAATTTATCCTTCTTTTTCATATGTAGCACCTTGTCGAAATTATAGTTTGATCTTTCATTTAGAGTGGTAAAATAACTTAACCAGCGTGTGGGATATTATCAGCATAATATGTTTGTTTTATGTTCAATGGATTTATTGTACTTAAATTATGGATTGAAATAGCTATGGACTTTATAGAAACACATGGTATGGTACGGTATTGTATGTTATATTCGTTAAGTTGAAGAAAATTAGAAAGAGAAAAAACATGTTCTCAAAGGTTGCTTTTGTTTACGGTACATGTGTATTCTCTGTATTTTATTTTGACTAATTTTGTGATTAGTTTAAGAACTGTGTTAAGATCTAGCCTAAGAATTGTGTTCAGATTACAGGTTGTTTTCCACCATTTTAGGATGAAAGGTTAAGAAATGCGATAAAAGTATGGATTACTCCAGGTAACCAGCAACCAAAGAGATTTGGTCGAAAGCACAAGTGTTCTGGAGCGAGAGGAACGTTATGAGCCGGTGAGAGAACTTTGAGCTGGTTCACAGACGTGTCTGGATGTGTCAAACTGGCAGCACCAACCTCTTTGCTGCTGAGACCATAGACATAAGACGTTTTTAGATTAGATACCGGTATTATCGCTGGATGATAAACGCCGATTTAATGCACGTTGGGTAATATAAACAGGTGTGTTATTTGCCACCCCGTGCCTGGTGGAATTCACTCAGGTTAAGTGATCAACAAATCCCTCCCACGACCCACCATTAGTCCTGACCTGCAATTAAATGTACCCTCGGAATTGAGTTATTTGCGGGAGCCAGCTTGACACACCACCACCAGTCAATATAGAAAGGACAGGTGACACACTAGATCTCTGCATTAACCGTGGGATATCCACCAATGTAAGAGATGTGGACTCAGGGTCCGAAATTAACTTTTTGACTCACTAGCTAAGTGGACTGGTAGATTAAAAAAAAAAAACTACTGGCCAAGCATATTTTTTACTGCCCAAAACAAATGCGCTTTTTTGAGTTTCTTATACATTAATTTTCATACATTTCATTGAGGTAAAGTAATATGTTGAATACAAACTTAAAAAAAGAGTCCAGAAAAAAGATGAAGCAGAATTGTTTTTAATATATTGATAAATGGCTCTGTGTGTGTGTGTGTGTGTGTGTGTGTGTGTGTGTGTGTGTGTGTGTGTGCGTGTCTAAGGGACACAACCATCCCTTATACAGTTTAATGGACCATTAGCACCCTTTTTTTACATTGGCAAATACCCTGAATTCAACACCTGAATCTCGCGTGTTGCCTGTCCTTTTTTTATTTACTGACTTGGGATGGCATGTTGAGGTGGACCTGCTCATAACTCACTTCTGAGGGCACACTTAATCGTAAGTCAGGACCAATGTAAACAGAACAGATGCGGCGTGGCGGGTTGTGGGAGGGTTTTGTGGATGAAAAGACGAGGATGTCTGTAAGTTCCTCCGACTCGTAAATGTCATAAATCAGCATATTACAGAACTGTATTCTGCTACTGGCTACTAAAATGACAGACCGTGACTTTGCAAGACACAAAACCTGGAACATTAACAAATTGAAGAATCTCAGAAAGAAGTTTTATGCGTTCAGTAAACACAACAGCAGCAATGGCAGAGGGAGAATGCTGGTCCTTTTTGTGTAACATGATTTGGGGACAATACCACGCCTTGTGTTGATATTGTCCAGCACATGGTAAAGATGTGTTCTTCAACCCAGGTAATAGCAGGCTGTAATCTAAAAACGCCTATTAGTAGAAGCGTTTACATGCCAGTGTGGTGGACAGCCTCTGTGATTTAATTGCCAAACAGAAATTTTACCCACCATTGGAGCTTGTGCAGGTTAGTTTTCAGACCCTGTGTAGATGCTGCCTTCAGCGCTGCTGGTCGCATAGTGAGGTGCATAGTGCAAAGAGGTCGCTAACCTCCTGCAGAGTCAATCGCTACAGACCTCCAAACTTCATGTAGCCTTCAGATTAGCTCAAGAACAGTATGCAGAGAGCTTCATGGATGGGTTTCCATGGCCGAGCAGCTGCATCCAAGCCAAACATCACCAAGTGCAATGCAAAGTGTCACTACGTTGTTATCTTAATAAAAACATTTTTTTTTTTCCATAATTGACTTATATGCCATTAACATTAACATGTTAGAAAGAGGAATTGTGAAGCAAATTATAATATATATATATATATATATATATATATACACACACACACACACACACACATTTTTAGTAAGGTGATTTTGTGCTGGGGCCATTTATTTCCTTTCATTTTATTATTAAAATCCATTAATCCCATCCGAAGGCTGTCTGGAATCCTTTCTGTTAAGTTAATGAGTTTTTGTTTAGTGTACAGTTGGTTATTATCAGATTGATAGTGATTCCGTCCTCAAAGGCAAACCTGTGTGGTAACTACCTGAAACCAACCAAACAAAACAAAACAAAAAAAAGGCCCAACTGGTCTGAGTAAGCAGTGTCCTGCTTAACACGGAGCGGTGCAGTGCTACATATAGAAGTTCATCCACTTCATCATTCAGTTACTTTCCACAGGCTATGTCAGAGGGAGGTGGGGAGCCAGCGTGGTGACTGTGGGAAATCCATTGTGTTGATTACAACAATGATAGATAGGTTGTGTTATGAGATGAGTGCAGTGGAAGGATAGAGGCTGTGACAAACTGCACTGAAAGAATTACTTAGAATTATATAGAAGAATGGAAGTTTGGCTCGTGTATACAGACCCAGTGACACGTAACAATTCCTCTTACCTATTTTGTGTGAAACAAAGAAAACCCTGTTAGAAAATAAAGTGTACATGGAGAAGAAACAAGCTCTTTTTCTGGATCTAAAACCTTTTGGAATTATACACAATATTACTCAAATCTTATGACATTTATGTTTTTTTTTTTTTATTGTATCAAAGTCTCAGTGACCTCCACATTTATGGATAAATGTCTCACCATAAACTTTGGATGTATGCAAAAGCCCACAATAGATGTGAGTCGGTCTCTAGGAACATTTCATAAAAAGGTGCAATGTACCTTTTAAAATTTTTTTTGTTTTTTTGTTATTGCAGTCCAATTAGTCTAGTTATAATTCAATCATATTCTGATCCATTTGTATTGCAGTTCTCCCATCTTCATGCAAGTATAAGGCAACAGTTGAAAGAAACAACTCCCTGTTACCGGGAAGAAACCCCCAGCAGGATCTGGGATTTGAAGAATCGTCTACTGCCTTGATGAATGGAGGCAGTGAGAGCACAGGAAAGACACACCAACAAACACGAAGAGGTTAGTCCAGGGCGCCGTACAGCTAGTTCAACAATCTTACTTTCAGAAACTGTAGTAAGACCTGTCCAGGATGCATTTCTGTCATTTGCTTGTTGACAGCTGGGAGAGGCACACCTGACCCCATGACCCTGAGAAGTATTGAAACTGGTATAAAAAATGAATGGAAGAGTTAACGGTACATTGTAAACTGCATAAATATGTTCCAAGAACAGTTGTGTGCTGCAGGTGTATAGTGCTTTTGCCATTCTGCATGTCACATCTGGCGGGCAGGTTGGCTGTTTGAAGGATGTGCAGACTTCACTCACTGTGCAGAGTCAGTATGTGCCGTCCTACTGATGCTGTGAAGCACATACCCACTTTTGCACACTGACACAATCTCACCCTGCTTATATTTAGGATCTGAAGCAAAATCTTTGTAAAGAAAGTTAAAACTGCAAACTATGCACCGTCCAGATTATGCTGGGCTTTATTTGAATCGGGTGTCCGTACTGCCCGTCCAGTTATAATTACAACTGACGCAGCAAAGGCCATTTGGCATAAACATGACTCACGTCTGGTGTGTCCTTTGGCCATCATCTGGCTTTGACTGATGATGGTAACTCACTTTAGTCATCCACATTCACCCTAAGCCACATGTCCACCTATTGGACCTTATCATGTATGCCCAGTGCATCACTACTGGACAATGACTGGGTCAAATTACAGAGAGAAGTGTCATAACTAAGCCATAACTTCAAAAAGAAGCATAGTTTATGTGTAATTCTGTCTGATGTTTGTTATTGCATACTAACTCATACTAATTAATGAAAACAAAGGAAAACATGCCTTTATTACCCAAACTGAAGATGTGTTATATGGGATTATTTCTTCTTGACGTAAAATAACTAATAACTTCTTTCTTTTATTTGATTAATTGATTTCACTTTAGCTGCTTTTAGCACGACATTAGATCATCCTTTTCCATCCTCTGGATAATCCTATCAACCATATCCTTAACCTCTTTTATTCCAACCAGAAATCTCCTCTTTGGTCTTTCCCCCTTTGCTCCTATTTGTTTCGCTTCATATTTATGGAGAAATAGAAATAATTCCATAAAGGATCACGAACTGTCATGCATCACTGTTTAAAAGCAGGGCCTTTGCCCCCGTATGTGGGATTGGTTAATGAGGCTTTTATCAATATAAGGATAAGGAAATTACCCCAGAATCTACTTAAATAGCAACAAGGCAGTTTTTTTTAGTTTTTTTTACCTTTTTTTCTTAACTTGATTTATGAGAAAAGTTCATAGCACTGCTTAAACATGACCACAAAATGAAATGGTTCACAAATCTAGGGAACCGCAAAATCCGTGAGGAGTGCTTAGTTAAGTATAGAGACCAGCATAAGAAAAGAAATGTCATAACATGAACAGCTCATTTTATTTGAGCTTTGTTCATTTAAGCTGAGTTTCTTTCTATTTGTGTAGATCTCTGCAACCCGAACTATGTTCTTATTCTGGAGTGATGGGCAACAATTTTATGTCCGTCTACCTCAGTGGATGTTTGTGTGTGTGACAGTGTGTGTGTGTGTGTGTGTGTGTGTGAGAGTGTGTGTGTGTTTGTGTGTGTGTGTGTGTGTATGAGAGAAGAGGATTCATCACCCCCTCAACAGGAAAGGACAGAGGGGGCGTCAGTGAGCAGATGCTTACTCAGCTAATAATGAACAGGGGTGTTATAATGCAAAATCCATTGCTTCTCAATTGAGACCATTGATCAAAAGTGCCTGCTATGTGTTTGAGTCTTCGACTTGATGGTGTGGTTCGAGTCTTTACAGCAGTCTGTGCTGTCTTGCTCTTTCACCTGTCTCACAGTCATTTAGGCAAACAAACTAAGGTTAAAGGAAAAGCGATGCAGCTGAGTATGCGGCTCGAAGACGAAAGTAGGCTTCATCAAGAATAATTGCAACCTGGACATAGAGGGATGAGTTTAGTCACCTTGGTACAAGCTCCCGCTAAGCTCTGACTTTGACTGGACGACTCCCTCAAAGCTTTTAACAGGCAGATGTAATAGCTCTGTGGTTTTGAAGAGGCCACGGTTAAAGCGCCTCAGGAAGAGCACGCTGGCGTCTCTTGTGGCTTCAGATGTGGTCTAAGTTGTACTTAATGCACTGACAGGTAATCCATCTGAAGGCAAACTGCTTTATGCTGATTTAGACAGGAAATCAGAAACCAAGCATGGTATTAGCCCCAGACTCTCCTCTAGTTATTCTAATCCATTATGCAGAGGTGATTTTATTTTGGAGGAAACAGCTCTTAATCAGTCCGTTCCTCAGTCAAGAGCACCTTGATCCACAGGATTACAAGTCGTTAATGTTGCTCTTCCATCAGTTGCAAGCAACAGATACACAGTTGATATCGAAATGTTATGTTGAAAACACTAAAGCATCATATCGCTGTCTTAGATAACACTTGGAACAACATCCTCACAACAACTAAGAGAAAATTATGAGAGAAAATCATTTGATTTAATAGTGTTCACATCTGCAATTTAATGCCTGTATGGCACGAGAGCGCTATGTCAAAGTGAAGCTGGTCAGTAAGGTTTTTGTCGTTTCAACTGAGTTTTAAAAAAATATTATAAACATCCTATTTTATTATCCTATTTTCCTACTCACTGCTTAATGGACGCAAGCAACAGTTACACAAGTCTTACAGCCTGACAACACAATTTGGTAGAATACATATGACCTTTAATCCTTATGTTTTGAATTATAATCATTATTATTTTAGCTGAGAGCTGAAATTATTAGTTGAAAGGAAAATAGCAGTGAAAAAAGCCAAACAGCCTGATTTTTGTCGTTCAGATTTCATTATGTACCGTTGGGCTTCATATCATTGTCAAATTTAAATGTTGGGTTTTGGACATTTGGTTAAGCGGAACTTTCCGGCAAGAGAGTTGGACTCTTCCAAAACACGCAAGAATTCAGACCAATCGGCATATTTTACAAATACTTTTGGACAGTCTTTATGGCTGACAGCATCTGATAAAGGCAGATCCTGATGACCAACTGGCTTCATTGGTTTTATTCATTTTTATTTCCCTGTCTAGTTTTGTCATAAGGAACTTCACATGTGACTGCTTCGTTCAGTCACGCAAAAGTATTTTTCAAAAATACCCGTCCTTTTCCAGACCATATATAACAAGAACTTCCGTTGGTTCTCTGAATCAGAAACATCTTCTCAGCTAGATTAGACGGATTAGTCATAATTTCTCAGCAAACTTTTTTTTTTTATCTCCGTTTTGACATTTTATTGACTGAAACAATCTTAAGTGCCATTTCTCTCTTGTACAAAGCAATTTCTTCTGGAATAAGTTGTCCTAAAAGTAGATCAGGCAGACAGTCTGGTCATATCATGTCTAAGCAGTGGAAATTACAGTCTTTTACAAGCTTCTTATATCTATACATTAAAAGGGGTTTTGACAAGCCTGCATACATGAAATAACTGTTCACTAAACAATCACTTCTCTTGGCTTCCTAGTGGGCACTTAATTTAATTTAGTATTTGGATTACATGAGAAAACGTGTTTGTATAATGTAAAATACTGTATGTGTATGTATATCTTTAGAATAGCTTGAACGCGTGATTACACTTTTCTGTGTGAACTAGAATTAAAAGGAAGGACAAAATCCAAAAGAATGGCATCCATAATTAATGGTGTATATTTTATTAAACTTACCAGCTCTGTTTGTGTTGAACCCCATAATGGTGAATGGAAAATCAATTAATCTCCAGTGCCTAATATACCCAGACTACAGAAACGCGCGGGCCTAACCTGTCCTCTCCAGTGATATTTCAAAGTCATCATTTCCAAAGACTTGCTCTCCTGAGACCATTGTGTTCTTGCTTCCCAAGAAAGGCAGAAGCTTCCGGAGGCTGCAACAGCTCCTCTCTCCCTGAAACAGAACCCCATTACATCTTCCCCCCCCCCCCCCCCCCCCCCACCTCTCTCCTTTCCATCCCCCTTCTTTTTTCCTCCTAACAGTACATCTCTGTGGCTTTATCTATTTCATGTTTAGTGAAACTCCCCTGGCGAGCAAACACAAGGCAACGAGATGCCGCAAATCTTTGATATCTTAAACAGAGGGCATGGTGCCAGTGCTCCTGCCAGATAGGGGGGGAAAAAAAAAGGCAATCCAAGTGAGGAACATCATCCTGAATAAAACAAAATGAATAAATAATCGGGGCTGCAGACACGCTTTCATACTTGCGGTGCATGTCCGAAGAGGATTGGTTTACCAGCCCGAGTGATTAGTCTGCTGGCAGAATTGTTTGGTTTCTGTGGCTCAACCATTTACAGTATGATATAACAGCAGATCAGATCCAGTTCATGACACAATCCTCTGTAGAGCTGTTGATATTTGGCCAAAAGGAGGGAAAAAAATGTGCTCACTGTTAACCAGCTGTCACTTTATATTTGCGGCATAATACATGATGTTTTGCTTACATTCCAGGCTCTTTGGTCTCATAAAATTAAATATTAATACAGTTATTATATTATCATTATTACATTTTTGGTTTTTCACATTATTAAGTCATAACAACAGCTTTTCATATTTACTAATAAAGCCTTTCTATGAGAAAAAACATAATTTAATTCCATCATTTTAATCAGATTTACCATTTTCCAGCAATATGAAGTACTGAAAGTATTTTCACTTCATATCTTGTTACAGATAAGGGCTTTTTATTTATGCACTTTGATGGCAATCTGTTGGCAGCAGTGGTTTTGCAAAATGTATATGAAAGAACTTTGTAATTATTTATCCTCTTCTTATATATTCTCTCCTACATGAATGCAAAATATGTGGGATTTCTCACCGATACACTTTACATGCTTGGAGTTGCATTAATAAACAACCAAGCGGAGATAATATTTTTCAATGGCAAATCGATTTTCATAAGGTTATATTCCTAATATTTATATTTCAGCAACCTCTCTCCTGTTTATACAATAGAGGGTATTAAAGGAGAGATTAAAATGTTCCCGTCTGAATGAAAATTATGCTTCTTTTTCCAAGGCAAGCTGTGCATTGTCATTTATTTATGAGTTTCCCTTTTGTCATGAAACAGTAAATATGGAAATTGTGTTTGTCAGTTTGTGAGTACACACGTATGTATGCATTCATATCTATACATGTGCTTGTGTGCAAACATCTTTTAATGTCCGTCTTTTATACCGCATTGAATACAAACCTGGGCCCTGCTCCTGCGTGGATGCACTGGGGTGGCGAGGGTCACATGCTTTATGCAAAGAACTTTTCCATCTTCCATCAATAAACACTCTCTCATCACTGACAGCAGTCAGTGAGCTGTCTGCGCTCGTTTGTTCTTCATTCGCATGTCTCTCATCCCTCTGAAAACACAGACTTTTAATGCTGCTCTTACAATGAGTTGACATTATCCTTTTGAACAGAAAGAGACTTACATCCTCTGGGTTGTTCCCACAATCATAGTACTTCAGGGTCATAAATGGAGGAGGAGTGGAAATATTTCATTGTCAGGTTTTCAGTTCATACATATGGAATTACTGCGTTTCTAATTATTGGTTTCCAGTGCTCACAATCACTTCAATTCCATCTATGTCTCCATTCCCACTCTAAATGGATATTAGTGCTGAAACAGCATCTGATATTGCTTCTATATTTTCATCCATTGAATGGATTCAAAGAAATCTTATCAAACCATAATAATGATAGTTCATCACAAATAAGAAAGAAGCACCATCAAAGTTCTTTCTTACAGTAAAACTGTAATAAAATCGTGCATAAGATACATGAGAGTTTTTACAGAAATCTCTTGTATTGATTTTTAAAATGCTTCATTTTTGGCTCAGTCCCTGGAATATATTTTATTTGACAGTCTTTATGATTTTCTCTGCTGACTTAATTCAATATTTTTGTCTTAATGACCCATCACATTAAATTGAATGGATTGGTAGTCTAATGTATATGGCAACTTTTAGGCACTAAATACTAAAAGAGATATCTCTTAGAAATAAGCACCATTAAGAGGTGTACGGTGTTTCGTTAACCTGGTGGGAAGTGAAAGTGTTGGCCATGTCGTGTCTGAATCACACCTTCAGCTGGTTTTCTGTTCAATTTTGTGGCAGTGGAACTAGATTGGTCATAGTCACTTAAGTATCTTTTTCAACGCGCCAAGAGTCTAAATGGTTGCAATCACATTTATAGACCTGCACAGCAGGAACAAGAAAGATTACATTGTTAAAGAAGTAAATAACTGTGTGTGATGTGCAAATCTTTCCTCCTTCATGGTTCTACCTATCCTATCTATCTGCAGGACTATTTTTTTCCCTAAATTCTGAGCCAAATTAATGATCGAATGCTGTTTTTATGCGAATGAGCTGCATCTGAATCTTCTGCTGTGTGTGTGTGATTATAAATCAGTGTTTTCCAACTACTCCAGTCTACTGTGTGTGTGTGTGTCTTCTATATAGTGTATATATATATATATATATATATATATATATATATATATATATATATAATTAGTGTGGAAGTATATGGCTTACCTCATTCCTTTCAGCCGTCATCCCATTGTCTCCATTTACAGAACTAATGGAAGACTACCACTCCTTTTTACCTGCAGGCGCTACAGATTTCACTGTTTGCCAACTGCGACAAATAAAATGAAGAATAAAAAGAACCAACAAGATCAACATTTAGCTTTTTTTTGGCTGTTATTTTTCTTGGATGAAGAACACGTCATTGATGCGCGCTGGGCAATGTAAATGTAAAGGTATGTTATTGCCTCCCCGGTTCCTAAGGCCAAGTTTAGGGATGAGAAGAAAAGTCAGAAGGCGTTACTCTCATAACATAATGTAACGCGCGTGGGCGTGTAGAACGATGTGTTATCCCTACATTGGCAGGATAAAGTCTGCTGTCAGACAGGGGTTATTTCCCTTTGAGTGGAAGCTCGGAAACAGTGGCGGTGGAGAATAGTCCCGTGCTGCAGGCAGATGGTGGTATGGAGTATTTTGCTGTGGTACAGAAGCATGTGTATATCTAGTCTAGTTCCGGAAGGAAGCGGATTGGGAATGCAGGTTTCATCATGAAACATATTGCCCAACACCGACATCTGTTCGACCTGCTCCTGTCTATGTGCCTCCCATGTCTGTTCCTATTTTCCCAAACATGTTCCCAAAAATGTTTATATTTGGAGGTCCTGATAATGGAGACTTACATCAAAATTGTTTTTATGGTGCCATCACCTGACAAACATCATTAATGGTGGACATAATGTCCTGTTTCACTTCAGCAGTGCTGTAGTTTTACAGTTCATCAAAACCCTTACAATTAAGATGCTTAAGAGTATTTATGATATTTATGGGTTCCAACTCACATAAGATCTGCTCCATTTCTATGGGTGCCATGTCTGAGGTACAAAGCCAGTAAGCAAAAAGAAACTGCAAGGTACAGTGCTTCCGAAAATAACCCACATCGCCGTCTAGTATTAATTACAGGGCGCTACAAATTCAACAACGCAGAAGTATATAGGGTAGCTATGACGTTGGACCCATACATTGGGTATCTGCGTAGCTGCTATGCTGAAGCATGAATTGTGAATGACACGGTTGACACGGTTCCTACCATTAATTGGATTTTGAGTGAAGCCTTGTCCACTCGCAAAAGTTGTCTGAGATCTGTCAAGACCTTGAACTGGTTCCAACAACGTGGAACACTACGTCGAACCTGAGAAACTTTTGAAGAAAAAAAGTTGTATTTTTTTCTTTTTAAATCATGCTTATTACAGCTTTGGTTTTAATAGCAAGTACATTTAAAAAAAAAAACAACAAAATATGTGATATTCTGGTAAAAAAAGTACCTCTTTCTAATTAAATCTTAATTAATGTGGAAATGAGCTGAAATAAAGGAGTCATGAGTTTTGAAATTCCATGAGTATGTAGTTACAAATGAATTTCATGCTTCAGAAATGCCAGCTAGATTATCACGAACAGACCATGCGTACAATGGCAGTTGAGTACTTAAAAAACCATGTGTGACCTAATAGACCCGGTGAAAGGAACACAGACGCAGACACATGCAGGCGCGGCAACAAGAAGCCCATTATCTCCAGCAGCTGTGCCATATTGCCTTTTACTCACTGTAAATTTGTATGAATGTCATAACAAAGGAAAAAATGTATTTTAGAAGCAGTATATATATACACCAGTGATCTTTTCCATGTGAAAAAGATTAACTATATCCACAAACTATGCATATTAATGAGCAAATACTGATTTGCCTGGTTTGAACCTAAACCCTTTAAACTAAGAAGTTGAAATTGTCGGCCTGCACAGTGATGTAGTGAGTGGCGCTGTCACCTCACATAAAGAAGATTCCCATATTGAATCTCAAATGGGGCCGTTCATTGTGGAGTTCACATGTCCTTTTTGTACCTGCATGGTTTTATCAGGATACTCCGGCTTCCTCCCATAATGAAAAGCAAATCATGCATAATGCGTGGACTCTATTCTATGATTCTATGAGGATATGCATGCCATTTTTTCCCATGTTAAAACATTAGTTTTATTTCTATTTGAGGGAATAATTGATTATTTTTCATAAGCAATGTCAAGCTCTTGCAGACTCTCATACCAGATATCTTTTGTGTCAAGTCCCCATGACAAAAAAAAAAAGTTTGTGGGGTGTTTACTTGTCTGTTAAACATGAATGATGAAATGACAAAAGCAAAAACAAGAGTAACTGAGAGAGAAAGAACAAGAGTAATTATTGGACTGCGGTCAGTGACTTAACCTGACTCTGACCAATAAATGACAAAAGTTCCTTTGCGTCGCTCTAATGTTGGTTGGCTTTCTTGATGGCAAGATAGAAGTCTTTCAACAATTTAATCTTGCAGAAGTACAAACAATAAAATAAGAATATCATTAATGCAACGGCTCAGTGCAGGTATGCCAAGTGTTTAAATTACTTGGGGAGCCAGTTAGTGCTGTTCGTAATATTCACACTGGACTAAAATGACCTCTGGATCTGCAGTAATTCTAAAATCACACCCCGATATCCATCTGTTAAGCTCTTCCCATTCGCTCTAAGCAACGTCTGTGTTTTGCTCAAATTTACAGACATTTATCTCGGAAGGAACGTTTAGGCCTTGGGTTGTATTGAACAGTTACCTTTTATTTAACATTAACTGTAAATATTGAGTTAAAAGTGTCTGATCAGTAACTCTAGTTAGAAATCAGTGTCTGCGCGACACATTTTTACAAGACAAAAACAAAAGCGGCCTATTGGCCTATATGTTTAAGTTCCCATGGTAACAATACATTTCATGGTAAACTTAACCGGGGCTTTCGTTGAAACTTTAGAGTTTCAACGAAAGGGAAGTTTCAAACTCTAAAGGTTTTGCACTGCCAGCGATGTTTGAGCTTGATGAAAGATAAGATTCCTAGTAAATGCAGCCACACGTGTCTTCATCTTATTGTCATTCTTTTGCTGATTTGTACTTTTTATTTTGTAAGTCTCTGTGTAGCTTTTAATGTTGATTCATTTTTCAGTGTTTATCAGCTAAAAATATCAGATCGTTACATTATATGTGGTGGATATTAGCCAAAGTCATTATATAATATCACACTATTTATCACAATTGCCATAATTACACTGGGAAATAGGCAGACAAGATTTAAAGACCCTGCTGTCACATAACCAAATTACTGACACATGCATTTGGATGGGATTAAAACTATCTCATGAACTCTGTGTTTGCTAAAAACAGGTAAGGTGATTTACGGTGGAAGTTTTGCTTTTCAAATCACAGACAGTTCATATGGACTGGATTGAAATCACAGATGTCCTCCATTATTAATACAAATTACCACAGATCCTCAGATAATTTCAATCCCATGCAAATGGGGCATTTGTCACGATAGACTGACATTCTCCATTTGTGACTTACAAATAAACTTGTCATTCCTTTACTGTAATGAATGCAGGGCTTTAATTCAAGAGGCCCTGTTTGTAAGTATTGAAAAAAAATTAAAACTGTCTTACTGTTGCCCTACACTTGAAAACTCTTTTGGTTAGGTTTAGGTACATTGTTCTTAACTTGTTTTTCATCGCTGCCACCAGGTGCTTTCTCATCACCCTGCTAACCAAGTCAATGGTAAAGGTATTTGTTTTTTTAACTGTTTTCTTGTCATAGCTGACGCAGCAGGACTTAAGGTAATCTGAATAAGCATCAGTAGGGTTTCTAAACCAAATAATGTCTAAATAACTTAAAACATATAAAGTTTCAGGAAGCTGCTACAGTTCAAGGAAAGTTTTCAAAACCCCAAAAACCCTAACAAAGAAGGGAGATGGAAGCGCTCACCAAAAGAAACAAAGGAAAGGATACAGACCTCAAACCAGCCATACAGGGGGATTTGGATTAAACACAAACCCAATAAAAATGAACTTATGGAAACAAAAATAAAAACAGGGCTGCTGGTAAGTCTTAACTCAACTAATAAGTAATGGAGAAAAAAAGCTACCAAAAAAAGCACAAAGTCTGGCCAACAAAGGTGAAGACAGAATTACTGCACCCTCTGACTTTAGGCAGTACCGTATGTTTCTCTGTGAACTAACCCGAGATTCATCGATGAAAACAGAAGGGGGCACCACCACCAGCCACAGTCCATCTAGGATAATCTTCTATAGAGGGAGCTGACAAAGACAGTGCACAAGTTGTTTATTCATAAAGATATGCTGGTAATAATGAAAAGAAACAGGAAAAACATGGTAAGGGTTTCAATATGCTGTTGGGCTCCTGTAGTGCCTCTGGTGGTGGCGCCACTGAATGTAAGCAGTAATGAAATCTGAAATCAGCAGGACTGCAGCTCAAAGCGCACAACCAGCATGACAGACGCATAGTAGAAAAGGAAAACACACTCTTTTATATCGGCCTAGGTAAAGAATTTTTTGAATCATTATTTTTGAATCATTATCACATTATGTGGTTATTATAAATCTACACATACACACACAGTAATTAGTGTAGGGATTCAAACTAAGCTTAACGAACAGTGAAATGTTCTCTCTCTGCTCTTATTCCACCTGCAAGGTGCAGTTACTGCAACCGGTAAATATCTACATTTCCACAGGGCCAGATCACTGAAACCGCAAAGCCAGTCCCCTGTAACTTTAGAGCCCCTGTAGGCCCACTTCAGTAGACCCCAGCCCCTGGTGTAAACCTGGTAAGTTCTTTAGAAATGCACACAGTGTTTTGAGGCCGAGAAAACATCAGGATAATGCACTACGAGTACTATGATGTGTACCATGTCCCTGTTAAATGCACATAACTCTAATTCTTTAAGTAAGATAGCATCCAGTGTTGGAGGCCAAAATAGTGAGCTTCAGCTCCTGGAATGCAACAACAGTGGCAGTGTTTTATGAAGCATGTTAGTCAGCAGCACCCCTTGACTTTTAACTCCTATTTTATTCTAATGCCTCTCATCAGCACTCCAGGCCAAAGGGAATTTAAAGGAGATGCCAGAGGCCTCTTCATTTTTCAGATCTGTGCTAATATTTATTGTGTTCACATTTTTTAAATGGACGCCTTTGCTGCTCCACTTAGATCGGTGTATCTTCCCTTGTTTTTAATGTACTTACCACGCATCTGATTTAACTGTGTCACATTAACTTTCATTTTGCAGAAATTAGAGTTAATTAGAGTTACAGAGTTACTTTTTTTATTTTTTATTATTCTTTTAACTTTTACATTTATGCTGTTAATTACTTAAGGTCCAAGTAGATCCGAAATAAATCTACATATTCACTTTGCCACAGTACATAAAAATGTCTTATTAACCCCTCAACCAAATTTATTATTAAAAAGCATTGGCAACTTTTTCATTTCAGAATCATAAGAAAAATGACTCTGCTCTGAGATATTGGGGGTGTGTGCAATGAGCAGGAACACTGACATATTTCTGACTAGTTTTAATTAACTGCACTAATAGTGGTAACCAAACAAAGCTAATTTTAAGGAAATGAAGTGCGTAGATGTGACGTTACAAACATGACACATTTCCGTCATTGTTCAAGCGGTGAACAGCTGTCAAGTTACACCCATTGTAAGCACAAATATATACATTCAGTGCATGGTTTTCCTCCCAACTATACAGCTGAGTGACCTGTCAACAGGTGGGTGGTGGCAGAATTCCTGGATTCCTTCAGGACTCTCAGAGTAGACCTACACACCACACGGTGTGCGAGTTCGATAACCATGCATATGGACTACCGTAACAAAGATGCAAACATATTTATAACTTACCCTGAAGTCTGCTGAGCGTAAGTCTTATTCCCTGAGCTGGTGTGCAGACCCTTCATCATCTGCGGTGCAGCATTTTGACTTTGCTCTCCATAAAATTAATCCTATCCTATTCATATCAATGCTCTTTGCTAATTTGGAAAGGATAGTCCAAATTCTGCAATTCCTGGCTTCAGGGAAGATACATTTCTGCGAAGAAGCCAGAGGAATTAGGTAGCCATTTGTTAGATACACAGCAAGGTTGGATATTAGGGGCAGAGTTGTCTTCTTCTCGCATTAAAACTTGACTTATCTTGGAGCCCTGGCATCAGACCTGCCAGAACAAAACGTCATGATCAGTAAATCAATACTCTATGACTCGGTACAATATTGTTCTCAGTTCTTTAAAAAGGTTTTTAGACATTAATACATATAACACGTTTCTGTGCAATTCTTTGAATTTGCTTTACTCTGAATTTAAATCGACTCATTTCTGATCGATTTCCCTTCAGTGAGCACTGCCTCTTATCTCTGCATCATGGGCCACAATTCTGTCTGCTTATCATCTCAAAGGTAAAAAAGAAAAGGAAGAATATTCGCAGTTCCATATACATTTATAATAAGTGCGTGTTAAAGTGATGTAAAAATGACCTTTATTTGGGAGGTAATTGTGCAAGCCCTTTGCAAATGCCTGATTGTGATCTTCCTTTGCAAAGTGCTGGTTCAGCAAGGCACCATCCTGCTCCTCAACATGGTCCTGTCTTTCTTCCCAAGGTGTCCTCTGGCTGCGCTGGCCTCTTTGAAGGCTCTCTATAATGGAATCCCTCCACTCACTTCCTGGACGGAGCAAAGAGAAGCACTAATTCCACACAGATAAAGATCCCCCACCTTCCTCTCATTTCATAAGTCTTCCACTAGATACGAACCTGTGCTAGATTAGATGTGTCATTCCTCCCCCATCTCCTGCAACACAAAAGTCCTTACAAAACCCATTGAGTAATAAAAAAAGAGAATTAATTTAACTGCTATTCAAAGTGTGGGTGAACAATGGGAAGAGCTGCTCATACTTGGGTGGAGATTGTTCCCTTTTTTTCTGTGTGATTTCAAAAGAGAGGTTCTTGTAAAATCAACAAACATGTTTTGGGAATTGAGGAAGATGGGCCAGAGGTCACTTCTAATGTATGTTAAATTCAGATTGCAGATGCTTGTCAGACGTGTCAGAGAGATTTCTTTCATCCCAAAGAGAAGAATTTGACTTAAAACTATGTGTGTGCAGATCTGAGTACAATTTGTTATGTTTCTGGTCTGGTGACAATGGAATTATTTGTAGTGTGAAAGAACAATTGAGAGTTTCAGTGTTAAGTTTATCTTTTCTTCTTTCTAAGTATTAGTAATATCCATTAACATGTATAATATCCGTCAACTTTGTTTGTTAGAGATGCCAGAATAGCTTCAGTTGAATATCTTAAATGCACTGTTCTCCACAAACACCTTATACCTGAGGCCTGGTGACATTATCTGACATCGATATCTTTTTTCCTATTTAAAAATGCAAATGAAATATTAATGTTGGTGGAATTCTGTTGACTGAGACAACATGGATATGTCTGAGGGTTACACGGTTTCCTCTACAAAACAAGAACTAGTTGGACCAACGGTCGATACTGACGTGCAGCTCTGTGACGCTACAAATATCCTAACAAATCTCCCTTTGTAGTGTGTTGTCACTCAGACAAAAGAGGGCCGTTTATTTGGGCTATTTCAGTCCAACTGCCACGCTGTTATTATTTTTTTTTTTTTAACAAGGAAGTTGCAAGTTTATGCCATTTTGACTGAAATGTTGTGTCGTTTGAGTGCGTGTCCTGCTTCGCTGTACTTTTCCTTCCTCCTGTCTCTTTGTGCTGGGTAGAAAGGACTTCCCCCCCAGATGTGGAGGCCGCTCTTTGCGAGCCTTTTCATCTCCCCGACCAGAAGTTTGATCAAAGCCCGGGAACGTAGACCTGTATGTCCGTGGCCTTGGCACGGCATTGGTAAAAATACTTTTCATCACATTTCTGTGTCTTGTAATAGCATGCAGCTGCGATTCAAATCTAAACATTTCATCATTGGAACGATCACGAGGCTTTTAAATGGCAGCATTTAAGTCAACGTTTCAGAAAAAGGGACGTTTTCAGAAAAGTACCGACCTTTTCACTTGAAGGATCCAGGTTTTGTTTGCAAAAAAAAAACAAAACAAAACTACCTTCCACCTTTTGAAACTGTAGTACACGTGTATAGTGCAGCTGCAGCTTCTGTCTGTGTTCAGATGTTCACTGTGACGGTCAGACCGTCCCATACTTTGAACTACTTTGTCGTCTGGAACCACAGAGCGATCTATAAAGTCCAGCAGGCGTCCAGTTACTTATTCAATCCTTTAATTTTTCTGTTTCATTTTTGCAACCATCACCAATAAATGCAAAACTTTGCTTTTTTTTTTTTTTCGTCTGGCTGGACACAGCAGCTGTCAGGCATCATATTTCCCTCAGGCTGAAATGTGTGGTGTGATTTGATGTTAGACTGAGAGAGCTCAGGAGACCAAGCTTGACAAGTTTGTAAGTGAGGCCTTTTGTTTGTCTGAAATGAAAGCAGCAGTTCCTGCATTTGGCTGTATTTGTAAATGTCTTTGCAGGATTTCAAATTACTTTCTCCAATCAGGACACCTCTGTGATGATTTTTGTTTTTTTTTAATTCAAAGATTCATTCTCTTTTATATTTACCCTTAGAGTCACTCATCATCTCACCAAAGAGATGTTTTTAAAGGTTCGGTATGTCACTGAACTAGATCTAAAATCTTAAGATCATAAAAATAAAGCGAAACAAAACTTTTCCCCACTCTGTTCATATTACAGATGCGTTCGTGAGCCAGATATTTAAATCCATTGTTTCATTGTAAGTAACCTAGATCATTAAGCCAGAAATATCTTTTGTGGAACTGATGGAAGGAGGCAAAACCAGGACATTGTTGTGCACACCAATTTTCTGGAGATAAGAATTCACTCCTAAATGTTGCACCGCATAAACAAAGTAATAAGAACAAGGAAATCTTGGCCTGCCTTTTGTTTGTTTGTTGTATTTTCAGCTTGCACACGGATTAAACATTGTAAATAAATGTGGTAATTAATGTGCCGCGTGCGTGAGTGTAGGCACTGGTTTATCTACATTTTTGTCTCAGATGAAAGGAGTGTATTTTCTATAAAACAAAAAGTGGGATTGTACTCGGCACATCATACCCACTTGTTTACAATGTACTCCCATGGGGGCTCCCCTCACTGTTTATTGGTGTGTTTGCGAGTGGAGACTAAAGATAGCCCCCTAACTCAAGCTGAGAGCCATCTATAGGCAGACTGTACAGCGTGCATGTGTTCACAGCAGCCAGCTTTACTTTAACGCATCTGTAAACAGTGAACGCTTTATTCAGAGCATCTCATACCTCTGTGTTTGATGTGCGCCGCATCAGCCCGGAGAGAAGTGTTTCACAACGTGCTGCACAGTCGCACATACGCACAGTTGTTGGAGCATAAATAGTCACTGAAAGAGGAGTGTCGGCCACCGCTCAAGCTGGTACGCTGTCTTCTAAATGCACTAACACTATCCGTGCACATAATACACCTCGTAAATAACAGCAGTCCTTAAAACTGCTCTGACAATATTGGAGGAAACATAAAACTATAAAAAGAGAGAATGATTTGTAATAGATTTCCAGGAAAGGAGTCAAAAGTTACTCATGACTCTTTCAAAAAGATATCAACTATTCCTTTAAATGAAACTGTAACTGGTATTCTAATATTAAGGAAAGTCTTTTGTGTTGCTTTAACCACAAAAAAGTCTCATGAAATTATGACAAAAAAAGCTTCTGTGAACTTATATATTCTCCTTTCAACTAATTCTTTCAAAAATAGTGTATAAGTAAAAAAAGTGCATAAATATTGATATTGGTGGGTGTAATAACAAAATGATACTACACAGAGATACAAAAAAAGCAACTTTATATATATGTGTAACATAAAAACAAATAAAAATAACTCCAAGTCTGTCAAGTAGCCAATTAAGCTGCACCATGACAGACAATGAAACAAAGCCGATAAATATATGCCAGAAAAAAAAAAGAAGAGAAACATGCAGCTCAGTGTCTTACGTTGATTAGAAGTGTCTCACAGTTCTTGTTCTGACTGAACATATCAGTATTACAAAATTGAATGCACATTAAAAAGATGGAAATAGACTGTTAAACAAGCCTCTCATGGCTCACTTCATAAGCTTTTCTGGTCGGGCTGCTGACCTTTATAATCATAGTGCATGCTAATTACAGATATATTATTAGACCAGTGAGAGTCTGTGCCCAAAGCTATGCTATCTGCCTGCACATAATTCACAAATCAGGGGGATTGCCACTGAGGAGGTGGAACGATAAATGTCACATTGTCTCTATATTGTCTCCTCTATCTTCTGCAACTGAAGTGAAGAACAAAAAAATGATTAGACCGCTGTCTCTGTTCTTAAAGCTCCACTCGCTTTCTTCTCCTGACCTGCACGTTTTGAAAAGCACAGTCATTTGTAGGAGCGTAAATACATGAATATTTATCACTGTGCCACCTCTGCAAGGTACACACAGCAGGCCAACGCACGAAAAATCGATTTTTCAAAGCGTATTTTATATTTCATTTGCAGGTTGTATTTTTCTTTTTTTTTCTTTTGCTGCGGGCACGCTTCATCTCCTTCCCTCAAACACCCAGCCCTGTCCCTTTGCTTTGTATTCTCCATCAGTAAAATTTGCATAGAAATAATTTGTGGCTTAGGCATGTTCGCGGGGTGTTCAGAAGTTAGTGGAGTGGGACAACATGACTATGGTGACACAACACAGTGGAAGTGAGATTCCTACGCCGCAAACAATTGCCTTTTATTTTTTGTCTCGTTTTCTTTTTTTCTTTGCTGTCACATTCATTGTTTTTTTTTTTTAAGACTTTTTTAGGTTTGTGCATTTGTCATTTTATTTTACCCCGAATAGAAAGGCTCACTTATCAAACCGATTGACTGTATTTACTATGTGAACAGAAGAATCAGCAGAACAACCCGATGCCCAAAATATTAAAAATATATTTCAGTGTGTCTTTGTTGGTGTTTCTTGCTGTATGGCTTGAACCTGTGGTCTGGTGGATTCCTTTAAAGAGGCTACTTCAAATTTTCTGTTTGCTGACTTTTCTGTAATGTTAAGGTGATTATCATTAAAAAGAAAGAATTTAAAAAAAATGGGATAAACATATGCTCTGGTATTCCAATGTACAAAATACATAGAGATGCAACTATTTTTTTTTTTTTGCCATTGACTCTATTACATCACTGAGGGTGGAATTTCCTTTTATGGTCATATTCTCAGGGCCAGTGTTCTTTTACTCTGGTCCTCAAGAAATACTGTCCTGCATGTTTTAGATGTTGTTCTGCATTGCAACACAGCTGATCCATATTATTTGGTCACCGTCAGCTTGTCATCAAGGTCTACACATGTCTGTCAGTGGCTCACGATTTTGAGCCAGGTGTGTTTTATGAACAAGGCTAGGTATTCTGCTACTTTTACAGGAAGTCTACAAGTTAAAGTTGGGGCTGTTCTCTAAAAGAACTCTAGACGCTGATATTACCAGCATGTGTGTGGATTATAGTGCAGGTCTCATGGGTAAAATAACCACAGTTGCCAAGTCTCACACTTTTATGCTCACACTTGTAAGAAAACAATTTAAAAAGTGATAAAACATTTTTTTTTGTTTAATGAATGACTCATACGCATAAAAGTGATCAATTTCACTGTTAATTATGTAAAGACACCCCTGGGTGTGGGCCACTGTGGGGTCAAAAGCAACCTGGGGACAGCATTGTAAACATTTCTATTTGTTGGCTGTAGGTATTTTTTTGCCTTTTTCCACCACATGTTGACATGCTCTGAAATTGAGTGTTTCTGATAGGCAACAGAAGCTGTGCACGTAAATGAATGCACGTAAATGTGAGCTATTAGCTCTGGCTATTGGAAAGTCTCCAGAAATTTGACCAATGAGAAAACACTTAAAATCGTCAAATTGTTAATTTTCAGGAAGAGCCTTTCTTATCTCCATTCTGTGTCATCCTCTGTTCAAAGCTCTAAAGATAACTAAAAATACCAGAGATTACAATTAGTTGACTGAAAATATACACAAGAGAGCCATATCAACACTTATGCTTCCTTTTTTATGTAATTCTTGTATTGTGTGCAGTTTTCTAATTCTGTCCCTTATTTTTGAGACCATCAAACACACTTCATCTCTGCATATGTTGAGCATGTACACATTTAAAATATGCACACCCACTCTCTCTCTCACACACACACGCTAGGATCTAAATTGAAGAGACCAGCATGGAGTAGGCCAATTACATCACTGTCCCAATTAAAATAAAACAACAGGACTCTTTCAAACTGTCCTGCAGGGGAGAGAAAATGAGACGAGTTGAGAGAAAGAAATAGCAATAACAAATCCCAATCCAGTCAGATCGTCATGATGTTCATTTTAATTAAAAAATTGGATTCACTGCAATTAAGTCCCAACTAGTCCCCTGTGGCTAAAAGGAAAAAAAAAAGAAAATGATTGGCTCTCAGTTTCCAAGCAACTCAAAAGAGCTGCAAAACATCCTGTGATAATCTTTCTTTTAAATAGTGCACTATTTCTTGGGAGTATGTTTGTCCAAAGAAGAGCTCTTTAATATATTGACTTTAGTGATATACATCAGCAACACAAACGCATCAAATGTAAATGTCTTCCCTGGATTGTGTGACGTTGAATTGAACATGGTGGGGTGTGTCTTCAAGCTGAAGAGGTGACAGTAGGAATGTAGCTGGCCTGACAGGCTCACTGTGATTGATGACTTCACTGATCAATCCCAACAGTCACTTATATTTTTACCTGTCAGCCTCGATTGACCTTGTTGTAAGTCATGCTATGTCATCGAGAGCGATGTTTTTTCACAGTGTATGATGTGCATGTGAGGTTATGTGTGTCTATGTAATGTATGTATTAAAATGTGTAAAGTAGTTGTCTGAGATATGGATTACTATAGTGATACGGGGCTGAGTGGCTAAAGCCTTATGACTAATCGCCTGTCAAAGTGGGACTCAACCTTACTTGGTCACACAGATCAACAGCTATGTCACTTTCTCAAGACAAATACATGTGCACATGCACACACATAACACACACTTGTATGGCTATGTGTTCAAGATAAGTTTGCTTTTCAGAATACTCTGATATTAATTAATAGTCCAACCAATGCTGAAGGTGTTTTTTTTAAGGTCATGGTGTTGTAAACTATTAACACGGCTTAAGTCTCCAAAACACATTTCCCATGATGCAAAACAGAGACATTTATTCAGTACTGAACCCTACTTAATCCTGAGTAAATTGAGCTCAGTTTACAAAACTACAGCAATGCCTTCATGTGTCTATGTGTGTTACTTCATCATGTACTGCTGAACTTTTACACTAACCTAAGTCATTTCCTCCCATTGCGCAAAAAGGAAATTTAACAGACTTAGCTCCAAAATTGAGGAAAACATATCCTTTTTATGTTTTTATGAAATCTCCAGGATAAGAGCAATATAAAAACTGCTGGTGTGACATGATAGAGTGGTATACATGTGCAAGGCTGTGCACTCAAACTCCACCGTAAACGTCTTGCATTCGCACACCAGTTTTGTTTTTTTGCTACTGATGAATAAACCCAACGGTAGCAGCGGGGCACTCATCGGCAAAGACAATAAAAAAAAAAAAAAAGTAAACTACAGTAAAATATAGGTACACACACAAACACATACATGTACACAAAGGGAGATGGCAACAATTCTGCTTCTTCTGCCATCATTTTTTTTCTTACCTGTTCTTTTTTTTCCCCCTTTGAGAACAGCTAAGATAAATATTCACTTATTAAAGCGTAACTGGAATTGACTGTGTCATGCATCAGGCTAATAGCTGAAAGCCATGGTTCAATACAACGGAGTTGGGACAGGATTTGCTAATGGAAGAAGTGACGTGGTTGCAGCCCAAATGTCATTCATCAGACCACTCACTGTTCGTTAGGGGCTACAAAGCGCTGCCATCTCGCACACTCAGGCTCATCTATTAATCTGAAGCGATGGCACCCACCGGATTATGGAAATAACAGATTCAGGAAAATAGGACACCGATGGGCCATCCATGTGGAAATGATTGGTGTCAGTAGAGCATCGTAAACACGCCTGACGGCACAGGATGTGAGATTTTTTTTGTTTTTTTTCTTTTCTCTCAAGATCTATCTAGGTACTGTTGTCCTGGTAGAGCTGTGGGTTGCATCAGGGGAAACGCATACCAGATGTTACTGTCAAACCTATCACATTCCTACACACCACTAATAGGGAATGCTGACTGTGGTCTTCATATTCTGCGGTATTGAATGAAGTCAGTTTTAGGCACATGGTCTGATATGTTTTTTTTTTTTTGTTTTTTTTTAATCAAATTTAAATTTGAAGGTACAATGAAATTAGGACAAAAGTAAGACAAATTTGAACAAAGGATGTGAGTTCATGGACAATAGGTGCCTTTCCATTAACAGGGAATTCAGGCTAAACCCACCAGGAACCTCTTAACAGGGCGGACCCTTCCTCAGCCCCTTCACCTGTACCTGTACAGCTGATGCCTCTCCTACAACAGGAAGGTTTTTTGTCCCGTAAAGGTTCTGGAAGCTCACTTTTGCAGGTCTGTTCCTGGTACTGAGGACACGTGTCAAAGACCTGACCCTAAAAAATCTACTCGAAACTCCTGCTAATGGAAACGCACCGGATAGCTCTTTTTGCAGTAATTAAGACAGGCAGTACCTGAGCAAGAAGATATGGCCAGACCTGAAAAGATTTTGGATCTGGAAAAGAGTATGGATCAAAAGATTAAGCCAACACTGAGTACTATCATCCAAATAGTTATAGCTACATTCCAGATGAAGGTGGTCATGTGGAATTATAGTAATCATCCATCTATCTATCGAAACCCGCTTCATCGCGTCTTGGGTTGGTGACGTTTGCTGAACCCTGAATTCTTCACAGAAAGGCCCTGGCCAGGATTCGAACCAGGAACCTTCTAGCTGTGAGAAAACAGTGCTGTGTGTTTTATATCAGTTTTAATATTATGATTTTACCGACGAATTTCTCCCATGACTAAGGCTAAATGTCTTTCTCTCTTAGGTAAACCTTTGGACCATGACTTATGGCGTCCATTTCTCCCACACTACCTCATAGTGTGAGAATGGCTGAATGTCCAGACTGCTGGACAATAGAGGTGACATGGCAGGATGAGCCAGGGCGCGTGTACAGAGCGCTCTGGCTCTGGACACAAAAACAGTTTTGAGCCTGCCGTAGATCCCACACAGTCCCAGGTGATGACATGATGTCACATGCACTCACCCTGCAACAAAGGCTGTGTCAAGTCAGCAGTTTGTTATGTCCATGGTTTGGCCTGCACCTCCAACCACAAAGGGCTCAAATGGCCAGAGGGCTGCTGCAGATCGGTGACACAAACATCTGCTAGGCAACAGGTGTGCTGTAAGAAAACAGTATGGAAACTGGAAAAAGTAGATGGGAAATCTCCACGCAGATAAATTGCACTCATCATTTTAATGAATAATTGTCCCTGAAACGGGTCATGTATATTGTTGTCCTTATTTTTTGCTGCAATTCTGCTTATTTTGAGTTTGATGCCAAAACTTGTCCCAGTTAAATCTCAGTTGCATCTTAAATTTTAAAATAAAACTGACGTGTTGAATTCAGAGTGGCGATAAGGGTGAGAACCTTGTCTTAGCTCTCATTTACGATGGATGTTTATTACTTCTTTTCACTACCATAATAGTCTCTGGTGCCGAAATCATTCTCTCTTGCCAACGTGTAGCGTCACATTACTTAACTTTAACCAGAAAATCTAATAGTTCCATGCTGTTTGGATCTAAGACAAAGGCATAGTTCACCACTCTTGTTGAACATTACGACATGGGTTCTTATGAAACTATTATCCATGACTGACTGGAGTGAAAAAGAAATATTCTGAAATAGTATTTTTCTGAGTGTTGGTATTTTAAAGTGGATCTCCAATATAGATGAGACATTATTGACAGCAGGGGACACTGTCTCCCAGGCTGCTGGGGCCTTCCTCACAGCTGTCACTGCAATAAGTGTCTATAAACTGCTCTCTTCTCTTTAACATGAGGAGAAGGGTGTGTGATTTTGTTTTTAAATATTATATTTGGTTAAAGAATCGATATGAGGAATAAAAATGTAAGTAAATGACGCCCATAAAAACAGGTATTTGCTAACATTTACAGTTTATTATCAGGGTTGTCTGATAATGGTCTCATTCTTCTCTGCATCATATTAATTGCCAAAATATTTTTCCTATATGAGAACAAAAAGCTTAGTGTCCCAACACAGGATGTCTTCCCTTTATTGTTGCCTTTATAAAAGTTATTTTCATCATGAAGCATGGTATGAAGTAATGTGGTCTTGCTTTTGCTTCAATTCCCGTCCGTTGTCGATGAAGATTAATTCCTGGCTTGTTGCCTGTTTGCCTTTTTATGTATTTATTTTTTTCTGCTAAGGATCTAAACCAGAGTGGCACAGCGGTGCGGTTGCAACGTTTCTTCACAGCGTGACGTTTCCTGGTGTGAGTGACAGTTGGAGCCTTTTAGTGGTAATACTTCATGGTCATATTGAACATTGCAGCTTCTCACACAAATACAATAAGAATTTAAAATAGTAAAAAAAAAAAAAAAAAAAAAAAATCAAGGATCTAAGTTGAGGGTGTTTGTTATACATTTATGATTAAACTAAATATTAACAAACATAGTGACAAACTGTGCAGTTTATTGGCTATACCTTAAATGAGCTGAGGCTCATTAAGTCTTCCTGGGGCAACAGATTTTATTTGGTATCATCTGTTTTGCTCCGTTGACCAGCGTTTTCCGGCTTGGAGTCCTTAACTTATCCATTGTGGTCACTCTCGCACATCCATGTAAACAACTGTGATGCAGGAAGTTCTTTGTCCTTGTCAGAGCTTTGGTTTTGCAAGGCCATTAAAATAACAACAACAAAAGATCCCACTAACTGTACAGCAAGTATCATTGGTACTTACATGGTCTTTCATTTTCACTGAAATAAAAAGATATTTTTATTAAATATTTTTGTCAGCACCATTCTCCATATACTGACTAATGTGCACAAATATTCCTGGAATCACAGTATTTTTTCAGTAAAGGTTTAGATTAGATTACTCGGAATAACTCAGAAGAAGCACCAACTTTTAAAATCACTCTGGAAAAAAAGCAAAACCAAAAAAGCCCCATGAAAAAGAAAACAAAAATGGAAAAACTTCAGCAGTGAACAAGCAAGAAAGTGGTTCACTTTCCATCCCTGCTTCACTAAATGTCCCTTTGGATTTTCTTTGGGACTAGAATAGGTCCTTAGGGAGAGCTTTAAATTTGAATAAATGAACCAGATTTTGGGGTTTGTATTGTGTGTTTATAAAAGCACAGAACTGTGATTAAACTATGCTTAGCAACTGAATGTCAGACAGCATACAGATGTTGGCAGTTGCATCTGCCCTGCTTCCGTTGAGGAAGTGGAGGGAGAATTGTAGCAACCAGCATCACTCTTCCAGTAGCAGTGTGGATTTCAGTGACTGAGCCAAGCTTGGATTCTAAATGGCTTTGTGACTCCCTCCCTGCTCATTGCCAGGATTCTCCTGTGTTGGCAAGCTTGTGGCAGGGTTATTAGATAAAGAGACAGACTCTCTGGCCTCTCTTAACATCCCTCTCAGCAGGAGAAAATAAAATGATTTTACTCCCTCCCTGTTTACCCATAAGTGGAAATGGAACAAGACAAACCAAATGACTGCACACAGAGAGAAGTGCAGCGGCAGACCTGGCCCAATCTAATCCCATTCACTATTTAGGCTAATTGCGGTCTCGTTTCTTTTTTTCTTTTTTTTTTTTCTTTCATTTCGTAAATGATTCACACAGTCAAGTAATCTGACGGTATGCACGTTTTATACACCCTTTGTGGTTGCTGAGTGCTGTCAAAGGAAAAGCCTGTGATCTTTGTTATTTTAAAGTTCTGTTTAAATAACCTGATCATATTTTCCACCTGACTAACTGAAAACCACCTATAATGAAAGTGTGTTAACCTATTTTACCAAACGCTGTGTTTCTTGCGTGTGCTGCTTCTAGTTGAGCTTCAAAACGCTATATCGATTCACTTTATATTTTCAGTTCTGCGTGCGGTGGAAAAGCGCTAAAATGAAATAAAATAAAGTCTTATTTTCAATCAGTATTTCAGCCGTAGTTTTCCAGTCTCCTGTAATTACCTGGGATGCCAGCCATGGGCCTCTGTCTAATACAGAGCTTCAACAAACAGGCTTTCTTCTGACCCAGCTAGCCCTGGGACTAATTATCATCTTATGGAAATGTGGCTATTTCTGCAACTTCCATATCCCTAATTATTTCTGTTATTCCAATATCAGCCATGCTTTGATGTCCCAAAACCTGTATTTAAATAGTGTAAGATTCCTATTCTTTGTGCCCTCTGAGGATTGTTCATGTAAAATACATGCACTAAGAGTGGGTATTACCAGGGCCTCCAGGGGCTGGACATACCAGGTCTGGAGCTTTGTGTTTTCCTCTTTTATTTCTCTTGTTCTCTTCTTATGGTGCTGTCTGTTGGGAGAAAGTGGATACGTGGAATGTACATGCAACTTATGACAATACTGGGCTTGTGAAAATGCATCTTTTTTTTCTTCATCGTATCTATGGTCCCATTACCAAGAAATGGTCAATAGAAACGTCTTTAGAGCTTTCTACCTCAAGAAATGATCATTTTTAAAATAAAAAGTTGACCTTAAGAAGCAAGTGTTAATGGTAATGTCATTGTTGGATGAATCCTTGCAATGTATAGCTGTATCGTGTACTTTATATTAAAATAATTGTCCAGATTTTATAAAAATAGGGGGACATTCATTGGGACAGACATGGACAGCCATCATTACTGGATAAAAGAATCTTTTCAGTAATGAGTAGGGCTAAATGTCAGCGAGCGATATCGTTTGTCACATCTTCAGCATTTTCTTTAGCTTTTTTTACCAATCCAATGTCCAGTTGTACATGACAAATTAATCTCCTGATTGTTTTTACCTGCATTGATAGTGCTTTAGTTCCAGTCAGTTGCACTGCAGGGTAAACAGAGTCCCGGAAATAAACTACTCATCTAAAGTATGTCGAATTACACCGGTGTTCACTTTGTGGCATCAGTCCTGCATGGCATCCATTCTAAAAGATGACCCTGTGTAAAACCATCGTCATGTATTTTCATATAGATGAGCTATGGGTGCTTGTGCTTCCAGCCATGCTTTTAATAATGAGGAGCTGTCAGAAGTGGGATGCTCTGCATATTTGCATATTAAACAGACGGGTGGTGGGGGTGGGGGGGGCATATGCCCAGGTTATTACCATTTGATATAAATCAGGTTAAATCATCTCTCCACCTCCTGCTCCACCTCTTCTCTTCCGCCCTAAGGATAGGCTGCTCTGCAACACAGGTCTCTCTATTTGCTCCTTCTCTGATGGTCCTCCACAGGAAATTACTGGCCAATCACACCTTTTTCACTAAATCATTCGTATGCCTCTACTTATTTGCTTAAACAGCCTCCCAGCTGTTCCGGTGTGCTTATGTTTTGAATATCACAACCACAGCAATTTAGCAGATAAAATATAATGATACCATTTCTTATTTGCCACTGTGTGCATATAAAAATGCAAGATGTTCTGCTATATTTGGATTTTTTTTTTTGTTAAATCTGGATATAACACTGTGACTTTTGCTTTATGCACAAGTTAAAAACTTGAGTTGCTGGATAATAAAGGGATGAACAAAAGTAAAAATTACAAATCACTGCATAGTACATGTCAGCAGTATTGACACAATTGGATGAAAAAGTAGAGTTCTGTGAGAAAACATTGATTTTCTGTACTCTTGGGTGATTTGTGGAACCCACTTTTCAATAAATTTGCAGTTTGGCTCAATTTCTCTTTTGTGAGCAGATCATGATTTAGGATAACTGTGCAACACATTAGATGATTGATCCGAGTTCCCTTTTTATTTTTTATTATGTTCTGCATGTTTTCGACTTTAATACCAGGATTACTTTTGTAAGTAACACAACCAGGAACATATGATGGGACAGGAAGACTGTCTGTCTGTTTTTGCTGTAACTCTACATATCTCATATCTTGAGACTCCTCCCATGTCAGCTCATTTTACTTATGAGCAAAGTCTTAAACCCATCAGAGGCCTGGTGAAGATTGGGGCTCTGCTGAATATCGCTATTTGGTCTCCAGATTTAGCTATAATTTACAGTCACAATAATAACACTGTTTGTGTGCAAACAGCTGCCTCACGGATGCTGCTGCTCGCTGCTTTCTGCAACTGACTCCACAGGGTAGATGCAACGATGTGTGCTTACTGTGGAATAGAAATACCTTGTTTTAAGATTTGATTTATTTTCACTGTGTCATTGAAAAGCTGCAAAAATTGTTGCCAGACGCTTAAAATAAAACCTGGAAAGATGGTGGGAAAATATCTAAATCTAACGATAGAGTTGCTATATGGCACGAACTGAAAAACATGGTTGCTATGAGTCGCGTGGATATTGTGCATGCAAACCGGAAACTGATTTACTTTCTTAAAAATGTGTGTTGCTTTATTTCCAACGTGACCAATAGTAAGTATCCACTCCCCTTCTCATGCTGGGACCATTATCGTTTACAAAATACCTCTTTTCTCCAAATCGTATTACAATTACAGCTGCATTATTGCAGTTTAGGTACACAACATTGAACTTGCATGGCTGCGGTGTTAAATGGAGCATTGTGCTGGCACCTGTCCCATAGGCAGGTCCTGGGCCACAGCGTGCTGGCAACACGCTCGCTGAGGCCTGACTCAACAAATCTATTTTCTTTACAGACAACCATATTGTAATTGCCAAGTAAAAGACAAAGCGAACAAAGCAAGCAGATGACAATAAAATGCTGTACAGAGATGGGTGCAAAGCATGAGTGATACAGCTCTTATCACATCTTTAGACCCATAGTGGTCCTGAAGTGTCTTAGTTATGGTAGATTCAAACCTCTTTTTGAGAGAAAAACCTGAAACTGAAATACAGTTTTCAATAGAGAATAGAAGGTTTGATTTTTTCTGGAGTTTCTTTCTTATCATCTTATCTGCTTTTTGGGGGTAGAAGTTCAAAGATTTAGCTCTCGGAGGGTCAGAAAACCTCTGAGATAAGAAAAAGAGCTCTTGCTAAACAACAATGGTCAATAAATTACTGGCTGTCAAGAAAACTCCCACTCCTCCGTTTGCTTTTCTTTCTCTGGGCTATTCCATAAAACAACTCATGTATGTATTTGACAAAAAACGCAGTCTTGATGATCACCCATTGTGTTCCTCTGATGTCAAACCTCTCTGACATAGTCTGACCAGTTAGATAGGTCAGATAATCTGATGTTTATTTGCATTGTTGAGCCAAATAGTCCTACAAATTTAACTCCTTATTGGCCTATTTGCAGTTTTAACATTCATTGTTTTAATCCTGTCTGTTCATGTGTTATTCTGTATTTCAGTATCTTCTAGTTTTTATAGCTCCCACTGAATCCACATTCTCCCAAAGACATGTTTGATGTTCAAGGCTCTTGCAGAGTGCATTCTTTTCAGTGTGGCAGGCCACTGTGTCTAGCTTATGCATGTTTAATGTTGTTGAACATGAACTCACAGTCAGCCAGTCATAAACATGGCAGCTGGGACACATAAAAGGTTATAAACCTGTCAATGAAATTAGAGTGGCATGTCCACCGGTGCCAGTTTACCTACACAACACCTGCTTGGAGTGGAGGTTGGAAAAGGATATTTCTCATCACTTTTACTGATGTTCCACCATCCATTGCCACGCTGTCTGACAGTAAATGTGCAGCTGAAGGATATGCAATGCTGCTTGCATAAGTCATTGCTGAATATAGCAATGTTGAAAGGGAACTATTGCATCACTGTGCTGAATATGTATGTATATTTCAGTTTCTAACACTTGCATACAGTACCGATCACATTCTACTGCTAATTTGAAATTCCCAGAATTTGGTCCTAGCAGATTGCAGGAATATGTGTATCTAATTCCGTAACAAAGTAGATTAATTGTACCAAAGGTCCCCGTTATCTTTCAACATGTGTGGGAGGACTTAGCAAAGTGCCCTTAAGAGCCATCTTCCCTTTTTAAGTGTGTGTACTATCAGCTGCTATGGGGCAAAAATAACATTATTCCACCACATCATTATTCATTCAAATCCATTAATCATTAGAGCACTATCAAGCATGTAAAAATTCCCTTACTGATAAGGAATGCCTGACCCCAATATTCAACTTTTGGTTGCGGTAGTGTGATAGATTGTGGTCTGTTTCAGGGCCTGCTCTCTTTCAAACTTAAGCTTATGCTATGTAGTTCTTTTTGCTTCAGCCCCTCTTTCCTTACATGTTTATTAAAAATATGTTTGGATAGTTTTAGTCCCTAAAGAATATCATTCATAAACATTTAATACCCAACATATGACATAATACACAGAATATCTATACCAATCAGAAACGTTCCTTTTTGTCAGCTTTTGGACAGTTTTAACAATGATTTCTCTTTTGTTTTTTGTTCATAAAATTAGTCTAGTAGTTGTGTTGTTTTATTGGACTAACTAATAAAGTGTATTCATGTAATCAAATTGATCATATATTGAAAAATAATACCAATTAAATGTATTTGAATTTCTCTTTGAGGTTGGCCCAAAAGTAAGTAGTTCTACAGACTCACATAACAAAAAGCCAGACTTTACAGCTGAAATTAACAATATTACAGCAAGAAACTAGAAACATTTTGAGCCATCATAAAGGACTGAACAATCCAGGAAAATCCGGTGGTGCATCAGGAATAAGTCCTCCAGTGATAAACTGCTGACTGAATATCTCGGACACCAGAAAGCCAATGAGGTGAGAAATGGGAGGAACCATCTAGGAAGGAGAAGCTCTGGTACACCATATACCACCATGCAGACTAAATGAGTGGCTGACATCAAGAAGGTCTAGGAAAGGCTTGTCAGAAAGACAGCATTGAGGGACAATTCAAAGCAGCCCAAGAAAGAGGCCCTGAACCTCCAGAAAATCCTACATTTAAAAGCAGGGTGTAAGATGCAGGAAGATATGATGTGCAAAGAACCAAGCGTCTGGAATAGTGTAAGTGAAAGAAAGATCTATGTATGACTGGAAGTCACATTTGGAGATATCTCCAAGGATAGCAAAGAATGACGGAACATAAATTCAGTGGGAATTTCAAACCTTGATTTATAAACTTGTGATGGCTACTGACCCAGTTAACTCCAGAAGAGGAGTAAGCACGCAATTGGAAGAAGAACAGAGTTGGGAAATGAAGGCAACAATGATGCCAGTGGTAATTGGAGCCCTCAGAGCTATGACACCAAACTTAGAGACCAGCTCAAGCAGATTCCATGGACAACACCGGAGACGTTTGTCCAAAATAGCATGGTCTTAGAAACAGCAAACATACTGTGTATAGAACTGTGCTGAAGATACAGAGACGAACCCAGAGCTTTCCCTCATATATCTCACTCAGTTTAGGGGCTGTGGATTGAGTAACTGTGACAACATGAATAGCTGAAAGCTGAAGTACAGCCTTCAAACATAGTGCATAACAGTATGATCCTTGTGATGTCTCACTTTTATATACAGTCTACAGAATGAACTTAATACTAACAGCATATTAATACAAACCTGAAAAACCCAAAGGTTGGGAACACTGGAGCCAAACTTCAAATTGTCGATTGTGTAGGCAAATGATCCTAGAAACCTGATAAAAAGATGCTGTGCAAAATGTTGTAAAGTTTATTCAAATATATTTTGCAATTATCATGATTTTTTTGTTTCATACTTTATAGACTTTTTTTCTGGACTAAGCTTGCTGAATTATTTGATTTAACCCTTCCAAAAAGCTAATGGTTAGGCAAGCCTCTGAGGGAACTGAGGGCCTTTTAGAGCCTTGCTCTAAGGGTCAGGTCAAGTTAAGTGATATAGAGAACTTACCTGCCAGAAACATTCATACCATTACATGAACAATTCCTATTATTCTCTTTACAATTATTACAGCAACTAAGTCTCATGATGGCTGCTTTTGCAGAAGAACAAGGTTTTAGAATGACTGAAGTAATCTATATTTAAGGACAGTGGTACAGTTGGAAGAACAATGACATGTACCTAACATATAAGGTTTTGGGTGACATTTAATCACTTTAATAATCTATCGCTTTTTTTTTTTTTTTAT
This sequence comes from Xenentodon cancila, assembly GCA_014839995.1. Classification (NCBI taxonomy): domain Eukaryota; kingdom Metazoa; phylum Chordata; class Actinopteri; order Beloniformes; family Belonidae; genus Xenentodon; species Xenentodon cancila. The sequence continues at coordinate 18,550,430 of CM026197.1, forward strand.
AAAGATATTCCAGATGCAAAGTGATAAAGAAACTGAACAAAAACACCTAATCAAATTCATGGTGCAGGTTTCACTCACTATTCTCTCACTGGTGTGCTTATGATGAATACATTTTGATATTTATTGCACATGAAAGTGTAAATGACATGTTTGCAAAATGAAGAAAGCGTGTCTAACCATCGTAGTGTGTGTGAAAGATTTACATGTTCTGGGCTACTTACACAAGCTGTAACTGACAGGAAAAGTGTGGTTTCTTTGTACCTTTGAACTGCATATAATGTCAAAGGAAAATTACTGTTAATGGCATGCTACTCTGTAATGTTTTACCACCAAAATACTTTTTTTTTTGTTCATATGACCTCATTTAAACATCGAAGTAGGTGTATGAAAGGGTATTCATTTTGTTGATGTACGTGGGTGGCCGTTTGTCAGAGCAACATCACTGCATAGCAATTCCATTTCTTGCACTGACCACCCTGTGGTCTTCTCCCAGTCATTGCCATAAGAGCAACCAATTTTATGTGGTTTGTGGTCAACAAACAGCCTTTGACCTAAGAGAGTGGCTGGTGTATTCATGGTGTGAATTGTGAGGGTAAGGGTGGAAACATCAGGCAGCCAGGTCTGATTGAATTACTTCAGAGCTCAGTTCCACTGCCTAGTCCTCTCTTGCTTTTTTGAATTATTTAATAGGTGTCCACTACATCTCAAGGACAGAAAATTTACAGTTTAAATCACTGGATTTCTGTTTCTTGGAGAAGGGCCAATCTTGGAGAAGGGTTCACAACACCAATTCATTCGATAATTCGTTCTGATTCCACCAGAAGCATTGCAGATGTTAGAAGTGTCCCAGGAGCGACTCTTTGCACTTTGCACTTTGCGCTTGCTAGAAATACACATCCAGTCTATTTTGACGCTGGACTGAGGCTTACCTACATCAATTTTCATTTAGCAGCTCAAGCTCCTAGGAAGCCAGACACAAGAATGACATGACATAGAGAATCACATGAATTTACAAAATTTAATACCATGAACAGTCTGTGACTCGTACATCAACATTATGTTAACCTGTGGGGGCTGTAGGTAAACAAGACGCACAACCAAAGGTGGAGTTTAGAAGCTGAAAAATGCATATTATTTAAATTGGCTCATCCTTTATAAATCCAGAATTTTACAGGATTATAGAATAGATTATAGAATATGACATAGGCTTGAAAAGGGTTATTGGGATTAAGGATTTAATTAGCTTGTTTCAAGTCCTATTTATTTGATAGATTGTAGGTTGTTCATGTGAAGGAGGAGTCTTCTTAATACTCCAGAGGTCTATATGGTGTCCCACAGGGGACTTTGCTTGGTTTGATGGTTATTAGAGTTTCAAAAAAGTAGAATGGGTGGCAGCGCCTTCAGTTTTCATGCCTCTCTTGTTTAACCACCTCTCAGATTGTTTGGGAAACAGACATCCTCTTTACCTTTAAGACTAGGCAGAAAAACTCTCCTTATATTTTAGGACTGGCTTGGGTGTCCCAACCCATTCCTTTTTTTGTATTGTGCTGTAGGTCCAGACTGCTGGGATCATGAGATCTCTTTCTCATCATCTATCCTCAACCATATCTATATTCATTTTGTATGTGTATGTCATCATTAATCATTATAATGCAATTATCAGCTTTTTCTTTTGTTATGCAGATATCCCTGGACAAATATATATGTGCTCAATGTTTCATTATCTTTCCCATCATCTATGACCCCCATCATTTATGATGGCCACCCATGCTGAATCTCATTCTAGTCACAATATTTTTCATCATGTTAAATCAATTTCTTTCCCTCTCCATTTTCATCTCATTGGGGATTGCACTGTAGTGAAGATGTGACGCTATCTCTTAGCTATAACTTGTTTGCTTTCTGTGTAAAGTGCCTTGAAATTAATTTTGTAGTGAATTGGTGCTATATAAATAAATTGAATAGAATTGATTTGAACTGAAGTGAATTGAACTAAATTGAATTTGGAATATTAAAGTGGAAAGCACAATTAACCAAATCAATTACAAATGAACATCTTCACATCTTGTTCTCATATTATATTATTTTGTGATTTACTAAGAATCCAGCAAGGCCAGAATCTTTACAAAGTAAGTCCAAATGTTGATACCTTTTTGATGCCATTGACGTCCTCCCCAAGCGTATTTAGCGAACAAAGACTGTCCCATGATCTATAGGCTACACATAATAGTCCACCGGGTCGCAAAGGAATTTCTAAAACAATTGCTTTCTGCATTGACGAATACTAGTTAATTTGTTTAAAAAGAATGCTGCAACAAGAACATGGGAGTTAGAAGATTATTATGCAGATACGACAAAACTACAACAAAAAATATTACGGCAAAATATTTTGTGCACAAATGGGATAAAGAGAGAATTTCTTTTAGTTAAACAAGAAGCATCATTCTGGAGACACAAGAACCTTGTTCCATCTATAAAAATGGGACTCCTACAGTAGTTTCAGGGTTTGGGCATGTTTTCAAGTAAGTACAAATACATGACATGGTGACAGAAATATAAACTCAGAAATCTGCAAAATCTAGAGAAAATTTTAACACTTTAGTTTGTAAACAATTTCTCAACAGAAATGGGCCATTTAGCAAAACAACCATCTGAAAAGAAATTTAGAATAGAAGAAAAACATAACATTTTCTAATGTCCAAATCAAAGTCCTGAATTTAATCTAGTGGAAATGTGAAAGAAACTGAAGGAAGCTGCGCATGTGAGAAAACCCACCAACATACCGTTCTGTTCCCAGAAGTTGAGAATGTTACACTTTTAAAATTAAATGTTTAATTATGTATTTAAAAATAACCTGACAACCATCCTGTTTCCACCTTAAGCTACTATTTGAGAATGTAAATGTTAGTGCAGATATCTGCTCTTTAATGTAAACTATTGTGAAGAAAACTTTAAACTTGCTGCCTGATGGAAGGATTTAGCTGATTTATTACAGGGAGCGCACATTTCCTGGCAGGCTCACTAGGATCCAAGAAAACTTTTCAACACATGGCTCAATTGCTTGCAGGTTAAATGATGGTGGAATAGCCAGGCAGTTAATTTCCTTAACAGATCCAGATGTTTGGTGTTTGACAGAGAAGGGGTTGGGTTTCACGGACCCATGGATGTCTGGGCGTTCTGCTGAGTTGTGTGTGAAATACGGTGTTGCGGTGTGTATCCCTATGATTTGTCCCTGTTTTTTTGGTCTTTATTCTGTTTTGCAGAAATATTTTCATCATTTCTGCTCTCAATAGAAACACTTATTAATAGAAAGTTTAAATGTATTATAAAAACACTTGAGAGAACACTTCACTGTTTGCAGCGCACTGGTAAGAAATTATGTTGTTATTCTTCTGGAAGTGACTTGGTAAACTGAAGCAATTCATGTCTCAGACTGCAAAGGCCTCCGATACGCTGCCCATTTGCTGGTAATGGCAATGGATTACTATATTGTATTCTGTTTATGATCTGCATTGATTTCTTTCCTTCTGCTCTGTGCACTGTGCAATGTCATTTGCCCACTCGGATTTAGATGTCCATTTTCCTAGGCAGTCTTTTTCAATGCATGTGAAGCATTCCCCCGTGCTGCAAAACAAATATTTGTTCGGATTGTTAACATGGGACGTTTAGCTAGAAAGGACGTATTTATGTTGGCATGAAATGCATTAGTATTTAGATATTCAGGTATTTCATGTATCACAAAAATGATGCAATAAATCTTGACTGTTTGTTGCCACTTGATCTAATCAACTAAAACATCAGTTTCCCTTCAAACACATTATGTACCATGGACTTTACTATCTGTTCTCACAGATTGTTTGAAATGTAAAAACTCAGTGAAGATAATGTAAATTATCTTCACTGAGTGATGAACCTTGTTGAGAGTGTGTCCAGGTGAGGACTAAGGTCTCGTAAATCTGACTGTTAACATGTGTCATAACATTGTGTTATCAAGACCTTCAAAAACAATAGTTTTGTCTTTGATTCAGTCAAACCAGCTGATATACAGTTTTTAAATGGTTTTATTTTCATAACTAATTAAGTGTGTTGAAAAATAGCACTGTTGCCTCACAGCAAGAAGGTTCCTGGTTCGATTCCCGGCCTGGTGGGTCTTTCTGTGTGGAGTTTGTGGGTATAGATAATGGATGGATGACCATGAGTTATGTTAGGTAAAAAGCATGTAAAAGTACATATAAATATATATGAATAAATATATATATTTAAAATTTAACATTAACGTTATAATTTAACACTGTTAAAAACAGTTGTTGGGATTTCAGCTGCTACATGCTTGATAGAGTTGGGAGTGTTTATGTGCGTGTGTATTCATCTGAATGTTGTCCGCGTGGTCTATTGTGCTTGGAGACCCACTGCTGTGTGTCTGCATGTGTGGATGTCTATGTTGGCTGCTGGGTCGTTGGCTCCTGTTCATTATATTTTCATGAGGCATGCAGTATAAAGCTGACTGTTCCCCCCATGCTCCCTGTTGCCCTCCAGTCCAATTCACTCTCATGGCAGTGAGCTGCAGTACTCCCTGCTGACTGTATATCATCACAACTGTCCTCTCACTGGGTATCCTGTTTGTTTTTCCAGATGCTCTCTCCTGTATCTCCCTCTGAGACCACAAGGAAATGATCCCTGAGCATAGCAGCGCTGTACGCATGACTTCTTTAAAAGAGGGGGTGAGGAAGCTGCGTTTCTTTGAATCAATACAGTGGCACTGAAACTAAGAAGCTGAGTGATCAGGAGACTAAAGCGTTTGCGGTTGTTGTGTGCTGAGGTTAAATTGACACCGAGGCTGGACTTATTGACAGTACAGACTGCATACAATTCTTAGATAGTTTTAAACAAGGTAAATATTCATGTTTTTTTTTTCTTAAGGACCACACACAGCGTGATTTGGTTTGTGTGTCCACAAATGTTTTGTCTTTTTAAAATGTTTTTAAGAACAAGACAGAGGTAATGTCGAGTTTATCTTTTTTTTTGTGATTTATTTAATCTTTGATTATCATCCCGGTATTTGGTATCTCATCCTACATCTCTCTCCTAGTGCAAACAGTCCCACCACAAATTATATACACTATATTGACAGAAGTATTCGCTCACCCATCCATATAATCAGAATCACAATCACTTCCATGGCCACAGGTGTATAAAATCAAGTGCCTAGACTTGCAGACTGTTTTTACAACTATTTGTTAAAGAACGGGTCGCTCTCAGGATCTCAGTGAATTCCAGCGTGGAACTGTGATACGTACAGATACCTGTGCATCAAATCCAGAGCTCTGAGTTAGTCACTATAATATTCTGTGTCCCCCTTGGTCCTAGCTCCCATGTTTTCCTAACAGGCATTACCACTTGCTGAGATTCTTCTTTTAAGTGATATTTCCTCAAGGAGAGATTTTCCTATAACACCCTGGAGACTTTGAAAAAACACACAATTATCAGGGATGTGAATGGGCCTTTTTACAGTTGCTTTTACAGCCTGAGCTGGTGGCAAGTGCCTGGCAGTGACCATTCTCGTTAGTGGGAAACAGTAAAAGTCCTCCACAGCGGTTTTGATGGGACTTGAGAAATGAGTGAACAGCGTCATGATCCTAGGAGCGCTTTTGATTAGGATTTGGCTTTAGTCAGAAAGAGAGGTCATGTTTTAATTTCAGTTATTTCATATAATATATCTTTTCATCTGTATTGCTTTGCAATGTCTTAACATCTACCTTGTCTATTTCTTTATGTAACCAGCCCTCACGCTGTGTCTGAAGGGCAGACGAAATCAGAGATTAAAAGGCTCAGACATATCCTGCTCTAATTCCATTAATTATTGTGGGTATTAAGGTGAATGTACATGAACTCAGGCATAAAGGAAAAAGGATGTTATTTTTGTTATGAATTAAAATGACAGGTTTACAGTAATATAACTGAGTAGGACAAAAGCAAATAGAAAAATAAAGCCCTGTATGATTATATTTATAGAAAATGTTTCCAAGTCAACACATTAGTTGTTTAAAACTGTCCAAACTTCATATTTTCAGCTCAATTTACAGCATGAAAGACTGTATAAGTTGTATATTAATAAAGGAACAGTCATTAGGTTAGGTTTAATTAAAAAAAGGCAGTTGTATTGCGGCATATTTCCCTTTCTCTTGGTATTCTCTAGAAAAATGATAAAGATTTAATCCAATTAGCTCGGCACTGTTTCACCAGACCGCAGAAGGGAATAGACTCTAATTGGGCCGAAGACAATTAGCTGAATTAATTCCAACAGAAGTCAGAGAATATTGCCAGACTTAAACAATATTCTCTCTGCCATCCTCAAAAGATGTTCTTTCATTTCATTTTATTCAAATAAGATGATATGAGCTTTGTTAAGCAGCAGTGTAACTATGGCTCATCTCTTGTAAAGCAACTGCTTCAAACATATTTATTCATGTTGATGTGTTTTACATTTCTATTGTAAAATAATTTTCTTTGTAAGCTGTCTTGATTAGAAAAAGGATAAGACCCATGTAGAGTGATAGAACATATATATATATATATATATATATATATATATATATATATATATATATATATATATATATATATATATATTGTGTGTGTGTGTGTGTGTGTGTGTCTGTGTGTGTTTACTCATTTTTATGAGAATACCCGCCATGAGTACCTTACCTTACCAGTACATATGCATTTTATTATTTTATAAAGCAGACATAGATGTGTAACCTTTTTGGACCCCAGAAAGTGGAAAGTGCATAGTAACACAAACATTTTCAGCATTTATTGTGCGATTCTTATTTTTTACATTTTGTTGCCAACATACATATTGCTTTTTTTGATTTATGACTTTGTCTGTATTTAAGTGTAGCTTCACATCTTAGATAATGTGGTTAAACAGCTAATTGAGACCTTGTGATTTCGTGGCAGCAAAGAAAAAGAAGAAAGTTAATAATATTTCATGGGACTGTAACCTTTAAAGCAGAAGTGACGCGCTGAATAATGTGTCTTTTGGTTGCTTTTGATTTTGGGTGAAAAGTGGTTGCACAATCTGAAATTCAAGTAGTTTGGCTCTCACAGCCATCCTTGAAGAAGCTGACATCCAACTTGACTGGCATGGTTGTTCGCCGACCCGCCCTTTTCTTCACTGGTTTCATCAGGTGTGATGTAGACGTCCTAGTTATTTTTATAACTAGTTTAGATAAAAAGGTTAAAAAAACATCAGAGGCTCATTTTCTACTGCCACTGCATGCTCAGCTAAGAATTACTTCAGAAAGAACTGGCGTAAACCAGTCTATTATCACATTCTTCCACTGAGCAACCATCAGTTGGAAAGCAGTGCTGAGACGCAGTGATCCACCTGTAGTTCTGCGAGAGGCTGCAGACATGGCTTTAATTTTTGTGAAAATCAGAAGGGAGGCTTTGATGAGTGTGGGAAGTTTGTCTGCTGTGCTACAAACCGGCTGAACCCAGACACTGTGTCATCGGTGCTCAATGTTAGTGGGTACAGTGACGGGAATCTGGACAGACCAGTCTTTGTTGAGGTGACAGATGCTGCTCTCTGCCGCAGAGACAGGGTACGTGAATAAGCTCACCAGGCAGAGGAGCAAGAGGTAAATGTACTCCTACCTGTCTAGTTTAATTGATTAGGCCTCGGGGACAGATTTAAATAGAGGCGACGTGGGCGGCTACCCTGGGGGCAACTTGACTGGGGCAACGCAAGCTTACAAAGAGAAACACAGCCATACAAACATTTTCTCTTATCGCTACTTTGCACATCACATTGGTTATGTCTTTGTATTGACATTTTGTGGGGCGAAGAGTAGATTTCCTTATGGCCTATTTGTTAGATAACTAGCTATCGCTTAGCTGATGTCTGAGCGTGAGAGCCATCAAGACTGCCTGTCAGACGGCAGTCAAACTCGGAGGAGTGACATGAGGCGGGCGTGACAGGTAATGCATCAATAGTAGAGTGTAAAACCAGTAACTAGTCCGATCAGAAACAAAAAGTTTAAAATCAAAACAGATCTGGATCTCTGCATCCCAGCTCAGTGTTGGAAGAGATTTCCATCCACGTTACACCACTGTGATCAAGTATCACAGATCCATCCTTGCTCACTGGATGTGGGCGTAGGAGTGAAATCAGCTGAAAAATTCCTTGGAAAGAAAATATTTTTTGCAGATTGACAATATAGTGCCTTTCCCTCTGCACATGTACATGTTTATTGTTTTATTAACTGCAATCGTGACCAGCTATTTAAAACTACTGCTTCCAGCCATTCCTGTGACCGCGTGAAGATAGCTGCTTGCTAAAATTAAAATAAATAAAATATCCCAAAATAATCTTGAAACAGCAAGAGGTTGAGAAGAAATAAGTGCAGTCCTGTTACAAAAATGATGACTATGTGTTTGGCTGCTGAGATATCTACCGAGTCAGCGTGCTAAAAAACTACCAATGTTGTAATACCGGTTTCGGCCTTATGTGGTGGTAGCGAGCAACATAGCGGCCACAGTACATGATGTACACAAGAAGTTGCACAGGCTGTTGACGTATTTGATGGTGCCGTCAGTCATGTGCCCCTGAGTTACCAAGACCATAACCACCCACTACAAGGAAAAGGCCTTGTTTAGAAGCAACAACAACAACAACAAAAAAACACTAAAAAAAAACAGGTACGAACAGGGAGAAAACCAGAGTAAATATCGGGAGTGTTGTCCCCACTGGAGATGGCTCATGGAGAGCAAAGAAATAAAGTTTGATGTTGAACTTTCAATGATTCTTTTAGACCGGTAAGCAAAGCCCTGCTGATAAGACAAGTGTAACTGAGAAAAATGATTGCTCTCTGAGTTAGTGGTTTTAATTTCTTGACTGTAGATTCTTTGTTTGGATTCTCAGATTTTTGCTTTTGGTTTTTTTTAACACTTTTGGCCTGAATTGACGCTCCTTTCTTGTGCGAGGGTAGACCAACTCACTTTGCACACTTATACAGTCCCCATTTTGACTGGAGTGCTGAGTATGAATATAATGTTTGCCTTCACATTACACATTACACCTTTTGAAGCAAAAGCTTTGTAAAGCCTTATGTTTGTGAGCTTTTTTATTTATATCTTGACTATCCATTGACGCTGTAAGGCCGCATTTATTTCAGTGCTCCACTTCCACTTTGAAGTCAGACTGAGAGGGAGGCACGTTCTTGTTCTAGCAGCCTAACACTTCCTCCTCCACCTGATCAACCGCTACAGGTAGATATAGCAAAGGAAAAGAAAATAGATGACGGGTCAAGGAAGAGAGGAGGCTTACGGGAGGCCCTTGGTTGGATTAACGATCAATAGAGATGAAGAAATGACGTTCCCAGCAGACAGGTTTACCTTCCCCCTTTTACTTCTCTAAACAAATGCATTTCAAACACGCTCAGGGAGCACCCTTGCTAACAATGACAAACGACAGCACATAGAGTTTTCTCTCTCTATTAACATAAAGTAATATAAACCGAAGGACACTAGTCTATAGAGAGAGTTAGGGGCTAATGTTCCATATCAGATGTGGACAATGTCAGGACTGAATACAGATTAGGCTGTGTCCTTCTCTCCCCGGGGGAATTAAGGGGTTGACACCATTCTTGCTGCCAAGTGTATTATTATAACATGTTGGTGCCAGGCCTGTCTTCCCTCGACTATTAACCCCACTGTCTCCAAAGCACGTTCCCACTGTCCCTCAGAACCATAGCACAAGATAACCTTTTTCACCGTTTCTGGCCATTGTACTTTACCACTTTTAGCCCATTTTAAACTCATTGATAAAGCTACTTTCAGGCCCCGGCACTGAATGTATTTTATACCGGTCTATGCAAACCAGTTTATTCATTGCTATTCATCAATGCAAAGCCTTCAGTGCATGAAGGTTGTCAAAGTTTGATGAGTGTTGAGTGCAGAACGACTGAACTCGTGCTCTTGCAGAGAGCAGTGGGAGTAGTAGAGCAGTGTTCTCTTTTTGCTGATGATAGATTGCTGTCCATTTTCGCTATTGGTAAGGCTCATTATTCATGGAGTATCAGGTGGGCGGAAAGATTATCGGAATAACGATTCAACTCTTCAAAAAGGAAGTTGAATATGTCCTATTGCGGTTCTGTGGGTGTTTTTAACCCGAGAATTTGCCAGCGGAACACCTTTTCGCATGTGAGTTGGCTGTGTGTGTGTGTGTGTGTGTGTGTGTGTGTGTGTGTGTGTGTGTGTGTGTGTGTGTGTGTGTGTGTGTATATATGCATTTTCTTTTACTTAGTTATTGTATTGTTCTATTATCTTCTGTGAATTATTTTATTTTTTTTGTGCATATTTCCTAACACATTTTAATAATCTGTCATTCATTTGTTCTTTTTTATCACACTGATTAAAGTTTTAGTGCACACATGTTTGTGTAGGTCTCTGTGTGTGTGTGTGGGTGTGTCCAGCCGTGTGTACAGTATATCTTTGTGCATGTGTTTTATGTAAAGCCACCTCAGCTGACAGTAGACACAAATCCATGGTGGACTTTATTTAAATTGAATAAAACATTTGTCTTACCCTTCAGGAGTAAGACAAATATTAAAAAAAAAAAAAAAAAAAAAAAAAAAAAATATATATATATATATATATATATATATGTATATGGCAAAAATAAATACTTTCCAAGAAAAGAATATTAGAATTCTGCTTACTATTGTTACAGATTAACTGCCACGGTGTTATTACTGTTTATGACCCATACTTAAAAACACTGAAAGAAAAAAAAAAATCCAAAGCATATTGTAATTTTTAAGACGTTTTTTTTTCTTCCCCTGTGCGTACAACATCACTAGGACCTATCTAATTCCTTCCATCAGTAGTCACATGTTTCATATTGTACCTCCTCTTAAGATCTACTCTTTGTTATTTTTACTGTTTTTGAGAAATACTGTGGCCTCACACAGGAGTCAGTGCGGCTTCTGTTAGCACTTCTGTGTTAAGGCACCGTAATTGCCACCACACATGGAAACATATTACACTGGATGATGAGATGCTAGTACTGGAAAATTCCACGCAATAATGCCTGTGGGTGTCGGTGCCATGTGAGCGATAATATGTGGGCAGAGGCTTATTTTCTCTTTAATATGGGCATGCCCACACTGGCACCCACAGAGCCCCCGTTTGAGTTCAGTAATGAAAGAAAAAGGCCGTCATGGAGGCTGGGGTTTGAGGTGCTGTTAAAGTCTTTGAGGTTTTCTCCCCGTGGGCCTCTGTCTGCTGCCCTGAATAAGAGGGGCTTTGTAAGATCAGCGACGGAGGGTTTGGTGAAGCTTGTTGAACAGGCCTTCCTCTGGTGGGTTCTCTGCAGGCTCAGTCCTGCACATAACTAGCCCATGTCACGTCCCATCTCACATAGTCAGGCACAGAGAAAGAAAGACACGCACAGGCAGACTCAGACACCTAATATTATTCAGTTTGAGATACATGATACAATTCAAAACAGCGGTGATGTTTTTCGAGATGCATCAGACTTACAAAGGGGATTTTTGTGAGTTTTTTTTCAGCTTGACCAGCACTTAACAAAATTAGTTTCATATGTGCATATAAAGGTCAGCACATTTTATAATCCTATTCAAAAGGCGTGTGCTGCTAGGATAAAAGTGTAATTAAAAAACACATTGCAACGGTTTGCAAATCTCATAAACACTCATTTTATTCACAATAGAACATAGAAAACATAAGTTTAAGCTCAGTAAACGTACCACCTTAAAAAAGGGAAGGTAATTCTGAATTTGTGCCAGAAACGCCTTTTCAAAAAGGTTCAGACAGAAATGTTCGCCAATTTATGCAATTTCACATTTTGCTTTATATGACCACAGAACAATTTTCAACTGTGCCTTAGTTCATTTCAAATTAACTTGGGTCCGAGACTGAGGCAGCATTTCAAGATCATGTTCACATATAACTTCTTTGCATGATAAAACTTTAAAGCTGCATTTGTGGGAGGGGCAGCAAACTGTACTTTTTAACCAGTGATTTCTGGAAGTCTTCATGAGCCAAAGCAGTGATTTCTATTACAGAATCATGGCTGTTTTTGATGCAGGGACACCTTAAAGATTCTTAAAGGTCACAGGCACCTAGTGTTGATTTTCACCCTTGTCCTGTGCACACAGACATTTTTCCAGATTCTCTGACTCTTTTGATCTCTCTATGTACAGCAGATTACAACATATTCAAAGCCTTTTCATTTTCATAGTAAGACACATGAAACTGAATTTCACAATTTTACAGACTGGTGAACCTTTGCCTATCGATGCCTCCGTTAGATTGTACCTCTCTAGAAGCTGCCTTTTCTAAGGAGCCCAACTTTTTGAAATGTGTTTCTGTCATCAAATTCAAAATTCGAAATTACAGCAATTCATATTTTTTCATGAAAAGGTAAAATGTCTCACTTTCAACATTTGATGTTTTCTATATTCTATTGTGAAAATTAAAATTAAACAGGTTTACGAAATTTGCAAGTCTTTGCACACTGTTTTTAGTTCATATTTAGTTTAAATGTATATCCAGTGTCCCAACTTCTTTGGAATCGAGGTCGTATATATCAGAGTGAAACTCAAGCCACGATGTTCTGTGAATTTTTCATGGACTTGAGAGACATGATTATATTACGGCACACGTCTGGGAACAGACACAAGAACATTTCTGCAGCATTTAATAAACCTAAAACACAGCAAACCCTCCTTACTTCAAAATGAAAAAAACAAAACAAAACAGTTTTCAGCCACCCAACAGGCCTCGTGGGTCTGGCTGCTTGGACAAACTATGGAGTTGTGGGTTAAGGGCATTTGGTTAAGCTGGTAAGCAATAACAGTATAAAAGAATTCCGAGCGTTCCAGGTCTCAAGGCCGGTAAAGGCTGTACAGTACTACAAGACAGCAAACCAAAGCATACTGTCAAGAAAACACAGGAGTGGCTACAGATAAAAATTCATTGAAGTCCCGGAGTGACCCCGGCACAGTCAGACCTGAACCCATTACACATCTCTTGGAATACCTTTGAGGTTTTCTGGCGGTGGGGATGGGCTGTGCTCTGGTGGCCCCTGTTCAACCTGACTGAGCTTGAACACTTCTTCCAAGAAGAATGTGAGGCATCCTCAAAGAAAAGTGTACCAAGCCGGGAGGATCCGTCCCAAGAAGAATCGAGCCTTCTGCTGCCGCCACAAATACTCCAGTTAATCTTCTCAATAATAATATAAAACTCTAAATGAGAAAAAAAATGGGATGACATGATACATGAATAATAAATAATAATAAAAAAAGATTGTTACATTTACTTTTAATTTTGGTTCTTTGCAGACCAAGATATGAAAAGACTTTCATGTTTGTTTTTTTTTTCATAACTTTTTTTCATATTTTAATACGTGTCTATCTGTTTTTTGTTTTTTTTTTTGCATCTCAGACCAGCAGCACATTCAAAAAATATTTCCTGGGGTAATTAAATATCAGATCATGGTGAAAGCAAGAAAATAATGCTGTTATTTTCACATATTTATTTCCTCACAGAGCAATTGGGAGGAAAAGTCAAATTTCTCCTCTTACAGTAAATCATATCATTAAAAAAATTCTGCACTTGGAGGAATTTAACAGCATTCCCCATGAACCCTCAGAGGGCACTGCATCCAGAGCTGTCCTTCATCAATAGCTGATATATTGCTGTAAGAAACATTTGTCAGGCACTATAATATGCAGCTACATGCACAAATACCTCTTAAAATGCTATTTTAAAAGAGGAGGTGTTGGGTCTGGATCACCATTGAGAACATACCGTATGCCGCCTTCAAAATGCTATTTTTTTTTCCAGGGATGTCCAATGCACCAGCAACAGCCATCCCTGGAAAAAACAAAAAAGAGTTCCTTTGTGGAAAAGACACTTGAATAGATTTTTTCTTCATGACTATTGCAGAGTCAACACATAAAGCAGAAAGAAAAACAAGCTTTTCCTTCTTATAGCTGTTTGGGTTTTACTTTCATACTCTTATGTCTTTGATGGGTCTTTAACTCTTATTTAAACATTCACGCTAAACCTGGTATTGACTGGACTCCGCAATGACCTTCACATTTCTTCTTCCCAATCAAGCCATGGCTTATTGACCCGTCTGTATCCCCTCTTGACCAATCAAAGGTGCTTGTGAGCAGCCAGCAGGAAGATGTCAGCATTCCTCTCCCCTCCTGGAAGGAAGTCAGTCTCCTTGTTCCCATCTTTTCCTTTTTCCTTCCCCTGACAAATGACAAACATTAATATGGCTGCCATTCTGCGAAACACGCCCTTCTCCGTCACCTCCACATCCCATGTGAGCAAGAGATCTTTCTGGGCATGTCATTCTTCATGTCCCCTCTGTCTCAAACTCCCCACCCTTGACCGCTCAATGCCCCCCCCCCCCCCCCCCCCCCCCCCCCCCCCCCCCCCCCCCCCCGCACAGCAGGAGCATGTCAGCCATATGTCTCATTCTTTCATTTATATAATTTTTTTCTTGGCAGTCTGTTGTGTCCTCTGAGCACCTATAAATCAGGATTCATCGGGATCTGGTAAAATCCTCTGTGCTACTAAATGGGGAGTTGTTAGTTATAGTTATTGGTTTTTGGTTAAAAGTAGAATTTGGAAATCTAAGCATACACATGCACAGTACATCAGCACTGTCAAAGTAGGGTGCCAATAGATGTCAATGTAAATAAATGGAGAGTACAAATTTAAATCATTTCAAACAATCTGGTGGCTGCAGTCCATCCTGACTCTGGCAGAGTACGGTTACAGTGTCACATCCGTCAGCTTTTTATAAACACTGAATAGTGCTGTGTCAAACACAGTGTTTTATTAGGAGCGGTGGAGTTCTCGCCATTCCATCTGATGGTCAGCTATAAATGTAGAGAGAGGATGTGATGGCCTGTGGAGGTGCTTTATGTGTGTATGTGGCTGTGTGAGTGCTTAGCGGGCAGTAGAGGGGCCTGGGCCAGTGCCATGCCCCCTACAGTAGTTTATCTTGGGCTTGAACATGCCCCCCTTTGGCGGGGTCGATCCTCGGGGCGCCCTGCCCCAGCACAGCTCCATTAGTGGGTGTGCTAACCTTGCAACAATGCTGTGACACTCTCGTTTTTCATCAGGCCCTGCTTTCTCTCTCCCTTCAGCTCAGCCCTGGGGTTTTCCAGATGAGACAGAGGTGAGAGGAGCTCTCAGGTCCAGCTAGAACAGACATCCATATGCCATGCCACTCAAAGGAAAATCTACTTGTCATGTTTGCAGAGCACGTGATCCATATATTACACTGATTTCTTAGGATTCAAGCATGTTTCTTTCATTTAAAAATGAATTATATAATTAATAAAGAAAAAAAAAAAAGCCTGTCTGTATTCATGAGCAGGGAGTGTCATTGAATCTGGATAAAAGAGCAGTTCAACCTTTCCATGTAAGCTGAGATTAAAAAAAAAGAAGTCTTCATCCTCTCATAAAAGAAGAATAAAAACAGCCGTGCTCCTCGTTGTCAAGAGCATCTTTTCAAGTGTTACAAAATGCTTCTTGTGTGCTCATCTTCCTCTTTCCTATTTTTTTTCTCTCTTCTGCCGCCTCTCCACTCATTTTTAGTTAGACGTGAGTTCTTCATGTTTCATCTTTAGATGAGGAGTGGTTAGGTTTAAACGAGGAAGCCTTTTGTTTGTTCCTTCTGAGAACAGATAGATACCCTGGTGGTTAAGGGTGAATATGCAGTGGGAAAATAATAATTAAAAACCAGAGGTAAGTTTACATTTTATAACTGAGTGCAGCTGGCGTTCCTGTAAAGGAAATGCGGATGACATGTCCTGTAAAAGTGACTTAAGACGAGATCTCTGATCTGCATCGGTCACGTCGTCACTCTGGAAATCTGTCAGCGCCGCGCTGTCTCGCGGCCCTGTTTTCCATTCATGCAGATCGCACTTCATGAATACATTTATCCAGAATGACCTTAATGGCCTATTTTCATGTGAATGTAAAAGGCCGAAAGTGTTTTAACCCTGAGGTTAAATAAAGCCTAGGGCATCAAGACAGATACGTGCTTTGAGATGAATATGAGACTTTTTTAAAGCCAGCGAACGCCTCATCAGTTTTCCTTGTTTTTCATCTTTTCTTGATGGCCTTCTTCCTTTCACAGGACTGTATTTCAGTAATTTGCATCTGTAAAATCTGTGATAACCTTGAATCACTGAGGAACTTTGACCCACGGTGTCCTTTGAAATATTAGAAATCTGTCACCGTGTCAAGGTTTGTGCTCAGCATTCCACAAGTGGGAAACAGATGTGAGGGCAGCTTTGGACAAGAAGCAGTGAATTTTGTGCCGCCGTACGAGGAAGTAAGACTTGCATCAAAGCTCTGCATATCCTACAGTTATCCGGGTAGCCACACAGGAATCCGTTCTCTTCTTTGTCAATGTCATCTCGCATGCTGCTGTTGTATAAGCGGAAAAGCCTCCTCTTCTTGGCAAGTGTTTTGCAGCAATGTTCCCTCCATCTCTGGACATAATCAATCAATGCAAAGCTTTTGAAGGCAGTACGACTAGAAAAAGCAACGTCGCCTGCTTCCTAACACGGGCAGATGATTAAATGGATGTAATGTATATTCCTGCCCATTTTGGCCTCACTGTAAGTTATGTTGCATATCTATTCATCGTAGACACCACTTTGATACATCACATGCGCTGCTGATGGATATCCGTGCCCTTCCTCTGCTGCCCTGGACACACAGTTATTGTATCCTTTTACAGAAGTGGAGTGATGAGTTCATGGATCTATATAGTGGCACATGCTCAATAGGAGAAACTGCGAGGGGGGGTTAAAAGAAGCTGAATTGCAGCACACTATACCCACCACACTGTAAAGTGAAGAAAGGATGAAAAGACATGAATAACATGACAAATCAAAGTGCTCTGAAATGGCAAAATCTCAGAGGAATTACATGGTTGTTATAGTCCTTTACTGGAGCAGGGTGAATGAATTAGTTTCTTTTTTCCGCCACTCAGGATTGTCTGTGATAAAACATTCAATCAGAAGTAGCCGTGGGTGATACTATTTTAGCGCTGGGTGCAGTATTCTCCTGCGCTCTTCTTTCTAGGGAATTTAGCCTGATTTATGGCGAAGCCCGGGCTACATGAGTGAGGTTTTTCCTGCTGGAACATTTTATCCACGCACAGCTATAATGAAATTCTTCAGCACATGATTCAAATTTTGCTATTGACATGATAAAAGAACTAATTAGAGCTGTACACATACTGTGCAGTTGTGTGATATCGAAAAATGCACCTGCATTAATCTCCATGGCTTTAAAAAAAAAAAAAAAAAAAAAATTACATTAGACATTTAAATGGAGAAAAGAATTACTTGACAATTTACGTTGCTGCTACAGATAGATGAATAGCATAAGAAAAAAAAGAAAAAAGTATGACCTGCACTCAGAAGAGGGATTTGTACAAGTGAAAAGAACGGGGCTTAGAAGAAGGCTCAGCTGAGGATCTGCCAACCATGCTGTTAACAATAAAATGATTAGATTTGCTGAAAACACTCAGATCTCTTTGAATCCTACATTAGATTCCTGTCTCCGTATGCACTGTTTGAATGGAAGACAGGAGAACCGCCCTCATCAGCTGCAAATGCAGATGTAAGCTCCTTAATAAGGAGGCTTAGGGACTGATAATAGAGGGCCACACAATGAATTAGCTCCTGATTATTTGCTATCATGGCAATGTAATCTTTTGTAAGCCACTTTTTTTTTTTTTTTTTTTTTTTTCGCCCCCTCTAACCCAGTGCTGAACCTTGCTTATTCGCATTCTGATAGTCTGACCTGGCTCACTGCGGTCCAGCCTGAGGGCATTACCTGAGCTGTATACGTGGGAAAGGAAACAGAAAGAGTAAGAAATCCTGCTCTTCTTATAGATAAAGTGAACTGGAACATATCTGCTGCCACCCCATGCCATTCCCACGTGGCATCGGGTGGGGGTTGAGGAGAAGGACGTGTGTGGCTGGCAGAATACCCAGTACCCAGATGACCTCAGTGTGCCCTGGAGAGTGGGATGCCTGTGTGGGCACAGGTGTGGCTGGCACTGAGCGGCTGTGTAACAGCGCACAGCGCGCCCCATGCAGTCTCACCAGCCGGTGTACCCTGGCAAGGAGCCGCGTCCTTCGCCTCTTCTGCCTTCGTGGCCACAGATGTAGAAAGTGTAATGACTTAATTCGCACAAGCTGTGTGCGATAAAATCTGCTCTAATAGTGATTAAGGTTATATGACGCACAGAATTAGCTGTGAGTACTGGTCTTGTCAGCCCTGTTTTCTCATGAAGGTGCAGTATATGACGTAAGTTTTAGCACCTAAGACAAACAACAGAAACATGAGATCCCAACATGGAGTACTTCAGAGGTACTCCAGGTAACTCCAGCTAAACACATTGAAGGAACCTACATGCACGATCGTGCACGTTATTACAAATCAAGGACCTCCCCACAATGAATCACTTTTTGTTGCAATATTAAATTCTGATTCCAGATCGGCAGTCAAACATTTTCTCCCCCCACAGCTTTCAAGCTGTTTCAGCGTAGTTAACATTTCCTGGAGGATAATATTCATCACGGCGCCACAAATTGATTAGTTTTCTTTTACAGGGATACACCCTCCGTTCTTGTGTGTGTGCGCGTGTGTGTGTGTGTGTGTGTGTGTGTGTGTGTGTGTGTGTGTGTGTGTGTGTGTGTGTGTGTTGACAAAGACCATATCAAAGCGGGACAGCCATTAAACAACAGTAGTCTGAGTATTGTACATCAGAGAATTTAAAATCTCCACAAGGGGTTAACTCTTTGCTAAAGATACTCCTCACATCTAAAACTTCAAGGACACCCTTTAATTTAAAGATCTGCTATAAATGATTAATTCAGTATTGATGAATATTTAATATTTGTTAATAAATTATTATGTATGCCATTAAGGACTACAAGTATCGGCGTAAGGACTGTAAGCACTTTGGATGGCTGACTCTTCTAAGCATGTGTACCTTCCCTGTGCGTATGTGTGTGGTTGTGTGTCCGTGTGTGCACCATGGGAATTGTCTTGCTCGGGTTGTGTTTTGACATTTGATTTATGTTAGTGTGAAACCATTTTCATGCAGGCCATTATGCAATCTATAAAAGCCAACGTGTGGTTTTCATTGAGCACGGGGACCTGCAGCCGCATCACTGGCATACCAAGTGGCTCTTCTTCGCAAATTTCATTACACTATAGACACTGCTGCAGCTCTGACCATAAGCTAAAGGTGCCATTGGCTAATGAAGGGGGAGGCTGTGAGCCGTGTGCTGGCACCATTGTTGTGGAGTGTGCTATAAATATGAGTGCTTTTTTTTTTTTCTGAGAAAAATGGAAGTAGACGGACAATGTTGCTTTGTCCAAGATGTGACTGTACTTGACGGACTTGTAAAAAATAAAAATATTAATAATATCCATCTGCATGAATTAAGGTGGGGAAGGCAAACCAATGAGTAAAAAGGGCGGATAATTAGATTGTGTGCCCAGCGGATATTAAATGAATAAATAAGAGGAAAAGAGAAAAAAAAAAAAAAAAAAACAACAACTGTCATTATTGTCGCGACCCGCTGATGAAAATCACTTTGGCTTCATTAAGAGATTTGCAGTTCAAAGAAAAGAAGTTACAGGTTAATTTAAATTAACATGAAAATATTTTTAAAAAGGCTTCATGAATGTTTATTTCAAAAGCTATGCACATTTGATCATTAAGATGCTCAATGTTCTGCTGAATGGGATTCAACTGTCCATGATAACAAAATCAAGGGATAACAAAAGTGGCCAATTCCCTTCTTTTAGAAGTATGCAGATTGTCAGCTGTAAGATTGTCCAGGAAACTTTTCCCAGCAATCCCTAAAGTATGACCGTTTTTTTTCTCATTACTTTAGCCATGATTTCTCTCCTCCTTTCTTTCTTTGCTGTTTCTGCTTCCATCCTCTGTTTTTCTTTGTCATATGCTGTGCATGCTTTTCTCCACTTAAAGGGAAAACATTTATCTTAATTTTTCAATTTCGTTGCCATAAATGGGATTGGCCTTCTTTAATTTTCACATTTTTTTTAATTGGTCCTGTTTTAATCTGATCTCTTCTACATTTAAGCATATTCTATTTTGTTAAACGACACCAGTAACTTGGCATTAGTATGAGATGTTCGACTTTGATTATGTGAGGGCATCATTCCAGTGGAGCACCATTGTGATGCTTGAATAATACCACTCCTCCAAAGTGCATCTTAATATCATACTCGACTCCTTTAAATCAGTTTAAAGTTGCCTATACGAGCAGCAGGCCTTTCATCTACACTCCAATCCCCGCATGATACTGAAAAGAGATGCCTTTTACATTGGGAGGCAATGCAATGACAATTACATTATGGTGGCTGCACTTTGGCCATCCGTGCATCTGCTCTGACCCCAATGATTGGTTAAGCTCCAACTATGTGGCTCAGCTGGGAGACGGAGGTGGTGCTCATGGCAGCTTCATTGTTCGGCGAAGAACTTTTTTAAGTGCAGCTGGTGTTGCCCCTGATGTGATTTGGCCTTTCTCTTCTTCTCTTCGGATGATAAAAAGGTTTCCTTTAGAGGCTGACTGGAGTGGCTCGCAGGTCTGCCGTGGGATGAAAGTTAATGGAAAGAGTGTGGTGTGAACACATAAAGGAGCGGTTACCCGCTGAAGCTCCTTGTCAGGTCTGACTTCACTGCAGGTAGAGTTATGATCTTTGTTTTGAGCAGAGAAGAAGTCATTGAGAAAGCTTCCCAAAGAAATAAAACAGAAAGAGGAGTTTTATGTATATGTGTCTGTATGTGTGTATATAGATATTAGCCTAGTGTGCACGTTTGTTTTAAAGTGAGTGTTCTTATCTATAGTAGACTTTGTCTGTTTTTTAGGCCGGTATATCGGATGAGGAGAAAGACGGCGTCATCTATGATGCTCTACTTTTACGTACTTTAACACAGGCCTCCGCTCTAGCTATGCCACAAGATCAAGATAAGAGGGGTTTCTCTCAACCGACCATTTCTGTCTGGTTACCTTTCCTCCAACACTTTCGGAGCGTAGTCTTGCTGTGGTTAGCCAAACAGAAAAGGTCCCTTACACAGATTCAAATAAGCCATGTATAACCGACTGCACCACCTAAGTTGTTGAATATTGTTTCTTACTCAGCCCATGAGGCTTGCTTAGATTGGCTAAGCATCTGTGTGTGGTGCTATTTTGTATCTGGTGCAGGCTGTTCTTCCCTTCCTGTCAAATATACAAGCCGAACACATACAGGCCTGCTGTCAGAGAGTATTTTCCGGCAGCCAAAGAGGTTTTAAGAAAGAGAGACAGAAGCCTCCCAGCATTCAGCCGGTCTGCTCCACACCTCTCAGAGCTCTGTGGTATGTGGGAGAGAAGCTGTCTGACAAGACCACCTCTCTTGCCAGACTCAGAGAGAAGGTGGGGGAGGATGAAAGGAGAGGAGGGGAAAGACAGGAGGAGACAGAGAGAAAGAGAGAGAAAGGGCCTAGAGACTCTTTCCCTAATCTTTATGTATTAACAAAAACAACATATTCACTCAAGCTTGCCAAAGCTTTCACAGACTCCTGAAGGAGGAGATTCTTGGACAGGATTTGTTTATCTATCTGAGAGATTGTGTGTATGTGTGTGCATGTGTCAGTGCAGCATGGCTTTGTATTGGTTTAAGTGTGTCTTAGTTGTCTAGCTATGAAAATGCATGGGCTGTGTCCAGGCAGTTGAGTTTTACACTGTAATTGGTTCATGTTTTTGAACTCTTTCCTCTGTGAATGGCATCTAGGTAACAACAATGTATGAATTTTTCATCAGTGGGAGCAGCCGCGGCTCCTCGCTCCTATCTGGGCAGATCTGTGTTTGTCGCAACAAAACTTGAGGTGACATCGCTTCTCCATTTGGGTTTCAACAGTGTGTTCGTGCGTGAGTATTCATTAGCAACCAAATTTGCATCAGGTTGCCTTCTAGGAAGCGTTGGCGCACCTCATCTTTATACGTACGGTAGGCAGAGCACCACAGTGTTCCTCCAAATCATTCTTTCTCTAATTTACAGTCTGGCTACCAGCTACTCCATTCACAAAAGACATTTGCCTTAAACTCGACTTAAGGTCTTCCGATTCTTTATCTTTTTCTTTCTTGCTATGATTTCATCTAAATCTTTTTCTGCCCAATTGCACTCCTTTATTCCCCTCATTTTCCCCCCTTTTCCTTGTCTGTCTGTCTCTGGCTGTGATGATTCTCTGGGGCTCCTCATGTTATCCAGTCAGTTGATAGTGTATGCCTCCATGCATCACAGCTCCTAAGCTGTGATTGAAACATCAGACAAGGAGGATGGGGCCCTAGAGATGCTCCCGGCTTGACACCACCTCTCAGCGCCAAGTTTTATCATACTCAGAGCCTGACTCCCACACACATCAGGTATGCTCCATAGCACTGATGTATATTAATCAATGACAATATGATTACCTCTGAATGGGTCGTATACATTATTTAAAGCAATGTCCCCTGGCTTACATTGCGTCTACCTTTCAAATTAAACTCAGAGTCAATAATTAATGTTGAGATTAACTCAGAGCGTGTTCAGGGGGCAGGTGCTGAGAGCACATGGACACACAGAAGTGTGTGCTGTGTGTGTGTGTGAGAGAGAGAGAGGGAGCACGCCCAAGCTTGTGTGCTATTGACATGGAACCAGTCAAGTGGAGGAGTGATCATGATCCTGGCCACATTCCTTGAGGGATCATCTCCAACAGCATCAAGCAGAGACCGTAAACTTGTCCATTTTTGTTTGGAGAGACAGTCTTTCCTCCTTCCCGGAGATGTGCGGATGTCAGTAACGCAAACCACGGAGCTGATGATGAGGTTTTATTTTTCTCATGGTGACATAGGCTGAAGGGTTGTTTCCATCTCTCGAGGGTGGGGGTAGGGGGTGGGAGGGGGGTCATATTGTCTGCGCAGGAGCCTGGGCATTCTCACACGTGGATGTACTCTGCACGGTTCAAGGCCCCTGAAAATCTGTCTGGGTGATAAGCTGCCAGCACAGAGGGGAGCAACAGCAGATAGGGCTTTTAAAGCAGTTCAGCTCAACTGGAGGGCTTCTGTCTGCCTGCCAAGAGCCTGATTACTCAATCCAGCTTTTCTGTGGCTCACAATCTGCCCAAAGAGTTCCCAAGGTTGGGCCTCACAGCTACCTGTCAATACCTGATACTGGCGTAAATAGTGCTGCTTCACAAAATAAGGTACACGGAGGGTTACAGGAAGTGTAATCTCATGTACCAGCACCCTTGGCTCCAAACAACCTCGCACCCAGCAGCTAAACAGAAAAGGCTGCAAGGTTGTTGTCTTCGGTAAAGCCGGTAAACTTTCAATACTGACACTCACATCTTACGTCTGTGAAAATAACAGCAGTTAGTCAACTCGGAAACCTCCAGCAGGAACTCTCCCTGGAAAGAAAAGCCCGCGATGACGGTCCAGTGGGTGTCGTTTGGAATCAAATGAATAACCAAACTTTGGAACAGGAAATCTTGCTGCGCCGTGTGTTCTCTCAGGAATTTCTCCAAGCTTTTGCAGCTGGGAAGAACAGTGTGGCTTTACTCATGACGGTATAACTGGTTTGCAAACCAGAAGGCATAAGAAAACGCCTAAAAGAAACAACAACAAATACGATAACTCGTGGAATCTGATTTGAATTCCGCCATTCGAGGTGATGGGGAAAAAAAGGAACGAAATGTGAGAAAAGCGCTGAGTAACTGAATCGTTTGCAGTCTGTTACATAGAAGAAGTCAACATAAATAGCACGAATCTTTTGAGAGAACATGTAATCATTCATAATTGTTTCATTACCTGCACAATTATAGTGCTCAGTGCAGTAATTTGAGTAATTTGAGTCTGGCTCATGGAGATACAGCTTATATAAAACAAAAACGCTCCTCAAGTAAATGACTTCATTTTCCACAGGCCTTGACCCTAGTTAAGGCTTTTGTGGTGTACGTTTTTAGAAAATGTTCTTTTTTTAAAAAATTATTTCTATACAAAGTGGAAATCAAAATATCTTCACAAACCCCCTTTTCCTAACCCCATCCATTCTCTCTCACTCACCGTAAACGTACCAAACCATAATACGCACAATTGTGATCATCTCTCAGGATGACCTCTGCTTTCAGCGCATGATTGATCATCGGGACTTCCAGGACATCTATTTTCCTGTCCAGGATAAGATACCAACTTTGAGCTCGGATGGTTAGGGCCAGGTGGAGAACGTAGTTACGACTGTTCATCCTCTTGGATGCCACACCAATCACGAGCCTGGTGTGTATATTGTTTCATAAAGGTCAGTTTCCCTCTTTAAACAACTAGAAGAAACAGGCTGAATTCGAGCCTTTACAGGATGACATGAAACATTTCACATCAAAAAATGCCAAGATGCTCAATGTGCAGCGTTTTGCACCGCCGCACACTTGTCATAATGACTCATAAGAGTGACGCTGCTATTTCCACACTTTCTTTAAATTTTCTTTCACAAAAAATAGCTGTAGTTCAAAGATTGAAGCTTCTAAGTAGGTCAGCCAACGGTATGTAAAAACACAGAAGAGCACGACTTTAATGTGGTACTTTAAAGTAAAAAATAAAGGGTCAGAACACAATTTCAAACGCAAGATGAAAACTAAAATTAAAACATCCGTCTCTCGTCTCGAAGTATCAAGAACGAAAGATGAACAATTACTGTATTACCATTTTTGTTTTTCACTGATATATTTCACACAAGAGAAACTTTAAAGTGTGCTTGCATTAGTTTTGAGTTTTGTTTTGCAACGTTTGCCAAAACTGCTTTTGGATGAGACAAATCAAACGTACGAGGGAGGTTCTATAGAACTCAAAAAGGTTACACACTGGCCTAATCTGATTGTTGACACGCTGTGTCTTAAACTCAAGTCATAACATTTTTGTTATGTTTAAAAGGAGAAAGAAAAAGAGTTAGTTTTTTTTTTTTATTTTTATTTTGATGAAACCTTAAAAGCTGTCTTACGGTTCAAGTACTTTCCTTTAAAACGAACACTTTTAGTGCAACTGCTTCTCTCTAAATACCTTTTTGTCCTCTTCTTTTTCCATCAGCCCCCTTTGACTTCATAAGTAATTCAAGAATGCAGCTCATTTCAGCACACTGCTGCATGACCTCTATAATCGATCAGTGGAAATGCGTCCTCTTCGTTTCAATGCAGGCAGCGCTCGGGCCGGGCGGAAGTCTGTAGTGGTTTACAACGATGAACGCAGCCAGTATACAGCACAATTTTCCAGGTCTCTTCCCCGCCCTGCTAACCTATTTTTTCATTCGCAAAGGTTTGCTTGTGGTAGCAAAACAGACAAACGGCACATCTATTTTTGACTTATGGGACAACAATCGTCCCATTTATTTGTGGCAGCAGATTTTTCTGTGAAGAACAGCATTTCTCACAATGAGGGGTCCTTATAAGTGCATAAGCGACGGCACTTAATCCCCTTTTTATCTTTCATTTTTATCATTTTCTCATCTTGTATCTCTTTTTTCTGTAACAGGCATCAAATGAAGACTATACAATTAAGAGGCTATCTCCTTGACTCCCTAATCTTTTGAGATACAGTCATCTTAAGACCCTCAGTTATGAAGTCATGTTTGTGCCACAGACAGTCTGAGCTGTGATTTTATTGGAGTATATCAACATTGGGACTGAGCTGATCCCTGAGCACTTCAGACCCCGTCTCTGTAATTACCTGCCTCTCACATTGTTGTGAAAGAGTTGAGGTGAGATTCCTCCTGCTCCTCCTGCACACTTTGGGGCATTATCATAAATACGGCACATTAACACTTGTTCCCAGCTTGTCAGGATATAAATTAAGTCTGCAGGTGTCCCACCGAGGTTTACCCCTGATACTAATTAAAGCATGATAATTAGGTTTGTTAAATTCGGTCCTTTCAGCCCTGATACCCCCCTTGGAATACAACAATTGCAGATCGCAGACAAGAGAAGGGCTTGGAGGATCCTCCCATAGCTAACAGACCAATGGGGGACGGATAAAGTCATTCCCTGGTGCTGGAAGGAATATGTGGGCTTGTAATTATGATTTTGCGCGTGACAATTCTCATTCATCTGACTTGAATGTAGCCTCGTTTTGTGAGGGGAACAGACAACATTTTGATGAGGTTCTTCCTCTTCATCTGGAGATAGAACTGTTCATTTACACCAGAGAAATACCCCCAGCACCCCCCCCCCCCCCTTCTGTTTCTTTTTCTTCTTCTTCTCCTTCCTGTCTCCATGACCTTGGCGGCTGGCAGGACTTATCAAGCAAGAGACAAGAACAAAGTGCCTGAGGAATAACAGAAGGTTATGGCAGCTCTTTAAAGCATTATGGAGGCTTAAACATAAGTTCTGTCTGTTGCGAGAGTGAAAACAAAGTCGGAGCAGCCAGTGATGCTCAGCTCATTAGGTGAAGCCAAGATGTGGGCAAAGGACGGTGCTCCTTTACAAAGAGGTCACTAAAGGACAAACATCTGACAATCGGACTTGGTGGCCTCCACTAGGAGCCTCGGTGTGATGGCGTCACTCCTCGAGTGGAAAGTAGTCTCATTCCAGTAGCCGCGGTACGAGCACGTGAGCTACGGTGCGTTTCAGTCCCATTGGAATTGTATGGCGCCACTTTTGAAGGAAAAAAATACAAATGATTAAATTCTCACTCTTTTTTTCCATATCCATAATGAATGAAAATAGATACTAACTAAATCGAATCTCTCAACCAGACCGCAACCACCCTAAATGAATCTCAGGAAAATATTTTTATTTCATATGATTGCAATTAAAGTAGGGCAGACAAAAGATGGACGAGGTTGTGCAAATGTGAGGGGGGTTGGTTCATCGGAGGTTATTTGTAATCACAACATGGCAACAATATAAAAGTGGACATTTTTATCTATTGTAGAGTAATTCAGAAACAAAAAAACGCACTTTTTCTTTAGGTGGATGCTGTTTCTTTCATGAAATAAACAAACTCTGACACCCAGCACTGATTAATTACCAGAAAGTTTTTATGACGTGTTATTGTTCATTGCGACTCTCCTCAGAGGTGCACATGCAGAGCGTCCCTCAACTACCTCCCACAGCAGACCTGCCAAGATGGAATGAGGGAGAGGTGAACTAAGAAGATGCGTTGAGAAAAATTAAATGGAGGAGGTGAGCGAGGGAAGAGGATGAAAGTAACAAGGGGACAGTCTTGCTGCTAAAGAGTCAGCTGGCTCAGTTGTAGAGCTGTTCATCATCCTTTCCCTGGTGAATGTGACCTGTGGACCCTCCAGTAGAGGGGTAGAGAGAATAGGAGAGAGGGAAGAGGGAGGGTGGGAGTTACAAACCCAGACAAAGATGGATAGAGTGAGTTAGAAAGAGAGGCAGCAAGATTAGAAAAAAACCCAGGAATCCTGTGTAGTCCAGATGTGAGACTGCGTGCAGGCCTCCCAGTGCAGGCCTTTGGGACAGGGCCTGTCTGGTGAAGCCTACTGACAGCACTGGGAGGACAGCTGTGCACAGGTCCTCAGCTTTGCTGCTCACACCTCAGATGTGCAACAAACAGACACCGCTCTTTGTTTACACTTTGTTGTTGTGTATGTATTGTACTTGTTTACTTGCTTTTTTTCTTTATGTGCCGTTTCTGATGATCTCCCATGACAGACTCTGCATGGTCATCATTTTCAAATTTGAGCGTCTGGCAGCTGATGGTCCTCCTGGGGTGCTACGGATGCACGCCACAATAAGCATATTTAAGAGACAATTATATTGTAGCTCTCTTGTAGAGCAACGCTGCACCTGATGTCCGGGTCTGTAATTCTGCCAGAGGTTCACAACTGTGTTCCCAAAGAAGCTGGTGAGCCGCATAAAATGTAGACATAAACATTTATAACTCATTTGAACCGTATTGATAATTTGAAATTTGAAAGACAGCGTTTTTGGTGAAAGATTATGCTCTTTTTACGATTCATGCCAATGATTCGTTTTAAAAAAGGCTGAGAAAGGCAGATGTTTACTACTACCATTCCTTTTAATAATGTTCTATGAAATTGGGATTTAAGGAGACCCACTGCTGCATCTTTAGGAGCAAAATAACTTCCCTTGCAGACTTCATATCTGAGTTTTAGCTACTCAACAGTTTAAAGATTGCTTTCTCGTATTTTCCGTGAGTTTGTTCTGTTATTTCAATGACAGCGCAGTACTGCGGGCAGGCCAGTGGAGAACCTCAGATCTGTGTTGTTTTAATGAATGTTGTGTAATTTGTTTAAGTAAAAAAAAAAATAAAGTAGCTAATCCTTTAAAGTAGATCAATTCAGTTTTTTTTTCAAGTTCTAGGTGCGTAAAAGAAGCGAATAGTAAAATAACATGTGAAAATCTAAAAATCAGGGATGAAGGATCATTTCCACATCAACTGATCTAGGTTTAAAAGTCTTATAGCAGAGGGGATAAAAGATCTGGAGTAACGTGCTGTTCTCCTAAGTGGAGCTTTAAAACGTCTTCCTGAGGGCATAAGCTGAAGGTTTGCAGCCAGGATGTGGTCACGTTGCTCAATAATACCCCGAGCTTTCTCCACAACCCTTTTGTCCCAGAGGGAGGCCCAGTCTCCCTGCTTGCACCCCAATTATTTTGGAACACACCTTCACAATATTGTTCAGCGAGTTTTAGTCTTTTACACACATGCCGTT
The DNA here is from genome assembly GCA_014839995.1 of Xenentodon cancila. NCBI lineage: Eukaryota > Metazoa > Chordata > Actinopteri > Beloniformes > Belonidae > Xenentodon > Xenentodon cancila. The sequence goes on from CM026197.1 coordinate 18,579,248, forward strand.
AAACCAACAGGTAAATGAAAAAGTTAAAAGACTTTCGATGAACGCCTGGCGGAACGAGCACGATATCTTCCTGCTTCCATTAAAAGAGTTTAGCTTCCTAAGAGGATCACCCTGAATGGCAGCATGTGTGGCTCTGAAATCTTTTTAAATCATTCAGCGTCAGCATCAAATTCAAAACTAATGTCTTTTTTCTTCAATAAAAGAGCAAAAGCTATAATAATCTAGCTGTAAGACCATCTCAGATTTCAGTCCTTGTACTCCAATACACTGCACAGTTTCAGGGGAATGTCATTTAGTGTCTTTTTTTGGTTTTTTTTTGTCCCCCACCTTAACATTGTGCAAAACATGCTCCACCTTCACGACAACCTCAGGTAACAAGAACAAGCAACTACCAAATAAAGCAGCAAGAATAACAGATTCCAAGAATAACAGAGAAGATCAAACTAAGGCTGTTGAGGCCAGGTGACCTTTGATCCAGAAAAAAGGATGTAACTCTGGATGCAAGCCCACTGTGTGGAGGTGACTGGGAAACTGCATGCAGTCACCCTCAACCTAAACGCATCTATGCAAGAATAACAACATATCTGACTTTATACACTGAAATGTTGTGTTTGATGTTAAATATGTTTAAAATCATTTGTCAAACCATTGCATTTTGTTGTGTAACACTTACTCCAACCTCTTTTTTTTTTTTTTTCTGAGGTTGTACGCAGTTGCATCCAGAGTTACATCCTTTTTTCTGGATCAAAGGTCACCTGGCCTCAACAGCCTTAGTTTGATCCCCTCTTTTTAACTCATTCTGTTGTCACCACGAACATGACAACAAGTGGGTTTAATGTCTGTTGATGACTCCTGGTGTATCTGAGACCCGTAGCTGGGTTTTCAGTCATTGATAGACTCTTGGTGACAGCAACCCAAAGAGTATCCATTATGAATGAAGCAGCGAGAAAGCGGAGTGAATAGAGTGAAACTGAAGAAGGCCAGGTAGAGTGTTTCACATCATTGAGCGCTTGACCGAGTCCAGAGTAATGTTGTACAAAGAACAATGACTGTCTACACATTCCCTTTTATGTAGTGCATGGAGAGGGAACTAACACGGTCCCTGTTGTAGAACTGCCTCCTGGGATTTTTGTTTTAATCTATTCAAAACTTAATGGTGTTATATGAGCATTAAAACTGAAAATAAATAAATAGTTCATTGTTTTCTGATGGCTAGTATACATAAATGCTTGCCCTTAGACCAAAATGTTGCCAGACTGATCCCAAATCATCTCCTGAAGCGTCCGTGGAGACTGGACCCGACATTGCCGCGTTGCAGAACCAAGCCACTAAGGGTTCACAAGCCATTCTGCTCACATACTGCCAGTCCAAAGCAAATGCGCAAAGCGTTTGCTTACGTGACACACTGGTTTTCTGAAGAGTGTTTTGAAGACTCTTCTTTTTCCCATAGAATTTCAAATACAAAAACATAAAGAATGTATTATTGTTTTCCTGAATGGCACGCTGCTGCGTTGCTCTGGAAGCCAACGGGAGCGTGCCCTCTGTATGTCAATTAAAGTTAGCTGTGCGTGCCAGCTCTTTCCAGCGACCCATGTCGGAGGAGCTGCAGAGCTGCAGAGCTGCAGAGCTGCTGGTGGACGTTTACAGCAGAATATCCCAGCTCTCATGTTGTGTTGGGGGGCGAAATTACTGCTGTATTTGGCCGACGCTGGGTTAGTATAAACCGCCACTTAATCGAGATATCAAAACGCTACACCTCATTTTATAAATGTATTTCTTTATATAAATTCACCTGATGTGGTTTAAAAAAATATAATAATAATCTCCCTCAGAGTTGTCATGGATATGAAATTAAACAATACAAACCAAAGAGTTTTTTTTGAACCAGGCTGTAAATACTGTATGTTGATTAAAAACTGCTTAAAAACAGGGGATTTTTAATTGGATATTAGTTTATGTTTATGAACTTTATTAATTACTCTAATCAACAGCAGCTGTTGCTTTTTGGAGTAAAGTTGTCTCGCTCTAGACTTTCAGGACATGTTTTTGACATTTAATAATAGAACAACAACAATTTGTTCATAGCAATGATAAGTGTCTGCTTTAAGGTAAACAGAACAATTACAAAACTAGATTTGTGTGTAACTGCGAGTTAACTATGAAAATGTTTCGATTCATCGTGATTTTGAAATGGTATGCCACCACCTAATAAGTGGCTGAATGACATCAGGAGTCCGGGATGTGCACTGCTGCAGATAAATACCCTCAATGAACCATATTATCAGCGTCTGTGCAGGACCTTGGCGGTTCCTGAGCTTTCTTCTCTTCGGACGTGATAACCTGCACCAGCCCCCTGTTGATAACTGAGGTCTAGTGGTATTCTTCCAGGACTGCAGCCCTGTAAGAGGAGGAGATGTCGCGGAACTGGGCCGCAGGCATCCTGAAGTCTGTCTTTATGGAGGGGAAACACAAGCGAGCAAACAAAGGGGTCTGCAGCCAGGAAGCCTTAATCACTGCCACTACCATTAGAGTAATGAGCCCTGATGGACGCATACTCTACTGAGAGACGAGAGTAGTCAGGGGGTGGGGGGCTTTCCTCACAGATTAGGACTGATTACCCCCCCCCCCCCCCCCCCCCCCCCCCCCAATTCTTCTTGCACTGCCACCATACTCTCAGGGGCATATTAATGAATCAACAGTGCCCTCCACCTCCTCTCCTCTGATTTCTTTCTTTCAAGGGTTTCTTTTTCTTTCTGAGAGTAGCGGAGCATTGCTTAAAGAACCACTTTGTTGTTGTAGAGGAGACTCTAGTGAGACTTGCAAATGGTAATGCCTATGAGAGGAAAAGCTTAACTTCTATCAAGAAAAGCAAAGAGAGTCAACATTAAAGATCAAACAAAACAGGAAACAGTTCCCCAATTAGATCCGATAGGGTCCCACTTCAAAACAAATATGTTGAAGATGCTATAGGTTTACCAGTAATCCTGCGAAACCATGCTTGGCTGCAGTCGTGTGTGATCATAGTGCCTTGTGAGCTATGCTGTGGCCATCACTATATGTAGATTGCCTGCTGTGTACTCTCCTGTTTATGGATCTCATAGCCCTTTACAACGCACTTCAAAAATTAATCACCCCAGAGTCCAATACAAGCCTCAAGCCTCAAGCATGCATGTGCTGAGATCCTCTGGCCAAACTCCCTCACGCTGGAAGCAGCCACCGGCGAGCACGCTACCGCAACGTTAAAGAGCGGTTCGTTAAATGATGAAGAAAAACTGTAGATCCTTCTCCTTTTATTTGAAATGAATTGCAATTAAATCACACCGGTGAAGGATTAATAACACTTGCGCAATGTCACAGAGTAGGGTTGACACTGATGGCTTGTCACGGTGCTGTTGTTTTTAAATGCTACATGCTGCTGGTCCTCCCGTTGCGTGTGTTGGCTGATACTGTATTTCTAGCAGGTTTCAGTTTTAAAGCTCTCGGGTGGGCCTTTAAACAGTTGCTCAGACAACAGTGAAGGCCTCCCTCTGATTTTCCATCTCTCTCTCCACCCGCCTGCTGTACTTTTCAGTACCTGATTTATGGCCCACATAAGTGTGCGAGAGACGCTGAGATTTCAGAGGAAGTCATAAATAGAACAAAGCCAAAGAAAAGTGGAGGAAAGAGGAAACAGACTGAGGAGGTGACAGGGACATACAGAGTGAAAGCAAGAGCGTGAGAGACAGAGTAGGAGACTTTGGCTTATTATTTTACTTCAACAGCGGAGCGAGGGCTTTCTCTCCTACCCTGTCTACTGTACTTGCTGTCTGCCTGGCTGCCTTGTTTCTTTCCTTCCTCTCAGCTGATCTTTGAACTCTTGATGATCGGTATGCCTCCTTGTGGTCTGTTCTCCTAATTGGAGTCAGGATGCACATGCTTTGGCAACTGGAGATCAACAGTATACTTGTGCCTTTTTCTTTTTTTTTTTTGTTGAGACTGAACCAACACAGACGTTTACATCTAACAAAAATATTTGGCTCCCTGACAGCATTCCAGAAAAATGGTCCCACCATCAGGTAACCTCTTTATCATAATGATGACGAGGTTACTGCTCCTAGGTGTCCTATAAAGCCTAACTAGTCTACATATTGTCTGTCCCACTCAGGTTCTGAGTGGAGGTGTTTAACTGAACACCTGCTAATCACACAAATACACTCAAAGGCCCCATTCACCACTGCAGTACTGTTTTTCCACCCCAATATCCCGTGTGAATGGCACGGATGCGTAACGGTTTTACATTTTGTTCCATGCCTGTTACACCCTGACAACAGAGGAGAAATGAGTGCTACCTGAATTACTGTTGAGGAAACGTGTAATTGGTCTGATGATGGTTGCAAAGTGGATGAATTCAATCTGTCACGGAGGCAGCGAGAGACGGCTGTCTGACCGAGGCGTTCGGGACCACCGTCACTACAGTACAATAGGCTTTTTGAACACAGTGGTTGGAGAAGCAGAATCTAGCTGGAGGCCATGTCATAAACTTTGTCATTTGATTTGGGGCATTAGTTAGTGGGTGAACCCTGTTGCCATGCTTATCGACCTGGAGGAGCCTCCACCAGCTTAAGCTGAGCCACCGTCTTCCACCTGTGGAGGAGGTAATGTGGCGTTTACCTGCTGCATCTATAGGACCACCCCAAACGCCAGCGGCAGCAATGGGAGTATGGTGCCTTCGCGAGATCATGGTGAATGCACAGCCAACATCGGTGGAGGCGGAATGAAAAGCGAGTCTCCTGTGCTTTTTGGTACCAGGATCTCTGTGTGCAAGTTTTGAAAGAATTGTGTTTGTCAGTGTAAGACTGATCAGACTGGCTGTTTCTTAATAAGTTATGGTTTGTTAGAAGACACAGCATGTGATAAAATCAAAAGCGTATTGCTTCTCCATGATTACCCGTAAGTTCATTTTAAGATTGCTGGGTTTAAATGATTTTTATTTGTTATTTGACCGAATAACACTTTATTGGCACCCTCAATGTGTTTAATTTATTAGATTTGAAGATCAAAATTTTGATCTTAAAGAAATATTGTCAGATGCAGTATATTTTTGAACTGTGTTTCTATCTAGTTGTCGCATCAGCAATTTTGAAAATTTCATTGGAAATGATTTGATTTCTGGGAAACACCAACGTTTTGGGAAGCGTATTTACTGTCAACCCCAGAGATTTATGTAGATATATTGTTTACTCTCTGTGAAAAACCTGCACGAGCGTAGCTTAACATAGTAGCTGTAACAGTGCTACACCCAGGCAAATTCAGTTATAGGTCCAAAATGTTCCCATTTCCATGTTGTAACTTCTACATGTATTTTTCTGTAGAAATAACTATGTAACATGAGACACAACCATCTAATAAACATATGTAAGGGACTATATTTTGATGACAAACTACTACTTGGGCACAGTGTTTAGCCGCAGCAGCACTTCTACATGCAATTAGAGTTTAATATATAGGAGATAATAACTTAAAAGAATAATTTCAGGTATTCTCATACCTTAACCACAGACCCTCAGGTATTAGTTTCGGATGCTCCGGACATTGTTCTCATCAACATACATCCAAACACATAAACGACTCCTTGGAACCTCAGTTGTCCTTACTACAACAAACACATCGACTATCTAAATTGTTTTATAGGTCCCAGTAGATCAACATATACGTAGAGCTTTAAATAATTAAACCTGAGTTTGCAACCAGTTTTGCGGGTCATTAATGTGTAGCTGCAAATCATAAGCGGTCCTGAAAGAAGTGTCCAGATATGGAGATGAGGTTCCACAATCGTGGGGATTTACAACCACACTTGACACTTGCTAATTTTAACAGTGCCAAAATTAGTCTTGCAAGAGTAGTAAAAGCAGAATCGTAAAAAAAGTTTGTTTCCTGTTACAACACAGGCCATGTAAGCATTAACGCAGTTAACTGTTCCGGTGAAAACGTCACATTCAGAGGCTCATGTTAAAAACAAAAATCTATTTTAAATATGTGTTACAAAGCTGTAAACCTATTTTTATATCTGTGTATTTTTGACACAGAATCAAATGTCACAAATTAGTGAGGAAGAGTAATTCAATCCTTGGAATTAGTCAAATGAAAATAACAGAAATGTGTTGGAATTGCAAAAATCGAGCAGAAATAAGTAAAACACACATACACAAACGTCACTCAAGCTTTGTTTATGTGTGCAATAAAATTACCGGTTATGTTAAGGCGACACACTTCTGTGTTTAATTTTAAAAAAATAAACTGACTTGGTTATATTTAGCGCTGAAAACTGCTTGATTAAAACTATTTACTTTTGGCTTAGTTGACCCTGCGTCACCCTGCCCCACAATGTCAATCTAGAGACAATGTGCCTCTCCGTCAGCAAAAGAAGTATTCACAAAATTACAAAGTTGATTTACGTGTGCAAGTAAGCAAATATTTCTCTGGACACAGATGCTTTTGCAACTCCTCTCATTTTGTGATAGCAACATGCTATTTTAAAGCAGCGACCGAAACACTACCAGGCAGTTTCTGTTGGCTCAGTACGATTAAACATCGGTGAGCAGCGATGACATCACGACGAGATCGAATACCAGCATTATAAAGGTAGATGTAGACATTGCTCAGTGTTGCGTGAAAAGTGAAATGATTTTAGTGTTGAAAATTAAAAATGTGCAGATTTGTGAAGCCGAGGCGTGTTGACATAGCAGACCCGCGGCGTCGTGACATTAAGAACAGACTACGAATGCTGATTTCAGCGTGCTTTGCCAGCAGATCCATTGCTGCGAATGACAGAAGCGAGATACCGTCGCTGCACTAAGACTTTGCTTATGAAAGTGACCTTTTGATATCCTCTTTACGTCAACACTTCTGATCTCTGTCTGAACAGAAACTGGTTTTCCTCGTATTTCCTCTGCAGCTGTACAGTCTGTAGACAGAAAGTGCGCTTTTTTCTATCAAGTACAAAATGATCTTCAAATGTTCAACAGAGATTTTTGACATGCCTTGTTATTTACACTGTGCTGCTTGATTATCACTACCATGCTGATATATTGTTTTTGACTGATTACTGTTAAATTGCACTAAATTCAGGCAAAGACATGCTTTACAGAATCAGATGCAAGGTGATAAATTCAATTTACTGTATACTGGAGGACTACAACAGAAAACAAGACATGTAGATTGTTCTTTGATGTACTGTACTTTGTTATTTTGGTTTGTGTGTGTGTGTGTGTGTGTGTGTGTGTGTGTGTGTGTGTGTGTGTGTGTGTGTGTGTGTGTGTGTTTGCGGTGTGGTGCACAGAAGGCCCATACATCACATCCTCTTTACAGTGTTTCCCTCTGAGTCATTTGCATGTCATTACAGCTTTGTTTTATAAGTGAGTGGCTATTAAGGAAGCTGCTCCATAAAATGCTGTTAAAATGGAGGAAGGCAGCAATACGGATCTTAAAACGCCAAGAGCATTCTCCATTTTCTCACCTTACATGAATGATGAAAAGTTTGTGTCTGCATCTGTGTGTATGTGCAAGTGTACGTATGTGTGTGTGTGTGAGTGAGTGAGTGAGTGAGTGAGTGAGTGAGTGAGAGATAGTGTGGGAGAGGGAGACGGAGGGAGAGAAGCCAGATGTTTTTCCTCTGGGACTTGCACATCTGTTGGGTTTTTTTTTTTAATGACAGCAAAATCCATGCACTCCCATTTCTCTTCCCACTTTCTCGACCTCCCTCCTCGCTGCAGCCCCTCAGTTCTCCCCCTTTTGGCACATCTGGACTTTGCAGTTTGAGTCCTGATGTGGTCCCCATCTGTGAAGGACGACGCAACTGTTATTACAGCGCTCTGTAGTTAGACTGAGGATTGAACAGAACATACAGGGAGTTTGAGCACTGGAACTGCTCCTCCTGGCTGATTTAAGCATGAGTCTGCATTGCTTTGGTTGTATGTCATTCCTGTGGTGATTATTCCCAGAACCATTGTACAAGAAACAAAAAAGAGGGAAAACTATTATTTTAGGTTTAGGTCATGAAATAGACCTCCTTTAAGGCTATTTTCTATGATGTCTGGACAAGATATGATAAGATAAGATCAAACATAGGTGATTCCACAGTGGGAATCAGATCCCCAATACCACACCTGGTTGAGCCAGTCCCTGATGTACAGGGGTTTACTATGTGCTAGTCCCCATGTCCCGCCTCAGTACTGTCAATGGGGGCCATTAGTGCCACAAAATTGTCACAAAAAATAGTAAGTATGACCAGTTCGTCAGTACAGTAAAAAAAAAACAACAATTGTATTGGCCTGACTGAAATTATATTTTTAAAATGGATGTAAACATGTTAGTCTTCCTGTAATTTAATTTCTCATGGTCAGACTAACACATCCGGACAGTGTGGTTGAAATTCGTCTTATGTGCGTATGGAAACGGACTGAAACTGCTCTTCGCACCTTACGTGACAGTACTATTAAGAAGAGATAAACCAAAGCGTGCTGGCCTTACAGAATTTACAAAGCTGTAAATGTGTCTGGTGCATCGTTCGTCTGTCACAGCAGAGGCTGACATGCTTTGGTGAGTAGCTCGATTCCTGTCGCACTTGTGAATGTCGGCACTTGCGTGCAAGTCTCTCGGACGGGGGAAAACTTTGTACTCATTGCATCACACTCTGCTGTCATAGAGCCTTTCTGATTGTTGAAACTACAAATGCTGTAATTATTAACTGCCTCAGGTAAGACTAAAACTCATAAGTACTTTACAGAACCCCACTTTTAAAAGTTATTGTTGAAGTTGGAACGTCCTGTAATATGATGCCGTGCTTGGACCGGATCAATCCAATCTGAGCAGGGTTCAAGGATCCTTCAAATTGTTAAAATAGTAATGATAATCTAAGCCATGTCAGCATAATAATGAGTTTAGACATATTTATACAATCAGAAAATTCAGATTAATAGCACCTACCTATTGATGACATGTTGACTGTTATTATTATTATTATTATTTTGAAAGGTGAGGCCCTTTTGCTAATGAAAGCGGCTGGAGTTTGAGACGTGATTCCAGTCGTTAAGTGTTAGGTGATTTGGGGTGTGTGTGGTTGGAAGGCTTCAGCTTGGGATTGGAAGCATGTGGCTCACATCTGGATCTGATTACAATGTCGGGGAGGGCGCTTTCGTGACAACCAGGCACGTGGCAACAAAGTTAAACCTTTTACAGAAAAAAAAAAAAAAAAAGAAATGTCCTTATATCTCACTTCTGAAAGAAATGTTAGTGTGGCAGGCAATTTTGACAAGCTTAACATTGTATTTATAACACACAAGGGAGGAAAGGTTGCGCAAAGTTTAACAACTTCTGGCGAAAAGGAGAGCTTTCCACTGCTAATGCCGAGATATGCGCTGTCGTTATTGATTTTCATGACAGCCAGTTTTCATGGTGCATGCATACAGTACATTCATTCAAACGATCTTACTCCACATCTGCATTTATAGCTTTGTACATGCATTGAACAATACTGAGTAAAACATTTTAGGTCAGTTAATAATTATGTACATTTAATTCACCTGTGAGCATGTAACAACAATGTCATTTGAACCTGAGACAACATTTGTTTTCTCCTGTTAATCCTGCACAACTGGATATTAATTTGCTTCATTTAGTTATGGCAAATTGCACATTTTTCTCTTCTTTTTAATTCCTGTCTTGTAGAGCGTTTAGCAGGAGGGCTTTGTTCAGAACAACTGGTTCTCATTTGTAGCACAGGGGCCGCTCTGTTTGCAAGAGGTATATCTGTGAAATTACATTCCTTTCCATCATTGCATGCATATGGAGTATTAAAAGAGGCACTTAAAAAAGGTTTTACCGCATGTTTTTTTTTCCCTTTTTTCCTCTCTCTCTCTTTCATTTGTAAAAAATCATGTTCTGTGTCTGTGCAGTTGGCATGCTAATGTCTGTTACATTCTCACTTGCACTTTCTGGTTCTCCTTCCTCTCCTTCCAACTCATCTGTCCTTTCCTCTGTTCACTCTTTTTAAACACTGTTTTTCACTGCTATTTCTCTTCCTCCCCCTTTGCCCCACTGGCTCTCATGGACATGACAGTGTGGGGGGATAAGGGAAGAGTAATTATGGTTCAGTGAGGCTGCCAGGTGTGATAAATGACTAATAAGGGGAGCGGAGCCCTGGGTCCTCTAAGGAGGACTATTACAGTCTTATCAGCACAGGGCTGCAGCTCACAGGCTGGCCTGGGACAGAGGCCCTTGTAGCTGTGCTCACTCCTCTCCTAACCCCTTCACCTCAGTCATCCTCCGCAGCCGGCATCGGTTCAGCCCACCCTAGAGGCAGGCTTCAGCTTTAACACCGTTGCTGCTGTTTATCAAATCACATACATACTATATATATATATATATATATATATATATATATATATATATATATATATATATAATATGTATATGTGTGAGATTGTTCACAAGCAAAGTGTTCTTTTTCTGTGGTAAGAAGTGATGTACAGGTAAGTTAAGATTTTTCTAAATGTGTGAGTTTGATGCCTAAAACCTGTGTACCCGGTTAAAGTAAGTAAAGAAAACGTCTTTACAAGTCCGTTTGCATCGGCTGCAGATGCCACGACTGAGAGGAGGTACTTTTAAAAGCATTGTTAATACTTTTATTGCGATTCTAAAAGCTTTGGTTACTTTGCACATACACACAGTTTATTCAATGTTAGCCGGACCTTTTCTGTTCCAGTGACTGGAATATTGTGCATGTCTGGTAATTACTAAATGGAACTATGGGGATTTTTTTATCCTCACTCTGGTAAATTGTGTTATATCAAGTGTTTGTAAATGGTGAGAGCTCGTAGCTTTTAAGCTGATGACAAAACTGGCTTCATTGATGTGTTTCAAGCAGCCACTGCGTGGGACAGCCTCACATACTGCTAAGCTGCAAAGCCTGGTACATTTAAATGACAGTCGGTTACATTTTAATCAAACTGTTTTGCAAATAGGAGCAAAGTTTCTCTTTTAGTCATGCAAGTTACCCATTCAACAACTGCACACGGCAGAAACAATGTGAGACATTCTTAGCCAGTTGAATGATATCCTGCCTAGTTTAAATTACTTTTTTAAAAATCTGATTTAGTTTTAACTGATGGTACTATGGCATTCTCTGTGCTTTCCATTAGAAATATTCTGAAACACAATGAAGTGTTACCAATTGTTTATGTCTTTCGAACTTTGACAAAAGAAAGTATCATTGTCAACCGGCATAGCAGCAAACAACATATCATTTATTGATAATTTAATTTACTTTGCTATTAATGTCTTAGTACTCACACAAACATGTTTTAGCATAATCGGGAACGGCACTGTTTGCACTTGCTCTCAGAATTTCGGAAGTATTGATTATCTTGATGTTCTTATCAGTTGTGAAAGTAGGCCAGAACAGTTCGAAACTGCAGGCTGGTAAAAGATTCTTAGATGGCACGCAGTTCCAGTAAGAGAGGAGAGCGTCTTCCTCTTCAAAACCCACATGCAAAACCAGTCACAATAGTGCATTTGACCAGGAAACATCTAGCATTTCCTCGTCTTAGACAGCCCGTTGTTGAAGTCCATTCCTGTTCCTCCGTGATGGTCCCATTCATCGGGACCTTAGCGTGCAGGTGTTCATTTCAACACCTCCCAAAGAGTGTCTTAAATGGCTGCACCATAGACGAGCATGAGCTTACTCGCAGTCCTTTAACCTCAGCCACACGCAGTCACAGAGACACTGGCCATTTTCCAAAACACATATTATACTTTCAGTGCCTACTGATTTAGCCAAAATCTACATATTGTATAGTATCGGAACAAGCTGAGAAACAGCAGTATGAGAGAAGCACTCAGATGTTTTACTACTGCTGGGAAAATGTTTAGCGTGCAACTGACCAGTCTACCCATAACACTATAACTTACAATGCACAATGACAGTAGGAGCCAGTTGGAGATGTTATGTGACCTGCTTTCATTTTACTCAAAGCATAGTTAAGAGTAGCATAATATCTCCTGACAACGACTGCCAGACTAGTGTGCAATATATTGTATATTATATAGTACACTTTAAGAGCAGTGTATAGTGTATATTTTCAGAAATGAAATTTTCATTGAAATTTTTTTTAGACATTTTCAGTTCTAGTCATCGAAACGGTAGGACTTGTAGGCAGGTTGCTTACTGTACATGCAGTCAGTCTGCATCTGCACTCAGTGAAGTCTGCACCTGCACTGAAACTGTTTGCAAGAGAAAAACAGTAAAACTCATGTGCAACCCTAATAAAATTTACACTCATTACCACTTACTGTTAGATCTCAGGTTGATTTGCTCCTTTAAGGAGCAACATTGACACATCCGCTCTGATGTTTCTCACCCATGAAGCCTGCTGCTGTTCTAAAAATCCCAACTCCCAACTCAAACCGGTTGTTCTGAGAATGCAGAAGGGCCTTACGTTGTATTCATGACCCTTTATATCTCTGTATACCTTAAATAATGAAAAAGTCTTAGATTGGGACCCAGGTGTCCAAACGTGTGTTTTATCATGAAGCCAGCTTTTGAAGTCTTCATGGCAAGATGATTGACTGAAATGATTATTATAATATTTTCACCCTGCAGTCAGCAGCAACCCCCCCTTTTTTCCCCTTTTTTTTTTGCTAAAATCAAAGCTCAGAGTTCTGTTTTTACAATATCTCAGCTGGCCAAGCATGTGTGTTTGTGTGTTCTGAGTCTCTGCTGTACAGTTTGGAGCAGATGAACTCTCGCAGAAAGATAAATAGGACCAGTTCTCTGTTTTTTCCAAAACAATGAGATCTGCAAGCACCCTAAAGGGTTTCACGTTAAGCTTTACTTTTGGTTTTGATCCTGTTTATTTTATTACAAGATTCTGTTGCTCTACCGAGACAGACACCAAGTTGTTTTCCAAAGTCATATATTACTCTTCCAGCAAAGGTCATGAAAACAGTGGAGTGTGTTTGAGAATGAGCAAAGCAGAGACTAAATCAGATGTGGAAAGACAGATAAAACAAAAGGTTTCATTGATTTTTCCATTGCTTATGCCGGTCTATGCTAAAACGGCAGCAAACTATAGCCCACATACCGCTAGTTCCTAAAAGATCCCAGGACGAGCTGGAATAATACTCTTCTTCTGTGTCTGGCAATGTCCTTGGGCTGACTGGTTTTAAAATCTTCCTAAAATATCTCCACAGGGCAATATCTTAAGGTTATCCCTATCACCTAATTAATGTCCTTGGGATCTTCTAGGTTAAAATTTGCCCGACTCATGTCAGCTTCTCCGTTTGTTCAGTCACTATGCAAATGTCTGTGCTCATGAGCGGTGCACTAATGTAAATACGCCTCTTCATTTTAGGGGGGAACTCACTTAATCTGTTTCAGTAGTTTCGGAAAACGGAAAGCAAATGCTGTTTAGTGATGTGTTTAGTGATTTACTGACTCTCAGTCCGGGTGTTGTTGTTCTTACAATAAAAAAAAAAGGGAAAAGATACAGTGCATTTTTAAATCTCAGCAAAGACTTGATATTTCTTCAACTAGTACTCAAGAAACATACTTTAACTTGCTCATCACAGATGTACTACGCATATGTATGTCCTCTTCTTGTTATTCTTGAACTTAATTCTAATTTTTCATATCTTCTCATTGATTCATTGGTTCTATGTAGGGTCCTATCAGAAGCAACAACTTCACAGCTCTACTTCAAAAGGAGCGATGCATGAATACTCAAAGATGGATCCGGCGATTAACTCGTTAATATGAACCATGAAAGGTTGTCAAAAGGTCATTAAAACTGTGCAGTATGTCTGCAAAAGAAAGCTTGACTATTATGTTTTAATGACCCGGGTTGTGACATGAGATCTCTAAAGTAGCAACACAAAAACAAAACATAGGTGTTCATGCTGAATCCAAGAAATCAAACTAAAACATGAACCTACAAAGACTTGATTGCAATTTGCCAAAAAGAGTAAACTTTGTTAGTTGTGTAGAGGAAGCCTGACAGCAATTTTCAAAGAATGTAATGGATATCTATGTTCACTTACTCTTCAAAAGGTTGCTCCGGTTCTAAATAATATTAATTGCCAATTCACTTTCCTTTAAAACTAGATAGGAGACCATCTATATATATATATATATATATATATATATATATATATATATAATTTTTTTTTAACATCCTGTCTGGGCTGATGTTTTCAGAAGGAATGAATGACAAATGAGTAAAACATGGACCCAATCCTCTAACCCCCCCATCTAAAACTCACAGCTAATTCATAGCTCCGTTGATTACCCAGGGGAATTCTTTTATCTCCCCCATTTCATTCCTGAAGCGCTCAGCAGACATTTTAATGGCTGCACTTTCATCGTCTGTCAGATATTTAAATGGAGAAGTGCGTGTGTGTGGTGCGCAGTGAGGCAGCATGGGGACCATCTCAGATTCTGCATGTCAATCTTTAATGCCTAGAGATATGGACGCGCTCTGACCTCTCACTCTGTCATTCTGCCTCTCCCTTGCATAAATTGACCTCTTGATAATCATTTCCTGCTCCTATCTGCTGTAACGAGTGTTCCAGAGTACTTGGCAGTCACGTGATCCGAAGCAAGCCATTACGGTTGAGAGATTGACCTCTGTGCAATGGCTAGGCCATAAAGCCTTCTTCTGACATATGGACTATGGAAAGACTGTCATGGCAAGTGAATTTCACTTTACCTGTTATGACCATGAGCATCACTGGAAGACATGTAATAGAAGGTGAAACCATTGGTATAATGGAACTACAAGTGCAAGTCATTTGCCATTATTGCGATCTGTAGGTAGTTAGAGCTAAAGGAATGTGTAACTAAAGAAACAGACTGCGTAGATGAGTGAAATGTGAATATATGTTTTAATACGTCAGAATGTTAGACATGCTTACACTTTTTGTATATTGTTACTCAGATATTCTGTAATACTTTGGCTCGAGTGCCACATGCCAATTAGGAAATTGTTTCCTTATGGTAGCTCCCACTGAGCACTGCTGCTTACCTGGTTTAGCACCAGTTTAATGAGGCACTGGTTTCCTGTCTCCTTCCCAGGCCACACCACTGCAGCCGTGTGCATATGGCTACACACCTGCTCCACAGCAGTGGCTGCTCACAGATGACCTGACAATTCAGTTTCATACATGCAGATAACTTTTTCTCCCTTTTCCATAATCAAACACAGTCATATTTGCGTATCCAAGCTTTGATCCCTCAATTTCATGTGGTTTATCTCCTGATGCTGAGTTTATTGTATCGCAATTTTAAGAAAAAAAAAAAAAAAATCCTTAACCTCTTGGATCCTCCAATTTTCTAAATGTAAACACCCTACCACCTTTCGATGCTAATTCGGTTAAATTAGAGTATTTAATCCATACAGGAAAAATAGTCACACACCAGTGGTCCTGAAATGAACATTTAATCTTTTGGGAGAGCACCTTTAATCTTTTCATATTAAAAGCTAAATAATCAAATGTGAATATTGATCTAATTCCAGAAGGATTTCTCTGGAGAGCTCTGAAAATTACACGAGCTCCAAGTGTAGTGACCAGTCCATGTTAATATCTCTGCCTGTCTGCTAAAATGTAATAATTCTAAGTAGGAAATATTTTTGGGGGTTTTAAGGCTTTGGTGAAAACAGTTGCCAAATAAGAGGAACCCTAATAATAAAATGCCTCACTGTGAAACAGTCTATGACTTCACTAGGATAGGACGTAAAGTTCTGTATACAAGTACTCATATTTAATTAGTTGGAGCCTTGGTAGATGCAACTGTTCAGCCATAACAAATAAACCATCAGCCTTACTATATGTTGTGTAAGTCGCCCTTGTCCCTTCTGGTGACCTTTTTTAGCCATGTGGGTTGTATGGTAGGGGCCTATACGCTGTCTTAAGGAGCACGCAACAACATGCCCTGATGGCAACATGTTGAAGTGGGACAGTTATCAAGAAACTACAAAAATGTAACCGTTCTTCTCTGGTCTATGCTGAAGTACCAACGAAATCCTAGTGCAAACAGGATCAAATAAAATAAATTCCTTGTAACCATACACTAATCCTGCCAAGTTGCCAGCTCCAAACGATAATGCTTGACTTCCTACTCTTCTCCATTGAAAATGATCTAAAGGCACAAAAATGCAAAACCAATTTTTATTTGTCAACGTTTACCGGTACAATCTGACTGCATAGCTCCGGAGACATATATTTGGCAGATCAGCTACTGCTGCAAAATCTAGATTACAGCCTCCTGGCTCTGGCCTGATGACACGTATTGACGTAAACATGTGATCAGGAGTCAACATTATGCACTCATTTATTTTGGAAGCAGTCCTACTGCAGATGTAAACGAAGGTTGTGCTGCATCCACCTTATATGCTGTAGTTATCACAGACGCACCAGGAGCCCTTAAGTGTGCAGCCCTTCACTGTACTGTCAAGATCAATCACATGGACCTAAACGATAATTAATTCATAATGTACAGTAGGCGTTAACATTTGTGGTTATTAACAGTTTACTGCGAATTAAATAATGTCATATTGAATTCTCTTCAAAGAGGTCCAATTGACACCTACTTGAATGTTAATGGTTATCATGACCTGGATGACTGTGAATCTACGCCATCAATATGGTTCTTCATCAGCATGCACTGATCTGTCAAGATGATGGATGTGTTTTACATTTTCTTCATCATTCATTTGGTAAATAGCAGGAAATATTTTTGTTTCAGGATTTCTAAAATAGGGGCAGCACGGTGGCTTAGTGGTTAGCACTGTTGCCTCACAGCAAGAAGGTTCCCGGTTCAATTCCCGGCCCGGTGGGTCTTTCTGTGTGGAGTTTGCATGTTCTCCCCGTGCTTGCGTGGGTTTCCTCCGGGTACTCCGGCTTCCTCCCACAGTCCAAAAACATGCGGTCTAGGTTAATTGATCTTTCTAAATTCTCCCTAGGTGTGAATGTGAGTGTGATTGGTTGTTTGTCTTCCATGTGGCCCTGGATAGACTGGCGACCTGTCCAGGGTGTACCCCTGCCTTTCGCCTACTATGCGTCGGGATAGGCTCCGACAGACCCCCGTGACCCGGAAACGGATAAAGCGGGTATAGATAATGGATGGATGGATGGATTTCTAAAATAGAACTGCAGGCAAAATTCAACAGCACGTCACAAATGCATTTAGTCACACAATTGTAACATTAGCTTTTTTTTTTTTTTTTTTTTAATTACGTCGATTTTTCGTTGCAGTTCTAATAACACATAAAGTTGAGTGTCCCACTGACTAACAAAGACAAAAAAAAACATGTCCAATTTAGCAATGTTGTAAATTATTGCATTTGTTTGGCAAGTGAAACCCTAAATTGTACGTCCTTGTACATTTGTGTATAGGTTTATGTGTTAGCATGAGAGCTGAAGTCATATAAAGATGAAAGCTTTACGCCTTCGGCATTAATCTGATGTAGGCTTACGATATATGTGGGTTCATGTGTGAATATATGCCCAGTTCACTTTCACTTAAAATAATTCATTAGATCACACCTAATAAAACTGAGTCATTACAACTTTGTTTCAGTTTTCTAAATTTTACAGTTTTTTTTTTTTTTTCCACAGTCTTTTCATTTCCTACCACAGTATTTCAGTTAAGGTTTAAGCTTTTACTGGGACAATGCCATCATTTGATTCTTTTCCTCAATTCTGTTCCAGATTTATTGATATGATACTATATTTATTTGTGCTGCATGACTCAATCTTGGCCAAACTTTAGCTGACAGACAGGCGGCCTCACATTTGATTTGTGATTACTTTAGTGTACTGAGGACTTGGTTGACTCATTGACTGCAGGATTCTCAAGTTTTGTGGCTGCGAAATAAGCCCAAAACATCCCCACTAAACCACCGTTCCTGACAGTTGACTTATCAAAGGCACTATTGTACATTATAGTCAAACATGTTCATTTTGATGTTTTCTGTGAAACAGTATTGGTCCAAAAATCTTTTGATTTGTTTAGATACAACTTTACAAGCGTAAACTTTTTTTTTCTTAGAAAGTAAGCTGTCTCAACCCTGGCAGCCCTTCTAAACAAGATACATTTTCTCAGTCTTTTTCCTGAAAGTACTGCCATGAACGTTAAAAATTTGCATGTAAACTAAGACCACCGCAATAACTTTTACTATAAAACTGCACAATGTTGGTTTTCCACTCAAACAAGAAGCTGGTGTAGTGATGTTATAGGGATTTTAACTCTATACTAGTAACAGCACCAAAATGCATGCAATAACAAAAACAACTAGCAAGAGGTAGAAGTAATTTTGCAAATACATTTTTGAAGGGAAAGTTGGAAGTCTAGGAGATATTTTGGGTAAGATAAATAAAGATAATAAGAATAACACTGTAACGTTTGTAACCAATGTCATGTTTACTGCTACTAGATGCCTTGAATTTCCCTAAGGAATAATAATCCATCCATCCATCCATCCATCCATCCATCCATCCATCCATCCATCCATCCATCCATCCATCCATCCATCCATCCATCCATCCATCCATCCATCCATCCATCCATCCATCCATCCATCCATCCATCAATCCATCCATCCATCCATCCATCCATGGTCTGCTTATGTGCTAATTTTATATATTTTCTCTTTCTATGCTGCCGCATCGGAGATGCAGACCTTACAAGAGAGTGAAACACATGAATCCGGTGTTTCGGAAAGTAAGGACTTTCTTAAACACTGTGCTGTTACAAAGCCTGATTTGTTTCCTCTCTCTTGGATGGAGGATTGCATTGATTAGGCAGAGTCTTTTTTTTTTTTTGTTAAACTAGACAGTGCATAATGAAAAAAAGCTGACAATATCAGACCTGCTGCAGGGCTAAGTGTTGCATGTTTAAAGCTGCAATCGGGGACTTCCCAAAAATCCAGTAATTGGTTAGAGAATCTGAACGTATACCTCATTCCTGTCCCTCCCACATCTCAGCGGAACTCCAGAACTGTCTCCCTTTCCGCTTCCCTCTGCTGTCGAAGATGGCGAGCACGGGCATCTGAAGTTTTGCTACTATGTTACTACAGAAACCTGATGTGTCAGACAGCAGGTACCTGGGAATAAATCAATAATGTAACAAATTAAGGTAAATGAAATTTATAAATATTAGTACTTGTACAACTGTTTTATATTCAGTCTTCCTCAAGCTGGCTGGCTTGTGAATGTTGAGTGGGCCGGGACAGGTGGGGGGTGGGGGTTAGCTGGAGCTTGTGCGGGGCTGTAACTGCACACCCCCTGGCTCTGATTGGAGGAGCCGCACGTGGTCCCTAAGGAGAAGATTTGTTTCTCAATATCAGAATATATCTGATTTCAATATCAGAAAATAGTGGTAGTTTCAGCAAACATGACAAAAACACACTAACAAGCTGCAACTTTGAGGAAGGACTCAGTGTGTCTTTGACTTTATTCGTAATCTGTAAACATACAGAAATGATGCAATGTCCATTACATTTGCAGTATAACAGTGTATCGGTGCTGCCTGTTCATTATACTGGAAGTGCTCACCATAGACTGTAAAAACAACGACCACATTCAGTCACGCTACCTATTGGTTTCTGAAGAGTGATTTTGAGGCTTCTTTTTTGTCATTCTGCCATCAGGGACCACGCCCACCCCCGAAGGGAGCACGCCCACCATCAATCAAAGTTAGATGTGGCCACCAAGCCAAATAGCTGCAGAGCTGCTGGCGGATAGTTGCAGCTGGAAATCTTGTTTCATATATAAATTTAATTCCAAATTCAAAAATTACTGGTGCGTTTAGCAAACACTGGGTTTGTAAACT
The DNA here is from genome assembly GCA_014839995.1 of Xenentodon cancila. NCBI lineage: Eukaryota > Metazoa > Chordata > Actinopteri > Beloniformes > Belonidae > Xenentodon > Xenentodon cancila. Next base: position 18,599,112 of record CM026197.1, read on the forward strand.
GCTGTTTGCTATGCTAAACACGCTACCATGACGATTGCGAATGAGGAAGAGAAAATGTGTAGTCATTGGCTCAGCCAACTGTCATATTAAGTCATATTAGAAATAAATTAATTGATATTAATAAATTCGCCCAACAGCCAGTCACATAACTGCAACAAATTTGACAATAAGATATAATGAGACAGTGTTTTTATAGATTCTACTAGGTTCCTCGTGAATACCTGATGAAAGAAAATCACCTAAAAACACTGGACTCAAACAGCCGGTGCAAGCTGTTATGTATTCTTTAGGAAGGGGTGAGGAAAGCACACCTGTCTGACCAGGTTGAGCTATACACTGGAAATGACATTGGCGCATTTCTGGCCTTTGAAGTCATCTAAAAGCCAAATTCAGGCTGTATCTCATGCCGAATCTGACTGTGTTCCTGCATCCCAAACTGAACATCTTAAAAGCAGTTTGTAGCACAACAGTGATGAAATATTACAACCTGAAAGTGAGAGAGCCACCTCCCTCAACTTTTAAAACTCCCAAAGTATTTTCTTCTTCTTATTTGTCAGTAGTAAAAGACACTTCTGATAAGCTGGATCTGTAACTCAAGAACAGAAAAATCTGCTTAAACCAGAGTCTTTTGACAAGTTCTTTATCTGCACAATAATCTTCAGGTCGAATAAATGCGAACACTGAGATATTATAAGGATACCAATGTAATGATTTACTCCAAGGTATTGGAAGTTATGCAGAGTATGTTGGCGTTCTGACGTAAGAGTGGAAATAAATCTCTTTCAAAGATAATATCGGCATTACTCATGGGTAAGGTCACGGGTTTAGTCCTGATTTGACTGGGTAATGGACAGGGTTCAGTAATAAACTCAAAGGTTCAGGCTTAGCAAAATTGGACCCATGCAGGACTCAGAGATAAACCACCGAAACTCACATACCAGGCAAAGAGGGCATTAATGAGAGCATTAACAAAGGTCAAAGCTAATCCTGAAATAGCATCAAAGCTTTACAGACTAAAGCATATGTTGTTGGACCACTTAAAGCAGTGCACTGTAGGAACTGGTGAATGCCTAAGCACTGAGCCTTTTCTGCTGCCAGGACTTTTTTTTGTTTTCACTCAAAAGCATTCATGATTAAAATTAAATCAGTCCCACAGTAAAATGTGGCTGAATCAAACTGCAGTTTTTTTTTTTTAAATCAGCAAAGCTTTGGAAGTTTGTCAGAATTAAAAGAATCATGAAAAACGCTAAATACAAGCATATTCTAGAGAATAACCTGTTTCAGCCTAACTGAGATTTGAGACAGTGCAGCTCTGTTTAGCATAATAATAATGACCTTAAGCATATTGTTAAAACAACAGTCCAGGCGTTTAAGGAATAATATTTCAATTTGTTTTTTCAGAATGGTTATAGGGCGGGTGAGCTACGGCATCTCTGTGTGGAATTAGGATGCCGATGTAGGTTGTTCCCATGTACTCAGGGCTCCCTCCCACTGTCCAAAAACTCCACAGTCCAATCACATGTCAGGTTGACATGTGACATGGTGATTCTGAATCGATCGTAGAGGTAACTGTTAGTGTGCATGTGTCTGCTTGTGTCTGTGTGATGGACTGGCGGACTGTAGAGCGTGCACGCTGGCTCTCGTCTGCTGGAAGCATTCTGAATAGGGTTAAAGTAGATACCAAACAAAGTCCAAGACTCTACTTCAGACATTGTTAGGGTTAGGGTATGATTTAGCGATAACCTTTTTTTTTTCCCTTTTTACTTTATGTTTTCATTATGTTAAGCACATTAAATTGCTTTTTTTGCTGAAATGTGCCATACAAATAAACGTGTCCTCCCTCGTCTTGCTGTATACCAGCAGAACACACTGAGCTTCAAATAGTTGAGGTAGAGCTGAATTATTGTTGACTTTGTCAAGGGAATATAGTCTTTCACTGTCTTTACGTGTTTGGGCTTTCATGTGTGTGGATTTACAGAAACAGAGGGGGAAAAATGACTGTAAATTGGCTTAAAGGAAACATCAAAAACACCTTGATGTGCTCTTTTGCTAATTTGTCAAGTTCTCTTTCTTCTTTCATCTATCATTTTACCCACCAAAGGTCACGTCTTTGCCAAATGCTCTCAAAAGAAAACCGCATACATAATCCTAAGGAATCAAACCACTTAAGAAAAAAAAATTACACACTAAAAACTATTATTTTAGTAGACAGTTACGGTATGGACAGTTATGGCAGCTATATAGATTGCTTGTGCTCCAAACATTTACAGTGTCAAGTCTTAATGAAGAACAAGCGTCCCCTTGAAAAGGTTCAATATGCAGCTTATTTTCCTGAGCTCTGTTCGGTGTTTAGTCTTAACTGTGATTTTAACTTAGAAGCACTAACTTTAAACTTTCTGCAAAATGCTTAAGCAATGAAAGCTATCACCAAAGCTGCAGACAATTACAACAGTAAAAAGAAGTAGCTTTTCACAGTTCACTCTGACACACTTACATCTGTAACTTTCAGTTGACGTGTAGGAGGGCTGACTGCTTATAATCTGCTGGGAGGATCTGTACATGTGCTGTTTTGTGTAAAGGTTAATGAAATTACACAGGGGGCTGGTGCCACAGATGCAAGTTTGCTCTCTCACACACAGGGAACAAAGTGTTATAAATAAGAACAGGCTGTGTACTCACGTTGTAAATTAAATGCACGCACTTTCATCAGTATTTTGCAAAATCTCAACATTCAATAGTTTGTAATTGCAGAATGCTGGAATAGATTAAAGCAGTTGTACCAGATTTTTACAAATAAACTACAATGTTGATTTTAAACTGGGTTATGTGTTTGCTTTGGAGTGTTTTGGGGTTTTAAAGGCTCTGAGTTGGATCTGTATCTAGGAAAATAAAAAGCAAATAGTGCTGTATAAAGTAACCTGCTTTTTATGTACAGTACCATGACTCTTGGTTTACTGCAAAGCTTAGGTGGTGGGGGCGTGTGAAAATGACAGGGTTTCTCTGCAGGAGAGACGAATTGGGTTTAATGTTGTGGCTGATCAGTTCCTATAAACTTGCTATAAATGGCACTGCAGATAACAACGCAGCCTGCTCCACTTATGACCTTCTGACCTCCTCTGCTTTCTCTTCACTTCCTCTCATGTGTTGCGACACTTTCCTTGATGTTTTGGTTTGCTTCAGCAGATCAGAGGTCACGCAGTGATGATCACATCTGGTGAGCAAAGGATGAAAGGGAGCTGAAAAGCAAAAATGACGGCAAGACGGATATATATCTAATTTCACTGTCTTCAGTGTGTTCTTTATTCTTACATCTGTTAACCGCTGTGTCTGATCCCAGAGAACAGATGGCAGTCGCCTGCTCAGTTTTTATCTTTTCACGTATGTCACTATTTGCTCATACATGTGTCAGTGTTCGCACGCATTGTAGAAGATTGCTGTATTTATTAATCATAGTTTACCCTTTATAATTTAGAATGTATCTATTTTTATTATTTATGTAGCAACTTTTTATTGTCAGCAACTCTGCAGCCAACCATAAACAGCTTGTATACTTATTTTTTATAGTTGAAACCCCATGTGTGGTTTATTAGCAGAATAAAAGGACTGCGTTTGGCTTCGCAACACTGGGGGATAAATAAAAGAGAAAGTTTTGCTATCTTAAAAGTGAATTTTACCAAACAAGACGTGATTGCTGATGATGAATATACATATATAGCATGGATTATTAAGGCATGGCAAGAAAAGAAAAATGAAATTGGGAAACAAAAAAAAACAAAAAAAAAAAAAAATTGAAAAGAAGATAGGGGTGGTGAAAGTGAAAACAAATTAGATAGAGTTGCACAGAGAGATCAAGTTAGAGACGGGAAGGGTTAGAAGGATACAGGCAGTGTTCTAATGACTTCACACCCCATTAGCCACTTAGTCTGATGCGTCACACCTCATTATGCTGGTGGAGCAGCGGTGCATGAACGCGTGAAACCGTCCACTCAGCCAGACCTGTCCACCCGCTCCAAACACTCACTCATTTACAGCAATTAGAGCGTGCGTGTTTGTGTTTTCTGTTTTCCTGCTTGCATGTGTGTGCAGAGGTGTATTCCGACTGGTCTATCTGTTTGCGAGAGCTAAGTGTTAAAATTAATTGTTTTAGGCCAATTGCAGACCCTCTCGGTATAGATGTGGAGTCTGCCAGAATGTAGGGATTTCTGCAAAGTTTGCCGTGGCAACTCTGCAGCTCAGGCTTGGGAGGCAGTGAAGAGGCTGGAGCAACGGTTTCTTTGTCAGCTTTTGCAAGGGAAGAGGACCAAGTAGCGTGCTCTGTGGGAGTCTCCTTAATCACTCTCACGCAAGGGCACGTGCGCACACACACAAATACATACACACACAGATAAGGAGATGGAGAAAAGAGGGGTCTCTCCATGCCATTCCCTGCATGGGCAGCCCCAGTTGGCAGAGTGTGAAGTGTTCCTCTCCAGGACAAGGCTCACTAACTCAAATCCCTGGCCAGCAGCCACACTCCTCTCCATTACAAACACTGGACCCATTTATCCCAGTGCCCCCACCTTCTCCCTCTCCAAGTCACACTGCTACCCTGGGGGGGAATGCCACATAATGGCTCTGTACCGCTGTAACTGACATCTCTATCCAGCTAATGTTTTTGTTTTTTGCTGTGTTTACTTTGTTGATGCTCAACAAAAATGAGCAATGCAGAAAAATTAATTAAATGAGTAAATAATTTTATCACTGTGCCAACATTCATATGATTCATTGCTCCAAGACAAAAATGTCATAATTAATTTTAGCAGTCTCTTGTTAAGAGCCAAGTTAGACTATTAATACCTGGGAGATGAAGGAGCTACTGTATTATTAAGTTAAATATCTCTGACTGGTGTTCCACTGGAACCGAACACAATGATTATCTTTTGTCTCAGTAGCTGACCTTTAATGATATGTTCTTTCCAATTTAAACCGCATTTTCCACCATGGACATTTTTCTCTCCTGTGCCAAATCTGAACTGCACTCTCATATGGTTTCCTCTTTGGATTTCACTTCTCATGTGCCAATTTGATAATGTTTAAGAATTGTTTTCCTGATCTCAGCACTCCCTGCTTGCTTAGCTAGTGCTTTGAGTTAAGTGCAGACTTTCTTATATTCCTTCCAAGGTGACTTTTAGTACATTTTTGCAAATTGTAGTTTGAGTGATTTTTGCTCCGATTATTATTTTTTTTCTTTTTTTCTTCTTTGTCTTTAATAGATGAACTTCAAAAGACAGAAAGTTAAACTTCCATTTTAGCATTTTTTTAATTTATTTTTGTAAGTCTTAGAGGCAACTTTTTCTTCTTGTTCTTCTTACATCTTGTTCGCAATAATTGTTAGGAAAGGCAAGATGATATACATTTCAAAACCCTATAAATCATTTGACTCTTCAAACCTTCTCACAACAATTAATGTCACAAAAAGATGAAGACACTCTTGAAATCTGACAGACTGAAATGATCATGTCTTTAGGGACATTTTTCCTGAGCTTGTGTTTTTAAACCAAAATCACTATTAAGTGATGATTATCAATCCGTCCGTCCGTTCGTCAGTCCGTCCGTCCGTACATACATGCATACATACATACATAAACTGGCTAATCTGGGATTGAGTCATAGGGGATATAAACCTATGCAGAGACGCCCTCTCCTTTTGCCTGTAGCTCTGATACGATATCAAGATATTTCCATGGCAGCCAAGAGATATAAGAGGAGAAACATGTTCAATTGGTACCTCCAACAGAGCTGCAAACACAGCAGAGACAGATCTTCTTGATGGACTGTGATCAGCTCTTCCATTGTTGAGGTGGCTCACCAGAGTCCTGGTTCCAAGGCTGTTAGTGTTTGCCCTGGCAGCAATCCTTAAAACCCCTGGTGGACACTCTGGATGAGGGAGGCCATTAAATTTGAGGATTCCTTTCCAGCTTGGTTAAGATTGGTTAGCGACTCTGGAGCGTGCTCCTGCTACTGGCAGGCCAAGAGGAGGGAATCCTCTTCTGGCAGACAGTCAGGCTGTTGTGGTTGGGAGAGCAGTTGTTTCCCAATACTGTATACATTACCAATTCTGTGTACAGTAAAGGCAAACTGATGTTGACCTGGAGATGTTGTTATGTGGTGGAATCTCACCAACACATCTTTCACAGAGGAAGCTGAGCCTATGGAAGCCCATGAAATCCATAAGCTTGCCCATGACTGGGGCCAAGGTTGCTGAGGCTGTAAAAAAGTTCTTTAGAGGCAGAGTTCAGAGGTGAATGAGGTCCACCACGAGTTCTTCAAGGTTCTGGACATTGAGATTTGTGCAGATGACAATGGTGGTTTCCCTTTTTAAGAAGGACGCTGCGTTCCACCTGATCTGGTGGCAAGTCCCGCCCCAACTGTAGCTGTTGCTAACTTGGACAAGTTATCATAATCACCATAATTTACTGTGTTATGATGCTGATTGTCTGTGTGGAAACCCTGTCCCCAGATGTTTCACGCAAGCAGAGCCTCAGAATCTGGAGGAATAATATGGTTCCAACTATGGCATCACCAAAGTCCTAGGAAGGGTATGGGAATTCTTCAAACTGGTCCAAATGTGTCTTGTGGACTTCAAGAAGGCATTTAACCGTGTTCTTCTGTGAGGTAGTTGCTAAAGTTTCCCCTGACTAAACAGTAAAAAAGCCAGATCATACTAGTGATATGTTTTTAATAGCACATTGTTTATTTATTTGTACATTTTACATGTTTGGCAGTATGGATATGATTTAGCTCTCCTCTGTTTGAGGTCTTTGAGGTGTGATAGGTGCACACACGACTGCAGCCAAGGAGCCCAGCTGGAAATGATTCCCTGACTGCCATCATGCTGGACTGGACCAAGTGGACTGAAGGAAAGTCAGTTTTGTTTTTGTGGAGCTTACATTTTAATTTGACTGTTAGATTATGATTTCTTTTTAAACATGCGCCTTATTGTTGATACGTTGATGGGATCCTAGACTTACCCAGTATAGTGACCACAGGTTGCCATCTCTTCGTTTTGTGGATGATGTGGTCCTGTGGGTGTCATTGAGCTGAGTTTTCAGTATGAAAAGGGCGGAACTTCCAAGTAAGTAATGTTATTAGTCAGTTTTATCAAGATATAGTACAGCTACAGTCTCGGGCTGCCAGTGAATGTTTCCCTTTTAATCCAGTGTATTTCAATAAAATACAATATTGTACTAATATACTTTACTGCATTTGTCTTACAACTTTAATTTTTTTTTTAACAAGGTTTATAAATATATTGTACAGTTTTCAGAGGATTCTGATATGGAAGTTGAGCTTAAATACTTAGTTTCATTTGACTGAATTAGAAAGTGCCAGAGCTTTTTTCCATGTGAAAATACAGATATTTAAAAATTCTTACTTGTATTTGGATAGTGAAAACATTCTGATGGAGTCTTCTTGAAGAGTTTTTTTGTTTGTGTTAAAGACGAGTAAATGCATCCCTTCTTAGTTGTTTTTGGTTGTGATTCTGCCACACGTTTGTTTTGCTCGCTGCTGTTGGGGTTCTCCCCTGACCTTCAGCAACGCCGAGAGATAATGTAATCATGGTAAGGGAATCGCTGCTGTCAAAAACGTCTCCTCTCTGTGATGAACACATGCAGTGTGAACATGTCAAACATCACACACCTAAACACCGTTTCTTTTTTTTTTTTTATTACCTTCATCACCCTCCATATCACCCCATCATACAGCATAAGGGGCATACAGGGACAAAAACCAGGATCAGGGAGGGCTTTCCTTGAAGATTCGGCGAAAAAGTTCATTTTGCGTTTAAAATCAAAAGGAATCTTGCTTACAGGAAAAGTAGGCTCAATAACTGCATTGTTAATTTGGCGAAATACCAGTCTTTGTCAGTGTGTTCTTCACACAGTGAGGTACATAGCATCATAATTCGTCAGTGATCAAACATGCCTGATTGGCAGCTGTGGCAATGGTCACAGCTTGAAGCGTGTTGACCCCTGCGGTCTCCTGTTACCGGGGTCACTGAGGCCTCGCCCAGATGCTGTCTGCTGCATACAGGGGGTGGCCTTCTGGTGTCAGTCTTGTGTGACCTCCCCTTTGCATCCTCCTTTTCCTTCACCCTCTGCATCTCTGTTTGCTCTCCTGCAGAATGGAGCGGGGCTAACTCGTATCAGTTGGCATTCAAAACGTCTCTCGCACGCTGGGATAAGAGTTTAGAGAAGCTGGATTCATTCCAGAGCGTGCACACGAATGCGTGTCTATTGTTGCGCGCGTGTGTGCATGCGGGTGTGTGTGCTGTGAATTTAAAAGGAAGAGAGAGTGAATAGGTGGGACCGCCCTCCGTCACTTGCAGACATGCATAACACAGGCAGGCTCTGCACTTTTCAACTGTTGAACTTCACCCCCGCTGCATGGAGAAAACAGCACCGGCAGAGACGTGACGAACATGCCCTTGCCCAACATAGATGTATACAGAATAAATATTGCTCTTTATTTTTGAAGACCCAGGCTTGTGGGGGAGGGGTGATAATGTACTGTGGTCAAATATTCTCATTATCCCACTCAGTTCATTATTTCCTTCACTGCGTCCATTCACTGACCCCGTGCCGCCTTTCTCCTTCCCCACCTCCAATTCACTCTCTCTTTTACTCCTTCATCTCTCTCACTAACTCCTCTCTTTTGGACAGCGGTATAGCTGAGATCATAATTATGTTTTGACACATGGCATAGCCCCTGGAGCGCAAGGATTTTAACTCAAAGTGGGAGTTGTCAGTGCAACAGCTCCCATTGCTCTTAATTGGAGGGGAGGGCCACGAGGCCCGCCCACAGGCCGGGGTGGCAGTTTTAATGAGGTTACGCTCATACAGGAAGTCAGAGTTGTGACAGGAGGAAGCTGTCATTGGCCTGTTAGAGAGTGGTTGACATCTCAAAGCTGCCTCTGTTTGTCAGTAAGAGGGGAAAACCTCTCCACTCTTCTCTCCACAGGTGGAAACAGGCAATTAAAAGAGCAATGAAGAACTAAAAGAAAAAAAAAAAAACACCCAGCACAGCCGCACCGTCTTGACTACTTTGCCAATAAACACTAATAAGAAGAGGAAAGGAAGCTGTTGGAATAATAAATGCTAAATGGAATTCTTATGAACCTCCATCCAGTCACTTCTTTACATACTTCCACGTGAGCACACCTTCCACAACTACAAGGCAAATTACCGCAAATCTCTAAAAGTATATGTGTCTTTTTTTCTTTCTCATTTCTTTTTTGCTTGTATGTGCTGTCCACCTTTCCTCGCACAGGCGCTCTGCGTGCTTATTGCATGAGTTTAAATGTGTCCCGATGTCTGTGAGTGAACACTGTGGTGACTTTTTTTCTAATATGTTTCAGCTTTTTGCTTCAGCCTCACAAAGAAGGAGAGAAGGTGTTGAAAGCAGAGCTTGCAGACCCCTCTCGCCAAAACACTGGCCTCAGTGTTCTCCAGGTGCACCCTGTCGCGAGAGAGCGCTGCTGGCAGAGCGATGTGTCTGTTGGTAGACCGCCTTAACAAACACGCAGCGCTGCAACCTTTGATCTGCACCACCCTCAAAGTGAGTTCCCACTTCTACGAAAAGTCAATTTACAAAATGTGTTTCTTTCTGTTCCCGTGTCATAACCAAATCCATAATATTGGTCCAGCATTTCATTTCAAAAAGACATTTATTTGGAGAGTGAGCAGTGTTTATTTTCCTAAGTAGATTTTAAACAGGTTTGAGTTTCATTGATGCTTTTAAGCACGCACATGATTTGTGTCAGAGTCCAACCAAAATCATCTCAGGGATCACAGCCATTTCCTCCCAGCGCGCCCCTCCACAGACCTCTGCATGTTTCAGGCACACCGGTTTGTTTTGAAGACCAGACTACCTTTGCAGTCCAGGAATTTTGTGGAATGCAGAAAAGTTTTTTCATGGAGAGAAAAAAAAGGGAGGGGGAGGAAGAGGAGGAGGTGTGTGTGTGTGTGTGGGGGGGGGGGGGGGGGGTGCTCAGCAGTTTAAATTTTACAAAATGTTTCACAATGTAGGTTCTTTGTTTGGCTTAGGTTAATGTTTGTGCTAAGGAGACAGTTCCTCTTTAGGCGTAAAAAAGACGGTGGTTTTTTTCTGAAGAAAGTGTTGACAAATTTGTGTGACACGTGCTTAAGTTACACAAACTGAGCTGATGACAGATAGCCTGGTTTTTAGACATCACCATCTTTAGTTTGCCTCCCCTGGACCTTTTATAGCATGAACTTAATGGACTCTCTTTGTCCGCCATGACAATATGTGGCTTCACACAATTAAAGAGGACTCGTTCTTACCATACTGTAGATAAGCATCACCCGCTGGCTGTATAGATTGGAACACGCTCCCCAAGGTTGTCTGGAGGTCCTTCTGTGTTCAACACCTCATTCAGACACGTACCACATAGCTGGGTTCTCTGAGGTCATGGGAAGGAATGAGGGAGGATTGGTCATGACCTTGTGTGGCATGGGGCATGAGGAGCCAGACATGGAAGGAGGAAAAAACATTGGTCCCAAGCAGAAAACGACAAGGTCACGGGGCTGGAGGAGGCTGTTCAGTTAGCTGACAGGGACCACGGCAAATGGGTTTATCAGGGCACGTGAACACCAAGGTGAGGAAGGGTGACGTCCCATTTAAATTCAATCTGAATTTCATTTAATAGTGAGCATGGTTTTTTTTTTTTTTGTTTTTGTTTGTTTGATTGGTTGTTTTTTTTTTCACATATTACAGATCAAGTGTTTTCTTGTGATTTGATCCTAAAAACAAGCAAGCAAAGTATCTTTCAATAGCTCCTTTCATCAGGACGCAGAATTTCTATGACCTTACATATATGATGAGAAGCTGGTTCCCTCGGGCTTGCGGGTTCTCTCGACACCATTCAGCTCATGTGCGCCGCTCTGATGTCAGCCTCATTTGTGAGAACCGTGGACATGGGACTTCTGTGGTGAAACTGCGACAGGAGCAGGAGGCGCATGTGAGAACAAGATAACTGCGTGCGTGCGTCTGAAGGCCTGGCTCAAAGATGATCTCATCCCACCTACGAGGTATTGGCCAGCGCGCTGTGATCGGTTCTGACTGTGATCTCACCACAAACACGGGCTCACCCTTCGTACATTCATCCCCAGAATATTGTCATGAGTTTCTGTGGAGGGTACGTTTGCCTAACTAATGCTCTCTGTCGTGAGAACCGGCATGCCAGTCTTGTTACACGACACTTTCTCAGTGCGATGAAGATGGAAACAAACATGCATGAATGAGAAGAAAAAGAAAAAAAAAAAGAAAGAAGATAAATAACGTGGAAAGTTTTAAGCGCTGAATTTACTTCTCAACAGGTGAAAATGAAGATTCTCACCATTTTCCAGTGCATTTTAATCTTGGTGTGACACAATAAGGAAGTGGTTAAAAAACGTCACAGACGTCATCAAATTGGACTAAATGTCACCTGAAATAAGTCTGAATCACTGTGCTTTCATTAGTCTGATAGTTTCCAGTAAATCCTCCTGTTACACGTTTGTAGAATCATATTGTACCATTCAGACTGAGTGAGTCTCCACAGTGATCACCCCTGGTTAAACCGAGAATCTGTAATGCTTCGAGGTCCACTTAGCCCAGCTTCTCCAACATTAATAATGCAGAACATTTTCTTAATGAAGGAACATATTTTTTCTTTTCCATTTTTTTTTTTTTCCAACATGTTGAATAACTCTGTTAATCAAGGCTTTACTTTCAGATGTTCTCTCTAATGGCACATCCAGCGAAGGGAAAAGGTCACGGTGGTAATATACTCATCTGCAGTCCTCAGGGAGACCGTCTCTCTTGTTGCTCAGCTCCAGACAGACATTCTTAGTCTCAGACATCCTCATCTGCCTCCCGCCGCGTTCAGCACAGATTTTCAATCACAGGGCCAAATGAAATTATTAGAAGGTGTTAAACTTATTAATCATTAAATTAGCTAAATGATCCTTCAAGTGCCGCCCAGATGAATGACATGTCATACTCTAATGCAATTTGCCTCTCCACCTCTTGAGCAGGTGAAGGTCAGGAGGGGGCCCGCAGCACAGCAGTTGATGACTTTTTTTTTTTTTTTTTAGTGCCTTTTTTCATCCCTTTCTCTTTCCATGTCCACTTCAGACCTTTCTCTCAGCTATGAGGGGGAATTAGTAGTCATTATAAAACATAATACATACTTTGTGTGGATGCACATGCAATAGTGGAAACAGAGATGGCAAAACAAACTGACTTGCAGAAAGAAATTAAATTAACTTGACACTTCCTGTCATCATCTTCCTTAGACACGTACAGAGCATTCACCCAGGTTTCAGTTTCCTTCTTATCTTGATTTGATTGGTGGGAAAGTAGGTGAGCTTTTATGTGAAATACACCTCCTACATAACACTTATGTGCTCTTTGTCAATATGCTGTCATAATCTGTTATCATGTGAGAACTAGAATCCGTGTCAGTTATCTTCTAATAACTGATTCGTGTTTTAAGAAATGCAAGTGTTACACACTTTCCCATTCATATCATTATTATACGATGCCTGTTTTATTTTTTATTTTATTTATTTTATTTTTTTTCTGGAGGACTTTGGTATCTGCGTTTGACATTTCCACAGCAATATTATGCACCTTTTCTCCGCTCAGCAACAGCCATCCTTCCCTCTCTGATTTATCTTCAGAGGAACATGGCAGACCCGTTTGAAATGCGACTGTGCCAGGTAATCAGTAAGGTTATTACAGAATTTACAGAAGGCTAACAAAGCGTACCTGTGGTGCTCCAATTATCGCCGCCGTTAAGGTCAGTGCCGTGGATGAGCAGGCTGAGGGGATTGGGGTATGAGGAGGGACAGACAAGGTCAAATCAGCTTGGATGCCAATGTAAAAACACACTTCAGCGTATCGAATGCCCACAAGTGGCAAATCACATTTTGATGCTTGATGATCTTTTTTTTTTTTTTTCAATAAAGATGTCCTGGCTAGTCCCATAAAAAAAAAAAAAAAAAAATGCATACCATATTCCTCCATCCACCTGTGTCAGATGTTGGCCACCACACCTAAGTGTGTATATGTTCGTATGTGAGACATACGGTGTACCCTCGTGATACACATTACAGTCCCCAGGGATTTAAATATCATTGTAATTAATATGCTCACCTGAATTTAATGAGACATGCCCAAGGGGCTGGATGCATGTGTGAATGTGTGCGTCCACATGTGAATGCAAGTGAAGGTGATGTGCATCTGCATGTTCAAGTGTGCATGGCTGTGACTAATGAAGTTCCTAACTGGACTTCCAAAAAGAACCTTTGTATAAGAAAGAAACTAGGGGACTTTTCTGTGTTTACCTTACAACACGAGCTGTTTCACTTCTACACAGCAAGACTATCTAGAAATCAATTCTATCTGTTATTAATACAAGTATGATTATATCATTAGTCTGAGATCAATGTGGCATTGATCCCAATGCAAACAAGGGATTAGAGCTCCCTCTGTTCTCGTGGCAGTTCAGCGGACATGATCTGGACGTGTTCGACAGGCTGACCAACTAGCCCGCGCAACCTTGACCAAGTTTACATCAATACACGATTGAACAGAACAGAGAGGTTATGGGAAAATATACAGTTAGATGTTGCTGAAACCAAATGTAAATTTTCACGATACAATAAGAACTGATGTTGCGTCACAAATCAGTAATTATATCTAAGAGTGTTTTCTTTTTCTTTTTTCTTTTTTTTATTTATTTGTAATTACAGTACAAAAATAGAAATGATTTAAAGTCGTGATTGTATTGTTACAGTTACAGTTTTTCTCTCTATGGATTTTCTTTATATCCATACATTTATCCTATACTAATGTAAATAACGGGCAGGAATTTTCAGTCCTACTTTCAAGCCTGATACATTTTTCTGCATGTGCTTCTCTGTTTGCGTTGAGCGTGGCTGTTGTCAAAGCGTGGTTGTCCGTGTGAAAGCGACAACAAACATGCGAGCCCGTGTGCCAGACATTACACAATAGGCCCATACAAAACCCTCCCTCTCTCTGCCACAATTGCCTGTTTCTCTCTGTTGTGCTTTTGTTTTGTCCAGCCTCATTTGTGATGGTATTTATCTCGGTAAAGGATACAAAAACATTGCTCTTGTCTGAGCGAAGAGTCATTTACAATCATTTACATTAACAAAAAACTATATTTTACCATTACAATAACCTCAGACAATAGCGCATATCCGGCTTGTTCATTTTTGCGCAACGAAATGCACAGAGGTACACACGTTTCCATTGTTCTGCTTAAAATGTGCCGTAGCAGAATGATACCCCCCTCCTTTTTTTTTTTTTTCTTTTTCTTGGTGTATTAGATAATGAGAAGATGCAGATAAATTCCTCAGTACAATCTGCTCCCCACTGGCTAATCCACATCATTCAGTATTGTGAGGATCACAATGATGGTTTATTATTGCTCATTCAGAGCTAAACAATGATTTAAACATTTGCAGTAAAAGCAGAAACATGCTGCTTCAGATGCTCTCTCCCATTTAAGAGGCTGCAAGTTCTGCTTAAGAGCATCTGTTTTTTGTCCTTTTTTGTTTTTTCCTCGTTGCTTGGATTGTTTTGATTGTCGTTAGTCCCAAACCTCCACAGTTGGTGTATTTGAAAAAAAAAGCGGCGCGTCTGACCGAGTGAATGTAAAAACAGATTACATCAGTATGAAGTAGGTGTGCTTGCGAAATGAGATCCAGGGTGCACTTAATTATATGTACCTAGATAATGTAAGTTCACCGTGAAACACAGAGAATAGAGTGAGAATGGGATTTTGATACGATGTGACCACAGTAAATGTTCCTTATTCATCAGGATCTGAAGAAAGCGCATGTTTCTGTTTAGCTCATCTTTCTCTCCGCTGTCAGGAACCTGCAGTTTTGAATTTCACTGACACCCAGGCCCTTAATGAGAAGCAGAACGACACCTTCATATCATAGCCTGTGCCCTACCGCTCTCCATTTCTATGACTTGCTTTAATAAATTACTGTCCAATAAGAACTTTTATGATCTTGGCATATGTTGCCTTTTATAGGTGAAAATAATTGCGTTCCCAGATCGCCCCGTCCGTTCTGAACATGAGAATGAGACTAGCGGAGCCTACAAAATGAGATAGTTTCACAGTGTCTGCACAAGTCCTTCTCATTTGGGTCGTTACGCCTCCTCCCTCCTTCTTTCTCAGTTTCCTGGCTTACCTTCACAAGCACCAACCCCCACACTCACCCTTCGCCACTCTCGACTCCACTCATGCCTAAAGAGGCCCGTGCTTGCATGCCAACAGGCGCTCTTAAATCCCCCCCCCCACCCCCCCCCCCCCCCCCCAACCCCCTGATTTGACTTCACACACTCACTCTCTCTCTAACACACACACTCACACAGAAGGAGTCTTGTTTTTGAGTTCCCACTGAAGTGTGACAGAAGCCACTTGACAGGTGACACACACACTTGATGTTATCAGGTCAGGGCCAAAGATTCAGCCTCCTGAGTGATGAGAGACTGTCACTCGCATTGTTTATCTATGCTACAAGAGGGGAGAGAGGGGAGCGATTGAGCGAAAGCCAGTGTTTCTTTCATTCTTTGCCATATATCACTCAAGGGGAAAGGGAAGCTAGGACAGAGCCACGGTCCCTGCAGAAGGGAGTTTACGCGTGGAATCTGTGCCCACAGACCACTGAGTCAAATAACTGAAGAATCTCACGCCATACATGATAATATGGTGCATTATATTAGTGTCTGCTTAACTGTCACAGCAAACAAAGACTCGTGTGGACTTGAAGTGGAAGTGCTCCTCAGTCATTTAGAGAAATGTGCTGGAGTGGGCTCACAAATTGATGTGGCTTTGTTATCGGCACTGTCAATTGATTACACCTAGGGGCGATAATGAAATAACTAATTGAATGTGTCCCCTTGTAAACAATTTGTAAACAATTTGTTGAAACGTGCAAAACACAAACTTGCCTCGGTCCGTGTGAGCAGCTTTAATTAGTTTAGGACTGGGTATGATAACCTTCACAGATCTAATAGCCATGTCTTCATGCAGTTGCAGGGAAGGATAATGCTTCCTCAAATGTCACAAATATCACAAATATTATCTAAGGAATCATCTGCGGTGTCCACATTTTTGTGTTTCGGCAGCAGAGATAAAATATAATGATCAATGCCACTGATTCATCGAGGCCGAGGTGAAGTCAAACGTCATCTCTCTGCTCCTTCGTGCAGAGCGGGAGGTCAGGGGTCTCTGTCGCTGTGTCTTAGACCTTTCTTTCTTTGTATTTTATCATGGAAATAATGAGTTAAAAACCCAGGCTTTGAGCTCTCATACTTATGAGAACACTTTATATGGACACAGATTTCCCCAAGTACTATCAGTAGTTTCTCTTTATCCTCAATCGCATCTCACTTCAAGTCTGGAAAGTATCATCTGAGTCAACATGAACAGCATAGAGAGAGAGTTGAGATCTTGATAGAAATGGACATGTTTTCTTGTTACAATATTTATTTATTAAATTTAAAATATCTTTAGCACAGGTTAAAAATTAGACACTTCCATCTACAATGAGCGCCTTGGGATTAACAAGACTCTAACATGATTGGAAAATAAATACTTTTACAAACCAAAGAAGAGAGAGAAGAAAAAAAAAAGTCAAATAAAATTCTTCTTGCTTCCTTCCTTACGGCTTCCTTTAAATTTCACATTGGAGCTGCTGAGGTGGGCAGAGGCAAAATTGGCATTTAGAGCATTTTTATTAGACTTATTAGAAATACTGAAAAGAAATCTTAAAGTTGTCAAAATCCATTTCCTTTGGGAGTCATCAGTTGGAAAATCGAAGATGAGTCAAAGGTGACTGTTGCTCCAGCGTCAAAGTTTTGAATTAATTCACCAGAAACAAACGTTTGCATAAAAAAAAAAAAAAAAAAAAAGAAGAAGAAGGAAAACATATAAAAGCTGGTGATACAACTTTTTTGGTGCGATAACTCAAACGGCAGCCGGTTCTTTTTACTATTTTTTTTTTTTTTTTTTTTTTTTTTTTTTAGCTAAACGGTTTTGCCACAACAATTTATTGGTTGTGTTTTACACTCAGACTATGTAATTATTATTAAGTGTTTGCTTGTTAGCCTGCGGTGGAAATGAAAGATTTGCAAACAGCACAGTCACACTACCAGCGTTCTCGTCTTCTTCTATTTCCCCACCCAGACTAACCAACAGACCAGTGATTTATGGTCATGTTTTGCCTCAGCCCCACCTTATGGAACATAAAAAAGATAACAAGTAACATGAGCAGAGCGCTGTAGTAAATGGCAGGCCAATGCATTAGTTATCAGTAAGAAAACATTAACAGCAAAGACATATATTTTTCCCATTTTGAAGTTGTTTACAAACCACATCCTTGTTCACAATTTATTATGTTTTTCCATGTTTGCTTTTTTTTTTTTGTCGTCATTACATGCCATATGAGAAGTCTGGATTACAAAAGTACCTGAACAAATTGCTTGTATATTAGCATGCATAGGTGTTGGGTATTTACATCCTATTTACAAGATTGAACGAAGAAGAAAGGGATCTACAACACACTTTCTTTCATGTGTTTCATTTACACTTCTAGGATGGAGAACAAAAAGCCGCCGCATACGGATTCGCAGAGTACACAGGACATGCACATAAAATAGGATGTTTGCTTGACTGAACAAAATGTCTTGTTTTATCCTCTATTGTTGAAAAAGGAACAGTTCAATTCTGTAGCAGACTATGTCTCTGACCAGCACTGCTGCATTGCATAACACATCAATTTTTTTTTTTTTTTCTTTCTCCTTTGTCTGTATTGCGCATGAGTCTCCGAGCACAGGGGGCTTGGAAAGGTTAATTTACGATGTTAACGTGCCGTGAAGGGAAAAGCAAATAGGAAAGAGCATGCACAGCACAGGAGAAGAACATTAAGCCGTGGCTACATGCTTCTCTTGCCTGCTCCCTCTGTCTGTCCGGTGACAACAGTAGGGGCCTCCTGTTGTGTACAAAGACACGAGGCTATCACCATCCATCATTGCACACATGCTGAGAGGATCTTACACAAGTGATCAGGCTGTAAGCAGGCACTTACGACTGACACCCTGGCATTTATTAAGCATTTTTCTTCTCATAGCCACAGGATATTGCCGATATCAAAAGAAAATACATGTGTATAAAGGAAATACCTACTAGAAAGGGTGTAAGAAAAAAGGACAGAAGAGTAAAATAATAATCTTTCACCTATTGAATACAGCAGTGCCAACAGAATAACTTCAAAAAATATTACACTGTATTTATGAGCTTTTTTCTTTCTTTTAGCAATTTCACGGAAGACTTGTTTTTTTTTTGTTTTCTTTTGTTTGTTTTTTTTAGGAAGAATGGAAGACATGGATATATTTAGACTGCAGAGGTATCTGTAATTCAGGGGCTAGTAACCTGCTCATGGGATGTTGCAGTCATTAAAGATATTGCTCATTTAGCGAGAAGAACATCAGTATCACGTCCTTAATTCTCCCCACTACTCCAAGTTCTTTGTCCACCTCCAGCTCATTTACAGTCAACCACTAATATAGGCAATCAGCAGCACCATACCCTCACAAGGGGTCCATAAACACTTGATTTCACAGAACTGCCTTTGATAAAGCAGGGAGGTGACTGCCAGAGCATGTTAATGTGCTTTCCCATAAAGCTTATCTCTGACTGGGGTCAGTATAGGCCAAGTGGCAAGGGGCTGATCGCCATAGCAATAAGACCCCAGAAGCTGTTTCTGCAGCTTATGACCCCTCTGACAATAACACAGCCGTCCGAGGTCTTCCTTTTGATCATCAAACCCCTCATTCAGGCCCATGTGGGAAATAATGTAGACATTTATTACAGTACAATTGAAATATGGGGTGAGCACAAATTAACCCCTGGTAACAGTGAAGGGGCTCGTTGTGATAGGAATCATAAACTTTTAATTGTTCACTAGCAGCAGTATTTTAAAAGCATGTAAAAACAAAATGATGAGCTAACCCAGGCGGTTGGGGGCACAGCCATAGTTTAAACAAAGTTACAGTATATACCTTTATTGTTCAAAGCCGCTGTATTTCATGAAGCAATTTTTTTTTTTTAAGAAGAAATTTGTTTATTTTTATTTAGACTTGCATGTACATGGAGCCTCATAATTGTGTTTTCTCAATATTTGACAGGTATGTGTGATGATACGGTGTAATTTAAGTGGACAGTAGATGAGAGCTTTCAACAACCCTTTGATAGCATATGGTTATCCCCTGCTGTTTCCCACTCTCTGCTCTGTAGGGGGGCCAGAAGGGATGTATTTATAACTTTCTGGTCTCCACAAACTTTTCGCTTCTCAAAAACTGAAGGATTACACTCTGTTCACAGCAGGGAGAACAGCATGCATCCAAGAAAGACGGGCTTGAACCATGGTAATCTCCATTTTGCATCCTAAAGACGAACTCAAAAGTTCCTTTAAAAAAATAAAAAAGTCTGGCTTCAGATGGCAGAGAAAGGGTCAATTAAATCAGCTGTGCTACCTCTCTGACAGCCCCTTGTATTTGACCGTCAGGCCGCACATTCTTCGCGGTAAGCTTACCACAGCCACCAAAAACCCATCCATTGGTTTTCCATGTGCATTAGCTACATCAATCGTGTCTCAAAGATGCCAATTTGGAGTGTTGTTAAGCTGCTGTTGTTGCCGTTAATTTTCTCTCTGTTTTCTGGCTCAGGTGCAGGAGACTAAATCAAGCTGTCAGAAACCAGACTGCTCGGTTAAACGGTGCAGACAGAAATGCCACCTGTCCACAGCTTCTGGCAATTTATTATATCTGTATCAATGTGTTTCTGTGGTGGCAACTAAGGTATATGTAAACATTTCTATTCTTGTTTTGTTTTTTTTTTTGTTTTTTTTCTTTTTAAGCATCCACACGCAACCTACTGTATATCTACAAATCTGAGTGATTTACCACAGCTAAACCTTGTGATTTCCCCCATTACCTAATCAGATGTTAAAGATTTGCTTTACAGGATTTAGAAATGGAATTACACTAAGGTCAGTCCAGAGCATTTCTTTCAACTGAGACTTTTTGGTTAATCTGATTCCCTCCACCACAGGTCCCATCCCCAATCTCCTCGGCACCCATCTCATCTCAGTGAGGGGCTTTGTGGCTAACTGCCCACCTAGAGCTCGAGCTTATGTGCAGGGCTGAATGAGGTGGGAGTAGGGGCTTTAAAAGCTCCATTATTCATCCCTGTCATTAGCTCCACGGCATAAGGAGGCTGCTCTGTCTTTTCTGCACTCTTGCTTTTAGAACAGCCCTCATCTATAGTATCTTTACATCAAGATCCAGCCAACTCTAAATGGCACTTTTGAAGATCTTTTTTTAGCACAAATACCCAAATGAGTCAGATTCCTAGTCAGATTTCAGAGTAACATGACTAAGTATCCAGAATATGTTGATCTCTCACATTTGAATCATTTTCTCGCAAGTCTAATGTCAGCCTGAGGTCAGGATTAAAGCAGAGCCATTGACATCGATTGCTTCACAGTAATCCCTTCAACTTTAACCCCCCCACTCCCACTAACCTGACCTCGTACAGCTTGAGGCCAAGGCTTGTCATGACAAAAAAGATGCATTCAGAGATTGTTTGTGCGGGTTTGTGTGTGAGAAGAAAAGAAAGTGAATGTGTATGTTATCACATGTTATTACAGCAAAGAAACAGAGAGGGAGCCGCTGTGACTTTTTTTTTTTCTTCCTTATAATGTAATCCTTTTTGAGTTTTTTTTTCTTTAAGCAATATTTGCATTGTTCCTTAGTACCATGATTTATAAAACTATTGATGAACGTAATCGGTTCTTGGGCTATGCTGTACAAAATCTATGAAATTTAATATTTTATGCCTGAAAAGCTTAACATGTTGTTCAAATATTACCATAACAAATGTTAGCCTATCCACCATAGCCAGTTTTCCTATCGACAAGGGACGGCAACGGCCTTCAGACGATGTAATCGCAAATTGTGTGTATACCTAAACATTTTAATTAGCATTTCAACACTGCTGACAATGGCTCACCAGTATCAAGTGGGAAGTGCTGGTATAAACTGACATGGGCTCAATGGAAACATCGAAACTCTAAGAAAAACCGGTAGCACACTACTGCACTAGTCACTTTTGATGTAGGCACTGCTTATTACGAATCATTTCTCTAAACAGAAGCTTTTTTTTTAGACAATACATTAGGTGAGACCTCAATAAAGTGGTCTTTAGTGGAGACTCGACTGCTCCACAGGTTGTTTTCTACAAGTTGTTTTTCTCCTCAGTGTTCCCCCTCCATTTTATCGTAGTGTTTTAGCCTCGATGTGTATCAGCTTCAGTGGTCCAAAGACACACAAAGTGCACAAAAGTTAGCCAGTGATGACACAAAGAGAGCATTTAGTCATAAGGATGTGGACTTATTAACCAGTTGAGAGAACAAGGTGGATCGTAATCAAATAAAGAGGAGATAAGTTAATAAGCTTATAGAGTAAGCTATGCGCGATTTATCCTGGCTGGCATGGCACTTGTTTGCTTCCACTCACTGAGACGCACAAGCATGGTTCTTTAACATTGTTAGGTGTACCACCTTTATAAACTATGAAGCTGCTCTGTTTATCACTTTCATCATATTAGTGTAACTAAGTGGATTTCTCTAACACAGCACCGCGGAACAGAGTCTTTCTGTTTCTGCCTCGCTCCTTTCCTTGCTTTTATTTATGTATAAGGCAACTCAAACAGTGCAATATCACTCAGCCCTTTTTTTTTTTTGCTTAATCCAAAAACAAGATTGTGGAGTTTACTTTATCCTGGTACCCCACTGACTCCAGAGATGGATTGATGGCTTTGCCGAAGCAGATTATATCTGTCCAGCACAAGAGAGCGATGAGTGGGGATGAAGGGGATGAAGGTAAGTGATGACAAGGATAAAGTACTAGAGGTAAGCCATGGTAAAGTAAAGGGGAGGACCCTTGTGTCTAAGAAATGAGTGAATAAATGATGGAAGGAGCAAGAGAAGAGCTGATTAAGTGAAGCCCAAACTGGGAGAAAGAGAGGAGAAAGGCAGCGGACAGGACCCAACAGGGGGTAAATCTGAATCCGTAGGGCTCTCTATCCGTCATACCCCCGCGCCACCCCATCCTCCTACCTCCCACATATCCATCTTGTTAATATACATACAGCTTGGCCCTCTGGGTAATATATCTTTGACCTGTGATTACGCTAACAGCTTATTGTTTGCACAGCGAACAATCCCATTATGCCGGCGATCTGTTTACATACAGCCTCGCTGTTTAGATTGGTATGGTGTGTGTTTGTGTGTGAGTGTGTGAAGAAAAAGACTGGCGATGTGCCTCTATGGTGTTATGTGTATTAGCGCCCAGTCTGGTTGTGAGGATGCACAAGTACACGTATTCTGATCCTGATCGGGATCATTGTCAGGCTAAAAAGCATGCTTAGTACTGCACGCTTTACTTCAGTGTGGCACACAAACGTCATAGGAAAGCATATCAACCTGTCATGGACCGCCACAACGGTGCAGATCCGGGGCTTTGTCTCCTGCCTTAGGAAGTGGAGCGGCTTGATTTTCAAAGACGTACTTGCCCTGTGTTTATTACCTCTTATGTATCCTATTTGAGTGACACCTTCATCCTCGCTGTATTTTAAATCTTCTTTAACTAATCACTGTTGAGTCTTAAGTCCTAATTTCAAGTTTGTTTACATGTTGACTGTAAATACTCTGCTGTGATTCAGTGTGCAAAACTTGATTTAACCACATTTCCTCATTGGCTGTATAGTTAGACACACAAAGCCCTAAGTGGCTACAAGGATTCCTCAAAAAACACTTTTCTTTGTGTTGAATTTGAATCAGACTTTTATTGCTATTTTTTTCCATGACCTCAATAAAGCTCACCTGCTCTAAAAAGTTTAAGTTTGTTTCATTGCTCAACATGGTTTTTCGCTTTCTGCATGTGTGTCCAGAAAGCGTACAGATGCAGACATTAACGAATCACAGAGGGTAACAGGTATTTAACCACAAGGCTGAACATCTGGTCGAGCTGAGGGCCATGCTCATTAACACAAAGTTAACCTCAGACAGGACGTGAGGTCATATCAACCCAGAGAGCCGCATGAGGGTGTAACACTTTTAGGTCAAGGGGTTATTGAGCTCTCTGAGGACATCGGCAAATAAAAAAAAACGTGTTGTACTTGGTCAGAACAGTGGAATACTACAACATACTTGCTGTAAATTTGACTTTTTTTCTGTTCATTGTTTCTGACGAGCCCTTGCATTCTCCCTCTGCTCTCTTCTTGGACTTCTCTGTGAGTGGGTAAGGTTTTAGACATGTGGCATATCCTCGTGACACAGGATGAATACAGTTACTGGGAGGATGCCGCATGACACTTTGTGAGCTGGCGCCTAATTGGGGCACCCCATCCTGTCCCCATGTTGGCTGAGGCCAGGTTCAGTCTGACATAAACAAGTGGGTATGACCCCTTTAGAGGGTTTGCACCTCATCAGAGCTGCCGTATGTGGAAGACAAGCTTTTATAATCTTAACAGGAGACATTTTTACAAATCAAAACAGAGACGTGAAGCTTACAAAGAACTTGGTTTGAACTTGGCTGACCAAGACATTGGTTTAGAGATTCAGGTAAATGACTGCCTGCAGGTCCTCGTCTAGAAATAGTTACCATGTACAAATTAACATGCAGAGTACAGCATCTTAGACAAAGCATACTGATCACCCTGTACATATAAACAGCAAATAGCAATGAGAGTTTGTGTCTCAGAGTGAGCGTTTATGTTTTCTTTAATGTCATGTTGCATTCAGCGCGGAACTTTCCTCATGAAGGTTCTCTAGGGACACGGAGTGGAGAAAGTGTTGCGATAATAAAGGGAGTCACTGATAAGATATGGATTCCTTGAAGCGTGGCGCACGTTGAGAGGTAGAAGATGCGAATGGTGCAGGTGAGGTGTTCAGCAAGTTAGTCTTTCCCCTGTTTTCCGTGCAAAGGTTTTATGTCTTCACAAGTAAGGGGCTAATCTTTGAGGTCATCCCTTCGTTTGCTTGTCAAGTTATCTGTCAGTACATGTGGTTATTTTCGTATTTTAATGGAAGACAAAGATCAGAGTCCTCATGTCTACATTGCAGTCACTGAGGTATCCTTTCCCCCCTCCATGTGTAGCTTCACGACTGGAGCACTTTTTCAAAAACATGCAACGAAAAAAAAAACATGTTCCTCTCAAGTTGATAGCAACCTTGCAACATCAGCATTGAAAGGAAGGGAGGAGTTATTGCAATGTGAAATACCTGCGCTAAATATTGGAAGAAACCTTTTAATTTGAACATCAAATTATATATTAAATATTGCATTTAATTGTTAAAGGTGCTAAGTAAGACTCATGGCTTGCTTTCTTTCCTCTTCAGTTTGACTGTTTCCAGGACTGATGAAATTATAAGAATTTCACTATTATATTTCTTGTACGGTGGCCAGCTAATAAAACCTATTACTAATGCTTTTATTCATCTATTCAAATTTATTGGAAAAGTGTACAGACACCTGGGACTATGTCTTACGAAATCAGAAAACATGTTAATGGTTTTTAAAACTTTTGAAAAAGGTTCTCTGGAATATCCAGATACTGAGATTTGTGGTATAACAGGTGGTAAATATACACTATAGTCTGGTACATGCTCTTGTCCTTATTCATCTCTATTTACATGTAGTAGTTTGGATATTGGAGAGGAAGACTAGGCCCTTACTTAAAGAGAATAAGAAGTATAAGAAGTACAATTTTTACACTTTAAATGACGCCAAAGACTAGAGAAATTATAATTGAAATGAACATTTCATTCACTCTGAAGAATACTTATTTCACATGGAAAATATTGTACCATGAGTACTCTATCCATAGTACAGAAGGTTTATGAATTTGGTGACAGTGGCTTGGTATGATTCCTATATTAGGAATAAGAATAGTGATTTTGTGATGATTTATTTACAGAAGCATGCATCATTGAGTTTCCCACCATAGAGAAAATAGTCTTTCAAATGTATTTGTCAGGCATTGTCAATCATGTCATTATTATGAGTCTCTGATTTTTTTTCTTCTTTTTTCCATGTTTTCTATAAAAAAAAATAAAAATAAAAAAGGGGAAAAAAGGCTGCAGGAAAATACCAAGGAGGGACACCAGAGGAACTAGGCGTTTAAGAATTTCATTGTGGAGATTCCAGGGGGTTCTAGATGGTCTTGTCTTTTATTCTTCATTTTGAATGTTGTGCTTTGTTGGTGTTTCTTTGTAGATGCGATTGGTCAGCCGCTCTGGTGTCTATGCTGCTCAGTCGTTAGGTTATCTGTTAGAAGAGAGAGAAGGGGAGGGGAGAGAAGAGAAGAGAAGAGGAAAGGAGGGGGAAGGACAAGAACAGAAAAAAAGTCATTTAAGTGCAACTCTGAGGTCTATTCTCTAAGACACTTTAGTGCAGTACTGCCATGCTTGCACACACACACTCACACACACACACACTCAAAGTACACCATGAGACTGTGAGTGAACTCCACATTGTGAGTTATTCAGGACCCTTGTCTAAACTCTGTCTCCTTGTCCAGGGTTTATGGTGACAGACAGTGAGTCACTATTACTGTATTTGGAGAGCGGGGACGACTCTGCTGTCACTGGTGCCAGTTTCAAACAAAGACGGAGTGACCACCCTGTGAGTGTACGCAGCAAGCCCACTTGGCTGAGATTCAGAGTGACAGTGGAGTCAGCATGGGGGATGATTCTATAATCAGCTTCAATTAAGGCCAAGGAGTGATGAGCAAATTCACAAACAGTGTGTCTACTTGCTGTTTGTTGTGTGTTCTTCAGTCTGCTTGTAGTATACCCTATTATAGCACAAAAGTACTGCTCTTTGTTCTGTTGTGTGTCTTCAGACTACGCAAAGTTTGGCAAGGCCCTCTAGTATCCTGATGCACTCTTTGAGGATGATTCATGTTGCCTGGAACGTCGTTTTGTGGGTGGGCCATTAGATGCCGAGACAAGAGTGGAATTCAGCTAAATCTACAGGAGATCCAATTATGAGACCCCAATCCAAAGGTGCCACCTGCACCCATTATAAATCACTATAAACAAAGAAACTATTGACAATGCATTGCATATTGTTACAGCGCCACTCATGCCTGCAAAACATGACGTTTACACTTGTACTATAGGCTATAGTGTATATGTTGTGTGCAGTACATTTTTTCAAATATGATTTTTTTAGCTGTTTATTTGTATCTAAAGATAATTTAAATTATGATATACATCAAAGTTCAAATATTGGTGATTTTAATCTTGCATTTTACTTTACTACATAAAAGCTGCCCTACATACACTATATGGCCAAAAGTATTGGATCACCTGCCTTCACTCACATATGAACTTAAGTGACATCCCATTCCTAATCCTTAAGGGTTCAATATGAGTCGGTCCACCCTTTGCAGTTATAACAGATTCAGTTATAACAGACTCTTCTGGGAGGCTGTCCACAACATTTAAGAGTGTGTTTATGGGAATTTTTGATCATTCGTCCATAAGTGCATTTGTGACGTCACACACTGATGTTGGACAGAAAGTCTGGCTCTCAGTCTCCGCTGTAATTCATCCCAAAGGTGTTCTATCGGGTTGAGGTCAGGACTCTGTGCAGGCCAGTCAAGTTCATACACACCAGACTGTCATCCAGGTCTTTATGGACCTGCTTTGTGCACTGGTGTACAGTCAGGTTGGAAGAGGAAGAAGTCAGCTCCAAAATGTTGCCACAGATTTTGGAGCATGGAATTATCTAAAATATCTTGCTATGCAGAACCATTCAGAGTTCCTTTCCCTGGAACTAAGGGGCCAAGTGAGCTCCTGGAAAACAACCCCACATCATAATCCCCCCACCAAACTTTACACTTGGCACAGTGTTGTCAGACAAGTACCGTTGTCCTGGCAACCGCCAAACCCAGACTCATGGAGACGGAGAAGTGTCATTCATCACTCCATAGAACAGAGAACAGTTGATTGTGGAATATTTAGGAGCAGGGAAATTTCACAACTGGATTTGTTGCACCGGTGGCATCCTAGGGAGTGGTGGCCTAGTGGTTACAGTGGTGGCAGCCCACTGCTCACTAGTGAAACTAGTTGATGGGTTACAAGCAGAGGTCCAATTTGGGTGTGTATCGTACATACATCATGTGCCATACTGACAAGAATGGAATGAAAAAAAAAAAAAAAAATCACAGTTCCACGCTGGAATTCACTGAGCTCCTGAGAGCGACCCATTTTTTCACAAATAGTTGTAAAAACAGTCTGCATGCCAAGGTGCTTGATTTTATACACCTGTGGCCACAGAGGTGATTGGAACACCTGATTCCCGTTATTTGGATGGGTGAGCGAATACTTTTGGCCATAGATTGTAAGTGTGTATGTATATGCTTTGCTGAAAAGAGAACCCCCTAAAATATTTGACTAGTACGGATGGACAGCAAACCTTGCAATAACACTCTGTTTCACTACAGGTGATTTAAATCATTACAGTATTTCATGAACCTTCATCTACATTCACAAATTCAAATTTGAAAAAATAATTTACAGTGGATTAGCGTTGTGTTTTACTAAAGTGTCAGTCAAAGTGAAAGGACTTCAAACCGGTGAACAGGTTGCCCATCGGCGCTTAATTGTTATGTGTGAGCAACTCAGAGATGCGTCAGACACTCACCAACACATCGATCAGCCGTCTTTGTCTGCGAACAGATAACTAGTCATGCCTGTAGAAAGTGTTATCTTCATCTCTTAGTTTGTACAAGATACAAATGCAAGTGTCCTCCATTAAATGCCATAAGATTATTTTATTTATATTTAAAGTCATTTATTTATTAATTCAGTTATTCATTCATGTATTTACTGTGTATTGTATTCTGTTTTTGTGCACCCACCAGCTCGTCTACTAATTAGCTCACTTTAAGTAAATAAATTAATTTATTAATAGGTTAGTAAGTAAGCCATTAAATGTGTGGACCCCATGACTTGACTCTTGGACAACCTGTAAACTTCCCAGAATGATGTATAGACAATCATCAGTTGTTGGATCAGTGTGACTGGCTCAAAAAATGTCACTTGTTGACCAACACTAACTCTTCTACAAAGAAATATAGAGTTTCCTGCTTAAACTAGATGCCCTTGTATCTTGTGTTCTTCTATTATTCGAAACACAATCACTGCAATCTCTCTTTTTGCCACCCTTTTTTTATCCAGCATTGGACCAAGCTGTGCTAGCTACCATCTTCATGACTGAGATCACAACGAGTGCCCCGGGGCATGCTACATCCACTCGATCAGAACAGCGACTGCCAAGACTTCGGCTTTTCAAGGCAGAATGTGGTCCCAGGGTGTGTGATAAGAGTGTGTGATGGGAATGCAGGGCCATTTGGACCTCCAAAGCCAGGTGTTAGCACTTCAGCTCACTGCCTCATCAATAATTGACAGAGGCAAACCAATCAGAACAATTTGCTCCCCACAGTGAAGTGCTAGAGCAGCCTAACACCAGTGAATCATTAATGAGGCAATTAGGTGAAATGGTTAGACGGTTAGTCCTCACTGTGTGACTACTGCGACGGTTCTCCTTATACAGGAGCTGAGCGTGATGGAGTGATGTACCGGACAACACAAGCTGAGGGAGAGAAACAGTAGAGTCACAAAGTAGATTTGCAGATGCAGAGCACAGTCTCCTTGAGGCTGAAGTGCAGCCGGGTTTTGTGATGCCAGCTCTCCATCTGTTGACCACAACTCAGAAGGCCAATAATGGGAACAAACCCAATTGGCCATTAGCATGGGAGATTGACCTTTATTGGTTGTTGTTACCATCGCACAGACCGACAGAAGCTGTCTCCGGGGTGACTCAAGTGTGGGAGCGCCTTTATGGACATGGATCAAATCAACCCCAGTGACATCACTCGAACATGGAGAAAACAACAACAATAACAGCAAAGATGGAGTTTGCCTTTGAAGAGCAAAGATCTTGGATTGTTGTTTGAGAGGAAAATCAAAGCCTTGAGGGAGCTGCTCACAAAGCCTCATCGATTGGTTATATTGGAACCATTTCATAGTTTATCAATGCTCCTCTGCCTGCACTCCCAGCCCCAGGTCCAGCATAGTCTCAATTAAACCAACCACCTCCACATCAGGAAAAAAAAACAAAAAAAAAACAGGCAGATACGACGTAATACTTAGAATATTCACAAACACTTACTCTTGTGCACCAACATTAAAAGTATTTTGTTCTCACAATATCCATTTCATTCCAGTTAAATGGGATCAAAATTACCTTATTTATCATTACCCTACAAAAGATTCCACTGTTTCCTTGTAATTTTTCATCCACCCAATCAGACTAATGTGCTCTTTGTTTCCATATATCTCAGAGATGGAGAGATCTGGAATTAAAGTGAAAAGAAGAGCACAAGAGGGAGCAAGAGTGAAAGAGAGGAGGAGCGGGAATCCATAAAAAACCCTTGAGGTTCATTGCTCTCTTAGGGTCATGTAAAATGTAGTCTAGGGACTCCCCATGACCTGCCGTTTCACTCCAGACAAGCGAATAAAGTTATATTTCAGTAAGGTAAGAATCAATGTTATGGATCACTGATAGAATTCAGCCAGGAATGGTAGTCATGCACTAATGTTGAAATATTATTGGCTTCTTAATTTTGTAAGTTTTGTTTATGTTTGATTTTGACATTTTTATGTATGCAAGGAAAAAAAAAATCAGCTTTTGTTATGGCCATAGAAGCCATAAAGTTTTGATCCAATAACTTTTTCTTGTTGTATTTGGTGCGCAGTTGCTCTGTACAAACTTTTAAATTACTAATTTTACCTTAGAGCAGATGCTGAGCAGATTTTTTTGTGAATATTTTTTTTTTTTTTTTTTCAGGACATAGTGACATCAGTTTGTATAACTTTGGGCCAAATAAACTAACAAACAAAAAACATACAGTTTAAAGCCACTGCCACATTAGCAATACTGCAATTGATACCACTTCATCAAAATCCCTTGTCGTTAGATTACAAAGCAGTAGGTATGTTAGAGCATCTTTATGGAATTAAAGGTTCAGCATCAAATAAGAATATATTTTAAAGATCTTCAGAACATTAAGTGCGTTGCTGCTTCACAAAGGATGCAAAGAACATTTTGAAACTGCTTGAAACTGCTACTACCACTACTACTAATAATAATGTGTTCTAACTAATATGATAATAAAGAAGTTGAATCGAAGTGACTAAAACAAATGCGGAATTCTTTTTTCCACTGCTAGCCCTTCCGCCTCCTAATGTGCACTCTAAGCTCTTAAATACGGGGCAGTTTCGTCATTGCATCACATATTGCTGCAAAAAATGCACCAATGTCAAAGAACATTTGTGTTTATATTTTGGAATTACTACCAGCTTTGACAAATGGGCATTTTCAGATTTTCTGGTACTAAAGGGTGGTTTGGAATTTGTGACCTCCGTGCCTTTACAGCGTAGTATAGGGACATTTTAAAACAAACACTGCAGGCAGTAGGCGGCCACTTCGGTCATGGTCAAAGGTTTCTATTGGTCTTGGCTTTACTGCGTTCCTCAGTCGTTTCAGGGATCCCAGCCACTAAGGGGTCACAAGCCAGCGTTGTCATAGTACCAGTGCCAGGCCCGGATAAATGGAGAAACTTGTGTCAGG
This sequence comes from Xenentodon cancila, assembly GCA_014839995.1. NCBI lineage: Eukaryota > Metazoa > Chordata > Actinopteri > Beloniformes > Belonidae > Xenentodon > Xenentodon cancila. Next base: position 18,629,967 of record CM026197.1, read on the forward strand.
AATGGTTTTCTTTGTAAATCAATATCAATAACCAAATCAATATTCAGCGCACAATCATCTACTTTGATAACTCCTGAGGAAAGGTAATATTTAGTTGATCTAGAAGGTTTTTCTAAATTAGTCTGGATTTTATTGTGTTGTCTAACCTCTGTGGGACCTCTGTTCTTTTTTTAGTTTAATATTTGCCTCATCTCCTATTTTGTGTTTTATTGATTTTCTTTACGGCCTTTTTTTTTTTTTTTTTAAAGTTTGATCCTTTGTGTATTAGTTCTGGTTAGACTTCTTTTGTTCTTCTCAGTACTCACTCCTCGTTCCATCCAGGTCTCTTCAGGTTTCTGTTTTTTTTTTTCTTTTACTATCCTACTGCTGTTAAAATAATTTTTTTTTTTTTATCCACACACTGCTTTTTCAATTTGGCTTAGCTGTTGTTACATACATTCATAAAATGGTGTAATATGTGCTGTGATGTTGTTCATCTGAGGTTGTGTTTGCCTCATTTTGCCTCACTGAAGAAACTGTGTCATTTATTTTGTCATATGATGTACATTAACTAGAGGTTTTCTTAAAAATGTTAGAATCAGATTTAATTTTTAAAGTGGCTTTATTATTTGGACACCAAAATCAAAGGTATTTACTTAAAAATACTTTAAATAGTATCTTTATGTGTTTTAGTGTGTGTGTGTGTGTGTGTGTGTGTGTGTGTGTGTGTGTGTGTGTGTGTGTGTGTGTGTGAGGGGGGGTGACAAGAGGCTCATGCTGTGTTTTAGATATTGACACTTGTGCAGATATTGTAGACAGCTATTTTCAGTTTAATGATTGCTATTCACGTTTATAGCCCTCTCAGGATATCATCCTCAATAAATATTTGCAAAAAGGAAATTTGCAGTGTGACTTCAGAGAGTCATAACCCAGGCACCTCTGTGTTTTGAGATTAACATGTAATTAAAATAGTAAATCAATATTTATTAAGCAGTGTTACAAACAAATGAGAAATGTAGTCTGGTCATATAATGCATCACTGCATAGAAGAGGTGCCCTTTAAAGCAGGTTTTATTTTTTTCAACCAGAAAATGACAAAGAAAACGACAACAAAAACAGACATGTGCTCTGTGTTTTGTTCATTTACCTGTACAGACAGTGAGCAAACATGCACACTGGTGCGTGCTGACTAGAAACAACGCACTGAGATGACACCTCAGTTGAGACCCCTTCCTTTTTCAAACCACATTTTTTAAATGTGGAGTCACCTCTTCTTCCTTTGCTTACCACAGCTTTCCCACAATTATCCTTTTAAGAATTTTAATCTTATGACAGCTGCAACTACAAAGGAAACATCACCTGAAAACGCCCACAGCTCACAATGCCGTGCACAAAGTAGAGTGAAAGAAAGAGGCCACAAGCCACCCTCCATACTTTCCAGCATCTTCTGAAGAGGGAACAAAAGAAGATGTTAAAAGCTTAATGGACCACTCCGCTTATTGTTTAAAAATTGCTCAACATATAAATGGCTGAAGAAAGAAAGAACAACCATCTTTGGTTGGCCTCAATTATGCATTGAAAATAAAGTTATGAGCTAGTGGCTGAATTATTGATGCTGGCACCAGGAACAAGAGCGTTTTGGCAACGTGTCTTGCTGTTTTTGCTGATGCTTCATCTTGTATTGATAAGTTTTCATCTAAAAAGTCCATGAAGTCTTGATATGTGAAAGATGGAAAAACACACCATGAATATTGGAAATCTAATGTAATATTACTGGAAGATGGAAACAGATAATGTAACACTGAGTAGCGTAATGGAAAAATAGTGGCAAAATGCAGTTTTGAGACTGGAAGTTTCTCGATTTTCAGTCTTGAGACAAAACACTTTACCTCATGCAGAATGGAGCTGTTTGATTAATGTCATTGTTGAGTGTTTCCGTACACTTTGTCTATAAAATAGGGCCAAACAGTTCTTAGGTCCGGGACAGTCCCCAGTTGGCTGACACATTTCCTGACATGCAAATGCTTGTGGGCTGTCTGTCAGTAGCCTCTCTCTATCATATTTGTCTCAGTGACTCACTTAGCAATGACATATGCACACGTTAACACATGAAAAGAGCAAAACAAAAGAGCACTTTTTATATGACTATCGCAAAATTAGAAGCACAAGACAAAACTCATTCTGACGAATTCATCTTGTCCTCCTGCAGACGTACGAAAGAACAGAGAAAATTGAAAGTGAACACGTTAAACGTGACTTTTTTTCTGTAAGCTCAAACAAGCACCTCAGCAAAGTACTGTGAAGTTTTGATTGATTAAAAAAGGTCCTCATAATTTTTTTATTGAAGTTTGAATAAATGATTGTTGCTCAGAGGGAGTGTTCACCTTATTGTATGTTGTGGTTTAATGTTTGAGACAGTGAATGTTTTTATTTTTTAATTTGTCTGCCACGTGGATGTTTAATAGTGACTGTAGCGCTGCAGCGAGCAGGGACTGACGTATAATTGTCATTCTGGAGGAAAGCATACCTTCTTTTACCTTTTGGCGAAGCACATTGCCGGATAAACGGTGATCGTACTCACATATTACTAATCAAAAGAGATCATAATTACTAATCACGATGAACTTTATCGTGGAAATTCCCTATTATTAGCTGTAATGAGTCAAGGAGCACTCAGCTCTTATCTCAGTGGATGTTTCGAGCCTTATTCTGGAAGTGCTGACAGTTCAACAGGTTAAATGTAAAGCTGACGATGGCAGAGTGGAGACGCGGATTGCACAATCGGATTGTGTCTTTTAGAATAAGCCAAAATGAGAGCAAAATCATACTCTGTGTTTCATAATCTGTGGCTGCCTGGCAGGACCTGCGGCGCACTTGAGAGCTCAGACAAGATGAATGCTTTTCTATGTTTGCCCTCTTTTTTTGGTCTGTGTGCTTACATATTCCTTTACCTTTCTGTGCGATCTACATTGCAGTCAGTCAGTTTTATTTGATTGTATATTTTACATGAAAAAGTTCATACGGATCTCTAAATAAGGTACATTATAAAAAATGCAACTCTTTTCTATCCTTTCTAAAGTGATATTAATCTACTATGCTTCTTGTGCAACAGAGTAAAGCTGATTTTTTTTTAAATTATTTATTTTTTTTGTTATTTAATGAGGCATTCAACAAACTTGGCTGTATGGCATCTTCCGGTCTTTCTGAAAACTGTTTTCATTAATGAATTGAAAACATTAATGCGGTGCTATTAAAAGTAAAGATAAATCCTCTCCATATTTCATTCATGAGCAGCTGACTTTTTTTTATCAGGCCTGTAAAAACCTTAATGAGTCCTCTGTCACCTTTTTAAAACTGAGTTGTGAGGGAGGCTGATGGACTGATCAGAAGATGAAAGAACACTGAAATGAAACTGGGCTAAAAGGCAAGTGCCTTTGAATTTCTCGCAAGGAGTTAGAACTGGCCTGACCACACAGCCGATTCACGGCGTCGCAGTCAAGTGTGTCCTCGCATGATTCATTGAGCAGTTACGGGGAACGAGCTTGTTGTGGAGGATGTTGGAGTAAAACACCCACAGGTCACGTCCACACTTCCGTTATGCATACCTGTGTGTTTGGTGATGTGATCAGCACAGCCTCCTGAAACGACGCGTGGACAGTTTTTTACACTGTGAGTTTCGTCCTGGGGTGACTCAGCTTCTACGCTCCGGTCTTTCATCTCTGCAACAGCCACTACTGTGACGCTCTTTGTTTTATTTCCGATAAATGAGTGAATTTATGTTCAACTGGCAGTCAGAGGCCGCCGTTAACTTTTCCACACCTCTGCAGCAGAATGTGGTTGTCACCTAAGCTGTGAGGTGTAAGAGGCGCCGCTGGTAGTTGCACAATTTTGTCCTCTCCAAAGTACCATAATGTTAATTTCTGGAGCAGCAGCTTCGGGGCTCAAAAATCATCAGTCTTCTAAAATAATACATTTACCACGCAATGATACTTCTACAAATTGGTGGGAGAGATGCTTCTCCATCTAGCATCGATACAAGCAGCCATCAAACTGTCCAACACCTTCTATATAAACTAAAGTAAAGTAACTAAACAACACCCACATTTTTATTTTGCCAGTTTTTGCACAAGATGTTGCCATGCCTATGGCTTTTCCCGGCTCACCTTGAACAATACCTGCGTTCTTCATCTCTCACCGTGGGTAAGAAGCTTTCTAGGTTTTAAAATCTCATCTGAGGAAAATGTTCCTTCTGTCCTCCCTCTGCTGCAGATGAAGAACAGGCATTTGAGTAATTATGGTGCATTATCACCAAGGAACATTTCATTGCAACATTTTAAGCTGCGTAGTGAGCGGTGACAAACGAACGACCATTTTAATTTCTATCAGGAGGAAAAACACATGGCTGGAGCCAATGAAGTCAGCTCTCTCATTCTGCCACTGACTGAGACCATCTGGACCAAATAAAGTTTTTTTTTCCTTTGAATCAACAGCTGTTGGAAATTACATGGGGGAACGTTCCCTGTCTTTATATCAGTGTGATTTTTTTCTTTCTGTCTTTCTTTCTTTATTTCTTTCTTTCTTCGTGTTCTCTTTAAACGCATCAAGGTTTGTTTTATGGTTTTAGTTTAGTGACAAATTTGAGCTATGTTCACAGAAGGAAGTAAAATAAAATATGACTTTCTAAATGCACCTGTTTCCTTTCATTTTGATTTCTTTTTCCGCTGCACATTTCCTTTACCGTTCCTCTCTCTCTCTAACCCAGCCGGCTCTGCGGTGGTTGTCGAAGGGTTGACTGCGTCAGTCAATCTGTCAGCAGCTGACAGTTTTACAGCACATGCACTACACTGATGGGTACCATCACTCATGTAACGATTGCCCTCCTCGCTGAAATCAAAAGACAAGAGAGATCGAGAGAGTTGGAGAGGACGGAACAAACTGAAGCAAAAGCAGCTGAGTAAAAAGTAATGGTTTGCATGTCTAACACAAACACAGTGAGGGGAGAGCAAAATGACTGAATTTTATCTCGGCATCATCTATGAAACTACAGTAGTTTTTTTTTTTTGTTTTTTTTTTTTTTTATATTTTCATATGGGTTTGAACTCAGATGTAGATTTTCCTCTCTGTGCAGCAGAGAACACTGAGGTTTTCTCTTTCCACTGGCCACAGAGGAATTTGTTCCACTCTGCCGGCAAATCAGATTTTTTAACACTTCGTGTTGTCGTGAATTATTTTTCAAAAGGCACAGCATTATTTAAAAGTCAAAATGGCACCAGATTGTGCGTTTTGACATCTGCTGCTGTCGACACTGTATATGTCGGTGATCTTTGCGTCAGTTGTTATCATGATTGTTAACTCTCTACTGGTGCACATTTGCCAAATAATGTCTAGATCTAATATTTGAGTTGGATTGTGTTGGACATAAAGCAGTGCCCTGCTTCTGTCAGAGATCACAGCTCAAACTTGGTGCACCTTGGCTCCAGTCCTCCAGCACAAGTGCCAGTGCTCATGTGCAAAACTGAGCGGTCAGCAGGGGAAGTTGGAGGCCTGTTTGGTGGGCTTTTGTACAGCTTCCCAGACTGATTATAGAGCAGTGCCTCACCTCTATATTTCCAGGTGCTTGCTGGACCCTGTCGATGCCCGGCTGGTACCTGTCATTGGCCTGAATCAGGCATTCCAGTCCCCAACCTTCATCCTAAAGGATTTCTTCACATTGTGGAGATTAGATTTTCCTACTGTGACTGAGATGCGACTGTGTTTGGGACTACCGCAGGATTGCTGCTATTTAAACTCCCAACAGATGTCTGGCCAAAGCAGAGGACTAGTCACTGTTTTTATAAATAACTATACATGTAAGCAGCTATCACTGTCATCTAACTCACCATCTTGAATGGAGCATATTCAAGCTGCCCTGACGAGCCGATGGCAAGGAGCTTTTTAAATCTCAGAGACTCTTTAATTTTGTGCAGTCTTTGTTGGTTCCCACACAAGAACACAGACACAAACTTGATCTAGTTTTATCTTAGAAGTCACTGTTCTGTTACTGTTTTTAACTTAGGGGTTTGTGACATGGCGTTATCTCATTAAATGCCTGTCTTTTTGATGTTACTCTTTCCTGTTACACACTTCGCACTTCGTTTTGCTGTCTTTTGCCAGTTAGAGCCTGTGACATGATCCTCCTTTTTTTTTTTTTTTTTTTTTTACAAGAGATTGTTGGTCATCTGAAACTCTTGGGATCTCCAAATGCTGTTGGACTCTCTTGATGTTTTTTGAAAAGAAGCTTTTTCTCACTGTAGGGGCATCTGTTCTTGCAATTATCACACTAGTCTCTCTTCAGGTGCTCTCCATGAAATCTGTAAACATTCAGTGGTTCAGACGTTTAAAAAAAAACAGGTCTGGACCTCACAGTTCACCCTGATTGCAGGCTTATCTACAAACAGCCTCTTTTTTGTAACAAAAAGAAAAGAAAAGAAAAAGGAATCTTCAAAAAGATTGCTTATTTACTGTCAAGTAACAGCCAATCTGGAAGAGCACAATATTCTTGAGTTTTTCCATTCTGGTTATAAAACCACACACAGCAATGAGTCACCTCTATTCAGCGTTTTGAAATAATACAAACTTAGCTACTGACTCTTGTGACTGTGTTATTCTTGTTCTTTTAGACTTAACTGCTGCATTAGAAACAGTGGACTATTCAATTTTAATCTTTTCGTATATCTAATTTGGACTGTGGGTGAGCATCAAGGACATAACTCTTGAATGGTTCAGGTCCTAGGTGGTCAAACTTTTTTTTTTGTTAGACTTGGTGACTCTGTGTCCTCCTCTGTACTCTTATAGCATGAGGTCCCACAAGGCTCAATTTTAGGCACCTCTTCTCTCTATATATACTCCCACTCCTTTCCGTTTTGTAAGCATGACATTTCAGTCTACCATTATGATGATGTCAGGTAAAGCCAGGCTTGTGAGCCTCTTTTACATTTTTAAATTTGAAGAAGACTGAAGTGATGGTTTTTGGTAACACCATTGAGAATTCCTGTAGATCTGGGTTTCTTGTCCCAGTATATGAAGCCTGACACCACAAAGCCTGAAGTAGAAATGCAATCTGACCTTTGGCTTAATAGTCTGACCTGGGCAGTCATTAAGTCAATCTTCTTTCAATTGAAACAGCTAGCCAAATGAAAGCCTGTTCTTTTAAATGAACGGTTTCAGAAAGTAATCTATGCCTTTGTCATCAGTAGGCTGGATTATTGTAATGGACTGTGTATGGGGGCTAGTAGGTTCCAGATGGTATGAAACACCGTTGAACATCTTTTAATTGGCACACATGAGTATTTCCACAATTTTAGCCTATTTACAATGGCTGCTCACATATTTTAGAATCTATTTTATTTTCATTTTGTTTTATTTTAAATGTCTTATTGTTCTTGCCAGCTCATACCCATCAGCTCTCTCAGGTCATCTGACCAGCTGCCCCCAAACATGCCGAAAAGTAAGTTTTATTTGTAAAAGGTGACCATTCCTTTGCAGGTCCACCACCAAAAATGTGAATTCATTTTCTTTGATTATGACTTAATCGCCTTCACATTCACTTTTTAAAACTTTTCTTTTTCAGTTGCATTTTATTCCACATGTGAGTTGTGTATTTTATGTTTTTATTTTAATTGTTTGTTTATTCTTCTACACAACACTTTGGTTCACTGTGGTTACTTTAAAGTGCTTCATCAATAAAGTTAGTATGGTATAGTAAGTTTTCCTACGATGGACTGGCAACATATGGTGTCCTTTTACGTTATAGTTTTTGCAATGCTACCTTTTTACTAAAGGCATTTTGTAGTTAGGAAAAAAATGATTGAATGAATGATAAACGTACATCTTGTTTACAGCTGTGTTTAAAATACCGAAGAAATTAAAGAAGTGACATATTGGAGACAACAAAAGCCTACTTGAAGAGCTAAGAGATATTTACATATATATTTATATATTTATTTACATATATATATATTTTCTGCGGTTTTTATTTCATTTTACCTGGTCATGGTACAAATGGGATGATGGTTTTATCAAAAGGTAGTTATAACATTCTGGAGTTAAAACAACCCTAGGTCTGTTATGGGATTGCAAGGAGTGCAAATTTTCCTTAGGGACCAAAACAGCGTGAATCGAAGTGGCTTTGAGTGAAAATGGAATACACACATGCAGCAAATTGGCTATTAATGGCTATTAAGCGCTTTAGCCAATAAACCTACGTCAAAATAAATTGCTGTTTTAAGCCTCTCATGAGACCCAAAAAGTACTTAAGTGATAGAGTGGATAGGGTTCCTGCAGACAAACCGAGGTCATTTTATCTTTGAAAGTGTACAGAAAGTGTAAAAAAAATATTTTTTTCTTTTTGTACAGGCATCTCTTACCACCTTGTCATAAGTTGACTGCTGAATACTGCGCAGACTTCAATAGAAGCAAAAGAGGGAGAGTTTATGACCTCTGCTTCCAAAGAACTGGATCAGTACTTAGATATTTATGACATTATAGGCAAGCGTTATAACTCTGTTAAACTCTCCTGCTTAAAATGACTTTGGCTTGTGTGAAGGATACCCATCTACACTAAAACTTAATTTGAAATAGTATTGACAAAGAATAAAATGTGCCTATTCATTTTGACATAGGTCTGTTGTCCCAGCTGCTGACCTGAACTGCCATTATGCTGTAAATGCATGTTCCATTCACACTAAAAACTGCTTTGATTCATATCTTTTTGTCTTTGATGAAACTTTACATTCCTTACCGTCTAAAAGTAGACCAAGAGCTGTTTTCTCTGGAATGTTCCTTTATGTGAATGCTGTAATTTTAAATAAAGTACAAGCAGTTGTCTCTCCGGATGCCCAAAGGAGGGAAAGTCCTAAGTGTTCTCCATAAAGCAGGATGCATGAGCTGCCCAGAGGAGAGACGCAACTGAGCCAATCTGGATGTCTGTTTATGGGCAAAGGCAGGAGAAGCATCTTGCCACCCCACATTGTCATATGGGAGCCAGGCTCCCACAAACACATGCTTAATGACTCGATTTATTCACTGTCACTATCTCTTTCTGTCTTTTCTAATGATTTTGCCCATATGCGCTTACAGTTTTCTGTCCCCACTGGTATATTCATGATATGGGTGAAAGATTAACATCTTAAGTCTATTTTATGGCGTGTGGAAGAGCAAGCATTGTGTTAGTGACATATTTGCCTGTAGACAAATAAAGTGTCTAGAAAGCCACCTCCGATATAATGTCATGCTTGTCAGCCATGGACAGCTAAGAGGTATCGTTCTAACCCTGTTGTACTGCGCAAAGGATGTTCAGAGTTTGACAGAGAAGAAAATATACATAACACTGCTCTTCTCAAAACTTTAGCCACTCATTTACATTTGTAGTTTAATAATGCACTAATTCATTTTTCATCATGCCTGCTTTAATGACTTACTTTCACTACAGCTTTCGTCTGAAGTTGGAGAGACAACTCTTAATGTCTGTGCATATGACTCCTGAAATGAAAAACAACTCTTCTTATACCCCTGGTCAGGGTCGTCCATCCCTACATTCATGAGGTTAGAGGCAAAACACCTCCAGAACAGGTCACTAGTTTCCCACAAGGACACCAAGAAAAACATTGCGAAACAAGTCAAACAAACATAGACTTACCGTGGAAGGAAGCTGGAGAAGACAAAAACCTGTGCAAGCTCAAAGCCACTACCACATTACATTGTGTATTGTTTTTACTTTTTACGCATGCACTCAACTCCATGTCACTGAAAAAGAATGCCCCCCTAAATAATCTCACAAGTATGAATAGCAATTAAATGGATGAATGAATTTGGGTTTTCTAGGAGGAGGCGTGGTGACTCCCAAACAAAAGTGACTTACTGCTACCCCTCCAACGATTTGTGTGGGATGAAGTCTACGACTAGGTTGGGTGTTCAGGCTGGTATGGGTTACGGAGAGGTGTGTTGCCTTTCAAGAGTCCATGTGATGTGTGTCAGCAACGTGTGGGCCAACATCACCAAGACATTGATCAGACGGTATTTCTGAAAGGTCTTTCAAATGCTTTAATCTTAAATCTATACTGACAGGCGATGGCATGATGGAGATGGGTTTGGTGAATTGATTGTGCTCTCTCTCTCTCTTCCACTTTACCTCACTGTCCCAAAGCGATGCATTTTTACCTCCTCCCCTTTTCTCCATCCATCCCAGCCCTTGCTTGTATGTGTGGAACTCATGATGTCAGATTATTTCCCAGCAGGCACTGGGTTACCTGACAGAGGACTGGAGCTGTATATCACTGCATGACACCTCCTTTGCTTCCCCCTCTCTCTGCAGACAACATCAAATATCACCAGGTCTTTTTGATCTCTTAAAAGGCTTGTATTAGAAAAGGAACCTGCACCTAAACAAAAGCAAACAAAGTGTTTCATCTATCATGTTTGTCACTGGGCCATATGTGTGGTTTGACAGTTAGTAAGCCTGACAATATCATACACTACACAACTCTGTAGTAAAAAGACATGGCCACTCTTCAGTAAATGTGTAGTGGTGTGGTAAACCCCATGTGATCTTTTAAATGCTGCAATTCAGCTGAAGAAGTTAAAGGATTATTGTTGTTGTTTTTTTTTTTTTTTTTTTTTATGTCACCTTGTTTACTGGCAATAACCTGTTTGACCAAATGCCATAAAAAAAATAAAATAAAAAAAAAATAAAAAATGGCATTGACATTTCTGTAGCATGACAGTTCTGTCAGTTCGGAGTCACACTGTTGTAATACATTGTGTGCAAAGAGTTGTCTGACATGGTCCTACGGAAATAAGCAGGACCCTCTTGGGTGGATTCATGTCATGCTCCAAAATCTGTATATATCCAGGCCTCGGTAGTGCCGTCAAAAACAAAAAGGTGTCTATGCCATGTGCATTAATGCACCACCCTGCCAGCTCAGATGATGTAAACTGTGCACCGTCCGGAAGACAGATGGCCCCTCTTGTCTTTAGAGTTTGACACAGGGGATCACCTGTTTCCATCTTACCCTGTCTACTGCATCCTCCTCTGTCACACCAATCAACTGCATATCTTCTTTCACTGCATCCAGAAAAATGCTGTTTTTCTCCTCCCTGGCAGCTCCATATCCTGCATCCTTCCACCAATGCATTTACAACTCCTCTTCTTTATGTATGCAAACCATCTCGGTATAGCGTCTCTTACCTTATCTCCAAGACATCTAACACTGGCTTTTCCTTTGATGTGTTTGATTGTAATCCCGTTCATCCTCGCCATTCCCAGAGAAAATTAAAACATCTTTAACTCTGCAACCCAGCCAGGACTCCCATGTGGGCCCCATCTGGATTAAAAGCGGGCTTCTTGGGTACACAGTGGGTTTGGGCTTGAAATGACCAAATGGCATTAGTGCCATATGGCTTCATAATTGTAGGCCCCAAATGGAAGCTTAAATGGGCCAAATATATAAGGAGACCTAAATGGATATGAGTGGAGTAAATCGGTGTGTGCCTAGAAAGAGGCGTATTTTGTTGATCCCAATACAATTTTAATAACATTTGAAATTATTAGAAAATTAACTAGTCAGGCCCTACCTAAAAACCAGGGACAGCAGATCCATTCGGAATCATATGTATAAACACCCATGGACAAAGCTGTGGACAAGCCCATATATACCGTGTGGGCACCTCCAGCTCTGCTTCATGTCTCTTGATCATTCTGTCTCCAAGCTGTCGCGAAAGGGGCAGTGTCGCTATCATCTTGTCAAGCGTTCCCTTTACTCTCGCTGCTACTCTTCAGTCACAGATAACTCTATAAACGTTTCTCCACCCACTCCTCCTTGCCTGCACTCTATTCTTCACTGCTTTTACATACCCTGCATTGATCTTACGTTTAATTGCTGCACCTTCTTCACCTCTACCCCTTGCATACTCACCGTTTTGCCTGCTGCATTTGCACACGTGTTTATGCAGGATAAACATGCCATCCATATTTTAAAAGAATAAGAAAGTCTTTTTTTTTTTTTTTTTTTGCATCAAACCATAAGACCATTTACCACATTACACTTTTTTCATAACCACTAATGTGTTCCTTGCTACTATTTCAGGTAAATATAGAAACAGAAAATATGACCAGAAACAAAAACAGTCAATTGCAAATCATCTCGTTCTGTTTCTATTTTCATTTTACACTGCAACTCAACTCCTTTGGCACACGTTAGGAGAAAAAGCTTTAGAAAGACACCTCTTAATCTTAAATTGCAATAAAAAAAAAAAATCTCCAACATAACATAAACAGAAAAAAAAAAAAAAATCCAAGCTATAGACTGGGCTTCAGTCCATATCTTGTAATTCTAATTGAATGCACTGAGGGCTTTGGCACGGGTTTGGTCAGCTCAGTATTCAGGCCAACTGCTCAGCATATTGTTTCTGTGACACACACCCCACCTCCCCTTCCCAGATTAATAACTGAAAGGTCTGTGCTGGCGAAGCATGCATGGGTACCAGAAATTACAATACTAATTCAGCACTTGGGATTTATACACCAGCCTCTCGTAGGATTTATGACAAAAGAGAGCTGGGCAGAGAGGAAGAGGAAGAGAGACTAATAATGCTGGTGAAAGTGATTAGCTCAATTGGAGAAATTGTGCATTTGTAGTCATGCAATTATTATTGTGTTTCTCATCACATAATGAGTTTGAACAATGCAGTTAATGGTATTATTGGCGGGCCACCAGAAACACAGTGTATATAAGCCTGATAGCACTTTTTCATCAGTAAATCACTCCAGTGTACATGGCAATATTTAAATCTATGTTATTAAAATTGTTGGAACAACACTATCAGATTTATGTTGTGTTATTTTATTATAGATTGATTATCATCATCACAGGCATATCTGATTTGTGAGAAGGCAGCTGGAGCGTGGTTGGTTTAATCCATTTTGATTGCTCTGCAGATGAATACAACTGCTTTGCTTGAATGGACTGCAACTTGCTGTGTACCTCTGATTATTAACTGAGAGAGAGAAAAAATGCTCATGTGGTTTTCCTTCCCTGTTTTGTTTCCTTGTGTTAGCGGATTATTCTTTTTGCAGTTTTAAAAACCTGGAATAAAAAACAAAAGAACCTCTGTATTACCGCTGCCAACTGTTCAGGGTTTAACTCAAAGAAATCTAATGAAGAATGAACAACATCAACCATCATCTGCTGTTACTACTTCCCTCTTTTACCATACTCTAGGTCATTAATCTTGGTAAAACTTCAGACAGAGAGTGTTTAGGATCATTACTAGTCTGATGAAAACATTATGAATCTCTTCAATCCAAAAGCCAATTGTATTTGGGGTATGAAGACAAATGAAATAGAGCTGCATATAAGGCACGCTGGATTGTAAGTAATTAGAGATGCATTGAAATGGAAAAGAGACAGTGGGAAGAAAATGTGTTAAAGCAAACTGGAGAAACGGGACTGTGACCACTGTATAGACACAAACTCTGCTCTATGTTTGCAAAGCATCCTCATGTGAATGTAATTATAATTTAAGTTGTTTACTTGATTCCCGATGAACAAAAATGTGGGCTGCACAGTGAGGGAGGAGATCAGTCTCAGCACGGGGAAGCTGTCTGGTACGTCCACCTGCTGGTAAGGCAGCAGAATTATGGGCTCTGAGAACTGTGACAGCCCTGAAATTACAATTGAGTTTCCCTCCTTCCCGCAATCCCAACTTCCTTATTCCCCTTTTCTTGTCCCACCTCCCTCTCTAATTCTCTTTTTTTTCCTTCTCTCTTTCTCTGACGGCTCAATAACAGGTGCCACGCTAAGAGAGCTGTTACGGCCGTCCCTGAGTGGTTGTGTCAGCAGCAATGTTAGAGCTGTGCTTTCCAACCTGCTCACTTTGCAGAAAAAAAAGGAAAGAGAATAAAAAAAAAACCCAACTCTGGTCCCCAAATGATGCCCGCTGGGAGCCATCGTGCACTAAATTTCACCGGGTGGCTCTCCCTTGTTTTCTGTCTTGCAGCCCCTGGACTCCGATTTACAGACAGAGCCATATTGGGCCTTTCTGCATGGCAGGGTCTGAGCAGCTGTGTTCAGCAGAAAAAAAAATGACAATGACAAAATAAAGAAATACATTAAAAAAAAATCAACAAAAGCTAATTTCTTTGATAATGCTCAATTAAGGGGTTTTTTTTTTGTGTCCCATCTGCAGAAAATGAAACATACTGTACAGTCAGAACAGTATGACAGGTTTGGCCTCACTACTGAAGCAAAAAAAAAATTAAAAAGATATACATTTTTTAAGGATTTAGGAGATAAGGATTTAGTTGGGTTCTGACTGCAAGAACCATTTTTGTTTTTGCATGCGCCTCTGCTGAAACAGATGTTTCCATCATTTAGCACAAACAAGTTGATCTGTCGCTGTGATTGCTCATCTTAATGCTTCTTTAAGCATACTGCTAAGAATCTAAGAGATTCCTGTCAAAGTCTATGCAAATCAAACTGCTTTGTGAAAACACACATCACTTTGCTTGAAGTCTGCACCGGGCAACAATCACAGACGGATTATGTGCAAACAAGAGATGCTAAGCATCTCAGACCTCAGCAAGCAAAAGATACGTGGAAAGGAAAACACACCGCAGGGGGAATGAGATAAATCAAACACTCGAGTGATTGCGCTTTCTTTTCTTCCCGCTGATGAGCATCACATCAAAGTTTTACATTTAAAACTTTCAGATTCCATGAGATTATTTGTGAAGAAATGTGTACAGTTCCATGTGTAAAACTCAGATTGATGGATACAGATCTGTAAAAGGCAAGGCGTGAAAGTCAAAGGTCACTGATCTGGTCTTTTGGAACCTCAGGTCCACTGGTATATGTGTGGTTTCAGGATCTCAGCATTATTCATGGGCCGTATGCTTTATTTCCTTCTTTTTTTTTTTTTTTGAGAGGGGGAAATCGCAGCGATAACTTAGCATAAAGGTAATCTAAATATAGCTTCCATACTGGGCCGGTTCATTTTACGCTCACAAAAAATGATAAATTTCAAAGGTGACCTGATGGGTTTCATTACAGTTGATTGATCGGCTTTATGTGAGGATGTCACGAAATGGACAGAGGTGACATATTACACCTGCAGCGCCCAACGTAGGACATGTAGGCCATCTCACTGGCCCCTACGCAAAGTACATCAAGTGACGTCGTGCCGTCCGAAATTTTGGATCTGAAAAAGGCTTATTCTGTTATCCAAAGGTGTAAAAATCATTTTTAATGATACAATACATTAAAAATCATTTTCCCATAAGGAGGGTAAGGGAAGTCTTTAAATTAAACAACAAAAAAAACAAATCAAAGTGAACTGAAATAATGGAATTCCTACGTGCTTCCATTCAACACTTTTTTTTATATTTCTATATATGTTATATTTGACTTTTACAGTCTGGAACAGTTCGGTATAGGTTTATTAAATAAGGCAACTGAGCATTTTGAATGCATTTAGCATTCCTCGCTAATGTTCCAGTTAAAGAGAAAAAAAAAAAGAAAAAGTGTACCAATAAGGAATAACAGATAAAGTTCAAAAGCAGTTATTTTTATAGGTGTCTCTGCATTCTTTGTGTTTGGGAACAATGCTGGGATCGGTGCTTCTCTCCTATGAACCAGTAAATAACCCCTGTAATTCATCATAGGAACAAGAAGGAAATGTCAAGGGCACGGGAGTCCCTTTTCTTGTTGAGGTCGCACACACAGCGTAAACAGTGGCACGCATGCAAAAACACATGCGCTCACATTTACATACTTGCACCGTGACCACACTGCACCACTAAGAAGTTGAGGCACTGACAAATCACTGAGACCTGAAAGTGGGGCCGAGGTGGGACTAATTGAAATGAACTTTAGAAAAAAAAAAAAAAAAAAAAAGAGGGAGGGGGGGGTACCTAATTAAAGATGAACTTTTTATTCTGTGTTTGTGTTGACATCATGGGGCCTAAATTTAAGCTTATGTTTGTTTGGCCAAACCTGGTGATGCAGGCAAACTGCGTATGAGCACGGAGAAGGAATAAGGTCATTGCTTTTCCTCAGTGGAAACATGTTTTCCTTCAAGTCACATGTGACACTTTTCTGGAATGTGCGAGGGGCCCATTCATTATCTACTCCTTTTCCTCAGAGAGACTCCGGTGCATCTGCTATCTCGGGTTGTGTGAGTTTGTGTGTTTATCTGCTGCACCAGTTTGAGACGGCTATCCAGAGTGCGGCGCTTATTGGTATATACCGGTACGGGTTGTCTTCATGCACCTGTGCACACATGAGCGAACGGTGGTGGAGGATAGCTCAGCATAAGCATGCTTTCATTCGCTTGTTACTGTTTATTGCCTGCTCCATTTTCCGTATTACTTATTTGGGGACCTGGCCCAGTACAGAAGCTGCGATATTTCCCAGTAACAGGCCAATTCCTCAAGGGCTGTTTAGAGTGTCTCCAGCAGTGCTAAGTGTTCTCCTCTTTGTGCCTGATCAGAAAACAGGACCACTTTAGTTGGTTTGTTTAAGGTCCCCTGAGGAGGCTCTCATATCCTCTCTCTACTCATTCGCTTCCTTTTACCTGCTCTGGCACTCTCACAGACTCACAAACACACTTGAGCTGACACTTTAACTTAAATTTACTTGAACTTGGAAGAAAAAAAAAAAATCAGGTTGATCAAATTTTCCAAGTTTACACTTATAGAATTAAAAAAAAAATACATATATTTCAGTTCAGCTTTAAAGTTTTATTTAAGCTAAATGCAACCGAAGCGAGGAAGCTGAGACCATAATTTTTTGTTGGCTTGCATACAGATGGTCCAGCCATAAAAAGCAACTGTCTAGGCACTAATGCAAAGCCATGAGTAAGCGCTGTGTGTTTGTGAAAATAAGAAATCCAAGTATGAGGTTACACTTATACAGACTGCAGCTAAAATTTATGCTGAGGATAAATGTTCTGGGTATATTAAACATGACATAAAACAATGCAGAAACCTCTTTTTACTCAGTAATTTATACTCAACAGGTGTGTCTTTAACATAAATATTAAGATGCATAACCGTTTTGCCTCCTGTTATTCCTACAAACCGGAGCCCAACTGTAAAACTTATATTGAAGCATTAAAGTCCATCTGAGACTCATGCATTATGATTGAAAAGTAGCTCTCATCAAGGCATGATGGATCATGTTAGCGCGGTAAAGGCGCTGCTTAAAAAGCAGGGTGAATGAATATGTGGTAGGGTGGACACTTAGTTACAGCCCAGCACATTGCCTGAGCCGCGAAAGTGAAAGCAGCCAATCCAAAGTGCCCTAAATCAGCTCCCATATGTACCTTCACAACCTTGCATATAGTCAACACAAACAAAAGCCCTTAATTCACTATAATTGCAAGGGACAGTGCAAATACTTTCATCATATTTTATCATTTATGCAATGTGAATGATTTATTCAGCTAAACACATTTGATTGACAGCTAAGAATGTGTGCCCACAGATTTCAAGTGTTTTCTTTTAGAAGAAATGTGAAGAGGTAATATATTTGCAAGGGAAATTCTCTGCATAAAGTATTTCTCTCAGAACAGCAGGCTATATTCTTTGTGTTTTCGATGGCTTGGCCTGTTCTGCTATCCTTGTGTAAAGGTGAAGTTTCTTCACAAGAGCTGACAAGTGTGAAATTACGATAGGAAGTGTTTCATACTCTGCCATTTACCTTCATTCATTACCGCGCCATACACATCCACACACGCACACCTGCACATCCCTGCACAGACCACAGCTGACTGGCTGATATGGCAGTCACTTGTTCAACCAGGAGTCTGGTGTAGGAAGAAAACCAAAAAAAAAAAAAAAAAAACACAAAAAAAAACATGCAAATCATGCACAGCAGTTTCGTTTCCCATAAGTCTCAAACTTTTTGGAGCCCTCAAAGACTTCACCTTGCCTTTAGAGACATATTGAATGAAGTCCACGTGTATTGGAAAGGAGGTTTCAGGCAAAACTAAAGGATTTATCTCATCTATACATCTATACCACCAATCTCCATCCCTGGAACTAGATCCATGTGATGTTCAAAGGACCACTGGACCATTAGAGATTTTCTAGAGACAGGTGAAGCGGGTCACGCGGCCTTGCTTTGCCCTTCAAGAAAACACTCACAGACTCAGTGGAAAAATATTAATGCAAAATCAGATTACAGTCAAGACTGTATGTATTTGGATACATACACGATCCGCTTTTCAAGCTCTGTGCTTCCTTACATTAAGTTAACGTGCCTGGAAAAAAAGTATGAATGAAAACCACAGATCTTATAACACAGTCTGATGAAAGCTTATATATATATATATATATATTTATATACTTATATATTAATTATATAATTATAAATCTCTGTGCTCCCCCCCACGCTCTGCCATAGTTAGTGTGTTTTGTCTGAAGGTTATCCAGTTGACTGTGGCCAGAGGAACTGAGACGCTGGGCGGTCATAAGTCTTTGCCTTTGAAGACCGCACGCTGTGTCCGTATCGCTGTTGCTGCGTAATTGATACAAGCTCACGCTGTTGAGCTTAACTGAGCTCCATCACGGCCTTACGCTCAGATCTCTCACAGCTGTAGGGCTCACAGCACTCAGCTCTCACAAAATCTCCCTCTCTTTCACACACACACGCACACAGCACCCAGCTGGCTTCTGGCGAGATCACAGCTAAAGAGATCCAGAGCGAAGCTGGTTAGACTAACACTAATGGCGATGAGCTGCCTGGTTAGCTCAATGGAAAATTGAGCAGAGTTGATGCTTATTTCATCACAGCAGTAGTCTGCGCCTCAGGGAATACACAGTCAACTTACACTGATTTCAAATCTTTCTGAAACAAAGAAAAATAAATGTGGTTTTTGTGTGGTATCTGGTTAGGCCGTGACAGAGAAAGCTTTGTAGTCTGAAGTGCATTTCTACAAGAAACCACTTATGATGGATGATTTTCTCCTAAGTAGCGTGCACAAAGGATACATTTGTGAGAGCATGCTGTGCTCAATCAGCGTTCCTTCATTGACAAAGAGCTCTTCTCACTTGGCTCCTTAGTAGCGAGTGCATTAAATCATGTCACCAGCAGGTCTGCTGAAATCCGGGCCACACCTGAGTGCATATGTCCTGCCCGGCAGCACTGTATTATAGTAAAAACTACAGAGGATCACTGGCGAACGGGAGGAGGTCCTCTACTTTTATCCCCCTGCCTGACATTCTGTGACATTTAAGAAGTCGTTAAAGGTGTGAGCATGTGGAGAAGGCGAGCGCACTTCCTCAGGCAGAGAAAGATACTCAGCGCTGTCACCAAATAAAAGCTTGTTGTAGAAACTTATTTTGTTGCCAAAACAAGATATCTGTTTTAAATGACACTCTCCTCTAATTATGCATTTACAATGTTGAAACCAAAAAGAAAAGATCGCCGAAGTTGGCATGTGCTATAAGAACAGTTGGACAGTCGTAGCAGAGAATGTTTATTATTCCGCTCTGCGACCGCTGCAGATAAGAGGGGCCACTGCAATTATCAGATGGAATGTCGTCAATCTCTGGCCCGGACTGGCCTGGCTGCGTTTCACGGTGCACAGTCTTGGCTATGACACAAACGCAGGGTCCGCAGAAGAAAGGAGTCTCCTCTTTTATGAGCCTCTTCCTCTACACCAACAAACAGCTATTTAAGTGCACCCAGATCTGGCTCCTGCTGGTGCTGCTGACAGCTAATGTCCTGCTATTTGTCCATCTCTGGCATCCGTCCCTGTAAAGGACCGTGTTGTAAAAAACCCCTGCTGACCCACATCGTTAGGGGCCAGCCCCCTCTTTGCAGCAGTCATTTTTTTTTCCTTTTTCTTTTTTAGAGCAGTCAATCGCTCTGAAGGAGTGTTTAGCCTGTGGTACGGAGGGGAGCCCTCAGGTTCAAAGCCCCTTCCTGCTCTGAGAGGCTGTCAACTCCACTGCTAACAACAAAACACAGTCCAAAGAGTGCAGAAGCGAAAACAGGACAGTGATTACGCCTCGGTTCTTTGCTCAGGGCCCCCGACTGTTTCTTTAGAAGAAAAACAAAACAAAATACATCACTCTGTTTTCAACCTAATGAAAAGACAACGAGTTGCATTTGGTTTGTGTAGAGTGAAAGTAAAAATCATTCTTCCAGCAGAGAAGGTCGAGCCAGTAGTTTCCATCAACATATACACTAATGCATCTAACAATAATGAAAAATAGTCTTTAAAAAATGTTAAACAACGACAAATGCTGTGCATTTTCTCTCAACAACAGTAGTATGAATCCACATCAGACCCTGCTTTCAGACGTGAATCATGTGACGCCCCTTTAGAGACCATCAACATAACTCACTTGTGCTAAAGCTGCGGCTTCGCAGCGTTTCGATTCTTCTTGATGCTCAGGCTGCAGCTGGCTCCTCCTGTCCACCTCCCTCCTACGTTCACAATTCTGTATCCAAAGTGCTCACAGAGCTGCCGGACGTTCGGATTGCCCGTTTTCCAATATGGATGCGCACAAACCAAAATAAATCCAGTTCCGTCGCCTAGTTCTGTTCCAGCGATGATGATAATTAATGTCATTTTCCTTTTCAAAATGATTTCAAATTCTTTATCACTCATGATTTTTCTTCTGCAGACATCTCTTTTGCAGAGCATTTCAGCATTTTAACATAGACGCCTGCATGTGTCATTTATCTTTATGGTCAGTATGAGCAGCAAGCAGTTTCTTGACTTTGTTGTCATTCCAGTTTCCTGCCAAATCTTCTTCCAAACGTGCTCCATTCCTGAATGGCTGCTCGGACGGATTGTAGCAGTTGTGTATCAGTGATTCGTTAAACAGCGACTATGTTGTTGCTTAACATTTTCGTAACAACGCACTAAGCACTCTGCTTTGTTTTCGACCCAGCTCACTTTAAAGTACTGTCGTCTGTCGTACCAGGGGATTATGGGCCAGTTTTGGACGCATTCAGAAAGGCCATCTTAGCGCTGCAGTGGCAGCTTCCTCCATCTATCTGAATGGGGTAAAAGGGATATAACACTGTAAAACCACAGTTCTGTTTTTCATGTTTAAGTCAAAGTGTGCTACCACCCACTCATCCACCCTCTCACACCTTTGATGCTAGACTCCAGTTTTGAGTCTTCAGATTCTCACTATACTTTTATGCCAACCTTTCAAAGCACGCATGTACATTTTAAGACAATGTCAGTCACAGTTGCCGTCACCTTTTCTGTCACATATCCGATGAGTTTGGACTCGCCTCCACTGCGTGTAGCATGTGAATCTGTCCTGTGGTGAGAGTGAAAGTAAACCGGGTCACTGTTAGACCTCTGCACATCGATCTGAAATATGTGATATCTACACGCTCAAGTCCTGACGTTCCCACAAAACACACAGAAGCAATGGAGGCCCGAAGATGCCTGAGGGGGGCATAGGTCACAGCGAAAAGTGGTGACATGGTGACAAAGAGTTGTCGCAGATGGGTGCCCTTGGTCTCAGGTACAAGCCCAAGGGTTGATCTGATCCCAAAAGGTTTTTGGCATCTAGTACAGATGTGTTCTCAGCCACTTCGCTCATAACATGGACTGAAAGTTGGATGTTTTAAGGTCCATGGCAGGGGTTGTAATCTCCTGAAAAGTCTCTTAACTGTTATATTTGAAACGTCCTTTTCGGTCTCTAGGGTGAACACTACAATCCTTTTGATCTGAGACTGGCTACCAATCAATCTAAACTCCTTTCGTACGTGAAAATACGTAAGACAGAAACCTGAGGTGGCTCTTCTACCTCGCACAAGTGTATCGTACGTCCAGTGACAACAAATTTAATCATGTCTTTGTGCAACTCCGCTGATTTTTGTTTAAATGTGTAGTGTGTGAATCCAAGCTGTTACGTCTTGTTAGTTTAGTTTAATTTGAAACAATTCACATCACCTGTTAAACTTTGCACCAACAAACTGAGCTCTGAGGATCTCCATTTGATCAACAAATGTGTCAGAAAACCATAGAAATGTTAAAGAAACACCAGGGAGGAAGTTGAGTATTTCTCCTTTACACAATTTATACATTTTTTAAAAAAAATGTGCAATTTTATTGCTTTAAGTAAAATGATGAAAACCTTCTACAGGAATGTTACTTGCTTGTACACACAGACAGACACAGGAGACATGAAAAAAAGGAATAACTCATTCAAAATCAAGGGGAACTTATCCTTCCTTTTTTTCACTGCAAACAGTTCAAAGGAAAAAGCACAAATTGCGTCACACAACAGTCCTTTAAACAGGTCATCCAGGCAGTGCGTGCTCAAATGGTATCTTGACTTTGCAGCAAGAGATACACGGTCAGAAAAACTGTGAAGGGTACGCTGCCAATCGCACACAGTCAGATAGTCACCCTCCAATCATAACATTTCTGTTATACAGACACTGCTGAACCCTCGCACATTCACACGTGCAGAAAGTGCATTTAAACTGGATTCCCGTGATCTCCAATCCCTTTAGATAGTTCTGCATCAAGACCCATCATTCATCAATAGCTGCTATAACAACATGTGCAAGGGATTACTTTAGGAAACATTAGGTGTGTTTTGCAATGCCAAACTAAGTGAAACTGAATTTAAAGAATTTACATGGTGTGCAAAGGGACAGCAACAGTGCAGATTGGTGAATATTTTCTCATCCCAGCTTTGCTTTGGAATGTTTTGCAGTCTGGAAACACCAGAAAGGATGTAGTGTTTCAACAAAACAAGTGCAAGTTAATGAGGCAAAATGTGAACATTTTTGGGTTAGCTCTGTCTGCAAAGAAAATAAAACTCACACTAAGTATACGAATATCAGAATATTATTTTTTTTTAACTTTATTGCTTAGTCATTCCTACGTGCTGTGACACCAAAATCTCTGTGTTAATAAATAAAAGCAGTCAACAACTGAGGAGAACTTACAAAAGAAAATCAGCCACATTGAGAACTTCCTTTGGTTTTACAGCCGCTTGTGATGAATAATTGAAATAACAATTTTAATTATTTACTCAACGATTATAGCATGTCATTATGAATAAAACTAGCTTACCTATCAGTGAGGTGATGCATTCAGGTTATGGAACAATATTACCTTATCTTTCCATTAAAACTGAGGCTGTTTCTTTAACTGCTGTTCTGATAGGGCTTTCATTCGTTTACCTCATTGCACCTGGAAACACTGGGGCATCTTATAGAACATGTTCATCTGCAGAAACCCACCCCAGTGGTCAGTCTGACCTGAACCTGTTTGGACTAAGGCCAAAACTAAACAGACTGACATCTGGTCTATGTAATCCGCAGTCCGCTCCCTGCCTACAGATGCACACACACACACACACACACACACACACACACACACACACACACACACACACACACACACACACACACACACACACCGACAACCTACACACAGACATTCACACAGTCCCCACAGTAGAAAAATAGAAGGAAATTAAACAAATGCAAAAGAAAAAAAATTGCTTTACCTTTAATTTTTGTAAGAATCGAGAATTTCAGTCAAAGCAATAACAGTTATGTGACAACCTTAGAAACAATATGTATGTGGAAGTGTATTATTGAACAAAATAAACTCACAAAGCGGTGATTAGCAGGGCCGTAAGTAGGGAGCTGCTGCCCTCCAGGAAGACCATTGCTGCGTATATGAGCAGCTGCTAAAGGTTGCATAGTTGAGACAGAACGCTGAGAAAACAGGTGAAAATGTTGTCAAAAATGCAACATTTTAGCTGAAGTTTTATGTTTGGTGAGAGGAAATCAAAGTATTCCATTATAAGTAGGGATGGGAATTGTTAAGAATATAGCAGTTCTGTATCCATTATTGATAATGCCTATCGATTCGGTTCCTTATCAGTTCTCTTATCGATTCTCATCCAGTTATATATAGTACAAATGACTTTGGCTGCAGTAACGCTTTAATTTTAAAGTATGCACCAACATTTTGCACCTCAACTTCAACTAAATCAAAGCTGGCTTAAGCTGAAAAGCAGGAACTTTTTCAAATGAACATTGTGACATAAAATACAATCAGAATGATCAACTTTTGCACATTAACAGTTTTTGAGCAGAAAATGTTTTGGTGTGTTGGATACATTTCCCCCTTTTGATTTGATCAAATCTCTGCACGCGTTGCAACCAAGAGCCAACCATCTCACTTTGGCATTGATGGTCATTCAGAGGTTTTGTTGCATATGTCCAATTGATCAAAAGAGGCTGGCTCCAAAAATCACCATTGACTCCCATGTTAAAATGTCCAACTTTAAATCAGAAATAAACATATTTACAGCCTGGTTCAAAGAACCGTTTTGGTCTCAATCGTTTGATTTTACATCCATGACAACTCTGAGGGGGAGTGAATTTTTTTGTACCACGCCAGGAGAGTTTATAGCAACCATCCGTTTGCACTGTTGAGTCAAGACATTAAATGGTATATCCCAATGTAAAGGTCTGACAGCAGCTCTGCAGATAACTTGGTGGGGTTCGGCTGAAGGAGCTGGAAGCAAAGCTAACTGTGATTGACATGCAGTGGCCACGTTCCCGAGGGTTTGCTGAGCAACATGCTGAGAAAACCGGTCTTCAGAAACCAATGGGTCATGCAACATGGAAGCATTCTCAGCCAAAATACGAAGCGTGTACATGATGTCATCACGCAAATGCGTCAGACGTTAGCAGAACCTATAAACAGGATTGTCAGGAAGGTGGACTAATGATTCCACAGAATCCAACTACTGGGAGCGTTCTCGATTCCCATCCCTAAGTATAAGTCCTCCTACCTCTTTTTGATACATGGTGGTGGTAGCATTATTGTTTCAATGTGTTTTACTGCTTTCAGACCAGGGCAGCTTCCCATCAATCATTGCTCCTATATTAACCCAATTAAGGCAATACTCTGAACAAAGCTCTAACGTATAAACAGTGACCTCAGTTCTTTTTATTTTGCAGCATTTTGCAACACCAGAGACACTTAAGCAATTTGCCGGTACACAGAGATGTTAACAAATGTGCTTCGATACCAAGCGCTTACTTTGAGTATGTTTTGTAGACAGTGCAGTAAAAGAGTTGTGGGACTATCCAACAAAAGGTCATTAAGCTGCCCAGGCTGGAACTGCTCCATTTTAATGAGTGAATTTTATATATCACATTCTGGGCCAAAGAATGAGTTTCATGTTATGTTACCTGTAAGAACACATTGCATCATTGTGTCATTTCAAGAGTCTGCATAATGACACTTTCCACAACAATATCATATATTGCATTATAGTAAAGATGGGGCAGAGGTGCGTCAAGGTTGAAAGAAAAAAATAAAAGACAGAACAAAGCTGAGAGCAACAGGAAAGCGTGAGTGAGAACTTTGAGATAACAAGAGGAAACTGCAGTGTCCCTGCCACGGTGTCCCTGCCGTAGTGCACAGCCCCAGTGTCATCACTCAAAGTAACATCCTCACTAAAGTTTAAATCTTGTTGCTTTTAATTTATTATATGTTCTTGTGCTAAGTGTGCATACCTCCAGGGTGCAATCCTAGCTTCAGATGTCCAAAATCAACAACAAATCTTTGTTTCAGCCTCGGGCAAAGTGCTTAGTAGAGGCAATAAAAGCTTTTTTTGAGCGAAACAGACTGGAACAATGGTGGAGACTTTAAACTGCTTCCTGTTGCGTTGCACAAGATTGAGCAGTACTTGAGGGAAGGAGGGATAGAGAAAGAGAGAGAGATGATATTGTATTTCAGTAAATATTAAATGCAAGGCTCTATTGTATGCAGTCTTTGGGGAAATATACAAAGTTAAAATACCCAGTGAAATCCATTTTCATATAAGAGTTAATACACTAATCTTTCTGTAGAAAAAAATAGGACTTATGATTATTTATAAACAAGCCTTCCTCCTTTACCATGTGATAAATGCATGCGCCATTATGCTGAGGGGAAGAGACATTTCATAAAACTATGATATTAATATACTGTATTAGATCTCTGAAATGCAGGCCAAACAGAAATGGAATATGCAACGTACTTCTTAATATAACTTTGTAACTACTATCGCAAATGCCACCGCACCTGCTACAACTCTGACGAAGATATTTAGCTTTTGTTCTTTAGCAGCGAAAGTCTATACATGAAACCAAATCTTTTCAACTTCAACTTTGTATCAAAGTACAGCTGAGTCCATAACCGTGATGCGGTTATGACTCAGCTGTCTGCATTAAAACTCTAAGACTTCACTGTCGTCCCTGTTAAATCCAACGTGGGTGTATCATGAGATAAAACAGGAGTTTTTCAAAATGGGACAATTAGAGCTGGTCAGATGTGGACGTTTGCTCACCTGCTTTCAAGAGGATCTCAAGGGGATAACAAATGATGTAAGCCAGTATATTTGTGGTGTTCTCTAAGTCCTTGACTTTTATTTTGCAAACTTTGCACATTAAACGAATCTCATAAGGGTCATTCAACATTTAAAAACCCTAGGAGCCCACTCAGCGCTTACCATTACCAGAAATGGGACTGTTTATAATTTGTGCTGAAGTTTTTGCCGTTTCATATTTTCTCCTGACTCCTATGGCGCATTCAATGATCCTCTTTAAACTTGTACTACTAGAAACTAAAGATACACTAAACAGTTATTGACAAGTTGTCGCAGCAACTAACTTGCATTCCAGCGCCTCCTCAACAACGTAGAAAAAGCATCAGCAACACGAAAGCCTGAAGAAACACGCCGAAAACTACCTCCTTGAAGCGTAAAAAGGTTTTTCCAAATGGAGCCATTTTCATTACCGTTTTTCTTTTTTCGATTTTGGTTTTGCGCAAATCTAGGGGTAATGGAAACGCAACTATATACAGGGTGAATGAAAGTGAGAGAAGAATTCAGTTTATCAACTGCCAGGGAGAGCTTGTGTGTGTGAAGTGAGAAAAGTGCAAAGATGCATGCGTGTCTACAGAGGCATGTCTCGAGTCTTCAAGCCCTTCCAAGTTCTTTCAGCCACTTAACACTCTGCCAGAGGGAGCTCAAGTGGCTGGTGCTGTAATGTCTCGGGGGTAAAAATACTGAGGAATCAGATGCTTTGAAATGAAGAAAACAACCATCCTTTAGATGTATCAGTATCTCTGTATTGAAAAATAAAGAATGCGGTCTTTGCAATGGTGCTTCATTAAGTGGTTTTTCACTCTCTATTTGGAGACACGTACAAAGAGGTTATGATGTGTCGAGTCTCAAGCTTGAGGATGCCCAAACACTGTTTCCAAAGGCTGAGACACATTTTTCTTTTCTTCTCTGGCTTCATTAGATATCGCGCATGTACTTGATTTATATGTAGATTTGACTCTGTAACTCTAGAAGACACAGTAACAAAGAGTATTTGTAACATTTATAATACTGGGTTTTAGTGGCGCTTTCCAACAAAATCTTTTCTGGCAAACCTCTACTCAACTGAAGAAACCAAAATAGGCAGCATAGGGCCTTATCTCTGAGGAGCAGGGTACTGTAAAAGCCCTCAAATTAATTGTCATTTAAGAATAATTTGTAATAAAATTTGTAAAAGATATATAAGGTTAGTGAATTTTCTGTGCTCCTTACTAAACAAAATACAAATTCAGGCACTTCAGGGAAAGATGAAAACGGTGTTTTAGTATCCCAAAAGTGACTCCATGGATGTTTCTTTATAAGATTTTAGAAACACGACTGTCATTTGGAGCTCTGGTCCTGAAAAGGTTGTGTTGATCCTCCGCCACCCGTCAAAGCGTCTTTAGGCAAAACACAAGGTAAGACACATTGCTTTGCCATACAGCGTACAAAAGATAATGTGAATAAATATATAAGATGGGGTCAATAAGAGTGTCACTCATGAACAAGATGGAACTAAACAAGTGCTGTATATTTTCCTCAAAGTGTGTAAAGTTAAGTAAATCAGAGCTTCAGAAACTTGCTTAGTCAGAAAGTCAATTGGTATTAACGCAGTATTAGTGGACAATAAACAATTTACACCCTTTACTATACAAAGCTATATAGTCCCCGAGCTAGTTATATGAAGTAACAGCTGGTGAGATGTATTAATCTCTGACACTGTATCTTCTTCCAATCTGGCAGTGTCCCCGTGAAGACACCCATAGCCTTGAACTTGAAACTTTTGCAGGACCTCACCCAGCTTTAACACAGGGTTTTCCCTATTAGTATCAAGCGAAAGATAGGGCCATGAATGTTGGATAGGTGAGAACCCCTTTGGGGAAAGAGGAAAGATATATGACTCTTTGGCTTTTGCTCAAACCTATTTTGATTTAGTCGCACTTTGTCACTGTCTTGACTTACAGATATAAAAATGGAGCTGCCACAAATGCTCTGTCTGTAACATATGGCTACAGCGAGCGCACTGACAGACACGAAAAGAAGAAAAGAAAATGAAAATGTTACTTAAATTACATCCAGACCTATAAATGTAACTTTGAGCTGTAGTAATGGTAATCAGAAACAGAGCTGTTCCTCCAGGAGCAAATTCACTCTCTGTTTTTCATAAAAATGCTGGCCGGTACTCCTCACGTCTCGCTGTTCATTTAAATAGTTAATGGACTGCCCATCCGCTTGGCTACTGTAAGTTGGGGGGGATTTGAGGGGGTGGGATAGAGTTCTTCAAAAGTTTTTTCCTTCGCATCAGAAAGAGTGACTTTACAATCTTGCAATATTCATGATGTGTTTAGGAACTCTATAGCCTTTCCTGGCTTTGAAGTTTAAGCAATACCAGATTTCACCCTTTCCTCAGAAACCATGGGTCCCTTTGACTGGTCAGTAATTGGGCACCAATGTAAATACATATAGTATATGTTTTTTCACTGCTTTTCTTCACAAGCTGGATGTAAGGGTGGACCTTCATGTGCTAATTCCAGTTTTCTTGTGGGAAAGCTGCTTGTTGGTACGCTGAGCATGTTTACGCTGCATGTCCGTACATTCATACCAGTTTGACTAAAGGTGTTTAATGTTCTAGCCAAGTCCTTTCCTCCTGTTCCCTAGACTAACACAGCTAAATCAGGCTGCGGTCATGTATCAGCTGACCATGTTTTAAAGGCTTTCTCCTCAGAGGTGAACTGCCCAGTCACTTTTTGTTGAAATATACAGTAAAGCGGAAGGAGATCAGGAAAGGAGAGACGGTAACTCTATACAGTGCCGGAATACCTGGTAGGAAGTCTGAATTCTTGTTCTAAAACCATACAGAGACTTTCGTACAGGCGGCAGAACCTCTTTGAAGGAAACTATAAAATATTAAGGGGAAATGGATACAGTGCCTAACTTGGCAAAAAGCAGACATGAGTCAGGCCACACATAGGGTCGTAGGATAGGTTCGCTTTTTCTCCCTTTACCTTTGAGCTAGACAACTATAAGCAAGTTTTGGTCCCGTGGGGGATCTCACTGTAAGAAAAAAAAACGACGTCCACAGAGATCTGGTGTTGCACCATCATTACCCTCATTTAGCCCACAATAACAGCACTCAACATTTTGTTTAACCTGTCTGATACGGTCCAAATGTATCCTCCCAGGGAAGACGTATTTCCTATCCCTTGAAAGTGACTGCTTTTCAATGTTAACTTTTCAGTCGAAAGCAGATGTCATTATTGATTACAGGCTCAGAGAAGATGATTCCTGGATCTTGTTATAGTCTTGCTTTGCATAGTAGAGTCTTGGCTTGCATCTGTGCAAGCATTAGTCAAAGTTGGTTTTAAGAGTGCCTTATCCATGTGCACAGAGATTTCTTCACATTTTATGCACTGCTAATACATAAAATGACAGCAATTCTGAACTATTTGCCTTCGCTTCTGCTAAATTGTGGTTTCATCATAGAAAAGACAAATCCCTGTCAATCTCTCAGTTTTACATTTTTCGTTGTATAAAACAAAGGTGTCATTGATGGGAAATCTTCCTTGTTTTGTCGTCTTTTTAAGGGAAATCTTAGCTCTACAAACAATTAAAGGAGTGAGAGATAAGAATAGTCATAAGGTGTGTCTCTTAGCCTGCTTCGCCCAGGGTTGGAGCTGTTTTACCAATGAAAACTTGTCATGTGAAATAGTGTAAAGACACTTTCGTCATAAAATTGAAATAATTTTCCAACGCCGTAAAAAAGCACGGGGAGAGCAAAAGAAAAATGGCAGGATGTAGGATTCATTCATCAAATTAGTGCTACTTTGCTTTGGCTGTTTTTAACCCTACAGCTATCTACCGCTCTGTCTCCATCCATCCATCTCCCCTCCTCCTCTTTCTTGCAGGACTGTTCAAAGTTACTGACACACAGTATGCCAAGCCAGATGGTCAGCCGCACGGTCGAAGCATGTACCACTCAGTTTCAACACCCTTTTAACAAACCCTCCTCCCAGCTCCAGATGGCACGTATGCCTGGTTCTAGTGCCACAGGGGGACTGCGGCAGTATCGGCTTGACTCAACTGCCTGGGGGCATGGTCCTGGTGCATTTGTGTGCGAATGGGCTTGTTTCAGTTTGGCACGTAAAACGTGTGCGCTTGTCCCTTAAGTGCTCTTGTTTGGGTGTGTGTTTTAGAGAGTCCCATGATAAAATGATTTTTTATCTCATGGGTTGCTAATTTCTCCCTTTCGGCCAAATTTGTCTGCTGCGGTTCAATATGGTGTTCCATCTCTAGGAATCCTTCCCTCTGAGCCTCACTGAATAAGTAATTGCTTTCAAAGGGAAAAGTGGAGCCTGTGAAATGTGTACCTATCACATATACATTTTGCCTTGCTACCATTTTTCCTATACAGGCCCGTGTTCATCCAGGCAGAACTCTAAAACTGTGTTTTCGTTAGCCGTTTTAAGTTTTAACATCAGTGTGACACAACAGCCACATCTGTTACCAGTTCGCTAGTGGGAGTCATATTAATATAAACAAATTTCACGGGGTCATAATCAGTCTACAGTGCTGTTTGATTTGGCTGTGTGCCACGTACAGTCATATTGGGCAAAAACACACGATCTTTAGTGTTACATGAAGCAGAAACACACTAAAGGAGATGCACTGTTGTGCTTGTGCGCTCTCCTGCTATGCGTATCCTCTTGCTTTGCCCTGTGAATGTCAGGAGGCAGTGAAACATGGCGAAAGGCGAAACCAGAGGAGAAACTTTGCCTCTGATCTGGGAATATTTCTGCTGATCACCCTTCCAAATTAAAAAGCAGTTATGAATAATCCTCACTTGAGACTCTACTTAAATTAATGCCTCAATTAGATTGGGAACATTAAAGGTAGTAATGATTCCACTCCTCTCTATTGTAATTTAAGGCGTGCTTGCTCTTCCCCTGGAAAGCAGCGCTTTGCAGTGAATATATTAGAGCAGATTAATGATGGGAGGATACGGAGGTGGCTCACACTGAAAGCCAGGCCACTCTGCATCCTCTCTTTTCACACAACCTTAATGGCATGGAAAGAGGAGGTCTATCAATCACGCGGTCTTGGTCAGTCAGTGATTGCATGAAACAAATCTTAACTGTAACTTTACATAAATGCAAGCTTCAACAAAGAACAGCATCTACCTGAAAGTGATATTACCTGCCATCTAGGCAAGGGCACGATTCAGTCAGGACCATCACCTCTCTGTTGTGCTGTGAGTCAGACCATAGTTTCACCTGAGCATTGGGGCGGGGTTGTAATGATCGCTGCGTGTAATTGATCCATCCCTAATCGATCCAAACTGTCACCATGGACTAGACATTCACCTTTGCCTCTAATCTCTATCTGTAAGGAAGCCTGCCTTGGCCACGTCAGTGACCACAGCCTAACCTCTCTAGTCACAGCCTGCTTTTTTTTTTCATATAAGTCACCTTATAATATCCAGCCAGGTAATTGTGGGTTAGGAACCAAGTCCCACGTCAGGTTCAACTTTGGCAAAATTAACACCAAAGAGATGTTGGCTGGCTTATATTGTATTAATAGGTTAAATCTGCGGTGACCTTATTTTTGGTGAGGCGGTGTGATAATTGGAAGTCCTGCACAACACTGGGGATTACCATGTTTATCCTCCTATAATCCCCATAAACATTAAGACACAATGAGCTACATGCTGATTAGCTTCAGGCAGGAGCAATCAATGAAAGAGGGATAAATAGCTCCCTGGCTTTCTGTGCACGTGAAGAAAAACAGAGTAAAAGAATAAAAAATGACTGCTTAGGACTCTTCTTCCCTCTTACATCCTCTACAGACAGCTTGTGAAATACATCCTCTCCAGTTAACATCTACACTAACGTCAATAAATCTTCCTAATAGTGCTTTTCTTTTTTTTTTTAATATTTGGGGTGAAGTTTGTAACTTCAAATTAAAGTGGATTTTTTTTTTTTTTTTTTAATGCAAGTAACTCCAATAAATAGGCAATTATTTCCATTCCTCTCAGCTGACAATCAGAAGTGTAAACATTTATCACATGCAGCAGGCCTTGGAGAAGGATGGCTCTTTTGGCAGACAGGAGGCCATTTTGCCATGCTGCATATTTTCCTATTCAGTCGGGAAATGGGCAGAACCCCTCAAGCAGAACATATTCAGGAGGTGCGTTTTGAGGACTTCATGTTTGCAAGTGACTTGCAGGTACACACCCCCACCCCCCACCTGCTCTTGATAAAAAGACTTGTTGAAACCCAGACAAGCGCGGCTGCTCGGCGACTCTAACCAGATGCAGTCTGGAAGAGACAGGTTGTGTGCTGAGATGGAAGAGGGAGGGGGAGGGGGAGAGGGGCGCATACACTCCTTCCTTGTCCGTGCGACGCCACGATAAGGAGACACTAGAGCTTGTTTACATGCGGCAATGGGAAAACAAATTGAAAATCCCTGCCGGGACGCAGATGCATATCAAAACAGGATTATTTTAGAAATAATCACCCATGCCACAAACTGTCACCAGCTAATCTCCACTTTGTTAGAATTCAAATTACTTTCCCATGTTTACATTGCCATTACTGCAAGGGCAGGGACCAGGGACTCTATGGGGGCCTATTTGCACAAGAGTAGTAATAAAAAAAATAAAAAAAAAAACTGATAAAATAAACTTTCCATAAATATTTTAGACCAGAGAGAACGCGTAGGTCCTGTTGGTGCAATAGGCATATTGAATAGGACAAGCTTTTGGAATAATGGAGACTGAAAAGCCAAGCTATAAAGAAATGGTAGAAGACAGATTAAAATTGTGATGGGTGGTCTGTCTAGTGTTAAAAGGAAAGAAACAATCAGAAGTGCACAAAAACTACGGGAATAGCTTCTGCTGACCTCCACCTGGCCAGGATGTGTAAGCCTCAGCAGGAGCGAGCTGAGCAAATCTGGACTTGGCTAAGAAGAACAGAAGTGCATTAAGTTTGAGCTCTGTCAGAAGCAGAGGCGTCTCTTGTCTCTGGATCAGGTTGCTGGTGTTTATCACTTCTAGCTGTGCTGGCACTGAGGGCAGACACACTATCCCTTATCCAGTGCTGTCAGTCAGTGGGCTGATCCATCTCAGTCATAGCAGCCCCAAGCATCAGCCTGCTTCAGCGCTGGAGGGACTCATGGAAAAACACACAAGGCTTTTTGCCCCACATCCCAACCAATCAATGGGGCTTGTCCTTAAGTGAGAACGGAAGTTCAAAGCTGTGCGAAACAGTTCTCATGTATCAGAAACGCTGCCAAGTCATTACATTGTTAATTCTGAATATGCAGGGGGAAAAAGAGAAAATACAACCTTACACTCCTCAGACCTAATTATTTAAACAGAAAGTTAGCTATGACAAACAGGAGACCGCGTTCTGCACATTCAAAATCTCTCGTCAAGCAGAAGAAGAAGAAGCATCATTGTTCTGCATGCTTTGTGAACAATCCCTTTATGGCAGTCAGCGTCTCTGTGCTTGGTGTTTCTGTTGCGTCGTGGTGCTCTCATAAAGACTGGTCCTATGGTTCCCAGAAGGATAGGGGATGTGTCTTGTGGTGAAAACCACATTGTGCGACAGACACAGAGGAGACATGAGGAAAGCAGTTCTCATCTATGTTCACAGCAGCAGTGGTCACATCAGAGTCTATTAACTTGTTTTCCTTTGGTTCCCAAAAAAAGGCTGACATTCCTGTTCTAAAACATCTCAACAAATTCACAGGCAAATTCATTTTGTGGCCTAAATATTGGGTGACCGAACTCATACTGGTGACTTAACCCAGAGTGTTGGACTCGCGATGTTAGCCCTCAGTTGTGAAGCAAAGCGTGCAGTCTGAGAGGAGACAGTGAGGTGGTGGCTCGAATCCGAGACTCCGCTCTGACATTGCTCTTATGTTCCCAGCTCTTGCCTGAGGCGGCAAACGGCTTTGCTCACTAAGGGAGTGAGGACAGGGTGTGTGGATCGGGATGGGAGGGGAGGAGTAGACAGACATAGATTAGACATAGATAGATTAGGTTTGACAGAGTAATACTTTGAAAAGAGGCCTCATAGATGATTTTTTTTATTTCCTAGAACACCTTTCCATGATGGGCCAGTGCATGTTTCTATTAAGATGCTACGCTCACTGCGGTCTGCTGTGCCGCACACCCCTCCTTTATATCTTCAGCTTCTTCATCTTTTCCCCTGTCCCTTACGCACTCCCGCTGAGATGCACTCATGAAGGTTTCTTGCGAGTAAGCCATCTCCTTCCTTTTAATCTTCAACAATTAAAGATTCCCCGCAGATATTTTGCCGGGCATTTCAACTTTGGATCTCTAACAGAAGAGCAGGCATGTAACATCATAGTGGAGGAGACAGAGTTTTCCCTTAATTTCCTTCCTCACACCTTAAAGTCAGCATGAGAATTAGTGCCCACATGTTGCTGTAAGTAAACCAAAGGAGGTTTGTTTTTTTTTTTTTAATTCTTTTATTTGACGTCTCACCGTTTTGCTGCCTGAATGCAGCACCTTGTGTGGGAGGGTAGCGTGTTCAGATATCACTGGCATTGGAGGATGATGAAGGAGTAAGTCAAAAAGGAAACCTCTTAAAGGATGAATGAAATAAGGTGGGTGTTCAGCAATTGCAATCCTGAGATATTTGTTTTACTTTAAATGAGAAAAGCGGCCCAAAACTTAACCCTTCTGTGAAAATATTTCCAAAGTATGTCAAAGAGGATATACGCTTTTTTTCTACTTCAATCTGCTTTTACAACTATATCTGAGGCCATGAGTTCAGAACATGACTTCCTGTGACTGCAGCAAACTGAACTGAGAGCAGCGGTTTCAGTTAAGTAGGGTCAAAGTTGAGTAGGAACATTTGATCAGCCTGTAAGAGAGCTGGCACTGCTTGGACCAACCAAAACAGGAAGTCGCATTTTACACTGTGAGGCTGACAAAGATAGCGACCTGGAGAGAACTACGATGTGGTTATAGTAAGATATGGATGCCTTCCCTCAGCCGGGGCAGGAAGGAACAGAAATAGATACCATTCTTTCCGCAATGCTGGGAAGGTGCACTTCATATCGGACAATCACATTACAGACTAAAAACGTACGCAAGTGTAAGACAAGAAATTAGACATTTGGCGGTGCGGTATCACAGCGAGCTTATTCAAAGAGGAGCTGGATTTACAGTGAATATAGTTATTTTATAAATGATCACAGATTTCCTTTTATCTGCACTCTGTCACAGATCAAGACCAGCAGCAGAGACCGCAGTCATTAATGGCCATCTGCTGAAATCAGAGGATAAAAAAAAAAAAAAAAAGCTGTGTAAATCCTTTATTTCAATGATAAAAGCAGGGATTGTTCTCTTTTCATGTTGTTTTATGCTCATTTTTGCAGTCATATGCCCAGAGTTTCCTGTCTCTGACGATTCTCTCGCATCACATTTGTGCATGCCCTGATCCCAAACACACCTATGCAAACATTCCTGCAAACTTCTACTTACCTACAGACGTTGCTAACAAGAAGTGATTGTTTTCATTTGCCCGCATGGCGACAAGATGAGTTTGTATCTAAGTCATGACAGCTTTGGCGCACACGGTGCCAAAACACCCTGATGGTGTCTTGCCCTACAAACACTGCACTCCATCCTAATCCTCATGATTCAAAATGTGTTTATAGGCTTGAAAATAGCAGCCGCAAGTCAATTTAAAACACTCGTTTAACATTTATCCCTTTTTTTCTTTTTCTTTTTCTTCCTCTTCTTCTATTTTTTAAATGGATAAAACAGTATCCCACAATGCGCACAAATGTTGCAGAATTGTGTAAGTGGATGCATTAGTGCTCTGTCTCTAACAGCAGAGAGACTGGGTCACCATGTACTATTGCAATAAACCCAGTTAATTTATTGTTAAGACAAGTGAAAGCTGAGAGCAACATTTATTTTTTAAAGGATGCTCAGTGGAATCTGTCGACAGGAGTTTTAGGTGCTCATAGTCTGTTTTCATCTGCAGGGCAGTGGCAGAAGCTGCGGCACTCTCGCATTTAGGTGACGTTTGAGTTCGTGAGAAACGATACGCTCTGAAAGGCGCCGTGCTTTAGAAACTTAACTGACACCCTCACTCTCCGTTTTCTCTGGCCCTCTCGGTTGTTGGTCTGTGCTCGTTGATGCGCTCGAGTTCACATGAACACAATACAACACTTCCACCCATCTGTGAATTTTAGTGTGACCAACTTAACCACAAGTTCTCTTTGGGACCCCCTATCTCTTTGACCGTCGGGAGTTTTTCTGAAAAGGTGTAGGAGCTGTGGTTATGTGCACTACTTTGAACCACTCATCAATTACTATTATGATGAAGGGCAAGGCCTTTTAAATGAAATGCAGAGGGCGAGAAAGAGGAAAAAGGTTCCCTCATCATAATCTATACAAATTCTGCAGAAACTGGCTGATTTAAATATCAGCCTCAATCATTTTTGTCATAATGCAACACTTTTGAACAATAAGCATGCATCTGCTTCCGTTTTCAGCAGCGAGCATAACAGAGACAGAGAACAAAAGGGGCGGTGTAAGGAAGTGAGAAAAGGGAGTATAAAGCACTTGTCTTAGTTAGCTCACACATTACTAGAAAACAGGGCCACAGCGGTCGCAACCCCCATACTGTGTTCCTGAGGGAGGAGTGTGATGATGATGAAACAACAGATGATTCACACTTTACTGTCAGAGAATGTCATGGGAGCGCTCACTGACATACTTAGAGGAACAGCATGAGATCGGGCCATCGTGGCTGGCATTGACTAACATCACCCGAACCTTATCTCAGCAAGTTGTATTTAGTCACATCAACTGAGATGAATCCGTAGAGCCTGGCTGTGTTTAGATTACCTTTACTTCAAGCGAAATGTCCTGAAACAATCCCCTCGACGCACTCTACTAATGTGCATGAGTATTGTATGGAAACACGCATGTGAATTAATGTTTCTGTTCAAATCCTGAAATGTCTGCTTTCCGTCAGTAGAAACAGATGCCCATTCAAGCTTGTTGTTACTGCGCCTAAACCTGTCTGCGCCCTTTGCCTCAACCTGGTCCCAATAATTCCTGACCATGAAGAGGTTGGGACAATGTGGATTACTCTATAAAATGCTATTACTCTTCCTGCCAAGTGGCTCACCTCCAGTTGCAATGAAAGCTTGGAAAGCAAGGGCAAACATACTGTAAAAGCAATCACAGGCCAAGTTGCAACATTTCTCTGCCTAATGGTGTTTGACACATCGAATCATTTCAAATTATGAATTGACTAATGATCGTATTTTGTAGTCATTCTCCATGCAAAGCATCCTGTAGGCCCGAGGGCAGCCTGTGTGTCTGTCAGGCTCATCGGTGTCTGTCTAAACACTGATAGAGTTCTTCCAGAGCTTCCTCCTGTCATCTAAAGACTTGGCTGCTAAAACAAACAATGACCCGTGCATCTGTCAGTGACATGCCGCAGGTATGTGAAAAGCAGGAAATAATCTTTTTCTGTGCGTGTATTCTCATGTGCCGGCATGCAGTCGTGTTTTTGCATGAACATAGTTGCAGACTTGCACATTCCTTGTTTTTTTTTTTTTGTTTGCAGAAGGATAATCAATTTTTTCTTGGAGCTACTTCATGTACATAATTGTTTTTTAAAAATCAAGCCAGTCCTAAAAGAAAGTCACTGTCACTTTTGCTAATGTGAATGGGAAGACCTCACTGAGATAAGACTCACCTCTGACCAACCAGGCATCCTGTCCCTGTCCTCCATGCTTTTCTAACCCTAACCCAGGGAAACGTTGAGGGTCTGAAAGCCTGTGTCTTTATGTTCCTCCTGGGCTCATAAACCTGCCAAGCCCAGGATGCAGCACACTGCACCATCCATGTCACTCCCAGGTCCCTCCATATCAGTAGAGTCTGCTCGTGTCAAGTGTGGCACAGGATGTTTGATGGTTGTCTCTAGCGTGCCGTGGGGTGTTAAGATAACAAAAGCAGGTAGTTTCTCACCCCCTCGCTCTGCAGCACCCTCCTGGAAGCCATTTACCATTACTCATTGCGTGACAGAATGGCAGGGAGGAGCAGAAAGGATGAGGAGGCAGAATAAACAGGGTCGTAAAAAGTTTTAAGTAGGTAGATGGCAAGCAGGTAATATCTTTCTTGAAGGTATTTTAGAGTGCTACACCATGCACCTTCTACCTGCAATCACCTGGATTT
Organism: Xenentodon cancila; assembly: GCA_014839995.1. Classification (NCBI taxonomy): domain Eukaryota; kingdom Metazoa; phylum Chordata; class Actinopteri; order Beloniformes; family Belonidae; genus Xenentodon; species Xenentodon cancila. Next base: position 18,668,576 of record CM026197.1, read on the forward strand.
TCTTAGATCTCTTTTCAATTGGTCAATTTGTAATATTCTCCTTGGTCTTCATAGACACTGTTTCTGTTTATATATATATATATATATATATATATATATATATATATATATATATATATATATAAATAATATGGGTTTTTTGTCACCATACAAAGCACTCACAAACTCAAATAAAGTCTTGAATGCTTGAAGATCAAGAGGATGGAGCCAAGAGCCCAGAAAAGACTTCCAGGGACCAGTATATTTTACAGCACAACTGGGAACCAGCCTCTAAACTTTCATCAGGCACAAGCACACACATACGCAGTGATGAACCGCAGGCAAGCCTCATGACCGCAAACTAAATTTGTGGTTTGATTTTGATGAGTGTACCAGGTTCAAGCTTATTCTGGAATGTTGTTGATTGACCAACCGAAGAGGATCCTATTGATAGAGACCTGGATCTGGTTTCTCTTTAATTAGTAAGCAGGAGGAAGTTTCTTTTTTCTCTCTCTCTCTCTCTCTCTCTCTCTCTCTCTCTCTCTCTCTCTCTCTCTCTCTCTCTCTCTCTCTCTCTCTCTCTCTCTCTCACAGGTACAACATGTGTCCTGACTCTCGCTTTGGTGTACAGCGTGAAATCTAAATGTTCTGTATAAAGGCACTTGCATAAATAGGTTTGTGATTTTAAATTGAATATGTGATTCATCTCTTTTAGTGAGAAACTCATCAACGTAGTGTATATCTATGTGTAAAAGCGTGAGTCACCAAGAGAAAGAAAAAAGACTATCCTATAAATACATTCAAGAAATACCATCACATAAGGCTCATTAATTAGGACTCATGTAATACTGAATCACATTAATTTCCCACAGCCACTTAGAACAAAATTGAAATAAGTACAGATTCAAAAGAGTGTTTTTAGAGTCACATGTCACACCCTAAAGCCTGAAGACACACTTCATTGAAAGAGAGATTTTTTAAAGGGCCGCATCAATTAGAAGAAAGAAAATACAGATACAAGACTAAGAGAAAGAGTGAAAGAGGGAGAAAGAAAAGAGCTGAAACCCCACAGAGAGTACATTTCAGGAAAAGCCTTTATTCTGAGCCTGAGCTTGGCAGCCTGTGTGATCAATATAAATAGCACCAAATGGGTTGTTATAAAATTGTCAAGAGTTGTAAATGATCCCCAAAGACAAAAGTGGAACCAAAAAGAGCACCAACTTCAATGCATAAGTACAGACATGCAGCCAAACATGTATTTATCTATTTTCAGGGAGTGCAAGTTTACAGTAACCCATTTCAAGCCGCACTTTCACACTCAAACGCACTCAGACACAACTAATTTCTGATTGGCCGAGCAGTCTGAAATGTCATTACTGACTCGTTCCTGAAAAAAAAGGGCAGTCAACAAAATATGCTTTTCTTAAGCAAATAACTTTGTACAAGCAAAATTCACACAAGTGAGGGGGACATGTGTTTTTTTAAGAATGCGTGCACACACACACACACACACACACACACACACACACACACACACACACACACACGGACGACAGGTTAAAGCTGACCTAAGGCAATACTTTTCCTTCAATAATGCAAACAAACATCTTTATTGCTTTGTTTGGTGAATGGCATGATTTATGAAAAAAACTTCCATTCAGCAGTATTTCTGTTGCCATATGCCAGGGGACAGTGAAAGGGCTGACTGCAAGGAGGAGGAAAAGGAGACGCTGCAGCCGCGTACCGCAGACATGCTGTGCACGTTGCCCCTTGTGGACTCAAAAAGACTGTTCATTCCTAAAACCTATTACAGATCTTTTTTTTTTTTGTTTTTTCATGATTATTATTATTTTTTTTTAATATGTAGTTTATTTTATCGTGACTAATTTAAAGTTTGCATCATCTTTTTCCTTCATTTCTCGGCCTCTGCTTATCTACCACAACCTATTCATACATCCCAGGTAAGTCGAGAGAAAGGAGATGCAGTGATTATAGGGACTTTTTGTATTATAACTCAACCAAAGATTAAAGGGAGAAACAGGGGTGGAAGAATGAGGGGAAAGCTAAAGTGCTGCGCTGGCATTTTACAAACACAAAGGCTTTTTTTAATGCATATGCATCCCCCAATTCTTCTTCACAAATGGGTGCACCTTGAGCAAATATATTCCGGGATAACTTTTCAACTAACTTTTGAGGTAAAACAGAAATGGAAAGGGCGGAAAAAAAAAAAAAAAAAAAGAGTTGGATTCCGGTTGACAACAGGAGAGCGTGCGCGTAGCCAGTCAGTTCACCCGCTTCTCCAGAGTGCTCCCGGTGATGGTCGCTTACGTTAGCCGCGATCAGGCGGATATCACACAGACTGACTAATGAGCATTAGCATTATGGCTAAGAGACGCACAGGTAAAAACACAAAGGAACCTCCTGAGGTTATGTCTAACTTTTTAAATCCCCCCTTTTTTCATTCTTCTTTATTTTTCCCCCTACGGACCATTAACCAGTAGACCCCACCCACCTCCCCACTCCCTCCCTTCGTTCTTTCTTTCAGCACAGTGCAATTAGCACACTCATTGAATATTGAAGGTATGAAGAAGAATGGGGCTTTTTAGCTGTTTCTCTTCCGCTAAGACCATAGCTCCGCTGAGGGATGGCTGAAGGCTTCGACTAAATCAGGATGCTGAGCTACAGCAGCAGCACTTAGAGCCAAACAATCACTGATCATTTATTTAGTCAGCCTTATTTATTCATCCCCGTTTGCTGTTGCTCAGAGCTGTGATTATTTCACTTAGGATCATTCGCATGTGATTCTTTCTTCTTAAAGCAGGCAAGTTTTATGATATCCTCAAATTAATTTTAATCCTAAAGCTTTTTGAGATGATTTTGAAACTGAAAACTAACCTGACTGTTCTGAGTGGAAGTCTTTCTTCAACTGAAACAAAGATTTTATTAGTCATACCCTTTTTTATCTCCTCAGTGTTCTTTACGGTGCCATCACGATCTTATTTCCTAAAGCAAGTTTCTCCTCTGCAACCCACAGTTTGCGAGATGTATCATATCTCTGCTTTGTGTAAATCAGAACAGAGAATAGCCCTACTATGCGCTGTCGTGTTGCCTGGACATGCGCCTTGGGGCTGCGTGGCAGATTATTGGCAGAGAGGCCACTTTAGATCTGCTGTTAGACCTCTTCGGTTACTCTGCCAGCACAAAACACATGCATTATCCGTAAACTCTCCGTGCCCGGCAGCCACATTATCAGAAGTGATCCTGATTAACACGAGCCTTCTCCAGCTATGCGTAAGCATCCACACATGCGTGCGTACATACACTCCAAATTAGTGCATGCCTTCTTTCTAACTAACTTCCGCACGCACAAACGCCAGACATTTATTCTCACACGCTGCAGATTACAACGGTTCATTCTCTCACCGTCTAATACCCAAGCCCAGATCGCATTGCATGCTATTAATACATTTAAAGACTTAGCAGGTCTGAGTATCAGGTCTGGTATGCTGCTGAACTTCACAACTTGTTGGTTGTGGGGCAGATCTCACGGCAAGGCTCTGCTGGGTGAGTCTGTCAGATGATGGACATGTTGTTGTTGTTGTTCTCTAGACTTGCCCTTACATGTTGAATTACAGTTTCTCTTGTCTTTTTTGATACAGACTAAGTCATTACCCTTATTTAAACTATTTGGACTAAGTGATCACTGCTAGGATCATAATCAGATGCTGTGCAGCAACACTGGAACACACACTGGTGAGAGAAAGGAAAGAATTGCCATCTTGTGTTTTTTAACCACTTCCTCTCATATAGCTGTGGTAAGTCATAATGCATAACATAAATGCACCACACATAGATGGTGATGCAAATACAGGAATCAGATACACAGACAGTGTCATTTCCAGGAAGTCATGGCTCACTGCAAGTGAGACAAGCCACTGCAAGTGGCCACAGGCAGCAACAGCAGCCGGCACTTATCATTCTCGTTTCTTGAGAGCTGATGCGTCTTCTTATAGCGAGCGGCGCTCGCTACAGACGGCCACATTCGACCACATTCAGAACACCACAGCTGTAGCAAATGTTATCAAATTGCAGAAGGGGTGAGAGGAGTTGAAACGAGACAGGGAGCAGTCAGAGAAGAGACTTCCTATAGGCAACGGCCAGACCGCGGTTGTAGACAGGCTCCAGCCTTCCTTTACAGCGCCATCAATGTTTAATGCAATGGGGCAGGGAGAGGGCCGAGCGTGGGCTGCCACCCTCGCAGTGGAGGTCATGTCTGGAGTAGACTGGCTGGAGTACGACCACAGTCATTTGGACAGGAGACAAGGGTCTGTCACGCAGCATCCTGTGGGAGACTCTCCTTCTAAGAGCCGTTTTTATTATTATTGTTATTATAAAACTTCGTCTCTAAAGTGAATCCCTGCCTCCAGACAAGTATTTTCAGGCGCAACATTTTTTAAACTAGCAAGTGCATTTTGCAAGACAACAAAGAGAAATGTTTAAAAGTGTGTATATAACATTTATTGCCCAGCTGGTGTTACTAATATTTTTAACCTAAAGACATAGTCATGTAAATCCGTTAGAAGCCTCCCTTTTTTATATAACTATCTCCATAATAAATGATTAAATGATTGATCTCTACTGCATATGTAGTGTGACAAACCTGCAGCATTTACCCTGCAGGCAGGAACACGGCAGCGGAGAGGATGATACTTCGTCACTGTAAGCTTTTAAAGTTTGAACCTGTTTGTGCGAAGACATCCTGCAATGATAAACACACAGCATCAGGCTGTGGTCAGCCACACACACTCTGTGATCAAAGCAGGAAGAGGTCTGCGTTCTTCAAGTTCTTCTAACTCAGTGGGACACACTCTATAGTCATCTCCGCTCACAGTATGAAAGGCTGCACACACTCACAGAGGAAGCATTTGCATGTATTTTGAGAGGCCAGACGCCTGCAAGCTGTGATTACCTGGACTAGAGTGTACCTTTTGTGTCATTGGGGCCATAAGCTGAAGGTGGCTGGGTGTGCATTTAGGAGGGGAAGGGTGACATAAACAAAGTTACATGGTGACCTTCATCTGCTGTGGCCTTGTAGAAGGCTGGGAGTTGAGTCAGAGGACAGACAGAGGGAATGACAGTCCAGGCTGCAGGAATGGCGAGATAGATTAGCACAGAGAGGTGCAGAAATAACTGAGTGATGCATCTTCATTTTAAAACCCAATTTTTATTTCTTACTACATTTTTCCAAGTTTTTTTTTTGATCAGTTGGGGTTTGCTCAAATCAAACCGCTAACAGCACCAGCAGCAGCAGCAGGGCTGTGCCTAAATTCAACATGCAAACATCCAGCAATGCTCATATTAGTTCAGGCACGTGTCCTGAAGGGATGTCAGACCTGCAGCCTCTGTGGTTGGCAGTCAGGGAGGGATGGAGAAGGGGAAAAAGGAGAGGGAGGGAAAGTGCTGACTCTGACACCGTCTCTGTGTGCCGCGAACACAGGAACCAATTAGCTAGGAGCCAGCTTCCGCTGCCTGCGCTGTTATAGGACCTCCTCTCTGAGTCCCCAGGGCTGACTGCAGCTTCAGGGCTACGGTGGCACAAACGCTGTACACACTAGACAAGCTATAAGAGAGACAAAGATACTTGGTAGACGTGGCACAGACGAGGATGTGGTTTGGTCTTCCAGACAGAAAAGGACAGATGAAGGCAGACAGATATAACAGGTCAAACAGGTACAAAGCTGCAGAAAAGTGAAGGTTCTGATGCTCAGGACAGCTGGCCACCGCCAAGCTCCCGTTCAAACGTCGTAACACTCAGAACCTCGTTCCCTGTCATGTAAAAAAGGCCTGTTTCGCAATTTCCACAGACTCTGATCATGTTTATAAAATAAAATAAGCCGGTTCTTGTCACTTCACGCCTCATCTTACTGCCACGCAGACTTGGGTGAAAAACAAATGTTAACAGGCACACTGGAGCTCAAACAGCACCAAACACCAAACATTCGCATTTGCACGCGTGCACACACAAAGCCTCTTTAACCTACACACCCCACCGTACTGTCCTGCTCTAAGAGGGCACCGGGTGACCGAGTCTTTTTATGACGATTATTGATCCTCTGAGGCGCAGTAAAAACTATCCCCAGACAGACAACAAAAATAACTGTAACCATATAACAGCTTCCTGCCTGGGGAACAGATCCCACAGAGCGACCACGTGATCACACTATTCCTGGAGCATGCTGTAGACCCCTAGCAGGCCCAAAGCACTGACCAGGCATGCGCTCACATACAGGACGAGGAGAGAAGAAGGTTATAGAAAAGTGTATATTCAGAATTTGTCACTTTCCGAAGGCTGAAAAATGAGCATTTCATGTATTTCTGCTCACTGCAAGGCTTTCAGTTTGATTGTTTATGTGCAGCTCCTCTCCCTCACCATATGGCGTGACTGACTTTTTAATTATTATAATATCAAAGTCTTTGTCTTGCGTAGTCCATTTATGTAATAAAATTCTCTCAATGCGGTGTTCGTGACATATGCAGCTCTTCACATCCACACACTCTGCACATTTCCTCCAGTAAAGACATAACTTATAGCGCTTATCCTGTTTGGAAACCTTAAGAGTGTCTTTCGAGTATTACGCTACAAAACACGAAAGGAGAGGAAGCTGAAAACAAGTTATTTAAAGAGTCGAATCGTGCCTTTGGGTTCATTGTTTTGAATTTCTTCCACATGGGCTTTTAGCAAGATAAGTCAGTATTTCTACCACAGAACAATCTGGTTGTCACTTTCGAGAAATATCAGTTTTAAGGGTTTTTTTGATTCAACCTCATCATTAAAAGGGTTTTAAATCCCAGATCCTGCAGGGATGGTGACTGCCTGTGATGAGTTATACATTGACAGAGATGGGGATAGTTAGAGAAAGACAAAAATCTAACACTTTGATGTTTAACTAAATAATACACATATACTGTAGGTTGCGACGGGGTCTGCACATGTGAACCGTTACAAGTGACAATGGTGCTCAAATATCAGCGGCCTAGAATAAATACACGTCTGGATATTTGAAAAGACACCAGAAAATCTGCATCTAAACAAAAAAAAAAACGCATAACGTCGCGGCAGAATTGGTCTGGATGCAATCTGGACTCAGATCCACCGCGGAAAGCTGGTTGTCAGACAAGCAGAATTCAGTCACGTCAAACTCAGACACTCCACGGTCCATATTAGGGTCTGGCTCCCAGCCAGCCCGGTGACAGAAACCTCTCATCAGTGCCATTCTTCATCTGTCCTCTGAGGCCCATTGTCCGCCATGCTAGGACCACCTCGGCTCTGATCTTACGTCAGACCAATATATATTACAGTCACTGAAGTGCTGTGGGGGAGTGCTGTGGTCTGTAGTCACACTTTACACTCAGAAAGATGCTACTGAGCATGACACAGCAGCGCGCACAGCAACAACACAAAGACAGAAAGATAGAAAAGAAAGTGGCTAAATAGATGTTTGTTTGTTTTTTGCATCGTCTTAATAACCTGTCGCCACTCGTGTTATCACCTTGTTAGCGGTTGCCGTAATGGCTCCACTAAATGAGACGCTAACCGAACGTAGCTCCGCTGCCCCTCCAGGGGAGCTTTCAACTGGGGAAGGTCTGTTTGATCTCAACACTTATCTGCTTCGTTTCAGTTCTCTTATGTGGTGCTCACCAGCCATCAGTTTGATTTGTGGTCAGGCTCAACTCAAGTGCATTAACCACGCAGCGCGCAGATGTGTGTATTTAGCTGGCTAAACATACATACAAATACACATCATCAAAACAAAATGGTCCACTTATAAACCTCAGACGGAGTGAAATGAGTATGTTCTCTTGACAGTAAATCAGAAGCTGCTTGTTTAGACTTTAGTCATTTATTGATAAAGAAAATACTGGAATACCATTATTGTCAGGGCTGTGTTACATATTTCAACAAGTCCAGAACCAAATCTATTTTTTTCTGCTGCTAGAGTGACTCATTGGCTCAGTATTCATACAGACAATCTGTAAATTGCTCCCTTTCTTGCGACCAGATGCCCAATCCCATAATCATTCCAAATTAAAGCAAATTCCTCCCTCAACATTCTGCTGCTCTCAAAGATTGAAAAAACACACCGCATTTAGCCATAGAGAGAGTCAAAGTTGTAATCTGTCCATCAAAAGCAATTATAAAGAGTTGTCTCTTTAACACAGCTGTGGACAGAGACATGTTTAAAGATCATGTTTAATAATTTTAATTTAATAATTAACCCACAGCGCATTCACGGTGCCTCACATGTCCTATGCTGCACTCTAGGCAACTGCTATCTTAACAACACTTGGAAGAAGTGACTTCTGTTGCCCTGCGTGTTTGTGGAGTCTTTCAGGAGTCAGTATCAGTATCACAGTGACGCTTCACTTTTATGTACCTGGGTATTTCACCATGGCAACTTAGGTTTGAATGAGTTTAGAAATCAACACACTGAAAACTGCCGAACAGATAAGAGACTGTATCTCAGACAACTAGAGAGCCTGAACTTTAATCTTCATGTAGAGGCAGGAGGGGAAGTGCACGCTTCTTATTCTCCACAGAGCTGCGATGATCTCCACCAGGTAATGCAGTACGAAGTGATTGCAGTTATTTAACTTATATCTCGGAAACAAGCCTGTGTTTTTTTTTTTTTTCTTCCATTAGTTGCATCAAGAAATATTACGGAAATAAACAGTCATATGCAAAACTACCATTTTCTGTAATTCATTTCTATGCATGTGAACAAAAGTGAAAGCAGTGACTGCATTACCTTTACACTTTTTTGAAAGATTAAAAAGAAAAGAAAATGTTGCTTCCAGACTAGTCTGGAACTTAAGAGACAGTGGAAAAAAAAAAGAAAGCAAGCACTAAGACAAATATATTTTGTGGGTAACCAAGACACATTGCAAAAGACGCCCAATGAAAATGAAAGCATACCATTTCCCTGCTCTATATCCCTACGCGAGCCCTGTGCAGTAATATGTGAAATAGATTGTTATGCCATCCAGAGTCCTTCACGCTCCTTGGTAGTGACGTTCCTAAATATAAAGAAAGGGAAGTATGCATGTAGATTAGGTCGAACACAGTAGATGCACCCCTAGAAACCCTTGGCCTGTTTTAGTGGAGAAAAGTATTTTCTGTTGGAGGAAGAGACACGCTGGAGGGAAGGCTTTTCTGCAGTGTCTGCACCAAGAGTGTTAATTTTTTGGAGGTTTCTCCTCGCGATGGGGGATTGTTGTTAAAGACTACAAGGCAAAAAGGGGAGCTGATGGGTTCAGGGTTTGCTGGGGGCTTCTAGTAGTAGGTTATCTGTTTAAATAAAGCAGTGCAGAGCTGCATGACTGGGGAGAGAAAAACACACATGAAGGGGAAAAAAAAAAATCTAGAAAAACTGAAGGTGTCCCTGCAGACATTCCCGAGCACATGCATAAAAAAACCCGGAATATCTCAGATTTTAACACACAAGAGGTCACAATATAGCAACCAAAAACACTTCATTTTCAAAAGCATTGTAATGTTTTCTTTCCAAATTATAAATAAATACACTGTGTTTTTCTGTTGTGTGGTAAATGTGTTTTATAGGGCGTTTAAACAACACTAAAACACTGCATTTCCGCAGACGGGGGGGGGGGGGGGGGGGGGGGGGGGGGGAATGCACCAGAGGGATACAAACCCTTTAAGGCAGTTAGAATAAGTTTTCTGTCGTCAGTGAAACGTGGTCATACAAAACAAGCTGGACTTTCCGTAGACGCCAGATAACAATTTAAAGCAGTAAAAGCTTTATTTTGATTTCTGTCTGTAAGAAACATCTTGACATAACTGAGTTTGCACTTGCTTATTATCCACTCACTTATCTTCATTTCTGCAAAAAAAAAAAGAAAGAAAAAAAAAAAACACATCTAGAGGAAGAAAGAGAGATAGCGAGAGAAAGAAACCGGTGACTGACACACACACACTGAATGACTATGAAAGTGCTGTAGATAAGGAGGGGAGATTGCAGATATAGCCTTCAGCAGTTCAGCCATAATTTTGGTTGAACACAGCTGTCAGACCCAGATGGTGAGGTGTTAATAACATTCAGAGTTTTGCAGTGCACCGTTTATTTTCTAATAATAAAACTGTTAGCGCTTGCTAATAGCATAGCCGCTGCCTGCCAAGCGCACGTTCCAGCGCACCACGCTGCTGCCATTTACATGCCACGCCGCAGCGCCTAATGGCTCTGTCGCTGGTGACACGCGCAGACCAGAAGCCACGCAAGTTACAATCGCCAGGTGGATGTAACAATTATGAATAAGGAAACCGGATAAAAGCATTCTTCAGCGTGAAGTCATTTTTTTGATCTTTTCATCTTTCAATATAACCCTGCATCGGCTTTGGCTCTGAGAAAAAGCCTCAAATTTAAAAGAGTTGCCTGTGCTTATGTCTGAAAATCAATACATTTTCTGTGACTCGGGGCTTTTGGAGGAAGCAGAAGCTGCCTAATCATTAGACAATCAAGCTCGAGATCAAAGGGTTTATGCTCCAATCCTTTCATTTCCTGTGAAAAGTGAACAATTTATCCAGCCGGTAACAAATGCTGCTGAGGAGTTCTTGAGCGCTCGGCCAAATCCCCTGCAACGTTTTTGATTAAAGAATATTTAGGGACGCATGGCATTGGAAGTTATGCAGTAATAGATAATGTGATATTTTCCAACTTATCTTGCCATATGCAAAAGCCAAAATGTATACATATTATCTCTTCCTAATTGAAAAAAAAATAATCAAATATTTATTTTAGTGGCCTTAAATGTTACCTAGTCATTCTAATGTGAAGGCCCACTGCTAGATGCAATACTTCTCAACTGGCAATTAAAGAGAAGAACTTCACATGGAGAAGACGGTACTGCATGTTGCAGTGTAACATTTCAAAGAAAACTGTAAATTACATAATTAAGATTGTTGTTTTGTTTCTTTGGATGACATTTATTCTTGTAATGTTTTTTTGTATTGCTGATTTTAAAATATCATTGTGCATGTTTACATTTGTTTTTTTAATATTTACAAAAGATTGCACTTTTTCAACTACATATAAATGCATTTTTATTCAGCCCTTGTTATATGATACACTGGAAAAAGAGATTTACCAGCCAACTTAAATAAATTTCTTCGAATGATCACAAGTAAATGTCTCAAATACATCCAGTACAGGACCACAAGCGGGGAATTTAAGTTACTATGTGGAACTTATTAAATTAAATCAGATTACCTCAATACATGATTAATTAAAGTTGGTTAGGAAAAGTTGAGAGAAAGTTGGTGAGGTTCTCTATTTCAGTCTAAATACTATTATAAATACTTTTTCACCATTTAAGAAGACTTATATCTGCATATGAGGTTGGTCTTCCCCCACCTAACCCTTTATGCTGCACTGCCACGTTACAGAGGACAAGCCAAACACTGGCTTCTGGACTTCACCACTAGATGTCATTGCAACTTGTATGCGAGACCTTTAAAAGTGACTGTTTGCCACAATTCTAGTAGTTAAATAATTACAGAACTAAAATTCCAAGAAACAGCTATCTCAGTGCTACTTACAATACATTTACAGCATCATTAGAAATAAGTTATGTCATTTTATCTTTGTTTTTTGTTGTTGTTTGTTTTGTTTTTTTTTTTAAGAAAAATGTCATTCACAAATTGCTTGTGTCTGGCCCGTAGTTCTGGACAGAACACCCACAGTCCCAGGGACAAAAACAAAAGGTGCTATTCTGCAAAAGTGCTGAGTCATCAGAGTGTGTCCTACAATAGAGAGCGACTGTGGCGTGACACAGTATGTCACTGACCCTAAAAGACTGCTGTTTTCTTTTATAGTCTCCCGTTTTAGGTTAGATCGATAGTCTGCTGACATACCTTGCTCAAAAATTAAAAAGTAAACCACCACCCCTCTCTCTCTCTCTCTCTCTCTCTCTCTCTCTCTCTCTCTCAATATATATATATATATATATATATATATATATATATATATATATATATATAAACAGTATTTTTAGTTTATATGTCATTGTGTCATTGCATGTGAAATGTCATTGTCAGAAGACAAAAAAGCAGAAGCTACATTTGTCACTATCATACATGTCTGTTTCATTTCATCTCTGAGATTGTTTATTAAATAGTCTATCAGGTACCAATTTTGTGTTAAGTGTCAATACAGTGTTTCCGCTCTCGTGAATGCCTGCAAAGTGCCACAACTAATTGGGCTTCATTTTCTGGGAGATAATTTCTGACTGTAAGGCAGGCTGTAAAGGCACATCACCGCACACATAATTACACATAGAAAGGCAGTAGAAGCCCGTAGAATATTTCTTCCACCTCAAATAAGAGAGGCCGGTACTACGGCGTTTGAAGATGCATTTATGCATGTATGCCAACGGTCTCCAAATGAGCGCGCACGCTCATATCATTACAATGCACCTTCATTTTGGTTTAAACTCACTGAATAGATTAAATTACAAAGATACTGAATTAAATTACATCACCCTGGTGGACAAAAGACAAATACGGGATTTAATTGTATCGAAACAATAGCAAAAACACCAATCTACATGAATTAACTCTGCATTAACTCAATATACATGGCGGGACTCCAGCTGTCTCATGTGGCTGAGAGCAGAAACCTGTGTCTGGGGTAATTGAGCTCCTCTCTGCTAGAGTTCTCATTATGCTGTGAAACGTAACACAGAAACAAATAAAAAAATACAAAAAAAACCAAACAACTGGGTTCTCCTCAGCTCTGCACTTCAAGAAATTGACAATATTAAAAACAAAGTGGAAGATTAGTGGAGGACAGGGGACCACCAAGTTATCTGTGGGCTTGTTAAAGGTCTGTTAAAGGAAAGCTGGGGAGGGAAAAATGAATTTAATGAAAATATGCTTAACTAAAAAAAAAAGGAGATGAAATGATTTGTAGGACTCTGAGATGGCTGAAGCGCTAATGGGTTGTTAACATGGAAGAAAAAAAAAAAAAACCTGGTCCGTCTGTATACCTGCATGTGTGTGTGCGGGAGTGTGAGGACGCACACGTTTTTTTTTTTTCCGTGTGTGTGTGACAGAAGGTTCTGGGGCTGCTGTGTGCAGTACCGGCTGGCAGGGTGGCTGTCAGAATGGCCCTGTTTCCTGTGTCAGCTCTAAAATAGGTCCAAACACAGCAGAGACGTACGACACACTCGGGCAATTTACAGCACTCACACAGTGTGTGCGCGCAGGATGCTGCCAAGTGTACGGAACCAGACGTACTTTACTATATCTGCTCACAGACTCACGAAACAATGCATTCTCTTTAAATGGCATGCAGTATAACATTGCAAAAGAAATGTTGCAAGGAAAAAAAAAGCCCTCCAAATCGAAGGCATATATGGTGAGTATTCATATGTGGGAGCTTTTAAAGCTTAGGGAAATGTATGTGGGAACAGTGTATGCCCTTGACCTTTCCATAGCTGTTGTGGGATCTTCGTGTATGATAGGAGCACAGAGTCCTGCTTATGTCACTGCGCCCACCTCCTGCTCACTGCAACGTTGCGCTTGGTGCGCCCGTGACAGCCAACAAAGCTCCCAAGAGATTCAGGTGCATGAACACCTTGCTGCCCCGCGCCGGGCCAGAAATGTTTTACGTGGAAATAAACCGGAGGCGTTCATTCGGGAACTCTGTCATCACATCTTTTGGTCAGATTGACCCTTGAACTACATTTCATCTCACTGACTCACTGCCTCTGGAAAGCGGGATTTCTTTTTATTCTTTTGTGTCTTCACCCAAGAACACATGTAAGGCTGGCAGTTTGGAGGCATTTGTGAACAAAAGAAGGCAACCGGTGTTTCACGCTTGACTCAGTGTTAAAGATCAGGCTGAGCGTATCACCCATGCCACAAGCGTCATTGGCCATTTCCTGCCACAAATGCTAAAGTAAAGCAGTAGAATATCTGTAGTCGGATGTCACATCGTATCGACAATCATAACAATTTCACCACAATGAGGCCACCTTTAACTTTAAGAGAAATCATTTAAATATATCACTTTGTTTTAAAGGGGGTTTGTGCTTCTGATAAGTCATTTTTCCCTCCTCACAAAGAGAACAGCACATAAGATCACAAAAACACCTTGTTATGTCAGTGTTATGCGCCTTTGCTCATTGACACTGACCAGCGCAGAGCCGTGCTGAATCACAGAAACCACAACAACTCCGGTGCAAAGAACTGCGTGTTTTTCCAGACGCTCTTCGTCGAGTGCATTTTTTGATTACCAGCACTACTGACCTATGACAACCCCAATTCTGCATCTGTATACCTTACCAACAGAGCGCCAAAGTGCCGTTCACAGCAGAGCAGTCCTGCTTTGAGCACGCAATGTGAGAGTGATTTGTGTTTAATCATCACTGTGATATTGGAGCCCGGAGCTGGTTTCTCAAAGATAAGCCTTTTTAGGGGAGGCACCTGCTTACCCACTACACTGACTCAGGTCAGGTTTGACACAGTCTCGAGTTAAATTTTCACAACACACATCTGGGAGTGCCTTATAGCTGCTTGTGTTTTGAGCACATCCGCCCCCACTGTTCCCAGGCAACACAACACGACTTGATCTGGTCCCGCAAAAAAAAAAAAAAAAAAGAAAAAAAAAAAAGAAAACAATTTGAACAATCGCCCAACTTTAATTTCAGGTCAACTTTAGCAATCCTTTGTACTGCACGTTACCCTGCACACGTTGGCTGTTATCAGCAGCTATTTTTAGTTTTGAAAGTTACCTTCATAAATAGAGGTAACGTTAAGTTTCAGCTCGTTTCCTTCTGCTTTGCAGGCCACCCACACTTTCTTTGTGTGTGTATGTTTCTCCCTTTCACTTTGTGTGTATTCTTTTAAATAAAAATTTCCATCTCCAGTTTCAAATAAAAGAAGAAGCAAAGGCCTAATGATTATTGAGTATTGAGGTGCAAAGGCAAATCAAAATACACTTTTTTTAAAATCATGGTATTGCAGAACAATCAAAGTTAATTAACCTTAGGAATTTGAGGGGAAAAAAACAAACTGGACAAACTTACAGCTGAGGTGTGCTGAATCTTACCCTTAAACGAGGCATTTGATTTGCTGGTTAATCCACGTACGTGTTTATGCAAAAGGAAGGGCTAAAAGTGAACTTGACTGAGTTTGGAGGAGGCAGCCATATGGCTGCAGCTTTCTGTATAAACTGTCAGATTTCAGTCATGAGGCCTCTTATACATTTGCTTGAGAAGGTGGAGGAGGAGGAGAAGAAGGGAGAGGAGGAGACTTATCTGGGAACAGATAAGACAGCTTGGGCCTTCTTCAAATTATACCGGAATCATTTTAATTGCTAGTGAGAGCAACCGAGCTTTGAATTTTATCTCCCAGTTTCTGTTTGCCTGCATCACTTTCTCTGTCTCTCTGGATCCCGCCCCATATGGCTCCCCTCCTCCTCCCATCCTCCTCCCTCCTGACTCATTACACCCCATTGTATATCAAGTTTTCTTCAAAATATTTTTCATGCACATGCAACTGTCAGCCTCCATCTGGGGCTGCTGAGAAGGGAGCGCGAGTGCTTTTTTTCTGTCAGTGTTTTAATGCGTCTGTATCTGTGTGTGAGCTCAGAGTGTGTTAATACACAGAGGTCATGATGCCAGTGTTAACCATCCAGACACCATATAACCGAGCTTTGAACCAGAAAAGTGAACCAGCAAATCCTGTCGTAGTCGATTTTGTGCGCGCGCTCACACACTTTTAAATCTTGCGCGCACTTGTGCTTCATGAACCATGCAGCTTGGGTCAGATGCCTCTTGTGTTGGGCTTAAAGCTGCTTTGAATGGGCCAGGCTGCGCTCATCATCTATCTAATCTTCCTCCTCCCGTGAGTGTGGGGTGGAGGAGAAAAAAAAATCCATAGTCTTTTCATCCTTGTGTGACCACTGCGCCTGTGAGAGAGCAGCCGTGGGAATGGAGATGGATACCGACGGCCCTGCGTCTGACCTCCCTCGACTCCAGCACAAGGGTGGAGATAAACAGGGCCACAAGGATCGCTAACATCTTCTTTCTCAGGCACACGCGGACATAATGGCACACACACACACACACACACACAGACACACACAGACACATACTTGCTCACAAATGGCGCAGACATCTCATTAAAGCAATAGTAGGTGAATGTTGCAAAAGCAGTGTGCCGCTGGGAGAGAGGTCTATTAGGGATACTATCAAGAGACGAGGCAGGGAAATGAGAGTCAGTGCGCTGCTCCTGTGTACATCTAATTCTGCTGTGACGTGTTTGACGTATATCTAATTTTGACCCAAGGGATCCAGCCCAGGAGCCAGTATTTCTACTTATTGGCTGAGTCATTATGATAATGTCACGATGAGAGAGTTAATAAAATAATTCATACAGTAAATATCTATTTCCCAAAGCATGTGTGTGTGTGTGTGTGTCACTGTGAACCAGACTTGTTCACATCACACTGTGGCTCTAAAAGTGAGAAAGACAACAGGGGCAGACTGTCTTAGAGAGCATACGATAGGCAGCTCATTCTAAATTACTCTTTCTCTGTGTTTCTTGGGGATTTTGGAGTGATACTCCCCTCCTGTTCCCTCGCTCCCTCAGCTGTCACAACCCGTCACCACAACTATTCCACTTCAGCTGCAGGGACAGAGGGAGCGCTTTGGCTCCCTCCATCACCCTCCTTTCACATCATTCTCACTAATGGAAATTGTGGAATGCTGGCTTGTACTTTATGTTTTATTTGTTTTAATCCTTGTGTTTTTTTTTTCAAACAATGACCAACTGGTCTTACAGATACAACACAAGACTAATGATGTTTTAGATGTTTGCTGGGTTTCTCATTGCAAAATGTCAAAGTGGAGATTGAACACAGTCATTCCTTTGGTTATGGCTCAAATCCATAGATATACAAGGGTCTAATTTTGGTTTGTTAGGGGTCATTACTGTAATTTAAGGAGACAGACGTTTGTACTAGATGTACGCCACAGTATTCTCTTTCTATTTGTGTCTTTTTTTTTTTTTTTTTTTTTTTTTTTTTTTTTTTTGCTTTAGCATCTATATGGAGCCACTTCCGATAATGTCATTCTATACTTTTCTCCACTTCTTGCAACCAGACACTAACAGCTGTGAACTCATCACTCCAGGTCACAGACAGAAAGAAAGGAAAATTACAAAAAAAAAAAACTAACATTACAAGAAGAGAAGATTTTGCACATGTACACTAACGGGTCTCATCGTTGATGTCTGAGGGAAAAGAAACGGTTTGTTAAAAAGGAGCGAACATACCAAGAGTGTGGAACAGCGGCGGAGAGGTCAAAGCACCGCAAAGCGGGAAAACATGCAAATCGACAATACACAAGAAAATTAGTAAAACACCATTAATTGAATGACTCATAAACTCCAAATACTCACAACACAACCAAAAAGCAAACACTACATATCGCCATGGTAACAAATACTAACATTGCAAGGTGTTCTTTGACATCACTGCCCTGACTCCCCTGTCTTATAAAGTCAGATGACAAAAGCAAATGTTTAAGCAACATTATGAGTATTTACTTTTTGACAGAATAGCAAAGTCCTTGTAAGCGTGTTGGAATGTAGTTGGAGGAAATTCACAAGGCTGAATGATGATGCCTCAGTTTCAGACCACTGTGGGACAGTTCTTTGGTTTTTTGTTTTCATTTCCTTTTCTTTTTCACACATTTCTTGGTTTGGTGGACGCAACATCACATTCTTTTTTAAGTTTCAGTGCTCAAATTACTCAGGCAGGCTTAGGAAATAGTGGCTCACTCAAACATAGGCAGCTTCACAAAATGAATTCAGGATGTTGAGTAATGACAAAGAATATACATTTTCATGTTGATTATCCGTTAGACCAAAAACTGATGCATTCATTTGCGAGAGCAAAGTGGTATATGTGGTGAGCATGTGTATGTCAGAGCGAGAACTGGCTGACACAACAAATGATTGCAACTAAGTTTAAAAGTCACAAAGCACTGAAAAAGAACGTATGGTGGTTTTGTCTTTTTTTATGGCACCCCCGAAGAGCAGGTCAAATTCTCTAAATGCTAAGGAAAAGAGCTATAGAGCTTCTTTTCTTATCTCCTTTACCTCCGGATACACTGGACGATCTTTTATGAAAAGACAGTCCCATTCAGCACCAACGTTTAAGGTGAAGCCCAGTTATCTTCAAACGGTAGTAACTCTAATTTGTCCGGGTAAAATGTATTTGTTGATTCCTATTGCTAATGTGTATATATATATATATATATATATATATATATATATATATATATATATATATATATATATATATATATATATAACAAAGCACCCGCACCAGCCAGGTCTGGCCTGAGGTGTCTGTGGTTTCCCTTTACAGAGTGGACGTGTGACAGATGGACGTGACCTGATCGTGTCACTTATACAGCAAGGACACAGAGAAACGTCCCACTTCAGAGCTTCCACTCTTTAAGGCCCACTCTCCAGAGTGTGTCTACACAGAGCCATCCACTGTCAGGTCTTGAAGGCCATGTACTCTCCAAGGGTGACACTACCACTAACTCTGTAATTATAAAACGCAAAGAGCATTCCTCAGGCTGGTTAACCAGAACTATGAGGGAGAGGGATACATATCCCCCCACCACCACCCCTTCCTTTGGTTAGTCCTCCTTTAACGTGCCCCCTTTAACGTGCCATCTCAGTAATTTAACAGTAAGAGCAACTCAGCCTTGTAAACACAATAGTTATGTCTGCGCTCACAGAGCCATAAAGCAGACATACAGGCTCCACTACCCCTGCAGCTAAACCTAGAGCAAGCATATGTCCAAAATGTCAAAAAGAACTGCACTTAGCTTCCTTCGATCATAAATACTTTTCTCTGGCCTCGGTGGAAAACTTCATGAGGACATGAATCTAAACAGGAATTCCAACAGACCTAAAGATAATCTGCCTGTGATTTCAGACTCGGCCTCTGAATTATGGATGTTGTTGATGTGGTTTTGTTATGGCGAATACACTGTGAGTGCTAAAGAAAACGATGAAGCACTTGAAATTGAAGAAGTTGCCTCTCCTTCAACAAATCTCATGGAACTCAACTAGTATAACTGCATTAAAATAATAGTTAACGGTGCAAATAGTGCAATGTGTTTGTAAGTCGCAGGACGAATGATCTAGCTTTCATTGGTGTAGTTTTATTGTGAATCCATATTTTGAAGTTTGACTACTTCTTATCAAAGCTGCATCTTAGGGTGTTTACACATATCGATGGCCGAAATGCAAAACCTCCGATCTGAAAAACACACTCTCCTGAGACAACAAATAGAAAACCTGTTTTCTCAAACAATTTCTTTTGGATACCCAATAAATGATATACTTTTTTTGGACAAGATTATTATACTCTGCATTAACAAAACAGGCCAGGCATTAATGAGATGCAAAGTGGCGATTAGAAGATTTTCTCTACTTTTTTGGATTACTTTTTTTTGGATTTACAGATAGGACTTTTTGTGGTTCAGCCATCGATATGGTCTTCGGTCCTGGTTTTGGTCCTGTTGTGTTTGTGGTGCACTTCAGATCTGATGAGGCTTTAGTCAGCTTTGTGTTCACACTAGTTCTTTTAGGACTCTCCAACCTTTACTGCTTTGAGTGTCAAATCTACAGATCAGAATTCAACTGACAAAAGGCAAAGTGAACCTGGATTCTTGCTCAGTTTAAGGTGATTTCTCAACTCACTTAAATCAAAACAAACCAAGACTGTCCCCTTAGGTGGTCTCAGTATGAACAGCTGAAAGGGACCAAGTGAGAAAAGAAACGACCCAAAAGTGGTCACGGTATGTCTTACATCATCTTATAAGTCTCATAAGTCTTCTGACTAATATGATGAATTATCATCGTAGAGGAGACAGGAATCTCAACAAAAGGCTTTGCAGAAAGACTAAAGCTGCGTGGAATTTATATGAAATCTCAAAAACCTAGCATTAATAAAATGTTGTTTGGTAAACAACATGTCTGACCAGCAACAGCAACAGTTGTTGTGGGCATTTATAACCTGTCAGTGTTGCCCATTTGGAAAGCCTCCAGGAATTTGACCTATTAAAAAAAAGAAAAGAAAAAGAAACCTTATTGAAATCTTTATTTTCAGAATGAGCGTCTCTTTGTGAGTTATACCGGGCAGAAATATCTAAGGTGCCTTGAAATCTCAAGGCATCTGACATTGAAATTAGTTGACTGGGAATTAGCACTAAGTGGGGACTTCAAATATTTCTGGGTGTTTTCTCTTAACTTTATGTCAATCACTGCAGATTTTCAGGAGTATGTACAAACAGTCTTTATACAGAATATCTGCTGTTGTACACAGCTGCACTTTACAGTAAAATATCCACTGCTGGTGCTGCATTCCTCAATGCTGGAGATGCTCCAGGATGCTGTCTGGGTAGAGTACGCAGGAGACGGGACATGATGCAAAAAGTAGACTATGGAAGTCGTAGTGTTTTGTTTACGGCACATCTTGATAACCGAGGCACCTCGATGACTGTTTGTGAGTTGACATCAATATCTATATATCTGGAAATATCCATAATATTGATGAGAATGTGGAAACAAACATACCGCCTACAAAGAGCAGAGAATGAAGCAGAACGGCAAATCAGCATGTACATTGGCTTGTGGTCCAGACAACGTATGTTGCTGTTGTCAAGTACAGGATTTTCCACAAGAGTATTTAATTAACACTTTGTAAAGAACGTAATGGTATTTTAGACTTTAATTTCTCTTCAGTGCGTGGATTATGCTGATCCCGCTTTTATTAAATGCTGCAGCTTTTAAATTGAATGCATCAAATCGTTGAACAACTTTTTATTCCAACTGTTCCTGTCTAACAGCAAGAAATTGAGAGAATTGTCTTTTTTCAAATGTTATTTGTGTCCGGTGTTAACAGGCGAACACAATGCATTACGACTGGATTGTAAGTAATGTGCACTTAGACTTTTAGCCCCATCCACACGGCTTGGACAGTATCGTTTAATGTGCAGCCACAACTCAGCTAAAATGTTGCTGCTCCCTG
Source organism: Xenentodon cancila (assembly GCA_014839995.1). Classification (NCBI taxonomy): domain Eukaryota; kingdom Metazoa; phylum Chordata; class Actinopteri; order Beloniformes; family Belonidae; genus Xenentodon; species Xenentodon cancila. The sequence continues at coordinate 18,689,689 of CM026197.1, forward strand.
CTTTTTTCTTTCTTATTGTCATTGTATGTGTATATCTCTTAAATGGCACTGGTGTAAAAGATGAAAGATAGGAAACGATTACAAGTCCCCTCAGAGTTATGCGCTTTGTATTATTCTGTCTCACTTTGGTCATGTTTGTGTGTAAAACACAGAAAATACTCCAGGAACATCTGATATGATGCGATGGAACTGGGTGTCTTTTATTCCTGCTTTAGAGTAAATCAAAGCATGGCTTGATGTAAGAGTGGAGCAGGACTCTATCGGTGTAAATGCAGACTTGGCCTCCAATGAGGACCCCGGGTGAATGACTGTGAGTGCTGCTGTATGGCAGGATGAAGTGTGTTCATTTCCTTATTTATTGACTTACTTGCTTTTCTCAGAGTGTTTGAAATTAATAACAGCCAGCAGAAATCAGACAGAAGGATGAAAATCAGCACTTTCCCTGCAGTGAAGCCATTCATCAAGCTAACGAGGGGGAGAATAGACGCAGCAGAGGAGAGGAGGGGAAAAGTGACGTTTGGAGAGGGAGCAGAGAGCAGGAGGGAAGCAGGTGCACCGTTAGGTGGAGGGAGGGAGCGATATGGAAAGTGACGCGGAGAACAGATCAGGAACAGAGACAAAGCGAAAGAGGCAAAGTTTATTTGAGAGGAAAGTCATTTGGAAGATAACGGGGCAGACAGAGAAGGAGAAGCTGTGTCAGTCTGGACAGAAGGTTAGAGATAGAACAGAAAGACAAGTTTGACAATAGAGAAGAAAAAATAAAATCTCACAATGAGTTGTCTATACACTTTTAAGCCAATACAGCCGTAAATGGTTATGAGCAGACCTTTCTTTAATTTTTAAAAAATATCTACTCTCTATCTACTTTCTGTGAATGTCTGAATCGGGAAATGATGAAAGTACTTTTGAACAGTTCGTGATGCCACGTGACAAGAGCTCCTGCTCACGGTCCACCACGGACGTATTTTACTCTGCTTCCTTTAACTGATGGCTGATGATTGGCCTCCCCTCGCCTCAAACAATTCATCTCGTGTTTTATTTGGTTCCATGCATCTCTGGCTCCTCTGTAGTCTAACAAAGACCAAGCACCCTCATCTCCAAACAAGAAAGCAGACTGAGATCTCTCCCACAGGAAAATGATTAGTAAAGTGGGGCTCAAACACACCAGGCTAAATCCAGAGAAACATAAATCTCACCTTTTATTCCACTCTCTTAGTTTTATTGTTAGTTTTTTTTTTCTCACAGCCATAACAATAATTTTCTGTCTGATTTTACAAGTGAAACTCTTTCAACTTATCAAGGAAAAATGAAGGATACCTAACTGAAATTGGCGACCGGGGAAAAGGAGCCCCTGAAATGTTTTGCACTCTTTTCTCCATCTGAGTGAGTAACTTGTTCTCTGCGCCCTGTAATGATACAAACTGCACCATCTCACTGTACATGATATCTGTATTTTTAACTTTAAAGTTGGACCACAGTGTATTTGGTCACCAAGGCTAAATATAGTCAGCTCCTCCTGAGCAGTCTCCAGTTTCTCACTCCTTTCCGAGAGGCAGGTGGGGCAGAGAAGAGGAGGGGTGAAGGAGGGATAACACCCGGTGTTGAACAGATCATCCCTTGACTTTTGACCCATATGGAGGAGGAGGTTGTTTTTATACTTCTGCACTGCCTCTCCTCTCCTTTGGCCTCTGCACCCCTCGACCTCATTCATTTTCTCCTCTACATGACAGTTCGATCTAGATGAATTTCATCTGCCTCACTGACAGAGACCAACATCCTGGTACACAGAAATAGATCATTTTGTGATTAAAGAGCCTCCTATTACCCTTAGCATGAAGTGGTGAAGAGGGGTGTTTGAAAACATTTAGAAGACTTAATTTACACACAAGAGATGAACTGCACTGGCAAAAGGAAACCAAAAAGAAGGGGGGGAAAAAAAGGTTGAGATGAGACATGACTCACTGTAATGAGCCGTGATGAATGATACTACTTTACTGAAGCCTCCCTGACATAAATTGACCATGTGGCTTGTGGCCCAGCCTACCTGTTACTTTCATGTGCACACATGTACACATTTGCAAACACATATGCATGTGTGCCCAATCTATATGTGCACGCAAGCCTTTTTTTTATCACAGCCTCTTTCTTACACTTACGGTGCAGATACACACACCTGGCATTTAATCTTTGTCAGCATATTCTGGGTCCTTCAACTCCCTGCTGGGCTCTGAACTCCAGCGTCCCTTCGCAAGACAAACCCCCGAGGTGTGTGTGCCTGTAAAACACACACTCACCAGTCGCAGGTGAAACACGCCAGCAGCACCAAACTAATGTTAACCTCTATTTTTCTCCACCTCCAGCTCTACAACTCCATATTTTGCAGAGTAAATGCATTTGTGTTTAGACAAAACATTCTTCTCTTGAATTGGTGCGGTAGAGGCGCGGCGACACAGTGTCCTGGTGGTGTCTCGGCAGTCCGGGCTGGAGTCAGGACACTCTTTCCCCAGGCAAGGACACCAAGACCTGGCTCTCCATCTCCATCACTCAGCTTGTCCTCCTGGAGCTACGTGGCCAGACTGCTCATTCCCACCTTCACCCCCACCCCACCCCACCGACACAGATACACATACCCAACCCCCCACCCTTGCTCCTCATATGCATGGATTTGCATAAAACAAAGACATGGCTCTGCCTTCGGTGCCTGCTACAGTTGAAACCACCACCAACAGGATCGACCAGACCACACCACATGCATCCCCTCAGCTGGCATGCTGTCAGAGTGCAACATCAGTATATTGCAGCGGCACGGCAAGGGAAATGAGATTTACGAGGCTGAGTAAGATAGACACCCTCATGGTTTTCCACTTTCAATCGTTTAACATCCGTTCCCTTGGCATTGTTTATATTTGACACCCCTCAGCACTGAGCAGAGGGCATCTAATTCACGGTGATGACGTGGGAGGAGAATCAAAGCACTTAAAACACTTCATCTAAAGATGATTTGTCCTTGTCTTCCCTGATGGCTTTTGTCCCGCTTCCTCTCCTGAAGTTAAGTGGATCTGGAGAAAAGCCAACCGCTGATCCCACGCCCCACCCAGACACAATCAAGTAAATAACGGTCGATACAAATTCATACACACACATATGAAGATATACACATACGCCGCTTTATGTCGATGGACAGAAGGGATGTAACAGCCATGAAACAGAAAGCAAATCTGGAATATTAATGTCCACAGGGTTGCGTGGCAGCTCTGCTGTGATCAGTCATGACGTTACCAACAGAAGAGCCGATGGGACGGAGAAGGAAAGTTGTAAAACTGAATCACGTTCAGTAACTCAGTGCAAGAACACAAAGTATGTGAGCTTGGAGATTTCCAAAGCAAATTTATGTCAGTTTACTGTTTGTTGTATGTACGAGCTTATTTGCTTAATGTGTAAATTTGAAAGAATAAAAACCGGTTGCTACATTTTGTGACCACCCTAACCACAAATATAAAACTACAGTGAGGACGGCACTTGTCATGGTCTTTAGGGCTTAGTATTTTCCTTATTTTGATGTTTACATTATATTCGTTTTCTTTTAGCTGTTATTTGTGTGGTTCTTTCTGCACCTAAGTGAGCTTTACTTCCTGTTTTATTTTCTAGAGATGCTCTTCCTGCATTCCATTTGGATCTGGTTCCCATTCTTGTTTCACATGAGGTTTCAGTTGCTGACTGCCACACTCTCGGGTTACGTAAGGCACAAATGTGCATAGACGTTCTCTACACCAGATGTAAAAAGTCATGCATACTTATTGTTATCTTTATTAAATCTCAGCCATTGTGAAAGTGTGCCCAGGACTGATTTCAACTTCTATGTTTAGACAGTAATGGGTACAGACTCTCCCCCTATTAATAACATTTTTCCACCACAATAGGCTTTATTAAGAAAGCGTTTGCCAAAGTGGAAACGCAATTGTACCGAATGTGTAGTCCAAAACATCTCTGAAGTCCAAAAAGCTGTTTTATTTGATGTTTAAGTTCTGCAGCCATGAACAGAAAAATAAGTTTTGAATAAAATATATAGATTTTTTTTTTTAGAAATGATCATTTCTGAATGTTCAATACAAAGGATGCCTCCAATAAAAATAAAGAAATGGTCCCATTACAAGTATTACAAGCACATCAGCTCACACAAGGACAGCAACTGGGCTGGAGTTGACCTATATCCTTACGCAGCCCAAGAAGATTGGTCCTTGGAAACCTAAAGCAACTCCCAAGCCAAGTGGCATGTTGCCAGAAAATCCGAAGGAACTTTAAATGTGCGTTCTCTTCTCACATTAGCAGCGTACTCCAACAACGCCAAAGAAGTTATCCTTGCGTGGCCGTTACACATCGCTGAAGTTATTGACGGCATTACCGTGATATAAAAATCATTCACTCCTAAATTTCAAACGGTGAGGGGAGCACACTGGCACCACCGATTCTTCATCTAAAAGGGACAAGTTTCGTGTGCATGAAAAGACATGCGCACGGTTTTGTGAGTGCACGTTGTTCAGCGTTCAAGTTAACAAAGTTAAGCACTCAAAATAGCAAGTTTAAGAACAAAAGCACAATTTGAGACACAGCCACACAGACATAAGGAGGACCAGCCTTTATGACACACTTGGGCAGTAAAAAGGGGCTGACTTATCACTCATCACTTCAGGGACACGAGGTTTATTAGCTGGGCTTTAAGGTGAAATACAGAGTTTAAATAAGCTTGTTTGGTTTTAACTTTTGTTTTCTGGTTGCTTTTTATCATGAAAGACATAAATTCTTAAAAAAAAAAAACAGAAGAGTTGAGCAATAGCTTGAGGAACATGAATTAATTCCCCTTCTGTGATTAATAAAGTATTTTTTCATTTTGAATTGAATTGAATTGAATTGAATAGCTCATTAATTAGCTGTGGGCCAGTTAACCATTTGATATGCTGGTGTGTGGAATACTGGAAATTTATTTATTTATTTATTTATTTATTTATTTATTTATTTATTTATTTATTTATTTATTTATTTATTTATTTATTTATTTATTTATTTATTTGTTTGTTTGTTTATTTATTTATTTGTTTGTTTTTTTACAGAATCATTTTCATTTCTTAACCAACTGATTATACTCTCGAGTTTTTCCTCATTAACATTTTCATTTGTTTGTTCTTTATATTGTGAGTGCTTTTCAAAGGTATTCCCAAAACATGGACAGATTTGCACACTTATTTACCAGAACTCGTTTATTTAGTTGAGTCATGTTGAATATTACTGTGGGGGACTTTTACAGAGAGCTTTGAGTTTATTGTCTCTATTACTGCACAAATAAAAGATGCTGCCAACCAGAAACAAATCTTTTCCCATTATTATTTCTGAAATGAAATATTCTACAGATTATTCTGTAAATGAACCGACAAACCTGCAGAAACGCAAAATGATCAAACCTTTAAACTCTGCATGTGTAAGTGCAGTACAGTAAGTACTGTACTACAGTATTGCTGAAGTACAGTAATTAAAACTAATAATTTTAGCCAGCACACATAGACAATAAAATTCCCCATATTGAAGTGAAACTATCAAATATGGCAATTTTAAACAAATGAATATTAACATATATTAAATATGAAATCATTTCTTTAAAAACAATTTTAAAATTTTGAGCAGGTTTGCATGAATATCCAATAAAAAAATCTGTCAAAATTAAAATTTAAAAGTGTTTTTTTAAATAATAAAAAAAGAAAAGAAATAAAAAGCTGTGGCTTTGCCAGTACACACACTTACAAAAGCTGAACTAAACAACATCTCAAAAATCAAGAGCCGAACCTAAACTGAAATTTAGAGGGCTCTCCATACAAGCTCAGACATAATTTAACTCTTACGTGTTATGACCAAGTGAATTCATTACAGGGACAATTAGGTTTGCAGAGCATGTCTGGCCAGGTTCCTCTCTGTCACTGCGCATTGATTTCAACCCTAGAAGCTTATTCTTCCCTCTTCCTCTCTTGTTGTCCTAGACAAAAGACATCTGAGCAGATCATTTACATTTGAATGGGTGGTTATAATCTGCTGGTTGTGCTGTTGATCCTGGATGACTGAAAATATGTGTAGGACTTTTTTCTTTTCTTTTTTTTTTTTATCTTGGTGGATTTGAATAAGGTATGAAAATGTGTACAATTCCCAGCAAAGTTCTTGCCCAGGGAGGCATAGAGAGACACGATAGGGAAAGATACGGGATTGCCAACATTCAGAAGGTGTGCTCTCTTCAGCATATGAATAGGAATTTTTAAAAATAGAGTACATCATGTATTCACCGTGGAAAACTCACACATGTGTGCTTTATTCTTTTAAACAACTAATATTATAAGAGGATTGTTTTTCTTCAAACATCAGTGTTGCACTAATCATTTAATTGGGAATTAACACAGCTTGGAAATATAAGCACGATATGAACGATATGTTTTTCAAAGACAAAAAAAAAAAAAAATCAGTCACGTCTTACAAAATAAAAGAACTGAGGAGGAAAAATATGAGAAGCTGAAAGAGAATAAATGCTTTACCTCAAGGATCCAAAGGTATGGAGGAAGGTGCCGTGAAATCACAGATGGAGGAATTTTCTTGATGACCTAAAAGAACAGATAAGATTGGATGTAACATATCAGCGCAGATGAATTGATATCAAGGCAGATATGCATGGTGTCACCTTTAACTCCCTCTTCTGTTTCTTTGGTGTGTGCGTCTGTGTGTGTCAGACACACATTCAAACCCATGCAAATGATCACAAAGAAACAAGTCGGCCTGTTCTGAGTGAGATTCCCTCTCATAGTGTCATATACACTGCATGTAAGCATTTGATGTGTGTGTGTGTGTGTGTGTGTGTGTGTGTTGGGGGGGGGGGGGGGGGGGGGGGGGTAAAAAAAATTTGCATGCAAATAGATTCTACAGGCAGAACTCATACATCAAAACACCATAAGCACGAAGAAACAATACTAAAACATCTAAGCATACAGCGTTCGATCACGGAAAAAAGCCAAGAAAAAGGCCTTTATCCCTCCTTTATTTTATAAAATGACATAATTAATTGTTCTAGAAAGGTGATGATTTATCACACATACACTGTGTAGGAGGATAAGGTCTGCTTTTCCTTAAAACTCCCGAATGAAACTTTCAAGATAACCCCCAAGGAAAAGCTCCAGAAGTAAGCATGCTGCTCACGGCGGGTCCGGAGTTACTCGTATCCGTATAAATGCTGCTACACAAGTGAAAGCATGAGCACAGCTGTCAGCTCTGTGTGCACCGACGCCAAGTAGGGTCCCTTTAAAATAGTGTGGAAAATGACAGTTGTGGAAATACTTTGCCAATACACTAGAGGAAAGGAAATTTTAAATCACTGGATTTTCAAATAAACGCCACATAACTCACATCTACAAAGTACACACACGCTGCAGGAAAGCTGCAGAAATGCTGCAAGATGGTATTAGTATTGCAGCAGTAAATACGTCATTGTGTCTAAATCATAAAGTGTAGACTTTAACGGCGGTTTTGGAGGTATAAAGTATGCTTACTGTACTACGCTTTCCTCAGTAACAATGCTAGAGAGAGTTTGCATGTTTTGAAACTTATATATATGTTGCAAACTATAATTTATTTCTCCTGCCTTGTTTTTCTCCACTATGATTTACAGTTTTAATTGGAGTGTAGGCATTCAGGGAAGAAATCTGCATCCAGAAACATGTGGCAGAATATCAGTTACTCTTTTTCTTTTTTATTCACTTGTTCTTTTTTTTTTTTTTTAATAACTTCTCCCTCCTGGATCTGTGTTTCATGTGCATTGCTTAGGCTGGAGCTGCACCTATTTCTATTTCTAACAATGTGCTTTAAAAGTTTCAAAAGGGGAACTAAATGTGATGATAATTTGGGAAAAGTAATTTCCCTCAACATTTATGGTATAAAACCGTAGTTCTCAAGTATCAGGGCTGTTTTTATAGAAATTTAAAAAGTGTATGCCACTTTCAGCAACTATAGTTTTTTGCTCTTGTTGACTACTAAAAACACATTTACAAGACACTTTTGAGTCTGTCAATGTTGCCTTTAGTCTGGCGAGTGTCTCTATCTACAACTGCTCCGCCTCCTGAGCCACAGCTACCACAGTCACCTGTTTTTCCTTTTTTTTTTTTTTGCTGTGGCACCCTTAAAAGATGCTGTTTCACTTACTTAAATCACATGCCCCTAGTTTGGGTCCATTTACAAACATATAACATTACTCCAGCAGGTCGCTACCACCTCATCACCAACACAATCCGCAGCCAGTCTTTCAAGGGCAACTCTCTGATGACACCACGTGTATCCTCTTTATGTCTATTTGAAGCATTCTTTCTGCTGCAGAGAGAGAATGTATCGACCTTTGATGAGTGGCCATAATTATTGACGTCAGTGCTTGACATCCACTTCAATCTCAGCAAGCGAGTGTTTCTGAAGAATACCTTTTATAGACACAGCAAAGCGAGTGAAGGTTTCCTCTATGCCTCTGCGCCTGCTTCGACTCTGGACAGCATACAGACAGATGTGGCTGCCACCTGGTTGTGTTGAATCACTTGACTGCTGTTACTGTTAACTCCCTGGACATCCTGTGGATTTTTGTGTGGCATTCCAGCTCTCAGAACCAAACTCTTACAAACATTCAGGATTTTGATATCAGTTTGGGATAAATAATCTTGCAGTCGCAAGTTTTTGCCTTCAAAATTAACCATAGTTAATGATGACTTCAAACTTTTTTTTTTTTTTTTTTTTAAAACTTATTTAAGCTTCCAAGGTCCAACATGACAAGATGATTAAACAAAATCAAAGCAGCTGAATAATATATTTAAAAAAAACCTAACACTTTTTTTGTTTTTCTCTGTTCTGATGTCATCGCATTCTGACAATAAATTAAACAGCTGGAAATAATCTTGGAGTCCTAATGAGGTGTAAAATAAGAGAGTGACACTAACATTTATAGTGCGGCATTCTGAGTTTGAGTCAGTCCAAATTCAAGAGGAGGAACAGTGAATTTTGTTGCTCTGTTATGTCTTTGCAGCACCCACATTACAATACCCGTGGGTGTGAGAAGAACATATTTGTGCAGTTCATGCCATTCTAATGAGAGTAACTAGTACCAAGGCTGCACTTTTTAATCCTCCCTTCTTTCACTTGACAATGACACAGTGGCTTTGTCCGCGGAAGTATTTCATGAAGTGAAAATAATTCCCTGAGAAGCTTATTTCACAACATAAAGTCAACTCTGGCAATCTTCAGCCAAGTGCCACCTATGGCCTTTTTTACTCATTCTAAACATTTCATTCGCATTTCAAAACCCTTTTATGTGCTTTATTACCTACCATCCACATGGAGAGAATGTAATTGTTGTAAACATGCTTACAAAAGGAAGCCATTCTTCTAAAAATTGTTGCATCTTTAAAAATGGATTTTGTTCTAAATCCTTTTTTTTTTTTTTTTTTAAATTTTAAAGTATGCTTCAATAGTGTGAATCACCAAGACACGAGTAAAATGCAGGAAATGGATTTGAAAAAAAAAAAAAAAAAAAAGGCATTGAGTAGTCTTGAATTTACCGTGAACTGTACCATGTCGGATGTGCAAGTCCATCTCATTCAGGGGGTTCTGGGTAGAGGAAATGAGCATGAGCTCCCCAGGGCAGGGATTACTCTAATGACTTTGAGAGCAGCCTTGTGCACTGTAACTTCTGACCTCTGTTCCATCCTCTTCTCCACAAGGCAGACACACGAATGCATGCACAGGCACACACTTACAAGTTTACATATCTTATCTGCATGGGTGCTAATCGACCTCTCACGCAGGCCCAGCGTGAGTTGGGACAGAAAGGATCAAAGACACCCAGCAACACAGAGATCCTGCCCAGCTCTTCCTCCTGCGCCATCTAAACCCTCCTAAGTATTTAGACCTCCAGCTAGCCCTGGTTTTTGATTCTGTCAGCTGATGTGCTGAACTGAACATTGTCAGCAGCATCCCTGAGCGAGTTATCCCTTACGTAACTACTGCACACCGGTGCCACAGATAGGAAGAGTATCGTCTCCTTTCAAATTAGATCCATCTTCATTCAAATGTCATATATCTGAGAGGCCGAAGTATTCAAGACAAACACAGTGATTGCTGTAAAACAAAAGAATCGGGCAAATCTGTGCCCAATTCTGTGCCTCTTGTAAAGGTTTTGTTTGTGGTGTGCATGTTTTCAGTTCTAGTGCATGGACATTCGAGGTCTAAACGATCTATTCCAATAAGGAAACAAATGAAAGTATACATGAGTCTAACAAGACAGCCCTTAGCCAGAAACCAATTTTCCATTTTTTACATACCATGCAGAACACTTCAAAAGCCCCACCACGCAAATTCATGGCCTTTAGAAGAGTGAAGCCCAGTTTCTGAGCATGGGGGGAATAATTTTCTCTTTGAAATGTCAAATACAGAAACTTTTCTGTTAAAAAGAAAACAAAAAAAACATAAATAAAATAAATAAAACAACTATGTTCCCTGAAGTAATTCTGCATATTGTTGTGGTTAGGATGAAATGTCAAAATGTAGCCGTTACAGCTTAGATCAAATAGATGTAATTAGATAAATTGAGGAAGAAGGGGAGCAGCTTGGCTGTAAATTGCATGGTTGTGCATGCTAAGACCCAACACTGGCACAGCTGCACAGAGCTGCACTCACAATTTATCATCTATGCGTTGCAGGAGTCAGTGGCCCACACCACTATTAATCATCAGCAAAATCATTTAATTCAGCCCAAGCCCGACTATTGTCTCAGTCTCTGCCTTCACTCTGAGCAAATCAACCACCACAGCAGCAGCGCGCACACACACACACACACACACACACACACACACACACACACACACACACACACAGACACGCACACCTCAGGTAGGATACAAGTGCTGGGTTAAAATGTCTTTTTCTTTCTGTTTTTGGGACAGCAGCATTAGTTCACCATCAGTGCCTGATGGTGCAAAGTTCTCTGTGGTTTTTCTGAGAATGTATGTTTAAATGTATAAATGCAAAGGCCACTGCGTGCAGTGCTGAACAGGGCCTGATCACTAAGTGCTTTGTTTACACACCGAACACTGAAAGTGTGGTTAATTTTTAGCAGAAGTCTTTGTTTGTGGATCTCACTCGCTCACAGCCATAAACTCCTGTGGCTTTACAGCAAAAAGCTGACAAAAACACAGATTGAATCTGACCTCAGACACCAGAGTATTTTTGTGTATTTTGGCACGTTGGTCACCCTGTTTCAACAAACAGATCGCTCTGGAGCAGTGAAACAAGATGCCCACATGTTCAGAACTTCCACAAGAACTTCTGTTTCAAGAATATGGCTTTTTTCATTTTACGCGTCGTTGCAGTAAAATAGTGATGTTGAAGGTGGTCAGCCGTAGACGTCTGAACCCCAGCCGAGATGCATGATTTCACTGAGCACTGTGGGGCCTCTCGTGCTTGCCACAGCGGCTGACTTAAACCGGCACCTTCTCCAGCGCCTCCTTCCACGCTTGTCGTGGCTGTGCTTTCATTTCACCCCGCTGCCCAGAGCACGTCTGCTCCAAACCAACGTTAAGACCCACTGCCAAACAGGATGAGGCTGGTTGAAACTGGGAAAGCTAAATGATGACATGCAAATGACAGTGAGAGCACACGCTTATTAATGAAAAAAAAAGAGAAAAAAAAAAACAACAACACACACACAAACACACAACACAACACAGCGGACAAAACAGACATGAACACAGCAGCTGGTAAAGACAACGAGAAAGGAAAAAAAAAAAAGGCGAAAATATGGAACATGCAAAACCACAATAAGCTTACATATCGAGATGCAATCATTACATACTGTCACTCAGAGAAAGAAACACTTTCAGATTTACACCCATTTAAACTTACTAACATACTTGCACACACCCACACAGAAGCACACACACACACATACATACCAGGAGAAACTGAGACCCACACAGATACAATAATCACAGGTTACAATTTAAAATAAAATCAAGAGAACCTCATTGTCAAATATAAAAACTCCTTTTTGTGTATGAGTCCTCCATCAGCGGAGGTGGGGGGTGCAATTCATGGTCTAAAGAGTTTTAGCTAGAATACATAAAAGTAATAATTCATTAAACATAATCATTTGGCTGAGGAGTTCGAATGATGACAAAAGAGAGAATATGTCTGCAGGCTTTTTTTTTTTTTCCACTGTTAATTTTGAGAAAAGGGGGGTGACAATTGTGTGTCAAACCAAAACACATACAACTAGAGTCCATAAACACATTTTTATATTTTCTGTGCTTGTATAGACTTATCTGCAACGGGAAACCTGCATCTCCACAATTTCCAGAATCCAAGCGCAGTAATGGATTTAAATCGTAGGTCTTGGTTGTTTTTGCTTCATTCTTTTTTCTTTTTTTTTTTAAATAGATGATTTAAATAACTAGTGTTAAAATTATGTTTCTGATTAGCACCCAGGTGGCCGATTATTAAATTGATGGTGCAATAAAATCTACTGAAAGGGGGCAACATCAGCCAACAGAAGTGATGCTGAAACAACAGTTTGATTTGCGTTTCATTACATTGCAATCTTATAAGCAAAAATTCTTCCCCAGACAAGTGAAAAAATAAAAATGAGAAACGTTTTGAAGACAGTTACATACATTTATTGCATATCATTTAATTGTATGAAATGAAAAACGAGCACATATGAACATCACATATGGTTAGTGAGTGGTATAATTTTGCACAGCAAAATATATATATATGTATAATATATATAAGATGAAAGATTAATTAACATATTTTCAAGATTTATTGGCGAATTGTACTCTCTCCTTTTATACATGCAGGGTGACAATCCCTGAAGATTTAACAATGTCCAGACATTATTGGTTATAATAATTAGTTATTGCTTTGCCAGTATTGACTTTCCTTAAGACAAAACAACAGTCTCTCTTCAAAAGATCATTATATCTCAAAAAAATTAGGCTAAAGTCGTAGAAGAATGTCAAACTTATATTTATGGGAGGTGGAAATTAACTTTACCCTCACATCCACATGACAACAGGCGAGATGTTTTAGTGCATTTCAGTTCATAATATGTCAGTTTGTGGAAGACACACATTTCCAAAAGTGTGGCATTTAACTTCGACTTCAACAATGAAAATTATCTTTTTTTAAATAGCATTTTTATTTTTTTTTCCCTTCTCTCCACCGCCATCTTTCATTTTTTTATTTTATTTAAAAATGCAATAATTAAATATGTGGTGGAGACCAAAGCTCTCACACTTGGGTTTAAAGCACATGCTGCAAAAGTGCTGTTTATGCACTGCACAATGCTGCTCACTGTGAAAATTGGAGCCACGCCAATTTCTCTAAATCATTGTTGAAAAATACATTTGTGCAGCAATCTACTTACTTTATGCTTCAACTTGTAGTACATCTTCTGCAACTAAGATTATAAAACTTTGTACTTAAATTACATTTTAAAAATTATTCAAAGGCTGACAAATGCACAATGGTATATCTTTAAATAACAATATAGGCTTATAGCAACAGACTAAACTTCCAGGAAATGGATTTGTGGTTTCCTTAATATTTGAGTCTTTTTTTTTTTCACCCACGCATCAGGATCCCCGTCGACAAAACTTCCATCAGGAATGCACTGCGCATTCACTGCAGCCTAATGACAGCCGATGGTGGTGCACTTCAACACAGCTGAAATGCACTTGTATAGATTACAGGGGAGGGGGTGGGAAGTCCTGTCACTTTTTTGTCGCTGTCCCAAAAAAGTGAGGAGGCCAAAATGAAGTCATGAATGCCATGCTGGAGTCATCGGACAAAAAAAAACAAAAAAAAAAAGAAAAAAAAAGACATCTTCAAGCACAAAAGAAGGAAAAGTAAACCATACATGTCCAGCATGCAGGGCAGTTCAATAACACATCTCTTTAAAAACAATGGATAGTTTGTAATGAATAGTCTTTTGTTGCTCAACACAATAACAAGCAAACGCATGAGATGAGGTGGCGTCAAACGGCAGGCTTGCAATCCTCCAAGTTTGGCAGACAGAAAAAAAGAAAAAGAAAAAAAAAAAAAAAAAGACCAAAAACATACTGTCGATGAATGCGGGCTTTACAGGAATCTGTACAAATGGTGTAAAAGGGCACGTTGATGAGCTTCAGTGAGTACACTCAGTGCTTACATGCACACCTCGTCTACTGCGGCATGAAGTTGGACCAACTTTCAAAAATCAAACACTGCAAATCTAATGAACAATAAGATCTTGACAAACAGGCTATGCGAAATATAGGCTACTGAGTATGATAGCAAAAAGTAGACGAAAGGTTTCTGAATATGCCTCTCCAAAATAATATTGATTAAAAAAAAAAAAAGAAGTATGACAAAGCCATCCAAACCTAAAATAGTTGCATACTTGAGGAAATTCTTGTTTTCCAAAAAAATAAACAAAAAAACAAAAACAAAAAAACATATATATATATATATATATATATATATATATATATATATATATATATATATATATATATATATATATATATATATATATATATAAGGTCGACAAATGAGTTCTTGGTCTAGTAGGCTTTGCTCCAAAATAATAACAAAAAAGTTTCACAAAGAAAACTTTTTAAGCGGCGTGAGTAACTCATCTGATTTTTTTCTTTTCTTTTCTTTTCTTTTCTTTTCTTTTCTTTTCTTTTCTTTTCTTTTCTTTTCTTTTCTTTTCGCGATAAAGTCGAGACTCACATGAAAAACTCCGGGGATGAAGGGTTGTTGTCACTGCTGGATCCGTTTTCTCTGAAGCCGTTGCTGATGAGCTTTTCATACTTTTCTTTGTACGCGTCCCTCTCCCGGACCAGCCTGGAGATCTCCTGCTTTAGGTGCTCGACCTGCTGCATGAGTTGCGTCTTCTCTCCCTCCAGGACGTGCCGCTGCTGGACCCGCTTGAAGCGGCAGGACTGCGCGTAGCCTCTGTTCTTTAGGGTCCTCCTCTTCTGTTTCAGTCTGATCACTTCTTCCTTGCTGACCCCCCTTAGCTGCCGGTTGAGCTCCCGCACTGACATGGTCACCAGCTGCTCGTCCGAAAAGCGCTCCTCCAAGCGCATGTGTGGGTGATTTGTCCCAGAGGTGCCGTTGGACTGGCCGCCGGGCGCCTGGTGGTGGCTGCCGCTGTGGTGGTGATGGTGGTGGTGGTGGTGTTGCGCTCCGTTCTGAGCGGCTGCTGCAGCGATGACCGCCGACACCACCGCCGCGGCAGACCCCATCTCCTCCCCGGCCATGGTGCCTGCAGCCCCGTTCGCGCCAGCGAACTGCTGGCTTCTGGCGTAGCCATCGAAGGACTGGAGCTGGTGACTGCTGTTGATCAGCGCCTCGACTGCATCTTCGGGGCTGAAGCCCAGTGCCTCCGGGTTCAACTGCTGTTGATAACCGGACATCCAGTAGAAATCCTCTATGTGTGTCTTCTGCTCGCTCCCCGAGCCCGGACTAGGCGCCGAGAAGCTTGGGGAAGGGGGCACCGAGCTGCAAGGCGTGCTCATCGGGGTGGAAGACAAGGATCCCCCGGTGATAAGGCGACTGCACTGGCTGATGTTGCGATCGGGCTCCACCGGCTCCTTTTTCACTTCAAACTTCATCAGATCGAAGTCATTAACATATTCCATGGCCAAGGGACTGGTGGGCAGGTCGGAGTTGCTCATTGCCAGCTCTGATGCCATCCTCTTGCTGCTGACAGTCCTCCAAACGGGGTGAAGAGCAGCTGTCAAACTGGGTTGGTTGGGAAGAACGTGCGCCAGTTTGTTTTTTAAAGCGTTTGTCTTGAAAGTGGAAAATGAGCTTTTTCAGCGTCCCTTTTTTGCAGTCACGGACTTGCAGGCGTGCGAGAGTAGTTTTTCTTTGCAGAGTCTATTGCACAGACACAGCAGTGCCGCGCGCACGAGTAGCGGAGTCCTTTTTCAGCATGTGAAACACGGCGGTTTTGTGTTTCAAACATTTAACACTTTACGGCTTCTTCAGGAATACATTACGCAAGCGGAGAGGGGAAACGGGCCGAGAGTCGGGCAGTGAACGCAACTCGCAACTTACACGCGTCTGACTGCTGGGGCGATTTTTTTTTCACTGGGATCACACAGCAGATGAGTTTAAGAGCATTGTAGCCCTGACGTCAGGCTGAAATGGGAAATTGACTCGGACGAAGAGCCAATAGGGTCGCACACTCTGTGAGCTAATTACCATATTAGTAGCCTGCAGAAAACAAAACTTTTCTCAACTGTGACAGGCCACCAGCTGACTGTCAGTTGGGACAGCCTCCGCTGCCTCAGTGGACCTCATTTCAATATGCGCGATTATATGAAATAATATATATATATATGAATAGTTTACAACCATAATGCACACTTACATCAGCGGGGGGGGGAAAGCGCATCTACAGACGCACTGACGCCACTTATTTCTTTATTTTATAATTTAGAAAAAAAGAGATAAAAGACTATAGATATAGATATATTACTTTATCCGGCTTGAAGCTTACAGTCCTACCTTTTTTCAATACAGTAGTATAATTTTTTTTTCACTTTAATTTATTAGTGACACTATCCAATATTCTCTCGGCTTTTCTTTTTTCTTGACTTTTTTTTTTTTAATTCTATATCAGAGTAACTTTATTACACGATTGTGACATATATGGAAGAAGCTGAGCGGTATCTTTACCGAAAATATAAACGGTGTGTTCAAGCGGTTCGCGATGCCTCTGCACACCAGAATAAAATTCAACACTGCCACCTTTTGGTCTCGTCGAAACAAGAGATTTCCATCCTCCTAGTCAGTCCACACACATATCTAACAGTATAAAAGTTGTTTTAAAAAGATGAAAACCGCGCTCTCATGTATACTCTGTGCTGTTTTACAGTTTCCTTTGTTTCCTGAAGGAAAATACACTGATGTTCGTCGTGAATTACAGCCAAACTCAGGCATTTAGGAAAGTCAAATTTATATGGAGTGGAAGATGTCATTTCAGAGGGAGTGAATGCCAGTGAACTCAGGTTTATTATGTACAGCAGCCATAAAAATCACTTTATCTGAGCTCTGGCCCAGGTGTTGCTTTAGGAGTCACATAAACCTCTCTAGTACATTGCACTTTATCTCAGTTCAGAGGTCTCCTACTTTTAATTGACTTGTGTACAAGAGTATCATGAGGCCATCTGAGTTTGGTTGCTTCCCTGGGTGCCTTTTCTAGTAAAACAGCTATAACACATGTGGATCAACTAACATTCAGAACGACAGATTAGAAAGTATTTTTTTTTTTAATTCGATAATTTGGTGACTTACCCTTTGATCCTAAACTGGGATGACATAAAGAGTACATTTCAGTTGTTTATCAGCAAAATACCATTAAGAGATAATGAATAGCAGTTTACTCATTCAATAAAAATGTGTTTTTTTCAAGGAAAGTTGAGATTTCAACTGTACTCTCCGGACACTCGGAGTGCTGATTTCTTTTGTGGCCGTTTTTGACATGGTGCTGACAAATAACCATTTCTTTCCTGTGACAAAAGCCTATAATCATCGTCTGTCTCTCTCCAAATGTATGATCTCATTGGTGTGTGTATTTTTAGATTTTTGTGGGCACACTAGTTAATGATAGGCTAAATCAGTCACGTCCGTGCTGCCAAAGGCTATGGAAGATGAACTTGATAGCCAATCGGATATTTCCATTGCCATAAGGAGTTCAACGCCCCTCTCTGGGTGTGTAACTAAGGTTATGTCTTTAAATTCACCCCATTTTAAAACGACTGCAGACATACACTTTTTTAAATCTCTGGTTTTCTCCCTTTGAAAGAGTGTGTGGAGATATAGCTTCAGATATCATCATTAGACAATCTTGAAATACAAAATTCTTTTTTTTTTACCCTCCTTCATGTATGAAAGAAAAGGCTGCAGACTGCCAAAAACACAAGAGTTAAGTTACCAATGATCATTTCTACCGCTTGCTGAATGTTATAGTGAATGAGTAAATACCTGGTCGCAAGCGTCATACAGCACTGTGCTTGTGGCAAAACTAAAACAAAACCCTATTGTTTCTATTTCTATTCTGCTGCCTTGTCATCTGTTTGGGCTTACCTGTTCATGTGAAGGCACAGCAGTGGCCCGTTCCCTGGGGTATGGCTACAGCAGAGCGAGACTAATACACAAACGAAGCGAGAGCTCATTAGTCATGACAGAAGAAAGTGGCGGACCTAATTTAGCTGCTTTTGTGCCTTTGAAGTTATTGATGATGCAGAGCGGTGAGAGATCTACATGGAGAGAGACTGCGCCGCTGCGAGGAGAACATCTCCAACTAAGAGGGAAGACATGATGAGGAGGATGAGTAAGGTGGGTTGTCTTACAAAGATGCGAGACGTGACCTTTTTATTTCATGAGTCAGTCCTGAGGTTCAGGCTTTTAAGTGATTTCCAAAACAAAACAATATCAAAATCTTTGGCACAAATATAAAAACAGAGGAGAGTATTTGTCAGTGTATTGTGGCAAATGCAGCATTCCTGTCATCACTGCTTAGTGGGTTCGGTGATTTTGCCAAGTTTAAAACTGGTGAATCACAAGCTTTAGAAAAGATGATACGTTTGACTTTGCATGTGGCTCCAATGGATTTTATTTAAAACAGCTACATTGCGGCCAACCAATCAATTACCAGTTAATTTGCCAGTGAAAATTTTATTTTTGTAGGTTTAAAACAATAACACACTCAAGGGTTTGTTTGGGAAATCTTATTGTATTTGGTCAGACACCCGAGATTAATAAAAACACTGATTATTGTGCTGCGCTTGGCTGCACCATGTGGCTTTTATTCAAAAAGATGAGTTCCAGTTTTATTTTGTTATGGTGCAAGCCCTACCTTTCTAGTGCGTTTGCTCTGACATTCAACCCTGTAACGAAAGTAGACGACGTGCTACTGTGACTTTTTTTTTCTTTTTCCAAATGTATCCGAGTTTAATATGTTACAACGAAAGCTAGAAGCACTTCACGAGCTCTGAAACAGATTTTTATTCAACTTTATATTTCCAGCTCATTATAAACACACGTGTTGTGTGCTTTGTTTGTGACGACAGCCTAGACTTTCACACCGGGTATTTAACGGGGTGGCGGAGTCCTTAGGAATTCCTGTCCAGATAAGAACTCCACTCTCCCAGGTTTGAAGTCCTCGCATGAACTAAATCATGTATACCGTTGTTTGGGAAGTTATGATAAAATAATGACAAAAGCTCAGAAAGAACACCATCTTAAGTTACATAGAAAGACTAAAGACTCCCTAAAAAAAAGAAAAGAAAAAAGTTTACTCTTTCATAACAACGTGAAAAGCTTTAAATGTATGCATTAGTCCTGGTGTCCCTGAAGTCCTCTTACACTGAACAGGCAACTGAGTAGAAAGTTCAGAGGTCAGTGAGTTGTTTTCTGTATCTTTCAGACAGTTTTTGTGAAGGTGGTACGCAGGACAAACGCAGTTGTCTAAAGCTATTTAATCAGCCTCTTTGCATTCCAACACGTCTGTAAGCTGCCACTAACCCGAGTCTGCTACTGGAACCAGTTCAACCCCAGTTAAGTCCTGACAGCTGAAAGCACCTGTAAGCACCTGGGATGTGTACTTACACATATGGAGTCACATAGTTTTAACTTTAAAAAAAAGCTTTACATCTCTCCTAATGTCAAGAGATGGTATTGCTTTTGGGGTAATGCAATTTCATCAACAGTCTAATAAGAATAGCAATGCCGGGATATCAATTTTCACCTTACCAACAGAATGTGGGCACAGCCGTGTCGTAATTGACTTAATCCATTAGTCAGAAAGAGGGTGAGACTGAAAAAAGTGCGATGGAGGACAGAGCAGACAAAACAAGGTCAGATGGAGAGCAATTTCTAGTCATCTGCATTTTGGATGGCCTCACTGACACCGGCGGAAAATATTTAGTAGCCTACAGCTAGCAGGCTTTGTGTGACCGAAGAACTCTGGCATATGACCCCGAGGCAGCGGGCGCTCTGAGGCTTGATGGCGAGGCACCATCAGCAAACCAGCGAATGTGTTACCGTGCTGTGAACAGCAGGGTCACACATGTTTCCTAGACCGTCTCAGTGTCACGCCGCGCCAGGGCGACGCAAAGATCCAAGCTTGAATGTCGTTCCCCTTGCAAATAAAAGTTTGTCAAATTCAAATATTGGGAATGCAAATTAATGTTGTGTGGTCTGTAAATGTAGGCTTTTCTGGTCACCCCACACAGAGTAATCGAAGAAGACTAGTCAATATTGCACAAGAGTTGGCAGAATGGTTTGCATATTAGCCATAATTACATTCACATGAACATAATGTATTGGTTAACTGTCATGGGTTAGGTTAATGTGTATCGCACGTAAATGACATATTAACTGCTGGATAGCTTTCCAGGGTTATCCTCCCAATGCTTTCACACAGCTGAGAATCTCATCTTTTACTGCGTGTGTAAAGTGAGCTTTAACCCGCGTGTTAGTGTATGTATGAGTTTCATAAATGTATTAATGTTTAAAAAAAACTAGGATGAAACAGACATATTAAAAAGGCAAAGTAAATATATATATATATGTATATGTATATATATATATAAGGTAGAGTTGCTGTAAGCTTAATGCAAACGTTTTTTTGTTTTCTTCTTTAATTTCATCAACCCAAGGTCAAGGGAAGTAGCAGCATGTTTGCAGCGTTTGTCATCCCCCATATAAGTTTCTGGCAAGTGTCTAGTGTTATGCCCTAGAGCTACTGTAGCCTGGAACTGACAGTAACAATAAAGTACAGTTTTCACAATTGCAGAGTGTCAGCAAGTTAATTAGAGCATAGGTACAAAAAGCCAGAGACAGATCAGAGGACAGGACTCCTTAGCATCCTTGGCTGATTTATATTGTGATGCTTTTTGCCCTATGACCTTCTGCTGAGCAGATGATGTTAGTGAGAGTGGATGTTAATGCAGCGTACTGGCCCTTCTTCTCATGTGCTCATTTTTATTAATCTGATGGTGTGTGTGATGGTGTGAATATGATTTTTTTCACAACTGGATGAAATTCAAAAGTTACAGTGTGAAACTTGCTGGGTTTGGAGAGTCAAACTAAAGGTGGTGGTGCTTGATTTGGAGAATTTATACTGCAAATAATCTTAATTTTGCATATAGAACTGTACTTTGGAGAAATACCCACAGATCGCGTTGTTATGGAAGAGGCAAGCAAATGTTCCCACACTTCTACTTTTTCAACAATATTATGATTATTATTTTTATTTATTTCTTTCCTTATGTTTTTGTTACAATGTCTGAGCCAAAGAAACCGGAAAAATAAAAAAAAGTTGCTTTTAGAGCTCATTTGTGTCGGTGCTACAGTGTCTCTGTCAATGAAGCATGAAGCTTCAGATATTTTACAAGCTTGTTAACCCTCACAAATAAAAATCAAACACCAGCCCATTGTGACAGCCCTCGTCAAAACTACTTGGTTTTCAACACCCCTTTCTGGATGCTGCCCGAGTCCTCACTAAGACCAAGAGACTGGACCATATAACCCCAGTTGTTAGATCTTTATACTGGGTTCCTGTCTGTCACAGCATAGAGTTTAAAATCCTGTTGTTGGTTCATGAATCTCTGAATGGTCTCAGGTCAAAACACATCTCTGATCTCCTGGTCCATCATGAACCAACCAGAACCCTCAGGTTGTCAGGGCCACGCCTACTTTCTGCACCCAGAGTTAGAACCAAACATGTTGAGGCAGCGTTCGACTTTTATGCTCTTCGCCTGTGAAACAAACTCCCAGAATGCTTCAGGGCTGCTGAAACTCTCATTTGCTTTAAGTCGAGGTTGAAAACCTTTTTATTCACTGCTGCATTTCTGTAATCCACCATAACGCACTACCCCCTTTATTTTTTGCATTTCATTTGTTTAATTCTTTTTAACGTATGTCTGTCCATCTTATATTTCTGCTTTTAAACTCTTTTACAAACTCTCTCACACCCCTCCACCCCTGCACAGCCCTGAACAGACTAGTATTTAATTCCACCAAAACTGCACCCCTTTTTCCATCTTGGGAGGTACTAACAGAAGTGAAATAGGGGCAAAACGAGTGCTGTGTAAATTAGCAATGGGAAAAAGGCTTAAGAGAACCACGAGGATGGCTGCAAAAACTGTCCTCAGAGGATGAAATCATTCCATCAAGGATGCAGAGAGAGATAGCCCAGAGGGCCTTCTGCCAGCATCGTTCAGGCAGCCTGCTGTCAGAAAGCCTCGCCAAGTGACAAGCAAGCTAAAGATGCTGTGGAAAAAATAGCACCAGGCTTTCAACCACAATGGTTGGAGAGACCCACAGGGGCGATTCCAGAAAGAAGAGGGGATCTCCAGTACGTCTTTGTGAAAGTGGCTTATAATATCATAATGGGAGGAGATTTTTCCAATATGATTACATTTTCCAGGTAGCGCACATCCACAAGAGCCTACGCGGTCATTTGGTTTAGATTTGTTCTTGTATTTTTGTTTGTTAGTTTGCTTGTTTTTGTTGTCAATTTTTGTGACCCTAGTGGTTTTTTTTGAAAGCCATCCGAAAGGACAGAGGTGGTCAGAGATTGTTTCAAAACCTTTACTTGTAATGTATTTTAATGGCAACATTATGGCTACAGTGTTCAAAGTTGCTGGGTATCACACATTTTTGCTTTTCTTCATGCCAGCAAGAAAAAAAAAATCAGTTAACTACAATGCACTTAGTTTATGGACACCTAGGCACAACCAGGGTGAGGGCTTGGCTGCGAAGACCATGCAGAGGAAGAAAACAACAATTGCATCTCGGGATGTTGAGAGACAGGCCGTTGTCAGAATGAGTAGTCAAAAAAAAATGATGCGGCAGAAAATTAATAAAAAAATAATTGAGAAAAAAAAAAAAGCCACCACCAGGTTTGCAACCACAGTGGTTGGAGAGGCAGAGAGTGGCTGGACTGGCCATATTACTAGTCACTTGACTTGGGGCAATAGCTCCCAGCTCCTCAGCCAACCCCGTTGCTTTGCCTAGACACGGTCGAAGTCAGCTGAGGCCGACCCGGTCTCTCCTTCCTGCAGCAGTGAAAACACCACAAGCTCTAGCAATGGCACCAAAACTGAGGCCAGTGCTGCTGCGTGCGTCCCACTGGAACAACCAGGTAGAAACTTTAATTTCCATGAAGGACTTGATGTTGTTTGTGGACTTCGAAGACTAGGAAAAAAAAAAAACTTCAAATTGTAGAGTACCTTGATGTTAAATGAAAGTGCACACTGGTAAGGCAATATTACGCCTTTATAGGATCATCGTTAATACTCAGCTGGAGGGTGGAGGCAGAAAAAAGGGGGGTTCTTCAACGCATCTGTATACCTTAATCATTGTGTGAAAGTAGCTTATGATGCTCACAACACAAGCGTATCAAAGAAGCAGGGTGCTTCTTTAAAAAAGAAAAAAAAATTAAAGCTTTGAAACCAATCCATGATCTTTTCTTAAGGGTAGCTAATAGTCTTGGTTCCTGTATGTACTTAACTTGTTTTAGCCCTTTAACAGAACCAGGTAAATGTGCTGACTAAATCTAAATCTGCAATCCCTAAACCTAGTTATGCGCTTGTGAGTGAGGCAAAAACTGTGAAATAGTAAAGTACGTCTGTGACATTTCTGCTTCCACCAAGATTGTGAGAAACAATAAACAAAATACTCAGGTTTTCAAAGCAGTCTAAAGCCTGACTTTTTAAAGACAAGGAGCAGCTTTAGGGGTTAGTGTTAGGCATTTTCCTCAATATTTCACAACGTAAAGTCAACATTTATATAAAAATTCCAATTTTACGCACTGAAAGGTGTAAAATAAGTAAATAAGAAAAAAAAACATGTTTGGTTCCAATTCAATCCTATAACTTTTACAAAATAATAATATTAAATGATACTACTACTACTACTACTACTACTACTACTACTACAAATAATAATAATAATAATTATTATTAGTATTAATATTATTATTATCATTAATAATAATAATAATAATATGATAAAATGATACTACTACTACTACTACTAATAATAATATATTTTTCTATCTTTTCAGACACATAACCATTACGTGATATAATATTATACATAATTGTGTTGTGTAATTTGTTCCCATTGCCTCACATTTGTCTATGGCTGCTATAATATCAGACAAACGACTAACAACCAGACACAATGATGCAAACTCGTCCCAAAAGACATGCACACTCACACATCTGCACATACAGAAACACGCCTGCGCATGCCCACAGCCTAATGAGAAATATTCTGACCTTTCTTTATTTATCCTCTGAGAATATTGATGAATCCCCTTTTAAAAATAACTCTTCCCTTTTAGGGTCATTAAGTGATTTACAGTTATTTCCCCAACACATTATTAATGCATTTATTATGTTGGACTGTTCAGGGTTGGCCCGCTGCAGTTTAGGAGGTGGTCCTTTGAACACACAATAGACAGTTAAACATTATGCACGTACGCTCAAACATTGTCTTCCAACATACTGTTCCTTGATAACTGATCTTGAATCTGACATTTCTGATCAAAGGCTTTGCAATGACATTTCAGTCTTTAAGTGTCACGCTGTTTAGACCTTTACGAGGGCAACCTTTGCTCCGATGAAACGTGCATGGATGAGTTTTGTTCCCTTCTCAAATCTTTCCTGGCATGCATGTCAAATCAGACATAATCCAAAACTGTAAATGATCTTATCTCGGGTGCTGTCGCGATGGCTGTCGCGGCAGAACGCCTAAGCACCACTTTACGACTGGTTATGGTTATGGAAAGTCTTTGAATTGTCTCACAACTTTTGATGTGCAAATTTGCATGACCTATTTCGCTGTACAGCCAGTAATATCGGGGCCATTGTATGTTTGTCTGCTGCAGTCCGGATCTCTTCCTAATAAAATATCTGCTGAACTGTTATGCTTCTAAGCTGGTTAAAGTGTCATCTAACTGTGACTGTGAGCGCAGCCATTCAAACACTCCCAGTGGGTGAAGTACTTAATGTTCATTTGAGCTCTGTGTCAAACACGTGGCATTAAAACCCAAATGAAGCCCAAATTAAGATGATTTGAAGGAACTCATTTGAGGAACATTTAATTACCGTTGGAGCATAATTGAATGTTTCTCTGAAGTGCTGAGTGATTCCTAATGAAATGGGAAAGACTGGGGAAATACTGACGAGGCTGAGCACGAAGCCTGATAGTCAGAACCTTTCTCAGCCCACTGAAGTGAACAACAAATCCGAGAAGAACCCGATGGATGAATAAATAGATCACGACTGTGTTGGCCTAAATCGCACTGAGCAAAATCGTGTTGCAGGTTTGTGTGAAGCAGTATATCTTCTATAACTGAGGTGCTGGCCGATTGCCTGGCCAATAAAAGTCCCTCCCTCTGGATGCACGTTGTTGAGGGAAGGCCACTACTGGCCTTGTATTTCACAGCTTTTGGAAATTCCCAGATTATAACATGCTCCTCAAACCTGCAACACTCATTACAGAGACATCTCATCCAACCTGTCCTCTCTTATTGTGTTTTTCTGTATGTTTGCGAAGAAGAGAAAAACAGTGACTACCTCCACGTGTATGCAAGTCATTGTGTGTAAAGCTTTAGGAGTTGCAGAAGCAGCAGCTGCCGTCTCCGTGGTCCTCGTAGCATTTTGAAGGCCAAAAGCCTCGGGGCAGGAGATACCAAACAAATCTACCTTTCGGTTTTAAGTAAGCTTGAACCAGAAGTAACAAAAGTACATTTGGAGTCTTCTGTCTCAACGTTTCACAAAAAAACCTTTCACCTTGGTTTTTTTTATTATTATTCAAATCTGTTTTTATATATGTGATAGGGTTTCATTGTCAAGGAAACAGAAGTTAGTCGCTTTTATGTTGATGACCCCATCATGAGGTTAAATCTAGAGTATACAAGCCAGCAGTCTGTTCGGTGAAAGCATTTCCTAAGGAACAATGAGTCTCAAAGCTTGTCTGACAGAGACAGACGAGCTAGACAGAGAGAACGAGTGAGACAAAAACAGAGAGAGATTAAGTTTGCACAATATGTTCATCTACATCTTTTCTGCCTGCCAACTAACCTGATAAAGTTCAAATTTCCTCCTCACATGAAAAACACATGATGATCATTTAGTCCATGTCGTAATTAGCTTTTCACGGCATCTTGAAACGCTTTGTGTCCTGGTGTATAAAGACACAATAACACATACTTAAGCTTTTTATAAGGGGGAAGTCAAACTGTGATAAAATATTTCTTTCTATTTGATGATTTTGTGGGTGTTGACTCCACATTGTACATCTTGGGTTCATGTATATATGTTTTCATTGCATCATCAAACTTATTTTGCACTACAACTGGATACCTGTGGGAGTCTGAAGAGGTCCTGAATGACTCATGTTGGCCATGAAACTGTTTGAGGTTTTAGGTCTGACTGCCATCGACCATTGGGACTCGTTGGTTCAGGTCACTTTCACTTAATTAATTTGATTGATCAAGTTTGCTCTTTGGTTTTGATACACAGATGTTTCATCCATTTATTAAATAAGCTTTTGAAAGTGGACACCCTTTTGCAAACAGATTGACCAGTTCTGTTCAATAAATAAATAAATACTTCTGCCCACTCAGGTTACAGGCTTTTGGCTTCAGCAAGACTTTGAGTTTACCAGGTGGATCCCAGGGTGGAGATTTGTTCGTCTAACTTGGTTGAAGTTCACTCATGATACAGGGGTTCAACCAATCTCCTCCCCAGCATGAGTCCGTAAGAGCCGGCCATACCCCAAATATTTTCCATGGATAGCTTTTCAGAAGGTGATCTACGATAAACCATTTGGCATGCTAGATCAAATGGAAACTTTTATTTCCTACCATTATCATTGAGCATAAAAGTGAGGAATTGCAAAGGATTTGTTTTTATATAAAACACAGGGAAAGTCAGCACTATTATCACTGGAGCCTGGAGTCCAGCCAGCTATTGATCCACTGTTGCTTATCCTCCTCCATCCGGAGAAAAGGAAGAAAGAAGGGACATTTAGAGTATGCCATACTTAGTCACAACATATTAGCAGTGGTTTGAGTCATCTTTGTAAATATAACACCGTAGCCAACAACACGTCAATAAATGACCATAACAAGGACATTTACCTGTGAAGCCAGCCATCAATGAATGCTCAGTAGCTTGAAAGGCAGACGGCATACCTACATTATTTGTGTGTTGAAAGCCAGCCGCTTCATGGTGACTGTCATAAAGATGCTGCAGAAGTTATAGGACATTGTCATGTGATTTGTGCATGTGATATGCATTAGGTTTATCTTTCATCAAAATAAGGCACGTTTCTCATTCATGCACAAAAAACATCCATGCCCTTAGCACAACTGGACTCACACACATGCTATGCACGTCTGCCACAAGAATAAGCTTCGTTTTCAGGATGCATATCACATGGTTGTAAATGCAGAAAAGTTAGATCACTTGGTCAAACAGTTTACTGTTTTCTGGATGCTCTTCCCATGGAAACACAAGTCCCAAATTGGCTAATAAAAGCTCATAAACTAAATTGGAGTTTGTGACTCCAGAGCTCTGGCGTTGGAGTGCACGCGGACAATGACACCCAGTAGTCCCAGCACATCCTCTAACCTTGGCTGACATTCCAATCAGCAATTACAGCAGCGGGCCCACCAATCCTGACCAAAACACCTACTCACAAAAACAATGCCATCAGTGTTCACACACAAGAGCAACTCTCATTCCTCTGTCTCCTCTTCCCCTGTGCTCCCAGTCCAATCTTGTTATTAATCTTAACTCATTCATTAGGAGACTCCTCAGTCATTACACGTTTTCGCATAAATGTAATGACCAGGGCAATAGGTCGAGTATTGGTAAATGACGTCGAGCTTAGCCCGTATGCTGGTGTGATTTTCCAATTCATCTACAGAGATTTGCCTACAGCTCCACATCTCAATGAGTGCTTTTGTTTTCCTTTGGTTTTCGTAATAACAGCACAGATACCAGGAAGCACATCGTTTAAATAACACCTTTGTAAGCGCTCACAAGGCAAATGCCCGCAGCAATATTGGCGACTCTCAGTGTTTGTTGGAAAAGTGTGATGGAAGCTGTATCCCTGTAAGCCATAATATTGGAACTTTGTCATCTATAATAAACCAAAAGAACTCCTCCCTGCTTTGGATGCATCTACTTTTACCTGACATTATCTGTTTCTTTAAGGCATGTGGAACAGAAAAAGACAAAAAAAAAAAATCAATCCAGCTGAAATGCTTGTATTTCATATACACAGCCATTATACACACCACATAATTATGTGTTAATGGCCCGCTCTGCAATTTTGTGTGCAAAATCTGGTTTGTACTTCAGTGTGAGATGAAATATCCCAGATGTAATGGAAATAGCATCAGGCTGACTGAGGAGCTGAGAAATGTTTCTTTAAAAGCGGTGCACGTTGACCAGATTTCACAGGGTGATGGTTTACTCCAAATTAACACGTAGCATAAAACCAACCAACAAATCCAGCTCTTACAATTGAGTTAGGGGTAATGGTGTTGAAATATATTGAGGCTGATTAGTTCCCTATTAACTAGGCCATGTCTAAGCTTCTCCAATCCATACTGATCAATGAGTAAAATGATTTGGCAAGTGCTCAGCCACAAACAAAGTGAAAAATGCAATAAAACAAACACTGATACCACTCCTCTAGTTGCATTGCATCACAAATCAATGGAAGAAGACATGTTTGCCACGAGCGTGTTTGTCAGTGGCTGATTTTCAAACCATCTGCAGCAAAGCGAGCTCATTGCTCGGCTGAGCATGAACCTAGTCTTGTGCAACGCTCCCTTAAAAGAACATTTGTTCACCATCTGTGACTGCTGCTCCCACTCCATGTAAAGCTGAAGTGAAGACGCAGTACAACTCATTTTCTTGTACCGTAGATTAAGTTGCAACTGATTTTTTTTTTAAACAATCTTTTTGCTTCTACTAAAGTATAAAATAGGTTTAAAAAAAACAACCTTTAAGTTAACTCAGGTTATGGCCCCAAATTGGCAGCCTCCTCAAGGATCATGAAAATGCAGTCACTGCATAAATTAAACCCAGGATTTTCCTTTTTCTTATTTTTGTGAGACCCCTGGCCAGAAGAGTGTGTTTTGATGACAGCTATGTGTTTCCTGTTGCACCCCATTCAAGCTGCAGCTGGCTGTTTAAGACATTAGTCCGGGCTGGAAATATTGCAAGAGTGCCAATTAGACTCGCATGTCCACACCAAGACTCAAGACAAACCTCAGCTAAAGAGCGGCAGAAAAATAAATCCGTTCGAGACCTCTACATTACAGTTAAAATGTATGTAATTGTGATTAAATGCCTAGTAGAAAATGTTGATTTCATAGGCTAGTGTCTCCAACATTACAGCCAAGAATAAAGTTTTTTTTTTTATTATTAACTCAACAGATGTTATAAGTATTTTCAATTACACTGTGCTTGATTTTTTTTTTAAAAGAAAGAGAACATATTAGTAGAGTATTGAGTTTACTATAGTGAATAGTTAGATATCCGACTGGAGGACCTTTTTGTGGGCTAAACTGGTGAGACTCTGCAGTAGCATCAACACAAAGAGCTGATGCAGACATGCCTTCTTTCTGTTTCACCACACATTCACACATGTCTGATATATACTGTGTCATTGTCCAACATTACAGGATCACTCAGCTCTTTTCTTTTTCTCCTCTTTTGTTTGGGCAAGCAGGGGCCAGAGGTTTGGTTTTGTCTGAGTAGGTGGAGTTCTGAGATATCTGACTGGTTTAATCTGCCTAGTGACAGTTTACTGAACACCAATTGGAGGCTTTGCTTGAACTGGGAGCATATTATCTTCATGTGGCTGTTGAATCAGTGCTTTAGAAAACCATGGTGTCATCCTTGACCATAAAGCCCACTGTCAGCACAAAACTATTGGAACAGAGAGGATGGGACATATGTCTGAATTGTTCACGTCCAATAAGAGTCATACTTGATGATAACTAAATTAACAAAGCAAACAACCAAAGTTCATCCATTCTTGTATATATTGATTTTTTTTGATTACGTAAGTTTGATTGTGTACTTTTATTCTGGTGGAAAAACAAGTTATTGACTTTTTCATTTGTGGTTGTAACTATGAGGGAGTCACAGTCACCTCACCATTTATTTTATCTCACATTATTAATTTCATTATCCCATATGAACCCATGACTCAAGAAAAATCCCTCTGTGTTCATCAGAAATGTACAACAAAGGAGTTAAGTTGCCTGCTTTATTTTTACTGCTGGAGGTTGTCACTGATGATTTAACATTTTACATGAAGAGGATTACAATGTCTTAAAATATGCTCCAAAGAAAAAGTCTAAAGAAAACTAACTAGTTTGAAATGTCACTTTGTATATGAATGAATGAGTGCAACCTTTTGTGTGTCTCTGTTCTGCCTCAGGAATTAGTGACAGAGTTCTGTGTGCAAAGAGGAGTCAGCACTGCCGCACGCCGTTTTTAACAACCCTTCTTGTTTGTAAGGCCTTAATCAGAGCTTACATCAACATGTGTCCTGAGCAGAAAAAGGTGTACCCATATGCATCTTGATTGATCAGCTCTTCCTGCTCTACATATTACACCAAGTGTGATGTTATTTTAGCACCAAAGGCTGAACCGGGACATAAGTTGGTATAACTAGTGGAAAAAAAAGAGAAAGAAGCCCGAAAATTTTAAAAGATGAGGACAGTTCTGCCACAATTTTTTAAAATTTTTTTATAGGCTTTGTTAAACATCGGATGGATAGGTACAATACGTGCATACAACACAAATAAAGCTCTGTGACAAACACGACAAACAAATCGAGTGACAAAAAGCTTAATTCTTACTCAAAATCAAAGTGTCATTGTCTAAGCTGTTGACGTTAGTTTAGTAGGAGGTCCCTGACTTCGTCCCAGGATGTTTGAGGTGCAGACTACGAAGCGAATTTCAGCACAAGTGTCCTAGATTTAAGTGGCGTGAGTGATCGCACCTGAATCTGTCTTGTCATGTGTTCAGACCTTGCGTTAACATCGTGATCAGATTTTCTAGGATCCATTTTAATGAAACGTTGATGATTCCATGGATCTAGCATGCTGTGATCCGACACCATGAATCACTGAGCCACGTCTGTTCACTCCATTTGATTTACTAACAGAGAGACCGAATTAACAACTGTGGCTTATAACAACGATGGCTTTTCTGTGCCAATTTTGTGTGACCGCTGTGTAAAAAGGACGAACTGAGTGGATTGTACAGGGACGGGTCCCTGGCAACTTACCCTGAAAGAAATAAAGAAAAAAAAAAGAAATGTATTTAAATATTAACAGCTCTTATAGAAACAATGTGTAGGATTTAGTGATATAGTGGTTAGATTGCAGAGCTTAACTAATGCAATCTTCCACCCAGCCCCCCAAAAAGGTAAAAGTGGACCAAAACAGGGATGGGCCAACGGTGAAGTGCAAAAGTAATTAAGCAGAAGTGTTTTTTGACAGGTGCTCTGCTTACTGGTCTGCTATTACATTACTTCAGCATTCCTATTGGTAGGGAACATGTGAAGTGTATCAAAATCAAAACCAAGGGAAGCTTTTACACTTGACCAGTCCTGCAAGCGATTTTGTTTGGACCCCTGTGCATTTAACTTACTTTTGGGAATAACCGCTCCGACCAGGCTCTTCTTGACATAATTACACTGAATGTACTTATGTCAAATATACTGTCTCTCACAACAGTGAAGAATGAGTTTTTTTATTCAGAGATCAAACTATCACATTTCTCAATCTAGTAAATGTATTAAGGAGTATTAATCATTGCTGTGAAGTTCTATGCACAGTAAATGATTTGCATCAGAATGCCTTTCCCCCCCAAAACTGTAGACAAACACACAATACAAACTTTTTTATCACGTTAATACTAACTCCAGGACGGGTTTAGAATCTAAAGAAGCAAATAATGAAATTTGGGCCAGTGGAGCAAGTAACTAGAAAAGGAAAACCAAACTGGTTTAATGGGAGGTTAAAGGTCATTCTGGGTCAAGTACCTTGCTTGGAGACTACATGTTAAACACTCTCTCCAGGGAAAAACAGGGACGGCACAGTGTCAGACAGGATCAACAGCGCTGGCCTAATTAGAGCAAACACAGACCCCAGAAACCATCCATCTTTCCAAAACAAAGAAAATCTCCTTGTGTTGCTCTTATTGTTTTGAAATGAACTTATTTTCTTAGAATTATTCTCTCCTTTCTAGTTAGTGGTACGGTCTTCACCACCAACTTGGCTTTACTGTCTGGAGTGTAATTTGGAAAGGCTCCTTAAGGAAGCGTCCTTCTCAGGGGGAAAGACAATTAGTCCTTCAACAAACAGCACGGATCAGTCACTTTAATTAAACACCCTCCCCCATCATTGCCTCGTCCCTCTTTTCTTCCATTCCTCCCTCTTCCTTTCATCTCTACTTTTTCTCCTCTTTTTTTTTGTTTTTTTTTGTTTTTTTACGTGAAGGAGCCCGGATTTAAATCCACAGCCAGATGACACCCTAATAATTTGTTGTGTGGCTTGGTGAGCTCCTAACCGGTGGATTAGATGGATATTGGTCGGTGGGGTAGTTTGTGGAGTTAGCGCTAACAGGATTTACCTTCTACTGAGTATATCAAAAGCAAAGTCCTTTACTAAGCACTAAGCACTTCACCAAATTAAAAAGTGACCCACAGGTGGCCTTTCTGCACTGTTTGTGCCGATGGGCCATGATGCTAATTGCTTTCTAACTCCGTTACGAGTGCCATAAAATTACACTCATCAATTAGAGTGAAGAGGAGTGTATGGAAGGTCTAGGAGCTTACCCAAGTGATCGCTGTTGTGTGTTGTACTTCATTCATTATAGCGCACTGAGCACTGTGTCAGACACAGACACTGAGAATTTGACCTCTTTTCTGGGAAAAAAAAAAAAGGCTTCTGTTTTTCTCGTGAATTTCAGAAATCCTCTTTGAGAAACTCTTTCACCGTTTTGGACAATCACAGACATGCAATTACACACATATAGAATAGCGAAGAAAGCCAGAAGGAGGTTAGCGAGGTTAATCTGCAAACGCGGCAAAGACAAAAAAAAAAAAAAGCCTAGAAAGTAGGTGAAGACCAGCACCAGATAAAACAAAACTGAAAACACACTACAGGAGCAAAACACCACAGGAAACTACTCAATGCATACTTGATGTGGGAATACTCTCAAATCTAAGCGTGTAAATGTGGTAAAGCAGTGAGAGGAAGCCAGGATGTGATGCGCATGTTCACACATAACATCCTGTGATGTTGGGGATCCCCAGTCTTGTCTTTCACCTGAAGTTGAAAACTGTTGAAATGCTTTAGTATTTCCTGTGCTCTTCTGTGTCTAACAATCATCTGTGAGAACAAGTCCTTGAGAAAAGCTTTGATTCCTCCAAAGTGCTTTTGAGCTAGACATTGAACTGTGTTTTCCCAGCTCACGGACAGCTGCAACAGAGCGTCTTCTGCAATTCCTAAGAACATTCAGGGGAAATAAAAGTGAAAGTACACCAGCTTCATAATCTAATGTTTAGAATGTAATGACAAATCCTTTGGTCCTTGCCATTGGTTGTTGTGGTTTTTCTCTGATATCTTGCATTTTGTTTGCTTCTAATATTGCGCTGGTTGTTATAGTCAAAGATTTCCACTTTGGTCTCATCTTTTCGAAGGTTTCAGGTGGTTTGGTTCGCTCCGATGCAAAAGTGAGAGAGCAGGCTTTTCCTGGGAGCCCTTCCAAATTAAAGATGCTCGTCCAGTCTTTTTCTAATTGTACATTGTCAATGAAATATTAAGCATGCTAAGCAAAGCCTGTGAAGTCTGCAATGTAGCTTTTGGTTTTCTTGCTATTTCTCTGAGCTTTTCACAGCCTGATGTCAGGCAGAACCTGCTGGGATGCCCACTCCTGCGAAGCAGCAGTCTCAAATATTTCTTCCCTCATCAGTAATCTTTCTCTGGGTACAATAATGGACTCCAAATTGTGACCCCTCCCAGATTTATGGCAAGAATAAGTTATTTCTCTGAGGTGGTTGCGTCCTTTCTCCTTGGCATTGTGTTAACACATAACTGTATGTTCCAGACCAGCAAACCTCGGCTTGTACAGATGTGGTTGCACTGGCTGACGATCAATTAATCATGTCTATTAGCAAGCAGCGAGTGGGTGCTACTTATACACGCATTTAGAGTGTACTTTGTTTTCCAAAAACACTGCTTCTGTGTTTTCCGTTTTTGTTATATTCCTAAATGGCACAGTTTAATATGGTGAACCTTGGAATAAAAAAAAAAAAAAAAAAAAAAAACATAAAAAAAAAAAAAAAAAGTTGTTTTTCACATGACTATGCGATTTTTGTGACAACAACACATCATCTACAGTTTCACTAGGTTTAGGAATCGCATGTGTTTGCTTCGTCATGCAATCTCTATCATCTCTGCTTTCAGTCAGCTAACATAAAAAGTTTCAGGGAAGTTTTGTTTGTTGAACCATAACCTCAGTTTAGTGAGTGACATGAGCTGGGTCGATGGATGGGGGTGTCACATCTGCACCAGTTGCTTTACTGGCAATGCAGGGCACACCTTTCCTGGAAGAGAGAAAAATAAAGGGGGGAAGAGAACAAAGAGAGAAGTCAGTCCTTTAGACATCTAGATCAAACAACGCACCTGTAGCAGGCGATGAGCAGGCTGAGTGGTATGGCCAGGGTAGTAATTCCACTCTACCCCCCCTTTATGTGACTTAAAAGCAACAAGTGAGGCACAAATGTGTATGTCGCTGCTGGGGTGAGAGACTGAACTGACAGCAAGCAATAGGCTAATCCAATTAGCCGAGCCCCTGATTTTGTTATTGCACTGACGAGCAGGGAACTGCTTCTACTCATTTTTCTGTTTCACCCCAACAAGCTGTATGTAGAGCAGCTGTTCCTCTCTGCCAGTTTTAAGCGTTGAGGTTTTCATTTACTTCATTGCTTCAGGGCTCTGCACCTCCATGTGGCATACCGCACGTCTGGCGTAGTGAGCGGTGAATAAACAAAAGATCCCTGTTATACACCATGCAATACAATGTTCACATTTTCAAAAGATAGAAGGAGAAGAAGGAAGGGAGAGGAAATTAATCCATTGCGTATTATTGGAGCTAAGCTTGTACCTGCATGAGGAGTGACATTTTTATCTGAACAGTTATCAATATCTCCTGCACGTTACAATGCATTATGCTAAAGTGCATCTGCACATCTTTATCTTCTGCAAGTATCATCTTAAAGTATCAAATAGGAAGTGATGTGTTTTACTTAGGCCGTACTATTCTAGAAAAGCAGGTTCACTCGGGTAAAGCTCAACACCAACTCCAAAACAGTTGGGATTTAGTGCAAAACAGACACAGAATGTAAGGACTTGCAAATTTCTTAAAGTCGTATTTTATTCGCAATAGAAAACACGCCAAATACTGAATGTGAAGAAGTATACTATCTTAAAAAAATAAAATAAATAAATAAATAAAATAAAAAGATTTTTTTTTTTTTTTTTAACAACACACCATATTCATCTGGGAACTCAGGAGACAAGTTGCTGGAAGTTTGAGAACAGAAATGTGTCCTGCTCTTGTCTGATATGGGATTTGAGCTGGTTAACAGACCTGGGTCTTCTTTGTTGTATTTTTTATTTCGTGATACAACAACTGTTTTCACTCAGTGAAATGTCTGGACTGCAGGTCTGGACCGCTTTTGTAAAGGATGCAGAACGTGGTATAGCATTGCCATGTTGAGATGCAATAAAATCAAAGCCTTTCCTGGAAAAAAAAAAAGTTGTGCTCTAAAACATGCTTATATCTTTCAACATTGTTGATTGTTTTCCCAATGTGCAGGCTACTCATAGGCACTAATGCAGCCCAATAATATCAGACATGTGGGCATCATATCTGGGGGCTGATAACATGCATTCATGTTCACATATGTCCTCTTCTTTGCATGATTTAGCTTTAACCTACACTGGGGGATGACGCTGTCAGCGGTTTTCTTAGACAATGATTTCTGGGGTGGGAGACTGAACTGACAGCGCGTAATCTTGCTGGTAGTGCTGGTAGTTTCTAGTAGTTTTCCTGATTCCATGTAGTGATTTCCATTACAGAATCGTGCCCCGTGCTGCCTGTGGGTCTGAAGATCATGAGCATCCAATATTGATTTTCATCCTTATCCAGAGATTTCTCCAGATTCTCTGAATCTTTTGAAAATAAATATGTACTGTAGATAACTAGATATCGAAAGTCTTTGTGGGGTCATGCTGAGGAACATTATTCTGAAATGGTTTATTGACTCCTTGATGCAGTTTGATTGATGAATCTCAGCTCAACTTTACTTTGCGTAAAGACCAAGGCTGGACACTACAACTGGATGCATGTGACCTTTGAGCCCTTGGACAACTGTGCTCCATATATCCTCATGGACCACATAAAAACAACTGTCAGTCAACACAGTCCGCCCCATTTCCAAATGTGTAACTGAAACTATCATGGGAATCATTCACATTTATTATGCAGCGGTAGTGATGTACCACAAAACAAAGCAAGTAACTGAAGAAGGCTTTCTAAAATAAAATAACTACAACGTTTTATTAAGCATATGCAGAGCCTACCTTGTATCTGTGACATAATTATTTGAAAAAAACTGAATGCAAACTGGTATTTAATTTGCACTTTTCAGCAATTCCTTTAATAAAAAACAGTGTCAATCCAAATCTTTATTTATTTTTTTGTTTGTTTGTTTGTTTTTGCATTGTGACTGTAGTTTTATTGGCTTTACATGACTTGACAGTTTGCAATATGAAGAGATGATTGTTTTTGTATATCAGAATAAACTGATGAGTCACTAAAATGCCACTTTTTTTTTTAGCATATTTAAATATGAGAAAAGCTTAGTAAGAAGAGGATTTGCTGGGGTGTTTTTGCTCTTATATTAGTTGAAAATATGCGTCATCTTATGTGGCTGCATAACAATACTGCTGCACAGATGTTTCACAGTCTGCACCTCTACGTGCAGAGGCAAGTCCTGGTCTGGGACTGCTGCCAAGGTAGGAAGTCTTGGTGTTAACCCATTGTTTTGAGAAGGTTCTGGTGGGAGCTCATGAGCAAGGAAGGGCAAAGAAAAATAAGAAAAATATATTTTCAGTGGGAATAAAAAGGGTTCATGTCCCAAGATTTACAGTATCCTTGCTCTTAATGGCGCCATGAATATGGGCCTTTGCAAATGTTGCAAATAAAGATATACAAGGGACGTGACTGTCTGGAGAAATCTGCACTATTTGCTATAAGTAGCACTAAAATGTGGCATAGTTTTTAAAAAAAAAAGGCTTTCAGTTGACTCACACTGGTCTACGCTCTAAAAATCAGATACACACTATTGATCACATTCATGCTACAATTCACATTGAAACAGATGCAATTATGACATATTATATCTGTAATATGTCATAATTCCAAGAAGGTAAATGGTACAAATTTACTTTGCCACCATTGTCGGTGACACAGTTTTGGTGTTCAGACTTTCGTTCAATAAAGATGATTTGAGCTTTATGTGCAGGAGAATCTGCTTTGAAGTCTCATTTGTGAACATTGACTTCATTCAGACTCAAGCGCCAATGTTCCGTAAAAAATAAATAAATAAATGACTTTAATGATGAGACACATAGCTGTTGTTTTAC
Source organism: Xenentodon cancila (assembly GCA_014839995.1). Lineage (NCBI taxonomy): Eukaryota > Metazoa > Chordata > Actinopteri > Beloniformes > Belonidae > Xenentodon > Xenentodon cancila. Next base: position 18,727,580 of record CM026197.1, read on the forward strand.
CAACATGCCAATTGGACAGTCTTGGCCATGGAAATTCAATCTTTCCTCCTCTTTGGCTACTTCTTCAATCAATGCCTTCTCCGTTGAGTATGGGGTTTTCTAAACTGCTCCTTTCGCTGTCTGTAAACAGCTGCAGTTCCTCAAACTACCAAAATCAACGTTTGTTGTGTTGTTGCCTCGTTAAGTGACCACATTATTTTTAGAGCTTCTCTTACTCCTGAATTCCAACTAGTCCATGTCTGCACAATGTCACAAGAGCGGTGTGATGGGAGAATGCACCATCTGTTTTATTTTGAAAACTAATCAGATTCTCCATGTCTTGACTGCATCTGACTTCCTGCTCAGTTGAGCTGATCTGTGCAACTTGACAGGGCTTTTATCTAAATAGACTAGGCATGTTTTTTCTGGGTTTTTTTTTTTTGTTTTTTTTTTTTTTCAACTGAGTGGAGAAATACTTACGAACAGAGCCTGTCTGATGAAATCACAAGCATTGTCTAAAGTGTTCAGGATTAACTCTGCCGGTCTCATCACAGCTGCAATCCAGCTGCAATTAACACAGTCACGCTAAGTTGATTTCGAGAGATAAACAATCTAAAAGTCATCCACTAAAACTTTCCATAATGCCTGTGTTTCACATCGAAAACAATGGCAGCCTGCTGACCCACAGACTGACACCAGTCCAGTCTTTAAGGTCTCATTATACCGCCAGTGACCAGCATAACAAATAAAACTGGGCTCTCAGTAACCTTTGTGGTTTCCAAGTCAAAGTGGTGCACTTTGTGCACATACAGTCCAACAGCCTCCTTCTGTTCAAAAAGAAGTGTACTCCAAACATTATTTAGCCGGTGTTTACACTGGTCATTCCATTTTAATAGGAAAAACAAGTTTTTTTACATTTGAAAATGACTTCTAAAAGTCAGGGTGGTCTGACCTGTTTCACATTTTCTGTTACTATTCACATATAAAACTGGATTACATGCAATGGGATAGCAGATGACAATAAAACTTTTTTGTTGGCAAGCGGATTCTGACATGCATTGGACAAAGTAACTGGGTGAGACACCAACTCATGAATGGATGAATGATAAATCAAGGGACAGCCGAATGGATGAATGTCCTCTTGACTGTCTCTGTGTGTATGTAACTAAGCTGACAAATGGCCTCCCTAATTTTTATGCACATTGGCTATGGAGACCAGCTGTGGGACATTTTCATACTCTGGAGCCTCTGTTCCACACGCTATGGCAGGAGTTTTAAAACAACATTGTTTCATAAGGAGAGGAAGCTGGTTATAATTTCAAAGTACATAATTTTCAATTAATTTTGTAAGCAAAACAAAAATGAAACAGCAAAGTCTGAGGCATATAAATTTTAATTCTCGACTGCTGTCTTTATGCAGCTGTATTTCTTCTGGCAGGTGGACAACTGAATTCGTTTGCACCTTCAACGTAAGAAAAATATGACAGTGGAAGTGAAAATATTACGGAGGCAGCAGATGTCAGCTGGACTTGAGACAAGAGAAAGTTTTGATTCGATTGTCCCTGTTGCCTGGCAAAAACAGGGAAGTAAAAAGAAAAAAAAAAAACCTGAGAACTTCAAACGGTCAGAACAGATTTGTCCGTTTGAAGTCAAGCTTAAAATTCAACTTTTGCTTTGTAGTATTCAAAACTGGAAACAGCACCGCTCAGAAATGATTGAAAAGGTTATTAAACTAAGTCAGACACACCGCTCATCGATGAGTTGCCATTTACTTCACCTCTTTGGGGTACCAGGCCTTCATTAAAGGAGACCACGCCTGTTTTCTCAAATACTTGATATCATAATGACTCCTCATATTTTTCTACAATGATTTATTCTTGATGTCATAAAACAGCATCTGGAACATCTGGAACAGAGTAAGTAACAGGCAGAAACCCCGACTACTGATTTTCCACTAAAATTTGGCCTTGTTCACTTTGAAAGATGTTAACAAAAATGTCACCCTGATCTTCTGAATCGGATTTAAACGGCAGCATGCATGACAGGATGTGAGATCATTTACAGGAAACGTTCAAAACATAATGCTGATAATGTGTAGATGCGTGACGACAGGAGACGTACGTGTCCATGACCCATTAGTTCCTTCCATCGGCAAGCCTCCAGGAATTTGACCAATAGAAAGCACTTAAGTGAAATCTGCTTGTTTCCACGGAGAGCCTCTCTCTGTGACTCTCAGCCTTTGTCTTTCAGAAATAATTACATGCTTTAGCAGACATGCTGGGGGGCAAAGCTAGTGGTACCAGCAATTCAATTTAGTTGGCTGAAAATGAGCATAATGAGCATAATATGATCACTTATAGCAGAAGAAACAAACACATACCAAATTCATCTGACTTACAGTAGTATTGTGGGATTTTTTTTTTTCTCTGAATGTGTCAAGCTTGGCAACCTTTGTAAAAAAGGTGCAAGAGATTCATTTTTATTCAATATCCCAAATAAAGCCTGATTCCAAGAGTCAGAACCTCTAGAATCAAAGTATTAATTAAGTTAACACTGACACATAGAAGAACTAAATAAATAATTTAAAAATTCCCTCTTCGGACTGTACATATAAAACTGGCTAATTGAAGGCGACATAATGTTTGTCCTCATGATTTGGTTGGCTGCCAAATGCTGAGCATCAGGGGGCACGCTCCTCCAGGCCATGAAGGCGCTGCGATAACCTCCCTCTGTTAACTCACGTCTTCACCAGATTTGTGCCCCTCCCATCCTTACTCTACTGTTCTCCTTCTCTCTACACGAGACCAATTTGTTGTGGCAGGCGTGCGTCTCAAGGTCCAGATCTTATTACACAAGTTTAGGTTTTGCTGGAGCATTTGAAGACGTGATATGGGCTGTTATGTTTGATGAGCTTTAATAAGGTGGTCTTGTGTGATAAACAACCAGCATAATATGTAGGCTATAATGTTGCAAATCTCACACTAAGTTGCATCCGAAGAGCATTTTTCCACTGTGTTCCACTTTATAGTTCAAATGAAACCCCCTCAAAAAAAAAAAGAAGGCACATAATTGAGCACAGATACACATGCAACACAAAAATGAATCGGTCTAAACTAATACTGAAACCGCTCTGTCATTTCCGCTGCTCTTCTTTTCAGCTCTCTTCATGACATGGCGTTCTTTTGCAGCTACAGTCAAACTCATCCCACAACAACCACAGAACAAGGATTAGCTAAGAGAATACTCATCCTTTCCTGGATGAAATCCTGCTGCAGTCTCCAGCACAGGAAGCAGCGGTCAAAGGTTTTGTGCTCAAGAGGAAGAGAAGCTGCTGTGGTTTACACAGCTCTGTTTTTATCTCCCCTATTGTTGATTTAGGGATTGGTTGGTTGATGAGGTTGAGCTGGGGTTGAAGTGTTGAACAGGGATGTCCGGCCGTGATAACCATCTCTAGGCAGTATATTGGAAGTTTGATGAGAGTGGTGAGGCCATTGCAGATGAGATAACAAGTCTTTCATGGTTCAGTGGCAAACACATTGCTAGTGCACTTTTGTCTGGAACTGTGTTCACCACGCTACCTAGCACAAAGCCTCGCCTCGAGTGGTGATATTCGAAGGAAATTCTTACTCATTATGATGTTTAGGAAATTCCCCTTATGGTTGAGACTAGATCCTGGTAAAGTGTTTACCACAGACTATCACAGTGCATAAGACAACCTTTGAGGGAAAGACTGAAGAGAGAAGGAAGCATTCTAGACTTTAAGTTTTCCTGAAGCAGGAATTGTGGAGATGTATTTTTGTATTTTGCAGTGCGTTTACTATATAACAGTGTACAGGTTAGATCATGCAGAGGTGATGGTAAAGATGCTATCTCTTGATTTTCCTAACTTTAACTGGTTAAAAAACTTTTTTGTAGCATTGTAAATTATTTTTTTTCTGTTGTCTAGTTGAACTTTAAATGGGTACGCAACCAAAGAAATACTAAACAAGTGGTAGAGCGCTCAAAATGCAACAACCACCATACATGGTTGCAACCAAAGACACATTCTGCCTGGGAAAGGCGATCCACTGAGGAAAGTGGCCAGTTGAGCTCGCCAATATAGCAGGAATATTTAATTTTGTACTCAGTTCCAAATGTAAACATTTGTATTTTGATTCATAAAAGACAACAAAAAGACTCCAAAACGACTAGTAAGTCATCGTAGGTCAACTATAGCTACAAATATATACATTTATTTGTTATTCTACTTTTATTCCATATGAGGCAGTGCTTTGCCTCTTCCTGCCGTATCTCTTTACAGAAGACCTGCTCTTCCTAATCCATCAGCGTCACGCATTTACCGAAGGTACGCCTTAAAACACGAACACGTTGTAAAAAAGGCAAAAAACAGCTTGTGACACAAAGATGAAATCATCAAATCGCTCACACTAGTAATGTTCATGGAAGCTGAAAGTCAGTGAAAATCACAAAAAGAAAGTTGTGCAATCTAGTAAACTGGATTTTTTTGAGTTCCTGTTTAACTAGATGATTGCAATACCTTGTCAGAACATATACAATGCAAATTAGCATATGTTGACAACTTTTCTGCTTAATAATCACACATCTCACTAAGTCTCAACACAAACAGCAACAGGGTAGCAGACAATCATTTTTGGAAATGGTTGTTTCAGTTGTTAGCAAACTAAAAGCGTAAGGCTCCAGTCATAAAAACTGATGAAGGCTGAGCACATTTTGTTTTGTTGGTATTGAATTGATCAGGTATTGGAATTTCCAACATCCATGTGATGCAAAGAAACAGGAATGCCACCTTTGAACCCACAAGACGTAGCAGATTGGCTCTCACACCAGCTTACGACCGGCTGTGCAGTTTGGGTTGCATGTGATGGAGGAACACACCACACTGCTCGTTAACATATCAGCAACTCGCTGGCTGCGTGACACACGTGTCTCAGCCGCGGCTTTAACAACGCTGCAGCCATGTGAAATCCAGAGTTTCAGTGGGGTGCCCGTATTCCAGGTATGTGTTGGGGATGCATATTGCACCAAAATGAACATCTAAACACTTGCAGACACACGCAGCAAAGCCAGGACTCAAACCTGCGCTGCCTGCACGAGGGCCATAGTCTCTGTAAACGGCACCCAATCAACCCACTGAGCTATCCAGGGCCACAGATGAAACTTCTTAAAGCGAGCTGTTTTTATTTGCATGCAGTTCAGAATCTTTCATTTCATGGAGCTGTTGTGTAACTGACATCAACATTCAGTTTGCAGACCTCACAAGTCACTCTGCCAGAGCTCTTCGTCTTGATGGCTCTGTACTGTTATATGGGCCAGCTACACCAAATAAAACTGGTGGTTTTAATTGTTCTGGCTGATCGTATGTGTCAATGATACAAAAGAAATGAGTTTCATTTGCAAAGACTGATCCTGATTGCCCATAAATACCTACAGGCTGCACCATAAGGTATGTGCCTGGTCATTCATTCATTCATTCATTCATTCATTCATTCATTCATTCATTCATTCATTCATTCATTCATTCATTCATTCATTGTTGGGATTTGAATTGTTTGCCCACCACTCCATTTGGACAAAAGGTTGAAAGTGTACTGGTTTCAGTGGCTATTTGCTGCATATATTTCACTGCTGTGTATTGTCATACACAACATTTGCCTTCCTCAGTTTGACAGATGGTTTGGTATTTTCTAGTTTTGCTGTCTGTGCTTGATTTTGTAAAATGGTCACTTTTACATGGTAGCTTTTTTAGGTTTACAACTCCACGTCGGACTAAGTGTCAACTCTGAAAAATAAATCACCTTGGTGCCATGCATGTACTATTTTGTACATCAACAATGAAACAACAAAACCGCAGTTTCCAAAAAACTTGGCAAGAGTGAAGTTACATTTGAACCCCAGTAGTTTGAGCACAATTAATGCGTGATGTCAAATATAAACAGAATATAAATAGATGAGTGTAAATATTTCAAAATAAGGTTAAGACTGTAATGCAATCTTGATTATTTTGCAATGGCGGTGCTTTTACGCAACCTGAAAAACACTTAATTTCATTGAAATATGTGACCCGGCTTAACTCTTTATAAATTTGCGATTTGTTACATGTACAATACTTCGACATATCGCAAATATTCCTGCTTGGATTTTGAGTTTTTGACAAACAACTTGATTATAAAGTGCAGCAGCTCGGTTCAGATTTTGAGGAAGTTGAGCAAGCAGAAGAGGATCGTTGCTGTTGCACCGTCATACCCGTGGAGAAAACAGCGCCGAAGCCACTTGGTGAAGCCAGCGTTCCCGCAGCGGTATGGCGAATTCCACCGGCATCTGAATGAAACGCCTTTCTATCAGTACTTCAGCATGTCGACATGACACTTTGATGTACAAGTATAGTCTTGATAGTTTCTTGTACCCTGCAAAGATTCAAAACATCCTGTGCCCAGACATCCCAAGTCGCCCCTCACCATGGGCAATGTGAAGCAAGCGCAACAGTGCAGCACAGCGAGACATGTTTTTTTGTACATTTTTCACAGAAGGTTGGGTTTTTGAATACTCTATCGTGCCTGCTCTTGGCCACACTCCCAAAATCTAGATTCCGGGAGATTTTATCTGACTTGTAGGCATGAGGAAGGAGCAATCTAAAAGCGGGAAACTCAGGTTTTGTGGCTTGACAGTTTATATGTTGACATCTTCCATTAAGTCCACTGTAGCTCAAACAGCAAGGAATGTTGTGTACCTTGACTATGGAGTTCACTGTTGAGATTCTCCATGAGCTGTAATAATAATAATGACCTTGCCACCAACTCCTGTCAAAAGTCAGTTTAAATGTTGCAGTGGTTGCTATGTTGTTCAACCTCACATCAGCCCAAACAAAACTACATATGCATATTCCAACCACTGATTTACAGAAGGTCATATTTGGGGCTTCCTGGTATAACCTGCTATGATGAACTGATGACCTGTCCGGGGTGGACCCCTGCCTTTCACCTGCTATGCGTCGGGATAGGCTCCAACAGACCCCCGTGACCCTGAGGAGTAAGCGGGTATAGATACTGGATGGATGGATGGTATAACCTGGATTAAATTAAACATTTAGTTAATAATATGTGCAGTGTTAAACTGAGAGCTTGTAGTACAGTCCAGTAGTCATGAAGATGAACTGGCAGCAGGTACGGAGCAACAGCAAGTAATTGTTTCAAGAATGAGTAATGAATGTGTAACATTTACAGCAGCCTTTGACACCTTAACAGTTAAACATAAACAGAATACAAATATTTGGCGACAGTCCCACTGATGAGTTTTTCTTGATGTAATGATTACACTAACCTTCATATTCAGAGGGAGACTTATGGGCAGGGTCATCTCAGCCTGGTAAAGGTACGAGGGAATCTAGAGTAGGAAAACAAGCTGTTGGTTTAGGTTTGAATTATGTATGAAATACGATTATGTTATTAATATAAAATAGAGCTGCAGCAATTAATCGACTAATCAATGACTAATCGATTATTGAATTAATCGCCAATTATTTTGATACTTGACTAATCGTTTTTAATCTTATTTTCTTTTAGAACGAGAAGTTCAAATTCTCTGATTGCAGCTTCTTGAATATAAATATGTTCTGGTTTCTCTGGTTGAATATCTTAGGATTGTGGACTGTTGGTTTGTACAAAATAAGACATTTGTGGATGTCTTCTTGGGCTTTGGGCAACATCAACATTTTTGACAATTTTTCACAATTTTTTTTTATTTACTTTTGTATCAGTAGTAGCTAAATATCAGCAGCAAAGTTGATTAAAAGATGTAATTTTCAAATAAGTCGGGGTGGCCTGAGTGATTGCACGACTCCCGGTCAGACGTTTTGTCCCAGTCCGGCCCTGTCCACGGCTCTAAAGATGAGGAGCTCACGGACATCCTCGTTTTGTCATCAACAAATCCCACCCTCGACCCGCCGCCCCACATCAGTTCTGTTTACAGTAGACCTGACCAGCGTTATAAGTGTACCCTCAGAGGCGAGTTATTCAGCTCGACACGCCACCCTGTGTTAGTAAATGTAAAAAGACAGATGACATGCTAGATTTGGGTGTTAAACACAGGGTGTCTGCCAATTATGTCAAGCTGCTTGCTTTAACACCTCCTCAGATAAGTATTTCCCTTCGCTTTCTCTGGTCCTTGTTCAGTGTGGTAAAGATGATGATACCAAATACAAGATGATACCTATTCATCCTTTTAATAGGCAGGCAGACTGACTGTCTGTGAGGTTTAAGAGATCGTGATGATTATTACAGGGTGTACTTAAGTTTAACATGTCACTGTGCCAATCACTATGCCAAGGGCACAGACTAATTTGTTCCGGCCTCTTTCATTGATTTGTTTAACTGCAATTCAAAAGCAATACTTTTAGTGCTTTTCGTTAGTCTGTATCTGGTCAATTATTGTTACTTTAGTCAGTTTTAAGTTGTTTCAGTGACCATTTTGAGGTTTTCTCTTTTCCTTAATGGGAGTGTACCAACAAATGTGTGTGTGTGTGTGTGTGTGTGTGTGTGTGTGTGTGTGTGTGTGTGTGTGTGTGTGTGTGTGTGTGTTTATATATGTGTGTGTGTTTGTATAAAGAAACAAATATCCTTGACCGTCGTAAGAAGGTCCCGTATCTATTACGGTCTCCATTCTTCTCCTACAGAACAGTGGGCAGCCAGGCTGAGAACAGAGTGGAGAGAGAGCCCTTTTGAAAGTAAACAGACACAGAATTGAAGCGACGAGGAAGAAGGAGGCATCTGAAACATGTGGGCATTATGGGAATGTCAGATTGGATGGACAAAGGGTAACTGTGAGGGGTGGAAAAGTATGGAATTGTCTCTCCTTGTTTGGAAAGGATTACAGAATTATGACCCAAGCCATTTTCCCACAGACCTTAGGTAAAACATTATGGGACTATTTCACTAACAAACCTTTCAGTGTTTAAGCAGAAAGTGGGAAGACATGTCATTAAACTAGTCGTTCATTGTGAATGAAGTTGCCGTCTAAATAGTGATCAGTTTACTGTCACCGAACTTTTTCTTTCAGTTCTTGGGCTTCTTTACGCTGTATCAAATTCTGCCATGTAGACACGGCCGTCAGCTTGACATAGCTAACTAGGCGGGTCATGTAAGCCTTTTTCAAAAACACTGTGGTTGAAGTAAAGGAAGTATGAAAGTCCTCTAAAAATGTGACATATTAGTGTCATTAACAGCATTATCATGCTGGTCTTTAGTTATAATGCTGTTATAGCGACTGACAAGCAGTTGATTTAAAGAGAGCCGTATTTCTTTGCCAGATCCTTAAACATCTCATTTTCCATTAACATGAGACCTAGAGCAGCATGTGTCACAGAAGGACATAAATCTCCTCTTTTCCTTCCCCCTCTCTGGCCCTGCACAGTGAGGAGGAAGAGAACACAATCCAGCCGGAGCAGCGCTCTACTTAACCCTGTATGCTGCTGCTGGGGAAAGAAAGACTGAAACTAAGTCTGGGGGTTCATATGTGTTGTTGGTGGACCTTGTGGCCAAATACATTTTGTCATAGTTTGTTACACTATTGTACTTGTCACGCTGGACTGATATTACCTCTGGGACTGCAGTAATTCTAAAATTACACCCTGACATCTGTATTTAGTTCCATGTATTGGCTTTGTATAAGCGAAGTCTGTGTTTTGCTGTAATTTACAGGCATTGATCATGGACATGACATCGAGGTCTGGCATTTTTGTTAAACAGTTACCTTTTATTTAACATTCAATTTGAATGTTAATTTAAAAAAGTCCTAATCAGACATTGAATAGTCCCATTTTGAGAAGTGAAACAAATCTAAAAAAGGTGTATTGGTCTATGTTTTAAGTTGCCATGGCAACAGTTAACTTAACAATAAATGTAACCGGAGCATCCTTTTAAGCCCTAAAGGTTTTGTGCTGTCAGAGAGGCTTTGAGCTTGATGAAAGATAAAAAGTTTCTTAGTGCGTGATGCAGCCACACGTGTCTTCATCTCATTGTTCTTCTGCTGATCTGGACTTTTTGGCTGATTCTCAATTCCCAAGGATGCCAGAACATAAGGAGGAAATACCCCTTATTTCATTAATCTGTGTTTGGAGCTTAATATTGATTAATTTATACACGTTTATCATCTAAAAATATCAGATCATTACAGTTTAAGCGGCGGATATAGGCTGAAGTTGTAATATAATATCACACTATGTACCGCAATTGCCACAATTTCGCCAGGAAAGTGGCAGAAAAGGCAATGAGAGGAAATTTTTCAAAAATATTGTGGTCCTCAAATCACCAAATCACTGACATGCATTCAGATGGGATAAAAATCATCTTGATGTTTGCTGAAATAGGGAAGGTAATTTGTGGTGGAATATTTATTTTACAAATCACACACATGGTGCATTCGGATGGGATTAAATTCACAGATATCTATTGACATTATTGCAAATTACTGCAGCTCCCCAGATCATTTTAATCCTGTGCGAATGAGGCATATAACTACAAAAAAACAACCCCCCCCCCCCCCCCCCTAGTGTACATCAGTGGTTTATGTGCAGCCCTGGTACAGCTCACTCCCTTGTGGAAGGACTTCACAAAATCTGTGATGGATGACTTTTCTCAGTCTCCTGTGGCAGTAGGGAGCATGCTGCTCCACCAAAGACCCTGCTGCCCGCTGTCTAATCTACCCCAGAGATGGGTTCGCAACTGGGAAAAGACAGCTGTCCTGTCTGCTTAAAGAGCACTCTTAAAGAGGTAGTGGAGACTAACAAATTGTCATCCAGGGCCTTTTAATGAGTGTCTGATTCTAAGCTCTCATGGGGACGTAAAGTACTCTAAAGAGTAGGAGAAAAAGATTCTTGGGGGTCTGTTTAAGTTTGAGCCAAAGACCGACTTCTATGTTTCCAATTTTGAACAGATCTAAAGAGAGCCTCTTGGGATGAGTTAAACATTGTGGAGTGATAAAGAGGGAGACGGAGATCAGAGTTGATATCCTGTACCCTACCTTCTCCTCTCTCCATTACACACACAAACACACGCATGCAGATCTTTCTCTTCTTTTTTCATTATCGTTGCCTTTATTATTTGTGCAGCCAAGGTCCTTCTAGCTGTCTATAAAACTGTGGACTATGTGGTGGACTATGTGTTATATTTGTGCCAGCCAGAAAAACTAAATTATCTTAAGCTATTTTATTTTTTTTTTTTCGTTTTGTTTTTCTCACAGCAGATGTACTGGCTAGTGGCTGGTTGCATATATATTTATATAAATATATATGCAATATATATATATATATATATATATATATATATATATATATATATATATATATATATATATATATATATATATATATATATATATATTTATAGTGTTTGTTTTTTTTCTTCAGGTGAAATATATTCTGTAGTGACTTGGCTTGTTTCCGTTTAGTTTCGTGATGTTATGTCTAGGTGGTGGAACTGCCACTGCTTAACGGCTAAATCCACAATAGTTGCAGTAGTTACACAAAAGACCCAACGCTTATTTTTACAATAAAATATTTTACAACTGAAATCGTAAACGTCTCATACAAAAATGCAGCGTTTAACATGTAATGCAGTTCATAAGAACAATATTAATAGAAATGGCCAATTTGATTTTCTCGTAAAGCCTCTCATGTTAACAGTATTGCAGATGCGTTTGCGTAATCTGGTAGGTAGTAGTAGGTATGTGATTCTGTTTGGGTTTTCTCTTTTCCTTTAGTGAGTTATGGTCCTTGTGCAAGTCAAATTTCTGCAGATTCACAAAGTCTGAATATAAGTGAAAGCCTATACCCAGTTTGCGGTTCAAGTTTTAATTTCATTTCTTGTGTATGTCACCATGTAACACATTTTCTTGATGTCTGCCTAGCTTCTAATTGGCAAGCCTTCAAACAAATCCCGTTATAATGAACAGCTGCCACACAGTCTACTATTTTTTCCTCGTTAGAGCCACTTTTCTTCTATTAACTCTGAAATGTCTCAGCCACGAGCAAATCACACCAGATGCTCGATGGAAGAAGGAATAGAAGAGATATCCTTCACTTCTGAGAAATTAAAGACCCAAAAGGATGTTTTTTGTTTGTTTTTTTTACGAGAATGTCCCCATAGTAATACGAAATTAAGTGCTATCATATTGAGTAACAAATGAGGGCCAAGTTTAAACTTGCTTACTTGTAGTTCACACTTGGCAAGTTTCATACTAACAAAGCACTTTGGAGGCTCGACTTTTCTGGTATTGGAATGGCAGCATATTCTATGTTGTCACCGCTCAGCTAGAGGGGCCACGCATATCCGAGAACATTAGAGGAAATTCTGTCTCGTTCTATCTCTATAAATCAACCACAAGTTTCAAGTGAGAAGAGAGTCAGTCATTCCATCACACAACAGCATTATTCTGAAGTTCCAGCATACACGTGTGAGCTTCCCCCCAATTCCCTCATTACACAAGTATGTAATGATAAGTAAACAATTTTTTTAATAAAAAGGTATGCAACGAAGGTATGCACCGGTAAATACCAGGATATTTAGAATATCATGTTAGAATTCACAAGAAACTGAACCTCACTGTAGATGAGCCTCAGTGGATGTCACTCCTGGTAGACCAGCACAGGAAAGTGAAATCACACGTGCTTACCAAAACTGAACAGAAGACTGGAATACGTTACCTAATCTGGTGCGAGTCGACTTCTACCACAACACAGGAAGGATAGGGTCAGAGTTTGGTATAAGTTGCATCAAAGCGTGGATCCAGCTTGCCTTTGGTCAACAGCTAAGGTTAGTGAGTGTAATGGCAGGATGCAACTGTTAGTTTTTTTTTTGTTTTTTCATTTCTTGTTGGTATGCTTTAGGCTGCTTATTACCACCAATACAAAAAAAAAAATAAACTTTTCCACCTTCGTCACCGCTTTTATTTTGCCTGGTTTACAAGTTTTGCTACGGTCTCACTCCGGTGTCAGTGGTGTCAGTCAGCAGCCTAAAGCCAAACTTTCAATGTGAACTCAAGATCACTGAGCAACTGTTTCATCTATTTTCACTTCACAATTTATTTTCAGCTTTTTACAGCAATTCCATAAGTTGTGTCCCTTGCAAGATCCAAAGAGTATGTGTATGTTTGTATCAATTGTATTTTACCTGTTAGTGATTTGAACAAATAGTAATAATAATGTGCCCCTCTCAAGGTTTACACACCCCGTGTCTTACTAACACACTGACCTAATGCCGGCCCACACAAACACATTATTTAGTCATTAACCGTCCTCTCATTACTGGTGAATGAGTCTTGATTAGGAGAAAGTTCATGCAATCCATCTGATGGATATCCACTGGGACTGGGGGAGGATGGAGGGAGGCAGCAGAGAACCAGCCAGTCAATTAGATTGCCTTTAGAGTAGGTTGGTTCTGCTGAGGGGGTCACATTTGGACACATCTGCCTCCCATTGCAGATTTCATTCCTCCCACAGGCGCACATATCCCTCACTCTTGGAGAATAAGCACCTACACTTCAACCGTCCTGTTTGGCACATTGCGTGTCCAAGGCACAGAAGTCAGGAGTCGTTTCAAGGCTTTGACAAATGTACATTCCTGTAATGTTTGCTTAAAAGAGTACAATTTGAAGAATGAAAAAAAAAAAGTCATAACAAGACGCCATGTCTTATACGGCAAGGACATAGCCAGGAAAACAGAGATTATCTGTGAACACACTTACATTAGACAAAAAACTTTTATCAATACTATTCATAATTTATTTAGTATTATAATTTTTTTTAAGTTGGGCTGCAGACTAAGAAAATGCATGATAGGGACACACTTGCACACTTGTAAAACATAAACAGAGAAAAATCTATTGTAAGTAGAAGTTGAGGTCCAGTCATATATGAAGTGCTGGCTGAAGGGAAACAAGACAATGTTGTAGCAATGCCATCACAGCTCAACAAAAGTAAAAAAAAAACTAACTTGCAGCTGACTCCAGCTTATCCCGAGAGGACACCAGACTCAACGGCATTCTCGTTTGTCTGGAGTGGACATGAGGCCTGGGACCCAGCCAGTATCCATCACCAGGCATGGCTGCTCAGCTGAAGCTGAAGGCTCAACTCAAGATTTAGTGTAACACTAGTAAGCAGACTAGGTTTGGGGTCTGCCAAACCCTTTTCGGTGCAAGGGGGCGCCATGGAAGGGATGAATCAAAACTAGGGGAGACATTGAAGGCACATGAGTTTTAGAGAAAGCATTAAAAAATAAAAAAGGACCACAGTGGAGCTACCAGCTACTTGTAGTTATTGTGTCAGCTATATTACATGTTTTAATTGTGCTTAATCAAAAGATTATCATAGACAATTTGGGACTGATCGCAATTAGTTGCACTAGTGTTTTTTTGTCCAATCATTCTGTTTACCTTCAAAAGATATTTTTACAATGGCAGTAATACAGGATCCATCTTGGTCCAGCAGGCAACAACCGATGTTGATTTGAATAATTCTGACAGAATAATGTCAGAATGAGTTTTTCAATAAACATATTTACAGCCTGGTTCAAAAACTACTATTGTTTCATTTCACATCCATGACAACTCTGAGCGGGGTTATTTTTTTTAACCACATCAGGTGAATTTATATAAAATAATATAAATATATATATATATATATATATATATATATATTTATATTATGTGGTGTAGCCTTTGGATTGACAGTTGGCTCAGCCAACCCAGCATTCGCTAAACGCAGCAGTGATTGCCGATTTTGCCACTGATGTGTAAAGCTGAATATTTTGCTGTAAACAAGCAACTCTGAGGCTGTTCTGACGTGGGTATGTTGAAAGACTGGTAGCCACAGCTAACTTTGATTGACATAAGGTGGGTGTGTTCCCGTCGGCTTCCCGAGAAACATACGTACGAGCAAACAGTATATGTTCTTTATTTCTTTTGTATTTTACAGTCTATAAAGAAAAGAGAATTCAAAACCACTCTTTAGGAAACCAGTGTGTCATTTAACCAATGATTCCCTCATTGTATTTTATAGCCCATTTCAGCTGCATAAGCTTCTTGTTTCTCCAATACACAATTTGGGCCAAGGGTTTTTTCCTGAAACGTGCATGTGTTAATCTCGCATTCGAAAAAAAATTATAGTGGCGTTAAACAGAATTTGCATTAACACATTAATTACACGGTAACTCTGTCAGCCGTAAATACATACAGCATATCGAAATTAAGGTATTCCAACAGGCAGTTGTTACTCAACCATGAAAAAAAAACAAAAAAAAACGTATGAACAGGTTTGGAATAAGTATAAGTTAACACTGGTAGTAAACATGAAATAAAGACAAAGTGAGTGAGCTCTAAAATTGACAAAGACATAGAAGCAGAGTGGCGGGCGCTGCCTCTGCAGCGTCCCGCTCTAAACCACTGCTTCTCCAGAGGAAAATGTTTTCACCATTCTCTAAGTGCCCATTAACTGTCTATTCCCATTCCAGCCGCGCTCTGCACCGTGCTCCGGCACAGTGGGAGCTGTGGCCAGAGCTACCCACAGTATTTCACTGAGGAGCATTCAGAGCAGAGAAGTGTTGAGGATGTGGCTGCCTCCTGGTGCTTAAAGACATATAGGCCAGTACCTTAAAAAACAATGAACCCAGAAATATTTAGAGATGAGGCACTTGTATTGATGAAATAAACAGTCAGTGTACCGCAGCTAACTGTAGCTTCCCGTCTTATATTCTTGCTTTGTATTTCCTTATGTTTGGAAAAGATGGAAGGCTAAAGTCAGAGACGTTGTGTTGGGTGGCATGGAAAGTGGCCAGAACTATTTACAAGTATTATTAGCTTATTTACTTTCTGCCATTTTCATCATAGATTTGAACATCCGAGGGTGAGAGAGATTGCACCCCAATTAGAGTCTGATAACAAATCAATAGCTGCAAATTCTGCAAGCAGGAAGTAAACGATTAGGCCCCTGGGAAAAGCAGTTCAAATTACACTGTTGTCAATGTTGTGAGGTGGAGAGAGAAAGGCAGAGAAATAGAGCAAAGGAGTAGGAAGGGCACACAAATACAAACAAAGGATTATGGAGTGCGAAGACTGTCCTTGCAACTACAGTCATACTGTTCTTTTATATTTTTTTAAAGAGAAAGCGTTCGTCTCCCCATTCAATCTAACAGCTCAGAACCTCACAGCCTTCAAATCAAAATACGACGAAAAGAAAAGCAAATAGAAGAGCGTTGGAAGAAATGAGCAACGTCTTGTCACTGGCGATTGCTATAGGGGGGTGATCTGTACCACCCAGGCTGAATTACGTGGTGCACTGAGTGCGCAACTGTGAGAGGGAGGCTGTTCCTACAAGAGCCAAGACAGACCACGGACAAGGACACCACAAGTGGAAACAGGGAGAACCACTGCAGCTCCCTCCAACCCCATGTCCTTATTTATGTATTTACTGTACCACGCTGAAACCTCAAATATGAAGCAAACTATGCAAAAAAGATGCCTGTATAGGTCTATTTTTAATAACTATCTTTTACCATTAGTGCTTTTCTTTCATAAATTGATTCATGCTGTTATGTCTTGAATGAAAAAAAAAAGTTTATAGATTTCATTTAAAAAATAACCTGCATATAAAGGAAGATTGTTATATTCAAATGAGACAAGAACAAGAAGGAATACCTTAAATATTCACATCCACAAATCTTTCCTTTAAAGTATTATGCGTGGTAATCCTCTGATTCTATCTTTCTCTTTTGTCTTCTTTTCCCGGTTGTTAAGCGTCATCTCTGAGCCAATCAATAGTTAAAGGAATCATTCAAAGCCATTCTTTATCAAAGCGCAGGGCTCTGGAGCATGGTATAGGCCATCGTCAATGTGTGGATAGATTAGCCTTGTCTTCTTCCACTCTCAATCAAACTGGTGAGACGGGGGCCGGTCCACTGTCAGACTGAGTGGATCAAAGGGAAACATCACAGAGACCAATGAAAAAGTGCCACTTAACATATGAAAAGGAATAACTTGTGTATAATAATCACAGCAAGAGGCTGTGTTCAATCAACACTTGTACTGTGTGGCCAGTTCATCGTGTAAATTGATGAAAGGATTACGCTTGTACTGTTGAGTAGAACATTGAAGTAAAGTTTCAGTCCCTTATGCTGTTAGACTATGCCGTAGACATTAAAAAGTAACTATATAAATAAATATATTTAGTAACTTAAATTCAAAGCAGAAAGTAAAAGCATTTTGAAGTTTTACTTTTAGTAGAACTAAAATAAAAAAAAAACACAAAAAGAAAAGAAAATCAATTGATTACAGTCTTCCTCCTTTGATGCATCCTAATCCATGTCTTACTGAGAGGATGTTGAGGGTAAAGCATCTGCATATTGAGAAGTTTTGGGCCCTGGATGCTGATTTTTGCTGTCACTGATGCATTTCATAAAAGTCTTCTTTTGCCAGGGCTGATAAAACAGGGAGACAGATGAATCTAATATTTTGGACGTACGTTTAAGCGGGTTTGTGCATCCGTTTTAAACTTCTTCCTCAATATTGTGGTGGGTTTGACGCCTGTGGAGGGAGTCGGTGAAAAGAAGCATTGTGCTGAGGGAGTGTTCTGCTGGTGCGTAAAGCTTGTAAGCCGCTCTCCTCCGCATGGGGCCTGCAGCTGAGGCTCCGGAGCTGTGGTCTGAGTGGCACCAGGCATTGCTCCCTCTGAGACAAGACCAGTAATAGCCATTCTTGTTGAACACAGTAAATATATGAAACCAATGCGATGCCTAAAAAAAGAGGAAAGAAGGAGACAGAAACCGAAGCTAAAAATTTGAGAAAATTTGTTACAAAAAAGGATTTAAGTGCTATGTTTATTTGATTTGAGAGCTAGTCGCTTTTATGCCATCTTAAAATAATCCTCACTGTAGATGTTTTTATGTATGTAGCTGAAACAACTATATCCAGACACATTTATCTACTCATACATCATCTTGTCACATCGGCAATCTAAATTTTACCCTGACTCTAAATTCAAGTCCATTGTAGATAAGGGACTGTCCGGGGTGGATTTGGGGGAGGCGGTGAGGGACCGGCTGGGGTAATGCCTCGGTAGATGATAGTACACACAAGTAAGTGTGTATTGCTTATACCTGAATGAAAGTTTGTATCAGTGGATCCTAGTCTTTGCCACGTCTATGGCTTGTATGATGATAAATTCAGTACAAGTGTCACCCCGGTTATGGTAGGTGAGGATTGATGGCCCACAGAGACTGGCGATCCATCACCATTGCACTGGGATTTCAAGAATCTGTTCCTGATCACACCTCACGGCTGGGGCCGCGTGGTAATGACCCCTCTCAGCGCGACACCACAGGAAATCGATACCAGGCAGTCAAGGTCAATGTAGTGTTGGAAAACTACTTAAGCCCTGACGGATGGAGGGCCCGCCAGCAGATGAGACAAGCCACTGACAGCTTTTCCTCCTCCCACACTCAAAAATATACACTCATGCAGACATAAACAAATATGTGTGTCCTCTAAGGCTTTACGTTTCCTTCTCTGTCTGTCATCCTCCAAAGGCAGACAGACCTATTCTTGTCATTCTCTCACATTTATGTGCTGTCTGTATTATTTTTTATACATATCGTTATTATTAATCGGCGTGATTCCATCCGGGGCAAATGCAACGTAAGACTAGAAAATGATCATGTCACCAAAAAAATCTTTTTTATGGGTTTACAGAGTGACGAATATTTTCTAAAAAAAGTGCTTTTCAGATCATTTATTTAAAGGCAGGTGTTGTAGAAATCAGTATGGCAGAAGGGGCCAGTGCTGTAAATTTGCATGAGATTTTAAGGCCACTTTTACCCTGATTTGTACGTACGTATAAGATATTCAGTTCAAACACAGGTACTATTTGAATCAGTATAGAAGACAGATGTCTCCTAATGGTATACAACCATTCTGCTTTATGAGCTACTGGTTAATAACCTAGTTCCTCTGGATCCAAATTTGACTTCTGGGGGGCAATACCAAGTGATCCAGAAAAAAATGGCCTTGAGATGTAATTGAATACGGAAAAAAACATTCAGAGAAACAAAGTATGTTAGATGTCAACAGAGCAGCGACATACTGCTACTAATATCAACAAAGGACATTCAAAATGTTCAATCAATCAATCAATCTTTATTTGTATAGCACCTTTAAAACAACCAGTATTGACCAAAATGTTGTGCAGTGGAGAAGGAATGCCAGTGAATGACTGTTTTGCTGTAAGAGCATGTTAATCCCAGGTGTTATTAGGACTTCTGGATCCACTGACTGTTTTAAATACTGGTTCTTGGTTTTTCCTGTATAAGTCATTGAATAAAGCCCATCCCTATCCCGCTGTGATTGGCTAAGTACATTTCAAAGAAATTGCAGTGAAGATGAAGGGTACCAGACCCACATCATGAGATAGAGTTTAAATCAGAAAAAAAAAAAAAACGTTTCAGAAAAGAGAAATGTTGACACAGAACACTGTGATTTTTATTCACTGTTTGTCAAGTGAGTATCATTGTGTTCAAAGATCATTTTCAACAAAGCACAGGCTTGATGCAAATATGTGTAAAAGCAAGGAAACATTGAGAATACCAGGGCCATATGTTTTAGGTAAACTTTCTAATGTGTCACACTTTATTTACTTAAACTGTGGAAATATGGCCATGTGAGATAAATGTTCCCCACCAATGCTCTAAGGAATTAAATCCTGGTACTAATGTTGCTACTGTGTGAAAGAAATGCAAATCATTTGAGTAGGATACTGTTTGATTCACTGCTGTTTGTGTTCACTGTTATCTTGTACACAAAACCACCTTTACCCTGTCAGCAACTAACTAATGAGTAGTGAAAGGTCTGGAAGGAAGAAAACCCCTTAAAGGAGACTTGATATTATGCCACCAAACAGCAACCAGAACCAGGAAACTGCACTGGAGACTGAGATGCAGTAGCTGCTTTGTTAAAAGGATCTCCACAAACCTTTAAGTCAGACGCAAGTGACTGACTGTAGTGGACAGATACTATCATTTTAATTTTCCGGCTTAGCTGTACTGGAGCACCAACCAGCCTGGAACACCTACCAGAACACCGACGTTCTCACTATCAACAGATGTGGAGAAAAGTGTTGGTACCATTCCATTAAAGAAAGAAAAATAAATAAAAATAGGTGCACTGTTCTTTTCTTTGGATGTTTTGTTTTTGCATGTGAATGTGAACATGTAGCTGATGTGACTTGCCAGAGGACATTCTCCCAGAATCTTTGTGGCTTTTCACTATACGTACATTTTGACACCAGTCTTGTTTTTTTATTAATGCTTTCCTCCTTAGTTGTCCATTTTCACTCAAACAGTGACATCTGGCGCGATCTGACACCGATGTACCTTCACCTTGGAGTTCCCCTCGAATCTCTGTGCGGAGCCAGTCCTTGTTTCAGCTCTGTTTCTGCTATGTTACGTAGCGATGTTACGTGCGATGATAACTGAGTGATCCCTCTTTTTGTGACCTTGAGTGTCTAGAAAGGTGCTCATAAATAAAATTAATTTTTACTATTTTCATCCTAAAATGATTAAGAAATAGTTTAAAACAGCAAGACGGATGCAACCAGGTGCCAGACTGAAGGCTTCAAGAAAGCAGTCCACAAACCAACGGCTGACATCACTGTGACAGAACGACCTAATCTTGAGTTACGTTTTTTATAATAAAAGTCTAAGGCAGTGAAAATTCAAGACTCAAGTCAATCCTTTATGAAAACGTCTGCTCTGAAAGAAATATATAATACATTTAGACATCGTTTTCATATGTGTGAAGGGGCGCTGGAATTTCTTTAAGATCACTTGCCTCATATATACTAAGAATCACCAGACTAGAATTTGGGATGAATTACTGAGTTTGCTACAGCTCCAGCTGCCAACTCTAGCCACAAACCCAGAGGTGGTAAAGCTATCTTTTCTTTTTCCAACCTCCTCTTTAGGTTGCCCTATTTTGCGTCACGTTTGCATTAGATTTCCAGCCACTGGCATAAACACAACTGCATCACGAGGCGGGTCCATGCCAGCAAGGCCAATGAGAAACCCATTCTCCCGTAAGTACAACTACATATATTACATTTATGTGAATTTCCATTTTTTTTTTCAAACCAATTTATAAACTTTTATAGTTTTGTATAACAAAAAGACCAAATTACCTGGTATGGGTTCTAATCATTTCACACATTCAAGCGCGATTTAAAGTGACACAGTGCAACCAGCACCCTTAGGAGTACAAAGACTTGCATCCTGCATACTGTTTTTTTTTTTTTAATTTAAAGCACCTGTTTAACTTGTGTCATTGAACATAACTCCATAATCAACAGCTAAAAAAAAAAACACAATGAAAGTTATCAAAAAACCGTTATCGTTTTGTTTTGTTTCATGAAAAATTAGAACTTGCCTTGCTGCACAGAAAAGTCACCTCAAGCTATTTGGAGTTTTGCAAGACGAGACTGGAGCAGGTCAAAGGATTTTTATTACGAAGAAGCTGCTCTTCATTTCCAATCCAAATGGTACTTTCATTGAGGTTACGACTGAGTTTAACATAAAGTTTCTGTACTGCAGTTAAAACTTGCTTTCATTGGAAGATCTGAAAAAAGTCCAGGTTCACCAAGAAACTGAGAACTGGTGTACATTCCTCACACAGGAAAACCACATAGCAGCATTTCGAGTAAGAGATAAAGGGTTTACAGTGTGGTAATTAAAGGCTTCCTCTGTCTGTTATGTGTGGATATGGTTTCTAAAAGCCACAGCTCATCAATGTGTCACACCTAACGTTGCTTGAGATGGTTTTTCAAAAGAAGATGTTTCATCACTGTGGAAGTAAATCCGGTTTTGTTTATCTGTTACTTTTGGGAAACTACTTCATCGTTGTACAGACAATTCATTTGCAATGTATGTCCTGCCACTGTGAGAAAAAGCTTTTGCCTTCTTTGGTAAAAAAAATATATATATATATTGTATTGTATATTTATTGCATAGGGGTACATCACCAGAAAATCAGTGTGAGCTGATTTAATGTCATGTGAAGTGGTGTGAAGTTACAAACCCTCACTGTGTACTTTCATGTGCAAATAAAGCAAATGAAAGTTTATAACTTACAAACAAAAAAAAGCAGGTTCAATTCAATTCAATTCAATTTTATTTATATAGCGTCTATTACAACACAAGTTGTCTCTAGGCGCTTTCCAGAGACCCAGAACATGACCCCCGAGCAATTATTACATAAACAGCGGCAGGTAAAAACTCCCCTAGTGGAAGAAAAACCGTAAGCCAAACAGTGGCAAGGAAAAACTCCCCTTTAAGAGGGAAGAAACCTTGAGCAGGACCTGGCTCATGAGGGGGGACCCTCCTGCCGAAGGCCAGCCGGGTAGAGCAAGAAATAAGAAAGAATAGAGACACCGTCAAAGGTACAAGATAGGATACATTAGTAACTATCATTGGTAGTCCAATTAGACTTCTGTGAATATGGGTGATATATGGATAGACGGTGATACAAGGGGATGAGGACTGCAGGTCGGGATGTCAGCAAGTATCCAACAGACATCCATACAGTCAGGTGAAGGCAAACACTGGGATGGTCAGAGGCGGAACTGCAGGTCAGCAAGCAGCTCCTGAGGCTCTGGTCCGCAGGACATGCAAAGAAGAGGAAAAGAAGGGCCAGACAAGCACAAAAAACTACAAGAACAATGGACCACAATTAAGTTTATGGGATATTGTTAATAAATGAGGTTGAGGTGAAGAAGAGACAGAGAAGGCAAAGAGAAACAGAGAAGGTGAAAGGCACCACTCAGTGGATCATGTTGGTGCCCCCTGCAGCATAGGCCTATAACAGCATATCTACACCGAAGCTATGTTTAAAATAAACTGCTCTAATCTGGTCCTGTAGCTGCAGCTTTGACTACTGGCCCTGACACATTAAGGTACTAAATGTACACTAACTATATGCTTTATTAAACAGAAATGTTTTAAGTTTAGTTTTAAAGGTGGAGGTGGTATCAGCCTCCTTAACCCAAACTGGAAGTTGGTTCCAGAGTGATGGTGCCTGATAACAGAAAGCCCGTCCTCCAAATCTACATTTCGATACTCTAGGAACTACGAGTAAACCTGCACCCTGAGAACGGAGAGCTCTATTAGGAACGTACGGTACTATCAGGTCTTGCAAATATCGCGGCGCTAGGCCATTTTGGACTTTAAATGCCAGTAATAAAATTTTGAATTGGATTCTAAATTTTACAGGGAGCCAATGGAGGGAAGCTAAAACTGGAGAGACGTGGTCTCTCTTAGAGACGTGGTCTCTCTTTTTCACACAGAAACTTGCCACCAAGTGAAAAACTGATTGCTCTAAAACCATAAAGATTGTAGTACATAACATTTTTTCAAGCAACAAAATATTCTTGTTATATCGGGTATTGTGTGTATTATGCTGTATATTGCCAAAAATTTAGTTTGCACTGATATTACAATTTGTCTTCACCCAAACTCACTCACAAACACACTAGGTAAATATAAATGGAGACAACTCACACTCACAAGTAGTGAATATTGCCCTAATCTACATAATGGATTATGTGGGTCGCCATAGAGGTGGTCTATTTTTCTTACTCAACCCATCTGTGTGCCTTTTCATTTGCAATGCAAATAATTAGTATATCCCAACAGCACAACACATTTGTGTTAGTGGCACTCCTCCCAGTAACCTATTTTAGGTATGAAGTCACCCAAACAGATTTTAACCAACTCCCGGCTTAACAATCTGGTTGCACTAGCCTTCAAAAACTGCATTTTCCTTTTTTGGCCACATTAGGTAGAAAAATTCTAATGCTAATACATGTGAGACTTTTTTTTTTCTTGTTGTTTTAGGCATGATTACGTTCGCTGGACCAAAACAACACGTTGGACCACAACAAATCAGACCACCAGCAACGTCACCAGGCTGGAAACAGCACAAAATTAAAGCAGCAGGTCTACAGAACTATGAGTGGTTGGTCCGTAGGGGACCACAAGTCAGAAGAACATGTAAATAAACACCCATGCTGAACCGAAGCAGACCAGAATAAAGAGTAACAGCCCTGAAGATATCAAATGACATAGACAAGGGTGTGTTGCCCACAAAATGAAAGAGCAGGGAAGGAAATATTGAGGCTTCACTTCTACGCAGTTCTATATTGTTTCAAGCTCCATACTTATAAATTAGAAAAACAAAAATAAAAAAATTATTTTCCCAAGAAGACATGTAAGTCATATTGACGACATCTCTGTATTTTAATAAATATATTCAAGAGTGCATCAAAAAAAAAAAAGAGTTAGTAATTTATGGCTAAAACTTTTCACTAATAGCAAATGCATAAAGGGTTGTATATTCAATTGTTGCTGCAAAGAAGATACAGGTACACCGTTTATGCAGTCAGGAAGTTCTTTTGGAAAATGTGTCTAACAGTTTTATGTATTTTTGTAAATCTTTCCCTGTCACAACTAACAGGACTCGTGAGGTTTTGGTGTACCGTAGATTGTGTAAAAAGAGATCTAAGAAACAGGTTGCCATGTTTTATGACCCCTGGAGGGCACTTACAAGCCTTGCATTACTCCTAGTCTGTGTCTGGGAGTCAGCTGCCTGTTTGAACATGAAAAATTAGCCAGGCCCTCAGACAGTGGTCATTATGTGGTCGCCACTCGGCTTTTCCAACATAGCTGGGCCAAATGGGACGTGGTGCTGGGCCAAAGAGACAACCTCCAAGGCTGGCTATTCATGGTAGAATCTCCCAGAGGAATGGTAATGGCCCTCAAAACCATGCAATTAATAGAGGGAAACATGGAGGTGAGGGCACTTTGAGGAGACTGAGAGGGGGGAGAGAAATTGTAGAAAGAGGATAAGAGAGGAGACAAGGTCTAGTGATGCAAAGTTGAAAAGGAGTGGAGGGAATGTGGAACAGAAGGATAAAGGATAGAGCATTTGCTTTCTGAGAGCCAGCAGAGTGTCTCGTTTAGAGACCAGCATGCTGCCTCACTCTGGGATCCACTGACATGAGACAAGGAGATCCTATAAAAGTGCAAACCAAAATTACCTTTGAGCTGCTGGAATACATTTAATGAATAACTAGAGCATTTAATTGCAACACTACTTAATTTGTTCCATCCATTCTAGCCCTCAAAGAATAAGAGCTATAATACATATGTCCTTGTTTGTCGCGTGATAATGAAATAAAATCTCTCATGTAAATCGTGGACTGGCAA
This sequence comes from Xenentodon cancila, assembly GCA_014839995.1. Classification (NCBI taxonomy): domain Eukaryota; kingdom Metazoa; phylum Chordata; class Actinopteri; order Beloniformes; family Belonidae; genus Xenentodon; species Xenentodon cancila. The sequence continues at coordinate 18,752,866 of CM026197.1, forward strand.
TAAAAAAAGCTTTCCAAAGCCAAAATGACACAGGGGCACAAAGTTTGTCGAAATTTAAAGGAAATGTGCTTTTCACTTTTGACAGTGGTGTAGCACGAAACATGGACAGTGAACAGCATAGTGTCCAATGGCCCAGTTACATCCATTTTCAGGGCCTGGTCAAAGAGTAAACATTTGAAGCCACGAGTCAATTATATATTTTTTTTAAATTACGTCATCTTAATGAATAATTTTGTCAAAGGATGCTGAAGATGGAGCTGCCAGGCAGGAGAAAAAGGGAAAAACACAAGAGGGAAATTCTAGATGCAGTGAAAGAGATGCAGTTGGCTGCCGTGCCAGAGGACGTTGCAGAAGATAGGGTAAAATGGAAATGTATGATATGCTGTGGCGAACCCTAAAAGGAAAAACAGAAAGAACATCATCATCTTTCTGCCTCTTTTCTAAAGATACACTAACTGCTGTGTGAAGCTTCACTGCTGTGTCTTACAAGAACTTTTGTTTTTTTGTTTATCTAGACGTAAGATAAAGTTGGCAAATGTTGTGCCTCCTCTAGATCATTTATGGTCATAACAGTCATTTTATTCTAAATTATTTTCTGTTTTTGTAAACATTTTTTGGTGATACTGGACGAAGCAGATTCACTCTGAATTAAAAAAAAAAAAAACTGAAGATAATACTTCTTGAAGCTTCTACACATGGTGATTATATAGATAAGGTACACATTCATCATGTTATACCAGTTTTGTTCTTCTATCATCCTTGGTGACAAACTACGCTGGCAAGAATATTGACTCCATCGCTGTCTCTTCATTAATTTGTTGGGTAGACTAGAATATAAACTAGTCACTGGCTGGCTATACGAGACACTTTTCAGGTTTTTAACAGTAATCATAAGTTTCATTAACTTATTTAAAAATAGAGATATTTTACTCTTAGATACAGCCATGTTAAGGAAGAATCTGTTTTGACTGTCCAAGTATTCACGGCATTTCATTTTAGCCTTTTAATCATCTCACATAAATCTCACCCATTGCTCATAAACTCTGTTTGCATTAAGTTGTACAGGAATAGTTAGTACTGTTTAGAAACATAGTGCTCAAGGTTAAACATGACCATATCCATCAGATGGGGTGAGGCATGCTTAAAAATGATTGAGAAGGAGCATCTATCGAGACCAAAGGAAAAAAAAATCTGTGGAATTATATTATAATCTCTATTTGTTTCTCGTTAGCTTCATTCTCATAAGACAAGACTGTGAAGAAAGAATTTTGGATATTAAAACATTTTGAGTTAATGAGGCATGTTTCCTGGTTTGACTGCTACCACCATGAGATCAAATGTGAATTAGAGCAAATCAGTTCATGTCAGCGTCTACTGGTCAGTCATGTGTGACCCCTCAAGGTTCTGCATTAGGCCCCATTCTGCTTTCACCGTTTAGTCTACATCTAGGAAGGATCATTCGTCATTTCAGCCACACTATCATATCTCATTTACACTGATGATGTAAAACTGGTCCTTTATAGACTGCATTTTGAAAAATTGTCCAATCTGATTAATTGTTTGGCAGTCTATTTTCAGTTAAATAAAGACAAGACAGAGAGTCTGATCATTGCCCTATACAGTGTGATTCCACAATTCAGGTTTCTGATTGGGTCTCTGTTCAGTTCAGCCTCCAAAAAATCCAAGCAATGTCCTTTGACAGTCATTTGAAACTACTCGTTGGAAACTGCTTATTTTCCTACTTTTCCTACTTTTTTCCTACATTTCAAAAATAAAAAGTGTGGTGCCCAAGATATCCATTTTCAGATTTTAGTGCTAACTTTCAAGGCTTTCCATTGTCAGGCCCCTCAATATGTGGGATTTGTTAGAGAATAACATTTAGGCAGAGGTTGTTAATGGTCCACAGACAGGACTCATTGGAACTACAGACTCAGGAATTAGAATGAAGATAAGAGTTTATTTGTGATAACAGTCAAAGTTCAGAAACCAAATAATCCAACTGATGCTCTGCAGATCAATCCAAAGAGCCTAGTCCAATACTTCAAATCCAAATCCAACGTCCACTAACCACCAGTCTTCCAGAGATGCAGAACAAACCACAGAGAAGAAGCAGAGACTAAACCAATGAGCCAGTCCAGGAGCTGAAAACCAGAAAATCCAACGAAGGCAAGGCAGACAAATCCAGAAGGTCTAGACAAGAGACATGTACAGGAGAAACAGGTCTGGAACACTAGAATCAGGTAAGTCAGGATAATTTGAAAAGCCAAAATACTTTTTAAAATGAAAAACCTTCAGAGATATTAGTTTAGAAATGTTAAGTCAAACTATAGTCTTAACATAATCATGTACTTAAGAATACCCAAACACAAATATTTTCCACTGGTTCAATGTTCATTTCAGCCCTCCTTGATGGGACCCTTGAAACTTAGTTTGATTTTTCACCGGAGTGCGGATTCAACACTAAACTGTTTGGAGCAGAGGTAGTTAATCATCTTCAGAAATGTTATCAAGTACCAATAGGCAGCTTGAATAGTCGCTCATTGGCTCAACACCTTGGAGATGGTAGACTGCTATCAAAAGCATAAGTTCATACTTAAGCCCCAAGATACACGATCACAAGCAATCCCATTTAAACATGGACACACAGACACATAAAACAATCCTAACCTAGTTTAGGATATATATAATAATATGTTTTGTTTTTTTTTTTTGTTCACTCTGATAGAATCAGTGCTTACATCAAGTTTTTCTAGGGGGAGCTGACCTGATTTTAAATAAAAGAATACGATATCCAGTTTCTTGTGAAGCTATTTAGAAGTTAAAGTGTTTCTGGAGATGTTTGTATACAGCCAGTGTTTCCAAGATACACTAACAGCTTAGTCGTCATAGTTATGTTGGGTAATACACCTTTAACTTCGACTTCACATGGTCCTCTGATGATATTGTTCAGATTACCAAAAGCCTCAAGGGCTCAGTGTTTCAGAGGACAGTCACCAAAAGACAAGACAGCAGAAGGAAAGAATATTGAAAGTAAAAAAACATATTATGGAGAAACAATGAGGAGAGCTGGATGGTGGAGAATGAGGGCCATGTTTGTGGTCTGCTCTTGTTACTGTAGCCACAAAACAAAAAAAAATAAATAAATTCTGCATCATTGTGGCTTCTATGTCATGACAGTGGTCACAGGGCGTGGAACTGGCGCTACACAAGGCCTCCTACAGCATGCCACTTTGTCCTTGGCCCTGTGAGGAGCAATATAACGCAACTGCTGCCATAATCATGTACATGAACGGGCACGAGGATCACAACAGTCACCCAGCTCCTTTTTCTTTTTAACTTTGCTGATATACATAATACTCTAATCTCCATCTATTATGTAATATTTTGATGTTTTACCTGTATTTTATATTCAACATAAACGTTTGCCTACCATCCCTTTAGACGGCCATTCAATCTCACGTTTGTGGTGAATGAAACCAGTCTATAGTAACCACCACAGCAGTGAACAACAGAAAACAACAGTTTTCACAGTGAAAAAAAAAACATTTTTCACCTGCAATGTATTACAATTATGAAACATCGTTGATGTAGATAAATGCAGCTGTTCTCCCTTTACTCATGTATAGAGTTTCTTCCTGTCGAGAAATGACAATAGCGGCTTCTGATAAGATCTGTCTTAGCTGTCAAGCGCACTCGCCACTCTGCCTCTACCAGTCACACACATATACTCCCACACACCTACGTGCATGCACACAGATTTACACAATAGACACACATAATGTTTACTGTAAAGAAGATGCTCCATTTTCCAAGTATATTAACAATGTTCTGACAATCTGCACTTCTGTCATTGTGGCTTACCGGAATACAGCATTACACACATGATTTTTCCACACAATTATGCCCAACCTGCCGGCACGGGGAAAAAATGGTATCTGAAGTTTTCTGGTTTCCAGTTGTAATATGTTTACAGTCACAGAAAAATCAGTCAGTCAACTCTGGGAGCCTTTGGTTCCTTGCTTTTAATGAACAAACGTTTCTGAACATGTTAGCTGTAATAAAACATTGAAGCCATTAACTATTGTGTAATGACTGTTTAAATTTTAATTAGATTGTTGACTTTTTTTTTTCCTCTTTATATTCAAACCATCTGCTTGCAACACTGTCGGCCCAGAAATATTGGCCTATACCCATAAAGGCATGATCGTTAATAAATAGTTGTTGTTTTTTTTATATTGCTAATAGATAAATATAAAAAAAGAATAAATAAAATCACCAGTTTAATATTTGATAAAGTCGTGTAGATTGACGTCTGCTCTCTTGCTGAAATTCCTGTGGCTTAGAGCCTTGGATAACTGTCAGTGGACCACAACACAGAATCTCTGCTTCCTCAACCTCATGCAACAGGATTTAGTTTATATGAACAAATAAAAATTTTAAAAGCTGTCTTTTACAACCTCACGTGACCTCACTCCATGAACAATCTCCTTTGTTTCTCCATCTAATCACAGCCCCTTTAAAGTTTTAATAGCAGCCAGTAAAAATATCGATACTCTGTAACTAATATCAGCTGGAAGCAGCGCTGGAATTTTGGCAGGTAGCGGGAGGCCCCCTTTTTTGGGTGGTGTCCGCCCTAGCTGGCATCTGTCCAGGAGTTGGAGGTTGTGCAGATGTGTAAAAAAGCCTTGTATTGTCTCCAAACTGTGAGAAGTGGCATTTGATTTGGGGTAAAAACACCTGATTTCGTACTTTATTGTCACAGGTGTTTGAATGGCATGTGAGGTTAATAAGAGTGAAGCCACAGATCAGCAATTTTACTTGTTTCCCTCCAGATGCATACCTGACAAGGACATCATGCTGACTCTGACAGCCCCAAGGCGGCGTCTACCTGCATACAGTATGTACGACACTGGCATGGCAGGCAACCACAGCACATTCACTGGCTCTTAGCCTAAAGGCACATAAACACAGGCCACTCCTCAGTTTGAATTACCCTGATTACGTGTCAAAACTGCAGCGAGTTGCTGAACATAGCCATGAATTGAACTGAGCCACATGAATTAATAAATGCATTAGAATAACCACCAATAAACATTAGCGTAACATGTTTAAACTGTGCATTCAATTTTTGAGTTCACAAAAGCAAAAAAAAAAACAAAAAAAAAAAAACAACATACACACAAGCAGTTCAGTCTCTCCGGAAGATGGGGACAGAAGTGACCGTAAGATCAAAATGTGTTACACTATTTCGAAATGAAGAGACCTTGTGTCATGAAAAGAAAAGATAAAACGACTATGTTTACTCTCTTTTTAGATTCCAAGGAGATCTCTCATTTATCTTTCTCCTTAAACATAGTGGTTCACCCTGCTGCTAAAAGCCCACCTCAGCAGTTTCTCCCACTCTCCTTACCCTTTAATATTGATGATTCTCACAGGATAAAATAAGTTAAGTGGAGATATGGTAATCCCTCTTCTGCTTGCTGAACTCGTTTGTTTACTCTGGGGTGACTCCAGTGATGAAGCCATGCCTTTCCAGTCGCATATAATTTCACGTTTAGCAAACTCTCCCCTCTTTAATGTGCCCACTATCAAGGTCATGTTTGCTAAATTTTTTTAGCCTCAAGATTTAATTATTCACTGATAAAAAGCAACGGAGGGTTTTCTCTGAAACATGTTGGGGGGGTACTTAAATCTGCTACATAAATTAAGTTGTGAGTCTGTTTTAATTTCTTTTCTTCCTTTCATACTTGTAAATTAAACTAACTGTGTGTGTGTGTGTGTGTGTGTGTGTGTGTTTGTTCTCCCTGTATACACAGGAATTTAAAACTGCATCATGCATTTATTTTTATTAATAAATGTATGATGCAGTTTATGTTGGTTCACATTTCAATAACAACATTAAGCTCTGTGAAGTGGAATTAATCAGTCTCCATTTCTCCTTTCTTTTCATCATTTACTGCCTTGTGAGAAAAAAAAAAAAATCATCATAATTTTGGACTTGGCTCACTTCTCAAGTGAGTTGGCCAAACGAGTAGATCACTTCTAGACTTTGTGTGGTCCGCGTCCGTAAAGGACCACAGCACGTGAAATCCACAGCCAGCCTGGAGGAGCTGAACTACAACCACCTATCGATGCTCTAAGCAGAAGAAAATTAGCAAGGGGAGAGTGTCATTCGTTCCATAAGAGTGTGTCTGCACCAGTGGTCTAACAATACTGGAGCCGTTTGTGATGGGAATGTGTTATTTGAATGCACCCTGTGGGTTCATTATGAGTATGCTCAGTACAGACAGAGGATTATTTCTGTTGTTTTGGGTTCAGCTGTCCCACACAACTGCAAGGGTTTGTTGGGAGAACTGCATGTTATTTTGTCTAAAACCTTTCTTCTCTGTTAAAACTATAATAATATTGATTTGCAGGTGTCACTCTTCATGAACTTCCAGAGATGTTTTACCATTTGCATGCAATGATAACTACAAACATCCACGGAAGTCTTGCCATTACTAGATCTGTTTCATAAGTCTTATTATTTCATTCTTACTAACATTTTATAGTTACCTTAATGGGTAAAAATGAATATATATATAGGGACATTCCCTGTCACTGAGCCAACATCGCTTGGAGACTATCTGCAAGCCTCACCCCATGTAGGACTGAGGGACATGGACTGATGTCAGCTTTGGGCCGTGTGGGCACTACCGATGTCTCCTGGGAGAACCATGGTGACTTTCTTTCGGGTGAGACTTTTTTTTATTTACTTCTATTTCTGATTTAAATGTGCATTGTTAGACGGCTGGGTGAGTGAATGTTATCCTGTTTTGATTAATTATGAGCAACAAAGCTGTTATTTTGTTTTGCTGGATTTTGCTTGTGACTCTAGCCTTCATTACATAAAGACACAATCCATATGTTTTTTGTTGTTTGTTTTTTTTACTTTGATATGCATGATTAATAACCTCCTAAGGCCCAGTGCAATTCTTTTCTTTTTGCTTTGGACCCCCATTAAGAGATTATGATATAGACAACACAACGTGCAATGTCCATTAATGTGCATGCCAGGTCTTAGGAGGTTCATATGGTGATTTCTGGGAGAATTGTGTGAGACTTTGGATTAAAGAGTATGATTTTCCCCCAAATGGCAGTTTGAATAAAAAATTATTGGACTGCATGGAGGAGAAGTAGTGTGTGCACAAATCTAAAAAAACAGTAACGCCAAGACAGCAGCATCAAAAAGCTTTACAAATTTGTAGATGTGAAATTGAAAAGCGGCAAAAAAAAAAAAAAAGCAGCAACAAAAACAGATGCTTTGGACTGGAAAAACCAAAGAGAGTGTTATGCTTTTACAAACCCATCCACAATTCCCCGGGATTATTTGAAGAGACCTTTACAACAGTAATCCAAAATTTCTGAAAATTCAGATTCATCCTCAGGCAGTGCTGACCCAGGAATGGGCCGCTATTTTCCGTACCAGAATACACACAATTGCTGCTTCACACGGAGGTTTACTGGTGGTAAAACATACTCTATTTTACAGCTTTTGTGTGTTCAGACATATTTGATATCTGTATATATTCAATTGGCTCTGCAATAAAAAGGTGTGAAACCATAATATTTTGAAATCTTAAACATAAAACGGGTGGAGATTGTTTTTTTTTGTTTTTTTCTTTAATTGCAAAAATTAATGTTACTTTTCTACAGCCTGCAGACTTCTGTTCAAAAAATCTGGACATTTTGGTGGTTCCGTGGTTAGTCACCAAGAAAAAAAAATGAATTAATTCAACATGTTTGTGGAAGAGAAATCTTCACCTGAGCATGAAATAAGCAAGAACCAGATTCATTTCTTGGTAATAAGAGCAATCATAGTGGATGGAATAGTTGGATTCCAGCTCAAGGTTACAGCTGCAATAGACCAGGACACCCCTGTGGATCCAAACAGGGGAAATGGACTGAATTCCCCTAGATTAGACACTAGCTTCCCTGTGTAGTCTGTTTGATAAAGGATTAAACTTAGTAAATCCATTACTTCATATGGGACTCTGTGTTTGAATTATCCTCTGCATTTTAGAACAGTTATTCTCCTGCTTCTCACTCGTCTTCTATTTTACCATACCGGTAGCCGAGAACTGGTTTAAATATACTTTCCAGAATTGCTGCGCAGTGCTGTTGTCAGTGCAAGCACATGCTGAAAGGATTAAATGCATAGGGTTACTCACAGTGAGAATCATTCATGAGCTGAAATATTGTAAAGTTACTCCTTACGATCATCAAGATGCATAACTGAGACAATGACATGCAAAATTTCTTCTTGTAGATATATCCAAGAAAGCTATTTATAGTGGAATCTTTAAATCACTGGACACAAGATAATGGCTCTCAGGTTGTAAATAGAATAAGTTAATGATATAATTAAGCTGTATGAGATTGTGCTTTAGTATGTCCCAAATATCCCAGCCTTAGGCCATATCATTGTAGCACTCATGGCCACATGCTTTCATATGAATGGAACTTTAATGAAATAGTTTATGCACAATTTAAAAGCTTGTCTTGACTACCTGACATGCTGCACAACTGAGAAACTGAAGAAACCGCCAGAGAAAACCATTGGATTAATATCAAGAAAACAATGCTCATTTTTTAAAGTTACATAACTGATCCCGAAGTCATGAAAAAAAGAAAGCATTTTTTTTTTCAAAATTAACATTTTCATATTTATTTAAGATGGACTAAAAAAACAGGTAAAAAAAAGCAGTAAAAGCAGCTAAACAATTACTTTGTTGTCTGAAAATTTTATTTGTTTTTTATTACATAAAAGAAGCTTAAAAACTATGAGAAAACAATGTTCTATTGGGATCCATTTTGGCTCCTCAATCTTTAAAAAAAAAACAAACAAAAAAACTGATTTATATTTTAGGCCCTTATTTTCACATGCAAACACAGAAAGGTAAAGGTAGTAAAGGCTCTTGTGGTTAAACCCGTCGCAGCACGACTTCTGCTTCGACAGACAGTACAGACGGAATAATCCATTTCAGCTACTGCCAACATTCGCAATTAAACTTCATCTCCACAGTTTGAATGAATCACCTGTACACTTTAATTACTGAGTTTCTTTCCTCGAGCCCACCCACTGCCGTCAGTCTACCTCATGCAGACCTAATTATCAAATCAGCGCAATTTCCCTCCCAGCAACCCTAACTCTAATGCATGGTTGCTTTAAGAAAGACTGATGACGACCAATAAAATTGTTCCAGCAAAGCTGTACAAATGATATAGGATGTGTAGGAGTTTAAAAATCCAACCATGGAGGAAGGAATAGGATTAAAGCCAGTGACATTACATGTCTTGCACGCTTAATAAAAACAAGCTATGGATGTTGAATCAACTTAGTTGGAGGTAGGAGAGCAGCTATACGAGTTATCAAAGAGTTAGATTTGAGATTTTGTTTTAGCTCAAGATAGAACCTGTGAAGACATGGCCTCAACTGTGCTGAAGTAAAAACATCCTTTTGTGGAGGGTGTAGGTAGAAATAGAATGAAAAAGAAAGAAAAAACACATAAAAAGCACCGTGGACTAAGATGTAGTGTATGTTGCTGCCGTCATCAACACTAGATGAGTGTCATATATGAGTGCTATACACTTGTAAATGTCCAAAGATTAAGAGCTAAACATCCAGAATTTAAAAGGAAAAAAAAGGTAAAGTTACCCAAAACTGAGCCAGAATGTACGATTCAGAAGTATACATCAGTACACCCTGCAGTACCCTCTGGTATGGACCTAGTTGGTCTGGGGTTCATCCTACAGCAAGATAACCACCCCAAATGTTGGTCCAAGCTATACCAGATCTGCCTTAGGAAAAAATAACAAGAACGTAAGTAGGTGGCCAGCTCAGTCTCCACACTAAACTAGTGAACTGTTTTTGGATGAACTGTGCAGAAGACTGAATGAAAAACATCCTACAAGTGTCACAGATTTATGGGAACTTCTGCAACAAAGTTGGGAAGACCTTTCTGGATATTTGATTTCTATAGTAGAAAGAATAAGTGTTAGCTGTGTAAGCTGTTATCCCTGACCAACGTGGCTACTTTGATGAGTCAAATGTTTCGAATACATTTTGTTTTAAAAATTGATCCCTTGACTCTTTTTTCAATCGTCAATTGTTTGTGCTCTATGCTTTTATTTCAGAAACACGAGACATTAAATGCATACATTTTAATAGCAAACCAAAAAAAAAATGCTGTGTTCTAAAACTTATGACCTGTAGTGTGTCTTTTTTTTTCTTTTTTTTAAATGTTGAAACATGACAGGAAAAAGAGGTGGAGAGAGAAGGACTCAACACACGATAAACAGTCATAGACCAGGAGAACCTGATAAATAAACATAATGGAGTCTACATTTCTGAATCTTGAACAATGTGGGACATATACGAGGTTTTACACATCTTAACATGCTGCACAAGTCAACACAGTGTCATTGTGTGGCACCTTGCTACGTGCAATACATGCAAAAGTCTGGTGTGTTTTTTTTGTAGTATTCAATGATGTGCCCGTACGTCACTTTTGTTAACCCACAAAGGACAGAACGTGAACCAAAGGGAGACAGGCGGACATTTTTGTAGTTGTTTTAATAAAACACACAGAAGCTGCAATCGGAGCTCGTTACGGCAAATTTGCAAATGATCTTAAACAAATTATGTCCATTATCCCAAAAACAAAAAAAACAAAATGGTGTGAGCGTAGCACGAAGCTGCATGTGTCAATATGTATATTGTATATACTAGGCAGTAGTTTATCACGGCAGGGCATTCTTTACCTCCCCACAGTGAAACTGACAAAGCCATAGATTTCTCAAAGGAACCTGCTGCTTATGAGGGATGACAGATACATGTTGTTGAGGGAGTATGTGGAAGGGATTGCTAATAAGCTTCCCTCGATCGATAAATGACTGCATGCAGCAAATTAAACTGTAAATCTCATAAGTGATGGTGAATGATACTTATGTCAAGCACGAGGCCTAACAAATGTGTTCGTTCACTCTGGATGGATAAAAAATGAGAATTTCATCTTAATTGAAAGAAAAAAAAAACAACAAAAGTGGGGACAGTGTAATGGCTTTTTTTCTAAATAAGCATTTTAATGTAATAAAACAGAGTGCAAGTTTAGGTAAAATTGAAAAAAAAAAAATCAGATTGTACTTCAAAATGTAGAAGTTCAAAATAATCGTACTTCAAAATGTGGACGCATGTGGACGCTCCACTTCAAGAGGCAAACTATCATAATAGCAGAGCATGGCGTCTAATAAGTGAAGCATGAAAAACAGATTGTATGTCAAGCGGGAAAATGATGCTTAAACAGAATCTGATTAACCAAGCATTACCCTCTGTGATAGAAGAAAAAAAAAAGATCAAGACTCTTGTATGAAATTACAATCAAAGTTATTCACATTCAAAGCTATGTAGTAACCATCAGAGCATTTTCGAGTGAAGAGAGAACATTAAAGTCATTCTGGAGGCTCTGCAGATCCCGTAGGCAGATGATAGCATCAACATTGTTGTGTTTTTCATGTAATGGCTTAATTGTGACTGGAAAAGAGTCAGTATTGGTTCCCTTAATACTTTTAGTGAATACAGACTTAAAGCAGTCTCTCAATGCAGTCCTACTTGAGAGTATCCTTCACAGCTGTGGTCACGAGGATTCAGTACATCCCTGCCCTGTGGCTTTGTACTAACCAGTAGACTGCAAATGTGAACAAAGCCTGGCAGCAGCCGGTAATAACTGAGCCTTCTGGCAAGCCTTTACCAAGCTCAGGTCAGAGAGCACAAAAGTTAAAGCGGTAGTAAGCTCGTAGCAGTGCACGCAGCACAGATCGGCATTATCCCATGTTCTTTTTTGTAGTGCTCATGATGAGACTTCTTTTGCATCTTTACTCTGTGATGTGATTCCTAGGTTTAGGGGTTAAATCTCCAGTGGGTAGCCATAAGTCACGTCTGGGTTTAGCACATTGCTGAGGCTGGCTGAGGCTCGCCGAGGAACCACAACCTAATTCACCCAGCACTGTGAGGAGACGGTCCGTCTACGGCCCAGAGCCATGACCAACCAGTGGCTTTACTGTGGGGCTGCACGCCAGAGATATTATCCCTTTTCCCTCATTGTTGTATCACCCCACCTCCTTTCCTTTGGTTCTCATTACTTTGTTTTTTTTGTTTTTTTGTTTCAGATCATTGTGTTACGCAGGACTCCATATTTAAATGAACCCCTATTTCCCGTGCTCTGCGCTATTCTCCCAAACTTGTAAAATTGTGCTTTACCTGTTACTTTAATAAACACTGACTTTCACTAGCACAATGCAAGTAAGATAAATGTGTGTGAACATTTCACTCAAGAGCTGTACAATATTTGAAAAGGTAATGCACTTTGAAAGAAAGAGAAGTGGGGTGGAGAGTTTATGGTTTGAACAGCAAAATAATCTCCCACTATCTCCAACACGACACGGCACACTTTTCCCATGGCACTTGCTGAACATGTGTAGATGTGATAACAGAGAGTAAATATACATAGGCTGTGTGTTCCCATAAACACACACACACACTTACACACACACACACACACACACACACACACACACACACACACACTCCCCTGAAATCTTTCCCTGGTGCCACCGCAGCTACTTTACAAATAATGGCCCCCATGTGTGTTCAGGGGTCTGAGACTGTGTGAGGTAGGAGGACTGGGCTCTGTGCCCAGTCTCAAACCCTGTCAAGATCACTGTAAATTTCTCCACATTTTCAGCAGCTGTAATTTAACGGCCAGATGTCCAGATGTGCAGAAGACTGAGAACCAGAGCCAGATAAACAGCTTGTTACATATTTCTTAACCATATATACTACTTTACATGGATATATTCTGACCAAAGTGAACTTGCTAAGGTCCTTTGGTCATAGCAAACACACACACATATGTGTACACACACACACACACACACACACACACACACATATATATATATATATATATATATTTATATATATATATATATATATATATAGAGAGAGAGAGGTACAAATGCTTCATTATTGTTTCTTTGATGGAACCCTTTCCACCTAATGGTCCAAGCTACCCACACTTAAGTAGTTCACAATGACACCCGTAGAGACACTGGCAGTGTCAACAGTGGGTTGTATCAGAGAAAGTGATGTTAAACTCCGAAAAGCCACTATAATTGGAAATATAATGGAGGATGAAGGGCCACTGCAGGACTAGGTGGGAGGCCTGATGAATGTGTGTCGACTGGATGTTTGGAGAATCCCTCATGTGTTTTGGCAAGGAGGGGCAGCGTACTGTTCAGGCCTTGTGTGAAAAGTCACACGTCTGATGTTGAAGCGATGGGCTCAGGGCACGCGGCTGTAGCCCGCAGCAGACGATACATGATCTGCTTTCAACTGACAGGTGTGCTGTTTGAAAAACTGGTTGCAGATTCAAATTTCTGCTGGCAACAAAGACGACACATAAAGGACTTCCCACTATACATTTTAATTTCAAGTTAAGCTATAATAATCCATATCCAACTGAAATGATCGTGTGTATCTTTGGTATTGTAGTGAAATCTCAGTCACATTTTTTTCTGAGTGCATGGAGGTGTGACCTACTCTATACTTCCTGCCTCCTCCTTTCATTTCAATCACTCCTGAGGTGCCGCCAGGTGCACTTCACAGCTTCCACATACGCACAAGATTAACCCTGCTTCATTAAAAGTGCAATAATAGAGGCCACATGTCAGTGGTATATGTGTAATTTGTACATCAGTAATGATAGGTTTGAGGATATCCCTCGTGTCAAAACAAATTTAATTGCAGCATTCATTTAAAACCTTGGTTGTTAGTGTGAGTGTAATTGCAGATGTAGAAACACAAGAAAGTGCATGAGCAGTAGACACACATACCTGTCTGAAAGATATTTGGACACTTGAAGGAGCCATGCCCTTTTTTTCAAGAGCCAACATGATTTTCTGAGGTCTTAGTTGTTGTTAGTTGTTTTCATTACCTGTAGATTTGCAGAAAAAAAATCAAATATCGAAAAAAGAAAACCTTTAATGGAAATGGCTGTAATTTGAAAGAAAACTCCCAAATATTGCAAAAACCTTTTTAAGCTTTCAAGAGTTGGTGTTTCAGGCGGTTTGAAAATCCAGTATATCGCAAAAGAGTAATAAAAACGCTCTTTGCGCATTTGCACGTCTCTGGCAGCACTGGATGTGACGTAGCAGCATGGCAGCTTTGGGCCACTTGACTTTTTGCTGCCCCTCCTTTCTCTGTGATTTGCATCTTTTAAAATCATTGTTGCAGCTGCCGACCTCAGAGTGATTGGAAATGCTAGATAGATTAACCTTAATGGTACGTTGAAAGTACATAGCCTGTTACTTTCTCTGCGTGGATTCCAGTTTTCACGTGTTCCTGCACAGGTCAGGACTCTTCTTGGTTTAACTGTAATGGCAAACCGGTGGATCAGATTTATGGATATGTAGTCCTTATATGAGTGAGTCATTATGATACTCGCAGCAACAGTCAAGTGCAGTTTTTGCTGAAATAGTGAAGCACCATGAAGTCTACGTTTTGCACACACCATTCAAGCAGTGTCTTTCAGTATTGTGTGTGAGTGCCATGAAGTATTGTGTGCCGGTAATTCTTTGTGTATGTGTGTATGTTTGTGTGAAACCTGTAAAAACGGTTGCAACAGTGGCTGTGGCCAGACAGTCTGTGACCACACAGGGTGAAGCAGCAGGAGGTCGACACCTCCCTGGTTTACAGCGTCCTGAGAGGGGGAGCCTTATTTTCTCCTGCTGTTGGCTTGATTTTCTATTTCTTTTTTCTTTCAGTGTATTCACTAATATTAGATCGCTCAGGACTGCTGCTCAATAGAAAATGCTTTATGCTTGTTAGAATAATTGCTCTCAGTTTTCCAACTCATAAAATTGCCTTTGTAATTCGGTGGGGAATGCATCTTCTGAGACAATCCCTCTCATGCTAGAGCGATGGCAACAGTTTTAATTAGTAGCATCGGATTTCCACAGAAATGCATCTTAGGTGCTGCACAGTGTGGTAATTGTTGAGATAATAGTCTTATTAATTCTGCCACACTTAAGGGGGCAAACAGCAGCTACCACTCACAGACACACACATTTACACACAACTCCTCTGGTACAACTTTGGCATTTAAAGTTAATTAAGTAAAAGTTCACAAAACAAGTGGATTATTATTATTATTATTTTTTTTCTTTTTCTTTTTTTTTTAACTCTGTTGCTATATCTCTCTGTTGGGCCAGTATAAAAACATGTCATTGGAGACCTGCTGTGCTGATAACAAAAGCCATGGCTCTGTTAGTCTGCCTAAAGAATTCCACCTAGAATTCCTTTGTGCCACAGGGATCCGAGCCGTAGCGTGTTTCCTGCAGAGGGCTTTCACAGGCACAGACCCTACCGGTGTAATCCCATAATCCTACTGCACAGGGGTCTCAGAACTGTGGTGGAAAGTGGGGAGGGGTTACGTGCTTTAATTAAGATCTGAAAAGGGTGCAATAATGTTGATGAACAGATGAGAGAAATTCAAGTAGCATTTAAAACTTGGCAGAAGGACTATTTCCAAGAGAAACGATGCCAGTTTACATTGACATGAGATCTCAACACAGTGTATTATTTCAGCTGTAGATGCAAAAGGCACAGCTACATCCTTAATTACTTGCTTATTTTGTTAAGGGGATGAAATCGTGCTGACATAGAATATTTAATTTATCATTGGGGATTTTAAATAATACTTCCTCCAAATGAAATGTTGCAGACCAACATTCAGGAGGACTGTGCTTAATGAAAAGCCCACTCTTCGATACAAATCCTCTTATTTACTTCTTCTGTCTTCTCCTGTGTCTGATTGCATTCCCTTCAGTTTGTCTGCATTATTGCCTCTTCTCCTGAGCTATTGATTTTGGCGAATATGGTTATTGCAACGTAAAAACCTTTGCGTCTCCATCCACTCATTGTAGTGTAGGGCGACGGCTGAAAAGAAAGAGTAGTAACCAATCTCATCTCCAATTTACATTCACTTAGATGGAAAACATTCATTTCTGTGTAGACAATCAATATTACTTACAGGATAATTGGAATGTTATTAATATAGCAATATTCCAGCTGTGTAATATTCCGCGTGTATTATGCTTCACAGGACTCAAAAACATGACTCAAAAACAAGAATACGGCTTATTAAGTGTTCTCACTTTTTCAAAACAATCACACCAAACTTACTATGAAAGGGTTGTGTATTTTCCAGATACCCTTTAAACAGAATATGTTTGAACAGAGCGTTTAACTGGATGTACCTTAAGGCTGTTTAGAACTTTGGCAAACTGTGAAAGGCCTCCAAGAGCAGGCGACCGGAAGCACCTGGGGGTTTCTCAAAGATCGCTGCATGCTAGACCAACTCTAATCTAATCACAAAGTGACAGCAGGGTGGCTCCAGCCAAGTCTGATGCATATTGCTCTTGTCAACACTGAAGCCCTGTTCCAGTCCCACAGACATATGTTGAGGCCATAGTAAATAAATACAATTAAAAACATAATCAATACGTGTAAACGAAATTAAAAACAAATTAATTGTGCAAATGTTTGAATGAAAGTTTCTTTATGTTAATCCCAGTTACAGTAGGCAATCTCATGTCTAACTATGCTTTCAAGACTGGTGTATTTGAGTTATTTGAGTTTTTTGTCCTTGATCAGGTAGGTCTCATGTAAGTACATTTCTAAACCTATCATCAAGCACTCTGGGCTTCAATCAGCACTTGGAAGGAACTGGCTTAGGACTTAAGGTGACAAAAAAAAAAAAAACAAACAGATTATTCTTACGTTCTGTGATTCCATATATATATATTCCATATAGGTAGTTGATTAAATTAAATGGTTTCACAATGATATTTCTGTTCCCTCAGTGTGTTTTATAGCTACAGTTTCAAACATTTTTAAACTTGACATGTTAAGACCTGTCCCTTGTGTCATGGCCAATATTTTTAATCTACAATTTCTGCCAAATTATGAAAAACTTCATCAACTGGGTAGATGTGTAGACGTCATTCAGCTGTGGGTTGCTATTGCTATGAAGCTGTTTGTACCCTGCTGATGACACCGAGCCAAAGGTCACAATGTTCATTCATAGTAAAATTGCTCTTATCAGAGTACAGTGTTCCCCTAATCACATGATACACACAGATGACTTGGACAAGATTTGATTTACAGACTGATAAAATATAATTACATTTCAAAGGTTCCTAAAGCAGGGACAGCAAGCGGAAACTCCCCTGTTACTGTCATTATATGACAATGTGTTGCATTTATAATCTGTAGATATTTTCTGCTGTAATTTACAGTAGAAAAATGTAAAGAGAGGTAGTACAAAATAATCTTGTTAATGATCAGACTTTTTTCTTTACAAAGTAGAATGCGAAATCTGTATTTTGAGTTTTTATGCCAAGCGAATCTTCTTTGTGGATGGAAAGCCAAACCAATAGTGCTTAATGAGTGTATAAGGTTAAAAGAAACCATGGGAATCCTTGTAATTAGGTGTACTATTGAAAAGGTCTATTGTAATACAAAACTACACGACTACTTATTCTAAACTCTAGAAAACCCACAACTAAATGGATAATAGCTTGGCCTTAGAATGAAACATAGCTGAGCCACGGAATAAAAGATATTAAGTCTGATTGCTCTGCTGAATACAGAAACTAAATCAAATAGGTGTAAATTAAGAGATTGCTTAATTACACCAACTGTGAGTGTGAACCACTTGATAAGAGCAAGTTGAAGACTGGATGATTCCCTGGTGAACAGGCAGGATTACCTCTGTAATCTCTTCTGTCACATACAGTGAAGCCCCAAATCTCCCCTTACTCTGAGGAGCAATCAACCCGTCAGTTGTAATGAAAGAGGCCTTAACGAACACTTCTCCCACTCACGGAGCGCTACCATCTATCCACTGTTTAACATGGGCCGCGTGGCTCCCACTGATGGCGTGTTTTGCACTAAAACCCACTAGATCAGAGCCCACTGAGATGCAGGGTGATTTTCGTATTCATTCAAAGAAAAGAAACATCTTTTTGCTATGTGTGCGTATATGACTTTTGGTGTGTTTGACAGCGACAGCCAGTGCACTGAATACATTTAGTAGGTTAATTCACTTCACTGTCAGATGGATGCATTGACTGAAACATTCTGTGGAACGTGCAGAATGATTCAAGCACTTTCAGACAAAGATTGAACTTGCATGAGATATAGCAGTTAAAGATGTTTACTGGAAACTGAAGAAATGTGGTAGTAGTAGCAATATGCTAATTGTCCATCCCTTGTTGAAGTGAGGGGACTGAGGGTAGAAGCCTTGTTTTCCTTATGCATTATCATAAATCATAGTAGGCCTATTTAGTTATTCAATACCACGCTGTCCCCCAGGACCATAATCTGTTTACAGGAGCAGTGCAGCTTTGCATAGTACTTTCAAATCCATACCAAATGCATTTTTAATTGGTAAATAAATGCAAAATGCATGCTAACGGGCTATTGTAGCAGTGCTCCTGAATGCTTAAATATGGTTCTAAGCATGATGTTCACATTATGGATTTTGCATCACCATGTGTTTCCAAGGTGATTTATAATCAGCCAAGCGTTCAGCCTGTTGTAGTATAACGGGAAGTCTTGAATCAAGATGTGACTTTAACACGTTTAACATGAATACTTTGGATTTTAAAGTGTCTAAAGGAAATGCCTAATAAACTAAAATAATAAAGAAGGTGGGAACCATTATGTTTTTTTTAAACCACTATTTTGAAGTCCTGAGTTATACAAATTATCAGCATAATATAGGTAGTCTGCTCAAATGTACGACACAGCAAAAGATGCACAGCTATGCATTGTTGGATTACTTAAAAATGTATCACCCCTCAATAATTGCTTCGCTTTGCTTTTTAGCTCAAAACTAAAGTGTATCATCTTGTAAAAAAATTAAAAAAATTAAAAAGTCAATATCAATAATGCAAGTCTATAAGTAGAAATGCACTTCAACAAAAAAATGAAGCCAAATGAGCTAGGCCTTGTTTGATAAATATATATATTCACACACTTTTTTTTATTAATATTGTTGTTTTTTTTTAAATTAAGACAGTGCCCAGAATGTTTAGAAAAACTGATCAGAAGTGCTATGTATGTATAGTCATGACTATGAGGGAAATAGGGAGATGTGTAGATACATTAGTGCAAAAGATGTAGGATAAATAAATAAATAAATAAATAAGTATCTAATATTTATCAATTTCAGGGACCATTAATAAACAAATTGAAAATACATAGCTGTCATAGATCTATACAGAGTGGAATCCTGTATAAAACAGTCTCTTCAAAGAAAGAAAAAAATCACATTAAAAACTAATTTTACTTGTAGAGTTGTTTGTTCCAAACATTGTCATTTTATTTTGTGCGCATAATATTTTGAGTTTGTTCTATGTATTGCCAGGGCTGAATGATTGTTTGGCCAACCATCTGATCATTCTACTTCTTATCTGAAAATATATTATAATATTATCATTATCTCTCTACCTCTATGATCTGAATAATAGTATTATTGCATTTTCCCCTTCTATCCTAATAAAGATACTGAAAAATAAATATGGTCATGGTGCTGTTTCACACTGTGAATAATGACTTTTTTTTCTACAGGGACTTGGTTAATTATTTTTTTTTTGCAGGACCACGAGCATGCTTTAAAATGTGACTGCTGTTCCAGATCCTCCCAGAGATCAAAGGCCAAGGCACATCACCATGTGCTGGAGCACATGATACTGTCACAGGTGAGGGAGTACAGAGCATAAACATCTGACTGATTGCACAACACTTAACATAGATGGACACTATAGATGGGACACTAAACTAAGGCCTTCCTTAAGAGACACTAACAGTCTACATTACAGTATCAGCGGAACAACGTTTCATGTACTACCTTTTGAAGTTTCAGTTGTACTCCTGGTTTTCATGAGTGTCATCAACCAAATACGTCTGATCAATACTACTCAGCGCCTGCGTGAACATTGCAGCAATCCAGCTGCAGAGTCCAACTGCAGCTTGCTCATGAAATCAGTTCTTGGGTTTTTGACATTAAAGCATAACTGTACTACTGTAGTAGCATTTCTGGAGCCAGTCTGGTGTTAGTTTAATTTATGTTACAGCAATCAGTTTACACTGTGGCACCACACAGTCTTGTTAATAGTCCTGACAGCACTTCAACAGGATACTGTTAATGTGAATTAGGTCCAAAGTTGAAACATCTACTTTTATTACTATAATTGCAGGGTATGAAGATACACATTTATAGCAGTGCAGGGCGCTGTAAAAGTTCATTTCCTTGAAACTTTGCAGAATATTTGACGTGAAGCTCAAGAGTTGGAGATTTGTTAGAAAACATTTTAAAAATGCAGCATTTTGTTTTTACCTTTGAAGGTTTACTATTATACAAATATGCTGTATATATTTTAGTATGTTGATGACTAGAAATGTATTAACCTGTGTACTAAGTTATGTAAAGATTCAATTATAAAGAAATACTCACCTTCTGCTCCTAAAGCCCTAGCTAAAGGCCTTCAAGTCTCCACCTTTGTAGTATTTTTATAAAAAAGATTGGCGGTGTCAATTAAAATGTACTTTTCTACTTTCCTCATCCATGGTTGAACTCATATTTGAGACCCTCTGAAATATCAGTGTATAAGTCAGAGTACCTTCATGGTGTTCTTGTTTAAAAATCACCTGGATTTACTATGCCATTCTCGTCTCTGAAGTCCTGCTGATTGACCTGGTCCAGCCATGACTGAATGTCAAAATAGACTTGGTGTGTACCTTTAGCAGAGCAGAGTGGATGGTTGTTTTCGCATGCTCTTGAAACCCACCACAGCACTGCTGGGATATGCAAACTATCAATTTGGACCTTCAGTACACTTTCCTGTCACAAATGCAGCTCCATCCTGACCAGTGCAGCCTCTTCATCAATTACTATGATATGACATAGTTCAGACACCTCCAAAATGCACATGAGAAGATCGATTGCCTGACATTATAACCTTTTCAGCTTTATGCCTCGGAAGAGTTGGAGAGGAACTCAGGGTTTGTGGAAAAAAACTTGTTCTTGACTCACAGTGTGAGTTACCATGGTAACATACTCCAAGTAAAAGTTTCCCCATGTTTTCAAAGTGGTTTCAGTTAACCCTCTTTCTTTGGTTTACGTTATCTAGCTGTATATATATGATGTTTATGATTATTATGTATACCCAAACACACACACACATTCTATCAACTATCTAGGAAGGTTTTAAGGATAGAAGGAGATGGTGGTATGTCATTTGTTGAACACCAGCAGTAAATCAGTTCAGCTGAAGATTTAAGATAGTGTTCTTATCATGCTTTTATCACATCCTTATCAAAATATGAGTTCCTACAACCTCATGCGTGGCCAATGAACATTTCTTCTGCTACTGAAACAACCACAAGGGCATCCTGTGCTCTGCGTGCTGTTATCTAAACAAGTTATCACATGATCATCGACCATTACTTTAGTAATCAAAATTAAGTGCTTTTTCTTTTTGTTTTTTAATCGTTCTCATGTCAACCACTAAACTGTGAAGCCTTTGTCAAAATCTAATGGCACATTTTACTTAAAAAGGTAAAATTAGGATAAAAATTAAACTTTCAGACGCTGATTTGAATAAAAATGCTGGGACACCTGTAAAGCATGACTGCACTCAATGACACTGTTCTTCAAAGAAACCATTCTGTTTTATCTGAAGTTGTTTAAAGCTGGTGTCAAACATGAGATACTGGTCAATAAACAACTTGAGATTATGATTAACCCGGTAAGGAAAGAGGTAGGAAAACAAAATCCAAAATGAGCTTTTTCTATAGACTATATTCAAAACGTTAATGAAACCTGAAACCTGTATGTTGTACATTATACCTTCTTTATTGGGTAGTATGAGTGTTTTCACTAAAGGCAGGAACTGACTGCGTGTACATCATTCATTATTGCTTGTAGTACAGAACAACAGGACCTTCATGAAATTTAGAAATGAAGGAAGTATTTCTCCTCTGCACAGTTCATTAAAAAATATTTTATATTTTATACAGTTCATTAAAATATATTTATATTTTGGTTTACAAAAAGAGCACAGATTCTGGAATATGATGCATATTAGTAGTGATATGATGGCAAGTGGCAAAGCTCAAAAGTTACGCTTACTGGCAAAGAGCTAACGTGCAGGACAGAGAGAGTGGTGGACTCTTTACACAGGCCCAACAACATATCAGCTCATCTGTCAATCAAGCCACAGGGGAAGTGAAGGGTAAGGAGGAGACGGGCACGCTGGCTAATCATTTTGTAATCAGGCGTCAAAACGAAAGAGAAAAAATAAATAAAGAAGTGTTTGTCTAAACAGTGCAGGCAGTTGCCATAGCTGACATGAGTGTTTTTTCCTCCAATGTCATCATGTCAGAGCTAATGGACAGTGGTAGGGAAGGTAGTTAATTACTTCTGACGGTGTCCCCCGCTAACATCCTGGGATTATCAGAATCCTCTTTCCCCTCAGGTATTGGTTGAGCAGTTTCAACTGCTGGGCTACTGTTTGCATCAGAGTCATCTACAACACCCTTATATCAAAACATTTTGCGCCCATTTGTCTTCTTATTTAATATATATATATATTTGATAAATATACCTAAAATAAACCCCTCACCATATGTTGCTCAAAGTCCCGATGTTATTCCCCCCTTTCCTCTTAACTACATCCCCTTTTATAATTCATGCGCAGTCATCCTGGGCTTTTCAGATTGACAAGAACAGTTGTCAGAAAGCAGAAGCTGATATATAATTTAAAGGGATTGCTCCGTCTTCAGCTGTGACATCAGCAGTCCCAGTGTCTAAGTAAAGCTGATTGGCACACAGGCATTAGAAACACTGTTATGAGGTGGCATTTTATTTCACTGAGTGGCACTTTGTCATCCAGGAACAATTCACAAAAACCCCCATCATCTTCAGTTGTTTCGGACATTAATAACACATCTTTAAGGCCCATAGCACAGCTTCCATTTCAGTGGGAAATTCATTTTCATCCCTGTCTTTTGCTTTCACTGATATTCTAAACTCTCATCCTCTTGTGTTGTCCTTTCCATGACCTTTGTAACCATCTGTGACACGAAGATACTGTCTTCACCGAGCCAGTCTACGTGCATGCGTGCGTGCGTGTGTGTGTGTGTGTGCGTGTGCGTGTGTGTGTTATAGATATGATTAGTGTATACCATTAACATTTAGTACCAAACAACAAAGGTGACTTTGTAGGTGATGCTTTTAAAAGCAAGGGCACTTCAAAGAGTCAAACTTCACTCCAGTGATTTAGAAGTACCACTGTCAGTTCCTTCTTTTAAAATAAATACATAATTGAAGTGAGAATAAGATAGAAGTGAAGTGGTGTCGAATGCGGAATCGTAGTCGATACCTGCATATACCCACAATGTTCATTGCCTGAGCTAATTAGAGCTAGCTCCAACGTTCCCCGTTCGCCAGTCCCTGATGTCTGTTTTTTTTTCTATTTCTTTTTTTTTCATATTTATTTGTAGTGAATAACCTGACCTGTTCAGTTAATGAATCATTTTGTGTGTACAGTGGTTTGAGAACTGAATGTAGATTGTGTGGTAAAGTTATATATATTTTTTTTCTTGTGACTGTGGTTTTATCGAATGTCGACAGTTTCTATGTTAGCGTGGCCACACGGTTGCATGGAGCAGGTGACGTGTTCATTTCTCTTAGTGATGAGAGACATTTCATATGGTTGATTAACTCTTTAATCTACTTGTCTGAAATGTGCTGTGTTGCCGTCTTAGTTTCATGCATTGATACTCCACACCACTAGGTGTTGCTGTAAGAGTGTAAACAAGAGTGAGGGAGTTGAGATACAGAACAAAAGAAGATGAATGCCTGTCAGAGGAAAGCGCCGACCATCTCACGTCCGGAATCAATCTCGGAGGTCAATCTCCATTGACCTCCATGTTAAAATGGTCTCACATCCATGACAACACTGAGGGGGGTAAAGATTTTTGTACCACACCAGGAGAGTTTATATCAAGCATTAAATTTATTTCTAATATGATTGATTGGCTGTGGGTTCGGTCAATTGTTAGCTGTTAATCATTAGCCTCAGAGTTGTCATGGTCTGAAATCAAACAATTGAGACCTAAACCTTTTTTGGAACCAGGCTGTAAATATGTTTATTTCTGCTCTAAAGTTTGACATTTTAACACGTAAGTCAACGGAGATTGACTTGCTTTTGCAGCCAGCCTCTAGTGGTCAGTCAAAGAACTGCAATAAGTATTAGCTCTATATGAGACCCACTGCTGAAGTATGATGGTTGGCCCTTGGTTTTCACCAAGGGAATAACAGACTTAGCTTTTCTTATTGCTCTGTGAATTTTGAACTGGGTGGTGGGACATATTCTGCAAAGAGTGGATATCCTGCTATTTAAGATATTTGATATAGATAAACACCCCCAATTTTATGTACAATGGAATAACATGTAAAACTTGAAAAAAAAAAAAAAAGAAAGAAGATTGCCTTTTCTTGCTGGACTAAATCAAGTTCTCTGACAGCTGGCTATGAATTTAGTAGGACCTCTACTCTGACCCCTTTTCCATGGCTTGCGTTATCATAATGGTAGCAGTCTGCACACTTAATACTAGTACTGGTCCCGATAAATGATTGTCGACTTGGTTGATATACGTGGACAGGCCAAAAGAGAAGAGAGGCATTTTAATCTTAGCCATCAATCTAACCAGGATCTGTGAGCATTTGCAGAGATGGTTACAATTCATTTAAAAGGGGGATTGGCAGGATATAAGGTGCCCAAAGGGGTAATAATGATTCTTTAGTCTATGACTGAGAACTTGAAAATGGAGCTGCTTTATGGGACTTTTCATTTTAGTAAAGCCATACATATCTTTTCAGTAAAGGAAAGGAACTAGAGAGCATTTGGGGCTGACCTACAATAAGGTCATCATTTAAGGACAAATTGAACAATTTCCTCTTTATATGTACGTATGTATGTGGACACATAAATGTACTGTATCTTCGGGGAAATGCAGCAAAATATATAAAACTGTATTTTCTAAACTGTAAGTAATTGTTTATTAATTGTTCACTGTGACTGTGAGCTGTTTACAGTATCCAGGTGTATTCAGGATGTTTGATGATTTAAATTAGATATTTGTCTTTGATTCAATGGGAAGTGGTGACATCTGTACAGTTTGTAAGTCTGAGTCATAAATGATGATTCACAGACAGGCATGTCCCCAGTGTCTCCTTGCAGTCAACATAGTGGATAATAATCAATCTTTCTTTCACAGACTCACTAGAAAAATAAAAGCACTACCTTGTTGTTCCAAACAGTCGGTCCAGGAGGGGTTGGTACTTTCAGGACTGGCTCTTAGAAATCATGAGACTGATTAGCATTAACGCATGACACCAATCAATCAGAAAGACAAATCCTCGGTGTCACTGTGTGCCATGTGCTATTCTATGGCAGACAGGCAATCTCCCTGCATGCAAACAATGTCCCCAATTTGTCAGTGGCACAAAAGCAGCTCTGGCAGAGCTGATTTGCATCACTGTGTGAACAACAAATGTAATTGATCACAATATTGATTATTTTATTTTTGAGGGAAAAAAGTGTCTCTTGAGACCATTTGAGTTGGTTGAATAGTCGAACCATGACGCATTTCTTCTTTGACCTTTCTGGAAATATTTGAAAATGTAGCACAAACAAGCATACCAAAATATTACAAGGTCCTGATGTACCCATAGTGATATTCACTGCGTAACGTTTTGTAAAATATTTTGTTGTATTACCAGGTGTAATTCAAACTGTTATGATATCTTTAGAATTACGCAATTAGATGCACTTGTTTGCACTCTAAATAAATTTTTCACTGCCCATCCTGAGCAGGATTGATGCCTGCATGCTGCTTGTAAGTACTAACACAGAATGGGGTGGGTGTGGGTGGGTGGGGGGGGGTACTATTAATATGGCATAGAACAAGTAAAGTCATCATAGAGCCAAATCATATCCATTACATCTATCACTAGAGAATAAAATGAGTATGGCTCCACAACAAAGCAGCACAACAGCAGTCTACAGGTAGGAAGAGAAATGCGGAAGGGACGGCTCTAAACTGCCCCGTCCCAATGCTGACAGCTTGAAACTAAAGAAAGAAATAAATTAATTAAAAAAAAATAGGATCAACATTAAATATGTTGGGTTCCCACCGTTTACAGTACTGTTTACATAGAGTCTGTTAACCTGTTGCTGTGAGGTTACCCAACACTGTTACCCACTAAGGTGCTGTGTTGCCCTTGAGTAAATGCAATAAAGTTCAATTAAATGTAAGATATAAAAGATGCAGCATATCTTATACCTGTCCCTGTGATAGACTGATGACCTGTTCATGGTGTAACCCTGCCTTTTGTCTGAAGACAGCTGGGATAGGCTCCATCTGATCCCCAGGGCCCTGAATTGGAATAAGAGGGTGTAGATGATGGATGGATGGATGGATGGATGGATGGATGGATGGATGGATGGATGGATGGATGGATGGATGGATGGATGGATGGATGGATGGATGGATGGATGGATGGATGGATGGATGGATGGGTGGATGGATGGATGGATGGATGGATGGATGGATGGATGGATTTTTGAAATGCTAAATGAAAGGCAAAAAAGAAAACAATGTACCAAAGGACTGAATATCTGAAAACTTCTACAAATCCCAGTAAATACTAAGTCAGGTTTTCAGCTCTAGATATTTCTCCCACATGACAAACTTGTCATCATATGTGATCCATCTTTTATCTTATCACTTAACTCCTCAACCAAACAGAAACGTGGTTGCCATTTAACATTTAGCAGTTATCCATTTATCTTCTTCAGCCTTAAACAGTCATACAGTAAAGTAAGGCAAGCGTGCACTACACAAAGAGCAAAGACCAAGTTGTGAGTGAAAGAAGGAATTTCAGTTGCTCTCTTCCTGGTACTGGTAATTTTGAAAATATTTCTATCACGTCATGCTATAAGTCTTAACTCACCACTCCTTTCTCAGAAATTAACCTTATCATGAGTCTCTGGGAGATGAAAGGAGAAAGTAATACAATCCAAGGTCTCCGGGTGGAAGTAAAAAGAAGAAAGGATGGATAGAGTTGTTTTCTGTGGAGTAGTTTGTTGTTAAGCAGACATTACACCTTTAATCAAGTAGGGTTCTTCAGGTCACTAACCAGTTACAAACGGTGCTGTCACACCACTTGTTTGAGTCAGCCAGCACTCAGGTTTACTCCCCAACTGAAGATGTACATCACACTGCAACAGTTGCATATTATTAACACAGAGAACAAGAGCCAATTGATCATTAGTGCATCAATATGTAGTTTGCATAAAATTATTTCCTTTAAATGGTCTGTGTTTTAGGTGATGCAGGGTTGGCTCATCAATAATGTAAATGAGCCATTAGGGCATTAAGAGGCTGTCTGTGGGAACGACACCTTGCATCAGTGAGTTAATATCCAATACATCGTTTCCTGCCGCACAAGCCAATGGCTGGATTGGTTGTGCACATGTAACATTTACCTATAATCTTATTTTTTTACATCATATTTTAAATGTCACTGGTTCTTTTACATATTTAAAACCACATACATATATCGATAAGCTTACTTACAACAAACTATTGTCTTTGACACAGTCTCAAACAAAAAGCAATTAGAGATTATTACAAATGCAAATACATTTCTGAGGAGAATTCCCTCTGACCCGAGCAGGGCTCGTCTCAAATTGTCCCTTTTGCGTCAATCCATAAGTGCTCCAGGCTGCCACCTGCAACCTTGTGGTTCCCTCTTCTCCCCGCCTTGCTCCAGACATCTCCACATCCACGTCTGCCGGTAACAAGAAAGCTGGATGAAGTGACAGTGAAAAGAAACGTTTACTGTGAAACCAGTCGTGTCATCTTTAGCGTCTGTGATGCAAGCCACAGAGAAGGGTATCAGTGCAATTCATTATGCCATTGACTGAAGGATAAATGATTCAAATCCACAACCTAAAGGTCGTTTAGTCAAGAAACGTCTGCAGCAATTTGCTCCTTTTAGTCAACTGTGGAGTAAATTGTATCTTTATGCGATCCAGCAACTCGAGCCGGTATGATTTAGATAGAATAGTTAAGGAGGTCACGGACAAAAACTGTTTTCAGTAGCAAGAATTGTGAATAGGCCATTTAATATCTCATAAAGATTCCATAATTAGCAAAGGAAATACCATGGAAAGGCTTCCTGTGTGTCTTTGTGTTTTAATACCAGCGCACTGAACTTTTAGTCTTTTCAAGACAGTATTTTAGTACCATCTTTAAAACCCTTAAAACCTACAACAAAAGCCAACCTCACTCTTTTTTTTTCCAAGAAAAGTCATCAACTTGCCCAAGATACTGAAACAATTTATAGCCCCTGTTATTCCATGGAGAAGAAAATCCAACATGTTTGTTACATCCATACATCCACTTCAAGTATATCGGTTTCCGTCAGAGTGGTGTAAATATTGTCTGTATTTTCAATGTTCAGAAGATAACAGCCAAGGCGCTGTGATCATATGTCTCAGTATGACTGAGGCATATCTTTACCTGCCACTCAGTGCCGAAGCTCCACCATCATCTAGAAACGCTAGCGCACAGGGGTGCTCATTAGCCTACTATTGCAGATGTGACAAGCGCATCATAATAGCCCAATTATCCAAAACTGCCAAATTTCGCTCCAAAGGAAAAGGAGTGTGTAGTGATTAATAGTTAACACTTACGAGGAAGAGTTAGACAACACTGTAGGATGGGAGAAAATATGTATCTGGCTGCCACCACTACAGATGCTTCTTCCCTCCTGACAACAGCAATTCATTTGAGATGCTATTAACATGCATAATTATGCTAATCAAGGAGTAATTAAGTGGCTATTCATCAGAGACCTTTTTTTTTTGTCTGTAATTTCATCAAGCATGGCTGTTGGGGTTTGTTTTTTTTTTCTTGCACATTTCTATATACAATATTGCCCAAATGAGGTACTCTCATTTCATTTAGCAGCACCTTTGCTGTGTGTTTTTGAAGTTTGTAATAACGATGTGACACAGATAAAATCCAAAGTTCACAATCTCACTGCTTTTCAAGAGGTTTGAAAAACCACGGTCCATGTGGCGTTGGTTAATAAATGCAGTAAATTCAGATATCACTTTGAATTTTCGTGACTGACTTGAGGAAAAAAGAACATTTGTCACTGCTTTTCAAATTATTTTTTTGTGATTATTCAAGAATCAGATTGTATGTGCAATAAAATACAAAATAATCAGCATGTACAGTATATATCATCCTCTAACTTTGTTTAGTCCTCTTGAAGTAAAGAAAAAGAGTGAGAGAAAAATAAAAGTGTTGGGGCATGTCACTTTATATTTTATACAGATATCCAGTGGGAGGTGTGTCCATGTCTACAAACAAAACTATTTCAGATCTTTTAAACTGGATACATTTTAATATTGTACAACACATTTTAACACATACCACATTTTCTTACAAAACTCACCAAGGCAGGTGAATAGTTGAACATTCTCAGCCTTCAACTCAGATGAATACGGACATTTACTTTTGTTATTTTTGCAGTCCGTGGTTTAAAAAAAGGACATATTTTTACACGTGCAACTCTGAGTGCCTGGGTGAAGCTCACTTTGCTTTTAAGATACTTTGTTATTGCGCACGTTGAAAAATGACCCAGAAGTCCTTGATGTCATAAACCTTTGCGTAGACATCCACCAGTACTGTAAATGCTTCCAGCCATCTATTCTTACCTCATTATACAGTATGTGTTATGGTGAATGTTAAAACTGGCAAACGTCACGTTTGTGTCAGTTTCATTTATTATAATATGTAGGTGTGTCATGTTTTATTTGAAGGTAAATGCATCTATATAATGATTTATGAGCTTTGAAAATGAGTCATTTAACAGTTGAGTCACTTAACTTTGTGAGAAAAGGTAAATGTTGGTTTAAACAACCTTCACTTGTGCACTCATGTAAACAGTAAGGAAATGTAACTCGTAGCCGATGATGCTGCACACATAGACCAGCATGCACTGTGTTTTTAATGTCACTCACATGACACTTTGATTCAACGACTCATCCGAGGTGTTTTGCTTTCACTGCCTGTCTTCTTCTTTGTACATTGTCAGCATTACCATGACTTCCCCTTGATTCCCCGTCTTGACTGCCAAAAATTAAAAAAAAGTATACTTTTGAAAATTTGATATGGCGTACAACTTAAAAAAAAAAAAAAAAGTCTAAAATAATAATCAACACTTACAACGGAACATCCCAGGTCATACACAGCTCATTTGTTCTGATTTGGTTTAATTAAAGCTTCGAGCTATTTGACAGTGTAATGTTGCTGAACTAAGGTGTTGTGAGAGATCGCAGTTTTCTAGGTCCTGGTCCTCGCGGGGCCGCTGGCCAGGCTTATCCATTCACTTTTCAGAAATTCTTGGTCATGAAATGAGTCTAGCTCTCCTCCTATTCACAGCCATTCCCACTGGTACAGAGTATACCAAAGCCATTGCAATGCGGTGTGGGAGGTTTTATGTGATAAGTCATACAGGAGGGCCCATGTATTCGAAACTACCAAGATGGCTGCTGAATTGCAAATTACACAACGGATCAATATGTTTTTCCTGAAAAAAAAAAACAACAGTTATTCACTGGCATTCCCACTCTGCTGCACGCCGTATTAGAAGTCTTTTGCTGGTACTCGTCTGGTTGTTGCTCTGCAACTATCACATGCTTCATATCTCTCTGACTTGAGACTGTACATGCGTATCCAATGGCATCAAGATACTGTTTCCTCTCCGTCCTTTGGTACTTCCTCAGTCGAGTCCAGAGGATGCCAGACTAATTCTTTGTATATAAGAGGAAGACAAGCCATCATACCACTGCCCTACAAGTTTTAGATGTTTCCCTGTCCTGGCACACTTGCATAAATTAATGGCTCATTAAAAGTGCAAGGTGGACTGGTTGGTTGCTCGCTGGACATTTTCACAGAAGCGTAAACATTTTGGCTTAAATCAATGCAAACAAGTAGTATAGTATGTATGTATGTATAGTATGTAATGAAATCAGCCCTTGACGACATGTTGACAAGGTTATCCCTTCGTTTGTATAAGGTGTTAGGGTTAGGGTTGCACCATAGAAACATCTAAACAATGCAGGACAGTGGTTCCTGAGAACTACTGTCAAAGATAATCTACAAATGGTGATGATTATTAAACTGTAATGTTTAATAACTAATTAAAATAAAACTAAAAAAGGGTCTTCTTTTTATGTTGTGTGTGTCTCTGAAAAATGTTTAATGCACCACAACACCATGTCATCTGAGAACGCGTGGCACATATGAAATGTTATCTGCAATGGCACTCCTCTGTCCAGTTTCATCCTGGGAGTCAGACAGGTGTTCTCATCAGACATGAAAGCCTCTGGTGATGAATGTCAGTCTTGATCACTCATGATGATGGCCTTGGGTGAGAAAACTGCTTCTATTGCTCTGACATGGGAACTCTTTTGAGTTTCAGCACTTTTGATATCACTTTGGCAGCCAAAACAACCACCCTCTAAAAGTGTGGTTGATGGTGACACTAATGATAGAGCTGATCATCATGCATTTCTCTTTGTGTGTGACTCATTATAAAAGGTCCTCTTCTATATGCTCAGTGGTGTCACTTGATCCAAAAGGCCGATCTTCCTGTGATCATTGTCTCAGTTGTTCTATCGGTCCTAGCGTGCAATGTTTACCATGTGAATAATATCTACATAAACCCTGAAACATTTCTCCTCTTAATTATTGCACCTTGAATTGCCTTGTTGCTGAAATGTGTTATAAAAATAAACTTGCCTTGCCTTGCCTTGCCTATCGCTGGGACACACAGTTATTTTAACTACTGCATGGAAACAGCAGTAAAAAGACCACCATGCAATATAAGTCAAATGATTCTGAAATGTATTGTTTCAATAGTGGGCAAGGATCTGGAAAAAAAAAGACCCTGACTTTTGTTTAATTTATTATTTTATTTTTAAGAAGAAAACAGTTAATTTTAGGCTTCAACTGACACACATTTGCAACAGAAGTTGCTGAAGGAGCCAGCGTACTAATCATGGCCGTGTCGGGTGTCCTTCTAAAATCACTGGCGGTGAACTGCTTGGCACAGCCGAGATTTCTGAGACAGATGG
This sequence comes from Xenentodon cancila, assembly GCA_014839995.1. Lineage (NCBI taxonomy): Eukaryota > Metazoa > Chordata > Actinopteri > Beloniformes > Belonidae > Xenentodon > Xenentodon cancila. The sequence goes on from CM026197.1 coordinate 18,785,257, forward strand.
GCAGGTATTAGTAAATTTGGCATAAGCTTTCACTGGAAATCTGAGTTTCTGTGACAACTTACCATAAAGTGCATAGTATGCTCACACAGATGCAACATTAGAAGGAGTTAACCTGAGAATATTACAAGTAAAAATAAAAATACACGAATTACACAAGAAATCAATGAATGTGGCAATAAAATATAAAAGAATAACATTTGAAATATATTCTCTTTGTAAATTAGTTTTTTTTATTATATATGATTAAGTTAATCATGATTAATCAGTTTTTAAAATATACTTTTTTCAACCGTGTAATTAGTTATTAGTCTTTTTTTTCTTCTTCTTTTTATATTTTATATACATTATTCCATGTATTTGTTAACCCTTTGGATTATCTACCACTATTTCCATGCCCAATCACTTTTATCGATGTGTCTCCTTCTGAATTTTTCTATTTGCATTTTTGCTTCATTATGTAAACGAGGGGAGAGGGTGTGTGGAGGTGGGGTGCAGGGCATCACAGGGGGCTGTGTCCTATTTTAACCCAGGATGACAGAGACTGGGAAAGGGAATTTTTTTGTTTTCATTTATTGGGGCCAACAGTTTTTACTGTTTCACTGTAATTTTTACACCACATCACTTTTGTATTAAACTATTGCATGTACACAGTCTTCCTCGCTGTCTGATGGTAAAGTTAGTTTTACAAAAATATGTTACTACCTGCACTGTGGGTGATGTTGTCAAACAGATGCTCTGTGATTAAAGTAAATAAATACAAGTCTAGTAAAAGCAAAGGTCTTATGGAAAGGTAATGTTGTTTAATTGTATATGCATCAGTGTTTGTTTGACCTGATATGAAATGTATGAGTTGTGAGTTGTGATTTTGGGACAGTTTTAATCATTCATTCCTGGCTGGGTGGTTAATAGCACAAACTATAATGTCATAAACTCAGACCCCATATTTCCCATAATGACTTTGCTGCTTTACTTTGACTTTAAATGTTTTTGTCTTATCTCATTGCGGTCACTTTTAGTGCAGTGGGTTTCTGTGGATGTCTCTCCTGTCTTGTAATGAATTTGCCATATTTTTCATCCCATGAAAAATACCGTCCAGAAACTATGTTTGGCTGGAAGAAAGTTGCTTTTGCTCCTACTGAAAATGGCCACTTGGCACAAATGGGGCTGATCATAACTGATTTCTTCCACCTAAGTTTCCCACATAAAATCTCATCATGCTTGTTTTGGACTGTTGCTGTATGTCCACAGTTCCTTTGTGGTGAGTTCAGAAAGTTTGCAGATGCTTCAAAGAGCTTTATAGCCACTTAATTTCAGGAGTAAATATTAAAAACTAATCTAGGCCACATCGGAGTGTTATATGGGACGCAGTTAGCATGGAGCAAACAGAGGGAAACAGCCTGGCCGTCGCTGGCTGGCTGTACAGGATGAGATGGGCTCTGATGTTTGATGGGGCAGAAGAAGGCTCATGCAGATGGCTGGCTGCTCCTTTTGACAGCGTGTCAGAGTTGGCTCGCAAGCCTCTCTGCCACATCTGGGCGAAGCAGTCATCATTGTGGCAGGCCTGTCAGAACAAACTGGTGTGCTGGAGACAGATAGAGCTTTAGCGGCTGGGTGAAGAGTACGCAACACATGCAGCACCATAACATTGAATATGCTCTCAAAACTGGCAAGCTGGTGGCATGTTAATGACAGGAAAGACCAGTGACATCATGTAAAACCATGATTATGCCTCACTTAGAAATGTCTGAGGCCATACAGACAGGGTGATGACTGAGAGCGGTTATACGTACTGGCTACAGACACAACTCTAAACAGGGCCCTTATAGCAGCAGAATAAAAGTTTCACTCTGCAGTGTCAATGAAGCTTTAGCAGAATAAACAAACATCGCTCACTCACTCAGCTACACAAATGCCCAGGAAGAAGCAGAATAGAGAGAGCGAAGAAAGTTAGCTCAGGCATTGCCAAGAGGGGTGTTACATTGCATCACCAATGCACTGTATTTATTTGTGGTGTATTCAAATGAATTGACAGTCACAGTGGGAGAATAATGTGTAATCATTAGCGAAGGATTTGCACATTATTTATGTAGTGTAAACATAATTGTTTCCTTTCATTTTTTTTTTTTTTACCTCATGCTGCCATTAAGAAGTAACTTGGAGAGCAATAAATGTCACAAACGCTTTCACTTAATTAAAACAATAGGTATCATTTTGCAAGGTAAGATGTCAGTCAAAGTACAGTTCCCAGCACATTGCAATTTACTACCAGGGCATTACGAGAGAGAGAGCAACACAAATAACAGCTATTAAACTGTCAACTAGTGCAGGCCAGATCACATTACTGAAATTACCCTAAGATTCACTATTAAAAACAATGCTGCCCTCTTTTAACACATGTATTCATAGTGGCAGAAAAAACTAACCCCCCCCAAACACACACACATACACACATATTTTCACAGCCAAGAGGTGTTTCTCCTTTTTTTTTAGGAAGTGCTTTAAATGCTAGATTTTTTTTTTCCTCCCTCAAGGAACATGACTATTTGAGAAGCAGAACGGGCAAGCGAAAATATAAAATGTGCAGAACGCTCAACATGAGACCGAGTCCAGAATTTGATTTCTGACGCTAACAAAAGCAACAATGGAAAAAAGAAAAGGGAAAACTAACTGTTCTCTCCACACACTAGTCAGCAGCGCATCTTACTGAAGCCAAAAGTGAAGACGTTACGCTAGATTCTCACGTTGCATATACATAGACAACACTGACCCCTGCTGGTCAAAAGCAAAAAACAGACTTTTCTTAACATACTTTTTTTTTACTCTGTGCATTACATTTCCTATACAAACTATTGTGGAAAAAACAATAAAGACTTATGCATCTTATCCTATATCTCTATTTTTTAAATTTAGCAAAAGCAGAACCTTATTGCCAATCCCCACACCTGAATGCTACTAATTTCCCTTATGTGTGGATCAGTTGAGTGGGGTTACGCACTCGTCAGCGGGACTAATTTATTTATGAAACTGTCATTTGTAATCATTGATCAGGATGTTCTTTGTTAGAGAACTAATGATATGCAAAGGCAAAAGATTCCCCAATTATTGTGTTTGGTCTAAGTGAAGGTGTGTGCCTCTACAGAAAGGTTAAGAGGCAAACTGGCGGCCGCCCTGTCTGCCATCATGCCACTTACCTTCGTAAGACACAAGAGGATTCCCTCAGACTGCCGTTCGTGAAAGCACATTCACAAATGAGTCATTTATTGACACTCTGCTGGACGGTGGCACCTAATCTCTGTAAAATTAGATAATCCTAAAAGTACTTCCATTTTATATGTCATTTAGTAAATATCTTGTGAGAAATGTATCGCGGTAGTTTTAAATCAGATCAACCACTCTCCCCTTATCATCTCATACATTTGCCTTTTTGACTACTTCATTATGGTAAGCTCTAAACTCAACTTCAACTAAGCTTTGATAAACTTTAAAATAAAGAAACCTCCATTTTAGATTTGTTAGTTACCTTATAAACACAATTTACCAATTCAGCTCTTTCAGAACTTTTAATAAAGAATACAACAGTTAAGGGACATGTCGTTATTAAGGGATTGCTCAAACAGTAGCTTCTTTGTCTTTACTGTGCTGCAATGACGTTTTAAGTTTAATATTCAGGTTTTAGCGTTATGGTTGACTAGTCGTTGATCATGTGATTTTTGCAGTCTAAGCCACAAAAAACAGTATTATTTGTCCACAAGACATATTCCAACCATGGAGAACCTTATTCTGTTTTCCCATTTTATTTATTCATTTGTTTTTTTACTTGATCATTGGTCACACTTGAAAAAACAAGAACTCTAAGAAAGGTTTTTTGTTGTTGTTGTTGTTGTTGTTGTTGTTGTTTTATATTTGGACATCTTAAATAGGGGCCAATAGATTGACTTGAAGTTGGAACCAGCCCCTAGTTCTCTTTTAATGGATTAAATGTTTTGCCACTTTGGCAATAGTGTCAGTTTGGAACGCCGGATGTGGCCCTTTGGTTTGGCAACACTCTCTGATCACCATGATAATTAATCAAAGACAATGAACTACAAAGAACTACCAGCTACAAACCGTCATTCAAGCAGGGGAAATCTTTATACACCTGCTGCTGACGCCAGTTTTACAAACGCTATATGTGACATAATCAGTAAGTGAGTTTCTGTAAAGGAAATGAGACGACTCTTGCAGGCCGATGTTCAACGTCCTTATTGAAAATTAACGTGTACCCAGGTATTTTGTTACCATTTATGTTGAATGTAGCTAGAGCTTATAATAAACATTGACTGCTGCAGACACATTTGACACAGGACCAAATATTTGGTAAACACTTTCTGGTTAAGTTAAAAAGACAGATGTTTGGGGGCTTTAGTAGGTGTTCTGACTGCTTGTAAACAGACAGAAAGAGGCAATAATCCTTCTCAAAGGATGACAGTCTTGCAAATTTCTACAGTAGAACATGATGTGACAGAGGAGTAAACGAATCTGTGTATGTCAAACAGGACCGTCTGCGTTAAACAGAGAACGTGGCCTCGGGTTTCTCCTATTCAGCACTAACAGTGCATTCTTACTTTGATTTATGCAACCAAATTATGTTACATGATGTCCAGATATACAACGTATGATTCACATAGACCTAAGTGAGGGGTTTGTAGGTGATTTACACATGACTTCCACAACTCACAAGAAAGAGAGCAACAGTTTATGATCCTGAAACTCTCCAAATCTTTCAAAAGGAAGATGAAAACTTATTCAAGAAAAAGGTGATAGGTCCAGCTGTCTTTTCACTTAGAATCTTGTTAAAGACTTTAAAAAAAAATATGAAGTCATACAGGCTCCAGCAGGTATACCTGCTTTAGGTCTTCAAGGTTGATTAATAGAACTGAACTAGACCAAATAAAACCATCTGTTCAGAAAGAGTAAAACACTGATTGTCCTTTTTTTCATTTTTGACCTGTAGTGTGGAGTTCTGAATCAACTGTATTCTTTATTCTCTGGGAGTAAACCAATTCCATATAATTCACCTGAAATCAGGAAATAAGGCGACGATCAGTTTGGAGAGTCTCATTTATATATACAAGCTTTATTTGAAGGTGCAGAAAACTACATATATGGCAAGAATCAAAATGCAGAAAATGAATGAACTAGCCATTATTAGGTGACAGGTGTCAATTATTATGCTGTACAAACATTCCCAATATACAAGAAAAATCCTACAAGAGTTTAGTTACAAAATGATCAATAACAGGCAAATTTAAAGCAAAATATCAGCTTTGGAATCCGGCTTTATAAGGAATGCAGAGAGCAGCTTTCATTAAACATTTCAAACAATATCATCAATCATTCCTGATCTGAGATGGATATTGTCCATGCAACATTTGATTAAACAGCAATTAAATCACCTGTTCTACATAAACGCTGCATCTTTGCAGCCCATCCAGCAAATCATCCCATGAATGCATCGTAAGTTGATAACAGCATTAAATATTCTACTGATTTACAAATTCACTAACAGAGTAGCTGAGGGTGAGAGGGTCTTTTTTTTTTTTTTAATTACACTAATGTTTGGGCCCATTAGTTAGAGCTTTTGCCCCCACCGGTTCCCACTTCTCAACTTGTCTCTCCAAAGACGGGCTGAGGCCTCTATGTGCTGTGGAGGGCAGGCGAGAAACTCCATTCACTGTAAGTGCTCCGCTGTCTGTTGGGCAGATGTAGTCTGCAGATTCATCAGGTTTCCTCTTTCTGAGATGACTAAATTGGGTGAAGCCCAGCTTCTTTGGCTGGAAACGCAAAAGTGACAAATGGTTAATAAACTATTCTGATGTTATGCTGGTGCAACATCTGCAGAATATTCAGACTGATTGGTTTTAATTGTGCTTACTTTTACTTTCGCTGTGGTGGTGAGGGGCACATGGCCCGTGGCGTTGCCATACTCTCGCTTCTCCTGCATGGCTTGGTGCCCAACCAGGGCGGCGAAGGCGGTGGCGAGATGACGGCGGAGCAAAGTCTTCTGTGGAGGAATATTCAAGAGCAGGGCCAAAGTCTCTGAGCTGAAGCGAGGCTCCAGGATCTACGGAAGAGCGTGTGGAAAGAACCCATTTAGAATGGTGGAAAATAACTGAATGCATTTTCTCAAGTGTCTCACATAAAGGTTAAGTGTGTAGTATATCGTGACGCAGTCTCGTGGTACAAATCTGTACCAAGTATGTACCAAATATTTTTACATGGCAATTGTAATCACGGAAACCTCTAAATACTTAACCAATGAATCTATGTGTTGTGTATGTAAACCAGTACGTTTCTGAAGTACACAAGATGACATTCTTTAGTCTAAACATCCCTAAATCAAAAACCACTGGTGTGACTGTAACACAGTGCAGACAGCATCATTATTTACAGTACTCACAATCAGGCCTCCGTGAACACCGCTGCCCCGTAGATTAGGAGCATATTCAGCAAGATCAACTGCTCTTAACCACTCCATGACGCGATGGTTTGACCACTGCACCACTTCTGACGGAGTGGGCTGTTTCTGAGGGCGAAAAAACAAAAAGACATTATGGAATCGGACTTTCTTCTTTTAGTTATTTAACCCTTCATCTGATATGTCCCAAATTAAATTAACATATACACAGCCTTAAAAGATGATAGTAGTAACTGCATGGCAGGAAAAGTCAAAACGTCCAAAGGTATTTAAAATCTATCTGCTGCCCCCTTGTGGTAAAATTATAGAATCACATCTGTTTAACATTTAACAGCAGTGTAATGTTTTGAAAAATACATAAACATCTTTGACATCTATGATGTGCTGCTTTGTCAGAGTGTCAGTGTCAATTCAAATCTTAGTCTCAACATGCTCCTCGCCATGTTGCCTTACCTCCTCGCCGGGTCTGCGCCGAAGACAGTTTGCGTTAAACTTATTTGCATGGAGGACATGAATGGCACATTTAACACTGAGATGGTGAAGCTGACTGGTGACCTTTAGAGTCAGGAGATCATTCTGAGCGGACAAAAAGCGAGTGGACAGGGATTGCAGTGAAAAGTAAGCAAAAGTGCAACAGGGGTTAAAAAAAACATTACGGTTTTAAATTGTATCTGACATTTATGTGCGTACGCACCACTTACCACTGTAAGATATTGTATCATGCGACCATCTACTCGAGCTTCATGGAACTGGTCTTTATACTGAGGCAAACCAATATCATCCAACCAGCCTAAATGAGAAAAAAACAGGCATGAATGGACTTCACAAATTAAACTAAACCTTGGTTTAGTTCCTTGGTTACAGTGTAAGAGGCATTGCTCTGTATTTGCAGAACTGATCCAAATAAGAAGTGAAGTTTCAGAAGTAATCCGCTGAGATAGATTCTTACGAGTGACCCAGATGTGGTCCAACTCTGAGGACTTCTCTATGACTTTGGTGGTGAACGCCCTCAGACCGAGCTGCAGCTTCTTCCTGTGCAGCGGATGCTTCACGCCCATCTCCTGAACTCGGAGAAAACGGTCACAACAACACAAAGATCAGGGTAGAATTTCTCTCTTAGCAGCACACACTTCAATTTACTTATACAACCTCAACTCTGTTAGATCTTTGAGTTAAACATATAACTTCAGTTCATAATTTTCTACGTCAGTGAATCCTGAGTTTCAGTTTTAGTCGTGTTTAGTTTTGCACAAAGTTAATCTGTCAGGACAGTTATTTTCGAACCTTCTCAAAATCCTGCGGTGTGGCGGACAAAAGCGTCTGGCCGTTTTCAACCCACTGCCTTGTGAGATTGACGTATTGGCCCAGTCCATAGTCCTCTAACCAGCCGCACACCTGCTCCTTGGACCACTGGCTGAATGGAATATTCATATCACTGACAGCAAAAGGGGACAAAAGAAAATCAATTCATTATTTTATTGTAAAAGTTCAAGTAAATAGAACAAAACGAAGAATGCTATTGGAAGTTAAATAAATGAATACATTACAGCCACGCTGAGTTTTACCATGCAGAGTCAGATTCAGGGGTTCGGGTTAGTCTGGGTCCTGCCGTCGCGCGCAGCCCGCCTCTTCTGAACTGGCCCGCATCTGGATCTGATGCCTGGAAGCCTCCAGACTGGGTTCTTCGAAGTCTGTGTGGATGACAGTAAACTCTTTGGAAAAAAAAACCTAGACTTTTTTCTTCAACTAAGGCAATCAAACATACACATTTCTTTCTGACAGGTAAAAGAACACATGAAAAAATTCCACCACCCCTCCCAGCATGCACCTCCCAAGTTTTTGCTCTTCTCTCCCCAGTAGACATAATCTGTGGGCGCAGGTGAGGTTGGGGAGTCCAAACTGCATATATATGCTATAATAACGGTAATGAAGTATATGTAAACATCGCAGCATGAACCGGCTGTAATAGATATTGTAATGGTTAAATGTGCATGTTTTTTTTTCTTTTCTTGCTAAAAGAAAATTCAACAGTTTAACTCAATAAATTTGACTGTTAGTGTAACAGGTGTAAATTAGGGGAAATATATACTAGATGTAAAAAGATTCAAACTTGATTCATGCTTTTTCTTATTTTTTTCTGTTTAAAATCAAAACCACTGATGTTTTTTCCTTTTTTTTTTTTTGATTGTCTTTGGCTTCCCCATTGATAAATTATTTTGATGCACTGCCTCGTTGATGCACTCATCTGCATCTCTGCACTCACTTTCCCCAGAGTCTCTTGAAGCTCCTGTTGTTCTTCATGTACTCAGGAGAGCCCACGCTTCGCTGGCCGGGTTGTGTTTGCGCCCCACAATGAACAGGAGAGTTATCACTGGACGTGCTGTCATCAACTCTCTCCAGCTTCCCTTCAAGAGGTTTCACAAACCACGGTTAATTACCGGAGGACAAAAATCATTCAAACTGTTTTGACTGAAGTTTAGACGGCCCAGTAGATTGTGCTGTATTTCACAGAAGTAATTGTGTAGTTGAAAATAGCAGTTCAGTACATTAATGTGCAGTTCATACAATAATGTGAGCAGACAAAGCACCACTGTGTTCATGCCAAATAACGCACTTTTGATTGATGACGCATATGCACAGAGCTAACTGTTTCCTGTACTTAGGGCAGCGTTAAAGACACAATCTTGATAATGATGGCGGCTGAAATGAGAGCCATGAAAAGCCTTTTTTTTTTTGCATTTTCATCTTCCCATTTCGCATAACAAACAGAATATCAAAAGCAGTAAATGTAGCGGTCTGGTTTTTCACAGTGCTCTATTCAGTGGAAGTTAAAGACCACTGAATTCAGCAAATAAATCATTAGTTAATGCTCCGAGAGGAAGAAAAGGATCTAAGCTACATTTTACAAGGTGTGATCTATATGATAAAGTCTCCAGTCAGTGCCAGCTGCAGCACAGAGACGTCAGGGTGGGGCTCCGGTTAAACGTGGTCAGCCTCAGTGTTGAAGGGTGTGGACTGAGATGAATGTGGTCAGCATGGCAAGAAAGAGGGTGTGTTGGGTTACAAGGCCTATCCCATGATCCATCTAGTCTGTCAGGAGCTTCTGCAATTAGCTGTGATCAAACATACAGTGGTTGTCTGGTCAAAGGAGGGCGGTTACAGCTTCAAATATGAACCTCCCCTCATGGGAATTACCAGGCTACTGACTGATCCTATGGTGCGCCGAGGGTCATTACAGCACACTGTCATATCATAAATTACCCTGTGAAGCTGTATTTGTGGATTTACTTTGGCTGGAGTCTCCATCTTCACTACCATCTGGAGATCTCTGGCTCTGGGTTTCCAAGCTGCTGTCTCCGACCTCGCTTTGTTCCAGCAGAGAGGAATTTAGAGGCAGAGTCTGACTCCTGCTGTTGTCCCCAAGAACACTCTTAAAAAGCAAAGCAAATAGAAACAACGGTTCATTTTACATCAACTCATTAAAAAAAAGTAATAATAATAATGAGAGGATGTGCTTTGATGAAACGCAAATTTTAACCTGCAGGAAATTTAGGATGGAAACCTCATGATTATACAATCGTGGACAAAAATAAATGGTCCCTCTTTTAGTCCTCTGTGGGCCTTAGTAGTACAGCCTAAACCTAACCTCAGACGGACAAGGACATACAGCGTTTTTCATAATGTTATTATTTGTTAAACAAAAATTGAGCCAAAAAGAAAAAAAAATAATAATATAGGCAATACTCAGTATCGCCATGATTCATTGGTTTGTAGATCCACCTTCAGCAGCAATAACTTCAAGTAGTCATTTCCTGTATGACTTTTATCAGTCTCTCACATCATTTTGGCCCAATTCGTCTTTACTTTACCAAATTTGTTCCAGTTCATTGACTATTTCGGGCATTCACTTGTGCACACCTTTATTCAGTTCCCACCACGGCATTTCAGCCTGAACTCTGCATAGGCTATTTCAAAAACCTTCATTCTTATAATAAAGTAATTTTGCGGTAGATGTGTTGGTGTGCTTCCAGTCAGTGTCCAGTTGCATGATCTTATTTCAGGCACGTTTTAGCAGTCAGACAGATGACCTCACATTTCCCTCCGGAATACGCTGGTCTACGGAGGAATTCATGGTCGTCTGAGTTGCTGCAGGGTCCCCGGGTTGGCGGCTCTTCCAAACAACAGGTACCTGTTCAGTCTTCTGTCATGGACTCAACATTTAACATGCTCATTTGGTCACGAGATGCAGCTCTTGAGTTGAATTTGTTCATTTTTGGCTTTTGCATTTCTCTGAGTATTTAAGGGCCTGACATGGAAGTGAATTATTAGATACTTGTCGATAACCTTTGTCATTATAGAACATTTGAAAAACTCTGAAGTACAACAATGGTTGTTTCTTTATGACCAATGCTTATGGCCTCTTTAATTATTTTTAATTTTTGATTTTTTTGGGGGGAGGTGTCTTAACATGCACCTGAAAGTTTCAGAGGAGCCAGCTCCCAGAGGTCTGCACACCTGCTGATGATCAGCTCATAGAGAGCAGATAACATTCAAATATTTCAAGATACTTTAATGAAAAGTGTGACAAAAGTTATCAATCAATGTCTGGTTTTAATATTAGGAGTCACTGTGATCAGATTACTTTATTATGCTTTTACACACACATTATGTATGTGTGTGAGTGTGTGCACACATACGGGCACGCGCATACACACCATGTACCATGTACCTGCGCATAGACACGCATGGACTGGCGTACATGTGCATACACACGCATACAAAGAAAGAGTTCATGGAATGAAAACTGTGTTAGCAGTGTATTAAAAATACCTTTGGTGAATGTCCGTTTGTTATGTCATCTAAACTGCTTGATAAAGTCTCTGGCTCTGCTCTGTTAAGAAAAACGAAACACACAACCATTAAAAAAACAGCTCAAAGATACTGGGGTCATCTTCTGACTAAACGTTGCTTCTCTACCTGGAGTCACTGTCTTTCACGACTGATGACAGATATGCTTGTTGGGAGGAATGGCTGTTTGTTGAAGCCTGTGGCGATAGATAGATAGATAGATAGATAGATAGATAGATAGATAGATAGATAGATAGATAGATAGATAGATAGATAGATCGCTAGCTAGATAGCTAGATAGATCAGATAGATGACGATCGCTAGATAGATAGATAGATCGATAGGATGACTAGATAGCTAGATAGCTAGATAGATCGTTAGATAGCATAGATCGATAGCTAGCCGCTCGATCGAATCGCTCGCTCGCTAGCATACGCTCGCTCGTCGCTAGCTCGATCGGTTCGCTCGTCCGCTCGCTCGCTGCCTCGGGCTCGCTCGCTCGCTACGTCCGCTCGCCTCGCTCGCTCGCTCGCTCGCTCGCATAGCTCTCGCTCGCTCTGCTAGCTCGACAACAGACTGTGTACCTACTTTCATGGAGACACTGATGAGAATTGCAGATGATCTCCTAACTTATTTGTAACCCACTTCACGACTTCACATTCATCAGATTTTGCACTGCCCGAGTCGGCACTCGTTCATCAGCGCCTGCTCTCCTTCCTCACTGCTGACTGATGGACTGCGACCGTTTGACAGTGACTGAACAGCAGAGGGAGCTACAGCAACAAAAAGAAGTAACTAAAGATGGTTGCACAAGTCATATAAAACCTGCCAGGTAATTATACCACTACTACTACACCTACTACTACTACTAATAATAATAATAATAAAAATAATAATAATAACAATAGTTGGAGGTAAGGGGCTGATTACCTTGCCTTGCTGTGTGAGTGACCTCTCTGAATTGTCTGCACTGATTAAGAAGCAGAGTCAGCTCCTCAATACGTCGGTCCTGCAGTAAACAAGAGGTGAGGGGTCAGTGAATCCAAATTAGGATTTTTTTTCCATCAAAGCCTAAGAAACATATAGACTACCAGCGTCACTTTGCAGTCATGCAAACGTTCCCCTTCCAAACGTTCCCCTTCCACCATATGGCCTTTACATCAAAGTAGGGCGGGGATTGACACAGGCCTGGATAGAAGTCTTAGTTGTGGTAACCAGCTACATGGAGAGCGTTTTTGAAGTGGTGCTTGCGCCTGGTTTCGCCATGGTTGCCTTAGTACATCTCAGTCCAAAATTAGGCTCAGCAGAGCGAGGCCGGCTTAAATGTGGCTATGCCTGAAATGGCTTGGCTTGGGGTGTGTATGCACGTGTGTGCTCGCTAGCGTGCCACATTTGGGCCCGTGTCTGCAAGAGCTTAAAGTCCAAGATACTGTGGATGGGAGAATACAAAAGACTCTTTGTGCAACACTTGGCTGCAGGGTGGTTGGTGGCTCTGAGAAATAACAGCAGTTATTTCTCAGTTTTTGGCCTTTTTAAACAGCACCGATGGTAGTTTGGACCAAAAAAATAAAAACAGGCCGCATACTAACCACATTATAAACAGTAAAATAATGACGAATGTGCTCTAACGTTTGCATATTCAAATACAGCTGATTGAAAAAAAGGGACAATATATTTTCACACAACCATAACTTACCTTTTCATCATTGGTGGCGATCAGTGACTTCATTCCACTTCTCAGTCGCTGCAGTTCTTGATCTATGAGGAGAAACCCCACATTGTGCTTTAACCGGTATAAAACAGCTGCTTACATTGCAAACATTTGCATTTTGATTATACATGATAATAGGAATATGGTTATTGAAAAAAAGTTGGAGGTGAACATAGATGCCTGCATGTTGAAGAAATATTTCCCTAAAGGAATCACATTTTCTGAATATTCTTTTTACACACTCTTCATGGGTTTTGTCATAACAGCTTTTACGTATTACTGCAGACACTTTGCTAGTAACAACGGCAGGGATTAAGCCAGCATTTCGAGTAAACAACAGAGAAAACACCCTAGACAAGCATTTATCATTAAAAGCATTACAAAGTCTGCACAAACAAGACGCTGTTTCCTCTGACGTCCATGGGTCAACCAAAAAAGGCAAAGGGAAGTGAGATAATGCATTCAGTAACTTTAGAAACCAGCTGATGATTGTCAACCTGCTCCCCTCAAAGCAGAAAGAAAGATAGATAAATGATGACAATATATAAAGGATTACAAAATAAAGTGACATCTACTGTATGTAGAAAGGAAATAAATGAAAGATTAATGGTAGATGAGGCCCGTGGGTTTGAAATGATTGTCATTAGGTACTGCAGAGGTCTCACATTTGGTGTTTAGTCTCTTCCTGTGCATCTCCTCTGAGAGAGAGAAGGAGATGGACACAGAAACCTTTGTTGAGGCAGTTTATAAATGGCCAAGTCAAACTTATCCCACATTTGTTCATAAAAAAAAAAAAAAGAAAAAAAAAAAAACATAAACTGAACTAGAACTAGAAGCATGGGATATCGAGGGTTTGAAGGCGCACAGGTGCTTTGTTTACCTCTGTCTGCGCTCTCGCTGGTTAGAGAGGGTCTGGTTAACAGCTGAGTGTGCAGTCTCTCGATCTCAGCATTCTTACTGAGCAGGAGCTGCTGAAGGCTGCTGATCTCTGCCTGTGAAGGAGTTCAGCAGAGAGGACACAGTTCTGCTCACTGCACGTGCCGGCACATCTGCACAAACGCTCAGATGTGGACATCTACAAGTTTTTCTGGTTTGCTTTAAAGCAAGTTGCAGGAGGAACACAGATGACAGATAAGTTCAATTCAGGCGCGTGTGTGTGTGTGTGTGTGTGTGTGTGTGTGTGTGTGTGTGTGTGTGTGTGTGTGTGTGTGTGTGTGTGTGTGTGTGTGTGTAAATAACAATCAGATAGCATGGTACATTTTAAGTATAAAATACAGCATAAAACATTTATGCTTCAAACTAAAATGCTTAAAAAAGAAACTCATTTTAAATTTGACGAGATGTTTCTTAAAATGTTGGCACAGGGGCGTATTAACCACTCTGTTACATTACATAGACTTCAATCAACTCTTTTGAAGGATTTGGAGACTTATGAGACCAGCTGTTATAATTTTGAAAGGAAAATGTTTCCATGTGCTTGTTTTATTGCTTTTCAACAGCTGGGCTCATCCTTTGATGACGTTTGTAGTTGGGAGACAGGCCTGAACTGCAGGCAGATCCTTTATAGCCACTGATGGAGCCATGCAGATATGATGCATGCAGTTCACAACAAATCTTTCCCTTTTTCTCTCGTTCTCTTTGCATGATATCTATCATATCCCAGTCAGATGAGCATTGCAGTGAACATGTATATTAGCTTCATTAAACCTTTGTAATACACATAAACAAATATTTTGTTTTGTCCTGGAAATGACCAAAAGGAAGATAGACTAGAGAAACTAGTGAAATCATGTCATAACAGCGGACATTGGTTGAGAGTAAGAGAAAAAGAAGAAAGTCTTGGAGGTAAATGCCATGGAATCACGCCAAAGTGAGAGTTCATTAAAAAAGACTAAGCTAGTATTAAATCTATTTCTACCACACTTTAAAATAGAGAGCAGAGTCAGACTTCCTAAGAAAACATAGGTGTCTGAAAATGAAAGAACTTGTGCGAAAGAAAATGACTCACTTAACTGGCTGGAACATCGAATTGGACAGCGTTTAGGAAAGTTGAGCGGACAGTTAGCAGTGGAATTTGGACACTGATGGCGTATAGCAAGTCTACAAGCCATGCACACCATTTTACCTTCGTTGCTTTAAGTTTCTTCTCATACTGTAGTTTCTGATCCTCCAGGTCTTCCACTTTGTCCTTGAGAATCCTTAGTTCCTTCAGTAAGATCTAAAAAAAGAGGGGAAGAGAAAAAAGTAGCTCATTTGACACGCAGCTAATATGACCAAACATGCTCATTATTCTTTCATACAAACACACCGTGTTCAAATATGTGAAATGCACTTTTTGTGTGTCACACATCGATCCACAACATGTCAGTTTTCCTTCAGATATTCAGTGAATGCTTCATTTCTATCTGCGGCTGTGGATTACACAGCAAAGTGAGACAACCCATGCTGTGCACAACGTTAGACACCATGCAGGCAAACTTTGCCTACACTTTCTCCTCCGCAGCGGCACCGTGGCTCTGCATCTGAGCTACCCTCTCTCGGGCCGTGTGTGTCCCCATCAGGCCCGTCTGACGCTTCCTCTAGCTTGTGCGTCTCCCCTGAGGTTCTGTCACAACACGCCCCGCGGTTTGAGGCCTGGCCCTCAGTGGACTCGGTGGGACCCACCGCTGGAAGCCCGCTGTCAGCCGGCATCTCCAAGGCTTTTTTCTCCCGGATCTTGCTATTGATCTCCTTCTGAAACTGACACATCTGCTCCTGCAGCTCACTAATGAAATTCACTACAGTCTGGCAGATGCAGTGGGGGAGAAAAAAAAAAATTTTGAGAAAAATTGTTAAGAAAGAGGTTAAAAAAAAAAGTGACAATGTGGAGAAGGTGTGAATATGTGACATTTGCTTTTGTGTATATCAATTGAAGTTTTCATGTTGCCTCTTTTTATCTGGATGTAATTTTATGTTTTAATTTAAACACAGCACGCTCATGTATGAAAACAATGAAGTAGTGAGGATGTATTAAAAATTCAGGGCCATGACATGTACACAATCAGGTTTGACAAAACTGTTTTTATGACACAAACCGTCTATGTGTGCTATATTTTTAAAAATCTTTTGTAATTTGCATAGGTGAATTGTTTTTTTTTTTTTTTTTTTTTTTACTATAGGGGATATAGTGGGATTGTTGCTTAGTGTCTGCCCTGAGGGAGTTTAAAAAGCAGCCGAGTTATGCTGTGACTGTGGCAGAGGAAGTCTCACCCGGGTCCGGTACAGCGGATATGACAGATGATACGGAGCGCCTCTGTGGCTAAATTTAAACATGAGCTTACTGGCTCCATAGTCGTGATCCTTCCACATGTTTTGTCTGTATATGTGTGTGTGCAGGTGGACCTGTTTGTGTCAGCGAGGCTGCACGTGGAGAGAGTAAAGTGATAAAACCAGACTGTTTTTTTTTTCACCCTCTGACCCTTTAAGTGAAAACAGTCAAAGATAACTTTGTAAAAAAAAAAAAAAAAAAACCCAACAAAGAATTAGTTAAACACACACCAACATTCTAGTATTTCTCTCTACACGTAATTTATAAATCTGCATAGAATTGAGCCATATTAACATGATTCTGCATGAAGATCCTGGTCAGATTACTTCAGTCAGAGCAGCTTCTTTATGAAGAATGACATATTTAACTTTTACCTGCCACCAGCAATGGGAAAAAAGAAAGAAAAAAGTCTCTGGGCTGAAACCTTCACACGCTCATAATTGGCCTGTCATCCTGCACGAAAGCTCTTCCAGGCCTGAAATCTTTCAACGTGAGGACACAAAGAGTCTTTGACCAGCAGTGTTTTTAAAGTAACTACATACATGATGGCGTCCTGTCTGGTGAAGGTTCTGCTTTCTCTTTCTACAATCCGCATGGTCACCAAATGCCAAGGAGGTCTGCTGGTAAACTAACACACCAGTCCTAAGCAAATATATGATCAAGTTTAAACAGACTAAAAAAAAAAAAAAAAATGAAACCTCCTGGACACATTCTTTTTCCTGTAGACTGCCCAGGAACAACAAAGCCAGGGTTTTGCTGAATGTTTCCCTCCATCCATCCGCTCAAAAAGTGTTCATGGACTCACATGAAACCAGCAGCTGACAGTAGAGTTAGAGCCATTCGAACACAAAGCAGATTTTTGTGTGTACCCTCGCCATTCCTGGCAGTGATGTGCTCAAATTTCCAGGGACTGGGATAAAAGTGAAACTCCTGAGGAGTTAAACTAATGTGTCTTTGCAGTGCTCAGTGAAAACAAACAAAAAGAAAATTTAAAAAAAGGGGAAAGAAGGCAAAATGTTTAGTCCATATAAAAATCTACGTAATCAAAACGTATCAGTGTAACTTCCCACTCCCCATGGCGTGTTTTCGTTCCATATAGAGCAGCACTTGCACAAAATGATGCCAACTTGTAACCATGTATTTACCAACAGTCAAGCCAAACCACATTTTTTATACCAAACCCCAATCATGCATTCATCATCATCTAACTCTACCCATCTATTTTTCATGCCTTTTCCTTCACTTTTTCTCATATAACCATCACACAGCGTTGTGAACCCCGAGTCACATGCACTGCCTTTGGTTCTGTACCCTAAACTGTTTTGGTTGATACGTCTGGCTCTGGGACGGCCACTGAGATAGGTTTTCATTTCCTAACCAAAAGTGATTGACAGAGAAGTTGGATGGTTCTCAAACTTGGTTTTAATGGTATAAAATCCCATTATGGCTTTATTTCCCCCCTCCTAGCTCCTTGAAAATGCACTAATTAAAAACATATATCATCAAAACATGAAACATAGGACTTAAACCGGCTGATATAGAGCTGCAACACTTTGCACTAATGCTGCAGTTTTTTAGCCCCTATTGTAACTCTGCTGTAATTGTGTTACTATGTACAGTAACTACACACTCTAAAAATGAGGCTGGCTTTTTCTCTAAGGTCACTTGAATGCAAGGAATTTG
Source organism: Xenentodon cancila (assembly GCA_014839995.1). Lineage (NCBI taxonomy): Eukaryota > Metazoa > Chordata > Actinopteri > Beloniformes > Belonidae > Xenentodon > Xenentodon cancila. The sequence goes on from CM026197.1 coordinate 18,803,263, forward strand.
TGCATATAATTGAGGTAATTGCATTTTTTTTTCTTTTTTGTGAAAATACTGAAAGCTCTAACACTGGATCTTTTGGCTGAAATGTAGATAAAGAAAGTAAATAAAGTCCTCCTAATAGCAACAGTTTGACTACTACCCCTGATATTCAAACAAGCAATGACAGCACAAGCATGGACACATAATGTACAGCAAGAATTGGTCACATTTGTCTCAGAGAGCAGTCTAACCTCTGCTTTGTGCTGCCTCTCAGCACCGTGGCCCTGCTTTCCCTCCATGTCCGCCAGCTTCAGTTTCAGGTAGGACACCTCCCCCAAAAGATTCAGCTTCTGGTTCTCCAGTGACGTTCTATGCAGAACCTCCTGTCATCCACAACACACACACACACACATACAGCAAGAGCACAGATCAACACGCAGGCACACACAAATACATTATCCCATCACCTATACACAAGGCGCAATAATTACTTTACAAAGGCAGCATTGACTATGAGGCACAGCAAGCTACCAGCTCTGAAATGTAAGTCCCCTCACACAAACCCTGCTGGTTTCAGAAGCTGTTTGAGTGGCTAAATATACACAACCCATGACCACTATTTATAATGTCTATTTCACAGCTCACTCAAAGTGCATAGCAGAGGGGAGGGAGGGAGGGGGTGAGAGAGGGGGGAGAAAGCACGCAAAACATTCATAGATGGAACATCAGACTCATTTTGACAGGTGCATTTTCCTGTTCCGTATACATAAACGCCTGCCAATCAGACCAGGTGCTGAGGGAGATTACAGCTAAACAGTTCTGTTATATCTGTCCTGAAAGGCTGTCATCTTTCAGAATTAAACCAGACCATGCAGGCAGATGTATTACCAATTTACTCAATGTCAACCAGGTGCTGAATCACTTAACATCCAGAAATGATGCATCAAAGTTTACATATGAATGCAACTGTGTCAACCTCTGGCTTTGGAAAATATCTGGGCTTCTTCTAGAGCGTGCACGGAAAATATTAGAGCTTTGTCACCAGGAAGAGATTTACAGCTTAGTTCCAAAGCCTCATAATGACCATGTATCCAAAAACCCAGTGCTGGCTGTACTTTAATAATGTCCACGCAGGCAGCATTTCACATAAGAGCAGAAGTTACAAATCCAGTTTACGGATCATGAGAAATGTGCCAAAACACTCGGGAAACAGTCAAACTTGGCTACAAGGGTCCCAGCATAAGAGAAAAAATCAGTACCTGGTTGATCGTCCATTGTCTGCCTGCAGCAAACCATGTATTCCCGTCATGGATACGATAGTTTCAAGCGCGCTGTAGTTTCAGGAAGTTAAGCTTTCATACATTCATTCCAGTTAGTGCAAAGTTTCTGATGAGAAATCTAAAGCAAACAACTGAAAGATGACAAGCACGCCCAGTTCTTAAAGAAGCACCACCCGCCTCTTTCTCCCTCCCACCTCTTCACCTTTTACAGCTGTTTCACCCCTCCTCATCTGCTCTTTTCTCCTCCCTCTGTTGTCCTCCCCTGTCTTCTTTTCTCTGTAGAACCCTGCATAGGAGCTATGGTGTTTGCAGGTGGATGGGGTGGGGGGGTGGTGTTGGAGTGGGGGTGGGGTGGGGGTGGGGGTGGGGGTGGGGGGGTCTAAATATGCAGCAGTCTCCCACAAAGACAGACTAGTCTAGCCCTGCATAAACCAGACATACTCTCTGAAACAAAAACTATCCCGGAATGAGTCTGATCATCCCAAATATTTTGGTTGTCAAGGTAATCTCCAACTACCACTGGAATCTTGAAAAGGAATTTCTTTCCAGGAAGCAGAACTCATCCTGGGTTACATTCTCCAGCTTATGAGAAAAATGTGGTCCTGCAGGAGAAGTTATATTAGGAAGATAAATGGAAAATCTGGGGCCCTGTCACCATTTTTTTCTCTTTCTGTTTTGATGGACAATAATATTGATAGACTAGTTTTGCATTTCTGCTGGTGAAAGTCAGACTTTCCTGACCTCGGTCCAGGAAAACACAGAGCATGTGGTGCCGAGACAGATCATCTTGTCTTTTTAAGCAATTCAGCTTTATCTGAGGTCAGTGAGCAGAGTACCTGCTGTAGCATCTCCTCTGCACAGCTGAGTTTGTGCTGATGCTCCACCAAAGAACTCTCGAGGTTGCTGATCTTCACTCCCTGAGCCTCCACCTGGTCTGTCAGCACACTCACCTGAGTACATTTGTACACGTGAACAAAGGAGTTAGAGAAGGTAATCATTTTCTAAACAGAGATTATAGACTGTTTAATCATCATTTATGTTCAACTCTACCCTCATAATTACAGTCTGTTCTGGGTGCAGAAATTACTCACAATAACCTTTTCGTTGATAACTATTTTCATTTAAATGGTGCTCATGTTTACTGAAATTTCCAGATCTGTTCCAGAAAAAAAAAAAAAAGTATTTTCCTTTTACTGTTAAAAGGAATGATTCTTTGTCCTTTTGTTGGTGTCTGCAAAGGTTCAGTAACTGCAGCAGCAGAGCACATGCGGTTAAAAAAAAGCTCTGCATCGAAACGTTAAGCCTCAAAGCAACTAATCACATGCTAAAAGGCAGCTCCCTCCAGCCTAATGGAACAGAGTTTCCAGGTAAAGGCTTTCTGTGGCGTCTGAAGAACCAAACGTGGCTCCTGCTGTCCCTCACGCACGAACGTGCCTGCTCACTACTGGTGCTGCTAGCCTCAACCTGTCCACACACAGTTCCACACGCCTACATATATAAGTCACAAACAAAACACGTCAGTCAAAACAAGACATTCTGGTGTGGTAAGAGCACCTAACCCACATTTTAAACTGCTGCCTCACCTAGATGCTGGTATAAAAGTAATTTCGCAATATTTACAACAAAATACTACAGTACGCCTTTGTCCTTTCCTGTCCTCGCCTCTCTCCTCTAACTCCGCCACGTGATATCGGCATTGTTTGAAATCAATTCCCACTTTCAGACTGCTTTGTTTTACAAAATTGCTATTTCCTTGAATTTCCTAGAAACTCCTTGAAACAAAATCCCACCTGCAGAATTAGTGACTCTTTGTCTCCCTCCAGACGTGATAACCGCTCCTGGTATGACTCACTATTAGCATTTGAGGGGAGGTTTTCCTGCAGAACAGAGGTCACGTCTTAAGTTCTGTTTGTAGGATGTTATTACAGAACAGTTTCCCAGTGGATCAATTTTCTGTTTTGTTGCAGCCTCAGGCACATGAACACGGATGGATGCAAACACACACGTGCACTCACAATTCATATTATTCATGTTATTATTCATAGACAATTCAGTGCTGTATGTGGAGTCTGTAAGACGTTTTAAGGTTTTAATCCAATTCTGAATGTTGTGTACAGCTATTTATACAAGCCGATTAGAGGGTGAACAAGTGTTAGCTGAGTTTTGGCCTGAGTTGTCAGGGAAATGTCTCAAGAGAAGAATCCAAATCAGCTCCCTTTTCTCACAGCACAGTCACGTGAACCAACCACTGTATTAAAATAAGTTTTAAATGCTAATAACCTTTCAAAAGATAATATAAAATAAAATATTTTTAAGGTATATTGAAAAATATTTTCAAAAATACTTTAAAGAAGCACCAGTCTATGTGCTTCAGCAGAGAAATACTTGAATATACATTTTACAATAAGTGTTAAAAAAAACAAACCATTTTCTTGATCTTTTACATCGTGAAGAATCACATTAGTTCCCACTCTTCCTGGTTAGTTATTGCTGTTATTTTTCTAGTTCACATTTCATCCGTTTACGTTTAGTGTGCTCACTTTTTCCCTCAGCGCTCCATCTCCTCTCAGCCACAGGGTCAAATCTCGATGAAGGGAAAACCACCCTGTAATTTTTACTCACCCAAATGCAAAGTTAAGTCTCTTAGGGGTTTGTTTACTCTGGGTTATGAACAAAGTGAGGCTTTTTTTCTTTATTTTATTTAACACATCTGCTAGTTGAATCATTAGGTCAATCCTGCTGGCTGGCGTGACGCCTCTAAGACCATCCCTTCTTCAAATGTGTTATTCTCCTTGGCAAGTCTGTCAGCTAATGGTCTCTAACAGGCTGCCACTTGACATAAGAAGCAACGCATCCTTTTGTTAAGAGCAGAACTCACAGAGATGGGATGATTGGATGCTAATTTATAGGAAATGTATTTGGCCTAAGGTCAAACACAAAACGTACACCAGGGACCTAACAGCATTCATTTTTCCAAGTTTTCTGAAGTCTGACTGTTGACCAAACAAGCCTTGTTGACACTATTACCTTCACCTTTGTCCTGGTTACCTGCATTAGGATTTATTATTCTCACGATCAGCTTCGTCATCTTTTTTTGCAAATAAGACTAATTGTTTTTCTCACCTCCTGCAGCCCAGGAATCAGTGATGTGTTCGATTTGCAGTTTTATTTGGAACACAATCAAAACTTTTAGTTAGTGAATATAATGCTGTTCTTTAGAAGAAGCTGGTTGATATGGTATTGATCAATTTTACTTTTTTGTTTGTAATCAGCGGTAAGCTGACCACATTCGGCGAGGTTTCATGTACGAGCTGCAGTACAGTTGTCATTTATCAGCAGCGTTATGATGAGGCATGTGGAGGGCATGTCATAGGTCAGTGCCCTCGGGAAACACGGTCCATGTAGGTTTTACATGTTGCTCTGCTCTGATGCGCCTGGCTGAAATTAGAGGCCATCAACTGTGTAGACCTTGATGACAAGCTGATGGTGATCCAATCGTTTGAAGACCTTGGTTGAAGAGCACTTGCGTAAGTTACCACTGACTAGTCGAAAGACATTTTTGACAGACTGGTCAACTTCCAAATGAATCAGTAGTTGCAGCTCTACGCCCAACAGTTTAGATGAAAAACTATAGTGACTGAATTGGTTTCAAACCTGAACTTTGGGGGGATATATTTTTATATTCTTCCCAATTTCTTGGGCAACTCAATGGAAAAATGGGGCATTGCATAAAAATAATGTAGTTTATCTCCAAGTAAGGCAAGTGACTGTAATAATAATAAAATCAAATCAAACCACATTTACATTTGATTATGTCTGGAGTGAACACTTCCTTTGTGAAACTGGTATTAAAGGAAGTTGGTTCAGCTCCACTTCATAAGACTGATGGTTACTATTCTATTAAATTTCACTGCCACAGATGAGTATTTTTATTGTATTTACAAATGCATTTTTTTTATATATCCATTTATGAAAACTTCTGTTTTAATATATTTTTTTCTATACCTGTTATACCTATCCAACATAATGTGGAAAGGTTTTTTTTTATGCTGTTTTGTACTTTTGTTTCATAAACAAACACATGATACACAAGTTTTATTTTAGTAATATATTTAGTAAGTTAGATTAGATTAGTTAGATCTTTGAGTAAGATTTAGGCAATCGTGCACTTCTGCACACTACGTTGAAAAATAGTAACATCACTGGTGAAATATTGCATCTCATTAAGTAATGTTTAAAATCACAGACACATAAATCCTCTAAAAGCCTAAAGACTATTCTGCCAGCTGCCTCTGAGTATTAAAACCAAATGGAAGCAGTGGACACGACTCACTTCTTAATGGTAACAAGATGGTAGGTGCTGCACAAAGACCCCCTGAAGATGAAAGCGGCAGAAAATGACCTCAGCTTTCATATACATCCTTTCACTGTTCTCCTTAACGGTTTAAACTTAAGACCACTTTGAGAGATAAACAACGTTCCACTGCTATAGGTTATGAAATTATATTGACAATCAATCAACTTTCATTAAACAGCTGTCTTTTTTTCAGTCAAACCAGAAACAAATAAAAGACGGAATGCGGAGAACAGCTGCAGTAAACAAAACAAACACAAAAAAGAGGGGGCAAGCATGTCTGTACTCAAACAATGTCACAAACAAACAAAACGATTTAAGTTCCACTTTTTCAAAACTTTCCACTCTTTGATGGCCATGTGTCTAGTAGGATGCATGTGTTTCATGCTCTGCAGCATCCCTTCAGATGTAAAACAAAGCGTGTCTTCCTCCTAAGTGATCTACTCTGGCGTCTGTAATTACAGTGGAAACGCAACAACATGAAGAAAAGCCATCGCAGCTGTGCTGCAGTGTAAAGGTACGGGGAGCAGACATGCAAGTGGGGAATGTCTTACCTTTCTGAGCCAAGCAAAATGTTTGTAGAAATCAATATGATACTCCATTCTGCAGGCCCATGGCTTTTAAAGTCAAAGAGAACTCAGCCTGTACTATAAAATACCATGGAGGATGAACACACAGAATCGAAAGCAAAACAAAACAATAGCTGTTAGCTGCACACACTTTCTCCTCCTTTTCACAGATACCCCATATTGCAGTTGTAGAGTGCAGGAGAGATGTTGGTCCGTGTGGTTGGCAGTCTGAGGCTGCCTGAGACTTTCAGAGCTGAGATGAATAAGTCAAACTATGCCAGTTGGCTGTTCTCCCTCTCTTTCTTTTTTCCCCTCGTCTTTTTTTCTGCTTCTCTTTAACTGCCCCCTTTCCCTTGTTCTGTTTCCCTCTCAGGCACACATACTCCAGCTGCTTCCCCGTTCAGCACATCTCTGCATGTTAGTGGGTCTCATCGAGACCCTTCGTGTTTTTCCTCTCCTACACCTTCCTTTCTCCCTTTCTCCCGTCCTTTCGCATAGCTTCTGTGTCAAGCCCCCTCAGACAAATTCATTTCGTGAGGCTTCTGAAAGGGGAAAAGGGGAGAGAAAACTTTTTGTAGCACATGCTTGTCAGATGTGGTGCAGGGCAGGCCACGCCACGCAAAGGGGGGAGGCAGGGGAAGAGGCTAAAGGTGAAAGGGAGAGCAAAGTTGATAATATTAAATCCAAGAGGAGATAGAGTGCATTAAGGACAAGCACTTAGGATAGCTTACTTGGGGAACTTGAATAAACTACCTTTGCTGACAAGGAAATGAAGGACCTCAGAGAGAGAATGACAGTGAAAATGCAGAGCAACTGCTTGCGCTTTAAACAGGAGCTCTGGTTCTCATTACTGGTGCCATTCGCAATAGATCCTGCTTTCAGCTCACTTCTTAGCAGACAGAGGAACAGCCCTCCAGAAGTTTATGACCAGGATCAAAGACCACCAAATCACGCAACTCATAAAACTCATGGACCCAGTAGTATTAGACTGTGACAGGCTAATGGCGTATGCATGAGCACAATTCTCAACCAGAGCCTTTTATCATATAAGACTTTGGATATTTCAGATGTGGATATGAAATTTGCAGTGTGTTATAAAACACTGTTATGGTGATAATTCATCCACGGGTGATTGTAGAAAGCCTTCAATTGTGAGAGAAGGAGTACTCACCTCATGTGGTTCCAGCCATTTTATTATAACGTTTGCTGTATCACTGGAGACCTGTTTCCTTAGAGCGCGCGGCCCTTCCTCACTCTCCCGGGCCTCCAGCACACCCCTGAGGGCCTCAGCCAACTGAAGAGCCTTGAGATCGGAGTCCACAGGTGGGGGGAGGTGCTGCGGAGTATGCTCTGAAGATTGGCAACCTTGGCCACCTATCTGCAGAGCTCTCAACAGGTCTTCACCCATGTTGCCTTGAGGAAAGACAACAGGAAATCATCATTTGTTTTTAACACATCACTTAGTCAAACAATATACCCATTATTGCATTATTCCAATTTGTGGCTATTGTTTATTTCTACTGAGTAAACAACTGAGTAGTAAGTGACTGGCATGTGACTGTGAAGCAATAGCAGTACCAGCAGTGCCCTCTTGAGGGCACTGTTTAGCTCCAGTGCAACCTATACTGGATGGAAATAGCATCATACTTGGACTGCGGTTTCTGGAATCCGCAAATTAGAGGTTGAGCTTGTAGAAGTAGTTACTGTAATCAGCATGTCTAAGCTGCAAAAAGTGCTTTTCATACATGCTATTTGTAGATAAATCAAAAGGCACAGTAATCCAGCATTTCACATATGTGGATGGGTTCATATGTTGTATAATTAACTTTAATATTTCTGATCATGTGTGACTTTCTTAGCTGTTGGTGGTGGTATATTTTCTAATCAAAGTATGGTAATGACCAGGCTGTCACGCTTATCATTGGATCTTTGTGTTCTGAGCCTGTGCTTCAACACTGTTGTGGTTATGAAAAAGAAGCATCTAAAATGTGTCACCTTGGCTAGAAAACTTTGCAGGGACGTTTCTGGAGACTAAGTTAGGGCTCATGTTGTGTTGTGACAGAAGTGAGCCAACAGGGAGGAATGAAAGTACAAAAGCAATCAGCGATGAGAGAATCCTTTTTCTTCAAAAACGTCCCCACTTTGATTTCTTTTACTGTTTGTAAAATATCTGCCGCAATTTAAGTAATACTTGGGAAAACTGTGTTATGCAACATATTTATAAAGTGTTATAACGTGTAGCAGTGAAATCACTCAGCTGGTGCCGGTCAAACGAAAGCGTACAATTACAAACTGAGACTTTGACAATGAAACTGAAGCTCTTACCAGCAATAATGTCATCCATTTGGTCCAAAGCAGCCTCCAACAAATGGCTGGCATGTGACGCCATGGTTGCTGTAAAGCAGCTACTAGATCCTCATTCACTGGTGTGAAGAAGAGTGTCAGCCGTTGGAATGACGCAGTGTGAAAGATGCTGAGCAGAAGGACAGGCCTACTCCCAGTGCTTGTCACTCTTGGATCCTTTTAGAGCAAAGTTATAACAGCCATCCAGACATCTGAGGGACTCCCAAGTAAATAACCTCTTGAGTGTGGCTTTTGGGTTTAAACTCTCCTCTCATTTTGTGACCAGAGTTTTACCCATTGTCAGCTCTGTTATGCACTTGAGGCCAAAGTTCATATTTAGAATAGTTTGCTTTGCTGTTGTTGTTTGTCTGTATTTGGTCTCCAAAAGGTGCACTTGTAAGGTAATTTTAGTCAGATGATTAAATAAAGAAAAAAAAAAAGTCATAAATTAGTAATTATCATGTAGTTCCGGTCCAGCAGTTTCAGTGGAACTACATAAGGTTGAATCACAGGTTGTATTTGACGCTGATTAGAGAGAGAACATAATGAACAATGCAGCTGCAGTAAACGACTGACTGGACAGTTGTGCACGTTTGGGATGAACATGGCCTAACACAGAGGAAAGTCTGTGCTCAGATATTTTGAGGAGTTATGGGGTGGAAGTAAAATTGGTTAAAAAAAGTGAATTGTCTTTAATCTGTTAAAGGAAAGAAGAATAAGTTAATCTAAAGAACACCATGGACGAGTGTGGTGATGGTAATGTTGAGTATTTTAAGTGTTTTTCATCCAAGTGAGACAGATGAAAATGACAAAAATTTATTGAAATATGAGAATTAAGGTATATTTAGGACTATATTACAATCGTTCTTGCCTTTGACAGAATCGGAAAAAAACGTGACGGCAAGGAAGTCTTAAAATCTCAAAAATCCTGAGATCATTGCAGAATAGCAGGTGTCCAAAATCCCAATCATGACCATCAAAACCTTTGTGAGCAGTTATGACAACGCTTGACTGCTGTTATTACAAATGTACATGACGACAGAGGAATGTAAAATTGTGAAACATATGCCCTCTATCATTTCTTGAGTTTTACAAATCAAAATAAAAACTCCCCAAAACAAATAATTTGATGCTTACCAGGTCTCAAAATGTTGCATGCATAACATGAATATTAACCAGTAATAAATTACTCCATCCCATTAGTTATTTCTATAACTAAAACAAATGCAGAATCAGTGTGTCAAAAATGAAATGCACTCTTACAGCTCCCATAGGAATAAAGACGGAAGGTGGAAGAAAGGTGCTGCTAATCAAACATAATTATTCATTTATCCCAAGGTCAGAACAATCAAATCTCAAAGTAATTACGAGACTGAAAAAATCAGCATGTTAATTGTTAAAGTCGATGGCAGTGCAATTACTAAAGGAGTGAACAAGACTGACTTGTTTGGAAAAGTAGCAGGAGAGAGCCTACGTTCTTTGAAAAGATCATGGCAGCACGGCTTCGGTTTGCAAAGCCGCCTGTCAGCAAACCACAGGGCTTCTGAAACAATCTTCTTCGGTAAAAAAAAAAAAAAACAAAAGAAAAATGTATATCAGCATATAGATGTCATTCCAGTGGTAAAGGCCATGATGTATCACAAAAACCAAGGACTTTTCTGTAACTGAGTTGATCATGAACTACTTTGTAAACCAAAGTATTATCTAGTCAAATATGAGGCCTTGTGTCTGACAGCTAAAAAAGACTGACTTCAACTCAGTCCGCAACAGGACCCCCAGTACACCAGCAATTCTGCTGTGTTACATAACAGATGTAAATAAGTGTAAAGAATTAAGATACTCTGATGTCATAGTTAAAGTCCAGACCTCAACAAAGTTGAATTGCGGGTAGTGGGACCTTGAGAGAGCTGTCCGTGAGCAAATGTCAAAAAATCTCAGCGAACTGAATGCTCCATGTCGGTGTAATGCTGGAAAGAGTTCCTTCTCGGTCCCTGATCTCGATTCCTCTGAACATTTATGGGGGGCACTGTAAGAATGAACCGAACGTTGCTAAAATCACCAAAGGAGCTTTGCTACACTGACAGAAAAAAAAATCACACTAAATAAAATGTGAAAGTAAGTATGCAATTCACCGCTGTACATGTGTTAACTAACTTTTGCACATTACTGTTTGCAGGTAAAACTTTCCAGCACAGTCATCACATATAACACAAGCCCACCCAACCATCCTGTGTTTGTTTGGTGCCTGATTTGTAGAGTTGGACAGAGCAGCTACCAGGCAGCTGACATTGACTGATGTGTCTCTTGGTACCAGCCCAGTCAAAAAAAAAACAAACAGCATTTTAAAAAACAAAAGCAAAGTAACAAGCAAATCCACACCATACTCAATCAGTCCACAATAATTGCCTTTTGTGGAACACAAGATGCCTACAACTATACCAAGATGCCATTATTATTACAAAAATATAAACATTAATTATAATAATCGTAATACACTGCTTGTCCAAAAAAGAAAAAGTCACCTCCTGGATTTAAACTAAGCAAATAAGAGCTTCCCAGTGGATAATTAGCATATGGATGATTATGCTTCAGCTGGCAACAAGTTATTTGCACTTAACTGATGCAGTGAGTTGTTTCTCATTTCTTAAACAACCGTGTTGGATTACGCATCCTGTGGTTGTGAAAAATATGTTAAGAACTGGAAGGACAGTGGCATACCATCATCTTTAAGGAAGAAATGTGGTCAGGAATAAAATCTTGAATGGTTGTGATCGTTGATCACTTAAACGTTTGGTGAAATCAAATCGTAAAAATAAAAATATAACAGTAGAAATGGTGAAACCAGGAGCATTTCCACATGCATGGTGCAGAGGGAGCACGAGGACTTGAGACTAAACAGCTGTGGATTCTTGAGAAACCCATTTATCAGTGAATAATTGAAAGAAAAAAAATGGCTTCAATTTATGAGGGAGCATAAAGATTGGTCTCTGGAGTAATGGAAGAAGGTCATGGGGTCTGATGAATCCAGACTGACCCTGTTCCAGAGTGATGAGTGCATCAGAGTAGGAAGAAAGGCGGGTGAAGTGATGTCCCCATCGTGCCTAGTGCCCACATGTACAAGCCTGTGGGGGCAGTGCTGAGATTCTGGGTTGCTGCAGTTGGTCCGTTGAATGAGATCACCTGACTACCTAAATATACTGAATCACCAGGTTATCCCATCAATGTTTTTTTTTTCCTAATAGCAAAGATATATTCCACGAGGACAAAGCCAGCATTCATCAGGCTCACATTATGAAAAAGTCATTCAGGGAGCGTGGGACATCATCACACATGGATTGGCCGCCACTGAGTCCAGAGTTTAACCCCATTGAGAATCTTTTGAATGTGCTGGAGAAGACTTTGTGCAACTCTGGATGAGCATAAATGTTATGATTTTGCAGAAGCTTATTGGAACGATGCCACAGTGAATGCGTCAAAGCTAAATACATGAAAATGTGAGCATGTGAGCGTTTTGGACAGACATTGAAATTTACTTGACTGATAATTTTTTTACGCTTTGAATAAAAGCCTTATTGTTTATTGGTTTTGGTTGTGAAAGGGCTTCACAATATTGTAAGGATTAAGTGAAAAGTAAATGTTTCCACTGAGGGAGCAGATATGTCAATAGGTAGGTCTGATCCTCACAAAAGGAGTTCATTTCTCTTCCATCTCAGTAGTTGTGCAAATCCTGGTGACCAGAAAATATGCGCTTCAGAAGGCAGAACAGTTAGCTGGCTAGTTGTCAGAAACATGGCTGGATGGCTTAATCAGCTCATCTGAGGCCAAGTCTATCACAATAAAAATGTTCTCTGCTGGGACTTGAGCTCGATCCTAAAAAGAAAAAGATGAAGAAAAGAAAAGAAAAGAAAAGAAGAGAAATGGAATGCAAAACTACTTAACAGTCTGATTCCACAATGCAGTGCAACACAATAAATCAGTCTTTGATAAAGTATTTTCTGGTGTGTGTAACATGTTTGTGCGCAAATCTCTTAATTTGTTTTAATTGAACTTCATTTATCTAATAATCAACGACAGCTGATATTGTTAATATTGTATTAAATGCACATTTCTTTTCATATGCAATTAAGGAGAAGACTAAAAGTGGTTTATCAGACATTATTGCTGTGTGAGGGTTTTTTAAAGTGCGTGCGTGCGTGCGTGCGTGCGTGCGTGCGTGCGTGCGTGCGTGCGTGCGTGAATCAGAGAGCGAGTTATTTGGCAGCTCTTCTGAGGTAATGTAGTCAGACATACTAATTAAAGGATCTGGACATATGAATAATTTAAAATGAGCTCTAACTGTAATTTGAGTTCAGTTACAGTATTTTGGGGTTTTTATAAAGACCAATATCTACAGACATTTCTTACATTTTTTTGTGACACAAGCACTAAGATTTCAGTAGAAACACAAACCCAAGAGGAGACATGACTCCTCCTTATTTGGTAAAATGTGATAATTATATAATGATGATAATGATAATTGAAATGAACTACGGCACACCTTTTCCATTGAATATATATTGTGGACATAAGAACTGAGTAGAATTAGAATTGGTTTCTTGACGTTCAGAGTTCACTGATATCAGAATAGACTGTCTGGAACGTGAGCTCTACTGAAGTTGTGGGTTTAACTGAGCTGATCTTGACTGAGCAACAACTGAGCAGTTATTGTGGCAGGGATGAAGAAGACAAAAAGAAAAGCAGTTTGAGAAGTTACACTATCTGACACTGGCGCAACACCAGCATTGCTGCAGAATCACTACAAAATTGAACATGCATAACTTCTTTTTAGATTAAGATCAAGGCTTTCTTTCTTCACCCCAGATTCTCACCTCTAGTTTTCAGAGACCATCTCTCTGATCCCATGTTTCTTTTTAGACTCTCTAATTATGAATCAGCCTGCAGCAATGCAGATTGGTTTTGCAAAAATTAGGTCAAAAATGGGGATAAAGCAGTTATAATTTTATAATAGTACTTTTTAGATATTGATAACATGGATAAAAGAAATGTGGAGTTTTCCAGCTGGAATTAGTCGATTGTAAATTTATTCACTCTTCATGCGCACAGAAATAAAACAGACTTTAAAGACCTATAGGAGACTCGTAACACTTCTCTTATGTAATTATCCTTTATTGAAACTAGTCAGTGTTAATTTCCAGCCATAGATTTACAGATGGCGCTTCTTATAAACATTACACTTTACCTTGCTGTGAGTTTATTATGTATCATAAATAGCATTGCAGGCCATGTTTAAGGATGTAAAAAAAAAAATCTGATATTACATAGTTTGACACTTTAAATCTTATCAACTATGGAAAACTGAACAAAAAATATTAAAATGAGGTGTATTGTTGCATCAACTATAAAATACAGTCAATACACAGCCCATCATGCTTGAAAAGTGACTTCAAAAGCTTTTTCTTTCCTTCTTTTATCCTTATTTCTTATATATTATTTAATTTATTATACATTATGTGCAAAGCATCTGTTTCACAGATTTTAAGGTAATAGTTCACACCTAAGCGTTATTAGTTATTTTGCATAATTTAGTCAGTTTAAGAAATAATTGTGTTTTTGATTCATACATATTTCTCAGATGGAGACAATGGAAGTGACTTTTTAAAACCAGTCATAATAACGTTTCTCACAGGAAAAAAAAAAAAGAAATTTGGACTAAGGTGGGAATCATTTCCCAATAATTTTTCATCATACAATTTTATTTAATTTACTCCCACTTTCTATTCTTTTTGTCTTCTGTGGAAAGCCCTACTTTCACATGATCTTTCCTTATGATGTCCCTTTGCTTGTATCTTTGCTTTATATTTTATTTTAATTAATAGTAAAGAATGGTTCCTGTTGGGATTTAAAAGGAAATCGCATCACTGCCATCTACCATAAATTCCTGAAAGTTCACGTCATTCCTTTCTTCCTTAACCTCTTTTCTGCAAGTAACCTGCTGGTTTCTCGATTGGTTACCCAGCAATCTACATGACAGAGTTACATAAGCAAACAAAAGTGCAAAATAAAAGCAAGGAGGGCAGAGGAAGATTTTGGACTATTTTATTGAAAGGAAAGTACAGAAAACTACTGGAATAAACTGACCTGGGTATACAACTGGAGATGTGATGGCGTGGAAGCTAGAAAAGAGGACTCAGGCGGGGAACTAGGATTAGTACTGAACAATCTTCTGTGAGTATTTGGGTGGGAAGCTTTGCACCTGAGTTGGAGACTAAGAGCAAAGGTAAACTGAGTCTAAGAAATCTAAGGGAAACCAAGAATTGTGGGATCAAAGAAGCATTAAACAGAATTAACACAATGGATGGAAAAATGGCTGTGGCTCAGACAACTGTGGCAAATCCAGGCACAAAAGAGCAAGAGTTAACCAGTAAAAAAAACATTAGGAAACTTTAAATAAACTGACAACAACTATAGTGACTGACTGGTTGAGCATCGAAGTAGCAAAATCAGAACTGAGTACTTGACAGAGGCTTGTTGTGGTGCTTGTAGATGCTGAGACTTTGTGCATGTTCCCATTGCCACTCCTGCAATCAAGCACCCACCCAGACACAAAGAGGAATTGACAGAGAGGCTGCAGGCAAGATGTGAGTGGAGTCACAAGCAGAGTTCATAACAGTACATTTTTATAAACTCTGCATTTCCAAGGAATAATTTATTTGAACAGTTCAAAGGACCATACAAATCTGATCCCCATTGATCAATTGCAACTATGTCAAATTGGTGTCGAGACGATGACCATTATTTATCTGTATGTATCAGGCTAGTTTATAGTATTTTGTAAACTATGATGTTGTGAACTAGTGACCTGTCCAGGGTTTTCTCTGCCCCTCACATAATGAAAGTTGGGACATGTCCTGCCTCCTGTGACACTGAACTAGGTGAAGTGAGAATAAAAGGCTTGTGCATGATCCTGGGTTGTGTGGTGAGGATGGGGGAAACATTTTGCTTTTCTTCTGATCGCTCCTACATAAATTTGTATAGGTGTCACTGGACGCAGCGATGCCCTGTGCAATAAAAAAAAAAAAAAAATCTAAAATCTGTCTGATGGTCTTTTATTGGTATAAAATTAGTTTTGGCTTGCTCTCACTGGAGGCAGGATTCAGATGTGCTAAGTCCCAGCAGTGGGATGGCCTGGAGTTTGGAATTGTAGTGACAGTCAGTTGCAAGATAAAAATCTAGGGTGATCTGATTGGCTAGCGCCTGCACCGCCATCCCAAAAGTGGAGCTATTCTCAACTTTCCACTGCAAGCTAACTAACAAAGTAAAGCAACAAGCCCATAATTCAGTTTGGCAGTGCATGACTTCATCTCACTAAACGTGAATGATAAGTGGGACTGCTGAAGCCTGAAACGCGTATGTGTGAATTCTCGCTGTCAGCCGCCTCCTGGTTTGTGGGCTGTTTGGGAGATTCCATTGCTGCGGATTGTTGGGCTGTTGTCTTCGCATCGCCTAGACTTCCCTAGCAATGACTGCGCCCAAGCCATGCATGGACAAAACAGTCTAAATGAGGTCTTTGACCTTGTCAAACATCTCAGTTCTCAAGGTGCTCAAGTTTTTTTCTTTCTTTCATTATGAAACTGTACAAGCAAAAATAAGACATTGATACTGCTGCAATGTCTTTTGCAGCTCAAATTAAATTTTATTCTCATGTAACTTTTCACAACTAAGAGTCTGTAAGGTTTTTAAGCTTAAAGAAACATTGGGTATTTAAACCAAATGTCAGATGGGTAATTATTTCAACTCTGTGAAAAGAACACGTCCCCTTTCCTTGTTAACATCAGCTCGGCTGATTCACAGCTGTGCAGTCCAGCAGACATGTGTCATACACAGTGCCCACTAACAAGAACTTAACAAGCAACCCACTTATGTGCTATGACAAGAGATGGTCACCCCTTTTCTCTCTTTGTTAAATGACACTTCATCATAACACACTAACAGGGTGAGTTATAGCCAGGAACAGAGTAACAGGGTCACAGTTATTAACCAGAGGGGAGCAGCTGAATGCTACCTGCTATGAAGGCACAAGGAGACCCTTGACCCTCACATTGTAGAGACTTGCATTATTCATCTGTGGTCCCACAGCATCAGTCCTACCATCAAATGCAGCGATCAAGGGTGTGTGGCTGATAGTGACAGTACTGTGCACTGACTGAAATACAGCTATTTGGATAACTCACCAGTTTTGCCATTGACATCAACAGGGAGTGGTATCAAAGTATGTTTATGTGACATTTAAAATGTGGTTGGAAATTGAATTAAAGGAACAATCTGGAGTTAAAGCAACTCCAAGTCTTTTATGAGATGATAAGGGGTGTATGCTTTTGTTAGGAATGAAAACGACACGAAATGAATGAGTTTGAGTGTAAAATGCATTTGCAGTAATATGTGCTTTAAAATGGCAATTATAAAATAAGTTATCCCAGGAGGAAATTGAATTACTTTTCTAAACCTCTGACTCAAAAATGTAATTCTATACTCAAGTGAGAATGTGTATAAATTCCCTACAGACAAACAGAGGCTTTGAAAATGTACAGAAGGTGTTTGATAAGGACCATTTGTACAGGCAGTACCTCACATCTAAAAATAAAAAACAAACAAACAGACAAACAAACAAAAAACACTCTCTAGCACTAGCATGGCAGCGCCTGTGTCCAACTGGACTCACAGTAGTCCGACCAGCACTTATCCATGCACTTATCTATTTGATTTCTTGCTTGTGTTGTTCTCTTAGATGTAAGTCGCTTTGGAAAAATCGTCTGCTAAATAACAGTAGTGAAGTTGGCGTGAAAGTGTAGCACTGCATTTATTTTCTCAAATGTCAGTGTTTCTACGAGCTGTTAGAATTTCATAGTTGTCTGCATTTATTTGAGCCAGAATACATGGACAAGCAGATCGATTATGAGTGTTAAGAAGTTGTTTTTTTTCACATTTACACCATTTAGGTTGGCAAAGGCACCCTTGGCATGAGTATGGTTCATTTGGGTCAGGGTGAGCAGAGTAACTGTGTTCTAGTGTGCATCAAAAAGGTCATACTAAGACCATTATAGGACGTGGTCTTCATCTGTGATCTCCGGTGTGGTACATTTACTGTGTGAAACCTAAATAAACTGCGATTTGACCCAACTACAGGCTTATATTTGAGCTAAAAAGGCTTATGTAGACTGCTGGGTAGTGCGTTATGTGTAGTGAAGGGCCACCTAAGCAAACATAACTAAACAAAGTACCGCTAGCAGTCTCAGACAAAAGACTTCCAGCCGTAATCAGAAATTGCAGCAACTTTTGAGTATTTTTCAAACACCTTCTGTACATAGTATGCTTTTAAGTATAGTTTAGTTGGAGTGGGGAAATACTAACACTATAGAAAAAAAACAGCCAAACCTGGGTGAAAATGTGTTGTTGTTGTTGTGTTGCAAAGGTTTTCATCTCTTCAGTTCAGGGCGGTTGTTGTGGACACAAAGCGCTCTGCCAATATTGATAGGGATCATAGACTGTAAAACCAATGGACGAAGCATTAACTCACATGAATCACTGGATTCTGAAGAGTGATTTTGAAGCCTCTTTTTCTTCATACTGAGCGCAGACATGTTGCCTAGGAACACACCTACCACATGTCAATCAAAGTTATCAGTGGCTATCAGCTCATTCAGCTGATCCTCGCACAAATACCTGCAAAGCTGCCAGCAGACATTTACAGCTGAATATCTCGCTTCACATGTTGACTCGATGGCAAGATCAAAAACTACTGTCGCTTTTAGCCAACGCTGAGTTAATACAAACTGCTGATTGCTTCGCTCAGTGCTGTAACATGACAATTAACACGAGGAATTAATAATGGCCTCCCACTGGCTGAGCTGATTGTCACCCAATCATATTAAAAATAAATGTATAAATTCACCTGATGTGGTAGAAAAATATTCAATCCCCCTCAGAGTTGTCATGGACGTGTAGTCAAACAACTGAGACCAAAACGTGTTTGTTACCAGGCTGCTGATATATTCATTTCTGCTCTAAGGTACTTGGTACTTGGGAAGTTAGATGGTTGAGGCCTGACAGAACTCGTCGATGTAATGTGGCTTGTGCCATGGCATTTGGGCTCGACAGAAAACAGGAAACACACTAACTAAAAAATGATACAATGGAATCTAGTGCACACCAACACATGCGAAAACAGCCTTTGTATCTGTAGTTGACAGGTAGTTGGCTGCTTTAATTTATTCTGTTTTGATCCCAAACAAAGGTTTACACCCCTTATCCATTAATAAAACAAACTCCACAATGGTCCTTTAATCTTTCATATGAACATTCAGCTGGACTGAAACTGGTCTATGCGCATAACCCCAAAGCTCCCATCTCTGGTCATGAGTCAGAACAAGATGACACAGAGAAGAAGGGGGAAAAAAAGCATACAGGATGTAAAACTGTAGAGAGCTCTGAGTCTTTCCAGTTCACTGTTTACCGTTTTTCAATATGTTGCTACCAGCTAAAACCAACCTGCAACTCCTGTTTTATTAGATCAAGCAGAACAGCCCAATGTAAGCAAGATTCAAGCAGGTACATTGCAACCTATGATTCCAATATCTAACTTGTTTGAAAATCAGTTCTGACACATTTCAATCTGTAAATCAACTGCCCTATTGTACACGTGTATGTGGTCAAATAAATGTAGTGAGTGTTGCGTTGAAAGACTTGGCCAATGAGAGTAAGCAGCAAGATTAAAAATCAAAGCAAAATATAGTGGAGAGTCTTTAAATCAGGTCTCTGTGCTTTATAAGTGGGAGTTACAGATGGGCGTTGTCAATCACTGTTAATACTAATTGTGCAAGTTGCATAAACATAATATGTGTGATGTTGACAGAATGGGATCCACCTCAACAGAAACTGAAACTGTCTTATCAGTTGTTATTGATTTCTAATTTTAAGGTTTTCCCTTGTTTCCTTTTTCCTTTTGTTCTTCTATTTTTGTCTGGATTTCTCCTTCTTCTCTCAATCTGGTGCCTTCTCTACTGTAAAATCTTGTTTTGCTTTGTTATATTGCGGGATGTGACTAACAGCCTTCCAGCTGATTCTTAGTTACTTAAAGGCTTTAGATTTCATTTTGAATCTGGTTGAATAGTCCAGTTTCAAAGGGCCACATATTGATTAATGGCAAACATTAAAGTCGTGTGACCTACGCTCTACTCTCCACAGGGTCTCCCAATATTACAAATTAATTTCTCTCTGATGGTCATTTTTTCCAATTAACCCTTGTCCTTTCCTGGAGTCTTTGATTATTGCTGTAATTAGTAATTATGCTGGTACTACAATGATCCTAAATATTATGGTAGTGCAGTAACCATTAATTCTATATGACGCAAAGCCCTTGGTGTTATAAATTTTATAATGCAAAAAAATAAATAAATTCTAGCATGATATCTTTTTGATTTTTGAACTACATTCATAATTTTGATGTTAGGTTTTAACATAAAAAAAAACAAGCAAGAAAGTTGCAAATGATTAATTCACACTTTGAATTTATATGATTCGGACAATTATGTGTTTTAAGTTCCCTTTTTCCACTTTATAAAGCCCCTCTAAGTATTACACGCACAGTTTTTACTGTATTTTTTTCATATTCTATTAATATTTCACAGCTTGTAAATTATTGAGCTGTTAATGTTCAGTAAAGGAAAAGCTTGTCCTACATAGCTTTTAACCTATGACTGCAAATTATCTACCTCAATTTAAAAGCATCAAAGTTATTTGTTAACAGAATATGATTGTAGTACTTGGACGAAGGCATTTAAAGTATTTAATATCTCTGCCTTCTGGCTGTCTTGAAAGTAAAATTGCTTGGACAGCCCTATTATAACTGCATTCCCTGCACTTTGTCTATCCTGAAGGTTATAGTCTATGGATGTAATGAAGGATGAAAGGCTTTTATTCCAGTGCAGAAATTGTATACTCATTTCCACTGATCTTCAGTTCTAGCCTCTCACTGAGACATAGAGCTGTAGTATTCAGAGGCACGGAAGTTGCATCATTAAAGGCACAATAAAGACAAGTGTTGGTAGGAAGCAATTTAAGCAAATTAAATGAGGAGAGAGGAACAGATTGCAGGCTGGGGATTAAGTTCCAGGTGAGCTCCAATAAGTCGTTCAGTGACTCATACAAATTCCTGGATGAGTTCTTTTAACAGGTTATTGCTTGCCAGCAAGTAACTACATTAGAAGCAACATGTTTCAGCACTTGGGATTCAATGCATGCTCTTCAATTAAATCAAAACTATAAGAGGAACAATGGAGCCACGGGAAAGTTTGATGCGCAGCACTTCACTGTGCATGTAGAGAATCAGACAATGTCCTCTGGCTCAGGGTAATGGGTACTGTGTATTAAATATTTGAGGGAATATTCTGTGGACTCCTAGTCTTGATGACACTTTACGCTTCAAACCACAATTAACCATTACAAGCACGCACACACAAACACCAAAACAGCAATGTTTTTTTTTTTTATTTTAGACATCCATATAAATATATGTTTTCTGCTGTGTTAGCATTAGGGCGAAGTCTGTGGCAAATGTTTGATGTCACTGACAAACGGTTCATTACTGCTAAAAAAACTAAGGTTGGTTAACTAAAATGCAATTGTGTTCTAATGCAGTCCGTTTTACCTGTTACCAGTTTTACCAAGGCTTTTTTTCCCCATATGTTTCCTGTAGTTAGAGTAAGCTTGAAAACAGAAAAAAGACACATTTTTTAGGTGCTAGCAGTCTTTATCGAAAGGTCACAGGCCACGAGCTGAACCTGGACCAACTACAATAAAGACACATAGTTACGAGGCGCTGGCATACTGGCCTTCTGTGACATTTACGTAAAGTGTGGCACCAATTTTATTCTATTGGTCTTTATATACTGGCCCAGGCAGACAGAAAAGTCCTGGAAATGCATGTCCTTACATACATGAAACCATCGATGCCTTAAGTTTTCTTCATATTGTTGTTGACTTTGCGAATAAAAAAAACTAATTCAACCAGAAAGCCACGGAAAAATAATAAACCTTTAATTTCATTGAAATATGTGACCTGAGATACATCAAACAAATACTTAATGGATAAAATAGCATGGAATTGATAGGGTATGAGTACCATAACTGCGACCGACCACGAGTAACCCCCCCTTGGATTTATAGTTTTAAAGGGATAACACCAAAAATCTACTCCATCTTTTTCCAAGCGGCAGTTCTCCGCTCACTATGCTGGCTCTCTTCTTTTCACGCATTTTTGTCTACCCCAGTATGTGGAAAAAGGTGGGGATCAGATTTTATGCCTTTCAATAGCGTGGCTCATCGAGACTGGGAAAGGGGGAAATGTTCTACAGAGAAAAGATAATATGTAAGGACCTACTGTCTATGGGACACCTGCTCATCCCAAGTAAGTTGTTTACCACCTCAAGACAGACTATGGTTCGTTTTTTGTTTTTTTTAATACAAAAGCCCAAAAATTAACTGGGTTAACAATATTAGTTTTTATGGAATACCATTTATTTCTAACATTTAACATATTTTACATACAGATATTTTGTCAAAAAACTAACTTTTCACTGCACATCAACTGACAAAACAACATCTCTTGCAAAAATAGAAACAAACATACAAGAAGAACAATCCCACCAAACCATGACGTCATGCATCATTTTACCATCAAGGTTAAAAAAAAACTAAAAAAAAAAAGGATAAAAACATGGTAATTTTACTGGGTTTTTTTAAGAACACTGTCCTAATCTAAACTCATTTAATTAAACAAGTTGCGACTATGTTACGAAAAATTGGATAGAAACAAAAAACAGTCATACTGTAACGGTATAAACCCAGGGATAGTTCAGACTTAAAATGTCTGCACATACCTGGAGCAGAACATTATTAAAAAAAAAAAAAAAAATCAGAAAAGTAAAGAAAAAGACAAAAAAAATACCCATCTTTGTTATCTTTCAACATGCAACTGATCCACGCTGGCAGCATTCAATACAGCTTGTGTCTCTCTTTTCCATAGTTGTGGATGTCTGCATCTTTCTGTTACGGCCATATATGAGCAACGTTTAGCGGAAGCTTCAGTTTTATCAGTGCCCTTATGAGAGTTGTTGCTCAAGGCTACGGAGAAGGAGGGGTCTTCAGGGAATTACAGGATCCTCCCTGGCTACTACTTGTGGTCCCCTGGTACTGAGAAAAGAGCAAGAAAACGTAGTTAATATTTTATCAAAGATGTAAAAGAAAATCAACAAGGATGAAGAAAAAATAATGACAAATCTCTCCAATAAGACACAGAAAAGGATTTCGCCATTACATCCAACAACAACAGGGCCATTGTTGGCAATGTTTCCTCTCTGGTCCCTACGTGCTCAGCTTTTTGTTATTTTAATCAGTGCTGTGCTGGGGGCAGTTTATTGTAGGGTTGGAATTGAATTTGTGTTTGTATGTGCATGTACTCTGGCGGGAGATGTTTTTTTTTTTGCGGGGGTGTTTTTTTATTATTTTTTTTACCTGTATTATTGTATTAAATGTTGCACTTTGCGCCACATTTTTATGATTGAAAAGAGCCTTGAAAATAAAATGGATAATAATAATAATAATACTTATTATTATTATTATTATTATTATTATTATTATTATTATTATTATTATTATTATTATTATTATTATTATTATTATTATTATTATTATTATTATTTAAGATCTTGGACAGGATAACATATTGTGAATGCCATCTCTTTTTTGATTAGCCCTTATATAATATATATATATATATATATATATTCAAATATTGAAAGCTTTTCCAGTGGCTTACTTGACACACATACATTTGCGTGCTTTTAAAACATGAAGTAGTAGTGCAGCATTTTTGCTGCATTGTGGGTAACGTGTGTGTAGGGCCTATGAGACAAAAGCGCTGACTGAAACCATGCAGATGGATTAACTATGGTTTCTTTAAAGAAGATTTAAAATACTTTTCAGACTGATAGCTTAGGAACAAATAAAGAAAGAAAAAATAAAAAAGTTCCTTTTGCCCAAAAAAGCTGGGATACCCTCCAACTTGTAATACTAATATTCTTTTTATTGTCTACAGTTCCCAAGACTGATTTTATTATCAAAGACTGTTTACATATTAATACTCTATTTTGACAAATGTGATGAATCAAATTTCTTTGTTTACTTTGTGGAATAAAAAGATAATTACTCAGAAAAGGTGGACAGAACTCTCTAAACCAGAACATGGTACAAGACATGGGCACATATCAATTATCAATATCATGTACAACTCAAAAACTTGCACTTCATGTTTCATTAAACACGCACACACACACACACACACACACACACACACACACACACACACACACACACACACACACACACACACACACACATAAGCGCATTTTTACAGTAGGCAATGTTCATTGCCATGGTAACTGTGGCAGAGGATTGGATATGGTCCAGAACAGGTTGGATCTTAGCCATCAGATCCAGACATGCCTTTTCAGATAAAATAGCATCATCCTCTATAGACTTTCTTCATTTCTGTTTTTTTTTGTTGTTGTTGTTTTTTTGTTTTTTTTTGAAAGAACCACTCTACTTTTAGGAAAGAATATTTAAATATTTTAATTGCATGCACTGTAGTTTATATACACGGTCATTGTAGCTGACCAAAAGTCTCTTCATAGAGTCATTTCAAATACACACCACTGTACAAGTGAATATTTGGAATATTCAATAAGTATTGCGTTGTGATAAATGGACATTAGTGGCTTTAATTTTTTTTAAATCTTTAATTAGGCAGTGTATTTTTAACAGCAGTTCTTATTGTCACAGTTTTTTTTTTTTTTTTTTTAATCTTTTTGTAAGAGTTTGAGTTACTGCATTCAGTTTACTTGCTACTGCATTAATAAAGTGCAAATACAAATAAATCACCTGTTTTGGAAAACATTATGAGTATATTTCAGGCATGCAACACCAAAAGGGTTGGGACAGTAAAGAGTTTACAATTGGTAATGTTTTAATTCCTTCTAACATCTTCCTTCTCAATTTTATGGCGTGCATACTGTTTTTCTTAATTCCTTCTCAGTTTTAACAGATTCTTTAATGAGACCAAGTCAAGACTACAACTAAGCCAGAATGTGGTTTTACATTGTGTTGTTGAAAAGTGCAGGATTGTCCCTGGAAAAGATGTGGCATTGAAGGTAGGATTTGCTCTTGCGGTACTTTTCTGTACTAATGCTACCATCCCAAAAATGTAACTGACCTTTCCAATCCAGACCTAACAGTCTGGATTGTCCTTTTCTTTCTTTCTTTCTTTCTTTCTTTCTTTCTTTCTTTCTTTCTTTCTTTCTTTCTTTCTTTCTTTCTTTCTTTCTTTCTTTCTTTCTTTCTTTCTTTCTTTCTTTCTTTCTTTCTTTCTTTCTTTCTTTCTTTCTTTCTTTCTTTCTTTCTTTCTTATTATTTATTTTGCTCCAGAACACTCTGCACTCAATCTGTTCAGAACAGATCTGTAACACTGATTCGTACTGATTCGTTAAGTTTCCACTGTGTGATGGTCCACTCCTAAATCAGCATTGTCTCTGGACAAGGTAGAAACTGTTTCATTAAAAATATTACTTGATGCAGCGTTGTCTAAGAAACCAGAGATCCCATAGGTCCAACTAAACCATTCTTTTATGATGACGTGTCAGTTTATAGTGGAAGCCTGAGAATGGGATGGAGTTTAAGAGATTAAGCACTTAAATTCCTCCAGATTCTTTTATAATATCATTTACTGTAAAAGGTTAAATATATGCAAACCCCTTCAAATATTTCTATGGAGAACATCGTTCTAAAGATTCTAATGAATTTATTGTGCGTTTGTTAACAAAGTGAAGATCCTCTGCACATTTTTGTTCCTCCAAGCCCCGAGTCCCACTGCTAGTGGAAGTAGTGCGGTCCAGCGGTACAGCAGGTTTGGTCTATTCTCAGAGCGACTTCGGGTTCCACTGGACGTGGATCAAAAGCAGGCACTTCTGAGTGCTGCTTGCTCGGCTGCATTCAAGATCATGTGAGATTCACAGAGTGATCACGGGGTAGAAAATCTGGGCTTCCCTGATTCCACTGCCCCCTCGAACCAATCCCGGATAAGTGGTAAAAGATTGATTGATGTGTGGATAGATGTTTTGAAGCTTGAAGTGAAGAAATTGATGAAGTTTTCTTGTTTGTATTTTTGTTTGTTTGTTTTTTTGAATTGGGACAAAACATATTCTTGTAGCTTGATTTATTTCTTTACTTTTTAAATAGTGTTTTCTACATCATTGACTGGCTACTTCTATCAAATTGCCTGTAAAAGCTGCAAATAAAACATGACAAAAAGAACTGTAAAGCATTTTGCTTCAGGCTGCAATGCTTCATTGCACTGAACAATGTTTGTAATAGTGGAAGATTCCAATAAGTCTATAAATATATTCCACTCTCATTTAGTTTTATATCTTATACATAGAGTTGAGCTTTCTAAGCATTTATTGTTTTGACAGTATTGGTGGCAAACAATTGCATTTTTGGATCAACAAAAATATATTGTTCAAATCCTGGTCAGCCCTCCATGCTTGGAGACACATGTCACATTCATTACAGAAAAGTCGACTCACCTCAACGAGAGGATGCCAGTGGGCGACAGGTTTTCGGGGATATGTGAGCATTTCACTCCAATGTTCTCGACCGAGGCTGTCTGCATCATTGCCGACTCGGCACACACCGATGACCTCATTATGGCCTACACTATAGGCGTAGCAGGGACAAAGAGAAAGAATGTGATAACAGTCTTCACTTATTCAAAAGAGAACATGGTTTAAAGATGTTTTCAATATTTTTCCTTTGTGACATATGAAAAATAAAGAAGAATGACAATATGACTGTATGAAGATCCTAACCGATCATAGTCCATCACTGCTATCAAAAGACTGATCTGTTCTATGTTCTCCGGAGGGACATCAAAGACAATGGCCTCATTATAAACTGGATTCAAGGTGTTCCTCTTTGTTGATGTCTTCCTCTTCTTTAGCCTGCGACCATCACACATCAGAGAAACCTTCACGTATGGATCTGTAAAAATGTGGGAAACAGATACGGCAACCGTTCATTTACAGCCAGGATACAAATGGGACTCCATAGTAACAGACAGTATCAGACTTTAATTACCAGATGCACCGGTGATGTCCATGGCCTTGAGATTACGAGCCTTTATCATGGTAATGGTCAGTCGGCCCGCAGTAGGCAAGTAACAGAGTGAGAACATCAGATCCCCGAGGTCCACATTATCCTAGAAAACAATGCAACACATTTACTCTCTCACATAAGTTTCACCTTCATCATATATATATATATATATATATATATATATATAGATAGATATATATATTGATAGTATGAACATTTGACACACATTTATACATATTCTTCTCTTTTTTTTTTTTAAACTGACATCTTTATCTTCACTTGGCTCCAGTGAAAGCCTCACATATTTTACCCAGCATGAACACTTGTAGATCACTCATCACCTGTGCTTAAAATAACTTTGCCAAAGAAGTGAGAACACAAATGTTTGCAGTGACGGCAACTCTGTCAGTACAGGCCCTTGCTGATCTGTTTGTGACGCCTGGAGCGTATTCACATCAGGTGTCACCAGCCACTGCTTTGACTATATACATTTGCAAACGTATGCTTGTTAAGTTTAATTCATGTATAAACGTAAAAACTGTGAAAAAGTCTATTGCGTCACACTAATTTCACTGAACAGCTCAATTTACAGTCAGTGAAATCAAATTTCTATACTAAATGAGGTTCTTGTTACGAAAAGCCTAAACTCCCAGAAACAGGAGGGAGGAGGAAAGGCAAGTTTATTTGTATAGCACATGCATAGCACATTTCATGTAAGAGACAATTCAAAGTGCTTAAGATTTTAAAGACTTCATTAAAAAGTAAATGAGTTTAAAAGCAGAAATTAAAGACAGACATTAGTTAAAAAGCGTAAAACAAATAAGGAATAAGAAATAAAGGTTGTAGTGCATTGTGGGAGATTACTGAAATGCAGCAGTAAATAAAAAAAAAGTTTTCAACTTTGACTAAAAGCAACTGAGAGTTTCAGCAGCCATGATGCATTCTGGGAGTTTTTTTCCACAGGTGAGGGAGATAAAAGTTGAATGCCGCATCACTGTGTTTTGGTCTTAACTCTGGGTGCAGAAAGTAAGCGTGACCCTGATGACCTGAGCGTTCTCATTGGGGGGATTAGAGCCTTTCTTAAAAATCATTGTTACAGTTTATATTGAGCTTTTTTCCATCCATCCATCCATCCATCCATCCATTATCTATAATCACTATATCTTTATATTATGAGTCACGGGGGTCTGCTGGAGCCTATCCCAGCTGTCTTCTGGTGAGAAGCAGGGATACTTTGTTACGGCTCTGATCCTGGATAGGCCTGAAGCAAGTGTAGAAAATGGAAGGATGCATGGAAAGATGCTCTGTCTCCTAACAAGAAAAATAAATGACTTCAAATTACTGACTCAACTGCAACAAGTTTGTAAAAAAAAAGTTTTTTTTGTTTGTTATTTTTTACCTCACACAACTGTGCACGTAAAGTTAATGTGGAATCTAAACTGAATGTGAGCAGTTCTTTATGTTTTCACTGGGATGACCGCAGACCTGCATGTTACCCTGTAATGCCTTAGTTTGGACCTCTTGGAGCCAAGAGATGAACAGAAACCTTTCTGATATCTAATGCTTCTGGTGAACAAATGCAATCAGATGGTGCTGTGAGTCCAAAACATGATGCGACCAAAAATGTTCAAGTAGATGGGTAGGAAAAACTAGTATGAACTCTAAAAATGAGGAGCATCAATCAAAGTAAATCTGAAAATAAGTATGTTGCTTCACAGATTTCCACTCATGAGTGAGGAATGGGAGAGGTGGGCCAAACTCCTCTGCTAGGACAGCATCGACCTTTTTGTGAACACAGTACCAGTCCAATTTACTGACAAAGAGTAAGAGTGCTACGCTGACTCATGGGCTGTGGAAGTTTCAACACAAGTTGAACAGCTGAGCGACTTGGTGACACATTCTGAATCCACGAAAGACAGATTTGCATAAATCTGGTCAAAATGTCAATATATTTTAATGATCACCATTTTTTGTTTTATTACATAAAGTGATGTAAATAGTTGAAAAGCATAGATGTGCAGCTGCTCCTTTAATCCAGTGTTTCAAACCCCTGGTTTTGGGGGTTGAATTGTGAACATAGAAGTTGAGGAAGAGAGAAAATTGTGATTTCACTTCCTGATGACTTTTCAAATCTACTTTTCAAATCAGTTTTTCAGAAAGATTCTGCAACAATACCTTTTAATGTTTAAATAATAAATTAACAAACAAGCGTTCAGGAAAATGTGGTCCACATCCCAGAGCAATGATGTAAACATTAGATGATTCATGGTCTACAGTTTTTTGTACTAAAGCAAGATATAGATGATAGCAGATATTTTCAGAAGCTCCAGGTTGCATATCACATTGTAATTATTAATTAAACAGGCTGGTAGTCATTCACACATGAGTAATCGGTCACAGTTACAGTATGCTGAAAAAGCCAAAACCGTCAGTAGCTCTTGTTTGTAGTGCCCATGCCATTTTTTTAATCATTAAAAAAAGAAAACGCATGTTCTTCATTTATTACGCAGTCTGCTTTTGCTTTAGTGTTAAACAAACCAAATCTGGTGATGAAGCAACAATATGGGCAATCCTTCTGGCAATCAAGACCTAATGACAATTCTATCATTTCTATGAAATGAGCTATGTTGTAGAAATTAGAAAATATTCTTGCTCTGTACTGCTGTCCAAAAATAATTAGCTCGTGTATGAGAGGCATCTGTGAAAATGTGTGGGAACGAGCGTTTGTGCAAATCTAATCGCCTCTGTGTACTGTGTGTTTCAGTGAAGAGCTCAGGGGTGTAAAAAAACAACAGCAACAATAATAGTAAGGACAGGCAGTGTGAGGAGGAAGCATCACAGATTGTGTGAATCATCGGTTTCCCTCAAGCACCTCTCTCTAAGCATTCTGCTCTAAATCATTAACATCGATTAACAATTAATCAAGTTCATAAGTGTCAGCAATGACCCTCATAGCAACCATAATTTGAGAGTTTACACAAAAATATCAATACTTTTATCAATATCTCTCCCACACTGTCTGAATAAACATCCCCATGCCTCTTTCTTGCTCACTACCTGATCTTCAGGAACCAGGAAAAGAAGTCTAGTTGCCTTCAATTTAACCTTTTTAGGATTACAATGATTAGGGCAACTTAACGCCAGCATATCAGGGGTTTATTTTCTTAATGAGAGCTCTAAGATATTATCATTTTGAAATTATTTTGTATTGCAGATGGCTTTACAGTTCATTTTTTATCAGCACTTTGGATTGTAGAGTATTGGCTATAAACTGTAATTACAAGGGCAGATGTCTGTGTTTAACGCTTTTTCACAAGCATTACTCCGACCTTTCACCGGAGGTACAACTAGCAACAGTAGACATTAATCTATTCCCTCACTCACACGTACGACAGTAGCATTATTGTCCCCTGACTTGAAATAGGGTGATATGAGGCATTATGTGACTTAATTGTGGCTCTGTTGCGTCAATTGTTGAAATGTCGCGTCCATCCAGAAACTGAGTGAAGTTCAGCTTTTCACAGATCAGTGCAAACATCAGCCAGTCTAATTGCAACTACAAACCTAGTGCTGGCCAAGGAAATTCCAGACAGTAAACATGTTTGACTCTGTTGGAAGGGAATCTGTTTCACCAGATTTTTAATTAAATCACTTCCACATTATATCTGAAATCAGTTGCATGCATACTTGCTCCTTGTGTCAGATGATCATATTATATATTATTTAGGAACAAGTAAGGTGAGTTAAGTTGAAAAATCTGCACTTTCCATATAAATGGCTGCATGAAACTGAGCTTAATTGCGCAACAATGGCACAACTTAAAGGCAGCGTCAATAGTAGAGGGGCAGAGGGAGCGTGTCTTCTGGGACCACGGTGACCTGCTGGTACATGATGATGACTGGTTTATCAGCCGATTTAGGTTGCCAAGAGCAATCGTTCTGGATCTCTGCGCTGAACCGGTCCCAGTGTTACAGAGGTAGACTGGGGGAGTCGAGCCGTGTCAGTGCCAGTACAAGCCCTCACCACACTCCAGTCCTAGCAACGGGAGCCTTTCAGCGGGACCAGGTTGAATGTTTGGGCATCTCTCAATCATCCCTCAGCCATGGTAGCCGTTTTGGATGGCCCAATCAGAATGACACTCAGATATTCAAAATTACCGTACGCTGTCTCTGAACAGGCAAATCTTCAAATGCAGTTTACAGCCGAGAGATGAAGCCCTAAAATAATTGGAGCAAGGAGGCGACTCACTCCTCATGTGTTATTAGCACGGACATCTCTGTACCTCCTCCTTTGGCAGCAACCATTTTTTTTCACATTGACTTTATTGTCAGACTGTTTTTTCTGGATTTCGGCTGTGGTGCGATGTCTGATCCTGCAGCTTACAGCCTTAGTCACACACTCCCAGTCAATATATTTTCTTTAACTACTACAACAAGGGAAAGACCAACAAATAACATACATATTTCTTTCCTCCACTTAAGATACAGGTAGACCAGTTTCTCATTCTTGTGAAGTTGGTGTATTTTTTTTTTTTTTTGGTGTTTTTATTGTTGTTACTTGGAAAAAAGGTGTATGAATGCCACATATTTGCAGCCAAATTTGGCAGGTCTACAGGGCCATATTCCCTATACCAGGCATGCATTATCCCTCCATCCATTTTCTATACCCGTTTTAATCCTTTGCAGGGTCACGGGGGTCTCCCGGACCGTATCCCAGCATATTACAGGCGAGCGGCAAGGGTACACCCTGGACAGCTTGCCAGTCTATCACAGGGCCAGGCATGCATTCATTATTTTTTAAACAATGAATCAGTAAGTTTAATAATTTGGTGTAATCGGGTGGATTCTTGATACAAACAAGACTGACAGAGACAGATGTGACCTGCTGTGAATTTTAAATCAAATAATGATTGTTGGGATCTGAGCCAGGTTTTTTCAATATTGTAGTGACAGCTGCAGTCTTGAAAGGTGATGGAACAATTCCAGAGGTGAGTGAGGACTGGATGATTGCAGAAATGATGCTGACCAAAGAGAGGTCAGATGAATGTACATGTTTTGCAAAACGATAAAGATTTTACTAATCACAAGCTATGTTTTATACATTCTTTATGATTACAAGTTTGTAATAGAAGTGCTTTTTTACTTCCAAAATGAACCGGTCCACAGATGTGGTTAAGATCACTTCTGAAAGCCACTGATTTGTTAACCCATGGAGGCCACCGATTAATGTAATGCTGACGGATGAATTTGAGACTTCTTCTGGTACAGTATTTTGAACAGATTCACTATGCCATTCGAAGGACTTCCTGCCAGCTCAATCTGCAGGGTGTAAACTGACGCAGTTTAGTCACAGCTGAGTACCAAGACTCTGAACACTGTACCTGAATATATAGTGGAGCAAAGCAGACAGATGCTTGTGAGGCACTTCAAAACTGCATCTTCTGATTGGACCACTTGCAAGAGTGGACACAATTCACAACACCTGCTGTGGACCAGATGGACCTCATCCCCCACCGCCCATCCCCGCCTGACCCCACATCCCCAGTTGGACCCAGGGATTGTATACCTCAAAGGTAGGATAGAAATTATGACCATACAGAAGGCATATGTGGCATCTGTACAACTCCCTCTCACATACTCACATTTCGCTAGTGAACAAAGCCAATCGTGGCCATAATGAAGAATCTTAAAGACTGGCAGCCAGCGTTTTGCAGCAGACAATCCCATGCTTGGATGATCAAAGGCGAGGTCAAGAGAAGATGAACTGTCTCGTATTTGTGAGACTGAGACTGAAAGCCTAGAAACTACTATAACTACTAAAAAATAAATAATAATGTAAATCCTCTCACACTAGCATGGCAGCACCTGTGTCCAACTGGACTCACAGCAGTCTGACCAGCACTTATCCATGTTTTACCCTACTATTTGATTTCTTGCTTGTGTTGTTCTCTCAGATATAAGTTGCTTTGGAAAAAAAGCGTCTGCTAAATGATAGTAGTAGTAGTTCGACTACTTTAAAATAGCAAAGGGAAAACTTTCATGTATGAAATAGTGGTTGAGATGACATGGAATATCTCATACTGGCACTTAAGAAATATATCATAGTTGGTCAGTGACCCTTGTGCCAAAAATAATGATGGTGCCACATCATGATTAAAGACATACTGCTGTGCCTCATCTGTTTTGGTTCATCGAGTTCCAAAAGATTAAATTAGTAACGGCAGCAATTAATGAAAATGGATGGTATTGTTACTGCTCAGACTGTGATATTGGTTACAACAGTCACTGAAGACCTGTAAATACCTGTTCATGGATGTTGTCTCATGTCCTCAGTGTATTTTAGTCAAATAACTTAAAGCTACAGAAAGAATTGCAAACGAAGTGTCAGTCAGAAACCGTTAATGTCTGTGGACAATCACAACTGGATGGCTAGTAAAGCAAAGTGATGTTTATTCTAAATTTGTTACCAGAACCGAACTTTTCAATCTTCTAACATGAAAATATAATGTATTACACCTGTCAAGACATTTACAATTGTAGATTCAATTTGTTTTTAAATACTCAGTAACTTACTAAATGAGACATGCACACACAAAAGGTCTCACAAAAACAATCAAGCATTTAAATGCAGATTAAGATTTGAATTTGAGATGCATAAACTCCTTTTTCCATAAGTTATTATGATGCAAATGCGTTCTATTTAACTATTTAACAAATAAAAGTTCATCATTCTTTTATTTTGTTTAGCTTTTTCAGGCTTTGTAGGAGTTGCCACAGTGAATGATGTTTTCTGCATATTGATCTGGCACCGGTTGGAGCCATTACTAGTATTATTATTATAATAAAAATAATCATTATTATTATTTAATAATTGAATTATTATTTAGCCAAGGGACATCATTGAATATGACTTGATAGAGGTTATTATGTGTCTTCTTCGTAACAGTTACATGGTTCATGTGACACGAAACTCAATGAATGTTTTAGTTTCAACATTTACTATAAAACATTTCCTTTTTGAGAAATATCACAGATAAAAATTGGTTCTATAAGCATTAAAAAAAAAAAACTAACTACAACATTGAGCCAAACTGACACATCTTTACTTAAACGTCTGTGTTGTGACATGGTGGAGGAGGACGATTTTGAAAATGAAGCTGAAGGCATCATTATTTAACCCTATAATGACCATGCACAAAATAGATGCGAGGTGCCCTAAGCTCTGCTACCCATACATGAAAGTGATAAGGAATCCCATTCCCCAACTGCAAAGTGATGAATATAATTACAATTTGAGAAAACAGTCTGCAAAAAAAAAAAAAAGTGTCAGAGCTCACTGTACAGCTGTTTGAGCTGCATGCAGATGTAGCCAAGTCCTGTGCAAGAAAAAAAAAGAACCAGAACTCTCCACAGAAACTGAGGATTTTAATTCTGAAAACCAGCAACATGATGTCCTCAGTGAATTTTCATAATATGAGAATTTTATTCTAACCAGGATCCATTTGAACCCAAAAAACTGGCTGCAAAACAAAGGCTTCAGAACAAGACAGTGTCTCTCTGAGCTGGTGGGCGCCAGCAAAACAGAAAAGGTCTCCTAACCAGAGGGTGTGTTTGAAAAGAAAAAAAAAGCTTAGATGCAACCAACAACCAATGTGGTGTCAATGAAGATGTACCTCAGCCACAGATAATTGTTCCTACAGAGGATTTGTCCACTTCAAATGCAAACACAGGAGTCTCAGAGCTTCAAAAAAACAGCAAAACAGATTTTGCCCCAAAACCAGAAGAGACTGGCTGTACAAGCTGAGATCCTACAGGCAAACATTGTCTTTGTTTTATAATGTAACTCCAAAAAAATGGACGACCTTCTCTGTGGAGCGAATTAATACATTTCAGCAGTCCAAATAGTCTGCGTCAATACTAACATGAGAAGAAAATCCAAAATCAGGAATACGAACAACAGACTGTAACAGGTCAAAGGGCAACGCAGAGTTTTTGTAAAGTTTTCACAAAAAATAACAGTTTAATTTTTGGACAAATTTCTTCATCTATAATAAATTCAGTTTGCTCAAACTTTTGACATGTACTGTATGTTATCTCTGCACTGTGTGGGTTTTCTCCGGATGCTCCATGTTTTTCCCATAACCTTTCAAATTTTTTTACTTAAAAAACAGTCAACAACTGACATTATAGTCTCTTTTGATATTGAAAAGGCATTTAAAAGAGTTATTTATTTTATACACAGATTATCGTTAACAGAACCTATAAACAGGATCATTAGGAAGGCGGATTAACGAATCCACAGAATTGAACTGATGGAAAGCTCGATTTCCATTCCTTGTGATTTTCCGCACCTAGAACTGCAAAATTTAACAAACACGAAATAATACCCAACCCGCTATGCGATCTGCAGTTTTTTTTAATTTAATAAATAAATTAAATAAAAGTACACTCTTGATTTATCATTGCCTTAAATATAAACAGCAAACACATGTGCTGATATGTTAATATGTCATTATGCAAATAGTCTATAGATGCCCGTCCGAGAGCATAGACAAGACATTATGTCTTGCCCCTGCATTATCATAGGGCTATATCCTATTGCCCAAACTTAAAAAAGGCTCTCTCATCTCTGACTAAGTCTTGAATACATCTGAACCATTTTGTTTCTATTACTGGCATTGGATTTTTAAAGCAAAGAAAAAACAGTCATCTTTTTTTCCTATGTAGGAATAATCATGGTTTGTCTTAACCTAAACGTTTGAACATTGATGATCCATCACACCAACAAATATGATCTTGATTGAATATTCCCTCAAATTATTTCTAGACTTTACTTTTTCCTTTGTGTCTTTTTGTTTTCAATTCCCCGGTCTTTAACTTTTCCATGGCCGTCCTTTTTCACCTGCCATCTGTTACGCATGCCTGCGCCTGTGCGGAAAGCTCGTGCTGCATGCATCTTTTTATGACTTATATAGTGTTTGCATTTTTATATGCTATAAAACTGTGTTTAAATAATTATTTTAAATGTGAAACAATTATTCCAACCAGCCTGAACAAATCCGATCTAAATTTTATTATGCAGATTTTCTGTCTGACCTGTCACGTGCAGTGACCGCAGGTGACAGGTCAGTTTGGCTCAGCCCGTACATCACTGATGGGGATCTGTTGATGGCTTTCAGGTTAAAATATCTGTTTTGTTTGCATTTGAGGGAATAACATAGGCAAAAAAAACGCCCAAGCTATCTTTGGACCCCCATTCCGTTTGTCTCTCGTGATAATTCTGTATCATTTCACAGAACTTTGTCACACATGAACAGAAATGAAACTAGCTCTCAGAGCAAAGTGGACACCATGGCAGAGGCAACTAGGAGAATTGAGAAAACAATGACGAAAGAGAGAATGAGAGCTTGGCCACTCAAGAGATTAAAAAACCATACAGGTATTTGCACACTAAAGGTGAAGCAAATTTCTTTCACATAACAAGTAAATTGTTATAAATATTTTCAAAATTTAGTAAGGTAACTTTTATACAAATATGGTACATGAGGGCTGCACGGTGGCTTAGTGGTCAGCACTGTTGCCTCACAGCAAGAAGGTTCCCGGTTCAATTCCCGGCCCGGTGGGTCTTTCTGTGTGGAGTTTGCATGTTCTCCCCGTGCTTGCGTGGGTTTCCTCCGGGTACTCCGGCTTCCTCCCACAGTCCAAAAACATGCAGTGTAGGTTAATTGATCTTTCTAAATTCTCCCTAGGTGTGAATGTGAGTGTGATTGGTTGTTTGTATGTGGCCCTGGATAGACTGGCGACCTGTCCAGGGTGTACCCCTGCCTTTCGCCTGATATGCGTCGGGATAGGCTCCGACAGACCCCCGTGACCCGGAAACGGATAAAGCGGGTATAAATAATGGATGGATGGTACATGAGTACAGATATATGCGAAATCATGTAGAGGCTAATTAGTAAAATATATTGAGCTGGGTCACAACATCTGTCATTGATCAGATACATTCCTTGTGGCTCTAAGGCACACAGATTCCACCTTTTTTAAAGTGAAAACTAACTAACAAATTTATTTTTCTGTAACTTTTTTAGAGCTGACCACTTTGTGTTAAAATATTTACATGTCCCATTTAAGCTTTTCACAACATTAAATAAAAAAAAGTTGACCCTAAATGAAAAGACAAGCATGTCATTGAAATGTGAACAGACCAGGGACTCACCGAGGAGACATACTGAATATCCCTGCAGAGTTTTGTCTCCCTGGGGAAATCTGCCAGATCCAGGAAGTTGTCCACCACCACTTGACCAATAATGTCATGGCGTGAAAAACGGTCGAAGTCATAGACACTGAAGTGTAGTTTACGTGTGGGAAGTTCAGAGTAGGCCACAGGAAACAGGAAGACCTCATCAAACACAGGGTTGAGTGTCTTGCGGTGCACCTTGGTCTGGTGCTTGGTCTTACGATCAGGCAACAGGTAGATCTTAACATAGGGGTCAGAGGTACCAGAGAAGTCCTTGGCTGGAAGGTCCTCTGCTTTGTGAATTTTAACTATTAACTGTTCAAGGTCACAGTCAAATTTAAGGATGAAGTGGAGACGCCCACAGCCCCCTCCTCTGCGACTGCCTTCATCCCCCTCGAGTGAACGCTGCTTATAGAGCTCAGGTTTGAGGCGGCCGAGACCCAGCCCCATTCCAGTGAGGGAGTCCTGCCTTTGGAACTGGGCCACATTGAAGTCTGGGTTTGAGAGGTTCATATGTCTGCGAATGGACCCTTGACTGCTGAGAAAAGAAAAGGAGAAAAGGCTATGAAAAAAGTCCAGTGAAGAGACGTATAGAAGCATCGGCCTTACAATTCAGGAGGTACATTCAAAATGAATGATTTTTCGTGATTTAAATGTTAAGCCCACATTACCTTTTCCTGGCAGAATGCAAAGCACAAAACAAAGCCAGGCAGGAAGAAGTGGTGTTTACAGGTATGAAGTATGTCATATTTTCAATATGAAAGAGACATACTGGTAAGTGCAAACCCTGCCACACACCGACCATAATTTCATGGGCATAAGATGTTTGTTTCCCTTAAGCATATACCACAGTCATTGCATGTAGACGCAGAAAATCCCAGTTTGTTAGCAGTGGATACTGGACACAAAAACACTGATATGCCTAATATTGGCAGTGATGTGTTAAAATTGTGTAAATGAAATAGCATAAGGGCAATAAGACATTTGAATGATAGTACGGATAAGGTAAAGAAAATATTTTCCTTAACTTCTATGTTTTTCAAGAAAAAAAGGTCTAGTTATGATGGAAATGAATAAATCAACAAGTAGCTTATATACTGACCCAATTTCAGACACTGGACAACCACTTGCTGCAGGGTCCGTGGTCTGCCTCTGCATACGAGGGTTAGTGTGAACCCCATTTTCACGGCTTTTACCCTGGGCATCCAATGGTATGTCTGGAGATGTGTGACTTATCTTCATAGCTGCCTCTGGAGTTGCCATGACCACAGGTGGAGGTGATACAGGAGTCACAGGAGCCTCCACAGACACAACAGATGCCACAGGAGTGGGCTCTTTGGCGATGGAACAGTGTGACGACTTACGGCGGTTGTGGACCGGGGGGTCCACAGCTGTGTAGACTGGTTGTCTGGGTGCTGGCTGGGAAGGCAAAGGGCTCAAAGTGGGATTGATGTGCCCATGAGCCTCCTTGGTAGTAGGGGAAAGTCCCCGCTCCCTCCATGGTATCCAGCACAGCTTCCAGGAGACAAAAAGGGAGACACCAAACAGGGCCAGACCACAGGCTGTCACTACCAGGGATAGCAGGCTCACGGATATATCTGCGAGAGTGACAATAGACAGGATATTAGGATTAGATGATGTGTTCAGATGGGGTTTTTCTTTGTTGTGGATTTTTACTCCCACCATAATAAGCAACAAGTAGGCTCTTTTCAAACAAACAATAAATGAGAAAATGTGACTGTGTTTTTTAACTTCTAGTATGAGGCCAAAACCTGTTATGGAACCTCTATAGCTCAAAATGTCCGAGATAGTGATAGTACAATTACACAAATGAAAAATCGGCACAACCCTTCGAATCCCTAAGCATACTTGCTCGTACTTACATTCTCTTATCAATGTCACTGGATTTGGGGACTTTAGGGTTTCAAGGGTTAAAACATTTTATTTTTTCATTCACTTAGAGGTTGATGTCAGGTTTCTGTTGGATTTTTTTTTTTTTTGTTCAAAAAACTTTACTTTGCTAAACCCAGAAATGGAATGCTGAGTTAAAACAAAAACAGCAATAATTCTCCTTATAAGATTTACTCATAAACACAAGCAATATAACACTATTATTTTAAGTACTTTTTTTATTTTAGACTTAGGGCACAACCTTCTTATACTCAATCTCATTAAAACTGGATTTCATTATGCAAAAGATGAAAATGGAGTAGGAATATTCAGCTTTTGACAACAAAACTGAAATGGTCCCAACCAAAAATCAAAATCAAATCAGTCAAGATAAGAAAAGCTGTAAAGACATTAATTCTTAGTTTACCTCAAAATAAAAATGAGAACCTTTAACTGAAGATGGTAAAAGCTTACACAAAGCAGGTAGGTAGGTTTGAAGAACGTTATGCACTCAAAGTAGACCCTAAATGACTTCTGCGTTATTAGTTTGATTAGATTCATGCATCATGAATTCATCTCCATCCTAATGCACTAGTGGGCAGCAGCCAGTGACTGAGAGTATAAACGTTTTACAGCTATTTAATTTTAGGCCTAAGTCTGTC
This sequence comes from Xenentodon cancila, assembly GCA_014839995.1. Classification (NCBI taxonomy): domain Eukaryota; kingdom Metazoa; phylum Chordata; class Actinopteri; order Beloniformes; family Belonidae; genus Xenentodon; species Xenentodon cancila. Next base: position 18,842,834 of record CM026197.1, read on the forward strand.
AAGCCATGGTTTATAGTTACAGAGATTGGCACTAAACATTCCCACAGTGCATTTGTTTACACCAGAACAGGGTGTGCAAGTCACCATGGAACGACAGATGAGGTGTGAAGCCATCGAATCACCAGCAGGCTTCTGAATCATCCTCCTCTCAAGAAGTCACTGACTTTTGATAAAAGTGTTAAAGCACGGGAAGAAAGAATTCAGCTGCTGTAAGACAACAGTGCTGCCATTCAAGCGATGGGTCTGTGTAACGATTACACAGATTTAATAAAAATCAAAATGAAAGGAATGAATATCTTTAGAGCATATATATATATATATATAATTAATATTTATATATACTCATATGATAAGGCAATCACACTTTTTTAAATATAAATAATGTAGATAAAACCTTACATAAACTCATGACATATATATACACCATACTATGCAAAAGTCTTCGGCTCCCCTTGTCTTTTTGCTTTATTACTTTTTTAGTAAAATGTATACTTATTTTCCAGTCTGTTAAATAGATTAATTGAAAATAAAGTAGCTTGACTCTCCTAAACCTAAATAGAAAGGAGTCCTAATTCATTTCACTCCAAACATCTATATAAGATCAAATGTAGAAGCAGTGTATAAATTGCTAAGATCACCCACTTTTTTTCATATCGTGTATGCAGTGTGCACATTTTCTTAAGTTTTTGTTTTTTTTGACAGTCAGGAACAACAGGAAAGGGAAGGGGTGTGAAATGCAGCAAAGAGCCACAGGTTGGGCTTCAAACCTGGGTTGACTGCAATGCGGACAAGACCTCTGTACATGAGGCTCAGTGTAGATCTGTATAACCGTCCACAGCTCTCTGTTGTTCTCTCTATAATTCTCTATAATGTCTCTACCACCATATAAATTGGAAGATATGGCAAGGTTCAGTTGAAGATTTGTGGGCAGAAAAAAAAAAAATCCATCTTCTGGTGCACTTTCATATTCCTTCACAGTTGGATTCTCTTTGTGCAAACGTCCCTTTCCTGTGATTGTGAGTTAACAGAAAGACAAGACCATTATCCTTTTGCCATTTCGGACAAAAAGCAAAAGTGATTTAGGGTCAGCGCTTTCTCATGAACATCTAGTTTTTTTTTTTCAATTCAAACAAAAGTTTTAAAATAAATGACATTTGCACGCTGTAAATTCATTGTAGAGGAAATCAGTTTCACATATTGACGATATATCAAAATCTTCCTAGAAAATTGAAGTCTGTGTATGTAATCATGAACATCTTTTCCATCTCCATTACTCTCTGAGGTGTTGTGTGAACTTATTACACAAAAAAAAAAATGAAATTATGTTTTTTGCGATGTAATCACTCAACACCTAGGTTAGGGCAGAAATCAATATAGTTAAAAACGTTGCTTACTGTAATCTGAGTAGAAGCAGCAAAAATGAACTATTGTTACATCTGTACTGTAATTTAAATCAAATCTGAAGCATGGTCTTCAACATACAACATGTTTTAGACATGTTAGATGCTTTGATACTTATCATTCAGCTCCGGTAGAGCGCCTTCTCATCTGACCCAAATCCATGCTCCAACATGTCAATAACTGCGTATGAAGAGTGTTTCCAAACGGATGTCGAAGTGTCTGCTGTCGTGTAGTCTACCTGTCACTAAATACAATACTTGCACCTCGTTTTAACTGATGGCTCTGGAACAACAGGATGATTTTGAACTGACTGATATGCTGGAAGTTTTACGTTTACAGACAGCTGCCAGTTCACATCCTTGCACTTCAGTCACCAGTTACCAAACATGCGCCACACCTCAGTCATTCAGATAGTCTGCACCTGCTTCTCAGACGTCGGCCTGCTCTGCTTCACTAATATACTCATCTTAAAACGTGTTCTTCAGAAGGTCCCAGCAACCTTTAAGAGGGGTTCAGCCTATATTACAAATTTCCATGTTTCCAATGACTGCTTTTGCCTATTTTGCTGTTGTTCAAATTGTCCTCTAGTTTGTCTGACTTTCTGAACATCCTGGTGGGCAACTTTGTCCATTAGCCCAGCATTTTAGTCATAAAACATACCTATACATAAGTAGTTTACATTATTTTAAAACATAATATTAAGGCAATATGAATGTCAGATAGGAGAAGACTGCTATTGCTTCAGAAACTGAGGTTGCTGTTGTTAGAGACAATCCAAACCTCAGTCCTGCTGCTGGGACAATTTTACTTATTGCATCTTATGAATAGAAGTGCTGTGTGTATGTTACTGTACCCTAAGCTCATCAAAATGCCTGGGTAAACCATCCTCTTTTTACCAAAGCAGAATAGATTTAAAGAAAAAAAAGGGTTGGCGTAGACGAGGGGTAAATGCTGCATGTCATCCAATAAAAACTGAGATTAAATTGAAAGCCAGGTCTCGTATAATAACCAGGGACGGGGCCGACACGAGCATGTAAATGGTAGACCTCAGTACGGTTCGTTCTCATCTTGGACACCAAAGCCAAGTTTTTCCAAAAACATGCTGAAGCCATGTGACTACAGACCACTTGCAGATTGTCCTTCTGTCAATCTGAGACAAGCTTCTGTTTGAAGAACTCTGGGGAATTTCTCCAAAGTCGATTCAGGGCCTCTTCCTCACAACATGCAGTAACAGGTTAAATTTGTTTTTAAAATATACTCTATATACATAGTTGATTTCTCATTTGCTGTAGGGGAAGCTGTGGGGTAGTGCTCCAGGTTACCTTTGCTGCTAATTAACCATCTCAATAATACTTTATTAACCCCAAGGATATTACACAATATCTTATTATGGCTAAATATAATAGAGATGGTCAGTTTAAGCACTGAAAATCATTTCATATGTTCTTGTGGCTCTTTCCGTTACATAAAGGTTCAAATGAATTGACACACAACAAATTTGAGCCTTTGCTGCATGTTTTTCTTATTCTGGAATTAGGCTCTCTGAATTTCTGGACCATGCTAGTCAGTTTCACCCCTGCTTTCTCCCTGTAAGCTCTTGAATAAAAGCCTGCCATATAAATCAGCCAACAATTAAAGAGTCACTAACTGTATGTTTTACACTCCAACTCTGTGAAGAAGGAAGACAAAGATGCAGCCTCTTCTATAGCTAAAAACACACTTATTTATTTAATTAAAGCAAAACCTCAAGAGATTTTAAATCCGTTTCTCACAAATGCTCAGTAGACACAAGATATAAGTTTATATATTCACCATTTAAAAAAAAAGACTGCCAAAATTAAAGTCTTAAACTATATGTAAGGCAACAGACATCCACTTGAATAATTCTTCAGAAATCAATATAAATAACGATTGCACTAATGAAACAAAACATCTGCAACTAGATTATTTAAAATGTGTTTAAATTCATGAGGTGAGAAGAGATCCGTAAGGTTCAGACGGCTTTGAAACTTATTCCAGGTGTAAGGAGCAGCATATTCAAAAACCTTTTTCTCCCATGTCAGTTTGTTAAAATAATCGAGTCTTGGAAGTGAAGGTTGTAACTTCTAGAGATTTTTTTATATGAATGTAGGTTTGCATGTGGAATGGGAGAGCACCAAAAAGGTATTTTTACATGAATACATGCCACAGTCTAAGTCTACGGAAGAACAATGCATGTTATCTGAAACTAAGTGTACACTGCACAGACAGATAACCCTGGATTTTAGGAATTTTTGAAAACCTTGGTGCCATAGTACAAATTACACAGAAACAATTTTTCTTTAAGTCTACTCACACGGTCTTTTACCTGGGTGTTAGTTTGTCTGTAAAGTGTACTGCGAGTTACTCACACGCCTCTGTGGCATAAATGCTGTGGTCCTTGTGTCTGTTGCTTTGTGATTTACGCAAATCAGCAAAATACCATGTCTGAAAGGTCTTGTGTAAATAAAAAAAAGAAGAACAAATCTTCATTTTGAAGATTATCTGGCTTAAAATGCACAGTAGATCAATGTGGTTTCATAATTATACTGGTTACTAAAAAGATGAGGCTTTTATATTAAAGACAGTGGTCTCATGTTTGAAAGCACTCAATAAAAATCTCACTCGGACTAATCTAACTCCTTATGTTTATTGACAAATATGTACCAGCATGGATTTATAAAGCAAGTCAAACGTGCAATAGGCTTACAGTTAGGTCTAGATCTTTACGAAATAGATCATTATTAAACTGAAGCATGAGGCCAGTAAAGACTGCCACCGGTACATCACCTGGGGATTCTTGTTTCTCCTCTGTTCAGCTCCAGCTGTACACCTGAGCCATAACCTTCCAGCAAAGTGCAGTCCCCAGTGTGACAACCTGATGTGTCCTGTTCCCCCTCTGTCAAGCGTTCCCAGTGAAAGTACTCAACTGTCTGGACCATCTTCCCTTGTGCTTTCAACTCAGCCACCTGATTCCTAAATAACCCTGCTCACCTTTTCCTCACCTTCTCTGCACTCTATAGCCTGTAATGGGTTTCTTCATCCAACATTTATTTTCAGAGTATATTTAAACAGCTTAAATCTTTGAAGTAAATCTGTTTTCAAAAGGCTCTGGCCTGTGCACAGTTTTTGTCTCTTTTTTTTTCATGTATAAGTCTGCTTTATTCACCGGACCATGTCTATTTTTAGTCATGTGGCTGACACAGAGCAACTCCTTGTTCATGGACTGACTGTGCAACAGGTCATTAGATGTTGGTTTTAAGAACAAAAAATGACTTTCGTCTTTCAGCGTAAATGTGAACAAAATCTGTCGATGAGGATTTGCATGGATGGCCAAAGGAAATAGTAGTGCTGTAGAACAATTTTACTGTCCCACTTTGAACTTATTGTATGTAATGTGTAACCTGATTTTCCAAAAAGACAAACCACACTTCCTTTTTTCCTCTCTTTATTTTCTCTTTTGTGTTACAGCTGACAAACATACAGCTGTTTTAAACATATAAGAATATCAGACTTAATTTGTCACCATGAATCCTGTCTTTTTATGTATTTATTGCACATTATCAACACAACATCCATAGGAATTTTGAATATCAAAATATTTTCATATGAAACCATTTAATGTTTAGAAATTATGCTATTTAGTGTCTACACATTTACAGCATTCTCCCTTTAGTGCCAGAAGGTTCTTGTCAAGGAGCGCATCCAATGTAAATGATTAGCTGTGCCAACAAAAAGGAAAAGCTGTTAGAAAAAAAGTGTGATTGATATAAGAGATCTGTCGCAAGAGAAGAAAAATACTAGCTGATGAACCCATTAATTGTCTATTCAATCCAAAGACTTAATTATACCCGTCAAGTTCTCTGTTGATTAATTTCTTTATTTAACATGAAAAACAGAATAAAGTAAATGAGAATATATGTGGTGCACCACTATCTGAAATGTTTCATCAATTTACATTAAACAAACTTAAATGGTAAAAATAGTTTCATTACACTGCAGAATGTAGCAAAGGCAATCCATCCCCCAGACCCAGAAGCCCTGCTGAGTGCAAGACAGGCTCTGTGTGTGGGCACTGTCATAGGAGTTAGCACAGGAACTCAGACCAACTGTGCTTTCTGTGCTGCGAGATTGTGTGAACACCAGAGAAAGTGTAAGAATTATGGGCGAAAAATGTGGAATAATAATGTTGAGAAACTGAACAAATTGCCATGTGAGGACATTGAGTGCACAGCCAGGTTGGCAGGCTGCCCTGGTCCTGCCTGGCAAAGAAGAGTCTATAGACATCCGAGGGAATTCAGAGACTGCATCACAACAAGGAACCAAATTTAGAGCGCAGGACCTTCGAAGGTGCAACAGTGTAGGAGGCAAGTGAGTGCTGAAAACACATTGCTCTACCTCTAAGATGTTATTTTTGTCTAAACATAATTCTCTGTGGATTGTTTTTATTCATTCTTGATATGAAATGTCAACTTTTTATGTTGATCTTGATACCCTGGACTTTGTTAAATTAAAGAAATCTGTGAGGACCTGATGTCAGCTTGGTACAAAAGTAAAAACAAAACTGCCGAACAATCATCCAGATCAGTTTAACCAATGTTGAATAATTGTTTTTAATTTTTATGTCTTTATTAAAACTCTCCTGGACAGAAAAAATGGTTTATTTTCCCCACCTGTTTGATTTCTTTGTGCTGTGCTAAGCTGATCATCTGGATACAACTAAGACAGAAAATAACTGTATTCTCAAAATTTCAAACCATTTATTTCAAAGAGTATTTTTATTGCAACTTTTGATCAACATGTGTTCTAATTACTTCTGTATGTTTTACCAGTATGAGGGAGGATAAAGTCCAGTTTTCTTTGTGTATATTTTCATGAGATAAACCCCTCAAGAAAATCACTTGAATCTGAGCCAGTTTCAGCCAAACTCCACTGCCTACTTGTGCAACTCCACTTTTCAAGCTGTCAGCACAATAGAAAAGACAAGACAGGAATGGCCTATTTTAGGGAGTGGAGAGGAAAGGGAGAGTAGTTGGTATTAAAATAAATGAGAAGAAAAAGAATAGAGGCAAGTGATGCGAAGACCAAGTGTGAAAATTGACAAATGGCTCTCATGTGACTGAAAATCTCTTATCATCATGCAAATTAATGAAGGCAGATTAAATGTGGGCAGGCATGTGGATGGAGGATTGTAAGAATTTTTTGTTCCTTCAAAGGATTTTCTGTTTTTTTTGCACACTCACGCACTCACACAGTGAAACCATAGACTGCATGAAACAATGGAGGAAGCAGTAGGTCACGTGATCCATTGGTTTTTGAAGATGTTTCTTCATGCAGGACGCATCACTACGCATGATAGCGTGATGATTACGGATGAAGAAATGATAACAGCTAGCCATTGGCTGAGGCAACTGTCAGTCATTCATATGTAAAATTAAGCCTAGTGGTTACACCGGTGGGCTTGGACCTGGAGGACCCAGGTTCAAGTCTGCTGAGTTGGCAACAGAGGTGAACCCCTACTCCTGGGGCGTAGAAAAAAAAAATGGCAGCCCTCTGCTTCTAGTGTAGTTTTTGATACAAGCAGAGGACTAATTTTGGTGTGTCTCGTGAGATATGTGCTGACAAATAAAGATTTTTATTATAAACGACTGAGACCAAACCGGTTTTGGAACATGGCATAGATATGTTTATTTCTGCTCCAAAATTAGACATTGTAATATGGGAGTCAAAGGAGATTGATCTGCTTCTGCAGCCAGTTTCTGTCAGTCAGTTGAGGAACTGTGACCCAGTGTAGCATTAGCTTTGCAGAAATGCAAATTCTTTCAATTGGGCTTGAATTTCAGGTTAGAAGGGAAACTGATCTGAAGAAGTAGGGAGTAGTATGGTTTGTACCACCATAGCAACCAATTGAAAGCTCATATTCTACAAGCACAACTCATCCATGGAGGAGAGGAGCACAGTTTTATGCGTGCCATAGTGTGACTTTGGGTTAGTCTCATATTGTAGGTTTTACAGAATGTCAACCCACGTTGATGTAACCTCAACAGCAATATAGAAAGAAATAAATGAGAACTCCCTTGAGAAAAAAAGAAAGGCATGTTCTATTTGAGGTGTATAACCAAATGAAAGAAACAATTAGGCCAAGGAAAAGTTATGCAGATGAAGTTTGCAGATAAATTAGCCCTTGGCGTTCCTGTGAGAAGCCTACTTAAGTACTCTAATAGAGCTTGGGCCACCTTCAGCGTTAGAAGCACTGGTTTTCAATGGAAGAAGTCACATGCATGGTCACTCCCCTTCAGTCCAACGCAGTGCAACCGCTAAATTAAAATAGCAAATGATGCCTCACCTGAGTCCGAGTAGCGTGGCCTGGCGAGGTCTCGGAAATAGTAGATAAAATCCAGACAGTTTTCATTCTGCACTTCCCCCTTCGAGCAAAGATCTGACAGGAGTTCAAGTGCTTTTCGACAAATCTCGTCATCTCTGTCTCCAGGCATTTCCCACCAGCATCCTTATAAATGGAGGGTCTCGTGGGCACCTATTCCACGCTGGTCAGCACGGCTCCTGGACTCAAGCACTCAAACGGCGGCACGCCTTCACACGAGGTGGAATCGGTGCTGTATCAGAAAGAACGCAAAAGCAGTAGTCCGAGTTGTCCAGAAAGCAAAAGGAGCAACCCAATATGTAGAGAAGAGGAGTTTTTTATGTAACACTGAGTGAAAGAGTCCTCTCACAGATCACTGTGCCGCTCTGCTTAAAGCCACCGGTTGAATCCACGCACCGCCTCTGCGGCGCCGTGCGCTCTCCAATGTGCTGAAATGCCTGCGCATACTCGAAGCACTAATTCTTCGCACGCTGCCGATCCGTTATCTTTGTGTCTGAAAGCAGCGACTGTGTCGAGTAAGCTTCAGCACCACTCCAGAGAGCACAGGAGAGGGAAATAGAGAGAGAGAGAGAGAGAGAGAGAGAGAGAGAGAGAGAGAGAGAGGAGAGAGAGAGGAGAGAGGAGAGAGAGAGAGAGAGAGAGAGAGAGAGAGAGAGAGAGAGAGAGAGAGAGAGTCAGAAATCTTCATTTGCGAGCACCAGTACCTGTAGCAAGCCACTTCTGTTTCACTACCCCATCAAACCTGGTGTGGTTTTACGTTGACGCACGTAGCCAATCAGAAGAAGACATTTTTCCTCACTTTTTTTATACCACTTTACCCTTTGAGATAAAAAAAAAAACAAATTCTGTTACTACAAAAGCCATTCCCATAATGTTTAATGCATGAAGGAACTTAGCGATTCTCTCCATGACAGTAGAATTTATGCCACTGCTGAAAAAAGTTATGTTAAGTAGTGTCCTCATGTCGCGCTCCTGCCACAGGCTGAACTCATCAGAATGCACACAGTGGGAGGGAACGTTTATTTATCTTCCTGTCTATTTTCTATTATTTAGAATCGTTTTTTGGGGTCTCAGGGCATAATTATAATCAACCGTCAAGCAGCCTCCTATATTTCTCTTGGGACAATCAGTGTCAATATGCCAGTGTGTTCTTGTTCTGTCACTCCTGGTGTGTATTTATTTAACGACCAGTCTTCCTAAGTATAGGCTGTGGTCACATTCACATTCACTGGTTCATTTCAGTGATTATCAAGCCCAGTAATCATGGTATAGTTTTGGGATGCAAGCAATTACTCTTGAGTAGAAAAACCAATACTTGTTTAAAGACATATACTTTATATTTCAATAGTAATCTGTATCTTATTAAATGAGAAAAAAAATCCAAGAGGTTCTATAATTCTCTAATGGTAATGCTTAGAAATCAGTGACAGAGTAGATCACAGAAGGGAGAGAGGATTTTATATACACACAGTTTACCAATACATTGCTCTAATACCTCCAACATGCCTCTACGTATAGATTCAAAAAGAATAAACACAAAAAAAGTGAAAGAAGGAATTTAATGAGAAGGGTGCGGAAAATTACAGATACATGGCTTTGCTGTGCTAGTGATTTTCATCCTTATTCCTCCAAGAACAAAGAGCCCAGCAGTCATCTGCCATCAAAGATAAACACAATCTCTAATGAGCTGTGCATTTCTCCTCTTACACTGCTTCTTTGTAAATGGGTTGTGTACCGTTGTTGTTTTAAAAGTGTTTGTGCTGCAAGTTTTTTTTTTTACATTTGAACAGCGTGTCTGAGAATGTATGTTGTACACCTCTGAAAACCCTTTTAAGAAAATTTCTTATTAGCCATACAACTCTTTAAACACAGATATTTTCTTTGCACACTTGTGTCTTCAAACCAAACAAAAGCAAATAATATTCGGGATGAATCAGTTATTGATCTGTACAGTGGAGGATGAAGCGTGGGGCCATTGCAAAGATTTGCATAGTTAAAGTAGGCCAAAAGACCTCTTTCAGGTAAAGTCAAGTTTCCCTAAACAGACTAATATTTTTAAAGTGTGAGTGACCATCAAACACTAGACATCAGTTTTTATAATAATAATAATAATAATAATAATAATAATAATAATAATAATAATAATAATAATAATAATAATAATAATAATAATAATAATAATAATAATAAGGAGATGGGTAAAGAATAAAAGTGGCAATTCATAGCAACAGTATTGCAGTACATAATCCAGTAGTGCTGTATAACAGAACTGCAGCCCACCTGGGGTATCCAGAAGTAGTACTAGGTTTTAAATGGGAAGTGTAAAAAAGCCTGAAAAGGCATCATCAATGGATAAGATTCTCAAGCTGAAGCACCAGATCTGGGTCAAGAAATGCCTGAAGACAGATCTTGCAAAGTTTTATAGGCAAATGAAATGAAAGTGACACCTAATGGAGCATATGGCTGGCACTGTACTGGATTACTAATGCACCTGATGCATCATTTAAACTCTCAGCTCAGTGGACGGGGACACTGCTATGAACTGCTAGTATTAAGCCTTGAACTCCCAACCTGAACTTCCTAAAGCCGTAGAGGAAGAACTACTGAACTTGCATCCAATTATTCCACTGCTTGGCTCACCTGCAAAGGCCACAGAAATAAACTTTCTGACCTTATTCAAATCCCGAGAAGAGCTTTAGGGTCCTTCTCATACCTAATATTTATGTTATATTTTGCAGAACAGAAGGAGGGCTGTGGTTGCCGCTTTGGAGAAGGTTTATCATCAGTCCGATGGAATCTGTTACGAAAATGACAGTAATAGAAAGTTTGACGCGTTCTCAAAAAATAAATATATAGCAATCTTTTTTTTTTTTGCCAACAACTTACTGATATTTGTTTACACTCATGGAGCAATTCAAACTAAATTAAGTTTTCTTTGTTGACCATTGAGGTGTTTGATTCAAACAATATTTGTAAGGTACTCAAAACATATTTTTTTCCCCTACAGTTAAAAACAGGAATATAATAAGTGCAAATGCAATGTATGAATAACCCAGACCTATCTTGGCATGATACTGAAGCCTTACGAGATGACCTGAAAATTGATACCCCTGTATAAAATGTTATTGAATGCTGCTATGTAAAATTATGTGTCTTCTGTGAGCAGTAGAGGTGGCTGGAGTTTGTGAGGAGGTGGAGAGGTGATGCTGATTTGTAATGTGTGGTTATTGTGTATGTGTGCCTTCCATTACAAAAAAAAAAAAAATAATAATAATAATTCCCCACACTGCAGTAAGTCAGCTTTCTTGGTGTCCATGGCAACTGTAAAAGACAGCAGGCCCTCTTTACCCATTTTCTTCTCTTCAAGTTATTCTGTTAGCTTCCCTCCTCCACACCGTCATTAAAGTTCTGCTTTTCTGCTCCCCGCCTCCCCTTTATTATTTTCCTACTGACTCCAATCAACTTGCTTCTCTCTTTTTTTTTTGTTAATCTCTGTTTTGCCTTGTGGTTCTCCCTTTTCGTTATACGAGCTGTTCAGTTATCAACTATATTTGAGGAGTGCTCAAAAAGGGGTCATATCCCAGTTGTGACATTTATGGCCCATGATCCTGCACTCTGTGTCTCTTGGAGTGGTACATGTTATGACTTACTTTGCGTGAGTTTTCTTTCTGAGTTGTTATCAGACATAGAAAGCTGAATTCATGGTGCACACACTGAGACAGTCAGTTAACCATTCACACAATTACTTGATGGAGCTATTACATTTTGGATCGAAAGGTTGCATTTGTTTTGTTTTTTTAATGAAACGAATAAAAGATCAAGCATTTCTTTAAGGGTGAGAAACATATTTCCTTGGTTTAATCAGAGACATGTCTAAGGGGTGCTGTATTTATGTCTCATTAAGTGTCTTACTCATTTGAGCACTGCTTCAGTTATCTGTTTTGTAACAGCAATAACGATGAATTACTGCAGTGTTTAACATGCTTTCATCAGCAATCCAGAACGTTTAAGATAAGAAACTACTCCTTATGTCGTTTTACATGACAGTCAAGACCCCTTTTTTCAAACTCATGGGTAATATAAGTGCTAATCCGTCATCCATTAATCAACATCTTTCCATGTACTTACAATGCCACCTAAGTGTGAAAGTAAGTATACTGATGTCTTTTTGAATATGTATAGAAAAAATTCAGACAAAATGATATAAGTGAGATAATTACCATATGGAGACAAATGATGAGCCATTGAACCCTGCAGGACACCAGTGATGAGGGTGCATTTCATCCGAAATAACATGTCAAAAGACCCTTATGCCAGTACTTGAGCCCCAAAGACGTGTGTTTTTTGAGTTATAGAAGACGGACTCCAGTTAAACTGGAAGAAGCACAGAATGAGTGGATGGATCTTTTCTTATCTGTTTTCTGGAAAGAGGGACTTCTGCCTTTTCCTTTGCAATGCTGATCAGATTATCTCAGTAAAAACATGGCTTGTTTCTGCCTCTGCAGAATTCAAACAGTCGCTGCAAGATTTATGTCTGACCGGATGCCAGTTAGTCGTACAAGCCTGCTGACTGGCTGCTCATTTCGAGTGGTATTCTCTTCTTCCCCTACCATTTTAGAAGCCCTGTTGGCCTGAGGAGACAACAGCCTCAAAGCTGCAATAGACACACTGAAATGTGACCCAATATTTCTGCATTGTTTTAGTGACTGAATTAAACACATTTAAAAAGAAATTAAAGAAATTAAAAGATGCTTGGGTGTTTCGGTCCCCAGTGCCACAGTGGTAATGTGGTGTGATCAAACCATTCTTCACTCCTGACAGTGCAGTAATCAGTCTGGCTATGTTACTCAGGAAATTTGTACTTTGGTGGTATTTATCTTCTGAACATATGTATTTCTGAATGACAAAGATGCCCAAAATGTGTCATGTTGCCGGATCTTTTTAAATGCAGATGGTGATTGTCGTGAAAATTTCATATGTGACTTAAAATATAGAGTTAAATGTAAGTATATAGGTTAAATGTGTCGGAATTGAAGAAAAAACATTGTATTTGTAGTCTTTTTGTGTGCAAACTATAGACTACATAAAACATCCACTGAATCTCAATCTCAATTCCTTTTGAAGAAAATTGTTATAATTTTTAGCAAATGTCTAGTTTTCTGGAGTCTTACATGCCAAGTAAAGGCAAAAAAAAAAAAAATTCAAAGCAACTTTGGACTGCCATCACAGCCATCTTATGTGAAAACTACATCTTACTTATGGCACAATGTCACATATCAACAACAGTGAAACTAGTCCACAGATCTACAGTGGACATGATGACAGAAGTGACTAAGAGACTCAAGAAACTAATGAAGGAAGAGAAAACAAGAAAGTAACCAGGTAGAAGACTGAGATGGAGTAAATCTTGCATAGTGTAGTTGAAAACGACTTCACTGCCGTGCCCGTAGGGAGACCCTCTAAGCTGATATACCTTATGTGTGGGATTTAAATCATAGTTTATGTATTTGTGCAATTACACTGCTAAATGCTTGGTTGATGTGCAGATTCTTAAGTGCACCATCAGACCTTACATTTCGGAGCTTCCTTTTGTTCACATGCTTTACATGTCTCAGACATGGCGGTGGAGCAAATCGAGCAACTGTTATGTGACTTGGAGCTGATAAACTTTGAGCAACAGTAACTTTCACTAACATTACAGCAATCTGTCTATCCAGTTTGAAAATGATTGTGAAGATGAAATAACCAATAAATGCATAGAAGGAAATGTGCAGTTAAGTCCGTGTCTGGGTTCACGTCAGCTTACAGTGTAGTTTAAGGTGCAGAGTCCTCAGCTACGCGCATGTATATGTCACTGATTTGATGCAGAGTTATAAATCACCAATAATCTAATTCATCTCTATATTTTTAAATCTTGGTCTATTTAAAACAGGTGAACTACCGAAAACTCACCTACCTACCTGTCATGATTCAGTAAAATCTAAACACTAAAACCATTTTTGCACCAGCCTTTAAACTTATTTATTATGGCAGTAAAATTATCCATTTTAGTCTTGCCTACTAAGGATCCTTTTAAAGTCATTCTTAAGTGGTAAATCAATGAACTGTATCTTTTGGCGCTTACGTTTTTGCTTCATTCTTCTCTCAGTACTGCCGCTTGATGCAGACTTAAGGGGGGTAACTGGAAGCAGCTTTATGACGCGTGGATTAATCATCCACAGACAGGGCAGAACAGCATATGTGTGTGATATGACAAGTGTTGATGAGATTCATTACTGATTGTTCTGCACAAAATTTCACATCAAGTGCTCGAGCCTCTCTGCATTCTTTGAATCAAACGAAGCATGTTTCTTAGAGGAGGATGTGCAGAGAGAAGGAGGGTGGCATGCAGTCTTCGCATTTCAATTGCACTTGTCTCTTTTCTACTGTATATTTAAAATAACGCGGCTATGAGCATCTGAGCTCATCTATGAAAGGAAAAAAGAAACAAAGGCAGAGGCAGTTCAAGATACTTTGGTTTGAACGTGTGAGAGACAAAGTGTGTTTGGCAGATCTTTCCGTTTATGTGAAGAACAGAGCTGTGAAGGGTGTGAGTGTGTGGGGGAGGGCATGAGAAGCAGGCAAATAAGCAGGCAAATTTAAATAAATAAAGTACCTTCAGTACGTTCAGGCTGTTCAGAGTGTCATATTTGTCAGACTCGGATAGCATCATCATCCATTATCTTTGGACGAAAATATAGCTTAAAAATTGTACTTGAGGATGCTGATTTTACTTTTTAATGTAAACCCTAAACAATTTAGCATGACAGATGAAGGAAAATAACAAATAGAAAGTGTGGACTTCGTGTCACAAATCTTAATTTCTTATGCTGTATATCAAGCACTTGCACATTCATGGTGATGTTTGCTTCAGGAGTATAGTTCTTAAATCTCAGAACCACAAAGATGTTTTGCATGACAAACAATTGTCAGTGAGACTCTTAATAGCGATCACAGCAGGAAATGTCCCAATGACTGAACAGAGCATGATTAAATCTGTGAAGGAAAGGAGGTTCATCATATCTCTGTTAGAAAAATCTGGCTTGTGGTAACAAAACATACCTTACTCAATGGCTACATAATCAGCAAAACAGGTCCTTTGCAGTTTAACTGTGGCACATACAGCTGAGGCGAGATGACAGCTCACAAGACAATTTGTTCACCTGTCGGAACAACGTGAACTCGCTTCTTTGATGGGAGCTGAATTTACAGCGATCATCTTTCTCTGAGCTGATGACAACTAACTTGTATTACTTTTTTGGTCTTTTATCGTTGTACTCATGTATTTAGTTGACCAAAACCCCATCATATTTCATAAGCCTAAATTATGTTGCTTCTGCAAAGTAGCCAGGCGGCATGACACAAACAGAGGAGAACATGCAGTCAGATAACACGCAAGCCAATTAGGATGACACAAACATGAAGACAGCTTACAGGATGTGATAAGTCCCTCTGGAAATAAATGGAAGCAGTTAAGTCTAGAGCCAGCAGTACAAGCAGGTATTGCAAGCCACAAGGGTAATCAGCTGATAAGAGGCAAGTGTACATCTGAAGAAAATCCTTCCCAGGGGAGCTGATGTATACTCTCAGCAAACACACTGAGTCGTAACAGTCTGGTCTATGAACCTCACCTGAATGTGTTACATCCATCCATGGAGGTATCTTTCTTTTTTTTTTTCATGTCTAAAAGTTTTAAAGATTGGGACATAAGAGATTAGGCAAACACAAACTAAGAAGAACAACAACACGTGTGGCCAATTGAACCGTCAATAGCTTTAGATTTGGATATTAACCCAGTTTTAATCTCCTATGTGACTCAAGAAAGTTACATGACCTTGGATCATGCAGCAGAGCAATGATCCAGTCACAGTGCAGATGTCAACCATGTAAAATACTGAGAGCTGTGACAACATGAATCCTGCCAAACATTAATGAACTGAAGCAACATTATGAAGCGGAGTAGTGGCAACTACCTAACATCAATGTGAGACACATCCATCTCATCCAAACTCGTCCAAAAAAAAAACGATTACTTCGGGATTACTTCACCTTTTGCCGAAGGTGATTTCGCATTTAACAATATGAACATAAATCTTCACAGTATAACATCAAGTCAGTTACGATTACCGAATGATATTTAACTCCACTGATCACTCATGTGTTATACTTATAAAATGAACATCTTTTTTACACGCGCTGATTGCTGCTTTTGCAAAGCAGTGAAATCTGCAAAATTTAAAACACTAACTAAGCAGGCTAGTATAAATGTCTGGAGCCATTTTATTTCTTGCGTAAGAATCTCCTCTTTTTGCAGTTTTGAAAAAAGGTAAGAGAGGGAAAAATAAGGGTGACTGGTGGACATATTTTATCTCATTGTGAACATGCCCATTTGTTTCACAGCTTCTGAGCCAGTGATCCAAACACACTTGCCAAGTCGAGGCAATAAATAAACAGCTAAATTAAACAATATTGCCTACAATAAGCCACTCATAATGACCAGTTATCTTTGGCCTAAGAATAAGGCTGCATGGCTGGTTGCTCTACAAAAATAAAGCATTATAATACTACTTGTACTATACAGTAGCATTAACAAAGGAGCTATCCCTCTGCCTGCTACTGTGTCATATTCTCGTTTTTTCTCAGCCCCAGGTATCAGGTTAGTATGAGCTAAGAGG
The DNA here is from genome assembly GCA_014839995.1 of Xenentodon cancila. Lineage (NCBI taxonomy): Eukaryota > Metazoa > Chordata > Actinopteri > Beloniformes > Belonidae > Xenentodon > Xenentodon cancila. The sequence continues at coordinate 18,859,349 of CM026197.1, forward strand.
AAAAAAATCAGTTTTTGTACTTGGTTTATGGTTCTCTCTCCTGCAGAGAGAGAAAGGAGAAAGTATAAAGCTGAGCTAAGCTTATTTCAGCAAGTAACCTATAACTGGGATCTTTTCCAATTTGCTTGTACATCCAAAGATCAGGAAACTCAGAGAACCGAGGCGCCCTGAGGTGTCGCGCAATGTTTTGTCCATAAATTAGGACACTGGCAAATGTTAAAAGCACCGTTCGTGACCATTGTTGGACACGGAGCAGCTCTTGATGTTGAAATAAAGCCTCAAAACAATGTGCTACTGGATATGCATAAGTAACATTACAGCAGTAACATTACAAATCAAAGTGGTCTGATGTTTTTAGAAAAGTTACTTTTAGTTTGTCTTAATGGTCTCAATGGACTGATTCCATACACAAGACGAAAATAATACGGTAAAGTAATTATTATGCATGTACAGTAATGATGCAGCAAGCACACTGTCAGCCAGCACATTGTTTACGTATGGGGAACTGCAGAGTTGTCAAAGCAACAGCTACTTTGCACAGTTCAATCGCTCCCCATGCCATTACGTGTCCAACTATTGGGACTGTATTTTTCCCAAGAGTGCAACAAACTGCCCATTATTTATATTTCTAAATCCAGCCAACGGATGTGAACGCATTGTGGTGAAGGTTACGAGAGGGGAGTTTGAAACATATGCTAATTAAAAAAAGAGGCAATTAATTCAAGCCATGATAGCATCAACTTGGAAAGGTTCACGGTTAACGAAATGTAAGCCTGGCCGCAGACTGCTCTGCATTCCTGAATGCAACATAATGTTTAAATAATGCTATAAATAACAGAACAGTCTGTGTTAGCAGACAACCATCGCAGCTGTTAACGCTTTTAGCAGATGATCATTTCAAATCTGAGTCTTGTGTACAATGTCGATACACGACTGAAGGTACAGGAAAGGAATATGACATTTAGGGCACGGCTGGATGTGCCATCTGTGTCCATGTCATATGTCTCTATGATGGAGTGACAGCTAGAGACCCGAAGATCAGAATGGCTGAACATCGTTGAGGATATAAGGAACGTAACGTAAAATATCCTCGTGTTGGTGAGACTGGAACTACATAGGTCCACAGCTCTAGATGGGGAGATAACCTGAAGGAAGCCCTCCTGAAACATGAAACTTAGATACACCCGTCCACTTGGGAGGGAAAGAGGACTCAAAAGTGAAGGCATCTCACCAAGCGGCACAGCTGCATTGTTGTGCCAGTTTTATTGTACTGAGAGAACACATTAATGACATGGGACTTATTTGGACATGCTTTGGTGGTCTATCTCACACTCTCCTGATCCCAAAGCAAATATCTCACCACTATCTGCGCCAATGTGATTTCACAACAAATAACATTCTTTCCTAAATTCAGCTCATAAATGATGATGAATACTTGTTGTTTTTCTCCAACATCTCTGATTTGTTTTACTGTATCTAAAAACTGGAAAAATCCTTTATAAGAATCTTAAAATGGCAACTGAATGTAAGAAGAAAGCCATCATTTATAAATCCAAGTCAATTTGTTTGAAAATTAAAAATAAAAAAATAAATAAAATAAAATGGACCAGTCGTTGCCATAAGCCTGACATGGATGTACAGAGAGCAGAGGTGTCACCAAACAACCTGGGGTTAATAACCTGTGGGATTTGTTGCACTAGAAATGCACATTGAGCTGAGAGGAAATCAAACATTGGGACATACCCAAGCGTGAACTTGCTAGAAAGTTGATGTGTTATTTCCTGAAAGGGAGCAGATAGTAATATTACTCTGGGACTCAGGGAGACTCATCTGCCTGTCCATAATTTTCCACTTGCATGATTGGCAGATGGCAAGTTTGTGAGAGAATGAGAGGTGTTTCTCAGCTGGAGTGTTTCTCCCTCAGGAGGGAGACTCCGAGGGACAGGTTAACACCTGGCAAACCTACTGAGGCTCACGGGACGATGCTTCAATAGGAAGGCATTAGTTGGAGAAGAGAATGATAAATAGAGGAACCCATGGACGCACACACACATACGCACACACATGCACGTGCACGCGCGTGCATGTGTGTGCATGTGCGCTCCAGATAACATCTGTGCCAGTCAAGAGCAAATTAGATGGCCATTAATGTGAAACCAAGACATACACAGTAGCTTTTCTCAACATTAGAAGAAAAAAAACCCATCGATAAACAACATGTTATTGCATTCTTATACACACACACACATACAACTCAGTGTTAACTTAATCCCTTTCCAAATTGTATTTTGTGGCCCTCATTTAGAGAAACAATGTGAGTGTAATATTATATACCCTAGGAAACGTGCCAGCAGACTTTCCATTTTGAAAATCTCTTGTCAGAAGTAAAAAACGGTACAATCACTAAATTGACTTTCTGCTCTTCGTAAGATTATTGCAACAAGTGCAACCTTTTCTTAGTATTAACGCTGTATCTGACTTACGGTTTAAGACATTACTTGATGTATATTGATGTTTGTTCAGAGGCCCAGAGCTCTGGAACCCATTTATTTGTATATGAGTAATGGATTTTGACATTTTAAAAGGTTTGCGCCATCTTCCACGACTTGGTCGTCCACTGTCTAGCCACCCGGCACTGCAGATCATTGCATTTCCGATCATCGTTGCTGTGATTAGAATCTGCAATCTTAATGATAAGTAGGCAGTAGACAGTAGGCAATTCTCTTTCTTTTAGTTGATGTCCAAAAAAGATATTAACTCAAAAACCAAAACATCCATTAGAAGGTTGCCTAAATATTCTCTTTACTATGCCTCGAAGCACAAATGATGCTGATCATGTTGACTGGATGCTCCAGCTTTCTGTTGATCACGTTTGAGTGTGATGTTTGTCCTGAGGGCGGTGTGAACGATATACCCTCTCTACTTCTGTGACACTTTTCCAGAGCATCAGCAGCATCAATGCATCTTTGTGAGAGAGCTCTGAAAGTAGGCTCCGGGGACCGGGGCGGGGATAATGTTCACGGTGCTGTGAATGAGCATAAGGAAGCCATCACGTTTTTATATTAATGTATCCACTTACATGTATTGTATAATGCATGCTTTCTGAATGCATTTGATATTAACAATGCAGCATCGGCGCTCGGGGATAGTGAATGGTGTTGTGGTTGTGACAGCATAACTATTTCAGTAATAATTTATCAGACAAAGTCAGTGAGGCTCTGTGTGTATGTTGCATGTCTGCCCTCAGGGGTCGGCGCATCGAGGGACACACAAGGAGCTTTGTTTGACTGAATGTTCTCAGCATGTGATGGTAGTGCAGTTAAGAAGCAGACAACAACATTTGACAAAGTTAAAAAAAAACAAAAAAACATACTTGTTGTAATGTGATGCTGCTTTTTAGATTTGGCCTGAAATTTGATTAACTTTTAAGGTTTCTGATTTAAAAGATGAGCAGGATTCTGCCTTAATGGTAAATTCTGACACAGTTGTTATGTAACTGAATAATAAATGCTTCTTTCAGGCTCCATGCAATTATTTCTTGCTTTACTGAGTCACATTTACATCTTTTAGCATTTTTGCATCATGAATCCACTGAGTCCAAATGAGATAGAAGTAAAGTGAAAACTAGGCAGAAGAGCCAAATAAGCTGAGCCATTGCACCAAACCACCAACAGCCAGTCTCAGAATGCCCGACGATCATGCCTCCCCCACCATCACTACCCCTACCCTCATGACCTGTTGCCATGGTAACACTGCAGCGAGTACCTCTATAGCTCTTATATCTCTGGTTATGGCTGTCCATTTCCATTCATTGGTGGAGGAATTGATCGCTCTTCTGCTCACCAAGTTTTGAATCAGGGTAGCACTGGTGCAGAACATTCAGGCTATGAAAGGCCTGAACCGAGACTGACTACATGCTTCTTACCTGTCAAATATTGTGGAAAAGGAGATTTGATGGAGCAAACGAGTTTCTCAGGGTGGAAATTTATTCTGGGATACAGCTAATCTGCCTCCATTTCATTTGTTAATGCAACTTTGTTATAAATATTACAGATCTCAACATGAAAATAGCAGATTAAGTGTTTGTGTGGCACAATGCTTCATTGCCGCTTCACTGACACGTTGATATCTGTTCTAACCAAATGGTTCAAATAATTGCTTTCTTGCTACTCTTCCTGCTGATACAGCTGAAACTGCCTAGCAACAGCCAGGTAAAGTAATTAAGAAACGATGCACCGGTGTATGGTTGAGAAATACAATGTTATCATGTGGTAACAGGGTTCGTCACTGGGGAGGACTAACCTGCTAAAATGCAAATAGCATAGCAATCAACACGCATGCATCGAAGGAAATTAATAACACAGTCTAATGAAAGTTTATCACTTCATTACTGTATTGTCGGACTCATTCTTCTACCATCCATGATTGCAGGCTATCAGGGTAAATGTTGCAGGTATTTTTACGAGAGCTCTTTGAATATTTAACACACTCACAAGCTGATTGTTGTCTAAAAGTCTGGAGAAAAATCAAATCTTTATAACAGCAGCAAAGTCTTTCTTTCGCTAGATAGAGGACTGATGTTTGAGTTGAGAATCATTATTAAAGTAACTCTTAATAACAAAAAAATAAACCAATAAATCAATAAAAAATAAAGAATCCGATTCAAATTCTGTCTGCAGATTAATATATTTGTAACAAGTAAACTATCCTGGACTCATTAAATCACGTTCTGGGATCCTTTCCTGATTTGCAGCGATTTGGTACATGAAGACCCTCCACCTACTGATTGTGAAGGTACTTTAGCGTTCCTATTTGTGCTGTGATTGTTTTAACAAGCTGGGTCTGTTCAAAGATTGTCAACATCATGCCTGAAGGAGGAACCAACGATAACTGTCTATGGCTGAAATGCAAACAACAGAAAATAAGGGATGAAATTATCAGTCAAGTATTTTTCAGTTTGGTTTGTGCATGGATAAGCTCAGTTTATGGTAAAAAGTTTCAAGGTGTCAAAACATATTTTTGCCTGGTAGTTTAAAATGGTGCAACAAATCTTGTGTAGGTAACATCCCAGAAGATTAATTGCTATGAAAGGTGCTGGGAACTCTAAAAAATGTTAATACAGATCCATTCTTTTATATTTAGACCTGCAACGCATTAAAAATAAAAAGTTGGTACAGTAAAGTTTTTACCAATTTATAATGCTGCCATTTATTTTCACAACACTTAAGTTTCAGTTGCTATTTACCACAATTGCTCCTACAAATATGTCTGCAGGTGTGTAACAGAACAAGAACGTCATTTTCACGAAATTAATTTAATTATCAATCAATCAATCAAACTTTATTTACAAAGCACTTTATATACCATAAGGAAACAAAAGTGCTGTACAGATGAACAGAATACAAAAAAAGCAAAAACAGAAAAAAACATATCTAAAAATAGAACGTAAAGGCAAAAGACAGGGACTAGTCTATAATAGTCATATTCTCTGGAGTTAAAAGCCTGTGTAAAAAGATTAGTTTTTAGAAAAAATGTAAAATCAATAAGAGTTCTAACAGACCTCACAGAAAGGGGGAGGCCTTTTCAGAATTGGGGGCTACGACTGAAAACGCACTAGTCTCCCCTAGTCAGAAAGCAATCAAGTACCTTTGTCCCTGGAGTCATGTCTTGTAATTTTGGTTTGCATTGCCTTTTTGATTATTGCCTTGCCCTTTTGCATGGAGATGTCATCTTGAAAGAAGTATGTTCTGCTCTTAAATCTCGTCTCTGCCTTGAAGCTGCCATTATACACCTGTAAATCGCGTTAGTGCCAAAAGCACTGATAATTATACCAGTATAGAACCTGGCTCTTAGCCTTGTTGCTGTCAGTCTGGACGACAAAAAGTAAATTGTACCAAATGCTTAAAAAAAAAAAAAAAAAAAGCGAATTCATTTATATGAATAATAATAACATAATACACCTTTCCAGTTTTATGGTCCATCCCAGATGTCTCGAAGCTCAGAGTGATCAATACTTGTAAATGTAAATCCATTTTCCAATGCTTTCCCAAAGTAATCACTAGCCCACGTAATCATGTCAACTGCTGCCTAATAACAGTTTATGAGTGTTTCATGCAGTTCCATCTGAGGAATCAGAGCTCACAGGTGTTCAGCTTTTGTTGCACTCCTGTCCTTTAAGACATCTTTCATATTCCTTGTATAATTTAATGGTATTTTGTAATGTAGAGAGAAACATCAGGATCCCTTCAAATGTTTCATTGAGGAATATCCCTTTTAGCTATTTTATTTAACGCTTTTGTTCTTAGAACTGAAGATTACACACCCACATTAGTTTTTCTGATGTGATACGGCTTTTGAACATATCATGATTACAATCAGCCGCCGACACAACCAGTTTAAAATAACATTCTTGTTAGGAAATGTGACAATTTCTTCATTCTTATTTGAATTCTGTTACTCTTATATCACTTCTTATTTGTAATAATGCAACTTCTGTGATGTGACTGTGCAACAGCTACGTATTAGAAATTAATTCACTTAAAACATGATTTCATGTAGATTTGATGTTAATTTCTTCCCCGTGAAATCCTGTATATGAATGTGATATCCTTTCTAACTGCAGAGTTTGAGTGATATTCATTTCCCCTTTTTTTTCCATTTGCACAATTAAAGCACTGCTGATTAATTACAACTGCAAGAATCTACACGTGCTGTTGTTGAACTGATAAAAATGGTAATCTGCCTTTGCCCACATATAGCATATACAGGGCCTAGGTGTTTGCTTTATGCCACTGCCTACACATGCATACACTTCCCACATGGTATATTGGCCTACATTGTCAAGAGATAGCCCTCCACGAGATGGCCCTTCCATAGAGTATAAGCAGCTTTAAAGCTGCTTATACTCAGAAGAAATAAACAGGATTTGAAGAAGCAAAAATGTTATTGCCTTTGATAAAGGATTTCACCAGGTAGAGAGGACGATGGAGAATCAGTGAGTGAGAAAAAGATAGTGAGAGGTTTTAAATGATGTGAGCGAGCATTAGCAGGAACCATTACAATCTCTGATACTGCTCTGGGGTCCATTAGCTTGCGTAAACAGCTCATTCCTCCTCAGAGCTCTACTCATTGATTTGCAGATAATCTGTCTTTGCTCCTCCTACTTACACCAAATGAATGCAGCCTGCTTGGCACTGCAGAGAATATTCATGCTACCAAAAAAAACCAAAAAAAAACTGAAAAGAAAGACAGTTGTTGGCAGTTGTTTGCATACAGAAAGGGAAGATTTTGCACAACTTTTCACATGAATTTTGATGGACTATCATGTGCTGCAGGCAATATTTTCATCCATCTATATTTTTACAGATCAGTAGACACTAAACAATCAGGTAATACTAGCGTGTTTAATCCACGGTAGAGTTCGATTATACCGTCAGTGGAGAATTTACTCTGGAAAATAGGTTGGTGACCAATGAGCTGGTCCGTCATAATACAAGAACAGAACTAAGAGTCAGAGAGAATAAATCCTCAGGTGCTTTTTTGATCTTCATCACAATGCACGCGGAACATTTTTTTTCATTTGCTGTTTTTAAGTGGAACTACTGACAGGAATTCGGTTTCAAAAGAGAAGCAGGTGAGTGTTTCAACATCTGAGTAAGATCTAAACAGCCTCATATATTGTTGTTTCTATTTTGTTTGGATTAGCAGCAGATACGTGTCTGCAACATACATGGAGACATAATAAACTTCTACCAAAGCCCCTGCAAATAGTGAGCAGAGCATTGTCAAGTAAAATTGAACTGACGTCCATATCTCTCCGAATTAGCAGGTGGCAACATAAACATATCTAAAGTCTGTTGCAAAGGACAAAATCTGCATGATGTGAAGGAAACTGCAATCCATAAATGTTAGAATATGTAAAGCCTAAGCAAAAATGTTATATCTGAAGAATATCTACAGAAAATCTCTAAACCTAGCTGTGTATAATTAATCCCTTGTGTTTTTACTCCAACTGCCAGTGACAGTTAAGTAAAAGTATGTGAAAACAATCAAAAAAAATAAAAACACTGTGAAAAATGTTGTGTCAGACATCTGGTGATCCAGGTGTTTCCTCTTGCAGGGACACAGCAGACTGTTTCCATCCTCCACATGGCCTTCACCTAGTGGGCAAAGGTCACAAAGGTCAACTTGTCAGTTGGCAACATGTTGACCATTAGCATCATCACATGCAGACATCATTAAGGCTGAAGGGGTTGTACGCCGGCATACACTATATTGCCAAAAATATTCGCTCACCCATCCAAATAATCAGAATCAGGTGTTCCGAACATTTCCATGGCCACAGGTGATTCAAATCAAGCACCTCGGCGTGCAGACTGTTTCCTCACTCCTAAATATTCCGCAGTCAACTGTCAGCTGTATTATAAGAACATGGAAGTGTTTGGGAACAACAGCAACTCAGCCACAAAGTGGTAGACCACGTAAACTGACGGAGCGGGGTCAGCGGATGCTGAGGTGCATAGTGTGAAGAGGTCGCCAACTTTCTGCAGAGTCAGTCGCTACAGACCTCCAAACTTCATGTGGCCTTCAGATTAGCTCCAGAACAGTGCGCAGAGAACTTCATGAATGGGTTTGCATGGCTGAGCAGCTGCATCCAAGTCATACATCAACAATTGCAATGCAAAGCATCAGATGCAGTGGTGTAAAGCACGCTGCCACTGGACTCTAGAGCAGTGGAGACGTGTTGTCTGGAGTAACAAATCGTGCTTCTCCATCTGACAGATTGTCAGGACAACGGTACTTGTCTGACTGCATTGTTCCAAGTGTAAAGTTTGGTGGATGTAGTCTAGTCTCTCTGTAACCCTGTCTAGGTTCTACAAAGCACCTCAAAATGTGTCACCTATTCACAGAAAACAGTCATTTAGCACTTCGTATTTGATACTTGACTAGTGGTGTAAAACATGTGCAGTGTAACTTTACAGCTAAACTATACAAGACGTTTACAGAAATAAGGAAGATAATTAAAAAAACATGGCTTTACATAGGTCAAGAAGTGATATGAAGCAATATGTGTCAAACAATAATTTCATACCATTCACAGATGAAAGCACTAGCATTTATACAACTCAGAAAAATAAACATTTCATATCTAAGACACATCGCAGAAACGCCCACGGACACAGTTGTTATCATGGTCTTTAGTTTTGTTTAGGTGTTCTTGTTGTATTCTGTTATGTTCTGTGTTCAGAGCTTAGTGCTGTTTGTTTTCTTTTTGTTTATTCCTCTTTACTCGCTGTGAGCTTTTACCTCTTGTTACCTTCCTTGATTATTCACACTGGAGTTTTGCGAGGCCCTGGAAGTACATGTGGTCCTGCCTTTCCTACTTCCCCTGCCGATCCGTCTGATTTTGCCATCCCATTGTGCTGCACAGCCCTCTGTTCCTGTTTGCTCACTTTGTCCCTACAGATGTTTGTTTGTTTAACATCCTGTAGAGCAGGATATTTTTCTTCTTAAAATAAAAAAAGACTTTCGTTTGTATTCCTGCCATCAAGTCTCCCTCCAACACGCCAACACTTGTAATAATTAACTGATAAATGGTGCACACCGCTCTGCAGGCTTTAAAAACTAATAGCTTGTTGGCTCAAGGGAAAAACATGGCTCACCTTAGTCCTTAGTAAAGTAAAGAACAGTTATATTACGTGACCTCAGTGAAGTTGCAGTAATAGGCTACTTAAACAATGCAAGCAATTTGTAAAAACTAAAACATGTTACTGTGCTTAAAAATCCCTGTACTTCGATATTTTATTTCACTTTTAAATATGTGTTAAATAAAACTTGTGTTTTTGGTTAACGACTAGCAAAAAAACCAAGGCATGAGTCTTTTCAATCTTCTATCTTTGTTTATGTTGGTTCTGCAGCCCCTCCAGTCTCTCCGGCTCTGCTGAGGAGCAGCAGGGGATTTTGAAGGAGCAGCAGGTGAGAGAGCGGCGGGTGAAGGAGCCACATGGGAGGCTCACTCACTAGCTGAAGCAGGAATTGCTTCCAATCTACCGAGAAAAAAAAAAAACAGCTTAGAGTCCGCAGTAGAGTTTTGTCACTGTAGAGACATGCATCATACTAAACTACTTTTACTTCACCTATTGAATGCTTCATTAGACAGAGGGCATAGCATTAACCGTCTTCATTAGTCACTTACCGCTCCCTGTCACACCTGCGCAGAGCAAAATATTTCTTTCTTTTGACGCACTTGTACTGTATTGTACTTGTGGTGTCACCAATGTTTTTATTACATTGCCAAAGACCAACTACACAAGACAAAGACAAGACAAAATGCAGACAACATACACATATGTGTATAATAATAATTATTATTATTATAATAATAATTAACAAGCAGTGGGAGCATTCCGATCGATTGGCATCCATGAATTAACACAATATTATGATCAAATTAAAATTTTATGCAGCTTTGGTGAAAACTGAGTAGGTGTTTGGTAAGGAGGTGATTTATGTGTGCCATAGATTTTAGCACGTGTCTGCATACCCGTTGCAGACAGAAAGCCTGAAAGCCTCATGAATGAGGCCTTCTGTACACTACTGTTATACCTGTTTAATAAATCCACAAATGGCTCAGGTATGGGCAGCATGGTGGCTTAGTGGTTAGCACTGTTGCCTCACAGCAAGAAGGTTCCTGGTTCGATTCTCGGTGGGTCTTTCTGTGTGGAGTTTGCATGTTCTCCCCGTGCTTGCGTGGGTTTCCTCCGGGTACTCCGGGGGCTCTGGGTTCCTCCCACAGTCCAAAAACATGCAGGTTAATTGATCATACTTAATTGCCCGTAGGTGTGAATGTGAGTGTGCATGTTTGTCTGTCTTTCTATGTGGCCCTGCAATGGACTGGCGACCTGTCCAGGGTGGATCCCTGCCTTTCGCCTACTATGCGTCAGGATAGGCTCCGACAGACCCCCGTGACCTGGAGACAGATTAAGCGGGTATAGATAATGGATGGATCAGGTAAAACTTCATTTTAGCTGTGCATATTGTGCAGTAAGAGTTGGGATTGTCTAGTGTAAACAATGGGTATGCAGATACAAACTCAACGCCATATCTATACATTTGTCTGTTTTCAGACTATTTAATCTTGTTTTCACTTAAACACCAAATTGCAAACTTTCAAAAACAATACACATGGGATTTTACTGGTAACAAGCCCAAACACTGCGGTGCTTTCAAGACAGAGAGCAGATGAACTATTCTGAAGAAACCAGTTCCCTTAGATACATTCATCAACTTTCACTGAAGTTCATCTAAAAATGCAAATATAAAGATGATAAAAGTGATCTGATGCTAAAGTTGTCAGAGGAGCTTGTGCTGTTTGTCACTGGGGGACAATCCTCCCTCAAGTGCTGCAACTTGGTATTTTAGGACTGCAGTTTTGCAGTGTGGACCCTTCGTTTGACACAGCGTCCACTTGTGTTTTAGTTGCATCTCTTCCTCTCTCCTCTCTTCTGCTCTGAGGTTCTCCAACTTCAAGTGATTCTCCTTGCGGTTCATCTGGAGCATCAGCTGCTTGAAGGGTGGCAGTGATCTTTGATGTGCAGCTCAAACAATCCTTTCAGGTAGGCCTTGATCTTCATCAGAACTTGTGCAGACTCTGTACTTTCCTGTTTGGAAGTGTGGTGTCTGGGGTCTCTTCTGTGTGAGTTGCAAAGGACATGGGAGTAGATACGCTGCTAGGGGTTTGGGTTAAAAATGTGGTGATGGCACAAAGAGCTTGGCTTTCTCATGGAGACACACAGAGGCTGCAGAAACAGATCTGGGCAAGGCTGTCATGTATGACCCTTTATACCTTTCCATTAGGCCTTTAAATTCCCGTTACTGCTAGGTGTAACCTACAGAGTGATATGTAAGTGATCACCATTTTTTTTTTTTTTGGCACACAGGATATAATTAACCTAATATATAATACACCTGTTGGCCATCCATGAGTATTTAAGAAACTACAACAACTGAAACCATGTCAAAACACTCACTGTCGAAAGGTACACTACATGGACAAAAGCAGTCGAACAATTGTATGTGAAGAAATAACTATGACATTAAAGGTTTTCACCGACTCTTGGAAACACTGAATTAAATGAAAGCTGGCTTTAAGAATAACTTTGTCTCCAGTCAAGATTAAAATTTCACTAAACCATTTTATTTTATTCACACGCAAAAAAAACAACATACTCTGTAGATGGGGATGTGTTTTATCATCCCCATAGTTGTAGCTGAAGTTAATTAGACAGACAGACCTCAGGCAATGGAATAATTAATTCCATCCTGATTAATCTAGATTCAGGATTTTTTTTTAATCCTAAAACAATTACCCTACTTAGCCAAACCATCAAAACTGTTGTTATCAACATAAAGAAAAAGATTTGGATCCAAATCCTTATTTTTCCCTCTCTTTTCCTCCCATCAAAACTAAAACAAACAGTCAAACCTGATTTTTCAAAAATAAAAACACTGTTTTTTTGTTTGGCTACAAGTCTTATAATTGTCTTGCATTGACGGCGCTTCCAGCTTTTGTGTGTGTGTGTGTGTGTGTGTGTGTGTGTGTGTGTGTGTGTGTGTGTGTGTGTGTGTGTGTGTGTGTGTGTGTGTGTGTGTTTTCTTATCCTAATTACCTGATGTTATGTTCTAATTTCCTGGCTGACAGCAATGAGAGAAGAGGTGGGAACAGATGGACGTCTGATGCTGGTTTTCTCCATACCTCCTTCTGATTCTTTGTGACCCAGAGCTAAGTGGATGGAGGAAAGGACTCAACAGCTCTGCTGAGATAAGAAGGTTTGAGCTCTGACAAGATGGAGCTACAGAAACATGCTGTAATGCACACCCAAATATGGAAACACCAGCAACAGTGAGTCCTCTATTCAAAACAACTGAGCCTTGTTTAATTAGAGGGTGTTGTGACTTATAAAGTTAACTTTAAAGGAAATAAAAGCTTAATTAGGGGATTCAAACACAGCACATGTTATTCAACAATGAATAATAATCCTGAACCTGATTGCCATCTACACACACACACACACACACACACACACACACACACACACGCACACGTTTTATATATATATATATATATATATATATATATATATATATATATATATATATATATATATATACACAAATAGAGGTGGACAATAAACAGCCATTTCCACTTTAAAATTAAACATTCCCAGTGAAGATCACAAGACAATGATCTGCACATTGTGACTGCAAACTGGCACCAGCAAGGCCCTGACTCCATGATTTTGTTTGTTAAAATAATATTTTTTGGATGTGGTCTAATCACTAGCGGAATATAATAAAGCTCATGATAATATAATTTTACAACATACACATACACAACATACACATACACATACACATGCCCACAAAAGTGGGGCTTACATGCGTCGGTACCACGGAGAGCGACTATGTCATCAAGCGGACATAAAGCATAACAAACCAAGAGAAGAACAAAAACATTAGGCTACATGGTCACTAATAATAAAACAACACACGTTCAAAGCATTTCAGCACCACTGACAGCGACCGCATCATTCCGACACCCACTTTAACTATTTCAACTCAGCGCTGGTATCAGTAGCTATAAAGTTTAGAAAAACCGGCAAAGCCGCACACATGTTCACAAACAATTTCAACCTAAAGTACTACAGGCCGACTCACCACTATCTGAAGGGCAGACGACGGGCCTTGAGCTCCGTCAGTAACCTGGTTGTGCTGGCAGTATCGACGGGCCTGAATCGCTGCCAACAAAAAAGTTGGGTTCATGTCTAGATGGCGAACAAAATGTGTGTCCAGTTTTTGTAACTTGGCTTTTCCTGGCCCTTTTTTCTCCTTCTCTTTTCGCTTCACCGCTCTACGTTTATGCGTATATGAAGTGCAACTCATGTTAACTTTGTACATAAAAATGCTCCACCTAGTTTGCTGACGAGTGACTGATGATGACGTTGGTGGATGGTTGGTGACGAGTTTTACCCAAAATACACTCGGAGACCATATCGGTGATCCACTTGTGGATATGTGGGTCATGAAGTTAAGTGTTGGAGTGAAAATAAGGGCAGAACAACTTTTTATTCAATAATGTACACTTACTACATCAATAAAGTCAGTCGGTCTTGTAAAGATTTTAGCAAACATGACTTAATCCGATTGACGCAACCAAATAACTTCTGTATAAATGTAAGTGATAGATTCTGTACAAAGCACGTGAGTCTTTCTTTCTCCACCTCCCAGGAGGGTGTGATATAGATCCAGATACCTAAAGAACCATCTCCTCCCTGGGAATGACTAGGGTCTGGGCCTGGGGCGTACCGAATCCCTGAAGTTCCCCCATCCTGGCTCTAATGCTAAGTAACATTTTCCAGAATATATCTGCTTTAAGTGTTTTTGTAGCAGGTCATAAACTCAGAGGATGTGGATTGTTAAAGGGGCTACATAAATTTGTGGAAACAGTCTTTTGTAGGACTCACTATGTTATTGATTTCCCATGTGAGGTTAATTAGTTTTTGAAACCTGCAGGAAGCTATGCTGTACCAATATATTCTTCCTCACTTAAGAAAGCTGGGTTTTTATCTGCCTTTCAGTTGTAATAAAATCGTCGAGCCTCAAAAAAAAAAATGACTCAAACAAATCTTATATATCATTTGGAACGTCAAATATAATGTTGCAGTGCAACATGATATGCAAGACCTTTTGCTAAGAATTGACTGAAAATTGTCAAAGAGTAGGTGACAAAACTAAAGAACCACAGAGACAGAAAAGTCAGAGATGCTTTTTTTATTCTCCTGAGATGCCAGAACACAATAGGAGGTGAAGGTGAAGTGACAGATGAAATCAATGACTGAGTTTTGATGACCAGCAAGCAGGGAAAGTTAAATGAGAAAAAAAGATTCAGCTGTCATTTCACAAGTATTAAACACATTTCTGGTCATAAAAAGATAAAATAAACAAGTGAGAGCAATGACTTTCTGTTGGGACGATATCAAAGAGTCTGACAGCCAATCTGAGAATTTAAATCAAGAGGACAGGTGGTTTTCTGCTAACTTGATTAGGATAAAATAAAAACCTCAGTCAAACTGAGTGTAGCTGTGATGTTACTTCAGTCTGTGAGGATCCTCCTGTCACATGATTAAACGTCAAAGCTACAGGAACCTATTTATGGCTAAGTCTTGATTTCACACCATCTTTTGTGTACCTTCAAAGCATGTTCATAAGCCAGTTTATGGTTGTGTACATGTTTTTCATGCTGTCTGGTTTCTGTTGGGAGCACTGCATATAAATATATACAGGTGTCTGGTAGCAAGGGACACGAATGATAATCATCCAAGTTTCTGACACAGGATTTAAATGTTTGCACAGGCAAACCTGCCAATTTTAGTACAAACAAATGCTATGTCAAATTTTCATTTCAAACTGAGGCTCTTCAGAGTTTTGGGATACATCTAGACTTTGTAGTAAAATCAAGATATTTCAGTAATATACAGGGGTTTTGTAATTAAAACTGTTGAGTCAAAAGAAAATGATGGGGAGAAAATACAGCGAATTGTTCACTTATTATACTTATATAAAAGACCAAGAAAAAAAGAGTGAGTTCTCCATTTGAAGAAAAGCCTGTTGATTCTTAAAGATTATAGTCAGGCAATCATTTTAACATAAACATGAATATTAAAGTCTCAAACTAATAAGATGTGATCTCTATACAGCATAAGTTGAGATTATTGAAAAAAAAAAGTTGGAGACTTTCTGACGAGAACTGAGAGAAAAGGTCAGATGGATGATACATCACACCAGCGCGGTGGCTTTTGGGATTTTCTGCTTTGGGTGAGAGAAGTGAAATTCAGACACAGGAGAGCAGCTACCAAGGCTGGGCCTAAAGCTGACTAATAAAGTTATCTGCTTTATTGCTGTCACTCCTCCTCCTCCTCTGCCTGTGCCTGGAGGAATATGAAAATTTAAATAGCCTCGGAGCGATTGACTCATTGATGTCAGCATGATTCTCCTGTCAAGGTGAGAATTAATCTATATCATGGTCACCAATCAAGTAATCTGTTAACAAAGGCTTAGCAAGTCAAATATTTAATAAAGCACATTTAATTAATTTGACTGTTTGTTCTTTTGGTAGTAGAGTTCATTTTTTATGAGGTGAGAACAGGTAGGAAGCTGCAAAGCTGCACTAAAGACTCCAAAACTGCCTCCTGGATTCTTAAGCTTTTGGATTTTTTTACCATGTTTCTACTTGTGAGAGCTGTCCCATCCAAAGTGGCTGCCAACTGAAACCTTCCTCCCAAATAAAAATAAAATCCTATTTTTGATGCACAGAGAGAAAAAAAAAAAGTCAAATGCAGTCAAAAAAAGGACAATCTATTTCTCTTCAATTATATTCAAATTAGTCCAATTTTTAAATCCAGCTAATCCACTTCATTCAAACAGAGTCCTGATTTAAAGTTTATATAATGCTGATTTATTAAAAAAAAAAAAAATGAATAAAAAAAACAGCCTGAAAAAGGGACCCAACAGATAAAGTCTTCATTTTGATGCAATCGCCCATCCTGAGCAAGCAAGACATGACAGTGGAGAGAAAAAAAAACAAATAAAAAAACTAATTCACAGCGATTTAAGAGAAACCTCCTACAGAACCAGATTTATTTGCCTCAACTGGTTGTGCGGTATGAGATGACAGAAAAGGGAGACAACAAACACAGAGATATTAGCTCACCCACATCTGCTTAGGAGGCACAAAAGAAAAGTGTGCTAATTGCAATAATAATGACAAATGCAAACAAAAAGAGTAAGAAAACAGAGTGAGGAAGGAGCCCAGCAGCTCAGCCCTTTAGTAAAATAATTAAAGTCATACTTCAGAGTCAGTCATACCTATAAGATTTATCATCATTCAACTAACCAGCCATACAGCAGGCATTTAAAGGCTGGCAAGCAGTTAAACAAATCCTCGTTAGTTGGATTAGACAGAGGTCTAAAATCGTCTCACACAATATTTAATTAATTACCTCCAATTGTCATAACCACATGTCATACCTGCTACGTGAATAACAGTTTTAATGTAGTTGGCCGTTCATTTTAATGGCAAATGATTTTAATGACAAAGTTACCGGTGGTCACGGGTATCTGTAACGCCACATTTCTGACTAGTGAAATGCTGAAAGTACAGGAGTCTCTCTACGAGTGCGACACTGAGTGGGGAAAAACGATTAGCAATGTGGACCCACCACATGCTTAGGTTAAGAGATTTTCCTCCCTCATAACATCATCAACCCACCAGCGAGCGCAAGTCTTCAAGTTCTCTCTGTCTGAAATTCTGCATCCTGTCCTGTGAGACAAAATAACAAAAAAGAAAACCTTGACTTTGAGAAAATATACATCTTTAGTCTTTGACAGATTGTGATTGGCACTACCTCTGTTGAGAAAACAGTCGGATCATGAAGGCAGCAGATGATCATTCAAATGATTATTCAGAGGCAAAACCCTCATAATGCAGTAATGCATGATGATTAAGCAGTGTGACGGCACAACTGCATCATGTTAATGAGGCCAAAAATAGCTGCAAACTAGATTTTGTTGGCTTCAGATGGACTGGATATTTGCATCCAGCGAAAAGTGTTGCAAAAAGTGTTTCCATTACACCTTTGCAATAAACTTTACTATCGATACATCTGAACAAAAAAACCCTCGTCAAAGCACATAGCACGTTATTTTCAACGTTTGAGAGCTTTTCACGAATTAATGACATTTCCATTGCAGGTTTTCCGTTGAGATATTTGGGTTTTGCTCAAATCTAGGGGTAATGGACATGCAACTATTAAGATAGCACAGGAAGACTTTGTCTTTGTTGGAAGGTCTACTTGATAAATTGCATTTGAGTTATTTTCAAGTCTGAGAACTGGCACTAGGTTTTATACAGTATGTTTAATCTGACACCCTTTTACACACTGGTTAACAAAAGGTTTTTCATTTCATTTCAATTCACAAAAATAAACAAACATGCTTTGTCCATTTTGTTTATGTTTGTTTGTTTTATCATATACATCTCTCCTCATAATGTAGCCTCCAAGGCAGTTTTAGTTTTAACATCCAAGGTGTGCCTGTAATAGTTCCCTGACCATGTTCCCATTGCCTGTGAAGTGTGTAGGCTTTCCTTATGTGTGGTCGTGTTGGCATGGAAACAGGAATGGCATTGTGATGTGTGTATTGAATTTTTCACCCCTGTCCCCAGAGTTCCACTGTGAGGAAAGCCTGACAGCAACCCCTTCCCCCACTTACTACACAGGAGAGGATGGAGACAGAATCCTTAAAGATCTCAGCACGTGTACGAAAAAACTCGACAATGTCTTTGATTCTGTCAAACAAGAACAGATGCTCGGTGCGGATTAACGAAAGACCTTTAAAGACAGTCCCGTGAAATGAACAGTCTTGTCCGTCTGTGCAAGTCTCAGGGTTAAATGTTACATGTAATCCCGTGCTGTAAAAGATCAGGTTATTTATGGAGATGACATATAGTATGCAGAGCAGTCGGTAGCTGATTCAGTCTTGGGTTTCTGAGAAGAGCAAAGTTTAAAGCTTGTTGTCTCCATCTAGTGGCATCACAAGCATGAACCAGTAACTGCTGACATTACATTGCAATCCCCAGAAAAATGAGACGGATCCATGCGACCAATTGTCACATTTACTTTTATTGTAAAGGTGATATACCAAAATATTAATATGTTAGAGGAAGAGAGATAAAGAAAGGGGGGGAAAAAAAACACTTAGAAAACATCTACACAAGACTTTGGTAAGAATCTTCGGACACATTCTTATCAAAAAATTACACTGCAAAAAAATAACACATTTTCTAATAATGTTCCAAATCATATAGATGTCAATCATGAGGCATCTACATGTACAGTAAGTCAGCTGGGTACAAAATAAAAATTACTGGGAATATTGTGTCCTACAAACAACTGAAACAATTGAAGGCATATAAAACACTGGAATGGCTGGGCACCTGTGCTTAAAGGTTGGGTTATACTGTACTACTAAAGGATACCACAAGAGATAACAGTTCTTTTTTAATCTTTAAATCAGTTTACGATTCATAATTGTATTTTTCAAGATATATTATACCACAACAAGTTTACAGTAATGTTGCAAAAGAGTCATATGCGTATCAGAGCTAGTTTGAAACCACAGCAGAATCAATCAAGTTGAAATCCAGAGATTACCAGAGAAAACCATACATTTCACTTTCTTTACATGACAACTGACGCGAGCTCTGGATTTAACCAACACAGATTCAGGAACGTGCCATTTCAGCTCTAAACAGAGTGCATTGGATCATTGTGTGACAGTGTGCACTGAACTCTTTTCAGCCCCACTGTCGCCCTCCTCCCCACCGAGTCCACATCACCCCCTGCCTTCACTTCACCCTAGCAGGGATGCACGTTGCATGCCCTGATCTCTTTCCTGTCCTTGCAGCTGGACAGCTGGGCAGTCTTAAACTTCTGCTTCACAGTCATGAGTCGCTCTTGAATACCTCCACCGCATAGCTTGGTACATTCTGTCCAACTTGACCATGGTCTCATTCTACACCCTAGAACGTTAGGAGTTAGGAGTTAGGAACGAGACAAAAGAGGAACAGTCAGACCAATGCACATGTTTTCCAACTGTACGCGTTGTTGCCCTTCACACCCACCTGGATGCTCGGAGGCACCTGCAGCTCTGCCCTGTTTGCTTCTCTGTTTTTCTCGTTGCTCCTTGCGCCGTCTCCTTTCATCACTGGTGCCTTGTCCGCGGTTGCACTTCCTAATCTTACACTTCTTCCTCTGGATGGTTTCTGGACAAGGGTCTCCACCAAACTGAGGCTCCATCATCACAATGCGAGTCCGGATCGTGTGACCCTTCCCACAAGACTTATTGCATTCTGACCACTCTGTCCACTCTGACATCCCACAGTCAATGGCTGAAGACACAAAAATGGACAGCAGGAGAACGACTTAGATGAAGACTGCGCGTAAAGATCCATGGCAGAGTATATTGAACCATATGTAGGTGACACCACCTTGATGGAGCGGCGATCCTGAAACAGGATTTGGTTTACTCTTTAAATAAATACTCTGAAGATTAGTTTCTATGCTTGCATAATGTCTCATGCACTCATCTGCCAGATCTTTGGCCAGACAGCTACATTCGTGTTCTTTTATGCCACACCTCTGGAACATTTCTTGGCACATTTCGGGATTACAGCGCAAGTGTGATAATGACTTTAAATACAGGACCTAATCAAACAGGACTCTGTGAGCTAACTTCATTATCATTAAAGTGCAGCTCTGCTTCAGTTTCAATGAAAATGAAAAAAACATTCAATTGCCGTAAATTTCACATGCATATGTTCAGTGTGTGGGTGTTTGTATTATGTATGTATGTTTATTACTTACGACATTCTGGCAGCATGCACTTCTCCATCTGCTCCAATTCCTCTGTACACTCTCCCAGCTCCAAAGGCGATTTAAGAATTCGCTGTCGCGTCCTAAAACCCTTCCCACATGTTACACTGCAGTCGCTCCATTCAGACCACGGGGTTAGCAAGCACGGGATTGTATCTATTCACAGGAAGACTTACTCAGCAACACATGAATACATTCACTTAATAAAAGAAACAAATACAAAAATAATCTTGATATCAAAAAAGAGATGACATAAGTAAATCTATAGTTTGCCTGCCGTCAGCCTCTTGGGCTTAATGCGCTTCAATTCCCAGAAAAGGACATGTCAGGATTGCTGCTACTCACGGCATTCTGGCATCATGCACTTCTCCACTTCTAGAACCTCTGCCCCGCAAATGGAGCCATCTGCAGGAGGCATCTTCACCATGCGCTCTCTCCTCTTCATGCCAAGACCGCATGTGGCACTGCAGACATCCCATTCGGCCCACTCTGTAACCAAGCAACTGCTGGGAGCTAAGGTCAAGAGGGAAAGACGAGGTCGAAGTAAACAAACTAATACGCTAAAACGGCAATCATGCGCAATGTGTTGAACAGTCTTATAACCGGATTATAAAGTGGAAAACCCACAGCAGTCCTCGTTAACCACACAGCTCTCAGTCTCTTCTGTGGGCAGGTTGCAGACGGAGCCATCATCAGGAAACTGTTTAACGTAACGTTCCCGAGAGCGCGTGCCTGCTCCACAGGATACACTACATGGAGACCAGGTGATCCACTCTGACATCATACAGGTAGAGGCATCTACGGAGCCAAAGGATAAAAATAAAGACGTTAGGAAGCCCAGGAAAGGGCCAGTGACTTTGATAACAACAGCAATAAGAAGAAGAAGAAGAAGAAGAAGAAGAAGAAGAAGAAGAAGAAGAAGAAGAAGAAGAAGCAGAAGAAGAAGAAGAAGAAGAAGAAGAAGAAGAAGAAGACTGTCCTCTTTTTAAATCAATCACACCAAAAAATATAATTTGCTTCTTCCCAGTTTAAAGATGCTACTTTGTATTATTTAAACAGCACAAGCCAGCTTATCTATACAAACTAGGTAATTGTGCTCCATTATTGCTTTTTCATTTGTCAGCAACAGAACTGGGGTTAAACATGAAGTGAATACGAACAATACAGAATTAAATGAGAGAAAGAACAAAAAACTCCTGCTGTAAACGTGCAAGACATTTGCATCTCTATCTGAGTGTGGACGTCGTTCTGGACGTTGTCTGTTGAATAAAACCTCTCCTCAGTTTACATGTTTTCATTTTATATTTCTAAACCTCCTGCCACAGGGTAGAAGTGTGAACAGTCTGTGTGGAGTGTAGATGGATTCCTTGGCAGTAGAGCTGGCTCTTTTTCTGGACTTTGCGTTGATAGATGGCCTGCAGAAATGGTAATGGTGTCCTAACGATCCACTCAGCAGTCTTTACTACTCTGCAGTCACTCGTACTCCACTGCAGAGGTGCTCCTATACTACACAGTGATGCATCTGGTCAAGATGCCCTCAGTGATGCAGCTGTAGAAGACACTGATGATCCGTGACAACGTTCCAAATTTCCTCAGCAGCCTCAGGAAATGCAGTCACTGATGTCCCTTGAGTCTCCAGGTGAAGTCATCACTAATGTAGATGCCCAGGAATGTGATCTTGAGTATGCACGAAAAGTTGGAAACTGCTTCATATGTGAATGATGATGTCTTTTGTCCTGGACTGGATTTTCCATGAAATTATGACTGGGATCTTCTGCAGTTTTTTGCCTACATTTCATAATGTTTAAGGGTCATTCCAAATAAACTATGCAGTCATATATACCCCAGTACATCTATAATCATGTCAAGATGCCATCTTCGTGGTGCAGAAGAACATTTACCAAGATGTCAGATCCAAATGAGCTTGCTAGATTACAAAAAAAAATGCAGTTTAGATGCCATAGAAAAATAAACCTGTGCAGCTTTCCATAGAATATCAAAGCATGACTTAGGCGTCTACACGACTTACGTCATAGTTGCAATCTATATCTGCTTGTTTGTTGCTTCTGTGTTACAATATGTTTGTGTAATTGCACTGCCAAACGCTAGATGGTGCTACAACTGCAGTTCTGTGTGTGGAGGAGTGAATGTAGCTTGTCCGGCGATTATTACTGTGGAAAAGGATCGTGGAAATAATCTTTCCCGTCCTCGCCACCAAATTAATGCACATGGGAATATTTCAGTAGAACCTGAAGATCCTGTCTTTTGCCAAAACAATGAGTGACACACAAGAATAAAAAGACTGTTAGCCTCTACAAAAGGTCAACAAAATATTGAACTTGAATAATGGAGTGATTTTTAACCTGATCATGTTAGTTAGGCAGTTTCTTTTTTTGTTTTTTTTTTATTTCACATAATTTTCCTCATTGTTATTGTACAAATGTAAAAGATGGAAGTTATTAACTAGTATTAAATTATTACTTTGGTATTTTTTCACTACCATATAACTTCAAGGTAGCACTGTGGAAAAAAAGCATGCAGTCAGAAAACTGATGATAAATGGCTGCTGTTACTGATTTGTTCAGATTTTCCACCCTGTTCTGAAAATATCACATGTAAAGTTTAGATTCTTCATTATATTCTTTAACCGCCTCAGTTATATTATAAATTACAACTCCCAATCAGTAAAGAACTGATTACCAGTTCCCACTACTGATTAATTTCAATAAAATACAAGCCCTGAATTTCTCCATCCTGCATTGGTTGCAGGGCTGAAATGCTAAAAAAAGGAAGCCTGACGTCCATGTGGGTCACTTTTCTGTGGGTGCTTCAACAAACACACCTATGTCAGGTTGAGAGATGATTCTGAATCGTCCATGGCAGCGAGTGTGCGTGCGCATGTGTGTGTGTCTCGTTTGACACCGTTTGTTCCAAGCAAACGTGTTTTTTCTAAAAGGGCTCCTTCAGTTTACAGTTCTCATAAAGCTGTTTAGTGGGCGCCCCATCTCGTGTGATATATTTCAATCCTGATATTTTTCCTCGTCAGCAGAACGTGTTTTTTTCTGACTGATTCTTTGGCCCTCACTCTTCAGTTGCTGTAGTTACCCACCTTCATCACTGCATCCAGGTCCCATGCATGGCTCAAAATCCTGAGTGTGGGGGCAGGGAACACTCAGGTCCAACTGGGCCTTAAGCATCCTTTGCCTCATCCGCTTGCCCTTTTCACAAGTGGCCGAGCTGCAGGCAGACCACGGAGACCAGTTGGAGTAGATGCAGGTTTCAGGAGTATCATCTGCCAGATAGAAAAGGGATGAACCCTGTTATATACTCTGTCACTATTACATATGCCTTTAAGTCTTTAAGTTACATGCATGTGTGTGTATGTGCATGCATTCTTGTTGCCTCATTAAGACCAGTTATGATCACTGACCAGTAATCATTGGGACCTAACTCTTAACGTGGGAGAATGCCATTTAAAAAGTCCTGGTTAGTGTTACTATTATGGTTCGGGTTGGGCTGTAAACGTTGAATGTAAGTCACTGCAGTGCCCTACTACACGTGTGTATAAGTGCATGTGTGTGTGTGTGTGTGTGTGTGTGAGAGAGCGACAGAGAGGAAGAGAAAGCAAATGAGAAATGGGAACAGGATTAATACCTTCCTCTTTCTCCTCCTGGGCAATATCTGCTACAATGTCATCCACATTGTCCGGCACAATGTTGCACTGCTCACCCTGAGGACACACACACGCACTGTGATAATAGGAGACTAGCAGACAACTAGGGAAGGTGCACAATAAGCAAAGGGAAGACACACTTAATGGGAAAATATAATCCGAGGATGGTCTATATTTGTGTGTTGCTGAGATGAATCCCAGAGTCATTTTCCCACAGCTGCCTCTAGATGCCAGTGAAGGACTGCTAATCTTTCATCCTTAAAAGATCACAGCTGAGGCTGTGGGAAACACAAGACACTATGTTTTATTACCCACAAAATAGTCATGTAGAAGTAGTACACTTTAATAAAACTGGTTATGATTAGACTTTTTAATAAGTTGGTGTATTTTTTTTTATTGCTTTTTCCTTTTCCTTGAGTTCCTCTGGAAGCTCATCACAGCACATTAGTGGCACTGTGTAATTATCTCTGAATAAAAGAGACATACAAAAATAAAATCCCTTAATCTGTGCTTGGGAGCATATCTATGGGTGTCTGCACAACTTCAAAACTCTGACATAACACGACCTTGTCACTTTGTTTGGGGACCCCTTGGTTGGAAAATGTCATCAAGTGAGCGGTTCAAATTGACATCACAGACCCAAACTGGAGAGTTATCTTGCTTTCCCTTCTTTAGCTCCATCTAACCCGACTTCATGCTGCATTTGCTGCACCTCAGAAATGGGCAGTGCCAATTCGTATCACGGGTTTCAGAGAAGGCACGCCTTGCATAGGGGGTGGCGGTGCAGGCGGGGGAGTGGGGCGGCTGTAACCGAGATGTAAAGACAGGGTTGGATAAGGATGCGTTTGTTCTGTTATCCTGTGGTATTTTGACCAAAACATGTCGCAGCGATTTCGATAAGTTCTTAGAAATTCTGGAAATGTAGCAGAGTGCAAGATGTGGTTGAAATCTCTAGAGATCATCATAAATACATCCGAGGTTGTGTTTGTAGCCCGGAAACAGCTGAGCAGACGGGGGTTTAAATGCAGCCATGTAACATCAGCGCCTTCAGAGTAACATGTTCAGGTTTACAACATCTGTCTTTAACAATCCCTCTTCCTTTACTTTGCCTGCTGTGTCAGTTTCTGCCTGAGCTGGATAAAGAGGCAATGGAGTATGGAATATGTTCCTGCGCCCATGGCTATGTAAAACACCTTATTGTCATGGTAACCACTTCTGATTAGGCAGTCTCATTCTCACTCTTTCTCCCTCTACTCTAAGTGTGCCTAATTGCACAAGTGTTGTAGGTCTGGTCCCAGCTGCAGCTCATCGTTCACTTCCTCTGTAAATATCTTGTTGCTGCCTCCACACATCATCAGATCGGGAATTTGTTAAACACTATCAAAGCCTTGTCTAATTTGATGTCATTGTTACCTCGTCTTTCCTGCTGCCTAAGAACAACCGGCACCTGCCCATACCACAGACTCGTACTTTTATCGGGGTGATTCTGAATCAATACACCCTAATCGAAATAAAGGATTCAACCCCAAGCTTGGACATACGAAGGGAAGCCTTGCCAAGTTCTGGATTCAAAAGACATTACTTACCCAAACACATTTAGGAAAACTAATTGTGTCTGAATCTGACATTTGGGCTTGAAATTCCAGCTTTTATATCGTCGGTGCCCCAGTCTTGTCCATTTTGTCTCCAAGGGATCTTTCCTCAGGTGGCAAAAGGATGAAAAGGAGTAATCTTCTTTCTCCTTTCTCTTTTTGTTCCCTCCCTACATCCTCAACAGCTATTCCTCAATCTGTTAGGGATCCCTCATTCTGGGCATTTATTGACTTAGGAAAGTTCGGCATCTTTCAAATGTAAACGGCTTTTTTTTTGGTTATTCATCACAAGACACATTATATAACTCCACGAATGACAGAAAATGACACCTGGGTAAGACAGCACACCAACCTGCATGGGAAGTACTCATAAAAATAATAAAAAAATGTCATGTTTTAAGGGACAAAAGCCCAGTAGAAAACTTCAAGAGCTGCCACAGTGCTACTCTAGTTAGACAATTGGAACTGAACTATATTTTAAAATATTAGAAAAAAACAGAAGCTTCAAACACATTTTTGTATTTCCATATCTTTCAAATCTGCCCTCAAAGTCCAGTAGCACAACTCTTCCTTTACAATACTGAAAACCTGCTTGAGAGGTGAACATATTACAGCAGGAAGAGTTCCCTACAGCACGTCTGACGTACGTTTAGAAGTCTGTGAGCTACCTCCTCCTTACTTTTTTCATTTCCACATGTACAGCTCTGAACCTTCAACTATAAATGATCTTCATATGTGAAACATACATTATCTACGTGAAAATGAGAGGGGAAAAAAAGCTTATTGAACAAATGTTAAATGAAGTTTTGTTCCTGAGAAGCAAAACAATAAAACCGACAAAAGACTGTAGGCCAATTCATATTCATTAGTTAATGGTGTAATTTACTCTCATTGTGTCTATAGCAGAAAAGAAAAATGAAGCTTTTTTTTTTTTTTAGACCAGATATAAAATGAAATCTGTATAGATCTCTTTAGAACGAGACACTGTGTGGCTCAAGTGCTTTGAATGCTCAACAAGACAAAAAAAAAGCACTATGTAAGTACAGTCCAGTAACCTTCGTTGTTATGTAGTAAATGATCAATCTTACATTTAAGTTACACTGTAATCTCTCAAAGCAACATGAATTATCTTATAATACTTTAACTTTCCATCACAGGTACAGCGCTGCTGTAATAAACCAGAACAAACATTAGGTTACATCCATTAAAATAAACCAGACAAACGGTCCTGGATAGCTCAGTGGTTTGAGCGAGTGCCATTTTCAGAGGCTATTGCCCTCGTGCAGGCAGCGCAGGTTTGAATCCCAGCCTGGTGCTCTTTCCTACGTGTCTCTCCACCTCTCTCTATACCCATTTCCTGTCCACCTACTTTGAATAAATGCCACTAGAGCCAAACAAAAATCCTTAAAATAAAAAACCAAACAAATATACTAAATCTTGAACAGCTCCACAATGTTTGGGTGCAGTGGGTATTGCATGTCTCTCTCCTGTTAGAGGTTCCAGGTTGTTTTAGATTTCCACCAGCCTGTTGAGAATAACCTGGCTTGCCAATAGACGCATAAGGTCTTCTGGCATTCAAAATTGAATTTACACAAATGGAAAATCTTTTCTTTCACATGCTCACTCCCCCTGCCAGTGTTGAACAATACCTGTGCATCATTCTTGCAGCAGCGAACACAGATTCGGTTCTTTTCAGCAGTAAATTACGGTGGAATTGGCAGTGAACTGCACCGTGAAAAGCTTTGTCATTCACTTTGTGTGAATCATTTAAATACTCCCCTCTCTGGAAAGGAACACGTCCCTAAATAAACGTGCATATGCAGTAAAGCCAAAAAAAAAAAAAAAAAAAATTCCTGGGTCCAACACCAAAACAGCAATTAAGCCATGTGCAAAGTGATGGAAGTAGAACTGGTACAGATATGTCGATTCTGCTCTATGTAATAACAGGGTTGAGTCCAAACGGATCTGTTATGCAAAGAAAACACTTTCTTCTCTCCTGGTGTATTCT
Source organism: Xenentodon cancila (assembly GCA_014839995.1). NCBI lineage: Eukaryota > Metazoa > Chordata > Actinopteri > Beloniformes > Belonidae > Xenentodon > Xenentodon cancila. Next base: position 18,887,111 of record CM026197.1, read on the forward strand.
TTTAAACAATCCACAATAGTAGTGTGTCACAAATAATGTTTCTGTGTTTGTTTGTTTGATTTATTTATCAGCACAGAATCAGTGAGAGGAGAGAAAATTGCTGAGTGTGTACACGGAGACAGCAGTGAAAATGATTAAAAAAAACTACTTTTTTATGCCGTTTTTGTCTTTATACTGTCCTCTGTTGTAATATGCAGAAATCCACCAAAACATGTCTCTACTTAGGTTTATTTGATGGAATATGCTGTTTTGGTGTAATTGGTAGGAAGACAAACAGACCTTCCTGGCAATGCGCTCCACCACCACCCTGGCCACAGGAGTGATGGCACCTCCCTCTGGATCATAAAATGGACTTTGTGGATGATCCAAACTGGTCAGGGGGCGAATCTTGTCCTGGGGCAGAGTAGGCTTGTTCGGAGACTAAAAGAACCAGACAGAAAGAAAGAAAGAAAGAAAGAAAGAAAGAAAGAAAGAAAGAAAGAAAGAAAGAAAGAAAGAAAGAAAGAAAGAAAGAAAGAAAGAAAGAAAGAAAGAAAGAAAGAAAGAAAGAAAGAAAGAAAGAAAGAAAGAAAGAAAGAAAGAAAGAAAGAAAGAAAGAAAGAAAGAAAGAAAGAAAGAAAGAAAGAAAGAAAGAAAGAAAGAGTTAATAAATGGTGTTAATAGGCCTTTGGAATTTGAAAATGAACGCCCATTAAGAAAAGAGCACACGTACACACTTTTGTAACACTACAAAGAAGATAAACTCATTAAAAAATACACTAAACAAAAGTCATCCAAAGTAGAAGTTTCAAAGTCAGAAAACAGCTGTGAAGGAGCAATGTTCTTTACAGGGTAGATAGTCTTATTAGTCAACAGTAAAGGTCTGCCAGCATGGGGTTGATAGAAGCGATGCCAGAGGCAGTGTGGAGGCAGAAGACCATTCTTCACCCCCCCAACCGAGGGTTCTCAGGAAAAAAAGACCACCAGTGTTTGTGTCTGTGTGAGAGAAAGGTGGGGGCAAGGGTAAAATGGGCACTGATTAAAACATACAGTAAAAGACTAAAAGGGTATCTCATTACTCTGTTACACTCCTGTGCTTTTAATGACTTTGTAGCAGAGAGTCAAAGTCCCTCACACTTCATTACAGCCACAGTTTCCATGTCCTCTGCTGTGGCGTGCACTTTTGGACCAAGAGTCTGCTTTTTTTTTAAATAGGCACATTCTTTTTGGGGTTTTTTTACTTTCCAACAAAAAAAAAAAAAGAAAAGAAAGTAAATTAAAGATAGTGTATTGTTTTAATCAAAACTGGAAATCAATCCAAATCTGAGCCTTTTATAATGATCAAGGCAGTCAAAATGAACAAGATGAAGCTGACTGGATGTACAGGATGGGTAAAGAGCAGGTATGCAAATCTTTCACAATAAAAAAAAAAAAAACTGGCTTATCCAGTTAAACTCAAGACCTATTTTAATTTTACTTGTTGTAGGAAGTGTTAAATGTGTAGAAACACCTTTGTGTGGTACATATTGACTCGTTTCTACATGCCTGGAAATCTGTTTACTTTCCAGACTAAGGCCTCTGCTGTTCAACTTATAGAAACGCATTTCTTTTGGGATGGATAAAAAAAACTGACAAAAATCCATATTGACTTGTTGACAAAATCCATTGAATGATGTAGTGTGATGTCTATCAGAGAGGCAAAGATGGTGGTGATATTTTCTAAATGTTGCGGGGGGATTGAGCTGATGCTGCTGCTGATGGGTCTGAGTGACACTCCTTCCTCGTGTATCTTGGGAAGTCCATGTGCCTGATAAGTGAGTGCTGAAAACCTGCAGAGAGCCTCATAAGTGGTACTGTCATTTAATAATGCGGCTATCTCGGCGCTGTAATCAGCTGCGTTGAGAACCACTGTTTATATTCCCGTGTCTGCTGGCAAAATGATGATGCAGCCCACCCTTCTAGTCAGTCAGGTTGGAGGAGCTTATTTGTGCTGTTAAGAGGCCGTTACCTTCACTCTTAAGCTGCCCACATTAGTCTGTTTTGTTTTAAAGTGCTGTTTCAGACTGAAAGAAAGCAACATTAACATTTCAGCACTCTCTCATTGTTTCTTAAGGCTTCATTTTTTTTCCCAACATTACACAGCACACAAAATGAACCAGGGTTTGCAGCAGAATAAAAAAAAAATCAATTTTCAAGGACTGGCTTCTGTGGAGTATTGTGTACGAGGGATAACTGTAGCAAAAGTTTCACATTTAAAAATGAAAATGTACTAGAGTGGACGTAACATTAGTCCTTCTGCTCCTGCCTCAGCTGTGTTGTCATATGGCAATATTTTGACTGCCAAAATAGCTGCCAAAATATTTTGATATTTTGGCAGCTGAAAATTACAATATTCAGCTGCCTGTTTTTTGAACACTTGATCTGCCAGCCTCTTGCAGACTCTCCTGCCTCGTGTCTCTTCCCCTCTGCACCCCCAATTAACTCGGACGCACGCCACGCAATGACTTACACTCAAGAAAGTCGGCAAAAATCCCGTATGTGCCAAATTCTAAGTACACACTTTTAGTTTACAAAAGGCTTTGCAAATGTCCTAAATGATTTGATCCATAAATTGTTTGTGAGCGAGGACAAGTGTGGCCTACAAATAGGTGTGTGTGTAGAGTGCAGATCAGCTGGTTCATCTGTGGGAGCGCTCAGGCATCAGTCAGAGGTTGCATGCATGTGCTCAAAAAAAAAAAAATATACCAATCTGTTCCATCTGACTGGACGACACAGCAGACAACACTTCCAAGAGCACCTCAGAGGCTGTGGATGAGTAATGTTGCACGATGCTGTTACTGGAGGACTCGACGGCTGATGACACTTGAAATTTGGAAGGCTGGGAGTATGTGAAGAGGTTGAAAAAGGGAATCTGGGCTTGATAGGCTGATGGAGAAGAAGGTGTTGGTATAATGACAAGGTCAAAATGTGAGTGAGGGGCAGTGTGATGAGAGCAAGAAGGAAGTCTGCAAAACACTCCAAATGCTGTACGAAAGTGGGCTTGTAGACTGAGCCGAGTCACTGTTCGAGGGCTTTCGCTGGATGAGGACACTAGAGGAAAAGACTTCTCTTTTGGCCTGTTTTCAATAAAAAGCAGTCTAAATAAGTTATTATGCCAGCATTTTGAGCTTTTCTACACTCGTCAAATTAAACAGTAGAACAGTAGGATTTCCTGAGGACAGGTTTTCGGGCCTTGGACATAGATGCTGTGAAGCTATTTCCTGAAATCACGTTGAATAGTCCAAGCTTTGTTTCGAAGGCATTAACTACAACACTATTTTGGCCGTATTCACGCAGAAAAATACATCAGGATGTTTTAAAATGCCATGATTCTTTTTCCCTGTGGACACTGCACATTGTTTGTCTCAGTGACCAAAAGCAACACTATAAAAAACATGTGGAAAAATCTCACTCGCAAGTAGAGCTGCTCATCTCTCACTGGCAATGATTTCACGCAATACATTCATATGTATGTGTCGGCTGTTTGGAAAAAACAAACAAACAAACTTGCTTTCATTGTTTGCCCAGAAGAGTACTGGATTCGTCTTTTAGTCATTTAAAAATAGCCAGTGGAAGGAGAATCCAGCAGAGGTGGTTGAAAAAGCTCTAAAATCTGTCAATAGAGTCTCTAGTTGATGTGAAATTAAATTAATGTTGAAAAACTTAAACTTACTTATTCAAAAAATGAAGAAAGCCTGATGTACTAATTACATATACAAAAAAAACGTACCAAAATTACAAAATGCTTTAGGTACAACCCCAAATCAAAAAAAAAAACTTGGGACACTATAGATAGCAGAAAAAAATGTTTCCTGTTGGAAATAACATTACCAGTCTTTTTAATTCACCCGTTTATTAGCATTCGATTGCTCCTATACCAACAGTTCTTTTTAATCCATTTAAATTCAATGACAAATATATATAAACAAATGCAATGAAGTCGATAACAAAAAACAGGCATTACCCTTTGTCTGAAAAGAAATAAAAGTAAATGTAGAAATCATTCAGTTTAATTTGAATTTGTATTTTCTCAACCTTTTTCTGATTTGGGGTTGAAATTGAAGGTGAGAATGTTTGCACTGACCTCATATGACACCCCACTATCTGTGCCTGCATCCCATGGGATCAGGTCCTGGACCACCTTCTGGACCCAACCACACTCCTTTGTACACAGGTTCTCAGCAGACAAACCCACGTTCCAGTCTGGACTGGGTCCCATCATGGTCAGGAAGGACATGAGGTGGCGGGTCCGGTCCACCGAGAATTCAGCTGAAGGGGCAGCGCGCCTGAGAAAGACAGCGACATGAGTTTGTTTTGTGAGTCCGGGTAGTTTGTTCATGCATACTCTCCAAGTTTACAATAGTCAGCCACAGATTTAGGATAAACAGTGTCCTGTTTAAAGACGTAATCAGTGTGACAGTTTGAGAATGTTTAACAAATCCGTCGGAGTGGATGCTGATCTGCTAATCAGAGGATCGGCAGTTAGATTCCTGGCTGTGGAGTCTGCATGTTGTGTCAGTGTCCGTGGACAAGACACTGAATTCATTTTCTCTTATGTGTTTATAGAAAAATAGAAATAGAAACAGAAAAATCACTGTATTATAGACTCAATATAAAAACCCTTGTAGATCTGAATGGACCAAGAGAGAACTGAATGTGTGGATAGGTGAAGGTGGTTAGGGACGCAAAAGTGCTTTGAGTGACCAGTTAGACCAGGAAAGTGCTGTTTAAATGCACTCTACTTATCACTTATTCAACACAAAGGACAACCAGATAAAGATTTTTAGATCTGATCCTAATCTAATTCATTTAAAGATTTAACAACACTGATATCGGTCCAGTACTGACTGCATGCTGCGAACATTTAAACTGCAGCCTAAACAATAATGTACCCAAAGGAGGAAGAAAATCTATCCTACAAGAAATACTTGTGCTTCTAATTTATCTTTTAAAGATGCATCTGTGTTTCTGATGTTTGCGTTTTCTAAATAAAGTCTTTTTTTTTCTTTTTTACATAAAGAAAGCAAGTTCCAAAAATAAGTTTCCCTTCATATATTTAAAACTGGAGTTCATGTACACTTTGGGCATTTGATTTAACAATAGCAATAACTTTGAGTCCTTTTTATCAGGTAACCTTAAACTGAAGTATAGTAATTAGTTTATAAAAATGCTAAACAAAAAAAATAAATAAAAAAAGAGCGTTTGGATATGTTAAACTGAGCCTTCACAGCAGCAAAAAATGAGAAAACTGCTGCAGAGCTTTTTTGTGAAAAGTCACCCTAAGAATTTGTTGTGACAACTAATATATAAACTTTGAGATTATTACACTCTTTTAGGACCTATTAACCAATTTCAGAGTTAAATGAGGAAGATGCACACTATAAATCATACAATATAAGCAGGCACATACATCTTTATGTCATCAACTCTTTCTTTCATGTTCTGAACAAATCCTAACAAACAGCCTGCATCACTGCATCCTCGCCCTGGACCATTTTCAAATAATTAACTCCCATCTTCCCATGTGTTTTGTTGACAAAATATGTGTGACCAACCGTCATTTATCAGTTGCATAATGTGAGTAAAATGACGTCAAGATTGATTAATCTGAATCGCCCATCAATCTGCTGACTCTAACAGTTGTCTAGTCTGAAAGCAGCCAACATGTTTAAGTTCATTTTTTTATGAGTGTGACAAAGGTTTGTTACTCTTGTACGGTTACGAATGTTTTGGTGCTTCAGGTTATTTCTATGTGTCAGAACTAGAGGTAAGATCTTAAGCCCGAGCCCGAGCCCGAGCCCGACCCGACCCTGACCCGAATTTCGGGCCGGGTCGGGCCTAAAATGTCATTCATTACATTCGGGTCGGGTCGGGTCGGGCCGGGCTTCTATCTCGCTGACTTTTTTTTAATAAATATATGTTTATAAAAATGAATACTAAAACGATGTGTGGAATGTGGATACTAAACTAAGGAATACTTGTTATAAAATAAATAATTTGGATAAAACAGAGAAGACGCTGTAAGGTAATTGCTATTTAACTACTATACGAGCGCAGAGCCAGAGCTGTGCGCACGTGAACGCCGCATCTATTTAGACTTGGTATCCCTGATTATGGAGCAGCAAGAAGTCGAGGATAAACTAAAGACAGGGGAACTTAAACGGTAAACACACACCGGGAAGAGTGAGGTATGGAAAAGCTTCAAATTGATAATTGAAAATGCTCCAGAAACTTGCGTTGGCTTCGCTGAATGTCGTCAATGTGGCGCTTTGCTTTCATACGAGAGCAAAAAGACCGGCACCTCGACGCTGAGCAGGCGTTTAAACCTTAATGATGTAAATGTTTATCCAGCCCTCCTTGAACCGCCACCTTAATGTGGTTGAGGGGTTTGTGTGCCCGAAGGATCCTAGGAGCTATGTTGTCGGGGGCATTGTGCCTCTGGAAAGGTTTCCCATGGCAAACAGGTCCTCGGTGACGGGCCAGACCAAGAGCGGTTCACAGATCCCTCATGCAGAACATACCAACAAGGATCGTTACGTCGCCCGGATTGGCGTCACCGGGGCCCCACCCTGGAGCCAGGCCTGGGGTTGGAGCTCGAAGGCAAGCGCCTGGTGGCCGGGTCTTTGCCCATGGGACTCGGCCGGGCTCAGCCCGAAATGGCGACGTGGGCCCGCCTTCCCGTAGGCTCACCACCCGCAGGAAGAAGCATGAGGGGTCGGTGCAATGTGGTTTGGGCAGCGGTCGTGGCGGGGTGCCTCGGCGGCTCAATCCCTGGACCAAAACCCTAGCAATGGGGACATGGAATGTCACCTCGCTGGGGGGGAAGGAGCCGGAGCTTGTGCAGGAGGTTGAGAGATACCGACTAGAGATAGTTGGGCTCACCTCTACGCACAGCCTGGGCTCTGGAACCCAGCTCCTTCAGAGGGGCTGGACGCTCCACTATTCTGGAGTTGCCCACGGTGAGCGGCGACGGGCTGGTGTGGGCCTGCTTATAGCCCCCCAGCTCAGCCGCAATGTGTTGGAGTTTACCCCCGGTGAACGAGAGGGTTGCTTCCTTGCGCCTTCGGGTCGGGGAAAGGTTCCTTACTGTTGTTTGTGTCTACGGGCCGAACAGCAGTACAGAGTACCTGGCCTTTTTGGAGTCTGTGGAAGGGGTACTTGATAGTGCTCCAACTGGGGACTCCATTGTTCTACTGGGGGACTTCAATGCCCACGTGGGCAATGACAGTAAAACCTGGAGAGGGGTGATTGGGAGGAACGGCCTCCCCGATCTGAACCCGAGTGGTGTTCTGTTATTGGACTTCTGTGCTAGTCACAGTCTGTCCATAACAAACACCATGTTTGAGCATAAGGGTGTTCATCAGTGCACGTGGCACCAGGACACCTTAGGCAGGAGGTCAATGATCGACTTTGTTGTTGTTTCATCTGACCTCCGGCCGCATGTCTTGGACACTCGGGTAAAAAGAGGGGCTGAGCTGTCAACTGATCACCACCTGGTGGTGAGTTGGATGCGCTGGCAGAGGAGGAAGCGGGACAGACCGGGCAGGCCCAAACGTATTGTGAGGGTCTGTTGGGAACGTCTGGCCGAGCCCTCGGTCAGGGAGGTATTCAACTCACACCTCCGGGAGAGCTTTTCCCGGATTCCGAGGGAGGCTGGGGACATTGAGTCAGAGTGGACCATGTTCTCTGCCTCCATTGTTACCGCGGCAGCTCAAAGTTGTGGTCGGAGGGTCTCAGGTGCCTGTCGTGGCGGTAATCCCCGAACCCGGTGGTGGACACCGGAAGTAAAGGATGCCGTCAGGTTGAAGAAGGAGTCCTATCGGGCCTTGTTGGCCCGTCGGACTCGTGACACAGCCGACAGGTACCGACAGGCCAAGCAGGCCGCAGCTCGGGCGGTCCGGGAAGCAAAAACTCGAGTCTGGGAGAAGTTCGGTGAGGCCATGGAGGAGGACTATCGGTCGGCACCGAAGAGATTCTGGCAAACCGTCCGGCGCCTCAGAAGGGGGAAGCAGTACCCCGCCAACACCATTTATGGTGTGGGTGGAGGGCTGCTGACCGCAACTGGGGATATTGTCGGACGGTGGAAGGAATACTTTGAGGATCTCCTCAATCCCACCGACATGCCTTCCGCTGAGGAAGCAGAGGCTGGGGACTGTACGGTGGACTCTTCCATCACCCAAGCTGAAGTCACTGAGGTAGTCCGTAAACTCCTTGGTGGCAAGGCACCGGGGGTGGATGAGATTCGCCCTGAGTACCTCAAGTGTCTGGATGTTGTGGGTCTGTCTTGGTTGACACGCATCTACAACATTGCATGGAGGACGAGGACAGTACCACTGGAGTGGCAAACTGGGGTGGTGGTCCCTCTGTTTAAAAAGGGGGACCGGAGACTGTGTTCCAACTATAGGGGGATCACACTTCTCAGCCTCCCTGGGAAAGTCTACTCCAGGATACTGGAGAGGAGAATTCGGCCGATAGTCGAACCTCGGATTCAGGAGGAACAATGCGGTTTTCGTCCTGGTCGTGGAACACTGGACCAGCTCTATACCCTCTGCAGGGTGCTGGAGGGTTCATGGGAGTATGCCCAACCAGTCTACATGTGTTTTGTGGATCTGGAGAAAGCATTTGACCGTGTCCCTCGTGGTATCCTGTGGGAGGTGCTCCGTGAGTATGGGGTCCGGGGCCCTTTGCTATGGGCTGTTCGGTCTCTGTACGACCGGAGCAGGAGTTTGGTTCGCATTGCCGGCAATAAGTCAGACCTGTTTCCAGTGCATGTTGGACTCCGGCAGGGCTGCCCTCTGTCACCGATCCTGTTCATAATTTTTATGGACAGGATTTCTAGGCGTAGCCAGGCACCGGAGGGGGTCCAGTTTGGGAACCACAAGATTTCATCTCTGCTTTTTGCGGATGATGTCGTCTTGTTGGCTTCATCGAGCCAGGACCTACAGCATGCGCTGGGACGGTTTGCAACCGAGTGCGAAGCGGCTGGGATGGGAATCAGCACCTCTAAATCCGAGGCCATGGTTCTCGACCGGAAAATAGGTGGCTTGCCCTCTCCGGGTAGGTGGAGAGGTCCTGCCTCAAGTGGAGGAGTTTAAGTATCTCGGGATCTTGTTCACGAGTGAGGGAAAGATGGAGCGTGAGATTGACAGACGGATTGGTGCAGCGTCTGCAGTTATGCAGTCGTTGTACCGAACTGTCGTGGTGAAGAAGGAGCTGAGTCGTAAGGCAAAGCTTTCAATTTAACGGTCAATCTACGCTCCCACCCTCACCTATGGCCATGATCTTTGGGTATTGACCGAAAGGACAAGATCACGGATACAAGCGGCCGAAATGAGTTTCCTCTGCAGGGTGGCTGGGCGCTCCCTTAGAGATAGGGTGAGAAGCTCAGTCATTCGGGAGGAGCTCGGGGTCGAGCCGCTGCTCCTTCACATTGAGAGGAGTCAACTGAGGTGGCTTGGGCATCTGTATAGGATGCCTCCTGGACGCCTCCCTAGAGACGTGTTCCAGGCATGTCCCACCGGGAGGAGACCCCGGGGAAGACCCAGGACACGCTGGAGGGACTATGTCTCTCGGCTGGCTTGGGAACGCCTCGGGATTCCCCCGGAAGAGCTGGAGGAAGTGTCTGGGGTGAGGGAGGTCTGGGCATCCCTGCTTAGACTTCTGCCCCCGCGACCCGGCCCCGGATAAGCGGAAGAAGATGGATGGATGGATGGATGTTTATCCAGTCTTGTTAAACTTAGATTTCGTTACAAAAGGCTTTAATTTGTTAGCATAAATCACCTCCTCCTCCCGAAACCCAACAAATAAAATATGAAAATTTCGGGTTTGCTTCGGGCTCGGGCCTGCAAATCAAGTTAATTGGTCGGGCTCGGGCTGGGTCGGGCTTTAATACCCGCGGGCCTGGGTCGGGTCGGGCTGGATTTTTTAGGCCCGATCTTACCTCTAGTCAGAACTGGCATTGTGCCTTACTTTATGAAGGCAAATTATATTGTGACAGCATAAGTCACTGTGGAAAGATGAGGAGGAAAAGATTTTATTAAGGATAAGCAGCTCTTTACCTGTTGTTTGATTCAAGGGAGCTGCTGTTTCAGGTTTTGTGCTTAAATATTTTTGAAGACAAAAGCTGAGAAAGGTGGTGAAGCATTTTGAAAAAGAAGCAAAACTAGACAAATATGCTTTAAACTGTGTAACTATACCTTTCTTGAGATTTTACCAGCCATACTGACTAGTAAATATTTAGATATATATTGTAGATTCACATAACCAGACTGACGACACCTGTGTCTGTTCATACACCAGTCTCTCACACACACACACACACACACACACACACACACGCACACACACACACACACACACACACACACACACACACACACACACACACACACACACACACACACACACTTATGCCCATCCCAACCAATGACTGACTAAACTAATTACAAAAAAAAAAAGAAGAAGAAGAATCCAGCCAGTAGCAGATTAATTAGGAGCGGGAAGCTTCTTGTTGTAACATAGACAATAAGCCAGTGATTCTTCTCCGGCATTCAACATGGTCATATAAATCCATCTCACTTCAGCCAACTGCAGCTATGCCCTCGCACATTCTGCTAATGATGGCCTGGGAGGGTGCGTGATAGCCCGTACTCCTGGGGAACACACATCTTGACTCGGCTCTCCTGGGTTCCTGCTCTGTGAGTAGAGGCCTGGGAGAGTTATCTTACAGAGTCACCTGGACTACACGGAAAAGCAAAGCGTAATTGACAGAAAGAAGAGACCAAGTATGGCTTGTAGCAAATAAGGAATGGATTAATCACCCCAGATAAGGCCAATGAAATGCCTCAAGGATTCCAAAATGTTTCTAGTTTATAAATATTTTTGGCGATGTGTTTACATGAACGCTAAGAGTCACGGTGCTGCTAAATCGATGCTCCTGGCTCGCATGCATTCCCCCGACACGTCATAGTATCAGAAATTACTTATGTTGATGGCTAATCAGTGTTTTCCATTAGTCCGTGTCTGGAAAAGATGACAGACCACATGATGGCACTGCACTCGTGGTAAACAAACGGAAAATAAAAGTTCTTTTTTTATTCTTTAATATCATAAAATGGCAATTCTGATTGTTATAATAACTTATTTCATCCACAATAGGATTTGATTGCTTGTATGCGTTTCGCAGGCATGCAAACAAAGGTTGCAATAATTACTAGATGTAAGGTTTTCCCAGATGTGCGAGTGCGCTTGATAAACAGTTACAGCAGATCATACACACGGAAACCACGGCTATCAGGTCGCATTCTGTTCTTTCAAAAGCTCCATATTTTACACTGTTGACAACTAGCTTCTTTTTTATTTTCTTTTTTTTTTTTTCTCGGCATCTAATCAGACATAACTCACAGAGCACCACAGTAGTCTTCTGGTTATTATGAAGATGCCTGACAAAAGAGAGTGGGAGAGAACAAGGAGTCAACATGAGTGTCATGGAGGTACTGAAGCTGTCAGGAAACTATTTTTAACCCGAAAAAAGTGCCATAGAGAGGGGGTGGACAAGTGAGAGGAAGTTATGTGATGAAACTGAAGGAGGAAATACTGTAATGAAAAAATGTGATCCACCGATAAGTGTAAAGATGGGGTGTGAAGAAGAGAAACAAAGGTACTTTTACCTCAGATTCTGAGCAAAATCTATCACGTCAGACTGATATACTAAAGACTGTAAAGAAGAAGTTGATTGCAACATATGTTTGTTTTTTTTATGGCTACATGAGGTAGATTTATAAGTTATGGTACATAGGTGAAAAGAAAATTGTAGAGGTGCTGCCTAGCAAAGGCCTGTTTCAGGCGAAATCTAATTAATTTATTATTAATTTAAATAAGAAACTGTTGAGGCCGGGCAGCACGGTGGCTTAGTGGTTAGCACTGTTGCCTCACAGCAAGAAGATTCCCGGTTCAATTCCCGGCCGGTGGGTTTTTCTGTGTGGAGTTTGCATGTTCTCCCCGTGCTTGTGTGGGTTTCCTCCGGGTACTCCGGCTTCCTCCCACAGTACAAAAACATGCAGGGTAGGTTAATTGATCATCCTAAATTCTCCCTAGGTGTGAATGTGAGCGTGATTGGTTGTTTGTCTTCTATGTGGCCCTGGATAGACTGGCGACCTGTCCAGGGTGTACCCCTGCCTTTCGCCTGATATGCGTCGGGATAGGCTCCGACAGACCCCCGTGACCCGGAAACGGATACAGCGGGTATAGATAATGGATGGATGGACTGTTGAGGCCTTGCGGCAGTTTAGCAATCGTGTATAGTTACTATCCGTTTTCCCCTTGTCTATACCTCACCTTTCACCTTTAAGACAGTAGAAAAAAGGCTCCGGCTTGAATCTACCTCCCATCTAGATAAAAGTAAGAGTTTCAACCATAAATTGTGCATCCAGCATTGTGATGCTGGACGTCAGGGGTTTTTCTTAAGGACAATAACCTCTTGATCTCCTTTAAGAGGAGGACATTGTCTTGGACAGTGGAGAAAATTTTACCAGAGAGCTGAAATATATGAATGAAAACCACAAATATCTGAATTCCTTATATCCTTGTTTTCCCCACTGAAGTCCACAGTGCCTTTATAAGCTGTTTTCCAATGGACAGAAGCAATAAGTGCTTCAGACAAATGGGTTGTGAAGAAGCAATTATATTGTGTATCATGACATTTGCTCACTGCCTCACCTACATTCCTCCAGGATAAGTGCCTTTTAATATCATAGAGTAAGCCATTTGTGAGTGCTGATAGTGATCAGATGGAGAGTATCAACTACGAAATTGTCAAGTGTCTGATAATATCTGGGCAATAATTTGATAGCGACAGGTCCATTAAGCCAGCAGAGGAGCTCTATGTACCTATGGGACAAGCTCATTTAACTAAAAAAAACAAAAATCAGTTCAATTGGAACCAACAAGTAGAAAGCTAGGGTGGAGGTGGGACGGACGTTTTGAAAGTAACAGCAAGCTTTGCCGCTGAGACATCCGATGGCACGCAAGAACACATAATTCTTGTTCCTAATATAAGACAAACAATAAGATGATGTTAGTCAGAGGACTGTCACTGAACTGCCAAGGAATCGAGCCTATCTGAACCTGGACAGGAAGGTTTTAATGTTCCCACTTGTGTTACTTTGTGTTGTTGTTTGTGTAAATGCAAAGTTTAGAGTTAGCAATTAAAACAAAAGAAAAAAAAAATCCTCCATGTTAGGGTTTACAAATTAAAAATACATGGCAAAAGTTAGGCATTAAAAATAAAAAAAAGAATACATTTTTGAGCATGGAAAAGTTCATGTTTTGGATTTTTCCTTTACTTTCACAAAATAATGGTCACAATAAAATGTTGCCACGACATGTTTGAGCTTTTCTTAAGACATAACGTTTCTGTGCAGTGACAAGAAGATTCACTGCTGAAGACATACCACTGTAATATATGTGATAAAGGCTGTCACTTCTTTGGCTCACTCTGCTCTCATCTCCCACCTCTGTTCTTCTTCTGCTTTTCTGCTCCTTTGCCCTTTGTTCCTGCTGTCATTCTGCACTTTAAAGTCAAACAAAATTGGGTGCATGATTTAAGGGGAACCACTTCATTTCATAGAACAGATGGAACTGCTAATCCTTTAATACACTGTGAGTTTTATCACATAAACATTCATTACAGAGTACATGTAAAAGTAAATGCAGTTCCTTTTGGCACAGTTAACAGTGATTAAAGCATGTATCAGAACATTGTGCTCAGTTGATCAAAGTGATCAATTAACAATCTCCCCCTTTATTAAATGTCACTTTATGATACATATTATACATTTTTGCATGCCAGAAAGACATTGTAAGTAACACCAGCGGAGCCAAGTAACAAGTAGTAGTAAACAGAGCAGTTGTCAAAGACTGCAAGACAGGGTGAAGCAATCTGGCCACTGCTTCAGCGAGTCAATATTGCACACATGGATAATGCTTGGAGTTGTACAACGTTGAGCGGACAATGGGGGCCTTCGTCAATAACTCAATCAGAAAGACAACTCTAAAGGCCAACTCAAAGCCAATATATATTCTCATCTGGTTTCTAAAACTCCATTTGCATTTTAACATGCAGCATTTTCCATTTCGGAGAGGAAAATCTTTATTTGACCTACTCTGTAGGCTGAGTCAATGGTAAAGCACTGTTCTCTGTAATTAATGACAAATTTCATCTTTGCCTTTTCCTGTTCCAAACCAAAATAACTGACCACACACACTTTTGCACATGCTGCATGCAGCGAACGTGTGAATTAATATTAATTTGCATATGCAGCAAACAGTGACTTAATTAGTCCTGGTGGATATCATTGTTTCTATTACTGGCTGTTTTCTCGCTTTGGAGACTAATCTCGCGGCCGTCACAGAGCCCCCGTGGTTGAGGAAACAACACAGCACTCGCGTTTTACCCACTGAAGTTCCTCCATACCAGCTGAGTCAAAAATGCTCTTGTTTTTCTCATGAATAAAAAATTAAATGGTTCCTATGAACTTGGGAATAAATGAATGTGCACCCCGTTCGCTTGTGTATCTGACAGTTTCAGCTCTCCACTGGATTTTCCTCGATCAGCAACCTTTTACTGTGGAACGATAACCTCAGCTTAAAAACCTAACGCTGTGAATGCTCTGGCAAAGATAACCACAATGGGTTGAGACTTTTTCCTGCCTTATAGGCCCACATTACTTTCCATCACAGCAGACATATATTCTAAGAGGAAAGCTGACAAATGTTTGACAGTACAAGTGACTGTTTTGCTGCGACTGCACACGAAAGCCAAATCCAGCAATATTATCAAATGGAAACAAGGCAGCTGCTGTGGGTTTAAATCTGTCATTGCAGGCAATTTACCATCCTCATATCAGCACATACCAAGTCTGTCAGAGTTCTTTAAGGAACTACAGCCCTTTTTTCTTCATTATAGCCTTTTTATCTTAGAGTGAATTCAGACCAGACCAGAGGCATGAGGACAGCACTGATTCATAGATATCGCTTAACCAGTAATCACCTAATGATTCATGAGCACATTAGCCTTTCAGGAGCTTGTCACGATCTACTAAAAGGTTGTCCATTGAGATTTATTAGGGTATATTTACAAATGAATCATAAATTATTAAGCTGTCCCTAATTCATTGCTCATGTGCTGATTAAGCATCAGGTTCTTAATTAAATCTGATCAGTTGTTAATCCTTAAGTAAGAGGAAACTAGCTGCTAGTCTCCTGACTCATTAGTTGCCAAGTAACCATTCACTGATCACTTGACCAAAGAATGAAGCTGCACACCTTTCCTTCTAAAGAGAGAAATATACAAAGAAAAAAAACTATATATATATATATATATATATATATATATATATATATATATATATATGCACACCTTTCCTTCTAAAGAGAGAAATATACAAAGAAAAAAACTATATATATATATATATATATATATATATATATGCACACCTTTCCTTCTAAAGAGAGAAATATACAAAGAAAAAAACTATATATATATATATATATATATGACCATCCAAGTTTTTACCTCCACCTATCTGTATAGACATCTCTGTTGGATACCTACTAACATCCTGACCTGCAGTCCCAGCCTCTGACCACCTCAGTGTCTGCTGTCTACATCTGTTTATATAGTCGTCTCTGTAGTCCACCAACTAACCATGTATCCATCATATATACACTTGTGTTATAATAGACGCCATATAAATAAAACTGAATAGAATTGATTATATCTTTAGCAATATTATGGATAGACGAATAGCAATATGATAGAGTGAAAGGTCTTGTAGGTATTTAGGAAGTAGTTTTATGATTTAAAAATTGCTAAACCAGATATACAGTAAATGGCAGAAGAGTTGTGATTCTTAATAAAATGTCACTTACACATTAAGAGGCTGCCAAGCAGGCCACTGTGCTTTCATTTTGATGACTGTTAGGACCTCTTCACCCTATAGTAAAAGAGACAAACAAGACACACAAATTCAATTTGAATGCATTGAAAAGAAAAAAAATCCAACCTTCACACTGCACCATTTTTGGTTCGGTAAGAGACTTCAACCATTTCATCACTGTATGAAGAAATAGAAAACAAAACATAAGCAAAATACTGGCAAAAATGATTAAAATCACTCGGCAAAACTGACATGTCAGAAATGTGTCATGAATGCGAGGAATTTTCAATTTTTTGTCTTTAAGTAAATTAAAAGATCCAGATGACAGAGCGTTTTCTGAGGAACTCAGTGTGGGACTCAGCATCAGTTCGATGCTTCGTGACGCTTTGCAGCTGGGAAAACAACAACAATATGTGCTACCAGACACACTGTCATGTCAGTGTATAGTGTTTTTACAAACCGATTCCACAAAAAAACAAACATTATTGTGTTTATCTTACAAATTACTGAGATGCAAATGTTCAAATCAAAAGATTTTGAAGTGGTGGGAACTGAGACATTATACCACAAAGAACATGTACACTGACAGTCATTACACTTCACGGTAAGATAAGGTTCAGCTGAAGTTTACATTCTTCACATTTGATGGTTGGAATCACAACATTTACACAAGGCAGTGCACACACTCATCCTCTCGGTGAAGAATACAATGAAATTCATTTGGCTTAAAGGAACTACTGGTTTCATTGCAAACTACCTGCTAAAGAAAAATAAGTATGGATAGATGCTTCATATTTATTATCCCATCTTTCACTCATCATTTTATTTCTGTTTGTTTTTACAAACTGACACTGGCAGCAATAAAGAATATAATCAACTTCATTTTTCATACAACTCAAACCATCACTGACAGCAGTGAGAAATTGGCTGAATTTTGTTGTCATGTTTGTTTTTCTCCAAGAGCATATTACTCTAAGAAACATAACTACACAAGCAAAATAAGGAAACCACAACAAAACATCAAATTAGTTAACAGAATGAACATTGAAAATGCTTTGAAAAAAAGTTTGGCTTGCAACAGCCGAGTATAGATGATGTATTCTTTGTTTTTGTGTCATGTTAGTCACGGGTTGTGATGAGCTTTTCACACTTTCTACTCTACTCTAACATTTCTTTACATTTACATAGAAAAGTGTATTTTAATTAATCATATGCATGTTTCGAAGACAGACAGGGAAGACTGATCATCTGTTTCATGCAGTAGCGAGGAACACTGCATCACGGTGTATTTTAGCCCTTGGTGGGAGAGGATCGATCAAACTTTCATTCTTCCCATCAAAAGCCCTCTGCTTCCCCACAGGCCATGAGAATACACCATCAGAAAAACAATCAAAGACGAAAATGACAACTTCTGACTGAATAATGCATGTGAATATGTGCAAAAATGTACTTAAATGTTGCAGAAATGAGTCGTGCTGCTTCCTGTGGTCAAAATATGTCCACAAAACAATTTCTGTAGCAAAGCCCAAATTGTCAGCATCTCTTACTTTGTGTTAGTGAATTTCATTGCAGCAAATCTGAAAGGCAAATAATAAGCATAGCGGACTAATCCTTTTTCATATTCATGGGGTTACGATAGGCTGTGTGAGCTAACGATTCACACATTAGGCACAATACTCAACCTTAGAATATACTACGTGGCTAAAGAAACTTTACAAAGAAAAACTTAAAGTCAGGTAAATAGTGATAGGCTTACAAATTTAAAATTAATTCAAGTTCTCATGTGCAACTTTTTTTTTGAAAAGTAAAGGTATCAACTTCACTTCAAGTTCTCACAATTCGACATTCACATCGACAAGGTGTTTGGATTGTCAGGATGCACAAGCCAAAGATGTTGATATCTTTCGAGAACACAACATAGAACGTTTCAAAAGAGTCACAACCTTAATGCAGCTTCTGAAACTGATACAGCTGATATAATACATGTTTTTAGATTAGATCCTGGTATCATCACTGGATGATGCAAGCGTTTTAAAAAGCGCATTGGGTAATATAAATGCAAGGAGTGTTATTTGCCACCCCGTGCCTGAAGGCGAGTTGAGGGGAGGGAAGGCAAGTCGGGAGGCATTATCCATGAAGTATAACATAAGACGTGTGGGCGTGTAGAATTACGTATTATTCCTACAGCAGCGTGATGAAATATGCCGTCAGATAGGTGTAATTTTTTGTAATTTGTAATTTTTCTTTTGTTGCTTTTATTTTTTTGCTGGGTTTTGCTTGTTGCAAAGCCCCGGTTTGTCATTTTTGTGGCCAGTTGTTCAAACAATGGATTATCCTTCATGGTTCTGAACATATACTGGTTTATGGCGTCCGAGGCTCCGAGGCTGAGTAGTTTGCGGATCTTCTTGTCTCCCCAGTTATTATCTTGCAATTATCGGTCCTACCTGTGACCTCCTGCTGCTGTTGTTACTCTCATCAACTGTTTCCTTATTTAATTTAGAAAAAATAAAACCTCCCCTGGTGGGTTGTACACAGGTTACATGATCAACAAATCCCTCACATGACCCGCCACCCTGCATTACTTCTGTTTACATTAATCTTGACCCGCAATTAAGTGTACCCTCAGAGGCGAGTTATTGGCGGACAGGCGACACACTAGATCTGCGTGATAAATGTGGGGTATCTGCCAATGTAAAGGGGGATAATGAAAGAAAAGAAGACATCTTCTTACTGTGTCTTCATTAAAACCACGGCTGAAATGTGATCTAGGTTATGACCATCCAGTTTCCGTGGTTGAAAGGTAAGTGATTTAAAAAGTTTGGAGATTAGCGCTAACAAATATTGTTGTAGGATCTTTAAGGAAACACATAAATCACAGTTTGCAAGACTAGAACAGTGACACGGACAATTTAGACTTTTGGCAGCCTTTCTTAGAACAGATTGAACTGTCAAGATGAGACTCCCTTTTTTCTAAGACAACATCGAGGAAGTTTGCAGGCTACATAAACCACCTCATCTTTAAACTGAGATGCTGGCAACAGATACTTTTCCCAAAAAGCTTACAATTCATGTCGTCTATGAAAGGACACTGAGGACGTTTCCTGGTTAAAATCACAGAGGTTTCCAATTTCATTAAAAAGGCTGTTACACAATCAGAAGAGCAAAACATAACAAAAAATGCTCATTTATAAATGTATAGCTGAGAACAAAAAAATAGTTGGAAACATTTGACTCCACCTAAAAAAGTTATGTCACACATATAGAAATCCAGAGCCAGTGTGTGAAGCTCTTTCAGGCAAAGGACTCAACTTTGCCATATCTGCACAACAGCCTTTGGTCGTACCTAACCACTGCAACTGAGTCGGCAATAAGGTACAACAACATAGCTGAGACAGATGTAGAATAATTGAGGATGAAGGTAACAACATCCATCCCAGTGCAAAAACTCCACCAGCCAGGTTAACACTCCAGGACAGGAAGGCGGATACCACTGCTTACGAAAGATAAAAACATCACTATTTTGCCAGCATACAAGGGAAATTGCACAGTAGTAATGATGTTATAACAACCACTACAGGTCAACGTGAGTAGTCACTGCTCATCGTATTACAATGTTCTGCTGGGAAACCCTGCATCCTGGTATTCACATAAATGTTATTTTGGCACTTTCCACCTACCAAAGATTCTTCCAGACCAATTGTATCCCCCATCATAGCAACAGCATTCCCCCGCCATGTATCACGTCCACATGCTATGCAGTAGACCCAGGCACATTTGCACTGCTCTATTATGTAAAAAGTGGCACCACCAACACGAATCCTTTTTGGTGAAAATATAGAAGCTCTGAGTATCAGAAATGTCAATTTAATTATTAGTTGTTTTTCTTTTTAAATTTCTCCAATTTACCATTAAACATTTCAGAACATCCATCCATCCATTATCTATACCCGCTTAATCCGTTTCCGGGTCACGGGGGTCTGTCGGAGCCTATCCCGACGCATATCAGACGAAAGGCAGGGGTACACCCTGGACAGGTTGCCAGTCTATCCAGGGCCACATACAAACAACCAATCACACTCGCATTCACACGTAGGGAGAATTTCAGAATGATCAATTAACCTACCCTGCATGTTTTGGGACTGTGGGAGGAAGCCGGAGTACCCGGAGGGAACCCACGCAAGCACAGGAACCAGGAACCTTCTTGCTGTGGGGCAACAGTGCTAACCACTAAGCCACCATGCTGCCCCCATTTCAGAACAACATTTTGCAAATCCTGAGTATTACACTGACAAATAGCTTCGTTTATCACCTATCAGAGGAAAGAATGGTTACTGCGGGTCCATGGATCAGCGAGCAGAGTCAGTCGTCCTCTAAGCAGAAGGTCAGCAGATCATTCACTAGCCCCATCATGAGTCCAAGTGTCCTTAAACAGCAGGCTAAACAGTGCACTGCCCCCCAATATGGGATATAAGTGTAAAAATGTCAAATGTGACCACTACTCGTATAAAACTAACTTTAGTTGGTGTTTGCTTTCAGAAATATTTCTCTCTTTTACTCATCAAAAGTAAATAAATAAAAATGAAATGAAAAAAATAATCATGCATTTAAAAAAAAAAAAAAAAACAACATAAAAACTGCATGACTTACGCTTCCCTCTTGGGTGTTGTGCATAATGACTTTTATCAGATACTTATTGGCTTAATGACAAAATTGTGAAACAGATCATTACCTTACCGCAGAATCCCAAGACTAATGTCATTTCTCAATTAGGAAGAAGAACTCCAAATGTATTTTTCTGTTTCCTCCACAGTTCCTTTCCATGTTTTGCTAACCAATGCACCATTATTCCACCGTCTCCCATGCTGACATTCTACAGCCCTCATTATTTAAATGTCATCATGTGTTGTACAAAGAGAAAAATGACCAGAACCTTCTTTCTGCTTGCCATATGACTGCCTGTAGAAAAAGTAAAAACACATTATAATCATGATTTCAGTTTTGTTTTTTAAAGTTGTGTTATATGGCAACAATGGCTTCTCTCTCTCTCTCACACACACAATTATATATATATATATATATATATATATATATATATATATATATATATATATATATATATATATATATATATATATATATATATATATATATATATATATATATATATATATATAGAGAGAGAGAGAGAGATGAATTTATTTATTTTTGTCTCATTAATCCCTTAAAGAAATGTAGTGTAGTTTTATTATAGGACTAACCGTAGTTTTGTGTTTGCTGTGGTCCTATTTTAAAAAGCATAGTCCAAAGATTATATATAAATAGTTTCTGCTGCTTATATTTAAGTGTATTTCCACTAATGACAGGGAAGCTGAGCCCGTTTAGTGATGAAACTTGGTTCTCCTGCCAAGACAGACACAGCACTTAGCTTTTCATAGACCCTGTTATTTCATGCCACAAATTTATTACCAAAGAAAACAAATCTAGGATCTCTCTACGATCCTGTAGGACAGCAGCTACGAAATAACCTCTCAGGAACTCATTAGAATGAACTGAATGAGCCCTGTTTTTAATTTATGCATTCATTAATTCAAGGCGTCAGTTATTAAAATGGTCACTGGCTTTAAATTTCAAGGTCACAGTTTGAACTCATTTTTATTTCAAATAATGAATTGTAAAATACTGTATTTTTAAAATTGTCTGACAAAAACTAGACCAGGTAAGAAGATTAAAAAGAATGTATTGCTACTTTAAAAATGTGTTGCATCAATACAAAGTTTGTAGGCTGAAAGCACAAAGATTTATTACAGCTGATCTCATCTCTTGCCATGCTCTCGCTGAGCATACTACTGTTAGAGAACAAGAGATAATAACATTTCTGACTTTAAAGAGAAGCTTAAAAAATGCAT
The DNA here is from genome assembly GCA_014839995.1 of Xenentodon cancila. NCBI lineage: Eukaryota > Metazoa > Chordata > Actinopteri > Beloniformes > Belonidae > Xenentodon > Xenentodon cancila. The sequence continues at coordinate 18,908,973 of CM026197.1, forward strand.
TGCCTAATTTATCTGTAGGTATTTGACTTTGTGGACAATTCCACAAAAAAAAAAAAAAAAATTCAGCATTACATTTACAATCCGATAGCGAAATTGGAATACAAATCTGTATTGATCAGTCACTTTATCTTGACGAAACACAGCACCCATCACAAGTCGTGTAATGTTAACCATTTTTAGTCCACAGCAGACACATCTGCCCATCTGAACCAACAATCCTACTTGAATCACTGCGTACATTGCAGCTTATATGGTCTATAAAATAATACAAAATCGCCTATAAACTTTGATGTGTTTAAGCCAGATTTGCCAACATCAGAAATGGATTGATGGTTTTTATTTTCCATTTACAGATGTTTTTGTGTACTAAAAGAAAGTTGTGTGGCAGGAAATATAAACACCATTTTAGTAAATGACTCTTCATCAAATTTCTCAACACAATTCTGAGAACAATGACATCTCATCCTTTTGCGACTAAACTGGAAAGCCCTAAAGAGAGTAGATCATATTACAAATGAATGGCACAGACCTATACATCTAACATGCGTTTTGGTTTGTAGAACCCACAAATAAATTGAAATACACATTATAAACCAAATTGGTTCTTTTGTTTTTGTTTTTTTTTTTCTTTTGTAGTTTTTGTTGACTTTTATTTTATTGACTTTTACTTTTTCTAACAGATTCTTGGCACAGTTGAAAGTCTGCTCGTTAGAGTTTTTATGTGTTTATGTTAGTTTGTTATGTTAATTTAACTCAAATTTGTTTTACACCTTGTATATGGGCACATTTCCACAAAAACAGTGCATTCTTTTGGTTTTGACTGAAAAAAAAAAACATTGTATTTCTGTTTGAAGTTTATTCTGTGCATGCAGTTTTTTTGCAGGTGCGATTCTGTTTAGCCCCAACCCCAACCCCAACCCTACCCCCACCCCAATAAAAGGACACAACAGATCAAGGATTTAGGAAAACAAGTAAATCAGTACATCTTTGCAGTCATGGACAAGAGACGGAAAAATCATGTTTGGCTGATAACCCATCACCCACTCAGATGTGACTTTGATTCCATCTCAGCTTGATGTACTTTTACTTACTGTCATCTCATCAGCATGGGTTTCAGTTCAGAAAAAAGGGTTTTTACAGATGCAGACAACTCATAGGGTCACAGGATTAGTCACATCATTATATTAATGTGTAATTCATCTTTATATGCAAATTATGTTGTTTTTGTCCCTGTTAAACATCATAAGCTGGAAGTGAATGCACTGTCAGAGTCCTCTGAAGCCACGGGGCCAAATCTTCCCCGCTGGGGTAGAATTGACCTGTCGTACTCCCTCACACTGAGGATATTAGCCATGAAATTGGCTCACAGTGAGCTGAGGGTAAAGTCTTTAAATACTGCCTCAGTGAGGTAATAGCCAAGGAGTACATGATTTTCCCACTGGCACAGAAAACCTTAGCAACCCTCACATCTTTTCCTTTTCCTTTTATTACCAGGACAACTGTGCAGGGAACACCTTTATTCACACTGAAAAAAAATACTACTTTTTTTTTTTTCTTTTAATTTACTGAAGGAAATAGTTTATTGCAATTGCTTTACTGGCTTGTTGTGCTCCACCTATGATATGGTTCTATGCAGTAGTTCTTCTGTTTATAGACAGCTGTTGAAGCTCTATGATGACGTCCCGCAGCGTTTACCAGTCAGTTGTATGTTGGCTGCTGCTGCGCATCATCTTAAAAGAGGTTCCGATTGGTGGGACATGTTAAGTTACCATCCACGTAAACGTCAAGGCTTGAAGTTTATCTAATTTAACACATCTCACAAGTGGTAGACTTAAAACAGGTGTATTCATATCTGTTTGCCTGTGAAACAACGTGTTCGTAAATATGGATGTGAGTTGTGTTTTTCTGTTTTTGTATTAGGCCACCACATTAAATGATTAAAAATTAATAACTGTCGCATTAGGAGCCGTTAAGAAGAAAAATTGTAATAATAATAATATTTATCAGTCTGTCATCTAAAGTTGGAATTTCTATCTGAAGGGATCTTACCGTTATGGAGAAACACACAGGGGAATAACTAGAAGTAAACTGAATAAAATAATAAAAACAAAATAAATAAAGAGATGAAAAAAGGGAGGACACAGTAATGGGCAAAATAACCTCAATGACTGTATTCTGCAGAGGATGACAAGAATACTCAGCTGGATATCAGAGGTGAGGCCTAAAAATTGAACAAATATTCTATCAGCTAATTTTGTGACATCAACTCAAAAACACTTACACATCGTCATAGTTACGGGAGGGGTGCTGAGGCACCACTTAGACTTTGCTGATGGAGGGGAAAGCCCAGGTGTGACCCTCAGGAACCATCTCTGGCAGAGGCTGGTTGAGGCAGGAGATAGACCTGGTCCTGGTACAGAGAACGGCTCAGTACCAGGAATCAGCTGTTGATCTACAGGACGCTTCAGAGGGAGTTTTCACTCCTTCTTGAGAGGCTTCGTGGAGGCGTTGGGTTGATCAAGGAGCCAATGAAAAAGGATGTTAGGTAAAAATTCAAAAATAATTAATTAATTTTTCTGGGAAAAAAAGAAAAAAAATCAGAATAATAGCACATTATTGGTGCGCTGAGCAAAAATGCTTCAAAATATCATGATGAACTTGGTCAGAACTACCAGGCAAAAAGCAAAAAAGGGTTTTTTTTCTGCAGGGAACACCCTCTCATGACTGAGCTAAGTCAAAACCTGAACTGGGAACATGACTGAAACTCATTGAAAGCTGAAATAAAACTCAACTGGTGATAAACTCAAAACTGTGCAAAACTGAGAGAAAAACTCCTGGCTGCACTAAAATGAGGAAATCTCCAACATCCTCTGCAAATCTAAACTCAGACAAAAGAAGTCTGCAGTTTTATGATGGACTTTGGTGGGCAACACAACATTCCTCTCTAAAAGGGCTGATCTGCCCTTCTCTTCTGAGGTATCATATCTTATCAGGATTTCACTAAAAAGACCATGAAAGCCTAACTTTAAGAGTAACATTTAGATTTCACAAACAATGGAGACGTTCCATCTACGTAAAAGAATTTCAATTCACATTTCAAGAAACTTCACTCAGATTGAGTGATGCCTATTGAACAAGCTTATAAATAACCTAATGAAAGAAAATAAAGTTGACAAGTATTGACCAAAAATGTCAGAATAAAGTATTCACAGGTTCTAAACTAAGTAATAATGAAATTAAAAACATGTTTTTAATGATAAGTGTTAAATACAGTTAAAATCATTATTACCCCTGGTAATGAAAATAATACAAAGTCATTTTGTTTTAATCTTCCTGAAAGCCATCCTGAAAATAATCATGAATTGTCACTAAAACATCAGCATATTGATTTTAAGTGAAGTCCCAAACTTTGATTAACTTAATCAAAGCAGTTTCTCTTTTCCAGCAGGATGTGTTTCTGCAACAAAAGGAATGTGGGAAAAGTTTATGACTGTTTCTTTACAACCTTATATTGCTGGGTTGCCGTGGCAACACTAGTTCTGGCTATCAGGGAGTCCTGCAATAGTCATAAATCCTTCTTCTTGGGTCCATGCATTCTTTCTTTAACAGGCAGTGATAGTCACAGGCTGATACTGAAAAACACAGAACTCTGAACACCTGGATCTGGCTTTTGAAATGGTTGATTAAAAATGAAATAAAAAAGTAAACGTCATAAAGATCCCAGGCCCCAGGTTCCCTATACAAGTGATGGAATATCTGTGCGTGCACATGTGTATATACAGCTAGTCAAAATCAAAAAATACAGGACACAAAATCTATTAAAGAATATGGGGGATTACGTTGAGAAAATTTAACTGGTTTATTTCTGCAAGCTTGCAAACTCTGTTTCTCTCTTTCTCCTTTAAATGATCCTCCACAAAGTGACATATGGACAGACACAGGCGGACAGAAAAGAAACTAGCCTACCTTGGAAAAATAATGTAGAACACACCGCCGTACAGTTTTTAAAGACCCTGGCAACGGCCAAGTGAGAATTGACAGGTCAGTAATGCAGTCAAGCCAGTTTAGCCTAGAGATGATTTTTCTTGTGCAAATTCAAGAGTATTCATTCTTCAATACAAAGTTTAAGAATTGTTCAACAGGTCCATAAATGCATACATTTGTCAGTATTGATCACATGAGTAAACAACATAGATTTATGATTTAAACTGCAGTATAAGAAAATAAAAATTATTTAAATGGCAATTTTACTCAGTGCCATGTATTGGTAGGATGTAAGATGACTCCCAGCGATTATGTGAACCATTCAAATCTATGTATATATGATAAAACAGCTTTTGAATAGCTCTCTGGGGTAACGAAAGCCTGGAAGGGTCTAGAAACGTGAATATAGACTGCATCATGTTTCTGCTTAACGGTGAACAATTGCCTTGAGGAAATACAGCCGTTTTTGATGCCATATATATACTAATAGTTTTAATCGAAAGACCTTACTTTGTATGCTGCTTTATTTTTACTTTATTTACTTATTTATTATCCAAAAGTCAGAAGAAAACAGTGCTGCCCAAGAGCCTTTTCCATGGTTTTAAGTGGCTGATACACATTAACTGCTTTCCAAAGTGGAATACATTACAAACAGCACTATTGGGGGGGTATTAAAGTTTAAATTCAGGTGCAAGACAAAAGTTAAAGCAAAAAAAGCCTATTAACTAGTTCTATTTTTTTTTTTTTTTTTTTAGTATTTTTCTTAGTTTTATGTGCTTTTATTTTTGATGTCTCTAAAAACTGCACAACCTGACCTCTGGATAAGCTTAATGACCTAATTTACACAATGATAATGTCTTTACTCTTTGTCATTCTTCATTTGTGATGCTTGGTTTAGTATTTGTGAGATTTTTTTAAATTTCCTACTACTCAAATGCATTTAAACTGCATTTTTTGAGTGTTATTAAGGCAAACATAAATATTTAGAAGCACAGTCACAATGTTAATATGTGGTAATTCTTCCTGCATTCTCCACTGACAACAGCTTAATACAAACACGCCCAGGAAAGTTGCTATGCAGCACTTTGTTTTTTTATGGTGCTGAATAAACAATCAAAAGCCTTCTGCAATAAACATGTCTAAAATATTAACTGTGCTGGAACTGAAATAAGGTCTTTCATGATGTTGACATTAGTTTTTTTCCAAAGTACATAAATGGTAGGAAGGAATCCATAAAATATGGTATTTGACACAGAAGACTAAAGACATGTGTAAAGAATAATCCTTCTAAACACATCTTGTGTTGTATGAAATTATCAAGTTATTTTTTTTAATAATCTTTGACATTCACTTTGCCCTCGTGAACCTTTACAGGATTAAACGGTTTTAGAAAATCGATGGATGGGCATTTTCAACTTTCATAGTCGCCAACTGAAATGAGCTTTTCAGTTGCAGATGCACATGCTTCATGGTGTATATAATGCCAACATCACTCAACAAGTAAAGAATATACAGAATTCTGAAATTAAAATCATATTCAACAGTATTTTGTCTAAATATTTTTGTCTAAATCATCTAAGTTAACTCTATTCTTTACAGTGTTCACACACTGACAATAAGCTAATTAAACGGATGCTTGAAACCTTTGTTCCCTAGCAACCAGATTGACAGTTGGAGACAAACAGATTTGTAATTGCACAGATTAAACCCAAATATTTAGTGCTGCTCTATTTTTAGTGGTTTTATATGAAAAAATAGAAAAGAAAAAATCCTAACAAAATATATAATTTATGGGAAATTAGACATATTTCTAATTCCATATAAATGGTAAGAACATTTCACTAGTGGAATTAAATGAATTAAAAAAAAAAGAAACTAAGCAATTCTGAAACATATGACATCCCAATGTGAAATAAAATCAATGGGTTGTTACGTCACCAGCCCGGCTCAAAGGAGAATTTCCAAGCTTCCCCATCGTCACCCCCTACAGGTGGATGGACTGGCAGCAAGGTCCACAGTTTATTGAACCTTTAATTCATGCAATGGATAAATTACAAGTTTTTTTACAAGTGTAATTAATACAGTTACATTGATTTTCTATGTTGTATCTGCAATATTTTAAGAAACTGGCCTAGTCAAATTGTGACAAAATTCTTACTGACTTCTTACTCTGTAACATCCATCCGTGGCCTTACTAGGTGAGGGAAATTTACGTGTTATAGAATAAAACCTGACTGTAAAATGTTCAGCTGAGCCCAGTCTACCGCCTGAAACCAGAAGCCATAAAAAGAACACTGATTACATGGTTGAATAAGGAGCTGTGGTACTCTGTCTCTGTGGTATTCTGACCACACCATGTCACTGGTATTTCTTTAAGACTTCAAGAAATTCTGGTAACATATGAAAAAAAAACTTTTATTAAAACCAGTAACTTCAGAATTGGTCTAAATGATCTGTAGTCTACAAAGAGCTTTACAATCAGTTTCCTATTCACTCACACGTCGCTTCTTTATATATGCATTCTATATACAGTTTTACTTTTGTTGCTACAGACCCTCCCCAATGTGTACATCAGGAGGCAATGTGAGTGTTAGTATCCTGCCCATTGAAACTTCGACGCCTGACAGGGCCGGGGATCAATCTGCTGACCTTCCAGTTGGAGGACAGGCTACTCTTCCCACTGACCCTCAGCTGCTCTTTTTCATTAACCTGATTTCCAAATTGTTTGACGACAGGCTACTAGCTGGCATGCCCATTGAAAACTTAATAGACCATAAGATTGAAATTATCCCCTGTCAAAGTGCAAGTGCAAGAGCTGAACCATTATGACACTAATTTTCCACGTGTGTGTATCTGTGTGTGTATCTGTTCATACGTGACCAAGATGTTTGCATTAAAATTTTCATTTAATCAGCATTATGTGTTTTTTCTCTGGCGTTTATGAAATAACTTGATTAAACACAAGTTTGATTTTGACCTGGTGTCCATTTCCATGAGTGTTGCTTCAGAAAACAGACAAGGCATTTCCTGGTGGCAGTGATAACATAGAGTAGGACACATCCTCCTACTCACTGCAAGAACAGGAAGACATCCACAAAGCAGTAGCAGCTTCTTTTCCGATCCCGTTGGAATATTAGTGATAACATACACTTGTGTAATCTTCATGCAAAGATAATAAGCTAATTAGCACTAATTACCATGCAAATACCTGTGTCCCTCTTTTTTTATGCATCATATTATTGGAAAAGCTTATTTCCTCTGTGTGTAGAATTATGCAGATGATGTTCCCATTATAATACATCAACGTGGTGTGACTGAGAAAATTGCGAAGGACTTTTAACTGTACCTCATATGTGTACCTCAGTGGGCTGCAGGATGAAGACTAAAAAGATAAACAACATTGTTTATTTCATTATTGCATAAAAGTATATTTAATTATGTGTCAGAGTGCAAAGATAGCAGAATATGCAATGTGGTAATTAATATGGTCAATGTATTCCTTTGCAAAGCAAAATTGTGAAATCACAAGTTGTTTTCTGTCTAGGAGCCCAAGCTCCACTTGTCTAGGGTAGCCTTCTCCTAGGATGAGATAACAGCTCCTCCGATGTTGTACTCAAAGTTCTGTGCACAAATCTCTGATCTGTTTGTTCCAGCATGGACTCAAAACTATTAATAGACTTTTTTTTTTTTTTAATTTGCCTCCAATTCCATTTGGATGCAAGCAGGCTGATTTCAGTGCATAGCGTGAAAGGCTTACACAGCCTTCAGGTGTTAATTAAATCTCCTCTGACATCCCCATATCCTGCCCTGCAGAATGGGCTGCAGTTCAGATATTACGTTAGGTGAAGGCACTTCAGTCACACCAATCTTGCTCAAAAGAAGACAGGAGAACATCCCACAAGGAGGGCACAAGATGCAGTGACAAGAGATTCATAGATGAGTTTGCAAGCGCTACTTCTCTAGAGAGCCATGAATTGATTTGCCCTGGTTGTCCTCCGTGGCAATCTCTGAGTGTTGCAGTGCACTGTGGAAGGCTACAGTTCTGCCTGGCACACTCATTCATCAAGCAGCCTGAGCCATCATGCAGGCAGCTCCAGCAGGCCTGGGCCCAGGGCTGCAGGATATTATTAGAGATGAATTGAGGTAACTGCCGTTGATGACCCAGTTCAGCCTGTCTGACACTCTCTAAGCTTCTCTTCTGTTTTACTAACTTTCCTTGTAACTTTGGGATGTTGTGTTGTCTATAAGGAGGTTAGTGGCCACTGTGGTTAGATGTGCTGCACTGCAGAGTATGTGATGATAATGAAACTGAATGCTAATAGGAACAAACCACGATCTATGTTTTGTGATTATTAAAACCAGGTATACAATAATCCACCCATACATTCACCAAATTTACAATATAAGAAACTTCTACATCTTTAATGCATTATATCCCAGAAAGCTTTGCGCCAGAATACCGAATCAGATAAAACTCACGAGAAGATCTTAATAGAGCACCAACTCCTGCATGAAAAACCTAAATAACAAAACTCAAATAAGCTCATCACAAAGAGAACAGAACAGAACAGAACAGAACAGAACAGAATAGAATAGAATAGAATAGAATAGAATAGAATAGAATAGAATAGAACAGAACAGAATAGATGATTAAAGCAGAGCTGCGAAAATACCATCAATTTGCTTTAAAATAAACATGAATTTAAATTTTTTTTAAATTGTGGACTCTCCATTTTTATCCATCCATTTATCTTTTACACCCGTTTTATTCTGTTTACGGTCTCGTGGGGGTTGGAACCAATCCCAGCTGACATAATGCAAGAGGCGGAGGACACAACAGGCTGGCTGCCAGTCCATCACAGGGCCACCACAGGCACATGCGAAACAAACAACTCACAATTATGCCCATGGTCTATTTAGACTCTCCAATCTACCAAACATGGGTGATTATGAGCAGTTTGAGGAAACTGGAGATTGGAGAGAAGTCAGGCAGCCACTGTGAGAGCATGGAAACTCTATAATGCCCCCGATGAGATTCAATCCAGAAACCATTTTGCTGTGAGTACAGTGCTAACCAGTGCACCGCTGTGATACAACTTCAGCCAGCAAATGAAAGTCATCTTAAAACGAACAAACTAAAACAAACAGACAGTAAAATAAACTAAATGTGTATGTGCCAACAATGCCTTTGGGAGTAATAAGCTTCTCTAATCTTCAAAATGACATAATATACATCAAAATAAGATGTTATTATGTATGATGACTCACACATACGGTTAGTTTCTGCCTTCAAACTCTTTGAAGCTCATTGAATATGCCCCAAAGTCTTGGAGAGTCACTCAAATCAGTCTATCCTGGTAGAGAGAGTTTGGGGGCGGGCTGAACACCATGACGACAGAGCGGCGACATAATATGAATGTAAGCGGAGTAGATGGCTGCAGCTGAAGATTAACAGGCGTTTGAATCGGCTTTGGCTTCAATAGTTAAAGATTCAGACTTTTTCTTTGAAAACTGAACAGAAGAAAGCACTCAAATCGTTCCTTCACAGGGTAGATGTATTTGCTCTTTTCCCGACAGGCTACTGCAAAACTTTGATTTACTCTTCTACACAACACACTCTCCTGTTCACTCGTTTCCATCGCTTCCATCGATCACCTTGTTTGTTTCACTGATTGGTCGTAGCGCTAAGCAACTGTGTGGAAAAGCAGTTTGATAAGCACCTGCTGGTACCGCCTCTTGGGTGGGGAGGCTCTATGACCCTACATCTTTCTACATGTGGGTCTGATCTATCAGGATACTCTCCCACAATATAGGAAGCAAAAACCAAGCATGTAGTGTAAATACATAAATGTGGTACATGTGTGAATATCGCTAAAGTCACGGAAGAATCATAAGGTGTTTGTGTCATCTTGTCTGTTTGTGTGCTGTCCATACACACATATACACACATATACACACATATACACACATATATACACACACACACGCACACACTCACAAGGAGAGGGAGTGAGACAGAGAGTAATGAGCTTTTTCATGCATTTGTAGCAAAAATAATACATTAGAAAGGGAAAATGCTGCACTAAAAGTAATGGAATAAGCACTAACCTGAAATTAGCTGTAGTCATACAAAAACTGTTTCTGGATAATATATTACTGCTGTCCTCCTCAGTCTTACAAAAATAGTTTTTTAGACTTATCGCGCTGAAGGAAACAGATAAAGAGGAAAACAGTCTTCTTACATAGTTACAATCTTACAATATCAAATTTGAAATGCTGCAGACTCTGAACTTCATTTATTGTGGACTCGGGCTTCTCCTTATCACAATCTGGCGTTTTGACTTTTACAACTTTTTCCAGACACTATAAACTTTTAGGGGAGGGGGTGTCTTAGACCCAGAACCTCTTCATTTACATCACAGACACCGGGGACTAAACAAAGAATCTGGATCATTAATAACCCCTAACACCGACCTGGTCAGCTCATAACATCATTAAGAGACCAAATACTTTTGAAGGTGGATTTGCAGTGCTGAACATTTCCGTCTGAGTAATTTCAGAATATCAATTTTTCTGTCTTAATTTTGAGTTAAAGTTTACTGTGGGAGTTACTGTTACTGTTAAATCAGCTGGCATCAGCTTTTCAGCCTCGTTTAGTCATGCGTGTAAAAAACAGACTCAAATACACATGTGGGCCACATTCAATTGGTCAGGTGGTTTTGGAAATCTCTCGTAGGTTTCTACACCCTTTCGCTGCATCATATGAGTTGCGCAATGCTGACAAACCCCCCAATGGTAAATAAAGTTTCAGCTAATCGCTGCAATCATCTGCCAAACCTCCAGAGTCCATGAAATGCAGACCTGCCACACCAACTACAATAGTTTCATGTCTTTTTCTAGTGGATTGTGATGTAATACTAGTCTTTATATTGAATAATACATGCTACATATACTTATGCTTAGTCGTTCTTAAATGGTGTGCAATGACATACTCATGAAACCAAATGAGATTTTATGACAATCATGCATTATCGTTATAAAGTGTAACCATACAATTAATTGAAGTTGTTATTTTGATACAAAGAATGCTGTCACCTCTGAAAACCCAGTAAAAATATTTTCAAAACTACTGGCTTCTGCTGGAGAGACACTTGGAGACCAAACGTCCCTTCTACAGCAAAAGAAAAAAAATTATCCTTCTTCAAAACAGTGGGAGGTCTTTGCCAGACTTAGTAGGATAACTTATTGGATTACATGAAAGTGACGGATAAGGAAGTGGGTACAAGTTAAATGGTAGTGTAGCTTATTGTGAAACAGAAAAAAACTTCTTAACAGCAAAGAAGCTCATTATATGCTGGCAAGATAAAAGTGCAGAGGGTTTCAAAGCAAAGATCAACTTTGGGGAGCTCCACCGTGTCAGCTTGGTCGGCTTCTGTCACTATCTCACTCCAAGCTGTTTAGGAATTATTTCCTAACCAAAGTTTGCCTTCTTTGCTTTGGTTTTCATAAAGAGTAACAAGATTCCAGCCTGGTTTCAGCACCGCCAATAATCAAAAATAGTTACCACTTGAAATGTGTCTTCCTGGCTTGTAAGTTTTAAATGAAATATTAATAAAATAATGTATAAAAGCTGCAAGAGACTTTCGCTGTGTCTTTCATGTCTGTCTCTTCCTCTTTTTATTTCAAAGTTTATATTTTGTTACAGTCTACAATCTAAGTCAATGATTTAAAGTTTCAATTTGTTATTACAATTTTTGTTTGGTCTGTATGTGATTTAGCAGGATGTACAACAAACTGCCCCTTTGGGCTGATAAAGACACCTAAGACCTAAGATTTAGAGCATTTATTAGGTAAATACAACCTCAGATAAACAACGACATATTAGACACTGTCAGTGAAAAACATTCAATTGTGTGTTAAAGCCAAAAAGGAAAGACTTCAGCACTGCTATTTGAAAAGAAGTTGTTGTCGCTCACTCACTTTTTTTAACCATTTAGAGTCTATGACTCTATAATAAGATACACTAAGGTAGATCCCTCAGTCATCCAGATAATGGTCATTTTTAAATGTTTGAATCAAGGCAACCAGGCTTTTCTTGGTTTATGAATACTTTTTATATTCCATCCAGAAGACTTTGTCAACTAAACTGACAAGAACCAAGACTGAAATAAACCTAAGATACTTGTGATACAAGAAAGATTAGCACTCAGTAACGGCCTTGGCACATATACTGACTATATTGACTATCTACCTATGAGCAGCAATAACTGACATGTCTCAGGAGTCTTCAGGCGGGGACCTCCTTTCACCAGTATTTTGTTTAGTTAGTTCCTTGACACCTCTAGAAGGCTAAACAAGGCTAAACTCTGGCGTCCCAGAGTCACCCCCCTAACGACAGCTCGCACTGCTACCCACAAACATAACTAACCTACAAAACCACCACAACACCTCCATTAACTTATCTACGAAATAGCTGCCAAAGCCCAACCAGCACAGCCACCTTAAACAAAGCACCAACCATCTTACTTCCACATTGACACTTATGCAGAACTACGGTTTGTTGCAGTTCCTCTAGGTTCCTCTAGTTCCTCCACCTTTTTAATATGATTGATTGACAGTTGGCTCAGCCAATGGCTGTTTTTGATTTCGCCATCAAGTCAACATAATAAACGGTATAGTCCGCTGCAGATGTCTGCCGGCAGCTCTGCAGATATTTTGGCAGGGTTCGGCTGAAGGAGCAGGGAGTAAAGCTAAGTTTGATTGACATGGGATGAGAGCGCTCCCATTGTCATGCTCAGCAAAAACACAGGCAAAAAAAAAACAAAAAACAGGCTTACTGATTTTAAAGATTTAGCAAATAAACTTAAATAATTTGTCCAATATTCTTTAAATTCAATATTTTAAGAATATACATTTGTTAATAAAAAAAATCCCAATAAAGTTAAATTATTAGTAAAAAAAACAAAAACAAACCTTTATTCAAGATAAAAGCACCAAATGTTATAATTGTGACTGTCATAGGGGGCAGGTCAATGACCCTGGACTGCAACCAGCTCCAGATATCCTTCCGAACAATTTCAACAAAATTACAATTGAAAAATACAAATCTTGCTCCAAATCTCCAAATCCCCAACACAGAATATATTACCATTAATGTCTCCTTTAAACTTTTGTTTGATACCTTATTAAGAACCTAAAACTATAACTCTAACTTTTGGGGGCATAGGAAAATATATTTTTGTTTTCTTATTATAATATTCTGCTCAAATTTAAAATCCTTGAGAATATGTCTTCAGGTTTGATAGTGGAAAAAGTTATTTTATTAATGCAACTCTTTCTAGAAGAAATTGAATATTTTTTTATGTAGAACTGTCCCGGTTCAGGGGCAAACTTTGTGTACAAAAAAAAATCTGTTTCACCATTGATTTTGCAGCACCTGGTATTGCTTTTGTCAACTTGTTGTATATGCTTTGCATTCAAATGAGTGTAAATCTGATGCAAAAATCGTCATGAGTTAACAAATCCCCAAAGTCATTCAAACGTCATCAAACTCCTTTCAAAAACAGATTCTCCATGACAACAGATTTTCCATTAACATGAACATATCAATTGTTCTATATTGGTGTATTGTGTGGGGTGAAATTATGTTTATAAATTAATTTCCAGTAGAGAAGAACCTGTTGATAAAACTAAGAATCTTTTAAAGTAACTTGTCGTTTTTCAAAATCACACTGCAAAAAAAAAAAAAAAAAAAAAAAAAAATTTTGCTCCCACATTTTGAAATATTGGGCAGCACGGTGGCTTAGTGGGTAGCACTGTTGCCTCACAGCAAGAAGGTTCCTGGTTCGATTCCTGGCCCAGTGGGTCTTTCTGTGTGGAGTTTGCATGTTCTCCCCGTGCTTGCGTGGGTTTCCTCCGGGTACTCCGGCTTCCTCCCACAGTCCAAAAACATGCAAGGTAGGTTAATTGATCTTTCTAAATTCTCCCTAGGTGTGAGTGTGATTGGTTGTTTGTCTTCTATGTGGCCCTGGATGGACTGGCAACCTGTCCAGGGTGTACCCCTGCCTTTCCCCTACTATGCGTCGGGATAGGCTCCGATAGACCCCCGTGACCCGGAAACAGATAAAGCGGGTATAGATAATGGATGGATGGATTTTGAAATATTAAAATGGGTATGGTAAACCAGAAAGAATTTCTATTGTTCACTTAGGGTTTAATACACCATTCATGACGTTGAAGTCAGTGACATTTCCCCCTCCATCTTCATAAGATTTGACCAGATCCTCTTTCTGTATATAATGATATTTATTTTTCCAAACAAACCTAAAATTGATTTTGTTGATGACACTACTTCATTTTTCAAAAATAGTAACCAAATTCCAATAGTCTTACAAACTATAAAGTTACTTTCAAAAGCTTCAGCTTTACAACTAAATATAGATGAAAGTGAGATTTTAATCCGACACGATCATCAACTGCAGCCATTGTACAACAAAAAGGTGAAAAAGGACGTCATATTTTAGGGGATTTTTGTTTCTACAGATAAAGTAGTGTAGAAACAATAATAATAATAATTTACCTATATCAGCCAACAAAATCAAAGATGTGAACAGAAGCAAACAAACTTACCAACATGGTCCCAGACAAAGAAATTAAAAAAGGCCACTCCCATTCCCTTAAATAAACTTCCTCTTCCTAGATTTCTTCCTCAAAAGCTTGACTGACCTCATCTGACCCCTCCCCCTTCACTCTCTAATCTTCACAACTAAAAAAGGACAAATTACCAATATTAACCTCTATTTGTATTTGGGCACCAGCTGACACTTTCTCCTAATCCAAATCCACTGTCTACATCTAGTTGCCGCATATATATCACATCATCAAAAACAGCATTCACCGCCTTCCTCAAACTCTTCACACATACTCCCAGTTCCCCAATAATGTGACTACCGATCTAGCCATGAAACCCCTGAATCCCACTTCCACTGGATGAACCCTAACTTTCCATCCTTGCTGCCAAGAATTCTGCATATCTAAGCTTTTTCCTTTAATATGCCTCCTCCATTAAAACCGTCAGCTGAACTGTCAGCTCAATAAAATAAACAATTTGCTGACTAACTGACCATAACACTGTCAGGCATTAAACTATTATGGACTACCTCCTGAGGAACAAGCAGCTTTCCACCTAAATCTACTTGCATTTCCTAATCACTAGCAGCTTCTACACAACCACACTCTCACCTACCTACTTGTTACCTCTGTATTTCTGCCCCTCACACACAAACTAGATTGTTCTTTGTCTCTAAACATCTCCTGAATTTTGCTTACGTCTGTCTTCAACAGCTGCAGCTAAGCTTTTCAGCACCTGATTGTGCTGCCTTGTGACACGCGAATTTTAAAGCCTGACAAGATATGTTTTAAACGTGCAACATCTGAAGACAATTTGCATGATATGCATGTCCCCGTTTACCCAGTCAGAGTTTTAGGTTCTGGTGGGTTGGTAGCACTTCTTATGTAGCCCCTAACAGGAATCTAATACAACTCTCCTCCATATGCCACAGGTCTGTCCAACAAGCCCCAGGCCTCCCGAGCCAAACTGAGACTTACCTACAATCTCTGCATGTTTAAGAGCTGCTTCTGCCTCCTGAACTGCCACTCTTGGGTTCCATTTCCGCCCATTGACTGGATTTGGCTTCATGCTGAGGTTCAAATTTACCCTTTCCAGTAGCCTCTTTGTATGTGGAATTGTTGTAGTTACAAGTGTGAAATCCTCAATGTACGCCCTAACTGGTGGGAGCTGTATCCCATTCCTCCGTCTCTCTCTGCCTACAACCCATTTGGAGGCTCTGATGATTATTTTCATTGCCACTGTGAATGCCAAAGGGGTAAATCTTGCATCGTGCTATAATACCTATTTTTAACCTCTGTCAGCCTGTTGTGAAACCTGCCATATTAATACACAACCTGATGTATTGAAATTTTGTTTTCACAAAGTTAAACTATTCCAGACACTCTAAAATAGAGAAAGAAAAGGAACCCATTTTGCCTTGATTCAAGTCTTTGAGATTTAAGTAAAACCAATTATTCAGAAGTGCAACATTTTAAAGATGTTGTAAACATCTGAGCAAGTTCATCCAACGGTCAGACTGTGCAACATTTAGATATATTGAAACTACAGGCCACAGGTAGCTTTAGGTCTTGACCAATAGAGAAAGACAAAAGCATGGCTTATTTCATAAGGTTACCAGGGGAAAGTCTGTTTGATTAAATAATCATCAAGAATAGAGATGGTGCAATGGCCCAAACCCAGACTTTACCCTGACTGAAATACTAGGTCCTCAAGAAAGCTGTGCATAAACCAATGCCCGCAAACATCAATGAGCCAAAGCAGTTTTGTCAAGAAGAATCGGCCAAAATTCCTCCACAAAGATGTGAGAGTCTGATAAAGTCATACAGGAAGTGGCTACTTCAAGATTGCTGGTAAAGGTGGTTCACAAGTGGTGTTTTACCTGAGGTAGGCTCTACCTCACATTAAGACCAAACAAGGACATGAATTTTGTTCTTTTTCTTTATTTAAAACTAAGCCCTAAATGGTTCAAAGTTAAAAATGCCAATTAAAAGAAATTATGCTTTCTTTTTCATGACTGTGTGTGGCCACGTCTGCATTCCCTATCTTCTCAGCTGTCAATCAGTGTAAGTCTCCTTCATGTGTTTGACCTACGTCTGCAAAGACAGACTTGAGGTCCCAAACTTCCCAAATGATATGGAGATTGCAGTGAATGGGGGCTCGGAGCTGTGGTCTCATTTACATAGGTACAACAGAAAGGGCACCACCATCACGGAAAAAAGATTTATCAAGGCCACCTCATGAATAAAAGATCACAGATCCATTATTAAAGTTTATTGCACTTAGTTGGCCTTGATCTTATGAAGAACTAATGAAAGGATAAAAAAAAATAAAGTAAGCCTTGATTCCATGGTCAAAAAGTTTAGCTAAATCACCTTTTTTTTTTTAAATGTGAAATAAATGTACAAACATCCCACTGTAACTTCACAGCATATTATTTTGATTTGTTTAATTATTATTTTGAGTGTTCACTACCATGCAACTCAGTGTGTTGTCAGTGGAAAAACGTTTTCTCAGTCCTTTGTACTGTGTACTGAAGTGGACTTCTTGTACTTTGTTCTGCTGAAAGCTGGAGCAGGGTGGGCACAAAGAAGCAAAAGGATTCCTAAAAAAAACCTACAATAATGCGAGCTCAAAAGTCTGCATGCACATAAAATATTAACACAAAATAGCACAACTGAAGCTGTATACAATATACTGTATAACCTTGATTTATAGCTGATAAAAGAGGGAAATGTGTTCCCTGGAGGATACAGATACAGGACTGAATCAAAACATCTCAGTGTTTAGCATAAATTTAAATTCTAATTTTGCTAAACTGTCTCATCTCACACTCAAAGGAATTGGCAAATATTAAAAAACATTCTGGAACTTTCAAATGAGATAAACAAAATATTTTGGAGCACTAACAGCAACTGGGGCAGTCTCCATTTGTTTTTCAGTTGCGTGCGACTACTTTCCTGTTCCATTTAGTTATTTGGACACAGTGATGGCTTTATAAAAGTTGCCCTTGGGCCAAGATGTCTCAGATTGCAGAATAATCCCGCTTTCATCCCTGGGACTGCATATGTGGATCTGAGTCACCCAGCTGCACCAAGGACCGGTTATGTCAACATTCAGGCCAACCAGAGGCGCTCATCCAGATTTCTGACTTCCCAGAGGGAAACTTTTACATAATGCATTTCCTTTCCTGTCATCATAGCCCCTACCATCAGAACTGCACATCTAACCTGCACTTTTAACCTAATGCAAGAGTTAACTCAATTCCAGAACTCTAAATGCACATGTTACGCCTCAAAATGCAGTGTGGACCACTGAGGGCTTGGGCTTTAATTTAGTCCCCGAAGTAACGAGTTTCAGAGTCAGTTTATGGGAATTAAAAGATAGCAATAATAATTTACATAAACATTACTTAATGGAATAAAAAATGCAAATATATTTGTATAAATGTGCCTCCATATCATTCATATTAACTATAAATACCTCTCGGTGCATGAAAATACCTGATAAACTGTGACCTCTGTGACTCTTATTAATAAATAATTAAGTGAAAACTATAGAACCCATTTATATACCCAAACTACATGAACACACACACACACACACACACACACACACACACACACACACACACACACAAACACGCACAAAGCTCACACTGGCTTACTCTTGCCCACTGCTTTGCAGAATGTGTTTGCCTTCGGCTGTTCTCTTCAATTTAAGCAATCATAATAACTATTCTAGGAGCCAAGACAGGCATTAAGGTTTTTTGAGAGCTTTGTTTTCCCAAACAGGAATATCTCTGCTGGGCTAAAAAAAAAAAAAAAAAAAAAAAGCTGGCTTTGACTGGCCAAGAGAAAACTGCCAACTGAAATTAGAGATTTATTCTTTCCCAAGAGCTGAGTGTTTGCTGGGTTTTTTTATTTTTTAAATAGACAGTCAGAAAAATAAATCAGGAAACAGGGCCATCAGAAAACACAAGAACACAAGAGCAGTTTGGGAAGAGAAAATTTGCCAAAGGGGTTTGTAGAAAACAAAAAACAGAAGGAACATTTCCTGCATGCTCTTTGAGCCCCTGTGTTTTGGTATCGTAAACCATGACTTGGCAAGGTGGAACATAGAGCTCAGGTCAAGACCTCAACCTCTTGCAATATCCCTCCTTAACTCATCGTCGCAAAAATAGGTCATGTATACAAGGAAAAACAAAGATTTAATACATGGCATTCTTTCAGAGGGCTTTATGGGTGAGCTTCCCTACTCCAAGCTTTATTATATTCTATTATGGTTAAGAAATAATTTAGCTCAGAGGCACTCAAGAGTACAAATCTGTGGCTCTATGCATCCAAACTGCATTTAACCCACCCCTACCCTCGCTCATACACAACTTGACCCCTTTTAGCCAAGCACTTGTCTTCTTCTGTCAATGACTTCATACGGTAGAGGACAACGCATGCTGCCCGCCTTACACAATCACCTCCATGCCAACTGTTATGACCCAGGTTGAAAGAATACACATGCAGAAATCCATTTTGTGTACTAAACTACACATGTCAGATGTGAATGGCTAAATTGCTGCTTATGAAGTCATCCAGGTTTGAACATTTTGAACACTAGGTATTTTGTTTGAATTAATGGAAGTGAAAGAACTGTAGCAATTGGTAGAATACCACTTCACTGCCTGAGACACATTCACAAGCAGCCGCTGAAAGATGCCTAACAGAATCATTTCATGTCACTGATGATCTATGGTTTTTTGTTTTTTTTTAGACTTCCATAGTATAAATAACTCCACCACTGGGTAAAGGAAAGGAAACCCTGCAGAATTAACTCCACTCTTAGTCTTTTATGTGAGCCAAATCATCCCCTAACTATATTATCTCACTGAATCTGACGACATTCCTTAAGAGGACATAATCAGGCACATCTGATCTAATTAAAGCTACTTTGTATTCTGGTACTAATTCTTTGCAAGGCCAAATGGGGAGTCCCAGAGAACTGGTGTGGAATATGAGCGCTTGCATCATCCTCAGCAACAGCAGCTTGCATTGTAATATGTTAGTTTTTAGCTTTTACTGCTCAACTCTTATTATTTGATTTTTGATTTTATTTCAAATATACTTTTTAATGTTTTTTTGTATCTTGCTGTCATCCCTTAATGTTCTACATGTAAAGCTTTTTAAATTGACTTGTACATGAAATGTGCGCCACACACAAACTTGATTTGCCTCACCTGCATTAGTCCGTATTACAAGAATGTGGGTTATTTCTTCTTGCTGGTAAAGTTATTCCTAATTCATTACTGCTATCTGGCAAGAAAATCGTGTGATGGATAATCATGGAATACGCATCAACATCTGACTTTGGTAACTAAAAAAATATTTTGAAGTTTTTAAATAGTGATTGAAAGAGGTGGGTGAAACTAAGAGTGAAAAATTAGAGTGAAAAAAGTGAAAGAGTGAAAAAAAGTACATGAGTGTATTTTTCTGATGCGTTTCTGAGTAGCTATATAAACTATATCATTTCATGCAACATAAAAGGGAATGAGGCAGCACAGTGGCTTGGTGGTTAGCATTGTTGCCTTACAGCAAAAAGGTTCCTGGTTCGATTCCCAGTGGGAGTCTTTCTGTGTGCATGTTCTCCCCGTGCTTGCATGGGTTCCCTCCGGCTTCCTCCCACAGTCCTAAAACATGCACCAAGTTGACTGACAATTCTAAATTCCCCATAAGTGTGAGTGTGCATGGTTGTTTGTCTTTGTATGTGGCCCTGCAATAGACTGGCAACCTGTCCAGGGTGTACCCCTGCCTCTCGCCTGTAACGAGTCGGGATAGGCTCCGGCAGACCCCCGTGACCCTACAAAGGATAAAGCCGGGTATAGATAATGGATGGATGGATAAAAGGGAATGGACTCATTGATGTGTCATGCTTTGCTACCATACTGTGTGGACTACAATATATATCTTTCTAATCCAAAAGCAGCACAAGATAATTAGTTGGTCAAGGAATTCATGAAGTGTGTGGGTTGAAACAGCAACCCTGAATTACATCAAGGTGATGAACAGTTTGATCTCTCGCTGTTTGAAGAGAGACTGGTTCAAAAGATGGCATTACAAGACTTCCTGATAGAAGAAAATAACTGAGGCTCTAACTGATCCAGTCCATCCGTTCAGTAATTTGCTTATAAAGTAGAAAAAAAGGCAATCCACTTGCTCGTGATCAAATGTCAATCTATAAACAGTACATCAAGGGCAGATTGGAATAAATGCTCGAACTATGCTCATGTGATCATTGTCTACTCACCTGTGCTCTCATATAAGTAAACTTTGTATTTACAACACATTAACATTTTTCAAGCAATATAACTGCTTTTACAAAAGTCATGAAAAAGTTTCTGTAACCATGACAAGACTCCAGACTGCAGTGTGCACTTCCAGGGCCTGATTTTTTTAATAATGTTTTTGTCTCATAAACTCGCTCATCTAAAAGGATGAGAATAGCAAAAATAAACAACAGCTCTTTATTAAAATGTCAAATAACAACTGTCTCGCCAACCTCTAATGTGCTTTCTAACGAGTGAGTTTTAACTAATTTAATTCAAGTATAAAAAAAAAAAATATTTTTTGAATCCAGTTTTAACTGCAGTGAAAATTCCCTTAACAGCTACTATGAACTGAGGCATCACTGCAGGTGAGGTTCATGGCTGGCAAAATCAAATACAAAAAAAAAAAAAAAATAGCAACAGGTTATTCCATGGTACCTGTTGTTCAGCTAGACAAGCTCTACGGGTTTTTGTTGGTACACTTGCAAAAGTTCTTTGTCTTCTGTAAGGGCATCCCAGGAGCCATTTCTGCAAACTTGTCGTAAGAAAATAAATCATAAAAAGGATCACAGCTGCTTAAAGTGACACACCTCTGTATATCCTGTCATTAATGTGTAACGTCTCTATCTGTCGCCAGTTTGAGTAGATGTCGCTGCTCTGTGGCACTCATGATAACAGAGGATGCTGTAAGCCTCTGTACAGCAGAATAATGAAAAACACCCCATGCTGCGAGGGGAAATAAGAGATTTCATAATCCGTCTGAGGCCTTGGCCCTGGTCGCTGGTCCATGGAGCGTCTCATTAAACTTCTCATTAGTGACCCACTGAGCTTCTGTAATAAGTGAATGCATATATACATCACCTCAAACCTGATAGGAAGAACAACAACAGCGAACCCAGGCAGCATCCCGGTGCTGCCAAGTTGTTTGATAAGGGCAGTGGTACTTGATAAATGGAACAATATTGCACACCTGTCTGGAAAACCATTCGAGGAGAATACATTTGAGGTCCTCTTTACATCCTGAAGTCACCCACACAAACTACTGGATGTATGAAGCCCCGCGGCATTTATAACATATACTTCCCCCTCCTATATATAACCGACGATTTTCCCGGACGATGCTTAGCAACATCACTTAAGCTCACTTACTTTACTACTAAAAAAAAAACCGTAACGGTCACTCTGATGGTTGCAGGATGTTTCAGTGTAATAAGTTTCTTAGTGCCATGGCTGCTTGTTTCAGATGCAGACATACAAACGAGATGAAGACTAAACTTTAAAGAATCCTAGGACATGAAGTATTTTATTATATAAAAAGCCCGTGTAAAGGACTAGAGTGAGCAGCAAGCTCATCTCCATACTCCACGAATGGAGTTGCATACTCCAAGTGGCTTGATTCAGTTATGGCTTGCTCTGAAAATGAACTTATTCAGAGTAAACAAGTCAGAACAGGCTGTTTGTTACTGTTTTACACAGGCCCAGTTGGGTTCATATTTAAATGTTATTGTGAATGGAGATGTACCTACCAGTGTTTAAAGATTTGTAGCTTAATATAACTCAAATTCTAAAGATGGATTGAGTTTTAGAGGACAGAACATGTACATTTTACCCAACACCCTTCTGATAAACTGTCACAGCAAGACATATTGTAAAATGCACACTGGTCCCAGAATTGACAAACTGAAGATACAAAATAAAGCCATCAGGCTCTGAATTGACATAAGCATGATAAAAAAAAAAAGGGCTCTTTGTGTATGTGTATGCGTGTGGGCACGTTTGCGTGGCCTGCATGCCTGCTTGGCTCTGCAAATGAAACTTTGTATGAACACTATGATCAGTGTACCTTGAGGCTGTAGTGAAGCTTATCTATGAATATCAATTTTGCATTCATCCCCGGATGCTGGCCCCCCTCCCGCCCGCCCGCCCGCCCGCCCGCCCGCCCGCCTTGCCTGGTACAAAAGCGATTCAGCTTTCTGTTTGTGTCAGCGTTTACCAAGCAGCACAGCATGGTTCAAAGAAAGAAGACTCCTTCACCCAGCCTCTTTACCTCAAGGACACATCTGTGTTTTATGAGTCACAAAAAAGTGGACAGTGGACATGTGAGGTGACTGTCTAAGGAAACAAAACATTTTTTTAGATTCCTGTTATCAAAAGCAAACTGTGAACGCGGACCAGAGAGAAACTATGTAAGTATGCAAAATGACAAGCATCGTCATACAATATATGTTCCTATAAGCACACAAAAGAAGGAAAGCATTAAGGTATAGTAAACTTTGAAATGTTTTGACAGAAACAAAACAAAGAAAAAAACTTGGTGGCTTATTTTGTTGGCTGGCAAGTTTCTTCTGTTTAAAACTGACACAACAGGCAACAAAAAACACAACAAGACATTGCTTTAGACATTTCAGTAATCCCTGTCTACTATTTGCGTTTATACCTGTTTCATGAAAAATATTTATTTAATAAAATGTCAGCAATCAAAGGCAAAGCCATGGCAGCAATGAGGCAGAGTAATTGACAACAAGCTTTCCGCGTTTGTTCAGTGGTATTTTGGATGAGTCCTCTTCTGCAACAACCCCATGGTCTTTGAGGTTGGACGAGTCTCATTCTGTCACTTTGGTCCTTAATTACCTCTAGAGATACCAGACAGAATTCCTGCTCAGACAAAGTCGCCACAGTGTGCTCAGACTGCCCGTGTGGGTGACCTCGGTTGGTAAATGTATGTTGTTGTGTTGACTTCTACTTCTACCACGACTACGACTACTGTTGACTGAACCTTCCTCACAGGTTTGACCATATGCTTCAGATCTTTGTCATGTTGAAAGGTGCTTTTTTTTTCATAATTTGACAGATCACTACCATATTAATATATTATGATCATACTCTGGTTACTCTGACAATGTTGTGATGCTTATTATCTTAAAAAAGACAGAGAGAGAAAGCAAAAAGCCCCAAGCATTGCTTCTTCAGCAGCATGCTTCTGAAGAAGCAATGCTTGTGATGTTGTTGGGACTAACTTTTTCCCCCTTTTTTCTTTACAGAAAAGAGGCTCACCCTGATGTTAAAACACTGAATTTATATCTCATCTGATGGCAGAGCTTATATATTTTTATTTCTAAATGTAAAGGCTTTTTGAGTTGTTTTTTGCCTTTCTTTGCAAAGTCAAATCCTTCTTGGTCTGCATCCATGGAGACCAGCTTTGTGGGGTGTCTACTCGACTGTACACCTTGAGAGGTTGGACAGGGATTTATCAAGATGCAAGCTGTGGCGGTGATCCTCGCAAAACAGGACTAATAATAGTGGAGGAAAATAGCATGCAGCTCACAAAGAAACTTTTGAAATGTACATTTAAAAAAAAGTGCACAGATAGATAGATAGATAGATAGATAGATAGATAGATAGATAGATAGATAGATAGATAGATAGATAGATAGATAGATAGATAGATAGATAGATAGATAGATAGATAGATAGATAGATAGATAGATAGATAGATAGATAGATAGATAGATAGATAGATAGATAGATAGATAGATAGATAGATAGATAGATAGATAGATAGATAGATAGATAGATAGATAGATAGATAGATAGATAGATAGATAGATAGATAGATAGATAGATAGATTGATTTGCATGTATAATCCTTCTTACACCCGATTCTACTCTAGCAGTGAAATTTCAGTTTTAAAACCACACATGGAGCCAACCTGCACTTCATGAAGATGTCACTGCAGCTGGAAGTGAAAAAATGGTTCTAGTATTTTTCACGCTTTATCATTTCACTGCAATCCCCGAAGGCTGTGAAGAACACAGTCCAAATCATTCGCAATTATCAACATGCTTATTGAAAAAAATAATAATCTTTGCATGTTGACTGTTTATGTACATTTATTAAAGTTTAATGTGCTCAAGAGATAGTTGCGTTTTGACATTCATTCTGACATATTTTTGGTTTTCTGGCATAATTTGTGTTTTCACACCTTTACTTTTATGACTCACATCAAATGCACTCTCTGTCTCCACACCAAGCTTAGAGGTAACTTGTTAAAGAACCAGGCTGAAAAGTAAGAACAAAGCCAGGAAAGACATTGCTGTAATAGCGGTGGGAAGGTAACAATGACACAGAGACCCCATTGCTCACACTACGTTCTCATTATCTGCTGTGACTCCAGGTCTTCAATATTAGCCAACAATAAGCTCTTTTCAGGACCATCTGCTCCGCCACCGTGGGTTATTTTAGGACTTGGTGAGACAGCCACGGAGAAGTAAGAAAGAAGAAAGATATACCAGGCTATTTGTGGCGATAATAAAGAGAAGTGAACAAGCAGAGAGGAAGAACACGATAAGTGGAGAGCTAGAACTGCGTAAGAAATTATAACCTAATATGTAAAGTTACCTGAAAGGAAGTTTGCTTCCAGTGGAAACATAACTCAGCCTAGTTTCAATCAACTACTAATTAAACGAGCATGTGATGAATATCAGCACTACCCCCTCAAAACACTTCCTGAGACATGTCGGCACCCAGCGGTGATGAAACATCAAATGACCTTTGAGAATTCATATTGCTCCACTTAGAGTTCCTTTCACCAAATTTGATACATCAATTACTCTTGTTTTTTTTTCTTTTATCATGTTAACCAGATCCAAGGGAGGTACCCCACCAAAACTTGCATATTTAAGCATTTAAATGGCAGACAACAATAAACAGGTTTGGACAAAAATGTCATTCACCAGAAACTGCGACATCCTCTGAGGCCCCTGCAGCTTTAATCGTGTCTGTTTTCAATTATATAGTCATGACGCGCATTTACTTTTCTTTTTTCTTCTGCCAGTGTTTATCGCAATGCATTGGTCATCTCCTTGCCGTGGAGAGTCTTACCTTCTGTCTGATCTCCTCCTCCATTTTGACCGGGGAGCCCAGCTCAGCTACCTGCTTTACTCCTTCGCTGGCTAAGCCTCCATATTCCCACAGCACATAATTCTTAGAGTGGGAGGCACCGATGATGGCTGACCAGTGATTGGCACGGCCTGTAAAGTCAGACAGCAAAACCTCTCATTAGGTGGACATCTCAGCATTTTTCCTAACATTATTTCTGCATCATTCCATTGCAGACCATGTTTTTGACAACCTAGAGGCACAGCTGTAGAAATGCTGGTTATGGTCTATTAGTTTGTCGATTGACAGACCAAACATTTCTTCCATTGCAGAATATATATTGCCAAACACTGATTTGTTTTGGTCTAAAAATGATTCTGAAATGCTCCAGTCACCTCTGGTGTATTGATTAAAAGTCATGCTCTTTCATAATTCTTTGATTCTTTGTTTCTCTTGCTCAAGACAAATTGTTTGTGTTTCCAAGAGATGCGCGAAAAAATGGATCATAATATCTGTTCTATACCTGAAAGGATGCATAGTACATGCAACAGTGGTCCTGTCTATAATGATCAACTGGGTGATACATGCAGTAGAGAGACAGTGGGACATCTTGCCCTTTTGCATCCCCTTCTCTGGGGCTTAATAGGGCATGGAATAGATCTGCTCATAAAGGGATTTATAGACACCCTTTAATGTTTACATGTAATTTTTGCAGAACTGCAATGCCCTCAAAGCATTAAAGCCTAATTTGACATCTCATCATGTTCTCTTTTCACATATTATGCCTCTGCCTAGTATTTTAGGCGACTAAACTGGAATTTATTGAGGATATCAAATAATTTCAGCTGTTACTTTTCCCCTTTTTCATGTAAATAGATATTGAGATGCAACAGTACCGGGTTGTTCCTCCACACATTCTCTGTTGTGGCCAGCTCAGGACTGCAGAGAGGCCAGTCCAGCACCCGCACCCTCTTCTTCCTCCGCTACAACTTTATACTAAAATATAGTTTATACCAAAGAATGCATGGACATCACTGGAAATGATTTTCCATACTGCCCTATTTTTATGTTTCATGTATTTATCTTTTTGATTGAACCACTGATTCTTCCTATCCGTCAAACTGCCGTGCCAACTGCTCTGCCTTTATGGCTGAAATAAATGTTCTCTGGATACCAGATTTGCAGAACAACATGAGCTGCCTACATAAACCGCAGAAGAATAATGAGATGATGAAGAAGAACTGGATCCATGTTGTGAGGAGCAAAGATGACACGAAGCACTGCAGATGTTGGAGAGTGCAAATACAGCAAATTACTGGAACAATCCAATAAAGGAAAAAGTTAGGATTATCTGGAAAATGCAATAAATAAACAAAAAAACCTAAACAAACTAATTTTTAAAATCATTTGGAGTTTTCTCTGCAGAAATAATGAGCTCAAGATAGTTTTTTTCTCAATTGCGCTTCATTTGTAAGTGTATATTTATGTTTGTATTTAAGATCTGCAGTACATTCGAAAAAAGTTAGGACAATAATGTTGTCATTCCCTCTCACTTAAAAGGTGTTTTGGCAGTGCAGATACAAAGTAGTGAAGCATTTCAGTTGTTATTGTGTCCAATTCTTCCTGCAAACACATCTTAAGATGAGCAGCAGTATGAAGTCGTCATTGTCACATTTTTTTATTTGAAAATCCTCCACAAATTCTCTACCGGGAATATGTCAGAAGTGAAGCCAGCCATTTCAGAAAAATTACCCTCTTGTTCCTTAGCCAAGCCTTTGTAATGTGTGCAAAATGTGGTTTTGCATTGTCTTGTTGAAAAATGCATGGCTTTCCCTCAGAGCGATGTCCTGAAGGCAGCATTCGTTGTCCTAAAATCTCAATACAATGTTCTGCATTAATGCTGCCATTGCAGATAAGTAAATGACCTTTGCCAAGGGCACCGATATAACCTTATACCATCTTGGACTCTGGCTGTTGGACTTGCTGAGAACAGTCTGGAGCACAAGGCACCAATTTCTGATACGACAGACCAAAATACACATTTCACTGTCCACGGTTTCCTAGACGCCTCAGAGCCCAGTGATGTCAACACCATCTCTCGATAAAGTAAACATGAGCCTTTTTGTCATAGTAGGATTTTAAGTGGCATTTGTGAATGTGGCACTGCCGTGTAGCACTTCACAAAGGATCCTCGAGGTAATCTCCGGCCCATGTGGTTACGTAAGCTACTGACGAATAACGGTTCTTTATGCAGTGTCATCTGAGAGATCAGAGATCCCAGTAGTCCATCTTAGGTAGTGTTTTTGGGGGTTTTTTAGCAACTTGGCTTTAGCTATCAAAGAATCTAAGTCCTCTACAAATATTCCTGACAGCTATACAAACCAAAAGTGGAAACCTGTGGCTGTGAGATTTATATGATGTATGTCTGATGTATATCTTAAAACTGAATTGTGAGCTTTGTAGCAAGGACCAGGATTCTGTTTTTTCTCTTTCATCTAAATAAGATCATCAAATGAATACATTATAATTGTGGATGCACAGTATTTTTAATCTGTATCAACTGTAATTATATCATGAATCTTTAACCCTGCCAGCCAGGGAATACATGCCAATAATAAAAGAGCTTGAATGTTGTTTTTTTTTTTTTTGTTTCTTTGTTAACTTTTTTTTTGTGACTGCAGCACAATGACTGCATAAACAGTACAGCAACCATTCAGTTTTTTCCTGAGCATAACACTTGCGTTTTGTCTTTGTAATCAGGTCTGAAAAGCACTTTTTCTTTTAATCTGTCATTTAATGTAAGAAAAACCTATTAACCTGCTGCCACTTCATTGTACGAGTTGCACTAAAGAAAAGGAGTTGGTTTTTTTAGGACATAGGACCGCCCATAATTGGTTCTTTCAGTTCTTTCAAATAAGCTCGACAAGTTATTTTGATTTATGCCTTAGTTCAAAGTGTATCTTGAGTTTACATTTACATTACGGTTGTTTTTTTTGTTTGTTGGTTTTTTTAAGTAACTTTTGCTCCTAAAATGTAGTAAATTGCTGTATTAAAATAAAAGTTGTAAAAGTTGTAAAAGTTAAAATAAAATGTTGGTGTGATTTTTAAAAATAAATAAATAAATCAGCATTTATTTTTTTAAGAAGCCTAACTTTTGTTTTCTTTTTTGTTTTCCTAATACTAAATAAAGTGGGGTTTTTTTTGGTGTCAGATTAATATGCAGCAGATTACTTGACTACTCGACTAGTGAAAAACTCCAGTCTTTTATATCTACAAGAAATTAACTTGTTAAATATTTTATTTAAACAATTGATGTAAAAATGGGTTTTCTAGCTACCCTCTGACTCATCTGAAGTCAAATATGACTTACCTTACAATATTTTATTCAAATTACTTTTAAACTATGTATAAGGTACTTTATATGACTTTTTCCAGTCATATAAAATGTAACAGTTTTATTTTTATGATTTTATCAATCAGATTGCCAGCTTTATTTTAAACAATCCTGCAAGGTAAGGTAACGACCCAGCGAAGCCCCTCAGTGCCCCCAGAGGGACCATTAGTGCCTTGCAAGGCTTAAGAATGGCCATGTTTTCTACAAACTACGATTGTTCTGTGTCATAGAATGTCAAGATGTCATAATTAAAAATTTACATTTTTTATTTTAAAAATGGCCAATGATGAATGTCCTTGTTTTTGTGAATGCCCAGCTTCAGATATCATAAGAAAAAGTATAAATAAAAAAAAACACACTTTTTTGGGAGCGCCTGCTGTTTTGACACATGTGGCCATAATTTTTGCTCTTTGCTTCTATTGTCAGATTTGCCAAAGAGCAAACTTGGTTTGTGCTAATCCATCGAAAATAACTGCTGACAGCCAAGCCGCTCTGTCTTCCATGTGTCCATGTGTGTTTCCATTGCTTTGGGCTGAAAAGCCAGGCATTGTTGTAGAAATTAAAATGGTACAATAGGGAGAAAGAAACTAGAACTGTCAAGGTTATCATGTCAGCCGTTAAAACAGTCTCGGCTCCTTTTTACAAAAAGATTCAGTCTCAGAACTGGTCACCACATTGACAGTGACTCCTGTTGAAGGGCACGTGTTTAAAAATAGAGGTTATTGTGACATAATTGCAGATCTCAGTGGGCAAAAATATATCCTTACTTCTTCCAACAAAAAGTCAAAGTCAGGTCAAGAAAACAAAGTAAAAAAAGGACACCGTGAGTGCTCTGCATAGAAGTTAATGAATATCATTTTAAAGAGCAAAACATGCACCGTTATAATAGCAAGTTACGTAGGAAACGACATTGTGCAAGGTGAAATCAATCTGTACCACCCCAAGAGTTGGGATGAAACAGAAGCCACACAAGTTGCCCTCTCCTTTTCTAGGTTGATCTAACTGCAAAGACTGTGTGCATGTGTTTGTGTATAAGCGTGTCTGAGTGAGTTACATGCCAGCTACTCCCTCCTCAAGACAGTGAGTTAGGGCTCCCTTCGCTCTCAGGGTTTATCTTATTCCGCTCTAATCAGTATATTGATCTGACTAGCGAGAGGCTGATTTAGACAAGAAAGGCAATGTAATCTGTAAGTCTATTCACATCCTGATAGCGTGGCTCAAGGTTATATGCACATTGCACCCAACCACTCTGCAACAGCTCACCACCTGCATCTTTCAAGAGACGTATAAAGTGGCTAACCCACACAGGACAAGCCCGAAAACCTTTACAAGGAGGATACGTCACTTTTAACAACCAAAACAGTTTGTTGCATCCTTGAAACTTGCTTATAAAGAAATAACTTATGTTCATTCAAGGGAAAAGACAATGCAATGCCCATATTCCTGATAACATAAAAACAGAACGACTTGTTAATGAGTTTAGTTCAAAATTGGTTTGGATATTTTCATGCCAATTAAAAAGTAAAAAAGTAAAAGTAAAAAAGAAACTTTTAAGCAACTGTACTTGACATAGCTCAGATGCCATGATTGCTTTGCAGAACACTTGTGCTTACGGGGATAGTCTTTTGGATGAATCTTCTCTGACCAGTTCCCGTAGAAGGTGACTCGGTACTTTGCCGTCCCACAGGCACAACAGTCGAGCAGTGGTTTTTCTGTAGTGTCTCCATACAGGGATTCTGTACAGAAATCAGCGAAGAGGAGAGGAAAAGTAAAAAATTACAGAGAGAAACATACAGAGGACCGTGAGATACACAGAGACATTGCTCATTTGTATAACAAGATGAGAGTGATGCCCATCCTGCAAATGAGCGGTTGAGAAAGTGCAGAGCCAAAGGGAGGAGACGAGGAAGGCTATGAGGAAAAAAGGAAGCTGTGCGGAAAAGTTCTGCTGATGTGTTTTTCTGTGTGGCATCAAATGTCACACAGACCCAGGGGTCCGCATTCATTTATAACCGTTCTCATGCCAGACCACAGGAGCAATCATGAGTGTCCCTGCATCAAAATCAGGAATGAAGGACAACAGGGTAAATCAAGAGACACAAAAAAGAAACACGTAGAAAGTAAAAAAATGGAAAAGTAGCAGCAAATTTGGACTTGTCAATATAGTAGGCATACCTTTTTCACACAATTTCTTGGTGAGTGGGCCTTCATCTTGAAAAAGGATTATCCTCTTCTGTACAATGCTAGCCCTACAAAGTGCAAAACAAGAAGAAGAAGAAGTCAGTGAGAAGCATCATACAAAAGAGTGTCACAAAAACCTCTAAACCTCTTTGACTAAGTTAAAGAATCCTAGTTGAATTGATCAGAACCGGAAGGAATTACACCTCACTACTTACAAAGGGAAATTCTATCATTGCAGTATATATATTGACCAAACGTCAATAATCAAAATAAACAAAGATGTACATTTTAATTTAAAGAGTTTGCTTTTCCAATAGGCAAGACTGACCTTCCCTACCAGATGTTATTGCAGCAGAACTTAAGAAGCTACTGACTTTCTCCACTTTTAATTAATATGTTGTTTAGAGTGTATGCACTGTGGCCCAACAGCTTGGTAGCAAGTATTTTCCAATATTCTTCTTCCCACCAAAATATTTTAAGGCTGCAGAGCAGTCCCTAGCACAAAACCAAGCCTTTTTTTTTTCTTAATCAGATTGTTCAATTTTTTTGAGCCACTAACTCTTATGCAGCTGCACGAACAGATGACTGCGAGGCCACCATGTGTAACAGTCGTGCACAAGGGCAGATGCTGTGGCTGTCTTGGGAAAAACTTAATAAATCAATCATAGTTGGGAAATAAGACACTATTCTCTGTATATATGTGTCTCCATTAACAGCTAAAGGAAAAGCTTAGACAAAGGCTGCATAGAAGACTTTTTTTGCAAGGAACTAAGCCCCTGAGGCAATATATATAGAAATACAGACTATACTGTGCATAGGGCTGTACTTATTGTCAACTGCGTTTGACTGACAGGCCAGCAGTAACACCACCCTATGAGAGACCTGGCAGAAGAGAGGCTTTCTAGATTGAGCTGTCTCAAAAGCTTGTTCCACTTGGTGCTGGGGAACAAAGGTCTAGGAGGGCTCTTGACATGTAAATCAGTCACCAAAAAAAAAAAAGGCCAGCAGACTTGGGAAAGCAAAAACAAAAAAACAAGCCTCCAGGGACCTAACTTCCTCACAAACACCAGCCTTTTACACCATCGCTGGCTACAGGAGGTTTCCATGGGGATAAACCCCAACAATGAGGTGCAGGATGGAAGCGCTGAGGTAACATCTGAGCCAGGTGGGTCTCATCCAGCAAACCGTTTGTTTACTATTTATTCTGGTATATCAGACAAAGTTACGCCGTGCTGTTTTCTCAAGATCAGCTTTAAGTTTGAGAATTTTTTTTAGACGTAAAATGGATATAATGTGGAGAACATGATGCAAGGTAAGCGGCACCATCAGCACATCTCTAATTGCTCATGCTTTAATTTAATCTCACCCCAATTTCAGATAACTAACTGAGAGGGAGGAGCAAACCCTGCCTCGCTGCTTGCCCACTTTCTTGTGCTAGCCAGACAATCAGGCAGAGTGATGCTTATTTAACATCCAATTTAAATTCTATCTCACTTTGCTGGATCCATACCACCGGCGATCCCAATCATCCCGAAAGAGCAGATTTCAATGTGTGTGTGTGTGTGTGTGTGTGTGTGTGTGTGTGAGAGAGAGAGAGAGAGAGAGAGAGAGAGAGAGAGAGAGAGAGAGAGAGAGAGAGAGAGAGAGAGAGAGACAGAGAGAGAGAGAGAGAGAGAGAGAGAGAGAGAGAGAGAGAGTATAAGAATATGACTGAATGTGAATGTGAGAAGAACTGAAGCGGGGAAAAGAGCAAGACAAATTCTGTCTCTCCGTGGCTCAAAGAAAATACATTTTCATTTTGTTGTGTCTGCTCCGTTTACAAACATGAGTTAAATAATTTTTTCCTGTTTTTTTTTTCTTCTTGCTCCCCTTAGACTTACAAACTAAGCAAATTAATTTTGTTCCATCTGCTCAGCTGCAGACCTAACTTGAAAATAATAAAATAACACAGAACCAAAATACATAAATCCATCGTAAAACCACAAACATATTCATATTAGCATTTCATTTCTGGTGGTCTGATTGAGCTGAGCATCCAGAGGTCTCTTTAAATGTCTAACTGCCTTAATGTAGATAAACAGATTATGAGTGATTGTGTCATTCATCTAAACACTGACAAATAAAGGGCTTCTCAAATGGATAGGCGGAAGATCATCGCAACTTTAATAATGACAGCAATATGTAGAATATATACCGACGTGACTCACTCCTGTGAAACAACCAGAAGGTTCGTACCATGTGTTGATTTCACCATCTTTTTGCACATTGTCTACAAATACGGATAAAACAGCGCAATACGGCTGGAAATTATGGGGACAGTGTTAATTCAATCGTTAACTTGCACACACGATAATGATGAAGAACAAAATTGGTAGACATCCTAAACAAGCAACACCAATCTAAGTTCTGTATTTACGCCAATGCTAAGACAAGTTGCAGTTTATCAACTCATCACTGGGGTCTGGCTCCAGCGAGTCAATCTCCATTGACCCCTGATGTTAAAATGTCCAACATTGCAGCAGAAATTAACATATTTACCACCTGGTTAAAAAAAGAACAAAAAAAAAAAGAAAGAAAAGAAAAACGATTTTTATAGCTAGATTTTATAGCCATCGCCATCAGATAAACGCAGCAGTCATTTCTGACTTTGCCACTGAAAGAACATTTAAAGGCATATTCCACTGAACTGCAAAGATTTACCGACAACACTGGAGCTCCTCTGGCATGGATTGAGTACAGAAATTAACTTTGATTGACATAAAGTGGGCGTGTTCCAGGTGGCTTCCCAGGCCTGTTCCTTCAGCCCATTGCAACATGGCACCACTCAGTATGAGGAAGAAGAAAGATGAAAACCTACTGTTGACATCATATCTATCCAGTATATTTTTAGTCTATGAAAAATATCGGAAATTACAGTCGTCATCAGTTTCAAGAATCTGTCAAATTAAAGAACCCACCGTTTTTACATGCACATCTAAATCGAGCTGTTGGCAGTAATCGAGCTCGGGATTTAACTGGACTTTCCAAGAAATCTGAGTATACATGTGCAGGAAGATAATCAAATTATTGAGCGAGAAGCGTTGGACTCCGCAACGTTAGATGGCGCTACACGCCCTTTTCGCACTGGCATTTTTCCGGTTAGTTAGAACAATTAGTAAACAAAAGCGACAGAGTTGAAGAAGGTGTAGATTGAGGACAACAACACGCGAAGATATGGACACCAACAATGCAGCAGCAGGGGTGGAAGTGAGCATAAAACACTGTTTGCAAAGTTTACCTGAACTAGAATATACTGTATACATTTAAATCTCCAAACAGAAAAACATGAAATGACATAGAACTTAGAGCAAAGGTGTCAGAGACTATTTTTTGGAGACTAAGGCATGCTGAAGTTTTAATTTCAAGATATAGACCTTCCTATGTGTAAACCAGCGGATTGGATGACTACTGCCACTGAAGGGAGGACATCCTGCAGATTCTGAACACTTGCACGGAGACTGAATCTTATTGCAGAAGCTATGTTATTGACATCTGATTAGTGCATGAGTCACTTTCATCACTGGCAGTAGTTATCTACACTTAAAAAACGGTGTCCGCGCTCTCTGTCAGATGGTGCCGACACTGACCAAACTCTATTGTGTAAGGAGAAAACACGAATCACTATGTGATACTGCTGTACAACCATGTGTTTGCTGGGTGCTTGTGTAACTCATCATAAGAATCAAAGTGGCAATTAGTTCCCAGCGAAGTGGAAACCAATCAGTAGAAATGGCTTGGCTAAGCGCACTAGATCAATAGCAGATGAGCATCCATTAAAACTTCTATTTAAAGTGTTAGATTACAATAAAAGATGTAGCACCAACCTCCAATAGACGTTGCAATGTACTGAACACATCTCAAACACCTTTACGTGTTTGTGTCACTAAAGGAAGATGAGAACTACTTCAACTACAGATATTCGGCAAAAAGTGGTGATACAGCCAGCCTCGTGTGGTTTAACAGAGGCGTGTAAGAAAGTTTAAAATAGATCACAGGCCTTTCATAGCCAAGACTCTGCATTTAGGAAATTGGCTAAACTTCCCTTGCCTGACCCTGTCATCACTGCTGAACTGTTGAAAAAAACCAAACCACCAAGCTCAGTCTTTGCATCTAAAAGACAGCAACTGGCCATCAATTATATCACAGATAACCACTCACAGCAAGCAAGAATCCGTCTACAGCATATCAGTCGCAGGAGCATTGAGGAAAAACACACAGCTTCAGCTTCATGGCCAGTTGCAATTTATACATATAATTGTTTTATAATCCGAATATTTTACAAGGAAGCATTCTGACAGGTGGTAACAGAGTGCAGTTGAAAGAAAATATATCATTCACCCTGAATGTGATTACAAATCTCTAAGAAAGCGTTTTGTATTTTCAAGTTACTTCTTCCCTCATGTACACGTTAACTGTGCAGTACGTAGCCATGTTTTACTGCAAGAAGCAAGTTTTTATCTGCAACCTCTCAGTACTTCTCAGTTTCTTCTTCCTCCGTTAAGACTCTGTTAGAACCTTTGTATCACCGCAGCACAGAGGTGCGGAGAGAAAGACCTTGTCATCATCATACCACCTTGCAGGTAGGGTGAAGAGCAGAGACAAAGACCTGCTGCCAAGCTGTAATTATGATTTTCACAGGCGTTTTCTTTGAACTGTAAGCTTCCCACTGTCTTTGTCCTCATTTGTCTCCATGTCAGTATCATAGTCGCTGCTCAACACTTTCAAGTATCTGTTTCAAGGTTGAGCACAATGTTTCCTCCACTTGTTCACTTTTGCCTTTCAGTGCACTTTGCTGAGTACAAGTGTGCTATCGCTCCACTGGTCTCTGGGCAGAGGGCTCATGGATCATACAGCATGACACGTTGTGAGGAGTCTCCGATAACACTTTCCCCCACAGTGAAGATGAAACCAAAAGGAGAGGGTTAAAATGAAAGGCAGGGAGCAAGAACAAAAGACAGAATGCCAGATAGAGTACAGAAAAGCTCAAAGGTTATTAGGGGAGCAGGTCACCAAAAGGAGAGTGATGGAAATAGAAACCACAAAGAAAGAATAAGGAAACCAATCATACTAAAACAGTTTTTTAAAAGAGGATATACATTACTACACAAATAATTTAACCCTCTCAGCATCTCGTGGTATCATTGTACCACACACCAGAAAAACAAACTCAGTCCAACAGTTAAATAATGCAGTGATCGGGAGCTGCTGTGAGTCCCCGTCTCTAAATATTTTTACGGCTCCTGTACTCGCATTATTACATTTCAGAACAAATAAGGAAAAACATGATTACTGTCATGATTTGTCTTCAACTTCTGCAAGCAACTAAGCCTATGGGACTCTCAACAGGAAAACTGATTAGTGATGATCAGCCGTATAAAGTAATAATAGTAATAAATAGTTTATGATCCAGTCTGAGAATGAAAATTTTAACATTCTGCATTTTAATGAAGAATATAATTTTAAAAAAAATGTCTATGTAGCCTTGATATGTGCTTGTGGTACAGCTCACAGTTTTGGCAGCAATGTAAAAAAAAAAAAAAAATTATTTAGATTATTAAAAATAATATTTTAAGCATTGTAATAATTCATCTAAGGAAGTGTCCCTTACTAAACTCAGTTATACTTCACCGTGTCCAAGGGGCTAGCATTTTACGAATGAATCCTCCATCAGTAAAGTACTGTGCACTATACCGGCTATCTGAAAGAGCTGGAGCTGAGGACTTGCCTCTCCTGGACAGGCTAAGCGTTCGCTCCATCTTACGTACTTAAGAAGAACACAGCCGGAGCCACTAGGGGGCGCTGCCCAAAACACTTGGATGCTGGTTCGTCTGCGAGGAGTGCTCTCTGTCACAGCAGGGGGACAGTTGGTCATAAACTGTGTCTCCTCCTCATCAATTATCTGCAAAGTGAGCACACACACGAGAACACAAAAGGATTAGTAATGAACATAAATTCTCCCAGACAAGCCTTTAGCAGCATCTGCATGTGATTTTGCTCATTACATGTTGTCACTTCACATTAATTTTCTCCCTCGCTGTCTGCTTGTAAACATAATTAGAAACCGAAACTGAGATAAATAAACTGAGACATTTCAATTGATTCAGTCAGTTTACTCTCAATCCATTTGTGGCTATCTGCTGTTTGTAGATACTACAAACACTTCTGACTCAAGTAGCTACAATATTGACAAAAAAAAAAGTTGCAGCAATTGACTAACTTCATTTTCACATTTGTTGGTTGAAATATCTCTATTGGGGTACGAGGATACTAATGCAAGTTTTAATTAGATGGGGGGGCTCTTTCTGGGTATACGAAAACCATACTAAATTATAACATATCTCTGTTTTCTTTTGTTTCACAAGTTAATACACTTGATAAATTTAACATCTCTAGTTAGAACGGAAATGATCACAAATCTAACCCACCACATTAAAAGTACCTGGCAAATGTGGTGCATCTCAACCTGATTCTACCAAAGAAACACCACACATAAAGAGACCTGTTTGCCTAACACACCCTGCAGATGCTCAGTTCAATTGGAATCTAGGAAATTGTGGAGGAGTCCACACGTTAAACTCTCCCATGTTATTTATACCATTGCTGGATCATTTCTGCCCTGTGGCAGGGTGCATTACCCCTCTGAAAGAAGCCACTGCTTTCAAGGAATATCATTACCATGCAGGGTTTGCTTAGTCTGCAACAAAATTGAGCTGAAATGTCTGCTTTCAAAACAAGGTGTTTTTTTGTTGGGTTTTTTTTTTTTTTTTATCACTCAGTGCTAACAGCCTAACAGAGTAATGTCAGCATAACATCCCATCCACTGATCTACAAAAGAGAGATGCATAACATAACCCCCTCCATTTTATGGGAACTGAAGGTACCATAACAACACAACTGTGCAATTTTGTTGCCATGCTGAAGCTTGAAAATCCAAAGTTCAAAAAAGAGGACTGTTATTTCATGTATGCTATAAACTGTAGTGTCCTGTCACCGCATGCTTCCACATCAACGCTATAATACATCAAAAGCATTTACACACCTTTGATATTTTTATCAGACGATGTCCAGACAATAGCACTAAATATGAAACACTGCCCAATAATGGCAGCATCAAAAGATTCTGCAGAAAGCCTGCAGAAAAGAAAAAAAAAAAAAAAAAAAAGAAAGAAATCTGCAGGCTTGGTTCAAACTCAAGACTCCAAACACATGATGTCCTCTCTACTCTGCTGCACACCTGAAACACGGTACTTAGCATCTCATTGACTTTAACTGGACAGAAAATTAGTTGAGTTGGCATGAGCGAGTGCAGCCACTGGGCTAATATTTGCTGCCCAAAGACCAAGGATCCCTCTGATAGGAAGTGACATCAGGGCAGTAAAGCGCTGGGGAACTTTCTCACTCCATAAAGCTGTCAGCAGAGAATTTCCTTTGTCATACCATGTTATGAATGAGCTCCCTTTGAAAGTGCTTGAGTGTGTGTGTGTGTGTGTGTGTGTGTGTGTGTGTGTGTGTGTGTGTGTGTGTGGTGTGTGTGTGTGTGTGTGTGTGTGTGTGTGTGTGTGTGTGTGTGTGTGAGGATGCAGCTTATGCGCAAGCAGTCTATACTGGTCTCCCAGGGTTCCCATGGTTTCTAGCAGGCATCTTGACTGCACTGCAAGACATGTTAAAACCAGTGAAGTCTCATGGGAATACATTGAACACCATGTGCAAAAAAGAAGCAACCTATTTGTTACGAAATGACCCGTGACCTTTTTTCTTCTCGTCCTATGATTCTAACTCTTCTTCTCTTGGATGAACAATGGCTGTAAGGAAAACAGGGGGGGGGGGGGGATCTGACACATTCCCGATAACGTGATGAAGACCAAGAGTTTGTGTATGTCAGAAGGAGTTATTGGCAGTGCAGAAACTGCTGTTCGGGGTCACATATTAACATTCAGTGTCAATAACTTGGTAAAATAGCATGGTGATGTAGAAAATCGTTTGCAAAAGTCACAATTTATCCAGTAGAAACTTCTTCACAGCCTAAAGCTGGATCATTCCTATGGTTTCACCTCATATGCTGTAGCAGCACTCTACTCAACAATTTGCCTTTTCTTATCTAATTATGTCACCCTGCTGGGAGGTAATGTCTCATCAAACATCACCATGCTGGTTTACACTCTTGCCAAAAAACACACATACACACAGTGGCAGCTGACCTCAACAGAGAGCTCAATAAAAGTGCTTTTCATCTAGTCAGGAGCTGTCCTGAGACGGCTTGGATGGGGCACGCTAGCAGATTTCAAATGAGCTGTATGTTAAATTAAGCCTGACATCTTCTGTTGAAGTTTCTTTTCTCTTTCTTTTCTTCCTACTGCTGAAGGCCGGGCCCACCCAGACCTCTTTCAGGATGGCTGAACGGCAAATATGTTGAGTTTTTTTTTTTTTTTTGTTTGTTTTTGTTTGTGTTTTTTTTTGACATGACAGACGTGAACCATAAAAGACTGCCTGGGCAGGTGATGTTTGAGATATCTCTTTGACAGCAGTTTATTTATACTGCAAAAATCACATTCTGCTCGCAGTAAGACAGGTGATCATACCGTATGTAGCCTTGAAAGAGCCCCTCAGCTTCTGAAAATCTAGCAGGAGCCTAATCAAAGGCAGGTCCCAGTATTTTTATTTTATGCCAACATCTAAAAGGATATGGCCACACATCTGTGTATCCCATCTATCATTATCAGTGCAATCCCCCCTCCTTCATGTGTGAAGCAACGTGACTGAATGTCATTTATACTATAAAGTCCTTTCCTCTTATACTCCTGGGGCCAAATGCATAAAACGCTGTGAGGTTTCCTGACTAAAACACAATGAATGCTGAATGGCAGTAATGTGTATGCACATGCTTTTTTCCCCCAGATTTATAAAGCTACGCATGCGCATGTTTCTCTTTGAAAATCTCAATCGCCGTGAAATTGAACACGTGCGCAAGCCTGATTACTGCTCCCATTTTTAGCCATGAATGGATGTAAACACTTCCCTACAGTCACTTGTATGTAAAAAAAAAAAAAAAAAAAAAAACATTGTTTGCGCCACAACTGAATAGACCTGACAATGAAACGTGGCAAAGGAGAAGCACAATTCTCTGAAATGGGAAACGGAGACATTTATCAGTGAAGCAGAGAACATGAAATCTGTTTGTTCGTTGGGCCCAGCAAAAAAAAAACAACAAAAACTGCAATATGCAGCGGGGAAAAAATGGAAAATGGATCTGCTATGTAATTTCAGAACAAATGATTTTTTAAAGGTTGAAAAAATAAGTCAATAAAGGAATTGTCAGATTACCCATTACAGGACAATGTCTGTCTAACCCACAGTTCATAAATGGACATATTAGATTTGAGATTAATCATATTTACCTTTGTGTCACCATACACTTGGGTTTCTGCGAGGTCTGGACTGGTTTAGCTGTACCACGGTATCACCGTTGGAAAAAGTCACAGTTTTAAAACCACAACTCCAAAAAGAAAATCCCCATACCATTTCCACAGTATGTGTTATTTATGTCTCTTTCAACTTATGATAGTAAAAGGATTCCTTTAAAATTGCACAGTACAGAGGAAGACAGCCTCTCCCCGACTGCTGGCGCGAACTGCGAGCATCAGTTAGCTTTCATGTTGGCCAGAGGAGAGGAGTCGCCAGCCCTTTTCAGATACAGTTTGGAGGAGGAAGGAAACTTCCTGCAATGCATATTTTAGTATCACGTCTGCCAAAGGAGGCTTTACTTTGAACGTGAACGCACATCTACGTGAGGACCACCAATTGCTCTTTGCCAAATTTAAGGTGATGTTCCCTTAACATGTATGCATTAGTGAAATAAATACAGTAGTGATATTATGAAAGCAGACAATATTCCCCTCCCCCAACATTACATCGCTGAGCGGTGAAGATCACAGAAGTGTTCATGTTCTCCAAGTGTGTTATCATTTAACTGGTCCCACGTCCATAGCCGTTTCCCTTCCGCCATTGTGTCTATCTGGTCAAGCGCACTGCCTGCTGGCTCTCTGCTGTTTGACACTGTTGTGTGTTGAAGAGAATACCAGTAACAAGTGATTGCCACTCGCAGCCCACTCCGCAACATTGAAGTCACAAAATCTCTGTTCGGTACTACTTCTTAGTTGCAAAATGATGTTAGGACTGCTTATGGAATACCGTGACATTTTTGCTGAAGGTTATCATACCATCAGATTCTTAGAGCGGCACTAGTACTGCTATGTCATGTCCAAAGCGCTGACAAAAATGTAAATAAAAAAAAAAAAAGCAACAAATTAGAGTCTTTGTCACTTTGTTTTTGGGCCACCTATGTAATGAGGTGAGAGTTGAGGTACACATAGGAGACATATAAAAAGCTTATCTTTTTTTGCCCATCTTCACATATTCAAGGCTAAGGTTCACAGACAGCGCCGCAGCATGACAGTAAGAGAGATCAACACA
Organism: Xenentodon cancila; assembly: GCA_014839995.1. Classification (NCBI taxonomy): domain Eukaryota; kingdom Metazoa; phylum Chordata; class Actinopteri; order Beloniformes; family Belonidae; genus Xenentodon; species Xenentodon cancila. The sequence goes on from CM026197.1 coordinate 18,950,863, forward strand.
ACCCAAGGGCCGTACAAACCTCCCCATGAATTGTGCTACAGGGTTTTTGAATCAGGATCGCAGATGAAAAAGAAACTTAAGTCTCACATGCTCTTTTGGAAACATTTAACAATTACTTAATTGAAAATGATCACCACTTGCACTTGATTAAGCTTAAACTGTTTTCTAAAGTGCTGGGTTCTTTTCATATCCTTGAAAACAAGACGTCATCTTATAAGTACCTTTCAGCCTTTTCATGGGTCTAAAGAAAACGACCTTTACAACGGGTTTTACACCGAGTGTAAAACCCGTTTTGCACATACAGCCCTTTATCTGCGTCATACACACTCACATCAGTGATCAGGGGTAATACGGGGTTCAGGGTCTTCCCTAAATCAGCTGGCTTCTTAGCCGTGATCAAAACGTGCACCTTGTGATTGATGAACGACAGCTCCAACACCTCCACCACTGCTCAGTTTTCACTTCTGCCTCGGCAGTGAATGTCTTCAAAGTGCACCCTTGACTTGTACCAAATAAAACTCCATTGGTGCAATAACCCAAAAGGCAAAAAAAAAAAACAAAAAAACAGTAAAAGAGTGTTAGGACCCTTGACAGCCACCACTGTAGCAAGATAATCAGTGGTATTTACTCTTGACCTTTCAGTTGTTTTAATGTTATGTCTGATTTATGTCTGACTAAACATTAACTAGAAAAAAGACTTAACTCTTCTATTTCATTACATGTTTATTACCACTTCCCTCTCTTAATTCTTTCCAGCACAAGCACAGCCCACCACCAATTCTTTTCTCTAACAAAAAGTCCTGCATATTTACCACATTAACACACTGTGGCAGCACCAGCTTCCTCGCCTTCTAATTTTCTCCTGGATCTTTTTCTCCTCCCAATAGTATTCTAGCTGGACATGGCTGTATGACACTCCAATTAGCCTCTAAACTACTCCAGTTATACCCATCTTAACTCAGTCCCCGTCACCGAATGTATGATTTGTGGACTCTACAGGCATGCGTGTCAAAAGCCTGCGGAAAAAGAGCTGCTTGCTGAGGGGTTGGCTTTTCTCACGCGCTATATCGCGCCTATTAGAAGAGTTGAGGTTAGAATGATCACAGTTTGACATTGAACACACTGCTTGTGTTTAAGTCTAGAGGAAAGATGGTGTTGATTTAACAGGTGTTGTTTTTTTTATCAGGCTGTGTCAAATCAAAGTGTACTTCGTTACTAGAAAGAGGTACTTTATAGTACTTATATACCGAGGTTTAGATTTTTTTTTTCTATCACGATCAGCATAGAAATATTTTAATCCATTATCTTACCTGAAAATTTCCAACATAGTCTTCATCCTTGTCTCCTTCTGCACCCTCTTTCAGGGCAATAAGGGTGAACCCTCTGAAGTAGGAGGGACTGGATGCAGTCAGAGTCACTACATGCAAGCAAACAAGAGTGACAGCGAGCATCAATTTACAGAGAAAACACTACAATTCCCCTTCTGAACACAAAACTAAAGTAGTCTTCGTTTAAAACCTGCCTGTAGTGTTGTCTGACATTTAGAAATAACGCTGTGTTCTGTGTGTTGAGCTTTGACAGGATATTTTATTGTCTGCAGACTGTTACCCTCAACCCCCCAGGTTAAAAACTTCATTTTTAAGTGCTGGAAAACATATTTAGCTTCTCCAGATTTGGGTTTTAGACTGCAAAATGACGAATAAGAAAGTAAGTGGTGATCTTAGCCTCACATAAAGTTAACGCTTTTTTTTTTCTTTTGAAGACAAAGAACATTTCATAATAAAACTAAAAGCACTTTTATCTGGATCAAGAGGACAAGAACAGATGGCACATGTCCATGGATATCACCCAGTAATTCTGGTTGCATTAAGAGCAGATGATGCAGGAACTTGTTTCAAGTTTTCTCCTCACTGCTTTTGTGTTTCCTAACAATGTGCACAAAGTGACAGTCTGCAGAGTATGAAACACCGACCTCTGTACGTGCTCCCTGGCTGATAACTATTCGGATCTCCTTCAATGCGGAGGCGAAACTCGTTGTTGCTCTCTTTTCGGTTGCTCTGAGCCCGTAATATCCGACTGCAATAGCCGTCCGCCTTCCCGGCTCTCTCGAAGGGCTCCTCGGTGAACGCAAACATGCTGCACGCCGTGGAGGACACGAAGCAGAGCAGGAGAACCGCGCGGGGATGCAGTCCGGCAGTCATGTTGCAGATTTGCGACTGCCAAGTTGATGCGAGGATTTGACAGAAATATTGTCTCGAGTCTTGCTTCACTCTAAAATAAAGAAAAGCCAACTTGGCAGCTGCTGAGGCAGACTTGTACGCTGCAAGAAGGGCAGATCCATCCCAGAGAGAATGAGAGAGAGGAGGAGGAGGAGGAGGAGGAGGACTGACTGGGATGTGATGTGCGCTCTTCTCCACAAGAACGGCGCGCTGCTTGCAGCCGGACCGGATGGCAGAGTCCGGGGACGCGCTGTTGTGTTTTTCCAGGTATACAGTTAAATAAAAATTGTTCGAGTAATTAATTTTGAACAAGAAAGCACGGTATACCACTGCTGCCAGTGAGCGCGCAAAAGAGGCAGCCCGTTGACTTACTGAACTCTATTTGTGATGCGCGAGTGAGTGTAGGTTCGTGTGCGAGCTCTCAAATCCTCGAAGAAAAACGTAGACACACAAACACGTAGGAAACAAAGGAATTACTAAGGGATGTTGCACGGTTGCCAGGTTACTAATTAAACAAGCAGTTTGTCACAACTGGCCTGTGGCCGATTGCTTCGCCTCTACGTTCCCGCTGCACAGAAGTTAATGAATGAAGTAACAGTGTTTAATACATTTTCAAATGACTGAGTTTAACGTGAAATGCTGTGTTGGACCCAGTCACACACACACAACTAGTACTGGGTGTGCTTAAGTAAACATAAGCCTTAGTATTACCTTGCAGATTAATTGTGCATATGCCATGCTGCACAGTGAGGAATTTCTTCATGGTGGATTTAGTTGTGTATAATATATTTGTATTTCATCCTTATAACAGTTACAACAATTTCAAGAATACGCAAGGATGTGAACACGCATACATTTATTCAAATTGAACCTCATTGTTTTTTAAGATCAGTGTTTCCCAACCCTGGACCAGGGTTGGGAAACACTGTCTTGGATTGATGACGATCTCCGTGTCACGTAATTTTTCCGTTTGAACAGGTTTATTGTTTGAAAGCAAGTTTCGGACTAAAACGCAGAATTAAAGTGGTTGCTATGATCCCGGGTATATGTTGTGGTCATGGTTTTGATAGCTTAGTCTTGTTTACTGAATCGTGTTTGTGTTTAGCTCTGCTTCTTGTTTTAGTTTGAAAGTTTCCTTCTTTGTATGTTTATTTCTGTTTGACTTTCCTTGGGTCCATCTCTCCTGATTGTTCACACCTGTGTCTCATCATCTGCTGTGAGTATACATCCGCAATTTCTCAATTCAGAAGAACACAAGTGTTGTGGACAACTTATAAACATGTCTGTATAAAATGTTTAACCACTAGGTGACCATCTAGAATAAGACTGAGTTCATTAGACTATAATAAATAAAGACGTGAGAGAAGACCCAAAGTTTAGTAGATTTAATTTCAAACAGTCGCATGTAAATGGGTCAAAACATACATCCGGTGTCTCGCTGAAGACATGACAATGATTTTCAGATTGCACAGTAATTTGAATCTCACAGAATGATGAAGACTAAACAATAACAAATCACACCAGGGCACCAGAGCAGGGAAAACAAGGACCAAACCAAATATGAATCTGCACAAACTGTACCACAAGAAGGCCACAGAATTAAAAAAAAAAAAAAAAAAAAAAGATATGAGTCTGATCATAACAGGTCACAGAATATGTCAAAGCCAAGATTTGCATCTGACCATCAGTCAGGTCACAGATTTAATATTTTCCATCGCAACAACTACGCACAAGAACACATACAGCCATTATCTTCCCTCTTTTCCCTTTCAGTCTGCTCCACCAGCGCGACAACTTCTTGTTCTATCGTATGTTAAACACCAAATCATTTTACACAAATGTGCAGTAATTGCTTTGAAAGATTTGAAAAAAAAAAACCTCCACAGTCACATATACTGGACATTTCTAGTAACATTGACATTTTGTTTGGTGAAACAATAATTTAGAATAGTGATCTAAAATTCGGAAAGACGTTGCAGTTATATTGAACAACCAGTTTAGATGACGACAATATTCTACATTATAATATTAATTGGTTTCATGTGTAACATAAAATTCATAAAGGGAATCGGTTAGCAGAAGCTGTGACTTAGCTGTGATGGTGTGGCGATACGAGTGTGTAGGAGAATGTTTTACTGCTGGAAGAGTGAGGTATATTGAATATTTAATGATATTCATGACAAATGAAGATCAATAACAGAAAATCAGTACATCTCACATTTTTCATTTTTTGACTCAAGATTAATCATTTTTTTAAGTAAAAATCAAAAGCTCTCCTACTGTTTTGAGGATGTTTATGCCACAAAACGGTATTTTAGTTCATTCATTTTAATTTTAGAACCAAAATACGCTGAAAGCATTTGAAAAGATTCCTCCACAAAGAACTCATTGCAGTCATACAAAGATATTCTTACAGATAGGGAAACCAGAGCTCATTCTTCCCTATAACTTCCTCATAACCTTAAACCACACATAGCAAATGTCTAGACTTATCACGCGCTCTCACTGACACTAACACTCAGCTACTGTATCTTAAACATTCACTATCACTTCTATTACCATCTACTTGTACCTCAGCAGTCTGAATAAATCACTAATCTGTCACTGCCAAAATCACACCATCAGTCTGAATCTCTGTTTTATCTGTTACATCTCGCCCCTCTCATAAAAAAGTTAGAACATGTTTCTGTAACTTTAGAGCACTCTGAAACTCTAGATGTGTTTCCAGAGGATGTTGGGGTTTGTGGGCACAAGTCTCACCCATCGAAACCTGTTGAAACTGGACTAAAACACTGAAACATAATTTGAAACAAAAACCTGCATAGTCATGTGACATGGGTGTTGTGAAGCACGCTTTGGAGCAGTGTTTTTAAGATGTTCGAGCTATTTCCTTCTTTTCCCAGTGGTTAGTTTTGTTTATGTTTCGGACCGTCTGTGGTGCAATGCTTGCGGCTCATTATTGAAGGACTTTTCTCTTTATATCTCCTGCATTTGGGTAATCCACACCTACAACATAACAGCAATTAGCCTACTTGATTATTGCAGTTTTTTCTAACATCACATGGGTTCAAGATATACACTGACAAAGACTGAGATTAATGCATAAAGTTCTGTAGGACCATAGACCAGTGAGCCCCACTCCGGTCCATGGAGGACCAACTGGGAAACATCTAAAACATGCAGGGCAGTGACGCTTCTTGACCTGGATTGAGGAAGACTGAAGGTATAAAGAGAACTGAAGCACCAATACTTTGGCTTCACCCATTGTTTTCTGGTGACTAGTGGACTGGGTGGCAGAATGAACAGCAGTGGGCAGGATTAAAAACCCGGCCAGTTGGTAGGAACATTCCCACTGCCTTGCCTCACTTACCACAATCTAGGTATTTTAACTCAGTTTACGTCATGATAATCATTTTACCTATCGTTACCTTTATTCATACGTTCATTCTGATTTAATCTACCCATTCATCAACAGGACAATGGTGTTGTGGCTGTGGTCTGGCTGGGACTCGGCTGGAGCCATAGGCAGCAGCAGCGGTCGGACTTTGACTGCCAGCTCAGCCCGCTGCCAAACGGCATAAACCAATCAGCTAGTGATTATGCTTTGTTAATTCTTTTAATCATAGCTCTTATTTCAGAGCTCAAATGTCAAGTTCACGGAAAAAGCAAAGCACTAATTAGATAAAGTGATGGCAGCTAGTCATTTGACAGCATAGATTGGAAGAACACAAAGAAATTGTGCTCCTTATTATATTGTTTTATCCGGTGAGAACCCGGTACAGTTGTAATGGATGTTAAATATAACTATGAAGACCAAAGCCCCTATTTTGCAACAGGCTGTTAATATGTTTATTTCTGTTGTAAATGTGGATATTTGAGCATGGTGATCAGTGGAGATTGATTTGCTTTAGGAACCATCTTCTACTGTCCTTTTAGAAAAAGCCGTTTTTAAATATCTCTTTGCTGACTTTCACATCTTGAGATAACAGTTTGCAGCTGCATCCAACATTTTAGTTATCAGCAACTGTTTGAATGGATTGCATGCCATTTTGGTGTAAACATTGCTGCCCCCCAATGATGAAGCCCACTGAGTTTATGATCCCCTGACCTTTACTCCGGCCCAGGTAACAAGCCAGCATCATTGTTTGTGACTGAAGGAGCTTTGTAATTATTGCTTCTGTAATGTTTTATTCATGTATCAAGGTTTATATTGGACTGACATTTGTCATAGTTGTGAGATAGAATTTGAGCTTCTGTATTAAATTGTAGTGACTTTTGGGAGCCTAAAACTGCCTAAACTGCACCGCACTCTGTCAACATGTTATTTTGATACACTATATAGGATAAGAGAATGGAAGATATATTTGAGATACCCCGAGAGTGAGTAGTAGTGAATGCAAAACCAAAGAGCTTGTGGGATGTTTTAAATGCAAACTGATGAAGATGACTGGTGAGCCTGACGTTGTGGTGGTCAGGAGGCCAACAAGTGCTGCTGATAGATGCAGCAAATCCCAAGCAACGACAACAACCAAATTAAGGAATACAGGAATCTGTGAAAATATCAAGGCCTAAAAGAAGAAATAGACAAGATGTGGAAAGTGAAGGCAACAGCGGTCCCTGCGGTGAGTGGAGCACTCAAGGCTGCAATCCCCCCAAATCGCTCCAGGAGATTCCAAGAACAGAAGAGCACAGTCCTAGAAACAGCTAAGATATGCGCAGACCCCTCATGCTCCCAGGCTTCTGGTAGAGAACTTGAAGAGGGCAACTGGCACTTGGAAGTTTGTTGTTTTTCTTTGTTTGTAACATATATAATAGCGTGTGAAATAGATAATTAAACTAAAGCTTTGGTGTGGCTGTCTTTTCTTTTTACAGCATTTTGCCTGATTTTTTTTTTTTGTTTTGTTTTGTTTTGTTTTTTCTTATCATCATTTCCACACAAGCTTCTTTCTTTGTTTATTTATTTGGGACAGCACTGATAGATTCCCATACAAACATTCAATATCCAGGAATATAGAATAAAATGCCAGAGAAAAAAACATTAAAGATTAAAAACAGCTTAAAACACAAGGGTATAGATTAAGAAATAGCACTGATGATATAATGGTTTAAATATTGTATTTTAATGATCTTATTTCTATTATTTACGATTTATTTTTTTGTGTTATTGTTTTTTTTTATTATGCATTCATTAATTATTATTTTCTTGGACTTTGGTTAACATTGATGTTTTTAAATGTCCCGTATGACTTATTCTCACCTTGATCTTGATGTCTAAAAATACACAAAAGACAAGATGACCGATAGAAAAAAGATTGAAAGAAGATTAATGAATATACAAACACCAAAAAGTGATCAAAATAATTTCTGATGTTGCTTCTTGAAATAAGATGGAGTTTGTGGAAAAACCCTATTAAATATGCTGCAATAAATATTAAGTTGTTTTTTTTTAACCTTTCACTTTGTTGACATAGCCATCAGATTTCATTTCAAGCCACAGTAAAAACAGCTAAGACTTTTACTTTATAGTCATACTATGAACCTGCAGCTTAACCCCTTAAGGTCTGGCATTCGAAATATCACCAAAAAAAAAATCATTATCATTATCATTATGAATACATTAGGTACATTTACATATTTTTAATTTGTTGTTTTTAATTTTCATAATTTTTTGGTCAGTATGAAACTTTTTTGTTTCCTATTTAGATGAAGGGGATGCTACAAAGGTCTCAGAAATTCATGGACCAAATATGATACATCCAGCATCATGGGGTTAACTCATACATTCTCAGAAAGAGCGCCTGTAAAATACCGGAGGGAAGAATCCTGATTACTTGCATTGTGTGTCTTATATCTAATTTCCATGCACTGTGAGGAACTGATGAAACGGGGGATAGTCTTCAGCTCCTCTGTGGCTGTGAGCAGGAAGAAGTAGGTGCCACAGATATGTGGCTGTATGAAGGCTTTTCTAAATGATACCTGCTAAAACTAACTGTGTAGGTAACCAGAGGCAAAGTGATTTAAAGATGGTCTTATAGGTTTGAAGTCACCCAACTTGTACTTTATGGTTCAAACTGATAAAAATGAATATCTATCTGCAACACATAGCCCATTTTTCTTTTCTGTCTTGCTGTTTCATATTATTTTCATTTTGAAAATGTGTCCATGTTAATAGTGACCAGACAACATGAATGAAGAAAATAAAAGATTAAAAAATACACAAACAAGTGCACAACAGAAGTACGCCACTTTGGTAAACTCTGAGGTGTTGATGTAATCTATTTCTTTGCGTGCGTATCCTGCTTAGGCGGTATGCCCATATTTTTCTTGCAACACCCTCAGTGTTTATTTTAGTCCTCAGAGAGGTCAGCTGGCTTATAATAGGAAAACAACACCTTCTGATGGGCACTGACAAATGGAGAGTGGCTATGCTCTGTGCATGTACCGCTGGGTTGATGGATGGATGATGGGGGAGCAAAGGAACAAAATCTAGATGGCAGAACGCTACCCCAGCAGGTGTCGTGAAAGCATTTTGTCTCAGTGCCCCGCTGAGCTAAATCTCCCCACCAGCCTCAGTGCCGAGGGTTACTCTCTACCTGCCTTTCATAAAATATAATGTATACCAAAACAATATATAAAGATGCTGCTTATTTTCTCTGGGTGAGAGAATATTGTTGCAAAGTGGCACCATAATCTTCATTTGGTGTCTGTTTCATGTTTTCTGTCTGACACAATTGTTGTAAAAGAAAGAAAAAAAAACAGCAAAACAGAGCATCTATACTTTTATTAATAGCTTTGAGTGTTACGGTCCAATTTTCTTACCTTTCAGAAGAGAGGACAATGTGTCCATGTTTCTTTGTTTGATAATGTTAGAAAAGTGGGGGTGTTCTGCTTTGATCAATGCAGTCAATGCAGTCTGATCTTTGAAGGTAAATGAGTTGTAAACTGTCTCTTGCTCAGTCTTTATTCTCCAGAAAACCTTGACTGGCGCACTTAGCTTCAAACAACCCTAAAGGTACTCAAAGGCGAGAGTAGTCATGTTTCCATTACCTCTAGATTTGTGCAAAACTTAAATATCACAAAGCAAAGCCTGTAAGGGAAATGTGTGTACTTAAAAAAAAACTGCTAAATAATGCACAGACCTTTTTATGCTTTCTTGAACTGGTTCAGATGTGTTAATAATCCAGTTTATCGCAAAAGTGTAATGGAAACACATACACATGTGCACATCTCCAGCAGTGTTGGATGTGACGTAGCCGGTCAATCAAAAGTTACTCAGATTTAATTTCCAGTTGTTTTTGGCCTCATTAGTATGATGTAGTTGTAATATATTATTTCCTAATCATCATCCATTACTGTATTACATAAAGGCTTTTCCTCTGAATGCTCATTTTAATTCTCATTCGCTGCCTTCTTCTTCTGCTGACTGTTCTCACAACAGAGGTAACAGCAATGGCAACAATTTGTCCAAAGATGTTTTCATACATCTTTTTCAAAGTCGAGATATTTCTTTTCTTTGTTTAGAATAGAAGTCTCACAGGAAGAGATAAGGAGAGAGAACTAGGACACTTATGCTCATAAAAGAAAAACAGATCAGTGGAAACACCCTTCAGTGGTACCTTGTTTTGCAAATTCTTGCGAAAAAGTATAATGGAAATCCACAGACTTCAGACATGTTATGCTACTAACAGTGATGCATGTTTTAGACAGGTTATCAAATACATCAAGGTTGAAAAGCATCCATCTCTTTTAGTTGTATGAAATCTCAAAAAGACCACTTTATTAATATTATTAACACACAGCTATTATTCTATTTTCTGTACCCCACTATGTATAATAATAATAATAATATTAATATAGGCACCTTTCACCACAATCAAGGACACTTTTAATAGTAATGCAATCAAGTGCCACATCACCAACCACTATAATCAGTACATGCTGGTGTTCTGTCATCCAGCTCAAGCGTGAATGGACGCGAACTGGAAGAGTGTTTCTTATACTTGAGATGCAGATGGACAACTGAGTGTTAATCTAAGGAGCCGTCTCTCCTGTTGCCTAAAATGATTTCGGAATTGGTTGTTTCAGAAATTCTTTTTAGGACAGCGATGTCCACCTTCTGGACTGAGGAGACAGATGGTTTGAAGGAATATTGAGATAAGGCGTCCAATGTGAAATGGGACAAACCAACATTAAACAGAGAAGCCGTCTCAAGTTTCATCTGTTCATCACTTACACTGATGAGTCTCCTCAATTTCATAGCCATTAACACCTTGATTTATGTAACCAAAACGCCTCAGCCAATGGCTATGCAAGTAAACAATGTAGAGCTGACAAAAGAATCTAATGACCCACAAATGGATTGGGTGCATTGGAGACTTCCATTTGACTTGAATGGCCTAATAACAGTTTACAAGCTGAATGAGTTCCAGAGACATTATAAGGTGTGTAAAGGTTGTTGGCAAAAGTATTGCATAATTTACATAATCAAGGACAAAATATCATCATTATCCTCGTTTTCTACACACATCTGAAATGTTCAGCTGGCGCACATGCTTCTCAAAACTCCCCAGGGCTTTGTTGTTTTCAGAGAGGAATAGAGGTCAAGGGGGAAAATCAAATTAGGCTCTCATTTGACTGTGGTGGAGCACGAGAGCCTGCTCATTAAACAGCCAAGCCCCTTGCTGCTGAGTAATTAAGGCCATATTTACCATGCACTAACATTATAAGGACAAAGAAAAAAAAAAGCTTTATCATATTATATACACCTAATTTGATGGAGAAACAAAAGCAGTCAGAGGAGATTGACTGAAAAGGAGGAGAGAAACTATTTGACAAAGTTGAAGCTCTTGAATGTTACGTGTAATCACACTAAGGTTATACGTTTTGAACGTTTAGATTTAAAACTGGTTGACTAAGACACATATATAACAATGAATGACATAAATGGTCTTTATTTTATGAATAATAGCCAGTTATGTCCCGCAGCACTGTTGGAGGTGGAACAACGCCTTTATTCTAACCCTGATTTCACAAGTTTAGTACCCCATCTACTGCTCTGGAGGTAATACATTTTGATGTCCATCTAAAACTTGAGTGTAACATGCTGTCAGGAGACCAGAAAGCATACGGGGGCTATCACAAATGATTACAGTCAGCCAGAAGGTGACGGGGACCGCCAGGTGCTGGGGTATGATGAGGCATTACTTACTGAATTCTGTCTTTTGCTTTTGAACAGACCAGGGACATATCTAAAAAGCTTTGAGCAAAATCACACACGCTGTCAGAAACTATTAGGTTTCTGCAACAGAAACAAGACTACCCGAGCCAAAATCTGCCACTAGTTTATAAGAGGCAAAACACAGTGTACGGTTGATAAGGATGGATTTAGTGAAGCCATTAATGTATTTTGACAATAGTACAAATAACACAATTGAATTTAATAGGCCATAATAGGTGTGTCTCCAAATTATATACGGTTCCTTAAACAGTCGCTCTGTGCAAAAGATGAGAAAATGAATACTCTCACTTTAACAGATAAACTGTACAGCGGCGTGGGATGAGACTTAGGCTGATTCGCTGGGAAAAAAAGTGTATTTAGTAATCTGTTTACACAATTATAAAAGGCAGACAACAAACTGCTAACTTGTATTTTTGCAGTGTACATACAAAGATGTTTGATTTTGTGTTGGTGTGTGTGTGTGTGTGTGTGTGTGTGTGTGTGTGTGTGTGTGTGTGTGTGTGTGTGTGTGTGTGTGTGTGTGCGTGTGTTTCATGAAGCCGCGTTGTAAGAAATATTATAGCAAATAATAGAAAGATTAGCAAATAAAAGTGCAACAACACATAAATGAAAATTTAATAAAAACAAAGAAATGTAATTGTTAAGTTGAAGAATGGGATAGTCTGACCACACAGGACACTTAGGTTCGAACAGTAGCAAGGATAATTAAGTCAGAGGCCACTGATTTGATCTACATTCACGTTGCCTTGAACTGACTGAATGTATTGATGAGCTAAAGGAGACAAACTGAAGCAGATGACAACCAAAACATAAACAACTAAATCCTTATTTAAAAGATTCTTCTGCTTTGTTGTTCCTCTCCCTCCATCTGTTCTCTGCTCTTGGTACTAAAATACTACACAAATGGAGCAGAGTGAAATAAAAGCTCAGGTACAAACAGAAAATATCACAATTATTAGTCGATCATACTAGCCTCAGTCTTGAGCAGGAGCAAAAATGATCTTTCTCATGATAAAAGTGTATCTTAAGTAGATTCACTTCTGTTTTCATTTATCTAGACATTTTATCTCTTTAAGTTCTGAACTCACTTTTTAATTAGATTTTACATCATTAATCCAGGCTAAGCATATTTTCCTTCATCAAACATTCTTAATAATGGTGAACAAGAAAAAACAGAAGACAGTGAGACAGCGGAAAGAGTCTATAAGGAAATAGTGGCAATTTTTTTTTCGTTTAATTCATGTAGGCTATAGCGGGATCCGACACCATGAAGCAATTTCTGTATATGTTTTACATTTGCTTCAAAAATAATAAAATACTTTTCATGTGAGTTTGACAATACTTCCCTTTCTTAGTCCTGAGGCCGCCCTATAAACTTCATAGTGCGTTGGGATCAGAGAACTATGAAGATGTCCATGCAAGTCAGCACTTTATACACATGAAGTAGCAAAAGTGTGTTTGGCTCATTATTTTTGAAGGAGCACCACTCCTCTCTGCACAAATATATAAACCAGGGGGTGTAGAATATTGCTGAAGAGCACAGTGCTCCTTTTTGTTGTTTTTTTTTGTTGTTTTTTTTATCAGCTACAGAATTGTCAGTGTTTATCTCACCTATGCTTTCAAACCTAAATGTACGATTTCCATCCGTCCGTCCATCCATCCATTGTTTTTTTTACTTTTTTTGTAATTTACTGTTTATGGTTTTGCTTTCTAAAGTAGGTAATGTAACTAATTTGAGCTAGAACGTGGTTTTTAACTCAAGATTAAAGCTGTAAATAGATATTCCCACTGTGCAGGTATATACACCTTGAACTTTACAGTGAGAGTGTTTAATGAGAGTGTTGTTAATGTTATCCATCATGCCTCCAGAGTACAATTCTCAATATGCCAGCACAATATGATGACAGTAACTTACTTTTGGATATTTAAGAGACTGGAATGCTGTGGTGGTCAAAGGAAGCTTTTTAAATTGCGTCCTTGGGTTTTGGATTGGCTGTGTTTAGGTGACCCTCAGGCATGGAAATGTTGCACTCCAAGCTTTGTTTTTCAGGAATTTAACATGCTTATGGAACACGTTTATGCTCTGTGTCTTTATTATAATGTAAGCATACAGTTGACTTCTTAACACTGCATTGTGTTGTAGAGGGCTGTGAAGTGTTAAAATTACATGCTGGTGCGCCGGAAAGTGGCAAATATTTTAAACGTTCTTATATAGCCTGAACAAATTTGTTGATACCCAATCAGCCCATTTAAAGAAGAAAACATGCCTCTGTTTGAAGCTCGCTGAACAAAGCAAAGGAGAGTTGTGCGACGACCTTAGAAAGAAAGTTAACAATAGACATGTTAAAGCTAAAGGCCTGAAGAACATCTCCAGGATCAAAGGAATAATGTTTCAGCAGGATCTTGAAAAACTCATCCATCTGTTTATGTTCAGTCGAGTTGATTACTTCAACAGTGTCTTCACAGGTCAATCAGACAGCTACAGCTGATCCAGAATGTTGCCTAAGTTCTCACTAGACCGAAAGAAGTGGACCACATCACTCCTGTTTTGAGGTTCTTACACTGGCTCCCTGTACCTCAGAGAATAGACATTAAAATACTTCTGATAGTTTATAAATCACTGAATGATTTAGGACCAAAATACATCAGAGACTTGTTATTGTCATATCAACCATCCAGACCTCTCAGGTCTTCTGGTTTGGTCCGTCCCCAGAATCAGAACCAAACATATATATAATAATCATTTATCTTTTATGCTCCACACACATGGAACAGACTCCTAGAAAACTGCAGGAATATTGTAACCCTCAGTTCCTTTAAATCAAGGTTGAAAACTAATTTGTTTACAGCTGGCTTTGACTGAATTATTTAAACCATTCTGTAAATTAAGGAAAAATCTAAGCTTTCTACAGAAATGTCCTCTTTACTTTTCATCTTTTCATTATGTAAAGCGCCTTAAATTCCCTTGTTGCTGTATTGTGTTATACAAATTAATTTGTCTTGCCTTAAATCCATCTCCAAAGAGCTTCAGGTTTTCTGTGACTACTAATATTAGGACCATGGGACTAGGACATGTGTCCCTAGGACATAGCTTCAAGTGAAAAATCAGTCCAAGGTTGATCAGAAGGATGGTCCAGATGGTAGACAAAGAGCAAAGGAAAACATTTATAGAAATTTATGCTGAATGCCACGGTTAAGAACGTCACTGTTTGAAAGTACCATCCATTTCATTTTAACAGTAAAGGGCACCATGAAAGAAGACTCCACTAATAAAAGAGAAACATGCAAAAAACAAAAAAGAAGAAGTCCGCCTGGAATTTGCATGCTGAGAAGCCGCGAAGCTTCTGAGAAAATGAATGATGAGACATAGCTGGAGATTTTTCATACATCAGCTCAGTGTGCAGAGATGGAAAAATTAAGCTGTCAAAGAAAGGAACTCCATCCCTACCATGAAACATGGAGGGCATTTGGTGATGCATTAGGGCTACTTTGTTAGGCTTATCTGGCACATCTGGCATAGAGGACCTTGAACGTGTACATGGCACAATGAAGCGACGAGACTAGTGAAGCATTCACGAACGAAACGTACTGCTCAGTTGCAAGAAGCTCAGCCGAATCATCTGTCTTCTAACAAAACAAATGTCGCAAAACAGAGGGCTAAAAAATGGATGATGAGAGACTTTGAACTATTCTTCAATGGGCCTCTATGAGTCCTGATCTTAATACTATTGAACATCTATGAAATTATCTGAAAAATGCGCTCTAAAGAAAATACCTTTGAAACCCAAAACAGAGCAAATGACTCAGCAAGATTTGGCCAAAATGCCCGTCTATAGGTGTAGAATAGCAGGAACTGGGGTTACAGGCTATGAAACTTACCCTAATTTTTGTCCATGACATTTTAATTTACTTTACATTGTAAAATTTTATGCAAATAATCATTCAAAAGCAAAGTCTTATCTTTGTCAAACATGGAGCAAATTATTAACCCCACTGACTTTGTCATTATTATTGTTATTTCTGGAATAGTTGTAGGTTTTTGTTTTTTGTTCAAATGTGCTTAGGTTTGTAATAATGACATCTGACCTGTTGAGTTAATATTCCTCAAAGCCACCCATATATAACATTGTGATACAAACTCTTTAACAAAACCAGAGTTTAAAGTTCTGGGTAAATGAAGATGCTGGTCTCCTGAGGTAACATGATAACATGCATTTAGTGTATATCTCCTACTGAGCTCTGGGACACAGTGTAAGTGGAAAGTTGAAAGCCTAGACACCCAAGTGTGTGATCTGGTTTAAATGTCACATTAACATCTATGCTGGCTGTGCCATAAGTGCTGTGACATTCTGTGCTGTACTGAACTGCAGACTCTCATGAGCACATCTTTCAAAATATATACTCTACTCTTCAATAGTGACTACGGTAGTGTACAGTTTGCAGTATGATGAGCTGTGGGATCTGATATGTTACACTTCAGTGTGATACGACTGTGTTACCAGTACTTTCAAAGAGGCAATGACCTTTAGTCAGTCTCCGTGTTCCACTAGTGCCTGACCTTTGGCTAGGAAACCGCAAGCGATGGCTGAAGATGCTCATGTCCTCTCGTCTAAAATGCCATGCCCAAGAGCAGTACAGGGCTGTATTTGTCATCTAAACACTTCCCCCACAATTTCAAACATGGTGGAGCACCAACTAATCAAAAGAAAACAAAAGGGAAATAAAGAATACGCTTCCACTGTATTATATTATACTAACCTCATTTGAAATTCTTACATTGACATGAAACACACACATGCACAGACAGATGAATAGAGAGAGATTAGAATCACAAATTTGATAGTAACTACGCTGTTGTGCTGCAATTAAAGTTTCCTGAAATTCACACATTTTCAGAAACCCAAGCCCTTCTGACCCAAACCCTTCAAAAGTCAAAAAAAAAATCTTCTTATGGCAAGTCATGTTGTAAGAAATCTCAGACACTGAGGATCTTAGAGACGTATCTCACTAGATTTACTGTCCAGTCTCTCTCTTCTTCACTTTCAGATGGACGCCTGCATGAAAAAAGCCTGATGGAATATTAACAGAAAAGTGACCAGTATCTGAATGACTTAACATCGCTGGTTTGGCAAATTACATAAGCCTCTAATGTGTATTTCACATCTTAAATGGTCAAGTAAGTAAGTAAAAGTTTTATCATATAGCACATTTCAAGATAAAAATCACAAGGTGCTTCACAGTAAAACACAGGACAAAACATAAAATGTAAAAAATAAGTAAAAGCGAGTATTAAAAAATGTGTTTTTAGCTGCTTTTTAAAAGAGATCACAGTCTGCAGGACTTAGGCTAGGAGGAAGGGAGTTCCAGAGGGAGGGAGCCACTGCTGCGAACGCTCTGTCACTTTTAGTTTTCTGCTGTGTTTGTTTCATAAGAGCAGACCCTGGTCACGTGATCTCAGGGACCTGCTGGGGACATAAGGCTGCAAAAGGTCTCTAATATAAACTGGTGCCTGATAATTTAAAACTACATGTTAATACCAGAATTTTAATATGCACTCTGAAGTGAATGGGGAGCCAGTGCAGCTCGATTAGTAAGGGGGTGACATGTGAAAACTTGGAAGATTTTGTTAATAGCCTTGCAGTAGTGTTCTGGACAACCTGAAGACTTTCCAGGGATTTTTTTTACTTAAACATGTTAAAATCAAGTTACAATATTTGAGACATGATGAAATGAAGACATGAATGATCATCTTCATATCAGATTGTGACACAATTGGACTCAGCTTGGCAATGTTTCTTAAATGATAAAAACCAGAACGAACAAGTGACCTAATGTGAAAATCCAAAGACAAAACAGGGTCAAGAGTTACCCCGAGGTTCCTCACTGAGGGTTTAATAAATGAGGCAAGTGGGCCAAGAGTCTGTACTGTCTTGGTGAGAAACCTGTCAGGGGCACCAACGAGGACTGGTTTTTGCATCATTCAGTTGAAGAAAATTGTCTTTCATCCAAACCCTGATAGAATCCAAACACCTAAGCAAGAACTGTATCTTAAAAACATCCTGAGGTTTAAAAGAAACGTAAAGATAAATATCATCATTATCACAGCAATGATAACAAATGTCTTAAAAAGAGCCTAAAATATGCTGCAAAGGGAGCAGATATAAAAAGAACAATAAAGACCCCAAAGCAGACCCTTGTGGCACACCAAAGGTTAGTAATGAAGAAGAGAACTTAAATTTAGCCACAGCCACAGTTTAGCTATAGGTTTAGAAGAACCACTCATGTTGATTTTAAAACTGCTTTATTCTATCATTGCTGTTTCTTAACCAAGCTGAAGACGAATCTTGCCAGCTTTAATCACGGTAGTGTGCCTGAACATCTCATTTTATTTAGTGTTTTATTAAAGTAGTTTCTCTTGAAAGCTGTGTAGCCTGTAATGAAATGTTAGAAATCAACCTATTGTACTATTTGCACTGGAGTAAAATAACCTCTGGACCTGCAGTAATACTAAAATTACACCCCGACATCTGTGTTTAGTTCCATCTGTACGTAATTTACAGATATTGATCCCAGAAGTGACGTTGAGGCCTTGCATTATATTGAAAAATTACCTTTTATTTAACAATAAATTTGAAATATGGATTTAAAAAAAAATCTGATCAGACACTCAAGAATTAGATTTCAGCGTCTACACATCACAATTGACAAAATCGGAAAAAGGCACATTAGCCAGTGTGTCAAAGTTGCCATGGTAACAATAACTAATGGTAAATGTAACCAAAGCTTTCGTTGAAGCATTAAAATGTTTGTGCATTAGAGAGGCTTTGAGCTTGATGAAAGATAAAAAGTGATAAAGCCACACGTGTCTTAATCTGAATGTCATTCTTTTTTGCTGATCTGCTTGTTTAATAATACTCCATGTGAAGTTGTTGATTTATTTCTTTATGATTATCATCTAAAAATATCAAGTTATTACGCTATACGAGGTGAATAGGCTGAAGTTGTAATTTAATATCTCATTATGGACTTATAGCAAAGGCAACATGGTGGCTTTTGAAAGAAAAAAATTGATTCCAGCCCTCGCATCACTTAATTACTGACATGTGCATTAGGACAGGATTAAAACTATCTCAT
The DNA here is from genome assembly GCA_014839995.1 of Xenentodon cancila. Taxonomy (NCBI): domain Eukaryota; kingdom Metazoa; phylum Chordata; class Actinopteri; order Beloniformes; family Belonidae; genus Xenentodon; species Xenentodon cancila. The sequence continues at coordinate 18,969,454 of CM026197.1, forward strand.
GACCTCTGTGTTTGCTGAAATAGGTTAGGTAACTTATGGTGGAATTTTTATGTTACAAATCACAGACATGGCCCGTTTGGACAGGATTAAAATCACAGACGTTATCCGTGATTATTGCAAATTACCGCAGATCCCCAGATCATTTTGATCCTGTGCGAATGGGGCACCTATTTTGTAAATAAAGCTATAAAACACTTCACATTCTGATGAAAAATAATAGTCAAGTGATTTATTTTTTTTTGATTTTCACTTTTCAAGGATCATCCGAGCTAGTCAGCTTCTAATATAAATTGTCACAAAACTAGAGCTACACATGCTCGTGGCAATAAACAGATGTATTGCTGTGCTACATGTAACTTCTATTATCCGGGGGACAGCTCTTAGTCTCAGAGTTCATCTCAACAACTGGGCATTATCTCACTCCGCCTTTCCATTGCTCTATCCAGTCCCCCAAATCCCACCACTTTCGCTAGAAACTATTATTCCAGTCCCCTCTTTTCGGATTTAATCTCTGCCTGAGGCATTACTCATTTCTGCCTGACATGTTGGATAAACACGTGTGTGTGTTTGACACTTATCTGCGGCAGGAGTGTGTGGCCCATAGCAGATGCTCTGAGCTGCGTGAAGACCGTGTGATGGCTTTACTTAATAAACACATTGACATTGAGGTTCATTGTGACAGGTTGGTTATAAAAAAGATTCGGGAATGTGATAAAGTGCAGCGAGCCAGAGTTTAACTGTAAACTATGATATACATTATTTAGAATCAAAATAGTTCCCCTGTATCTTCTAGGTTTAATCACCATTATGAGAAAGACAGTATCTTATTCATCTTAATTTGAGAAAATTAAAAGCAAACCCTTTAAGCCCCATCACACTGAGAGGCCTCAGAGCAGAAAAAAGCTGTTTGCTGCTCACAAGGATGAGGACGAAAAAACTCACAGTCTTTTTTTTTTTTCTAAATGTCAGACGATTGTCTGAGTGATTTTATACGATCCTGCAGGAGCAAAAGCTATAAAAAAAAAAAAAAAAAAAAAAAGGACCAAAAAAGTCTTGTGACTGAATCTGAGTGTGAATTCTATGGATCATCAGAAATGACTGCACATGTCACTCAGACCAAAGGATAACAAGTGTTTCAAATGTAGAGAAGAAAATTGACAGCAGTCACCAGAAAGTGCTTTTTTTTATGTTCATACTGTGGAAAAGGATATTTTAACGGCAAACAAAGTAGTGTCACCAACAAATAATTTCCAAGACTAAAATTAAAGCGCGACATAAAATAAGAAAGGCTTCTAAGAACTCCAAAATATTTCTGACTTGCACTGATGTGAGTAATGAATTGAAATGCTTGTTGCTTTTTTTTTAATTTGGTTCTAAATAGTTCTTTGTTTGAGCCTGGCTTTGGCTAAAGTGGAGGCCCACTCAGCTTTCCTACACCTGAATACTAATGAAGAGCTTGTGATCTTAACCCGACTTTGACTTCAATGAGAAGGAGACAATGTCAAGCACTTCCTTGGTCCCTGAGAGAGACTCGCAGATGCTCGCTTGTGTTTCAACACCAGTTCTTTCATGAAATCTGCGATGATACAGTGATTCTGAAATTCACTTTTCTAGAGTGGATTTTCAATGTCATTATCCCAATGTGCACTTCAGTGAAAAACCACTTGATCCTTCTGTACTCCAGAAGCCATTCAATTTCATGTTTTCTGTTTAAATTACAGTAGAAAATAGGTAGGTGAGAGGGGAGTTTGGAAACTGCTCTCCTGAACTGAAAGTGTGTGGGGCTGACTAATTCTCCTGAGATTGGAGGCGGAGGGCTCTGTGGGGAACAGTAGAGATGTTTTGAAAGTAGAACCAGGCAAATGGAGGACTATCAGGGATCAGAGTAGGATGAAGTACACTATGAATAATAAAAAAAAAAAAAACACACACATCTCCCACTCCTGGTTATATCTATGTCTGTTTGAACAGTTGTGCGTTGCTTAGAAACATGCCCATACCTCTTTTAATGGTCTTTTAATGTGGATCCTGGCTGCTGGCCACACCAACTCCCCCTCACTATCACCGCTCTCTGGAGTACACTTTATTTTCAACATTTGATTGAGCAGATCAAGACTCCATTGAGGATTAGTGCTGGTAATTTTCATTATAAACAGAATTTTTTTTTTTTCAGAAACTTAAAATATTTCTCCAATCTTATCTACAACTAATATTTTTCACCACTCAGTTATTACTTTGTTGTTTTTTTTTTTATAACAGTTTTTATTAAAGCGGAAACTAACATCTGGCCCACTGTGAACCCTCGGTGCACAACTTAAAAGGCAATGAAGATAATGTTGAAGCTTGTTGTTGAAAACATATTTTGAGTCGTTCACTGAAGGAGAAAAGATCAGCAGTAATGGATATAACAAAAAGGAAAAACATTACTCTCACTTAAACCAGAAGGTTTTCTTAACCTTAACCACCCATCCATCCATCCAAAGCTAAAAAAAACTTAGTTTTCTCAAAATCACATTTGTACACCTTTTCTGCACCCATTCACCCTCCCCTGATCTTTGTGTGGATGTATTAATGGAGAACTGTATTTTTACAAATAATACTTCAACATAATGTGGGAAGCAATTACTGTCAGTGCAACATAATGTTATTTCACCCAAAATGAAGCAAATGCAATTCAAATGAACATAAAACAAATGCTTCAGACACAGAGGGAGATGCTAAATGGAAAAACCTGGACTCGTGGCAGCTGATACAATCTTGCAGCAAGACGCTTCATCAGCACAATAAGAACACCCAGTGAGGAGACAAGCTTTCCTCATGCAAGTGACAAATGAGCTCTCCTTCTCTGCAGAGGGATCTTACTCTGAGCACCAAAAAAACACTCATTCTGTGAGATTTAAACTATATATTTGAGAGAAAAAGAAGTTGTCACCATGTTTGACAAAGAGAAAAAGTAAAGATAAACAAAAGCCCAATGCAAAGGCGATTCTAATTACACCAGTCTGCTGCAGTGCTTTCACACACACGTTTATTGTCTTGACAACACTGACAAAATCCCTTCTCATCAAACACTGAACAGCTTGTCCTTTAAAAACAGCCATGTAGTTTTCTGTCCCATTTTATCTTAGTGAAACAGAGTAGTATAATATAAGATGTCAAGGTGATGCAGAGTAACACTGACTAGTGTGTGTACTGCGGCGATGTCTGTAATTCTGGTAGCTAAATGGGCTAGATTGTGGCCATTAGATACAATAGCGTTGGCTTTTCTTAAGACTGCAGTTTTGAAGGAACAATTGATCATTGTGAGTTTATCACTTTACTGCAGATTTTACGTTTAAGTTCAAAGCTTAGGTGGGGGTTTTCATTTTGTTGATTTCTGTTTTTTCACTGGTTTCACATAGTCTCATGGTCATGTGGACAGGATAAGGCCAATAAAAAACATCCACTAACATTATCAAAGGTTAATTAACTCAAAACTATCTGGAACCAACTTCCAATTTGGATTAAGCGGCTGACACCACTTCCACCTTTACAACCAAACTTAAAACACTTCTGTTTAGTAATGCATATAGTTAGTGCGAACTTTAGTGTGTTGGGGCCAGTAGTCAGAGCTGCAGCTGCAGGACCAGACTAGATCAGCTGGTCTTCAACACAGCTTCATCCTAGATCTGCTGCTGTAGACCTACACTGCAGGGGGACACCAGCAGGATCCACTGACTGGTGCCCCTCACCTCCTCTGGTTCTGTTTCCCTTCTTCAGCTCAATCCTCAGTTATTAATTATAAGTATAAAGTAGTATCTCACAGTCCCAGGAGCTGCATCCTGACCTGCAGTCCCACCCTCTGACCACCTCAGTGTCTGCTGTCTACAGCTGTTTATATAGTCGTCTCTGTAGTCCACCAACTAACCATGTATCAGTCATATAAACATGGAACTCTTAGTTCTGCTGCTGATGGTTAATTATACTTATATGTCTTGTCTTTTGTACATTTGATGGTGTGTCTGTGTCTCTTCTCTCTCTGTTCTGTATTCTCTCTTTCCTTTCTCTCCTTTCCTCATCTACCTGGCTGGCCTTCGGCAGGAGGGTCCCCCCTCATGATCCAGTTCCTGCTTAATGTTTCTTCCCACTTAAAGGAGAGTTTTTTGTTGTCACTCTTTGGCTTAAGGTTTTTCTCCCTCTAGGGGAGTTTTTACCTGCCGTTGTTTATGTAATAATTGCTCTGGGGTCATGTTCTGGGTCGCTGGAAAGTGCCTAGAGACAACTTGTGTTGTAATAGGCACTATATAAATGAAATTTAATTGAATTGTATGACGAAATAGTGCACTGTGAAAGTTATACAACAATCAGAGAGCTTAACACAAGCAAGCAATAAAAACAGACACAACCACATGCTAAATCACAGATTCATTAAAAGTCATAAGTGAATTCAGAGTATATGAATATAAAACAACAGAAAACAAGTTCCCATTAATCAACTAAAAGTTGGTTGTACTTACTTATTTACTGTGAAAAACACAATATAACTCTCCAAAGGATACAGTCAGAAAGGCTGCAGAGGTCATATATATTTTAATTAAGGACAACATGCCCTCTGTTTCAGCAAAACTAAAAAGTCAGACTTAAACAGAAACTAATATTGTCAGTATTAAGGGTACTACAGAACAACAAATGTAGCCAGGTAAATAAAACCAGTCCCACATAAAAAGTAACTCATAGCTAAATTGCTTCTCTGAATACAAATACAGAATTATTCTTGGTTTTACTTACATTTTACACATTGCCAAACTACTTTATTTTTGCTTCATAACTAAGGGAACCATCTGAAAAAAAAGAATGCTAATTTCCTTCACTCTGCCTCATTGACATGGAACATAGGATCATTTATCTAGATCCAACTTAAGTAGTAGTTTATCAATCCACCTCTCCACCTCTCCACCTCTCCATCCATCCATCCATCCATCCATCCATCCATCCATCCATCCATCCATCCATCCATCCATCCAGAAAGGCAGGGAGACACCCAAGACATTTGCCAATCCATCACAGAGCATTACTCACTTCTAAAGTAAATTAATGTCCCTTTGACAATACTTATGAATTGTGTTTTCTGGGGCTGTAGCAGAACCACAAAATTAAATCAGTTTTCAATGTCTTCACAATGCCACAGTTAAGCAAACCACAGAGGAGCACAGTCAGTGGTTGCTTAAGGTCGGCCAAAGTAAAAGCAACCATTCCAGGAAAATGAATGTCAATCATTCCACAATTTTGCATCTTCAGCAAACACATAACACCACTGGGACCAATAGAGATTGTATCACATTTGCTGAGAAGGCATATACATCGGCATCCAAACCTTCTGAAAACGCAACACCAGCTCCAGGCAGAGCTGACAAAGGAATGGGTTGCAATGCTTCATAATGGGAGCCGGCTGTGCTTCTCCTCCATGAGGAGACATTGTTGATGCCAGTCGAGGGCCCACGCGCTATTGACGCTGGATACCAATCAGTATTTCTGGTTGATAGGTGATATTTGATTTGAACATCTTCTACCCCTCTTTATAACCAAATGCTGACACAACATTATCGCATAATTTAAAAAAAAATTTAAGGTGTCAGTTGAAAGCGAGGCTATATTAATTAAAGTGTCTCAGAAGTCATACTGCACTGGGGAGAAAATTGTGGCTTAGACTAAGATGTAGTTTGGAAAGCAACGTAAGGCTGTGGTGCTGATTTGCATAGTCCGGATACGCGGGTGCTATCTGCACATCATCACACACCGTACAACATACCTCCTGTCTTCTATTTATAGGAGGCACATATGCACTGAGGACGAGAGGACAGGAAGGAGACAAGACAAGAGAAGAAATGACTTTTTGCTCTGTAATATGTCACATGAAACCAAAACTTCAATAACACCGTCTGAAAATGTTTAATGAAGTGCTATAATAACTACTTCGTAAATTATTTTTTCTTGTGCTGTTGAATTGTATATTTCAATTTTTTTTTCTTTGACATATTTAGTAAATTTTGTTTCATTGAATTCAATTAAATTAACAAGGGTTACTGTATAGTTAAACAGTTGAAGCTTAATTTACTGTTGAGTTATTATGGATAAGAATTTGCAGTACAGTCATATTGGTGGTTATTATTTCCTTACTAAATAACAAGGCTTAAAAATGAATTAAGAGATTCTGAATCACTCTTTTCTATTGTTTATTTTAACTTCAGTTCAAGAAAAAATGGTTCTGGGCTAAAATGCACTTTTATATTTCAGCTAAAATAATTTTTTACCTTCGGATATTCACATCTCATGCACCACATAACTTGGTATCAATGAAAGTTATCAATGAAAGTTCAAGATAATTTGTCAATTACCAAAAATCTGATACATTAATAAATAATATAAAGATGGTTTTAGGCTTCATTAGCCTTCAGGATTATCGTGCTAAAAGCAATGGCACATTTACCTCTGCTAATGGTTCTCATTTCTAATGGGCTTTGGTGAATAATTTAAGGTGGAGTTAATTACTTTAAACAAATTCAGAATCATGCAACTCGTTTAAGAAAACTAATGAGTTTCAAAGCATGCATTATAAAGACATTGATCAAATTGAAGAGCACAGACCAATGTTCCCTTTTTTACTTGCTCAGAGTTTTGTCTTTGTTTTCCCCCACATCTTATATACATTGCAAAGTCTTGGAGAGTATCATGTTAACTTGTCCACATATTTAAGTAATGCTAATGTCTCTACAGTTTCCATTTTGTCCTCTCAGCTATGTATTAATTATGTATTAAATATGTATTAATATGTATGCACCATTGCAAAAAAAAAAAAATGCACAAACACACAATTCAGCAACCTTCCACTGGATGACTGCAACATGTCAATAAGAAGGAAAGGAACTGTGACTGTGCAAAAGCTTTTTTTTTCTTTTCTTTTTGTCTTTCTTTCTTAAAAAAGAAATACAGACTTACAATTTGTCATGCACCAATTGAATTATTGCCTCTTGTAAATTCTCTGTGGTTCTCGTCTGATGTAGTTACCTGGTTTCTTCAGGCACTTAAGGTTAGGATTAGGTGGTGTATTATTACGTATTATTATCAACATTGTAAATGTCTGAAAATGCACCAAAGAAATGTGTATTAAACTGGGAAATACCTGTTAGGATATTTTACTAACAACCAAAACAAAAAAGCTTCTATTGTTTTGTAATATTTAGCTATTTCACCTATTTCACATCACCACTGCTGAAAGTAAAGCACGTACAACTTAGATTTCTCTGTCGGAAGTCTGTGCCCTTCGAATCACCTTGGTTCACACTTGCAGCTACTGCACCACACTTGAAATGGACGGTAATGAGATAAACTGGTCTTCATTTAAGGTACCTTTTCTCTGTTTAATTTACCGTGTGAAATGAACTGTGACTTCGGAGGGAATCAATAACCACTTTCTTGCAGAAGAGAGTCCACGCATGAAATACAAGGGAGCATATTCAGTCAGACATGGTTGGACTAAAATATGTATTTAGATAACTTAGGATCTCTCGCCTTATTATATTTTGAATATGCATTTATTACATTCTTTCAGCCCATACGTTTTCAACAAAGTTTATTGGTATTCATAGGAAAAAAATAACACTTTGAATTAAAAGCATTATGTTATGAAAAAAAAAACTAATTAAATCAACCCTGTAGGTGGACATCATCTTGATAATAACAACAACAGGAAAAACAAGAATATTATTAATGATTGGAAACATGACGCTTTATGTAATGTTTGCTTTTATCCAGAGTGACTTACGAAAAGGAGAAACACAATCAAGCCACAAAGTAAAGGGAGACCTTTCAGTATGTCAAAACTGCAATTTCAAAGGAACGAAAAATGCAATCAAGTGCCATTAAAAAAAAAAAAAAAAAAAAAGGCAAGTACAAAGTTTTTGCAGAAAAACACAATCTATTAGGCAGTTAGGTGAGAAGGTAAAGACAGAAACTGTGTCTTACAGAGCTTCTTGAATATAAAAAGCAATGTGCCTACTATGATAGTAACTGGCAGGTCGTTCCACCAGCGTGGAACATACTGTGAGAACTGTCTGCACTGAGAGGACCTTGTGTGAAGGGGTGACACCTCTAGACGGCGGTCCTGTGAGAAGCGCAACGAGTGACCTGGAGCAAAAACCTGTATTACTGAGTTGAGATTGGTGTGAGCGGGCCCAGCAAACAGCATGTCAAAAACAAAGTAGACCCTTACAAGGTAACATAAGAATTTCCAGGTGAAGTAGTCACAGTTAGATGCTGCGAATCCAAGTGCAGGTGTGAGCACCTCTGTGAATCCAGGGATTTTTACAATTTTCTGGTCTGGAGCATTCAGGTTTGTGTTAACACATTGGCAAGGATGAAAGATTTTAGCACTTATCTTTGAGAAACAATTGGTACTGCCTATCAATATGAGAAGGCTTATGGGGCAATTTCCAATGAATTTGGAGCCAAACAATCTACAGTGACAACGAATACTCAAAGCTGGAAAACATTTAAAAAGGTTTTCAATCTTATGAAGAATGGACATCCCAGCAATTTTACCCCTAGATTTGAGCATGCAATGTTTAGAAAAAAAAAACAAACTAAAAGCTCAGTTTCAGACACTTTGAACCACAGTTATATTTCAAAGTTCATGACACCACAATTATAAAAAGGCGCGACATAAAAACAAAGTGAATTTTGCCTGCATTTCTATTTTATTTCAGTTAGTTTTGCATTGCTCGTTTATGTTTAGTTCGAGTTTTATAGAGATATATAGGTTTAAATGTTTATTTTAGTTAAAATACTGTTAGTACTCTGGAACTACTCTGGAACCGACTCGTCGGTCTAACTATTATTTTGTGCGTGTATATCTTTTTTTTTTTTTTACCCCCATGTGTCTTTATATTAGTAGTTAATTAGTAGTCAATTATACATGTGTGACCATATATCCATATGTGTGTATATTCATATTAATAAATTGTGAAAAAAATTATGCAGCCCTCAATAAAGACAAACAAATATGTAAACACTTATTTGAGAGTACATGCACTTCCTACGTTTATCATCTATTTAGATAGATCTTGTGTGGGGTATGCTACATCACGATTCATGGTTAGCATACTAGAGTAGAAAGCTATTTTTATACATGTTTATACAATGAAAAAAACAAGCATCACAGGGGCTTAGTAGTTAGCACTGTTGCCTCATAGCAAGAAGGTTCCTGGTTTGATTCCCCAGTGGGAGTCTTTCTGTGTGCAGTTTGCATGTTCTCCCCGTGCTTGCGTGGGTTCCCTCCGGGTACTCCGGTTTCCTCCCAAAGTCCAAAAACATGTGTACTAGGTTGATTGATGTTTCTACATTACTCGTACGTGTGAGACTGTATGGTTATTTGTCCCTGTATGTGGCCCTGTGATAGACTGGCGACCCGTCCAGGGTGGACCCCTGCCTCTCGCCTGTAAATGACTCGAGATAGGATACGGCAGACCACCGTGACCCTGCAAAAGATAAAACGGGCATGGAAAATGGATGGATGGATGTGTCAAATGCAACATTGGCAACACAGAACATTTTAGAAAAACAGTATGTTGAGTCATAAGGAAAGTCCTCACATTACTTACTCATATCTATATATATACATATATATATATATATATATATATATATATATATATATATATATATATATATATATATATATATGTATATGTATATGTGTGTGTGTCTGTGTGTGTGTGTGTGTGTGTGTGTGTGTGTGTGTGTGTGTTAGCGGTGTAACAAATCAAAAAATTCACGGTTTGGATTGATACAATAAATTGCTGTCACGGTTTGATTCATTTTCAATGTGAAAAAAAATTGAAATGCTGGAGAAATGTTCTTGATTTGAAAAGAAATATAATTTTTTTTTTAAACATCAAAGTGTTTTGTTTGTTCTCTTTTGTTTTGTTTTTTCTTTGAACATTGACAGATCTATATCTGACCCATCTTCTGCGGTTTTTTTAAAAGCACATCAAGGAAAAACTGCCCACTTTTTTGTAGAGCCCTGTGTTCCGTGATTGTATTTTCACTCAGTTTTCACGTTTGTTTTTAGAAAGATAAGAATGTTTAAATTTTCTGCCCACAGCATAGATCTATTTGATGTGACAATATCACCTGCAGTGGAAAACACCCTCTCACTCAGGACAGACAGCCAAATAACGTTGTGCCAACACAGCAATATGAGGGTATAAGTGCTCATGATTTTTTTTTCCACCATCTCAGTGGATCAGCATGCAGGAGAATGCAGTCCACTGCCCTGAAAGAGTACCCCTCTTTCGTTATGTCCACAGACTTGTCACTTTGATCTTGGGTTATGAACAATTCCCCAAATAACTCAGCCATGGCTGACTTATTTTCTGTGGGAGGATATGTTGAGCTCTCCAAGACCACTGCTGTAGTCTCTGTGGACGGACTTGCTGCTTGTCCCTGAAGAAATATAGACAGCAGTCATATATTTGTTGTCATACTATCTGACTGTAAAGACAGTCATCATAAAAATGATGATTAAAATCCCCGTTTATGATTTTCAATAGATGAAGCTCAGTTGCTCCAAAAAATGATGCATTAAAAAGTTTAATGTGTTAGTCTGGTTCAATAATTAATAATAAAATAATAATTAATAAAATATAATTACCAAAAATGTAAACTATCCAAAAAAATATACTATATATGTATTCTAAGCAGCAAAATATAAATATCTATTGTTCAGTGCTCATAATCTCTGTGGTAAGAGCATCATGGGATCTCAGGCGAGTGGCAGCATCCAAGTGTAGCAGTGATTTCAACTGTGGATCCAAAGCGATGCTCTTCTGTAGGTAATCCTGAAGGTCATGGGTGGTGTATCTCTCCTGCAGATCATTTCTGATGTCTGTTTTGACATCTCTCCCTGGTGGGCTGTCATCATCAGCCAGTATGGTGGTTTTCAGGAACGTCATTTGCATTGGCAGAACCATGGATGCAGGTGGAAAGAATCTGATGCACCTAAGGGTTATTACAATTTTGTGGGGCTTCAAAATTGTGATAAGTTCAAGCAGTCCCACCACACTCTCCGACAAAGTTCCAATGTCTCTGACATTTGTCTTTACAGCTTCGTCTGTCAATGTAGAATAAACTGAAGCCTGTTGTTCCAGTTATTATTCGATCACAGCTTGAATTCCACCTAGTTAGTGAATCTTGGATGAGTTTGTGAGTTGGGAGCTTTACCAACTCCTGCTTTATCCTCATAATCTGAGCCGCTGTTGTGCTTCTATGAAAGAAAGTCACAATCTTTCTGATCTTTGCAAGGAAGCAAGAGACTTGCTGCACTGCCATTGCTTTTTTGTGATGATAAGTTAATGACGTGATCAAAGCACCCTATTTGTGGTCCTAGTCCAGCAACTCCATCAGGCAAGGAGGCATGTCTGAAGAACGAGGCTTTTCATTTCCCATTTGGTGTTAAGGTAATGTACTGTTACAGTCAGGTAACTCATTGTAGCTCTTGACACCCATCTGTAGTCAGCAGAACAGCAGGAGCTTTGGAGAATTGGTCCTGTGTTTGGCCTTTCGTTTTTCTGTACAAACTTGAATTACATTCTGACTGAAAAGTGCTCATGAAGGAATGGTGTAACAGGGCTCATGTTCCTAAAGCTGACATTTTCAACTACAAAAAAAAAAGTATCATGTCCGCGGTCACAGCCTATAAAGGTGCCAATCGCCGAAATTATTCCTTGATTTGCACCAATCAAGGATGTATGCGGTGTAACTGTAGTTGTGTCTGCTGTGACAGGAGTGCTGTGGAGTATCCAATCCTGCTTCACATTGCTTCCCTACTACCGCACTTGATGTTCTGACAGAATTTAGGGAGCACTGTTTGTAATATAAATTATTTAAAAGTCTCCTGCAATGACAGAACAGCTTCAGGATAAATGCTGTATTGATTGCTCACGCTGTCATGTAAATGTCCAAGGGCCAATTAGTTTCCAGGAGGATGTATGTACATAGCAGATATGATGACAAGGCATAAACGCCTGAGTAAGGTTAAAGGGCTTGCATTTAATGGTCACATACTTCTGGTCCAGAGTGAATGTTCAGAGCGAAACCAGGTCACTGTAACAGACAGACTTCAAATGTCCTTAATGATGTCTTCTGTTGCAATCTGTAATTCATCATGGCAAACTCAACTTTATTTACACAGCACATTTCTTTCACATTTCTAAACACAGAGGCATTTGAAATTGTTTTACAATGGCAAAGGAATGCATCAGAACATTAGAACAAATAACATTGAAAACCAAAACAAAATAACATCTATAAGTCAAGTAAAACAATTATTAGAAAAATAATTAAAACTGAAAAAAAGAATAAACTCTTCAAAAAAAAAGAAAATTCAATAAGAAACAATATGTAATAAAGTACGAATAGAATAGATTCAGATGAAACAAGAATAAAACAAAGAGGAGACTAGATAAGGAACATCTTAGTGCTGGTTCAGAAAATCGCACAAATTTAAAATCAACAGGAGGTTTATTTCATCTGTGTGCAGCATAGCAAAAGCAAGTAAAACTGGAAGTAAACACAAAATAAATGGAAAACAAAGAAGGTGAATCTTCTTAAACATTCCCAAGCAAATCTTATATTCAGATCTTATGATTGTAACTCATAGTGTACATACTGTTTGGACATAAATAGAAAAATGCCAAAAGAATAGATGGGAAGCAATTGCATTTGACACAGTGTGAAGTAAATAAAGTAATATAAGTGTAGGAAAAGAAAAAAGTTACAAGGAACAATGTTTTATGTCTCCAACATGACCATAATAGGGATTTTTAAGGTGCATAAACATAGATGAGAAAATGCTAATTCCAAAAAGACACATTTAAACAAAGTAATTTATTGATACCAAAGAAATGTGGGAAAAAAATTGGAGCACCTGGAGCAAACCAATTTGATTCTTCCAATTTAGTGTAAAGATAAGGAACTGTGGCACAAAATATACTGACCAATTCTTTTTTTCTTTTTTCTTTTTTTGGTGCTTATCTTGTGCCAAGATTACAAGACTAATGCAATTAGAGTGGCTCGTATTGAAACACCACTGAAAGTCACGATTTGGAGTGCATTTCTAAATTTGGTTTTCTTCTTCTCTGTTAGTTTATCAGCAAATGTGTTCAAACATGTTATCACAGGCTGGACCATAACTTTTTACTTAACTGGGTCCTTCAGAAACATGGATTCCTGCACACAAACCTCAGTCATAGTTCTTTTAGCACCTCCTTGCAGACCTTTTTGGTGTGTTTTGTATGCACATGTTTTTGTTCACAGACAGAAAGTTCTTCTTTTGCTTGATTTAGTTGTTCTTTAGTGAGAGACATACACTCTTTCTACTGCAGTTTTAGAGAAGTTTAATTGTTTCTGAGAAGAAAGAAAGGGGGGGGGGCAGTATTAACATGTATAAAAGTCATATATATAATATACATAGAAGTATTTTAACTGCTCATACATATCTGAATATATCAATATAAAGTTGTATATATGCAGTCAAATATTACATAGTCATATACATTGTGAAAAGAGAGAAACAAAATAGATAAATAAATAATATATATATACATACACACACACACACATATATATATATACACATATATATATACACACATATATATATACACACATATATATATATATATATATATATATATATATATATATATATATATATATATATATATATATAAAGATCAATGTGTGGACATCTATCTAAGAATACATGATCATTTTACTGTGCATGAATGTACTTGAGCGGGTCTCAGTTGTTGATTTATAAGAAGCAGATTTATAAGAAGCAGAAGACTTTTTACTTGTCTTGTTCCTTTGATTCCTAAGTTATGGAGCTCTTCTCTTCTTGCTTCGTGGTAAACTCTCAGTATTGCTTAGTAAATTTAGAACATGACATGCCTGAAGCGTTAAAGAAATTGAACCTGAAAATCTATATTGTAAAATATTCAAGATTTTACAAAAACCCCTGTGACCTTAAATAATAAAAGACTTCAGAGAATACATATATATAGATTATAGAATGTGCTTTTCAGAAGAAATAAAAAACAGACCGACAAACCTCTTAAAAAGTATTTATCAACATCATAAATAATTGGTTTCAAATAAATCAGTGAATCATGTACTGGCTCCTGCAGACTCCCGTGACCCTGTATAATATTATGAATTGATTAATCATAAAATGTTGCCCTCTTCAATCTTACCTCATCAAGCAGAGGCCTGAGAACTTTAAGGTTCTTCACAGTAGCGCAGCTGTTCCTAGGACTGCATTTTTCTCAACATAGATTTAAACAAGGCCATTCAACTCATTTAGAATTGGACCAGTTCATGAAACTGAAGCAAATCCAGGGGCCAAAAAATAAGAGTATCAAGGTCACAAAGAAAGGAAGTACAGCATGCAATATATTCTATTCAAAGTATAAATGTATATAATAAATATATTCTATTTTGCAAATGTAGAACAGCATATGCACAAGGACTTAATCCATTTTGAACATAAATCAGACAGGTTAACAATTAGTCTAAGTCAGGTCGAGCAATATCACTGATATAAACAATTTCACTCTTTCAAGTAAATAGCAACATCACATTTATCTCCACCAACAAAAACAAAATCAAAGTGCATTGTATGGTACAGAACAAATTTTTAACAATTAAGCAGGAAGTTTTTAAAGGCAATGTATTTCCAATTTCACCAAGTTCTGGCGAGCCATTTGGTTGTCTAAATTTTCATCTTTTTACTCACTTGTTTAAACAACTTCAATGCCAAGTATGCACAAAAAAATACAAAAATTGCATAGAGATGACAGTACTGATAGAAATAACTTTTTAGTTTACTTTTTAGCAAGGGCAGTAAAGTCAGGTGTGTATGTTGTCAGGGCAATGCGCAATCAGTGTTGCAGATGCTGGTCAGTGAGGGATATTCGATTATGAGCTTTAATGCCATGTAAATGTTGAGCCAAACATTGTCAGGAGCAAGACCCCTTGAATGTGGGAATTTCTCTTAGCTGACAACATGGGACCAGAATTTTCAAATCCTGCCGGCTGCAATGACTGTCGCAAGTCATCTGACGACTGATTGTCAATGAGTTCCAGTTGTAATAACCCCTCATCCAATGACGGTACAAGCTCCTTTCCTTTCAGTGCAAATACTGCCTCAACATTCACACTGAAAGGGTTCTTAACAAGTTTCATCACTTCACTGGAGATGCTAAAATCATCAAACCTTGTGGCAAAATTATTTTTCAACGACTCACTAAAGCCTGACATCAATTTGCAACCCAGATTTTCTTAATGTGGGGGAGTGGAGCTTCTTCCCAGGACAAAGATCAGCAGAGAAGAGTGAGAGCTTTCTTTGAAAAGCATTATGTTTCTCCACAAGCAGCTGCAGCTGCCTTTTCTCTGACCTGTAACTCCATATTGAGATGGTTTAAGTAACAGAAAACGTCACTCAAAAAGCAAACAGTGGCATTAAACTCATGATTTCACATCAGAGACAGAAACTTGTCAGCTTTTTTCAAATTTGAAGACTGAAGAAACACCACAATCTCCTCTCTTAGGTCACAGAAACGATTCAATCCGTTTCCTTTGCTAAGCCATCTAATGTCATTGTAAATGAGCAAATCTTTATATCAGCAGACATATCAGTCAGCAGCTTGTGGAAAAGGTGGTACTGTAAACTGGAGGTGCAACAAATACAGTTTATAAATGCCATGACAGAGTCCATGGTCTGCTTTAACTTACGCCTCAGTCTGGCACATAGGAGGCTTTGGGGTGAGTCAGTGTAGTGATCTCATTTGCATCCATCACCGACATAACACGCATCAAATCCACGTTGTTCTATTCAAAGAATTAAGCATTTAAATCTGAATTTAAATCCAGGTTGAAAACACAACTGTTCTCAGCGGCATTTGAATAATGCTTGAGTTTTCAAAACTTGATCATATTGTAAATAATGTTTTTATCTATTGTTCTTTTTTCTTTCTTTCTTGTTTAACTCTTAAATCATGCTTTTTTTATTATCTGTTATGTGATGACACTTCGATTCACCTTGTTGTTCTATTGTGCTATATAAATAAACTTGCCTTGCCTTGCCTTGCCTTGCCTTGCCTTGCCTTGCCTTGCCTTGCCTTGCCTTGCCTTGCCTTGCCTTGCCTTGCCATATTCGGATTTGTGGGACTGGTCAGCAGGTCCTGCAGCTCAGTGAGAGCTTGAATGTGGAATGAGAAATACAAGAGACATATGACAGGACCAACCACCACCCAGTAGAGAAGAAGAGGCTATAAAGCTTCCAAAATATCCCATTTAGTATAAACGTTTGCTATCATTGTTTAAATGGGATTTGAAGGTCTAGCTTAATGGTCATTTTTTTCACTCTAAGACTGTAATGCAATCGTGAAAGTAGTAAATGTAATAGTCACTTTACCTCCCTAGTTTTTTGTTTTTTTTCAAATTTGAGGTTGAAGAAAAAGTGTAATGACATTACTTGACAAGCTATAACTCAGGTTAGTTATTGCTCTCTTGAGCATAATAGAAATATTTTTTCTTGAGTAATTATTGACTATATATATATATATATATATATATATATATATATATATATATATATAATAAAGGCCTATATATCAGTTACACGTCAAAGTTTTTACGATCTTTCAATTGCTGCAAGCAAATTCTTCCTATCTCAAAAAGCCAAGTCAAATGCAGTAGGTCCACTTTGAAGTCCCGCTCTTCCGGACCAAATGCTTATACAGTCCTGAGAACGGCCTAAACAACGCCCTTTGTCCCTGAATGGAATGTGACGGCACATAAACAGCCAGCACCAGGATGCAGCGGATGATTAAGGGAAAATGACATTTTATATGCAGTCTTTACGAGATCCCCAAGGACACAGCGGTGTCCTCCCATTCCTTAGATACAATAGGCTGCCACAAATCTCTCATATCTACATACTTCCCTCACCAACGTTGGTTTGTGTGAGTCTTAGATATAGGCCTGTCAGCATTCACCTATGAATGTGGTGGTGTGATAAAACTGCAGTATCCAAGCTTAAAGCTTAGACGTCATTAGAAGTCATTTCTTCTCCCTTGTGGAAAAGGGCCATCTATTGTTTTTTACTACTACTCATCTTGTTGAACTTGAGCAAGCCAAAATGTTATTGCACTCATGACATTACAAATATGTCTAGTTAATTCAGAAAGGAATATAATGGAGCCACTGTTAAGTTCAAGAATTTTTTTCACACTAAGAAAATTAGATGTGTTTTAAACAATAATAATGTTTGTTTTACATTTCTGTTCTGTTTTTGAAAGAAAACCATAGTCAGACATCCATAAAACCTAAAATAAAATAAAAACATTTGTAGAAATGGATAAATAAAAACACATTTTGCAGCAAGGCTTGTTTATTTTGTATCTACCAAATTATTTTTTTTCTGAGACCACACTTATAAGACACATTGAATCAGTACCAACATACTTTATATTAAGAGCTAAGATAAGAGCCATTTAAATACAGTTCTACAAAGTTTCAGTCCACCCACATGCAGATAAAAATGGTACACATACTTTGCATTGCTTATAACACATAACACATTACAATATTGCAAACAAAATGCATTTTATTAAAGACTACTAAGACTACCTTCTTCTCCAAAACTCTTTTATAAATGGTTCTTGGCAGACTTTAAAAAGGTTTACACCCTCTCAAAACAAAGCTAAAACTATCCCCAAAAGAGCTGAGTGTGCCTTGAAAAGGCAGAACTAATTAGGTTTTCATTTGGACAGCCCTGAAATGTCAGGTTTTGTCAGATTTTTTTCTTTTCAAAATTAAAAAGCAAAGTGAATGTCAGGCTAACAAAAGATACAAACATGTTTTCAAAGGGCAACAGTGTGGGTAAAATATATTAATTAGAAACATCATGGACAGATAACTCACTATCCAGCTACTTTTTCAGTCCAATCAATTTACCGGCATAAAAAAGCCTTTGCAGCAGAGAGGTAAAAGGGTTAGAGCCTGCACACTTACATGGACCTTTTGCTATTAGTTAATTGAGAGATATGATGGACAGTAAATGGCACTATAACTCTCACTATTGTCTACTATCTATTTATCAGTCAACTTCCAGAACATAGAATGTGGAAAATGGCTTTTGGAAAATTAAGGTTGCCTTAAAAGGTTTATGTCCACAAGAGCTTATGCTAAAATTCTTTATAGACGTTGATTCTTTAAAGGTTTAAAAATCAAGTAAGCAAGCAGGGTATCCTTTCACAACTCATTTCACCTTGTCACAGGAATTATCCGCCTCACAGCCATACCCTTTCCACCAACTAATCATGTTGAAACATCTTGTTTCATTGTTACCGATTGATTGAAGTTGTTTCTTTTTGTTCACAACTCAGGCCTACCATCCATCCATTTTCTATACCCGTTTTAATCTTTTGCAGGGTCACAGGGGTCTGCCGGAGCCTATCCCAGCTCATTATAGGCGAGAGCCAAGGGTACACCCGGGACAGGTCGCCAGTCTATCACAGGGCCACATATATTAGGCCAATAATACTCATTTAAACAAGATGTAGCCATGACGGCAGACGATCTTTCAGCAATAGCAAACATAATGCCAACTCTAAAATGTGGATACTTGCCACAAATCATCAGCCCAGCAACAAAGACATTTTTCAAATCAATAACAGTCCCAAGATTTCCACTGGTGGGGTGGTGAGGAGGGGAGTTAGTGACAGAGCTGTTGAAGCGGCCAACATTGGTGGAGAGAAGGCACGTGGCGGGGCCTGTGGTAAAGGCAGGCAAAAGTAGAGGCTGCATTACCGCCTGTCTCCCCTTTGCCTGTCCAGCGCGGGTCGGCTACGGGAGTTTGGTGTCACTGCTGCGGCAGCCGGGACGTGTAGTGGGGCGCCGATGGATGGGGGGGCCTGGGAGTCAGGGGGCATCTCACGACCTTGTCTATTATTATTATTATTAATATTATTATTATATTTGTGTATATGTATGTATTTATATGTCCAAATAAGTGTGTGTACAGATGTGTGTGTGTGTGTGTATGTATGCATATATATGTATGTTTATATGTATGTATATATATGTATGTTTATATGTATGTATATATATGTGTCTATATGTGTATATATGTGTGTGTGTGTGTGTGTGTGTGTGTGTGTGTGTGTGTGTGTGTGTGTGTGTGTGTGTGTGTGTGTGTGTGCGTGCGTATATATATGAGTTACATGGGTGTATGTAAACAATGTATTTTGAAATGTATTGTAAAACGTATATGCGAGGTATACGTATATATTGATATATATGTGCATGTCCCAGACAAGCACCTACCACTGTCTTGTCTTTATTTCATGCTCTTTCATGTCCCACCTTCTTCTAGTCTTTCACATTCCACACCCGGTTATTTTAGCCTTCTTCGGCAGAATATTTATTCCCCCCTTCTTTTTCTTTTTTTTCTTTCTTTCTCCAGGGATCAATAAAAAAATGGATAGACTGTCATGAGGGCTGGTGAAGGGAACACACTTGCACAAACCCACGCAAAAAAAAAAAAACAAAACCCTCTGTTGCAAGATTAAAATGCATATATATATATATATATATATATATATATATATATAGCTCTTGGGTTTTTACCAAACTTGATATTAACCATTAATATATGTGCAAACAAAGGGGGGGGGTAGAGGCTGGGGAGCTGAGAGCCTGGGGAGAGATTGAGCACAGGAGCTCAAAGTGGTTAACGATCTAGTAGGAAGCAGACTGAGGTCCAGGGTTTTACGCCACTCCTAATCAGGATCAGGAACAGGCGTACAACAGCCGGCTCCTGAGCCACCTGGTCAGCAACGCCCAGCCTTTGCACTCATACACTACATTACAGAGGCATGGTCCTTGAAATTAAAACATCCACGCTAAGTCCAATTAACTGAGAAATTCCTGTTGATTCTTGTGAATGGTGAGTCTTCCTGACACACAAACCAGTAATGGTGTTCTACAGGGTTGTGTGCTTGGACCAATTTTCTTGACTTTATATGTCCTATTTATTTCCTTAAGGCAATATTATCAGACACCACAACATACATTTTCCCTGCGAATAACCATGCATTCATCCTATATCAAGGACAGCAGCACTGGTGTTTTCTGAATAGTTCCTGGATCTCACTGATCTTTTGCAATCATGGTTTTCCACCAGACATAATATCACACTACATAGCTGGGAAAAGATAAAAAAAAGTTTTTTTTTTTTTTATTTTATTTTATTTGTATTTTAAAGATGCAGCATGTGGTTCATATGACCTAGGCTGGTTATTGTTATTCAAAATTTTGGCTGACTTTATTTTCATGCAAACAATAGGTCAATGTTTGGATTATTAATTATGTTGTCAAGGGACATATAGCTACAGAATTTGATCCATATATATACCATACTATACATTTTTGAAAAGAATTATGTCAACCAATGTGATTGGTCAGCTGCAGTAATAGACCTATCTGATTATAGTTTTGGAATTAAAACAAAAAAAACAAAAACTTGATGATATTTGAGGTTGATCATTCGCACCAGGGCAGGGGTGAGCTTTATGGAACATCCAAAAGACACTTTCCAAAACAGCTCAAATGGCTGCTGTCGCATGCTTCATTACTTTTATTGCTTTAGCCTATCCAACACTGTCGAGAGACAGTTTCTTCTTTGCCAGTTGGTACTGCCTCCCTGGAAATCAAAGGCAAACCCACAGGAACCAGACTTAATTCTTTGAATCAAAGAGGAAAATAATTATAGCTGGCCAGGCTACTTCAATCCTAATGTATGTTGTGAATTACCATGTACACTGTTGGAAACCAAGCGCAATACCATCTTCTCTTCCTCTTGTGTATTGAACGTCTTTGTTTAACTGGTAAAGACCTTCAGGAATATTTACTAGACTTCTGAGAGTTGGTGTGCTGCTTTAATGTAAATTGGCACTTTCAGTAATAGATGTTCATGAAAGACTGATCAGGAAAAATAATCCTCTGTGCATCCTGCTGGCAAAATTTAATGACAGAGGATTGCAAGAGGATGTTTAAACGAATGTGTTGTATTTTGGAACCAAGCCTTGAGGGCTAATGACGTTAGAATAAATCTTTCAAGTAGTAACTACTATTATGAAAGAGACAATGCAAGACACTCAGACTATGGTCATGATATTCTTGAGAGGTTAATGTGAGATCAGAGAGGTTACCGTGACCCTGAGCATTCACTTTTAAATCTAAGTGAACATCTTCCAGGTTTTGGGAAGGCCTTCCAGAGATATTGTGTACACTAGATATGATATATGGGTGTGCGGACAAAGACACAGCCAGTGCAATCACCAGGATGGAGGCATAAACATATTCCCCTATAGCAATGGACATAATGAAGCTCATCAAGAGGATTCTGACTTCACACATTTTGATATTCATGTCAAAGAACACTTCCAGTTATTTCACAAGCTAGAAAGTTAATTAGATCTATTTACAACTTTTACAGTATATACTTGGGTTTTACAATTTAGATTCAAAGTACCACCCGTCAGGCTTGTCTTTATTTTAAATACATTTTATAGCACTTGTCAATGACCCCAGAAGAGCAGTCACAGATGTATTGAACTAATAACAAAAAGTAAAAAAAAAAAAAAAAAAAAGAATCCTTTGACATATGGTAAAGCCTGAGGAATCTGAAAACATTTTCAGTCATTTTTAAAGTGCAAATTATTTATATGAGGGAACTAATTAAGTAATCTTCGAGAACGACATTTGACTCAAGTTGTGAACAAAAATTATGAAATTCCCCCCCAATACCTGCCTTTGGTTGCGCAAAAAGACAAGGGGCAAAATAATGTGATTAAAAATCAATCATGCATGAAATACCCTGCTAATTCTACCACAGCTGAAAACTGAACATTAATATGACTCTCCACAAAGAACTGAGTAGGTAGCTCAGTCATACAAGTCTTAACGACCACGCAGCTTGCTGTCAGAGCCAAATATTATCTGTCCCCTTTTGTCTAAATGAAAGATACCTAGAAATCTGATTTCAGGAAGTGCCCTGCCATGTCTATCTATCATCCAAATAGCAGAATAGTGATGTCCTGGGCGAGAAGGGTTACAGGATTTTTAAGTGATGAAAGTGTGGGTGAGGGTGCCATGTCAGATGTCAATATGGAAGAGCATCCAGCGTAAAACATATGCCAAACCTGTGTGCGGGCTCTGACCCTCCACTGTGACAACCCTTCTGTCAAGAGAGGTGCGTAGCCAAAATAGGATAACTTTTTTCATTGCAATAGTGTACAAAGGCAAAATCATGAAAAAATGTAATTGTCCAAATCCTTGTGGATCTAACTGTACTTTTCAGAGGACCAGCTTACTTTTGTGGTTTTGTGATGTGCTTACATCCTCAGCCCCTTTCATACAAATGCAAACACTAAGGCCCTTTGTTAAACTGATGTGGTGTCAAATAAACATTGTTAGAAATAATTAATGTTATGCATCTCAGATACTAGAAGCCCTGAATCCAAAAATACCCGGGATAACAGTTTTGGTGATAACACATACTTGAGTATATCTGACTGTTGACTTATACAAAACTTTTCAGAGACTGATGTATCTCATCTTTTACTTAGTGTAAATGGTACTACGGTGGCCCTGACGACAAACGACAAAATTAAAAAGCACAACGGCCAAAGACAAAGCACAACAACAAAAAAGCACAACGGCAAATCAAAAGACAAGGACAAAAGAGAAAATACAATATCAAAAGAGAAAGCACAACGACAAATCATAAAAAACACAACGATAAAAAGGAAAACACAGTTGGAAATAAAAGAACACAACAAAAAAAGAGAAAGCACAACCACAAAAGCAAAGTCACTAGCAGCATAATGTCGTTGTGATTTTACCTTTGCCATTGTTTTTTTTTTAATTTTCTGTTGTGATTTCTCTTTTGTCGTTATGATTTTTTTTCGCCAAACAAGAAAAGGTAGCTGCCCTCGGGCAACATAACTGATTGTAAGAAGTGTCTATCATTTGAATCGATTGACGCCACTTTGACGTTGTGCTGTGTTGGAGGATCAACAAACAGTGCAAGCCAGGTAGGTGTGTCACAAAGTCATCAAACATTTGATTAAGGATGATCAGGCTCAACGTCGAAATAAGTACAAGGTAATCAACTATATCGATTGTCACTCTATTTTTAATACTGAAATGTCCAGAATGAGGATACACAGGCAGACATCAGCTACTTGGACGTGGCCAACTACCTCATCTACTCTCCAATCCCACTGCACACAGCTGGGAGCATGAGGGGGTAAAGGGGTGTGAATGCTCACAACCAGTTCGTGTCCAAGTTGCAAGATCAAGGATGTCTATGATATAAGAAAAAAGGTAAGTATTCCTCTCTTTGTAATTGTTTAATGGATGTTTGCGTCTGTATTTGAAAAGGATCCCTGTTAACTTATGCCTAGCATAGGATCACAATGTAAAGGTAAAAACAATACATATCATAATAGTAATGAATAAGAAAATGAACTAATTAAAACTGTGTCTAGATATGTATGCATGTTAAAAAAAAACACGGCGACCACTCCCCAGATCACTTACTTGTTACTTGTAACGTCTAATATTAAGACCCTGTTGTCATAAGAATATCCAGTTTCATGTAATAGTTATGTCCTGCATCAAATATGCTTCAATGCCAGCGAGTGTGTTATCACCAGCAGCACTCGTTTTTTCAAAACGTGTAAAACGTTTTCAGGTTCAAATGTTAGACACTTTTTTTCATCCAATCAGCAATGAGACATGGTGGGATTTGGCGAAAAAAAACAACAGCAAAACCAAAATCACAGCGACAAAAGAGAAAACACAACGGTAAATTAAAAAACACAGTGGCAAAAGATTTAAAAAAACACAACGACATTAAAAAGGTTGTGACTTTGCTTTTGCAGTTGCACTTCCTCCTTTGTCGTTGTTTTTTTTTTTTATTTGTCGTTGTCACTTGCACTTCAGGGACCATACTCTAGATGAGCATTATTAGTTGTGTCATGTTAGTAGTTAGTTAGTCATGTTGTGAGGTTGCAAAGACAGTAGTAGTTGAAAGTGGTGAATATTTGAACAATCCTGGGTATACTTTTAGATGGTAAGGAGAGTAAATGTTCTTTAGGGACCAAAATTATGTACTGAGTGAATGGATATGTGTGAATATAAATGGTGTAAGTACAGCAAAAATATGATTAATGTTAGCACTTAGGGCAATCAACCTGTAATAAAATAAAGTGCAATTTTAAGCTTCTGACAAGTCTTAAAAAATGTAATTCCACTTATGTGATAGCATGGATGGAGTCCCAATAGACAAACCAAGGTAATTTACGGAAATGTACGTGGATGGGACGTGGATAAAAAGGATGGTTTTTATGGCATCTTTCATACATTTCATTCCATCTTTAAGTTTGTACAAGTCAACTAGATAATATTACACAAACTACTGTCAGTATACACAAACATATATTTTTTGTCTGTTTTGGAATAAATATCAAAGAACTGATCCCGCTCTATGGTTTAATTTATCAGTTTGTTCTGTAATTGTTAATTTAATGCCAGTCAAAATGTTTTGTCTTTTTAGATTAAAGATCAAGTTTACAAATCAGCACATATTTGAGTCACAGTGAAATGATGACAATTTCTGTCATTATGTTAATGGGTTTTGCTTTCATAATTTTGGAAGATATTCCACTTTCAAAACCATAAATTGCCTCCTGAGCTTCAAAACACTTTTACAGTGTTGATAAATCCGGAAGTTGATCAAGAGTAGTGGTAATGATACTACCCCAACATAAAAAAAGACACATTTACAACGTTAGATATGTTCACTTAATTTCAATTAAATAAATCTCCATCCATCCATTTTCATCCACTTATCCGGGACTGGGTCGTGGGGGCAGCAGTCTGAGCAGAGGTGCCCAGATCTCCCTCACCCCAGACACTTCCTCCAGCTCTTCTGGGGGGATTCTGAGCTATTCCCAGGCCAGCTGAGAGACATAGTCTCTCCAGCGTGTCCTGGGTCTTTTCCGGCATCTCTTCCCAGTAGGACATGCCTGCACCTCTTTAGGGAGGCACCCATGTGAAGGAGCAGGGGCTCTACCCCGAGCTCCTCCTGAGTAACTAAGCTTCTCACCCTATCTTTAATGGCGCGCCTAGACACCCTGTGGAACCCTGCAGAATACCATGAGGGACACGGTCAAATTCCATCTCTAGATCCACAAAGCACATGTGGACTGGTTGGGCATACTCCCATAAACTTTCAAGCACCCTGTGGAAGGTATAGAGCTGGTCCAGTGTTCCATGACCAGGACGGAAACTGCATTGTTCCTCCTGAATTTTCTTATTCAGTACCATGGCATACACTTTCTCAAGGAGGCTGAGAAGTGTTATCCCCCTATAGTTGGAACACAGTCTCCGGTCCCCCATTTTAAAAAGAGGGACCACCTCCCCAATGTGCTATTCCAGCTACACTGTCCCCAACCTCCATGCAATGTTGCAGAGGTGTGTCAGTCAAGACAGCCCTACAACATCCAGAAACTTGAGGTACTCAGGGTGGATTTTATCCACCCCCAGTGACTTGCCACTGAGGAGCTTATGAACTACCTTAGTGACTTCGGCTTGGGTGATGGAAGAGTCCACTGCAGAGTCCCCAGCCTCTGCTTCCTCAGTGGAAGGCATGTTGGTGGGATTGAGGAGATCCTCAAAGTATGTTTTCCACTGTCTGACAATGTCCCCGGTGCAGGTCTGCAGCTCCCAACCCATACTGTAAACGGTGTTGACAGAGTACTGTTTTCCCTTTCTGAGGCACCAGACGGTTTTCCAGAATCTCTTCGACCCATAGTCCTTCTCCATGGCCTCATAGGTGAGGCCATGGAGAAGGTTTGAGTTTTTGGCTCCAGTACTGCCCGGGCTGCAGCTTTCTTGGCCTGCCAGTACTGCATCAGGAGTCCCACAGACCAACATGGCCCGATAGGACTCCTTCTTCAGCCTGACAGCATCCATTACTTCTGGTTTCCACCACCAGGTTCGGAGATTGTCGCCACGACAGGCACCAGAGACCTTGTGTCCACAACTTTGAGTTGCCACGTTGACAATGAGGCAGACAACATGGTCAGCTTGGACTTAATGTCCCTAGCTTCTGGGGAGAAGTTCTACCGGAGGTGGGAGTTGAAGACCTCCCTTACAGAGGGCTCGGCCAGACGTTCCCAACAAACCCTCACAATATGTTTGGATCTGCCCAGTCTGTCCAGCTTCCTCCCCGACCAGTGTATCCAACTTCCTACCAGGTGGTGCTCAGTTGACAGTTAAGCCATTCTCTTTACCCGAGGTCAGATAAAACAACCACAAAGTCGATCTTTGACCTCGAGCCTGGTGCCACGAGCACTGATAGACACTCTTATGCTTGATCATGGTGTTCATTATGGAGAGACTATGAATAGCACAGAAGCCCAATAACGGCACCACTCGGGTTCAGATCGTGGAGGCTGTTCCTCCCAATCATGCCCCTCCAGGTTTCACTGTCATTGCCCACGTGTGCATTGAAGTCATCCAGTAGAACAATGGAGTCCTCAGTTGGAGCACATGTACCCCTCCCAGGGACCCTAAGAAGGCTGGGTACTCTATACTGCTCTTTGACCTGTACTTACAAACAACAGTAAGACAGTAAGAGACCTTTCCCCAACCCGAAGGTGCAAGGAAGCGACCCTCAGATTCACCGGGGTGAACCAATTCACAATTTATGCGAAACCCATTAAGTAATTCAAACTGTTCAACTTCAGACTGTCACTAAACAGGCAACAATACTAACAAAGAAAGGTTTCAATGTCATCAAAGTTGTGTAACTTTTTCCCACTAACCTGAATTCCTTTCATATGAATTTCACATGTCATGGTACTGCAATAAAGATGCTGAGTTTAAAATGAAAATGACATGAGGCATATGAGGAAGGAGAGTAGAGGAGGAGAAGATAAAAAGCTTCGAGGGATGACTGGATGAGGGAAGAATGAGAGCATGAAAGTGTATAGTTGAGTTTGGGGAGCCAAATGTTGCTGACTACAATGATTTCTAACAGCTAGGTAGAGAAACTCACACAGCAGTCTTTCTCATCAGGCGATTTATCTGCAGAGAGGAAGTATGATAAGGACAACAGAAAAAGGCAGAAAGGGTTGGCAAAAGGGGTGAGAATGTGAGCTGCTTACTGTAACACCCATTAATTTCCCAAAAGACAGGTGCTGGGGATATTAATCCAAACAAGAGCTCTGCTCAGACAGCATCAGTGTTTCTGCTCCAACCACAGCTCTGTTCAGAACATTTATCCCAGCCACGCTTTCCATTAGAACCAAGAAATGGCTGTAATTAAATAGCCAGGTTGTAAAGGGGAAACCCAGTCTGCCATTCACCTCCGAAGTGCTTCCAACCTTGCTCTATAATCTGCAAAACCCTAAATGTAACTGCAACAGTCTCCTAATATTATGCATACATAGAGATGCTTATTATAACTACTTTAAAACATATATGGTGTGATTTTGATTTTATTTTACTGTGTGAAAAGTGTTATACCATATGTTTGAAACTTAAAAGTACAGGGAGGTCATAAAGAGACATAATACATGACAAAATTGTGCAGGCCACCATTCTGAATAAACAGAGAATCAGACATCTGACCCGAAACACTCGCCTCTTTCACTTTCTGTTTCGCCAAATCAGAGTTTAGTGGAATGCACAAAGACAGCATTAAGCTGTGGTCTTAAATTTTTATAGCCTATAAATTAAAAATTATTACTTTGGCAGTGTTGCATTATGGAGTCCTAAAAGATAAAGAACAAGCTAATGCTAATGTCAGCTGTGTGTGTGTGTGTGTGTGTGTGTGTGTGTGTGTGTGTGTGTGTGTGTGTGTGTGTGTGTGTGTGTGTGTGTTTTGCCGATACATTAGAAAGCTTTTTAAAAAGTCCCAGGTACAGTTTTTGACATCACCAGCCCTTCACCTGTGCCTCCTCTGCTATGCTCTGTGACAACAAAGAAAAGTAGAGAAATGAGAGGTTACAGTGGTGGGCTTGGGCATGGAGGACCCAGGTTCAAGCCCAGGGCTGCCCACAATGGTAAATCACCCTGAGCAAGGCCCTTAAATCGCCCTGAGCACTCCCAATTCTAACTCCCAATTGCTACTCCCCGGGCACTGGTGCTAGCAGCCCACTGCTCACTAGTGAAACTAGTTGATGGGTTAAAAGCAGAGGTCCAATTTCGGTGTGTATCGTACATACATGGTGTGCATGATGTCCATACTGACACGAATGATCATGAAAAAAAAAAAAAAAGATTGGATTGATTAGATTTACTGTTTTTGGATGGATGGATGGATGGATGGATGGATGGATGGATGGATTTCGCATGTGCTGTCATTGCAGTTCATCATACTTGTACTATTGCAGAGGGAAACCTCAGTTTACTGATTTATTGTTTAGAAAAAAATTCCTATGTCAAGCCTTATTAAACACCATTTACCGGAAAATCTGTCCAACAAATGCATTTATTTTTATTTCAGTGCTTTCCTTGGAGACCTTCATAACCTTTAAATCCACATCCCTGTGATTTTACCACTAGAAACAAAAACTACAAAGAAAATTTTTTTTATAAATATTAATATAATCTTTGAAATATGAGAAAATTGCAGATTCTTCAATAAATTTTTAACATTAATGGACCCTCCATGAGCTGAACCAAAGCATAAATAGCTTTCTGTTTGTGTAATATACACCATCGGTGTGTACTTGTTAACATTTGATGAGGAAAACAGTGTCTGCAGACTATTTTTCTGAGCTGGAAGGTGGAGACGATACTGCAACTGTTTGGTTGAGTATCTTGGACGCCCCCTAGTGTTTTTGAAGAGTCAGTAGATCAAAAGTAAGACAAGGAGTGGTAAACTAAACTCAGGGAAAAGACTGAAGGGGGCACCACTTATTTTTTGGATGGATGGATGGATGGATGGATGGATGGATGGATGGATGGATGGATGGATGGATGGATGGATGGATGGATGGATGGATGGATGGATGGATGGATGGATGGATGGATGGATGGATGGATGGATGGATGGATGGATGGATGGATGGAGTACTACTTAAGTTGGACTGGCACTGTTAAGTCCTTACAGTAAATGGGTCGTTCTACCATTTCACATTGTACCAATATTAATGTCCCATTCTATTTCCCTATATAGATTAAATCACAACGTTGTCCTAATACAGTGGTTACATCCTCTGTCATTTCACCATTAAAGGATGAGGTGGTTTATTATTTTTATATAACAGTTAAATTCTCAGAATGACCTCCATACAGAAACTCCAGTTTCAGTCCTGTCTACTCCCAGCATTTTGAACCATTTGTGAGCTGTCATTGCAAGTATACTTCTTGTGCCGTTGAAGGTTTTCTTAAATCAATTTCTTATAAGTATGTATCCCTCTCTTTGACTTGTCCTTGCTCAGACCACTGTGGCTTATCGGATCTCCATGTTGATATCTGCTCGGAGGTTTGCCTTGTAATTACTTTATGCAGCCTCTATTAGAGATAATGGGCCTTCATACTTAGATCCCCTTTAATTACAGCTGTAACAATGGGCTCTAAACATATCTACACCTTAACTGGGAGAAAAGGCATTCAAGAGGATTATGGGCATTCACAGGTGTTCTGCTTGTCACTGAAATAAAATAATTTATCAGGAGGAGACAGATAAAACAAAGCATAAATATATGAGAGTGGGTGTAAGTAGAGATGTGCCTTCAGAAGCAACTCTGCAACATTTATTATTTTTATTTTATTATTTCATGCAAAAACATGTCAGCCAGCTGTGGTGTTCTCACCATAACAAACCACAAGTTTTCTTTTTTTTCTTTTTTCAATTTTTATGTTTTAAAAGATCAATGCAATAGTTTTGCATGACACTTACTATTTACAACCTGGTTACAAACATACTGTGTCTACACAGACACTGATAAATTATTACAAGATGAATGCGACTTTTGAACAATAGTGACACGATCAGCAGCTCATTCAGCATCATCACGAGTTCAAATCAGTGTTGTTTCACAGTAAAAGATTATCGTGACTAGATTGCTGCAACGTAGTCGTTACATTTTACATCTCTCATTCCTTGTAATTTTATGACAATTTATTTGTCTGTTAACAATGTAATGAGTGCTATTTTTCTTACTTATAATTATTTTTTGTTTTTTATTTAAAATCTCTCTGATTTCTAGGACTGGTGAAGCATTTTCAGTGTGATGCAATGCTGGCTTAGGATTTCCTCATGCATCAGTTTAATTAACAACTTTCCAGTTTAAGCAGAAAAATCTGAACTTAGTTTTTACTAGAACTCTAGAACTCCGAATGTGCATCTAAATGTATCATTAAGTCATTAAAGCATTCATGTTCAATCACAATAAGCATTAATAGAATGTATATGCTTGTCAGGATAATCAGAAAGTAGCTGTACTTTATGACTACGCTGGTAATTTACTCTCATTCCATCTATAATTTTATGGCACACTAAACTTAGATGAAAATGTAAAGATGTCTTTATAAAAGAAAGAGTGAGAACTTCTAAATTAATATAATATTATAAATGCTCTCACCGAGCACAGACACCCAGTTTTGTGTGGTTGTAGACTGAGCCCTAGTGGGAAAATGTTGAACAACATATCTTCTGCTCTGCTAAATCTGAGATGGTATGGCATGGCATTCATGCATATAGATGACACAAGGTTTGTCCTATAACTTAAATATTGGTAATAATAATTCTGTGGATGGATGGATGGTTTTTGCTATATTGTATTAGAGAAAAACAATGTGTAGAAGTTATTTTTTCTTTTTGTTATTACATGAAAATTGTGTTTTACTGTACTTTTAACTCCTCCACTTGAGGCAGCACCTCACTGCTTACCAGAAGGGGACATTCCAGCCTTTTCCAACTGAGATCCGTGGTTTTGGATTTGGATTTGCTAAGTCTCATCCTCGCTGCGTTACACTTGACTTCAAACCATTCCAAAAGAGGCTAAAGATGTCTCGATTAAGCCAACAGGAACACATCGTCTCACTGGATGGTCTACATCTATGAAATCACATTTATGCCAAAATTAAAGGGTGCACTCATTTCACTCAGTAACGTGGAAACCAGACATGGACCTGAAAACTCACTTGGAACACTTATGAGATTTGACTGCTTGTAACACTATTTCCCAATAGAAACTCTCTGCTTTGTGCACAGAACTGATGTTGAAGTAGAGAAGGATTTTCATGAGGGTTATACGCTTGCACTGTGTCCACAGTGGTTTCAAGAAAATAGGGCTGTAAAGAGCGAGGAAAGCCAAATGGCTCACAGTGCTGCTACTTTGCTGATTGATAAGCACCTAAAGGCACTAAATAAGTGCACTATATATTTAATTTAAAAAATTATATTTTCTAGCTTCATACCAAAGTCTTCTCATGTAACTAAAGTTGAGGAATTCATTATTTACATTTGAGTTTAATGTGAAACACAGACTGTGTTGGGGGGAAAAAAAGAGTCTCACACCAGTGTCAGACACTAATAGACAACAGTCCCGTGAGCCCACACTTAGCCTTTCTACTTCCAAATAACTAGCAGTAAAAGCCAGAGGTTGCACATCATCATTAGATGTCACTAAGGGTTTTAAAGCACCAGGCCTCCCGGTGTTAATAAGTGTGTGATCGCATCACATTATGAAACACCAGTTGGCACTCTTGGGACTCATTTAACCAGTGCTAGGTATTAAATTCCTGATGGCATAAAAGACAACCTTTTATTAAACGCCAGGTGGTAGGGTGAAATAAGAGATTCTTCTGGCTTCCCATACTTGCATAATCTTTTTTACCACATTCCTTCAAGTCCAGCAGGTCAAAGTGGCGTTGATGGAAGCGTACCAACTCAATATCAGTTGCCATTTATAGTAGTTGTAGTAAAACAGTGGCAGAAGGTCATCTTAGTTGAATGTTATACTGGTGGTAATTATTGTAACATAGTCACAATAAACACATCCTGTGGTATCAGAAGTTGTTCATAACCCTGGTGTTCTGCTCCTGTTATCGTCCTTTAAAGTGTGATAATACTGTTTGGGCAATAATACAGACACTACTGAAACTGTACTGAAAGCGACACAGTAATCATAGTAGTAGAAGCTGCAATAATAGTTGCAGTCTTTAAATGATAATGGCGGCTGTAAAAGTAACAGCAATAACAGCATGCAAGATTTCAATTTAGTTGTAATAGTGACAATAGACGTGCTACCATTAAAATCAATCTGAATAAAAGCGTATGAGTGACTCACTATTTAAAATAAGGTGTCAGTTATCTGTTACTTATAATGGATAAACATTTCTTTTTGTAAATCAGGAAAAATGGACTAAAGTTTGAATTAAAATATATTTTATTAGTAATTGTAATCTACAATTTCACTCTATATGGCTAGAGCCCCACCTTATGAAACTCTCTACCAGCTGTTGCATCAAAGAAAGGTTTTGCTATCTGTTAGTTTTCTTAGCTGGGCAGTTATTATTATTATTATTATTATTATTATTGGCTTTATATTAACTGGACTAATTTGGAGTTTCATTTTATTCTTGGAGTGCATTTACAGCTGCATGGAAATTGAACTGAAATGAATTCTCTGCTGCTATGTTTAGTACATTTAAACAATGTTTAGAAAAGTGCTATGTAAATGTAGTTTTTTTTAATCATCAGACTACAGATTGGTGAATATGTGCCCACAACCATTTAACTCAATCTGTTACAAACTAACAGGAGTAGAATATCATCAGTAAAGCTGATTAACTAGTTGCAGTTGTGCACCTTTGTCTGACTAGTAAGAGCCAACCTTCAACTCATGCACTCGTCTACGCCAACTAGAGCGCCAAAAACCCAGATATGTTAAATTAACATCTCACCTGCTGGACATAGTGGTCCACTAGTGTTGAGCGAGCCAAAACTGGAGAAGGAAAAGGCCCGACAAGTTTTAATCAGATGTTTGCTAAATGGTTTGATTGGTTAGACAAATTTGGTAACGTGTGGGAAACATAAGTATCACTAATGAACTAGTCACTCTTTTTGGGGCATCCATATTTCACTGTATTATATATATATATATATATAATAATAACATTATTGAGACTATGGTAGTTAAGTAGTAAGGCTAAACAGACACTGGTTAACTAGTAGGCACACTATGATCACTAGTACCACTAGTACTCGCTGGGGTCTTGATGATAATAGTAATAATTGTTGTCATGATCATAATCATTATTACTATTATTATCTGGCACAGAAACATTTTGGCTTTTTTTTTCTGGAAAAAAAAAACCTATCACCCTCCTGTGATGCCGCTCGCCCCTCAGGGATTTGCGCCCCACTTCTCGAGTATCACTGCACTTAACTTTCAGCAGGGGTGCTAAAAGTGTGCACCCCGTTGTGACTCCAGCTATATTTAGTGTTATTCATTATTTGGCCTAGCCATGGAGTTCTTCCCTGTCTGGTAGAATCCTCCAGGCCGGTCTGTTTGTGTATAAAAGCAAACCGTTAAAGATCCACCAAAGGGCGAAAAGGCTACGTGCTCTCCACGATCAGTTCTTTTATATATATATATATATATATATATATATATACACTCACACAAAAAATCACAGATGACTAAATAATTGGAGCTTAAAGAAATCAACTATTTGAACTCTTTCGATGTTGATCACAAAGACAAATATGGCATGCAGAGAGTAAAAGCAGGCATAGACTGTCTGTGGCTCCGCTAATAAAACATTTTATTTTATTCCAGTCACGGAGGCCAATATTTCCTTCCAAGCTGAAGATTAAAAAAGATGAAGAAACTAGTAAAGAAGACAACAAGACACTGAATTTTAATACGTTCCGCTCTCTTTATATGTCATTGTATAGAATGAATTCTCAACATTTTTCTAGACCAATAATTCCCTTCAAATCTTTTTATTCATTACTTCAGTTATCCAGCATGGTAAAATCGTTCAATTCTGGTATGCACAAAAATGATTTATCTGATTCACTACAGTTCTTTAGAGATAAATGCATCTCTGACTAATGATTATGAATAATTGGAAAACCAGCGATACCAAAATCCTTGATGACTGGGAGATATATTATTTGCTTGTACATACATACACATTAAGTCAAGAGTATAAAAAAAATAACAACAACAAAAAAAATGGAGTCAGGGTAAGATTAAAAGGATAAATTTACCAGAATTGCAGAAAAAGCTATTCTGATCTATGAAAAGAAATAACGATTTAAAGGCAACTTCACTCTCTTACATTATAGCTTACAGCTTTCCAGCATTGATTATAATATAGTTTGCAAATTATCCATAGGGATTTGTAGTAATATATTAAATATAGGCAATCTTCAGCGTCTCAGTGTAAATGCAAACATTTCACAGCACCAATGCTACAGACCAACAGTGCATGCACCTCTCTGCAGTGAGTCTCACTCTCCATTCCCAAGTCAACAAGTCAAAGTCAAGTCTTCATTTTGTTTGAGGTCGTTACACAATGAAATATGAATACAATTCTTTTATAGCAAAAGATGAATTTTCTTTATGTTTGCATTGATTTTCTGATTTCTGTCAGGTCTTTTTGAACGGTTCATAAGGAACATTTGTTTCCCCTGGTGTTGTTTATCACGATCTGATTTTCAAACTAAATAAAATAAACTGACAAGGCCAATTCACATGGCCAGTTCATTCAGAGAAAACAAGTTAATGTCGTCTCGGAGGTCAGCTGGATCGCTGCTCCGATGTTCCATCAAATGAAGCTGACCTTCTTTATGTCCCTGCTGAAACACATCTATCATTTATCTCATTGTTTGCAATGTTCCAGTTTTCTACTCAGAGGGCTTAATCTTTTAATTTAAAAATACGATAAACACATTTCAGTAAAATAGAGGTATATTTTGTCCAGCAGTTTACTGAACCTGGATCCCAATTATAAATATACTTTTTTTTTTTTCTTTTGGTCTAATTCATGTGCAACTTAAGTTTTGTTTTTTTTTGTATTTTCACAACTGCTTGGCTCTTTTAAAGTACACTTCTAAGCATATTTAAAGTTACAAAAATAGCCTTTTAAGATAAATGTATACCATTCATAGTGTATGCACTTTGCACAATACAAATCAGACATTTCAGGGCACGCTGACGGTCGACAGTTGAACACACATACCGGCCATTGTCTCGGAAAAAGTTCTGGGAAAAGTGCGGCACGCTCAGGTAGGAATTCACATACAGACAGGGGAGTTGGTGCCCTGAAAATATCATTTAAGAACCTTTCATTAGGCTAATATCTCACTCTGTTTTTGTTTTGTTTTGTTTTTTAAGTTATCTGCCCTTTTTTCAATAAAAGGAAAACATGTTGTTAAGTCAAAGTATTTACCATCCATTACTGCCCAAATCTGTTTCAGGAAAAGCTCTTTCACTGCCAAACAAGTTTGCATACTTTATG
Organism: Xenentodon cancila; assembly: GCA_014839995.1. Lineage (NCBI taxonomy): Eukaryota > Metazoa > Chordata > Actinopteri > Beloniformes > Belonidae > Xenentodon > Xenentodon cancila. Next base: position 19,005,118 of record CM026197.1, read on the forward strand.
TGCACCTTAATATTGCAATGATAATAAACTAAAAGTTTCAGACGCATGAACAACAACTTTCATCTGTAACTTACACCATTTATGATGTTGGAATTGGGTTGGGCTGTTTAGTCCATTTGTTAATAACCGGAGACTACAGTTAAACGCTCAAAAGAAATATTTGTGTTAGAATTATGTTAAAATTTCAGATGTAAGCAAACTTTACAAAGAAGAATTTTCAAAAGCTGAGCTGTTATTTTGATATGGTGTGGACATTGATGTAGCCCCTCTTGTTTAAGCCGATTCTCTATAAAAGGAGATTAGATACATGATGTCCTTAAACTGTACATGCTCATTTACACCGTGATTTATACTTACCCACCTGACAGAATTTGGTCCATTCAATTACAGACACTAATGTTACTATTTCTCTGTTGTCATATGATGCAAAAATTGTCTAATACTGGGGGGGGAAATGCTTTTGACATATTGCGTATCTACAGAGATGTGTGTAATTACTTATAACATCATTAACAAAGAATGAAGTCTGCTCTCGGAAAAGTAAAATAACCTTTTCAGATCCATTGATTCAAGAGCTAAAATACACCAGTCGCGTGTGAAAGAACGTTAAGAAGAGGCTAATCAGCATGTAAAGAAGACCGGCGGCCTTGCTGCCAGTACAAATATTAAAAATCAGTCTGAAGGAGGGCCACCTCCGTGTGCCTTTGCTGGAGACGCGTTAACCGTCTCCCCCACGCACGGGAGCGGAACTGAAACTAGAACTCAGACACGTCGCTCTGCTTCTTCGCCAGCTTGGCCACCTCCTGCCTGATAGCCTGCACAAGCGCAGAGGTGGAGAGGCTGCTCAGGGGCATGTTGTCTATGTCCTTCAGCACTTGGGGCAGGCTTTGCTCAGAGGCTGTTCTGGGGGCAGAGGGCGGCTGCTCCAGTGTCTGGTTATACTGCAGAGGCAGTCTGGTGGAGCTCCCCTGTGGGTAACGAGGATTAGGAAATGCCTCGACATACCCAGGCAAGGGTACCTGAAAAACAGGGCAGACGGGACACCAGAAATGCAGCATCTTTATTACAACTGCCCACGAATAACAGCTACTGCTTAAAGGCTACACCATAGTGTTAGTTTTCAATGTGCTCAGTGAGCAGTTCCTCCTGGGCCAATGGATGGGTGATAGGTTAGGGTAAGTAAGTAAGTAAGTAAGTATATCTTAATCAAATCAGACACATTTAAATAGACATATAAAATAACAAACAAAAGGTAATGAATTTGCAGGCTTCTGTGCTGTGAACAAAATGAAGGTGTTTTTAACTACTCAATTTTAAATGGTTCTGTAAAAAGATACTGTGTGAGGTTGTCTAATTGGCACAGACACACAGACAGGAGGGGAAAAAACACATACCATACAGTCAGAGAAAACCCGGAGCAAGGAAAGGCCAAAACATATCAACAGATAAATGAGACCCCTCACAGATGAATGATGAAGACGCCTCATCACAGCAAGAGTAAAGCGGGAGAGCAATCAGTCAGAGAGCGTGGAAAAGACATCAATCTAAGAAAATCCCACGTACACCTGGCTGATATATTTTGCTGTAATAGCTCATTATGGAGTTTGGGTGTTTAATGCCTTTAATCCTGGGTTGTTGAACTGTAGCACCGTCTCTGCGTTAAACAGAAGTTATGGGGGGAAAAAAACCAGACGACCAACAAACGTCAAGGCTGTGGTGGAGCATTTCAACAACACCTACTACTAAAACCACAAGCACTACACAAACGGCAAGAAAAACGAGGAACTACTATTCTATTCATAGCATTTCTACAACTGAGTCCAGATGGAACATTAATTGTGACACAAATTTCACATGAGCTGACTTTAACGGTCTAATCATTAGACCAAAGAGCTGTTTGGAATACTGGGACATCTGCTTGAGCGGGACTCTAAAGCTTAATCTGAATATCTTCTGCTATATTTTTCCAGTAGGCCTGGGTAGTTCATAGGCAGGAAAAATGGGCTTCCTTACAGAGTCTGTCCACTGTGGTGTTACATCCTCAGGTTCTGGTGGATAGGACATCCAAGAGGGACTGTGGTAGGAGGTGGGTGATGTGCTGACAAAATACTCTGAGTAGTCAGGCCTCGTGGCTGGGATGGCGTAGACGGCCGTTATTGGGTTTCCTGGTGAACGGAAACACAGTGAAATTCATTTATTAGTATATCACAGAGTCAAAATACTTTATGACCACTTTTGAAACCCTAAGTCATGTCCTCATGTTCTTACCTGAGTAGTTAGACACAGGCTGTTCTGCAGTGATAGCTGGAAGTGCTGCTCTAGTGGTCGGACCATATGGGTTGTTCTCATGTTGACTCCGCGCTTCGCTGACAGATGTCTCTGAACTCCTTCCCTTAGGCCCCAAGTCAGAAGTGGAACTAAGTTGAACCAAGATTGCAGAGGCGTAAACAGAAAGTCGCTGCAAGATTTAACCACTAGATGGCACAGGCACTCCATGTGGGAAAGTCGCTGCCTCATTAAGATTCTGTCCATTTCTCTATACACTAGTTTATATTAAAATTAATTCAAAGCCTAAAATCACCCTGGCCAGGGCACACCACCTCCTCGTGCCTGAATCTGAATTGAAATGTGATTAAATGAAGAGTATCTTAAAGGTTTCAGAACGCTGCAGGCATAGTGTCTGTCTGTATTAATGTCTGTTTATTGTTTGTTATTCTCATTTTTTCCCGCTCTGCTCTCCCTGCAGCCCGTTCAAGTGGACGCAGTGGACACAGATAGTCACAAATTCTTACGATGATTCCGTCCAAATTTTTCATTACAACTCTGGCCAAGTGCTTCCTCAAAGGGGGTTTCATTGGGTCTCGCATCCAACTATTATCTAACACCCTCATGAAAAAGCCCTGTGATAACTTATATATTATTTGGTGCAAAAAAAGGTATTAAAAGTCTTTATTCCTAATACACTTTTCTTCTTTAATCTTTTATTTATCAACCTGTGATATTAGTATGATCTAATATGCATTTCAGATGTTGGGAGTGAAATAAAACATGATCAGAATAACTTGATATCAATCTAAAAGACGACTTCATCTTTTGTGGTTGCACAATCAAGCAGCCCAAGAGAAAGAAACAGAGACACGTGCATGAGCTCCTGCTTCGCACAGGAGAACAGGCCACCACATGCCACAGAAACTTGGCTTGCAAAGAGACCGTTGTCAGGCAAGACCAATGAGTTCGCCGACCAGCTCATGATCTGCTGCTGGTTGTTCTTCAAAAGGTGCCGATCTTATCTGCCATTCAAAGTCAAGGTGGACATCTGTGTTAGTCTGTGTCTGCACTTAAATCACCTATGGTCAGTGGGTTAATAGATTTTATTGTTCTCCACCTGTAAACTGTCAAGTCAACGTGATTGCAGAAATCCAGAGGTGGTCAGGCGGACACCAATGGGCCTGTGGAGAGGAGCAATGAGAGGAACTGAGTTTGTGTAGAGGGTTCATTTGCCTGCAGTGGCCTCAGGATCTTTGGCAACAGAGGTAACCTACTGTGCCCCTGAGCAAGGCCCTCAACCCCCAACTGCTCCCCGGGTGCCGGAAAAGTATCAGCCCACTGCTCCTAGTGTTGGGTTAAAAGCTAATTTCTGTGTGTTTCGTGAGCTATATACTGATGAGTAAAGATTATTATAATTATTATTATCTCCTTTGCTTTTCTTTGCTCTTGGGTCACTTCATTCTGCAACTAAAAACAAGCAGTATTTATTTCACTTTGGACATCTGAATGATATGAACCGTATTTATGTGCGCGCGCGTGTGTGTGTGTGGTGGGTGTGTCGTAGGTGTGTGTGTGTGTGTGTGTGTGTGTAGATATATTATCAATATATATATATAATATATATATCCTCTATATAATTCCTATCTGCTTCTCCTATATCTATATATATATATATATCATATAAATAAACTATCTATCTCTCTCTATCTCTCTCTCTCTCTCTCTCTCTCTCTCTCTCTCTCTCATCTCTCTCTCTCTCTATCTCTCTCTCTCTACTCTTCCCTACCTCTATATATATATCATCATATATATAAATAAATAAAGAAGTGTGTGTGTCCTCAGCTTTACCGTCTTAAGGATGTCCTGGGAGGAGGCCCAGTGCGTGGTGGTAAAGGCGGAGGGGAGCTTAGAGCCATCTCAGGAAGCTGGGTGAAGCGAAAGGCCTTAAAATGATGGTGAAAGACAGTCAAAATGAACGTCCCTCTGCTCAGGGCCACTAGAGAACATTAAGCAATCTTGGACAACTTACTGGTCTTGGCATGGTGCACTGATACACATCAGCACCGTAAGATGGCACCCACTGCAGGGCCCCCCGTCCGCAGCGCATTGTGCCTGGAGCACTGGTCACCACATCTGCGTAAGGGAGGGGGGGCGAGGCGGAGCTGTAGTGCTCAGGATGGGCTTGATGGTGGTGGGTGTGCCTTCCGGATGTAGTCTGCCCCCCAGAAGCAAGGCTGAATGCCTCCTCCAGCAGGAGGTGCATCTGATGTCGCACTTCATCAATAGATGGCTGTGAGCTCAGCGTGGACGTCTCCGAGTGGCCTTTCAACCCCCGGCCGTACATGTATCCTAGCGGCGCCATTAGATGGTCAACATTTGTTTCCTCAATCAGCTCCGGCTCAGTCTATAACATGAAAATACCAGGCTAAGGAGCGAGTCCAAAACACTTTCTCTCGTAAACGCTGACAAGGTAAAGTTTAGATTTTGATTTACACTGACTTTCCCTCCTTATCATGTTCCCCATCCTTTTTTTTCTCAGAGTTTCTAAACTCCTCTCCAAATTGCTTCATACCGTCTCCTTCAGCCGGTGTCCCTCCACTCAGTTTTAAATTCAGGGACACAGTTACATGAGCTGAGTTACATGAGCTGCCCTACTTCCTGTGCGAATAGAGAACAGCCACGGGAGACCCCACACAGTGCATCTCATAAATCAGTCCCCCTGCAACCGCAGTCTTGCATCTGCAGCCACATCATCCCCTTCGTAATCAACCGGGCCAGGAGTTCTGAAAAAGCACCACACAGTCAACCAGGAGCCATGGCAATGCAAGGTCAACAAAAATAAAGTTCCTATTTCAAGAATTTGTCAAGATAGCAATCATGTGATTGTAGGAGCATTTCCTTCATGGGGCTATCCTACATTCCTGAACACCTGATCATCTAAACTGAGAGGACAAGAGGTGCTCAGGGCAGAGATCAGCCTTGCCATTAGAGGACAAGCACAATAACATCCCACATAAATGCTCCATTTTAGTCATGGCCTGATATCAGCAGGCCAGATTCCACAGCACCAGAGCCGGTTATATCTGTGCTTTTCTTGCACAGATATAACCGCACCACACACCAACCACTTGACAAGTGAAATGGTTGGTGTGTCAGAGAAAGTTCAGGATATTCTTCTTCTTTTTTTTTTTTTCAAAGTTCAAGACAAAAGTGCTATTTAATAACTGTCTACTTCATCACTCTTTGGGGTTCAGATATTTATGATTTCATGACCAAAAAGAGCCATTTATAGAACAATAATGGCACAATAACTGAGTGAAGACACAAACTGGCCATCCTAAGATGCATTATATATCAATACCACAGGACGTTATAAGTCTCCACTCTTAATTATAAATGACCCACTTCTCTGCTTCGCTTTACTGTGGCACACTTGAAACCACACCTGAGCAGAAAACACCTGATCTCCATCTCTGTTGCTGCACCCTCTTAGACAGTGAGGGGATTTAGCACTTACTGATTGTGATAATTACATTTCACATGCATTTCAGTTCCATAACTCATTAAAAAATGGTGGCCACTGGACTTCTAATTATAAAATAAGACTTTTAACACGCACGCGATTGCATTTGAACATCACATTATTACCGTATCACTAAGACACATGCGACTCTTCGGTAGAAGCCACTTGTGTGTTTGCCCTCTACGCATATATTAAAATGAGCTAATAAATATCACTAATTTTCTAAATGTTGTTCATTTGACTAAACTGTTAAAGTAGATGGCAGTTTAAAAAAAAAATAGATGCACAGCTTAGAATCCGTACTCCTGTTTGTAGTCATTTTAACACTATCATCCACAGTATGAACACCCGCTACTTCATAAGTATAAAATGTTAATGGAAATACAAAAGAAATGATGGGGGACATCTGAATGTGTAAAAACACATCAGAGGCTTATTTAACGGTTTTTGGGGGGGGGGTTTCTCACACTTTGGTATTTTGCAAAGTTATAGAATAAAATCCACCAACTAAGAAAATGCAAACAGAAAGATGCAAAAAGTGCAAAAAGAGAAATGCGTTCTTTGCTTGTCTGAGTTTGAATGTACTGTAGAAACTGATACACAAAATTGCCACAGTGTATTTTTATTTTCTTGTTGAGAGATCTCCTAAAGCCAGCAAGTACAATAGAAATAGTTATATCCATCAGTAATTACCCCATGGTACTTTATATTTGACTATTATTGCTTCAAAATAGACTCGCAAAATTATGAAGATATGTTTTAACTGCCACTTGGCTGATCGACGTACACAGACAAGACTGGTGGGTGATGACGTGTGACGTACATCATAGCCGCTGTTGCGGATGCCTCTCCTGGGTCTCTCTCTCATCACGAGCAGGTCCATCTCTGTTCCTCCAGGGCTCGGGCTGCTCAGACTTTGTCTGCTGCGATAGGCCGTCTGTCCAACCTGGGACTGCCTGCCAATTAGGGTAAAGACGCAGATTCAGTAGAAATCAGACCTGGAGCAAGTTAGTTATTAATTCAAGACGTTTTAGTAAATCCTTCAGTTTAAGTGCACCTGCAGTAAAAGGGAGTGAGGGACAGCCTTGTCAAGAAATAATAGAGCCACCCCCCCCCAAAAAAAAAGACAACTTATGTCAGCAAAGCTGGTCAGATGTAGTCACTTCAGCTCGGCAATAGCGGTGCCACATAATAAATTTGTCAGTCAAAAGGTTGCATTTATTTTGCTTTTTTTCAAATATAAAAGACAGTAATCCAGCCTTTTGCTGTATCAGCATAAAACGTGCAACGCAAAACTTGCTTTCCATCAAGAATACAGCGGCAACAGAGCTGCCCAGTGCAGAGTGCAGAAAATGAAAGTTCTTGGAAAGCTGTGTTAAAAATTAGTTGTACTCAAAGACTGAAATAACTTACATAAATATCACAGCCTGATTCTGTCAGTAGACCTTGTAATGTCTGTACACGTTGAAGTCCACCTGTGCCTGATGGAGCTCACTGAACCTAATGTGCTCCAGTTGTACAAAGTGTCACATTTGGTTGTGTAAATCAAGAAAGCCAAGTCACAATGTCAAGAGACAGAGAAGTAAGGGAGTAATGCATTTCACCAGCTTTTAAAGCACCTAACAGTAAAGTACTTGCCATTATTATCAAATTTAGTAAGTTTGAAAACATCAGTAGACTTTGAGTGAGCGGAAACTGCCCACATTTACCAAATACAGTTTCAGCCAGTTCCCATACCAGATGCCCTGCTCAAAGCAGTGTATATGCCCACCGCGGTTGGTTTAAAGGAAAACAGATAAAATATATCTGACAACAACGGGGGAAATGGTTCACTATGCACTATCAAACCCACCATCTGGAAGAACTATGGACAAAAGCCTGCGAGGCATCTGTAACATGACAAATCTGGACCATCACCTGATGAGATGTTGACTCCCCGGATGCTTATAGAGACATTAGATAAAGGCCCAGGTATTGATGAGTTTTTCATGTTAAATTTGTGCCAGCCATGTATATCAAAATATGAACAAAATCAAACACAGGACTATGAGATACAGGTTTTCTTGTACTACACATAACCAGATTCCCTAGTTCTTTATTGAAGGTATTTGTATCTAACTAACCAGTCAATGAAACATGTGCTAAAATTATTTGTTTGTTATTTACAATTAGAAATTAATAACTAAATTAAACACATTTCAAAGATAATATAACATGTCTTTCGTTTTCAAGAGATTATAATTTGGTTGCTGAAAGGATTACAAACTCAGTAACATAACATAACCCTGTTACTTTATTTGAGGTTCTCCACGTCTGTCATACATCATTCAGTGAGGAGCTCAGTATTTTTGAGGGCAGTCTGAAATCACAGACACAGATCAGAGTGCACTTTTTCAGCCACCCAACTCTTCACTCATTCCAGTTTTACATCATGCTGCATTTGTTGCACCTTGAAAGTGGGTTGTGCAAAAACTAAAACTGATTTTTAAAGAGTGTGCCTCTTTAAAAATCAGAAAAGGGGGAAAAATCCCAACTGAAAATGTTCTTTTGAAAATATATTCTCTTTGAATCATATCGTAATCTATGAAGTCTGATACACATCTGATAAAAAGACACACATTTCCAGTCATTGTGACTAAAATCTACATTTTTTCATAGTCACGGGATGTCGTTAGAGTGGGTCACGCCTTTACTGACTAATTATAAAAGGTCCTGCCAGCTCTTTAAGGTAGAGCTGCCAATTCTTTCAACACTAAAAAACATATGAGAGAGAATTTTTCCAAAGACAACTCTCAGACTGTGAGAAAACACCTACGATTTAATGAAACAAACATTGAAATATTTTACCACAATTCCCAAATGCATGTCTAGAGGGAACCAGAGGCTTAGTACCATCATTAGTAACATCCCTACGGCCAAACACAGCAATGGACAGCATTGTTCTGTGAAGATGGTTTATTTTTGAGACAAAGGCAGAGGACCAGTCAGTATATTTGGGAAGTAAGAATCAAGAAAATGTAGAGGCACTTCGGCTTAAAACTGGAATGTTTCAGTATCCCAAATCATACCACTGACAAAAAAGCCTTGAGTAATCCAAGGAGATGAAGACTGAATAAGATACTATGGTCCTGAACCTATTCAAACATCTCTGAAGAGATCTGAGCACTGACGTTCCCAAAGCACTTCCAGCAAAGAACAGGAGATACATCCGTGCGGCAAGTTTTTGGATCAGTCCTATAATGACTGATTTAACCAAGGAATGAGTGAGGGGTTTAAACGCTGTAAATGTGATAATTCCGTCCCGAATTAATGAATAAAACGCTCCGACAACAGTTTTTCTCATTCTGTACAATTGTGGTTAGATTGACGAAAAGAAAAAGAACAACAATCTTTTTAAGATGAGTCTGAAATGAAGCTGAAAACTTGAAATATTTCCTCCAGCACTGTACATTAATAAAAGGACACACTCAAACTAAATATGTTAAGAATGTCCATGTTTAGTTGCTTCTGTAAAGCGCAAAGATAGAACTAATGTGAAGAACCAAAAAACATCCAGCCAATTCTCCTATCTCCATGAAAGAAGCTCAGGATAGAAACCAAACAAATTAGACGTACATTAGACGTATTCTTACACTGGCCACTGAGACGGGATCTAGCTGATCCGGTGGGGTAAAGTTGAGCAGGGATGAGGAGCTGGCGAAATCAACCAATATAAAGTGCATTTCACTTCTCCTCAAAGCCCTCTTAAACAGTTAATATCCCTACTCGTTAATATCCAACTAAACCACTATTCCCCTTGCTTCCACAAACCTTCCTCACCTCTTGTGTGACTTGACATAAGTGGACCCTCGCTCATCGTCGGGCTCCAGAGGTCTGCCGTGCTCACTGGCTTCCCTCTCATGTCCACGCCGCTGTCTCTGCGCCAGGGCTCGTCCTCCGCTGCTGCTGCCGTTCGTAGATGGGAAATCATAATAGCCTTTCTTCTTAGCCTTCAACCTCAGCTTGTTCCTGTAATGCTCAATGTCTGATTTCTGCTTCAGTGCCAAGTTGACCTGCAAAGAGTAAAGACCAAAGGATGAAACAGAACACAAGGAAAACACGAACAAAGGCTGAACAAGGTTCTTCTAGCTGCTTGTCATTTTGATTTTCACTGAAAATGCATGTGGATAAAAGAAAGGATGGTCTATTACTGACAGGGCCTTAGCTCAATAAGAGTGCTCAGATGCGCATGTAGACACGCTGAGAGAGAATAAAAGAAGGATCACCTTGAAGTCTCTTAAAACATATTAAGAAAAAGCCTACTGGAGTGCAAGAGTGGGCTTTAACACTTTTGATTGCATTATAAATCCTCACGATTCCACTCTTACCATGTTTTCATCTCCCCTTTGTCAAAAAGTTTTCCTTTTTTTTTTTTTTTTTTTTTAAACTCGATTATCAAATCTTATCTCACTTCTTCTGTCTTGGATCCTGCTGCAGCGTCTATAAACCCAGAACACTGAGCAGGTATCCCTCTCTTTTCTTGACTCAAATAATTCAGCATTTGCAGCCTTCTTACTGCCCCCTGGAAAGCATCCAGCCCCATCTCCTTTTGGATGTTATTAATCCCTCGGGCCATGTATTGTGGATCTAATTAATTCCTCTCTGATGTCTGGCAGTGTCCCAGCCACTTTCAAAGATGCTGTAGAGCAGCCTCTCATCAAAAAGAACAATCTTGATTATTCTATTCTTTCTAACTTTACGCTCATTTCTGAGCTCCCTTTTCCATCAAAGGTTTAAGAGAAGATAGCTTATCCATCATACCTCTACTTAAATGGGTTTTCTGAAGTACTGGTCTGGTTTCATAGCATAGAAACAACTCTTTTAAGAGTTTTTAATGACTTGTGTTTAAAAGTTAAAATGCTGAAGAGGAGGAGAACATATCGTTTTCTTACAGGATCATTGATGAGCTTTGGTGCATTGGTGCATAACACACACTGTTCATGTCTGCACTCATGTATGTCAGTTTGTAAATCATGTTTCATCATGCATGTGTGTGGGCTTCACCTCTCCATTGACGATGGCTGAGTCCTGGCTGTGCTCAGAGGATGGAGGGTGCGAGTAGTTGGTCTGAGCCACCATGGGCTTTATGGAAATGAGCTGCAGGGAGCCGGAGGAGGTGTCATATGGATCTGAAGAGGAGGGATTTGTAAACAGAAAACAAATACGACTGCGGTTACACTCCCAGTCAAAGTGGGAAACAAACTGTTGCACATCCTGTCTGACTCCACCCCAACATGATGTCCCCCCCCACATACACACACACACACACACACGCACACCTTTGGGATTACATTAAACAACAGTCATATGTCTCAGTCAATGAAGCGGTTGATAAATCACAGACACAGCTTTGGCTTGCGAGGCTGTGGCAGTGCATCTGTGTGAAAAATGAAAGAAAGTGACTTTGCACTTTTATTCTTTATCCAACATCAGACAAACCTGATTCAGTTTTAGATTTCTTCAACTGAGCTGATAAATAATTCATATTCAGCCGTAAAGAACATCGTAATCTGGTGCCTCGATCCAATTTACAAAGAGAGTTTTGGAATTGGATGAATTGAACTCACATGAGGAGCATTTAGCTTCCGAGGACAGGAATAGCGCATGACATGATTTAAAATGTTAATGGCTTGTACTTAAAGCAACACGGGATGCAAGCATTAACATGGTCTTTCTGCACTTTTTCAATTGAGCCTTAGTAAAGGTGTGTACAATCGTATCATGTCAGCAGAGTATCTGCCTCATGCATATTCATCTGGTCCATCTCTGCCTTCTGCCGAGTGCTTATCTTTCTGACAATAAAAAAAGCTGCAGCGCCAGTGCATTTCTCTTAAGGTACCTGTGTGCTTCAGAAACTGAGACTGCGGAAGTATTTTCCCGCTTGAATTGTTTTTCTTTTCTTTTTTTGTTGCATTTGCCGCACACCTGAGCATGTCTGCAGAAGAGCAGCAGAGAAAATGATTTGTATTTGCATCTACGAGCGACTCTCACCATCCCTCTTGCGCGTCTCCTCCTTTGTTAGTTTCTGCTGCGCTGTGACTTTCGGTACCGTCAGGCCCCTGCCGGAATTCAGCTTCTCTGATTCGTTGCTGATGACGGAACCATCTTCACTTGGCAACTTGCTGTAAGTAACCATAGCAACAGGAAAGGCGGTGAGCTCTCAGGAAGCCGGGCTCAGAGCCAGGTTATGTCATCCTTCCCTTTCACAACCTCACCGTCCTCTCTCTCTCTCTCTCTCTCTCTCTCCCGCTCTCGTGTCCAGTAACCGTAATGTGTTATTACTGTATTTGTTTGCAGTTAAAACAAACATGGGTTCATATTAAAACCATCACTGATTGGTTCTAAGACTAGCAGTCAAATCAAGACTGTCCACTCCAGCATACTCAGATGTACTCAGACGTTAGCAAATTACGTAAAAGTCCAGTTATTACACCAAAAACATCAGTTTTTATCAAATTCAAAGGATGGTCACAGTAATGCTCAGAGGTAGTTGTTGTCCTCCAAAGCAGTTTGTGTTTGACTGTTTATGTTTTAGCACATGTATCTGCCCCCTTAAGCATTTCAGCATGCACATCTGTCTCTGCTTCATATGTTTTGTGAGATTTACATTTTAAGGGCGTGCATTGCATGTGTGTGTTGATGTCCTAAACGACGCATGAGTGATTCTCGCATTAAAGGGACAAACAGTTGCTTTACCCAATTCTTGTTTCACTGGCCTGAAACTGCAGCTAGAATTAGGGCTGATCGTGCCTCGGCTCAGACGACCACAAGGCTGAAAATGACATCAAAGCACCGCGGTCTATCCCCTTATTGTCTGGTAAAATTGATAACAGTGGAGAGAGAGAAACAGCAAAAGAGTGGCCACCCTCCCCTGCTCTAATTGAGGCAGTGCTGCAGAGAGCTGGTTCCACTCAACACTCAAAGCCACAACAAAGAGGTGTGATGTGTTCACATTAATTGAGGTGTACAGATTATGTTAACATTTGCTGTCTGGGAGGGTTTTACGCATGATCCTGCACTGGTGTTTACAACGGTTGTTTGGCCTTGATACAAATGAGTTAACGATTCAGAAAAGAAGAAGTCATTTGTAGAGAATTGTTTAAAGTATGTCTGGAAACACAGATTTCTACTATAGATATTATTTAAGATTTTTGTCCGGAATTTATTTCACGCAAGATAAACATCGTCAAAGCCAAGTAACAACTTATAAAAATTAATTACGAATAAAAATGTAGCCTCACAGTTTTCTCGTCATTCATTCATTCATTAAAACCTGCATCATTTGTGGAGCGCGGCTGCTGCTCTTCCATGAACACGTTTCACGGTGGCCACTTACTGAAATTACTGTGATTGCAATGCAATTGTTAGATGCTAATACTCTCCAATGTTCAATGTCAGGTACGCCTCTGTACCGCCTGTGTCACAGGGGCACAATGGGGCAAAATGAGTACTCTCTGAATAGGCAGTGTAAACAAATGGAACCAACTTACAATTCTTCCCTCTTAAAGGGGAGTTTCTTTCTTGCCACAGTTTGGCTTAAGGTTTTTCTCCCACTAGGGGAGTTTGCACCTGCCTTTCTTCATATAATATTTGCTCGGGGGTCATGTTCTTGGTCTCCGGAAAGCGCCTAGACACAGCTTGTGTTGTAATGGGCATGACATTTAGGATTAGCAATTCTTAAACACTTTGATCAGTGGAAAAACAAATAAGCGGGAGCCTTAATTAAATCAAAAACTAGGAATTGGTTGCAGGAGCAAGTCAAATTTGCTTGTTGGAAGTTGTATGTGCTTGTCAGGCTGCAAACGTTTGTTAAACCATCTCTGATTAGTTAGGGTTATTTAATTTAAAGCAACTAGATGACAGACAAAAAGGAAAAACGTAACCGGTACCCTCCCGGAGTGAGCGAAAACAAAAAAAAAACAATCCAAGAGCACATTTCATTTTTATTAGGAGTGTCTTCTTGGCGGTCCCTGTCTGACTCTGACTAGTGTTAGTGTACACATGTTCAGGATCAGAGAACAGGAACAATAATGGTGCATCTGGCAGGACTGTTTGAAGAAACCCACTATTTGTCACAAAGAAAATTGCTGCCTCGCAGAAGATTCCCGAACATTTAAAAATGGCCAGGTGAAATAATAATATTCTTTCATTTGTTTCAATTTTGTTATCTTTGTCTTCTTTGATGACTTTGTAAAAATCTAATGATGTCAAAGGTCACATACAGAAAAATGCAAAATGTTCAAGCATCAGTTTCATCATGAAATGTAGTGGAAGTGGGCAGAATGATGACACAAACTTATATATCTAATTTAAAAAATGCTGCCTCAGGAGTCCACAAAATAATTTCTTCGGGTCCTCCAGTCTTTAGATTCACTGCTTTGTTCCATAAATCTCTCACATTATCATCCTGCATGGCTTTGAGAAATTATGCCCTTTTGCGTTTCTCTATAAAACAATTTAACATGATTTAACATGGCAATTAATTTCTGAAAGAGCGCTACTGACTGTCAAATGAGGAAAATGGTCAATTTCACCTGAACATACCGAGGCTCCTGATAATGATCTCCAGTCATTCAGCATCAGAGTAAACTGAGAACAGACTATAGGACCAGAGGGAATTTAGTGTTTAATTGGCCTTTTTTATATGCAGGCTTTTTGAATGAGGAGCAGGAAATACACAAACTGTAAACAGTTTGTATTACCATGCTAATGTTTACCATCTGTATCTCGTGAAGGGGAACCCATAAATTCTTCTAAAATAAATTGATTTGACTGACTTGTTTTCCTCCAGCATGTTAATATATTGCAAACAGCCGGAAAGCGTGAAAACTTAAGTTATATTTCCGCTGAGGCTGTTGAGCTGACTTTGTGAAACCTTAATGACTGCTGAACAGATGATAAATGCTTATTCATTTCGCTTAACTAACAACTCACGCTTACCGCAGTGCCACCCTCACACGAACCTGTCTGCAAAATGTGTCCTTTGTGTTGTTAGAAAGTCTTTATCCTCCATCACAAAAAAATAAAATAAAATACAGCTGCAGGATTACAAATATATATTTTTTCTGGCACAAAATGGGAGGTGAAATCAAATTTGCTCTGCTATTCTGCAGCATCAAAGGAATGCTTCTCCAGTGCGCTTACTTTGAACACCCAACTTGTGCTCCACACAAAGTGAGGCATCTAATTAAAACACAAGCTTTGATACAAAGACGGAGTGGACTGAATTTAAATTTTGGGTGGAGCTTTCTTAAGCTATTTCATATCAGCTGCCGTGACAGTTTGCAAACTTGCACACACAAAACTCTCTAAACAAACGCACATCCCATCCACTGCCTCCT
This sequence comes from Xenentodon cancila, assembly GCA_014839995.1. Lineage (NCBI taxonomy): Eukaryota > Metazoa > Chordata > Actinopteri > Beloniformes > Belonidae > Xenentodon > Xenentodon cancila. Next base: position 19,020,289 of record CM026197.1, read on the forward strand.
TGTATTTGAATGCTTTTTGTGTCCTTGCTTCAAGCAGAGCTTTAATTTGATATTAATTTCAACATCACACCCTAAATAGATTACATCTTGTCCTAGTCTGATTATTAATAAGGAATCACTTCATCCGCATTCATGAGCTGGTGATCAAATTCAACATTTATGGCTTTTTCACACATTTTTGAATTTTGGTGGTGCACATCACAGCCTGTGGTAGTGAGCAGTGAGAGTGGAGTCAATGATACCTTTTATGTTTGTCAGAAGTGAGGCTTTTCTTGTTGGCAGTCCCATCTTGTTGCAGGGCCTTTTCTAGTGATAGTGACGTGTCCCGAATTTGTAGGGACATCACTAAAGTATCCTGACTGGCAGGCAGCGTCTCCTCTTCTCCCCCCTGTTGGCCCAGGTGCTGCTTGGCATAGTCAAAGCCCTGGACTGGCTGAAGGACAAGTGGAGAGAAATTGGAACAAAGAAAGGGGATTGCTCGAGATGAAAGAAAAGAATCTGCCATTTATGAGAGAAACTATGGAGCTGTTTACACCTGGTTTTAAAATCGCCGACATCTAGTAGCGCCTCTCATCAACGGCAGAGTGCCAAAACCTTGCTTGTTGCAGAACCGGCAAGAAGAGGTAGGTTGTTGATGTCCGTTCCTTCTTTATCGTCTATGATAAACTTGTTAATGTCATTGATAAAGTTGTTAATGACATAAACAGCATACCTCCATCAGCGTTGGGCGCTGAGCCAGTCAGTAACCAATGAGCTACTAGACGTCGGCTTTGTCCTAACCTTTTAATTTGCTATTGGGGCAGGGGAGTGAGGTCCAATCACGTGATTTAAACTAGCAAAGAATACCAACCCTGTGAACCAGCATCTAAATATCGCTAATAACTGTATCTTTTGATGTTTGAAAAATAAAGTATTATTGCACTGCCCTGACTTCAAATAGACGAGCACAGATTAAACTGAGGCCCTATTTTGTGTTCTTTGAAATTCATAAGTGTCTCACATTGGGCAGAGTCAAGATGAGATTTGTGGACTTTTGCTTTATAGTAATTAAGTTAAACATTAGATTACATTAGAGGATTAAAGGTAGGAAGATGAAAACTCTGCCTAAGATTTGATATCAACATGCCTATAGAGAGAAGAGTACAGTAGAGGCCAGTATAGTTCAGACTCAACCCTCTAAAGCATGCACACACACACACACACACACACACACACACACACACACACACACACACACACACACTGAAATATTTAGGACTGCGCTCATCACTGTGTCATAAATTGTCAGGCACACATCACTGCATCAAAGCGGGCATACAAAGTGCAAAATCAATGTGTGATACTCCCCCGAACATCCATCGTCTATAGCGCATTGCATGCAGAGTAAAGATTTTCATTGAAAGTGCTACTGCGGCTGGTCTTTAAAGAAACTCTAACAAGCCAGTATGATGAAAGGGGTTGGCTTGCACACAGAGTAATGCAGAGGAGGCGGTGTGAGAGCCTCTTTTAAATTTTTAGAAGTAGTATCTTGGAGCATTTTAAGAATTTCTATTGGCCTTTGCATTAATTATTAGCAAGAACTGGCTGTATAATCTGCCTACAGTGTAATGGGTGGTCTGCCAGGGTACTTAACATATCTGATGGAATTAATTGTTAAGGTGCATATTTTACAAGATAAGACTTTGTAGGACCATTGTGTGCCATCAGTTCTAGAAATGGAACTCAAGTCGTTTTTCAGTTTAATATAGAATATTTTATTGACTTCTCTCTAATGAAATTCAATAAATAAGCGGAGGAATGTGCTGGGATTTACACTCTGCATTTTTCATCTCTCTCTCCTGATGTATGCTGGCTGAGCTTCTGCGCACAACAGACAAAAGCCACAGGTACAGAGCTATAACTTTGATAAGGACATAATAATAAGCCTTGATGCAACTATGGAACTGAAGAGTTTTCAATCTTTGATAGATGAAATAAACAAATGTAAGTGTGTACACAAATGCAAGTACTTTTTCTGTTTAAAAAAAAAAAAAAAAAAGCTTCCTAATAACCACTCTCAGTGCAGCTTAATGGTTCACATTTTACCGTCTGGAGACACTTATAAGAAGGATCGCCAATACCAGTCTTTTATCCAAGAAAATTCCATCTGGTGAAAGGCTTGCTACTCTAAATTCCCGTTACATGTGTATATCCTTAGTTTTCATCGGCACAGCAGGATTTATTTAAATTTATTCCATGTGTTGTCTGCACAGTATCCCATTCAAATTCCCACCGCTGGCTCAGTTATGTCTTGAAAATGAAAACACAGTTTGCTAATGAGAAGAAATACAAAGATACAGATACCTGATGATAATAGCCCACATCTCTCCTATATGCCATCTGAAAATAATAGAGATAATATTTTAAACGGGGTGCATGTAGCTCAAGTTGATGTTCATGTTTGACAAGGACTCTACCAATGAGTTAAAACAGAGCAGTGACAGAGTACAATGCATTAACATGGAATAAAACAGAGAGTAATACACTCAACATGCAGTTATTGTTATTCAGTGACTTACACACGACAGAATTACAATCTTCAAACACAAAGTCTACAAACTGTGGCCATGAAGTCATCATCTGTTAACACTGCAACGCCAATTGCTTTCTCAATTAATTACTTTACTATCAGCCAGTATTGAAAAATACCCATTATATGGCCTTTACATCTTCATCCCCTCAATAATTTACAACTTATCAGATAAGGATAATACCCCCCCCTCCCAAAAAAAAAAGCAACAAATGATCTCATTAACTGAGGATAAAAAAAATTGATGGAAGTATTTAAAACAGTTTCAGACAGATAAGGATGAAGACAGGTACCTTGGCTCTGGGATTGAGGTTACCGATGGCATCAGCTTTAAACTCATTCTTATTCTTCCGGCACAGCACAGCTGTGATAATGATAATAATGAGTGTAACCACTGAGATTGGGGCCAACACTGCAGCGATTATCCAAAGGTTATTAGGTGGGTTCTTGACCACAGCTGAAAAAGCAAAAATAAAAAAACAACAAACATTTTTTTCATTTTTTCACTCTCTCTCTCTCTGTGACCTGGCATGAAGTAGACTTTAAATTATAACTGTTCATTCCACCGGCTGCTTCGCTGGGAAGAATGATGCTTTAACTACTAAAAGAGCACTGATGTAGCATTCGTCACACCCACGCCAAGTGGCACAGCTAAGCCTGATAGAAAGTGGGCCTGATTCAGCTATTGTGGGCAACTATCTATAAGAGAATGCTGCATGCGCTCACCCTTTCTCCCCTTCTCTATGCCTCTGAGCACTGAGCAGAACTGCAACCCAAACAAACACTGTCCAGCTGGGAGCGTTTCAGAGAGATAACACAGCAGCCTTTTCTTCTATGCCCCTCACCCCAATACCCGCTTTTCTTTCCAGACATGAGTCACATATTTTGGCTTGGCATGTCTTGCTGTGAGCGTTCCTGTTGATTTGCCTTGTTGTCAAATGTGAGCAGGAAGCTGTGCTTACGTTCTGCTTGCAGCTGGACAAAGTAGCCCAGGGTGAGCGCCATAATCTGGGAATCCACCGTGTTCAGGACTTTTGCGGCTGAGGTGCCAGATAAAGGAACGCCGTTGTGTTGGACATAATAGGTCATCTCTGCCGGATTCTTCAGCCCTGAAACTCTGCGGATGCTCACCATCTGGGTGAAAATGACAAAGCATCTACTTACATAACTACGAAACACTTTGGAAAAACTGTTAATGAATTGTCAGTGTTATGAAGCATTTACTGTATGCATGTCGCGTAAAATGAAATGTGATTCAAACTATGTATTTTGGCATAAACGTCACTGTGTATGTGGAGAAGAGCTTATTAAAGCGTATCGCTTATGAAATAATCATATTGTTAGAAATAAGTACACAAAACAATTTAACTTGCTGACATCTGACTAACGAGTCGGACAAACGTCAGAGTAAAAATCTAAACCAGATACCAGGCCTGTTTCCTACCTGGACAGTGTAGCTTCCTACAGTTGTGGCTCGTCTGAACCGAGAGCCCTGCTGGCCCGCCAACACAAACAACTCTGCCAGTCGCTGCTCCATTAGACTGGCGAAGCTTTGGTAGTGTCCCTCCAGGCTGACATTATCAACATCCTGGATCACTGCAAATGGAGTCAGAGACAGAAGATGGACAGATGCTGACAATAAAGTGTCGTTGAGGAGAGAAAGTTTCTTAAGAGAGCAAAAAAGGTTGGAAGGTTTCGAATGTGATGTGTATGCATGTGAAAATGCGTGTCCTCAGTTTCCACATTTTGCTTGTGTCCAGATGTAAATAAATTGTGCAAAGAATCTTTAAAGGGTTCAAAATATTACGTTTTATTTCCATTGGCCAATGGCACTTATGCCGTTGAGGCTGTTTGCCAACTACGTGGCTTACAGTATCAGTAACAAATTGTTGTGCTGTTCAGACTACATGATTCGACTTCTTGTACAGTAACTAAAGCTGTCGCGGTGTTCAGACTATACGACTGATCGGCACGATATGACACTGAGTTGGTCATCCAAGCAGACCACAAAACACATGTAAGAAAAAAGCTAGGAAACAAGAGGGGATAGGAAACAATGACCTAGAGAAAAAAACCAAGCAGTGTAAGCTCATTCCTCAGCTCTGGTGTGGTATATATTATGTGACACATCATAAAGACACTGATGCTCCTCCCAAAATCCAATCTATTTTTTTGCCTCTTTATTTGAATTTAAATTTGGGGGAACAAATAGTAGAATTAAAACAGGCCAGTCAAAAACATAAAAACATGCAGAGCTTTAGCCTGACTGTCCCGTCATGGCACAAGAGCAGACGTTCTCCACTTTATTAACATCTGTAAAGCAATAATGCTGAATATATATTTTATCCAGTCTCAGTAAATCCCATTATGTAGGTTTTGACCTTGTATTGACTTGGCCTCACATCGCAGCAAGTGCAGGTTTAAGAACAACAGTCTGATGTGACAGACTAATCCATAATACAATGTAGCTGCATGGATGTCCTTGAACGCTGGAAGATTTATTGCCGCTGCTCAGTATATATATTTACTCATAAAGCCCACAGAGTAAATACTATCAGTGATTCCTCCATGCCTAATTAATCGCTCATGCAAACAAAGACAGTTACAACTGTAAACATAAGCAAAGATCTTAAAATTTTCCATAAATACATTATAATACATTCTGTTTATGAAGTTTTAAAGACAGAATCCCCATCAGACGTGTATTTACCAGTGATTTATCACAGCATGAAAGGGAAACACATTTTCGCCTGCATGTTAAAAACCCCTTCAGCCCTACAGACCCAAACAGCTTTGGAAGAGCACACTTACACTATCCTCAACAAGATCCTCAACAACAGAGCAACGCCGTCCTTACCTGTGACAACCCAGAAGTCTCTGGTCGCAATGGACGTGTTTAGATTGTGATATTCAAGTGCTGCGAAAAAGACAAAAAAGCAAAGTAAAGGTTAAAACAGACATTCCCTTCTGTAGTGTGTCCATTTACATTTAGCATTAGTTATTCAATGTCCAGGAGTGTACTTGTTTCCCAGGTATTTTGTATTTGAGGCACTACATTCAGACTTCGTGAAGGGGGAGATCGGTTTACAGTATGGCACAATTTTGTGGTTCAAATCATGGTCTGAAGCCTCATTATCACCAAATATCAGACAAATACAGACGCTGCGGGATCCTGACGCTGTCTGAGCCCTGGTTGTCTCTATTCTCTTATGTCGTTTCCCCGCTTGGTTAAGCTCTTGTGCTGGGGGCTGGTGCAACAGTGCTCGCGGGAATGCTGTATCAGTGGTCTGTGAAACCCAACTCACAGACCTGTACACTCAGGCATGACAGGAGAGAGGGGTGGGAGGGGGCGTGAAGGGGGAGAGGAATGTGAGGGGTTTAGCTCTGGTAATGGAAAGGGCTGCAGGGCTGTTAACAATACTGCCGGCTTCGCAGGGGGTAATGGAGTCTATCTCAGCGGTCACCAAGCGAAACTCGGGGTACACCCTGAACAGGTGGCTTGAATCCTATGAAGGGCAAATCAGTGAGGGGATTTCACATGAACCTCTGCTGGTTTGCGATGAGCGTCTGAAGGAAATTTGTAAGTAATTTCAAGTAATGGGGGGAAAAGATGGGCTATATTATTAAAACACTATGTCATATTTTTTGATAACAAAAAGAGTGCACTTTTCACTTGCAAGCTGTGCGTTCAGTCTAACTCATAGTCCACCTGGGAGAAACCGAGTCGGAGAGCGCTGGGGGAGGAAAAGAGCTGAACACAGACATCCAGCCTGCACAGGTGCGACAGGAACCTCGGTGCTGCCAACAAGCCCTTAGGACTGGAGCGAGATCCCAGGCATTTTGCATCAGCCTAGAGCCCAAGGTGATGGGAGAATCCCTTACTGTTAATTATTTACTGCTATAATTGACTTTGGAGTGAGGGCGCAGATGCTGCTACCTAATCCTCACACCTCCTGTGAAAAGTGTAATGTCACTAGTGAGGCTACAAAACAAACAGCAAAATCTATGTTGCCTACACTCTTGTTCTTTCCATCCTCTCCCTGGGTTTTCCTCCATAGAAGTTTTTTTTAGGAAGCTACTGTAGCTTCCTTATATTTTTATTTGTTCAGCAACTGAAACATCCTGTCTGTGTAACCTGATTTTCTAGTTGAATTCAATCACAGCACAGGATGAGTTTTAATTTAAGGCTTACTAACAGAGATTCAATTTCTCTTGATTTAAACCCCACATAAAGCAAAGCTGGTATCTGGCCTCTGATACTGCATTCCAGATCAGCAACTAAATCCCCCTCACAGTGGGTTTAAGAGGAAGCAACCCCATTAACCCCAAAGCTCCTAAAAAATTAAGTTCAGAAATGCAACTTCCTCAGTTTGGAAGGCAGAACCTCTAGATGTTTAACCTCATATCAGGCCCTACTGCAGTCATCTATATCCCATAATCCATAGCTGGTTGAGGCGGTTACTAATGGACAATTGAGGCTCCACATCTCAGAAAGAAGAGGAATATTATTTGACCATGTTTTATTTACCAGGTTCAGCTGGTCATCAGTCAGCTGTAAACACATCACATCTGCAGCGATGGAAAGGCCACTGCAGTGAAAGTGAATAATGAGAGCCATAAACGCTATAGGTCTTTTTAGAGAGCTGGAACATTCTGGATGGTATAGTAGTAATTGAGTAAGAAGGTTAACGCAAAGGGCACACCAGGCTCTGATTTGTGTGTGTATATATATATATATATATATATATATATATATATATATATATATATATATATATATATATATATATATATATATATATATATATATATAATCCTTAGAATCAACCGTTCTTAGTTTGGAAATGTTCCTCAACTGGTAAAAACAGTTCCTCATCAGCTGCTTAGAGTGGTGTTCTAATGACATTTCTTTGTCAAAGATAACATCAAGATGTCTTAGCCTTGATTTAGATAAAACTCTTAAATAACCTGAAAACTGGTTGATAACTAGAATAGCATCATATGAAATGTCATACAAAACAATCTCTTGGATTTTCTTTTCTAAGGAGAGAACATACAATATAAACACAATTGAGCTCAAAACAGAACCCTGAGATACTCCACACGGCAAATCTGCGGGTTCAGACAAGATCTGGTGTGCTGAAACACTAAAACTCCTACCTGACAAATAGGAAGCGAACCATGACAAAACAGGTCCTGACATTCCAACTAAATTACCAGGTCGTGTAACCAAGATTTCACGATCGACAGTGTCAAATGCCGAGGAGAGATCCAACAACACTAGAACAGTCCATTTCCCAGAGTCCACAGACATCATAATGTCACTACATACTTTGAGCAGGGCGGTTTCTGTAGAGTGATGCTTGCCGAAACCGGACCGAAAAGGGTAAAAAAAAAAATGTTGCATTTCTCTAAAAAGTAAGTCAAACCACCTTCTCCAAGACTTTGGACGGGAATGGAAGCTTTGATATGGGCCTGAAACGTTTTGGATCGGTGAGACCTAGATTAGATTTTTTGAGAAGTGGTTCCACAAAGGCATGTTTAAAAGAGCTGGGGAAAACACCAGACAATGAGCTATTTACCAGCTTGGTAACTCGGGGGCCACTGGCGTCGAACAAGCTGACATATCAGCTTGGGTAACCAGAATTAAGAGGACAAATTACAAAGTGCAAGCTCAACAGCAACAACAGGATTACAAAACATGCGCAGTGGAAGTACAGCTTTAATATCCTGAATTTTGCTGATGAAATACTTCAAAAATACATTGCTATCAGTTTTGCAAGAATCGGGTGTAGGAGGAGCAACAGGACAAACATAGAACTAATGCTGTCAAACACTTCTTTTAAGATTTATAATTTTGCTTTAGAGGAGGATTACAGTGGCCTCAGCGTTCCAGCAGCATATTATTGCAGTCATGCTGCACACTGCTGCGGCACCTCTTGCCACCTTCTCTCTAAATCACTATATTTTGGTTTGTGGCCCTATAGAGCTCAACAGCGTGACTTCCCACTGCGGTTCACTAGATAGGTGACAGCGTGAGCTGCCACGCTGTGAAGCACCTGCCTTTTGTTCTGGTAACTTCCGCAATGTTATTCACATTCACACACGAGCTTAGAGTTTATGTTTCCCTGTAGTTCTTAATCTACTTCTTCAGAAGATTTGGCTTATTGGTAGAAAGTCTTGTACTAGTTTTAACATTTGTTTAACTATCAAAGTTTTTTTTAAGTGCAGACGTTAGAGGAGTGTTTTATTTTATTAACTAAACCGTAAAACTATCAAATCAAAACCATCAAATTTCCGCCTGCCAATAGGAAGTCAGATCAGCAAAACTGTCACTGCCTTATTGTACGTGCGCTTGTTTTACTTTACACAGTCCCCTCCTGGCTATATTGATAAGACAGTAATATAACCACATAGGACCCAGGAATGTTTAATTTCGTATTTGGCAGAGGTAAGCAGTCTTGGAGTGCAGCAGTTTTATGATTTAAATCTGCGTGGAAGCAGAATTAAGTGTGTGACAATGTTAGAAGGAGAAAAAGAAGATGTCTTGGAAATCAGCTGTAAAACAGGTTTTGGAGCCTAGTTTTGGGTGCACATGAACTTTTGATCATTTTGGCAGTGCGTTATTGCTGAAGTACTTCACATGGGCTTGCTTGTCGAAATGTGAAAACTGTTGGAAATGTCAGCAGTCTGGCTCACTAATCCACTTTATTTTGAGTTTATGTTAAGCATCCACATTTCTGACTTTTATTTATTTATTTTATGTTGTGTTTCCTTTGCATTCGGTCAAACTTGTGTCTGTATCATCCCTTTTCTTTCAAACTGATTCTGACGATAATTAGATGGTGGGGGAACCATAAACGCTACAAGCATAAGCAGATTGCTGCTTATTTGTTTTCGGCCATGGCTTCACACTACAGCATAACTGCTGCATTAAGCAATGCCATCAGTGGCAAAGCCCTATTAGGGCCTCTGCCTGGTTGGCCAGTCAGTTCTGATTGGTCAGCTAATTGATCCAAACTAGTGGAGTGTGAGGCAGCTGGCCCTTCTTTGTCTGAGGAGTGTTAAAGATGCCAAAAGTAGGCATGGGTTAAATGAAGCAAAGCCTTGACTTCAGAGGCTATGTTCAGGTGGTCCAGGAGACGTGTTTTCTGTAGAAGGGGCTTTATCATGTATCCTGTATCACTAAAAAAACTATCGAACACAAGGAAGGAAGGGGAACCTTCCCTAAAGCATAAAGGACCTTTTTAAGTATTTTATTATCCAGCTAATAAAAGTTATTCTGTTAAAACACAAGATGGTAGTCATGAATAAACACAATCCTTGGACCAGGAGGCCAGTATAAAGGACCTGTAAGTTCAAAAAGGCAGACTCTTCAAATACATTTCCAGTATATCTGTACAATCACAGCACTTTTAGTGAGGACGTCAATTCAGGATAAACGCAAATGTGATCTCCTGTACCTGGGTTAAGGTAAAGGAAAGTGTGCGACGATGAAGATTATGATGCCACAGTTACTTTTGGGATGTAAAATGTCATAATTTCATGATTTTATCCTAACAGACATGTCTAGAAAATTTCAATATGATTAGCTTGCAAATTCTTAGTATTGTGGCTAGAAACAGGTTTTCAAGTAAGCTTTTCCCATGGGTCCAGGTGAACCTTTGTGTCAAATTTGAAGAAACTCCCTCTGGGCAATGTTCACAATAGGACACGTAGATGGAACATAATAGCTCCAACCATGGCTGTTGCCTGGGGCCAAACAAAATGCTCTCAAGACTGTGCTTTGTCACAAGGTATTACCAGACAGGTGCTGACCTAAATCGTGAATCACGCATAAACTCTATTAAGCTCTTGAGCGTTGTACTATATAGGTAAGACTCAGTGTTGCCAGACAGACCACAGTTTAGGTTACTTCTGGACCTTTTTACGCCCATTGAGACAAAGGTCTGTTTACAGCAGGTAAAATAATGCAAGGGACTGAGGTTGCTCTGTGATACACAAGGTGTACCCCCCTCACCGTATGACAGCACGGACAGGCTCAAACCACTTACAACACTAAGCAGGATGAAATAGGTTCCAAAAATGAATTTGGTGAATAAAAGGCTATTTTCGTGCATGTGAGCAGGGACCCAGGCTGCATTCAGACACAGTATTGAGTTTAGATTAGCATCATTTAAAGCTAAACATGCAAGCACTTTACTTTTAAAAAAACAACAAAAGAAAACATGAATTTTTTTTTTTTTTAATTTGAATTCAGATCCTGTGATTTACTGGCAACCTCTCCAGGGCGTACTGCTGCCTTTTGCCTCAAGAAATCTGAAATAGGCTTAAGCAGAGCCTTAATAGGAAGAAACGAGTATAGAGAAAGGATATGAATTTATTTAAATGTGACTCTGACACATGAACAACACAGATGATTGAAAAATACAGCTGAAACACCCCTGATGCTGACTCTGAAGTGTCCATTCCTCTCATGCTATTGGCAACGATCTGCAGAGGCTTCAAATACCATATGTGATGTAGTATGAGGCTTTTCCTTCAGGGTAAATCATTTTGAATGTTTTTCTTACTATTTAATGCTTCAGAGCAATAAATCATTTAGGTCAGATGGATTTTGTATACAGACAGAGCAACAGAAAATATGCTCTTTTCTTGAATTTTTGTGAATTTGGTGCGAGTGAGATTGTTAAAAACGAAGAATTGTTCCTCCAGGGATTAATAACACGCCTTACAAATTATGCCTCATCATTTGTTCATACGAGGTCTCTGCCTGTGTGTTATATCTTCTTCTACTGAGCAGCCACACTGGGAACAGAAGCAGACTGGGAATCCGCTGGGACTACTGTTTAGACTCCTGTGGATTCTTTGTCATACTTCATTTGTCTTCGTCTGTGTGTACCATTAAAACAGATGGAGGCTGAGTTTGTCCTCAAAGGACATTAGGATGGAAGACATGGGCTTAAATGTATCTATCATTAACTATCATTGAGTGACAAAGACAAAAGGATAACAATAAATCAATAAAAAGAACTGGTTACTTCAAACTGCAGTGTCACTAAGGCACAGGGACTACTGGTGCACTAGCGACACTTTTACAGACTGTTCTTAAAGATTTCTTTTAATCACTCCAAACTAAAATGTGTTTTTCAGAACATAAACTATCACTTACGCTCAGCAATGATAAGCGGTGGATAGAAGAGGAAGTAGCCCACCAGTTCAGCTGACAGCTGACCAAGGAGGTTTGAGGCAGCAGTGCCATTTATATAAACAGTCCTGTTTTTTACAGCGTAGACCAGTGACACAGAAGGAGAGCCTGCTGCCTGAGAGACACTCAGCATCTAAAAAAGAAAACACACATACACAAAACAGTTCAGGTCAGAGGACAGAATATGCAGAAAAGAGATTGGGGACTGTGTTGTTTAATGAGCAAATTTGGAGTCAACGATGTAGAAGAGGGTGACGAAAAATTGAATTTCCTTGCATGACTTGTATCAACAGATCAAACTCATACAGAAAGCATGAAAGCAAAGAATTTGGCAAGCCATGAAATGCAATGATTTTACCGCATTACTTTTAACGTCTATGCTTAACTGTCAAATTAGCGTTAATAGAAGGTGCACTTTAATGCTGCAGCTCATTAAAATTCATGCAAACATTCCTTCTCTAGCATAATTAATTTGCATCTTAGCAGAGGCTCTTAAAAACCGAACACCGCAATTCACTGTGGTGCCATTTAGAATAGATTGCACCCGGTTTGCATCTGTTTGTGGCTGCCAAATTACATAAACTACATGGTAACTTTGATGTCTACAAAGAGACATATCTGATATGTTTATCCTAGTAAATATTCAGTAAAAATGCATTCTCTGTTTGGGTCCTAGAAGGTTCCCTAGAGATAACACTACTAAAAATTTCTTAATTTGGTAGGTTTAAGTGCAGTGACACCAAGTCTCTTATTTACAGCATTAAGACTTGTGTATGTACACTGTAAAAACAGACCTGTTAGAAATAACCCATACATTCCTAAATGTAGATAAAACTTTCTTGTTTTAAGCAAAATCATTCCTGCCAATGGCGTGTAAGAAATTTTTCTCACTAGAATTCCATTAATTAGCAAAATAGTCTAAAATAGTCTCCTAATTTCGAATCAAGGGGTTTTACTGTCTGAGAATTGAGTTTTTGCAGTGTAAGCATGCAATGCGCGTGTTCACCGGCAGTACCTGCACTGAAAGTCTGCCATTAGCGTTGAACACTTTCGCCTGCGCTTCAGAAAACACCTTCTCAAGCCTCTGTTCCATCATTTGAGAGAAGCGACATGATCGAGGATCATCGCTGGGTCCCACAAACTGCAACACTGCAACAGAAAGACGTGTCAATTGAAGAAATATTAAAGTTATTTTAAAGAATTCTTTACAAGTTTTAACATTGTGTTTTTGCTTTTTTTCATGTAATAATAAACACTAAGAAAAGTGAGTCAAAGATTGGACGATAAGCATCAATGCACATGAACCTTGTACAGTCTACTCTCTGATAATGGCATTTTCTTCTCTCGTGGATTTAAGAAACATGCATTTCTCACTTTTTTCACCTCTCCTTAAGTGTACACTCACAGCAGGAACAAATAACACTAAGTCTCGGGCTTATTTCTGACTTATTTATTTGTTTTCATCCTGTATAAGCACCGGCTGACCTGTTTTCAGCTGGAAGCCAGTGGCAGGGCTGGATCGCCACAATGCAACGGGGACAGGGAGGGCTGTTACCATGGGGAGGTACTGTCGCAGGTCTGCGATCAGTTTATCACGACCGTAGGATGCCAATCCTTCCATCACCACAGATGGAGGGTAAACTATATCACCTCCAGTCACATGATAAGCCACCGTCATGTTGGGAGAACCAAATACAGTCTCCACCTGAGAGAGTTAAGGGGGAAAAAAGAGGCCAATTAATTAAACAATGGTTGTGTCCGAAAGAGCGAAATAAAAAATTGGTTTTACACAAGGTTGACAAAACTGTGGTCCACCCTCTCCTGGGTGAAGATCTCAACCCTGTTTCATCCACATCCTGTGTAGTTATTGGGACAGATAAGGTGTGTTGCAACCACACCTGGCAGTAATGCCACAGAAGTACACATGTCCATCAGTTCAGTCGTGCATACAGTTCAGTCAAGTTATAGTGTGAAATGACCACAGGGTTGATGTCAAAAACACAAGGATTCTTTAACACTAATTTCAAAATGTAAAAAAAAAAACACATTTATTTATCTCTGTGTTAATTATGTACCTCATTAATCAGGAGTTTTGCAAGGCTGAGTATAGTCATAGTAGCTAAGTCGTTGAATAGCAAGGTTAAAAAGTTTAAAACAACAACTATCCTCTTTTCTTCTACTGTTTTCCACATCTACTCAGCTAAACTCGACTTTTAGCTTGTTAGTTTTTCATTTCTTTGGTTCCTCACAGTGCATGTAAATTAGCTTTTTATTTATTATCATGCAGAAATCACTTGTTAATTTAACTATTGGTAATGCAAACAAGGTTAAAATATCTATTTTTACCCTGGAGGGAAAAGTGTCTTCACCTTAGACATCTGGACATGGTAAAGTAGCAAAGGTAGAACAAAAATTATGATATTTGATGGGAAAAATTATTTGAAGTGAGAATTACAGTTCTCATTAAGTGTCAGAATCATCTCACACATTAAAAAAATACATTTTTAACCTGTTTCGCGAAAAACGTTGATTGCCTTGTACGTCGTCGGGCATCAATACCGCTTACGGTATGATGTCACTGAGAAAACCTTCCTGCTAAACTTGGTGAGCAATTGTTGAAAAACCGATGGGTTTTTAGACTGCTGGTGTACAGAGGATCGCCGGAGTAGCTTTCACGCATAAGAATAAGAGGCAGCAAGAAATTCAGCAAAAAACTTACCCAGTTCCCGACTGTATGAAGGCAAACGTTCATGAAAAACTGAATCAAACCAATCTTGTGACGTGTAAAGGTTTATCGCCCTAATGGTTAAACTAATTGTTTCACGTTCAGTAGGTTGGCATCATGCATGCTGACTCACTATCGCTACCACGATGGTGTACTGGAAGACTTGACTAGAAAAGAGCCATTGACATGGTCATTTGTCACAATTTTACTTTTTAGCTGCAGCACTTGGAAGAATCTCTGCTGAAAAAGGAAGACTGTGAAGCAGGTTTTATATTGATTTTTATACTATACTATAGTATGATTAAAAGGAAACAGGAAACAACTTGCAAGTTATATAAATATTCGTATGTTTTCATTCGGATGAGCGGAAGGACAAGAAATTGATAACCGCTAATGGCAGTTTGGTACAGAGAGGCTTTTGTTATGAGGGCAGGTATCAGTAAAATCACATTCCCTCAGAAAAACAAATGCCAAATCTGTGTGTTGTTGGCAGTTTTCCCCCCCCTGCAATGTAAAATGTGCATGTCTCTGTCGGGAACAGTTTGACTTTTCAATGAACCCTACATACGTGGAGACTGGAAAGAAAATGATGATGGATTTAGGTGTGTGTAGGACAGGTGAAACCATTCAGATCCGTTATCTAAACCCATCTGAAAGCCTCAGCCGACAAAGTGGCTGAAACAGCCTCTCGTCACGGTGGCTGAAAGTCACTGCTCAGCTCTGCACAATTCAGCCTTGTTACAGGCTCTGTGAAAAGAGACCTTTATTATCGCTTCATCCTCTCAGGCTGCACCCATGTGAAGGTGTTATTAAGAGATTGCATTTTGAACACACTCATTAGCTCATCCCAAAGAGCATGACAGACTGCAGCCCATTAACCCCACAGATCTCAGATCTGGCATTCAGATTGTGAGTCTTGTGTAAACTCACATGACACACACAAAAGTAGTTGACCATTATTTTTTAAAGTAGTTTTGTGGTTCATCTCGTTCCATCTATTTCTCATCATCTTTTTTACCATCAGCTTGGCACATCTCTCTCCTCCCTACCATTTATAGCCTATAATTAAACACAAAAGCAATTACCCCAGCAAACAGCTCGCTTCCTATTGGACGAGAAAGCAGAGCTACTAAAAGAACCCATGCAATGATGAAATGGGTGACAGGGGTGCACTGATCAAAGACACCTTTTGAGACTGTGGAGAGAGACCCAGGGTGGACATGTGAGAGTGCTGACCTTCACAGGAGCAGGATGTGTCCACAGGCTTCCCTATTTGATACTTCCACATCAAGAAATCCAACACGATAAGACATTTACTGATACTGCATGCACGCCGGAGTCCCCCTAACAAAGGATTTATCTCTAGCTGCCATCGTTTTGATTTGTTTGGTGTTTGCACAGGAAGCTGATATTTTTGCTCACATTCCAGAGTTCCACGTCCTTGCACAAATAGGTTTCTGCCTCTCACTGGGGCTGCAATTAAACATAACTTTGCATAGCTGAGTTGGGCTCTTTAATACAGAGTAACACTGAGTGGCAGTATTAAAGCCTTGCAGGAGAGAGAGAGAGGGGATCCATTCTGGCACATTGGGAACCATGACTTGTTTCAAAAATGACTAATCAACACACACAAAGATCATTGTGTGTGCAGCAGCTTTGGCAGGGACATGCGAGGAGTGGTTTCCTTCTAATTAATCTAATCTAACCAAATCTGGTGTGTCTAAACTATGGATGGCTTCATGTCGATTCTCTGGTTGTAAATAAAAGCTTGAAATCTGTCTAAAGCTCTACTACTGTCCTAATCTACATCTTGTTTTAATGTTGGTACAGTTACTCAAATATGTGACACCATGCTCTGCCTTCTGGGACACAGTCAGTCAACCTAATTTCTATATTGGTCTTCATCTCCTCGCATACCCTACATGAGGGTCCTTGGTACAATGATACATAGTCAGTTTTCTGGCGGGTGCAAAATTAGAAACCATTCACCAGGGATTAAAGTAGAATTATACATCTTTTATGTTTTAAATGACTCAGAACACATCGATTCATAAAATATAGTGAAGCAAATTCTCACCAGTTCTTTCCCCAAGTCGAAAAGCAAGGTTGTAAAAAATGAAGTTACTTCTGGCCTTCAGGTGTTGGGGTGAGTTTCATACGTCAATTGAAGGTGATCACCTGATGAACCCTATAGAGCTGTTTCAGTTGTTGTTTCTGCCTCCTCCCCAGGCTGCTTTATAACCCACTCCAGGGACACCTTTTAAAATACATCTGGTTTCATCCCGTGTCATATCTGTCATTTATACTTTGTTCTTTGCTCGGGGTGGGATGTCCTTGCTGCTTTCTCCTTGCCACAGGTGTCCACCTGTTATAGGGCAGTCCCAAGACACAACTGTACCACTAAATATACACCGCTATTTCAATGGAAGCATGAGCATGCCACGAGATCTGAATTGTGTTGGGGCAGATTTAATAAGAATGAATGCACATTAATATCAATTAGCATCACAGGTAAGCATAAGCTGAGTCAGCCGAGCTAAGTGGCTAACTGTGTTCCAACCAGGCTGCAACACGGCGCAATACAGTACAAGAGGCTTCAAGCGCACGCTTCAGAAAGCCTATAGGTGATGTCACAGGGGGTTTGTCCAGTTCTTTTTATACAGTCTGATCATGCAACCAGTCAGAGAAACGAAGACTGTGATGTAAGCAGTGCAACAAGGTTAGTTTGATTGAAAGACATCCAAAATGTAGTGCAGTGGAGTAGAGGCACTGGTGAATAATTGCTGTCATGTGCACTGCATGAGGTTTGCTCCCATTCCGTTGTGTTCGGCTCGGTACAATCTGTACCAGCAGAAATTAGTGACTGGGAGGGGTATTAGTCCTTTTTCACAAGAATATTTTCACAAAGTGAATGGCAAGGCAAGTGGAAAACCTCTTCTTGTAGACGCTGTGGGTGTGTGGAAAACATGCTCCTTCAACAACAATAAAATAAGAACAGGTGTGTGACACCCTAAGTCGTGTTAAGAGTAGAAATGGGTCTCAAGCAGGTCTTACATGAGTCGATATCTCTTCACACCCAAATCATTTAATGTATTTACGATGTTAACACACGTCCAAGATAACTTGTGAAGTGACTGGCTCAATATTCTAAAGAGCACAGTACTGTTTTGTTGAGATCTCATGAAAACACAGAAACAAACACATAGGGAATACATACATTGGTAAATATAGATGAAATAGCTATTTTTGAATAATAAACAGTAAATAACTGCAGCCTGACCTGTGCTTGGGCAGATGTATCATTCAGAGCTTTCCTGAGGCCTTGACTCAGTCCCCGTCTCAGGTTCTGCCTCTGAATGCTGTCCAGCCTGTTTCTCCTCACATAGATGGAAACAACTAAGAGAGACATAAAGTCAGGCAGCAGGCAAAAATATCACAAACGTGCAAAAAATTATGTTTCGTTTGCTACAAAAATAAGCTTTTTACCTGTTTTTACCCACAGTCTCTCTGTGATGTTGCACTGCTGCGGTGGAGCCTCTGTGGTGGTGGTGAAAGGTGAGACGAAGACAGTGGTGATCACCCTCGGAGGGCTTGTTCTCGAGAAAGGTGGCGTCAACGTCCTCCTGTTAGACTGAGTCTTGATGATGGTGGTGGCCGTGGTTCTTCTGGTCCTAAGTGTGGGCTGGGGCGTGGCTGCGATGGTCGACTGAGTTGTAACCCTTACGAAAGGTGTGGTGGTGGTGGTGGTGGGGGGTTTCGTAGTTGAAGCCAGAGTTGTTGTTGAAAGCTTCACGGAGGCTGTTGTGGTGTCCTGCTGTGGGGTCAGCGGTGATACCTGAGATGCCCCCTCAGCAGACCCAGTAGAAAGTGTAATCCTGTCTGATTGAGAGGGGACTAGACTGGCCTCTCTTTCTTTGGGGAACGAGAGCACGATGGATTTAGAAGTTCCACCAGATAACTCATCCACCTTTGACTCTGTAAGAGCAAACGTCTGAGTCACTTCCTGCGAGCGGTCAGAATCTAATGATGAGGTTAAAGTTGGTGATGGTGATGAAAACGTGGGCTTTACAGAGACAGACAATGACACTCCATCTGACATTATACCAGCTGAATTTACAGGCAAAAGTGACACTGAAATGTTGGGCTTCACATAGAACTGAGAGGATGAAGATGAAAGTGATGACAAGGTTACTGATGCTGATGATGATGATGATGATGAATGCAATGAGGCGAAGGATGATACCACTTCAGATCTCTTTAGAACTGTGTTGGTTGTAATTTTGTCTGGAGGTGCGTCTGCTGAGTTAAATGCAGACTCAGGATAGAGAAAATCCGACAAAGGGGGCCTGTGCTTGCTCTCATACTTGACTGCAAGATCTGTAGTTTGTGAGGATGTTTCAGAGTCAGTAGTTATGTAAGATGGGGCCAGAGAAGCAGATCTGAGAGAAGCAGGGGACAACCCAAGAGTCTGCTCTTGATGGTCTGATGTCCCTTTAGCAAAAGTCAAAGATGGATACTCTCCAACAGTTCGATATGGATCACTGGTGACAGCTGTTGAATCGTTTGAATTCAATATCTGCACATCACGTTCTTGTCTGTCTTCCAGTTTTTGATGTTCGTATGATGAGCCATCTGCTGGAAAACTATATTTTGCCCTGTCAAAGCTAGTAGATACTATTTCTGATTCAAAAGCTTTACTTTGAAGAGGCATAGGCTTGGTGGTTTTCCACTTTGTGTATAGTGCCATTAGCTTTGTGCCAAAGCTGGAAATAGCACTCGAAGTCTCTACGCTGTTCTGTCCATCACTAACGGGGGAAGTTGCTGTGGAGAAAGCAGCGGAGTCTGAAACTGAACTGGATTTACCACCACTCACACTGGCGATCGGTCCCAAAGAGGAGGAACTTTTCCTTCGTGTCAGGATCCTTTCTGGCCAAGAGGAAGGAGAAGTCTGCTCACGATGTCCCGTGAATGTCGCATCAGCTGTGCGAGGGATGCTTTTAACCGGTTCTATCACAGCATCAAAAGTCGCAGAAAAATAAGGAATTTGAGTAAAAGGTCTTTTTGCAGAGCCTTTACTTTGTATAAAGAAAACCTCTGAAGTCATAAATGATGGGAGGGGTGTTGTGAGTTGCTCTGTCTTGTAAGATGAAAAGTCACTGATCAGAGAAGTCTCTTGATTTCCATTTAATAAAGGAGAAACATAACTCAGAGCAGTATTTCTGTGGAAATAGGAAAAAGTGCCTCCCCGTGACATGTTTGACGTTGCATAATTTCTCGCCCTGTTTTGAACTTCATTGGTTTCCTTTGCTTTTATATATGCAGAGGTTTTAGCTGAGGATGCCACTGTCTGTTCAGATGTTTTAGAAGTTAAAAGAGGCGTCTGAAATGTTGGGGGGAAATTACGTGAGAATCTTGTTGGCAGAGGTCTTTCAGAGGGAAATATTCGAAGTGCAGAATTTGTATCCCAATTGATATATTTCGCGTCGGAATAATCTGGATCATTATGGCTTGATTTGTTAATGAGAGTGAGGTATGTGGGGGGAGCGAAGTCTGAACTACTTTGATGCTTGGTTTTATAGGTCATATGCTTTGCAAACTCTGCAGACTCTGAAGGAGACGTCCTCTTACTGTCAGGAGTAAATATCATTTTTAGAGCTGCCCGACCTCCGTCAGTTACACCCTCGAAAGCCTCCGCTTTGGTTACAAATTCCCGAGCGGCTCTTGGCAAATCTGACTCTGATGGGGACAATGGCGCTTCCACACTGTCGCTCAAACTGGGGACAGAATTGTTTCTGGACTCGGTTCTCGGCAGAATATGTGAAAATGAATTACTCAAGTTAGCTTGAGTGGAGGCAGATCTGCGCTCTGTTCCTGATATCGCTCCTTCTTTGTGATTTATACTGATGGCAGGAAGTCGGGAACTGCTGTAACCCACCGCCGTCGGTAAATCAACAGGATTAGATGCATTCTCTGAGGACACTATGCCAGAGTAGGTGCGTGTCGGTTTGGTGATTGCGGCTTGAGAAAGAGACGTTTGATCGGCTGCAGACTCTGAAGCTCCTGTAAAAAACAATTTGTTGGGTGTGAAGGTCATTGCTGGTGTTACAGTTGGATTTACAACTCGTGAAGTGAGCTGTGACACAACTGGAATGCCTTTGTGAACCAAAGTGTGACGATCTACTGCATCCTTGTCTTCTTTTCTGATATATGCTGTGCGGTGCAACAGCTGCTGTGTGACATGACTAGAAACTGAATAGCCTTTAGAATTGGCAGACGGCAGTGCTGAAGTGGGATTCTGTGAACCTCTCTGCTGCCTTTGAACAGCTTGACTCCCTTGATTGGAGGGAACAGAGGGGCTAATTTTAAGATTATTTGCAGATATAGAGTTCACGCTTGTGTTCTGATTTTGATTGGGTCTGTATAAATTATCTAAACGATTCAGACCATCGTATGAAGAAGTAGCATATGTGCTGGCTTCTGGTCCAGAGATTTGATTTGTGCTGGCACTCTTTATGTAAATATCAAGAATTTTATCCACAAAATGGAACGAGGACTGTTTTGTAATGTTATTGCTTTTTTTAGTGCTGACTTTGCTGGAAAAGTTGGATGGTTTGCTTGTAGCATCATGCTTTCCCTGTGTAACAGCATGTAGGTCATCAACTAAATGAGAAGTGGGTTTTGCAGTTGTTACACTGTCCATCCAACCCTGAGGCCCTGCTGGTGATGATACTTTCTCTGTATAAGGCGCAGTTTTGGACACAATTACCTGACCCTGAGATGAAGCACCTTTGTTTATCCGCTCAGTGGAAGATGACGGAAGAAATAAAGAGGCAAGGGACGATGGCACAGAGGACATGGATGGAGCTGAAGAAGACATTGATGTCAATGATAAAAATGGAAATAACGAGAGAGTCTTCCTCTCGTTTTTTAATGATGTTTGTGATTGCCTGGAGTCTGTGGAGCCAACAGCCTGAGATGGTATAGCGCGTTTCAGAGACATGCTGAAAATCAGACCTGTGCTGGCTTGGAGGATCCTGTCTTCCAAATATGACGAAGAAGAGGACAAATCCAAGCCTCGGCTGGAACTACGAGAAGGCCATTGGGTGGTGTGGGTCTCTTCCCTGCTGATAGTCGGTGAGGTTCTACTTTGATCAGGGCTTGCTTGTTGTTTGGCGGTTCCTGCCATCACGGTTAAGATGGATGAAAAAGCGGGCTGTCTTGACAGTTGTTTCCCCTCAGACTCTGAGTCACCCTCTGAATGGACAGCCTCCTCTGCCACCGACAGCTTGGCCGGTGGCTGAGCAGGAGAACCTGCGACTGCAGGGTCAGTCAGTAAAGGGGAGGAGCCAGAGGCATCATAGGTGGATTTGTCTGATAAAAAGAAACAGAAAAAGACATGAAAGTCACATTTTGAATCAGCATTTAATTGGTATTCCTTTACTTCAATTTCTGTATACTGATCAGTCAACTTACATACCATCAGCACAAATATATATCTTCAATAAGCAAAAGTATCTGCCAAGATGACTTCCACTTAAGTGAATTTATTTTTAAGCTAATCCATACTCAGTCTTTAATAAGCCCTGAAAGCCCTGCAGTTAAAAATGGTGGTAAATCATCATCCAGATATAAACTTAGTAAAAGTTTGAGGTCAAACAGTCCTTTGGAGATACTTTTAAGACATAAATTGGCAGCAGCAGGGAAAAACAAAAAGAAGAGAAACAAAAATCCACACACTTGCAACTCAAAAAATTGTTTTTACGAATGAAAAATACCTTGTCTGAAAGGTTAAGCTATCGATCACTATAAAAAGCTACGACTTAAAATTCAACATTCAACGTAGAGGATTCCTATTGAAATGAGATAACATGTGTCTGCTGTTTTTAAAACTAAACACCACATAAAATGTCATGTTGGCATCGTGTCTTGTTACTGACTTTGTGAATGCCCATTCTGCTTGCATGTCAGCACAGAATTACTTTCACAAAAAAAGACAGCTAAGGTCACTGCAAAGGGTATGTGACATCGTCATGTAAGACATCCATGCTCTCTCACACAGGCACACACACACACACACACACACACACACACACACACACAATCAGAAGCAGCAGCAGCAGCAGCAATGAACCGTATCAAATGGGGATAACATGTTACTCGAGGCTAGTAGGTGGTTTTACAGCCTGCTGCTACTGGAAAATATGAAATAAAAAGAAAAGAGATCATTCTAAATCTGTCCTGGCAAACTCAAATTCTGTTTTTTGTTTTTTTTTGTTGTTTTTTGTTTAAGCAATATACTGTATGCCTATGTTCTAAAACGCGCACTTGTTCCCTTGGCCTTACATAAGTGCATTCATTACTCACAATTCTGTCATCACACAGTATACTGCCAGTATCCGGATTATGTACTTATTAAAGTCAGAAAGGTCAGCACCACTATCTCCAATGAGAGAACAACATCTGTTTTAATTTGGGAAGCACTCATTCACACACTGAACAGTGTGTACATCAAATATTACTCATGAAAGTACTCATATATATATATATATATATATATATATATATATATATATATATATATATATATATATATATATATACACACACATACATATATACATACACACATACATATATACATATATATATATATATATATATATATATATATATATATATATATATATATATATATATATATATATATATATATATATATATATATATATATATACATACACACATACATATATACATATATATATATATATATATATATGCAGCTGAAGGTTAACTTCCTCTCAGCTATGTCCTAGAAAATATATCAGCTACTAAATGCTAAATGCTTTCTGTGTGTTGGTTTAAAACTGGTAAGTTTGACCAAAAGTTTAAGTAAAGTTCTTCACAAATATTTCACCCAACACAATAAGTCCAACACCATAGCTTTAAATTTGTCAGCTGGCCAAAGAGCTGGTGCCGAACTGAAAGTTGTGTGGGTTTTTTTTCTGATTTCAAAACTGACTTACTAACTGCTACCTGCCAAGTTAGCCGCATGATAACCAACAGAGCAGTTGGCCCAACATGACCTTATCTGTGAGCAGTACCACACCTGAGCCAAGCAGGTCGTCATGTGTAAAACAACAGGGGCGTGAATCCAAAAATGACAATTCAGAGTATAACAGCAGCAGGTGGAAGAGGACTCAGACCTGGTTCTCCATCACGTTCCTGTGTATAACTCTCACCACACTCCAAACTTGCAGGCTTTCCAAACCTCCAACTCTCAAATGCAGAATCTTTTGCCAGTTAATGCAAAATACTGCTCCTCAATGCATTTAATGTTGTTTCCATTAGCATGAAAAAACAGAGAAAAACTGTGTCTGGAGACAAAAATAAGTAGACTCATTTTTGCAAATATCATATTTTGCAGTGAGACGAGGTTTGTTTTCCCAACCACCACTCCAGAGGGTTTTGCATTTAAGCTGAATGAGAGGAGATCCTATTAGCACAAACAAATAATGACTAAAAAATATTCTGTTGTGGCTGTGTGGTTTTATTCTATCTTCCTTTCTTCTATACTATTGTCTTTAACTGTTACACTGGAAGTGTTTTATTGTTTTCGGCTTTTAACACTTTTTCATATTATGATGATGTAATATTATAATTCTGTAGGACATTGTACATTGTAAGTCACTAAGCCAGGTTTGCAGGTGTAAACACATCTTTACATAACATACACACACACACACACACACACACACACACACACCACACACACACACACACACACCACACACACACACACACATGGATACATGGAAGGTACACCAAGTGCAGACATTTGTGTAGAATAATAATAATAATAATAATAATAAAAAAATAAATAAAAAGAGACAATCCCCAAACTGGAACAAACAGAATTATCCAAGAGATCACAGCTGTATGCTGAAGTATGGCTAACGCTGCTTCTGAGAACATGCGACGGACTCATGCTGCCGTGTTTTGTGCCTTTGGAGAAATCACATATGAGACACACATATGGAGACCAGTTGGTGTAAAGAAGAAACTACAAGTGATCAATAGACCAGTACGGCTGACATGGTGATGTCTGTCATCCATTTCTGTCCTCGCCACTCCTTTTATTCTCAGCACATCCTCAACTCCTCTATAAAGTGGTTCTTTTATCCATTTATATAGCTTAGTAGTCGTGTCACATCTCCCATCCCCACAGCATGTTTCCCCTGTTAAAGTGAAGCATCTTTCTCTCATGTTTGACTCCTTCAGTTTTGAGGGAACATGAGACGGATGCTTTGGGGAACCTCATAATGACATCATATATATCATGGCACAAGGGTATTGAAGGCTTGCATATATATATATATATTGTTTTTGTCTTTCCAATATTAGATTTTCGAAAAATAATTACACTTGAACAGAAACTATACAATTGCAATAAATTTTCAGCACATTCTTCAAAAATGTAAGGACTCAGAAGCCATGCTTTCTGAATGTGTGTGCAGTACTTAGCCTCCAGCTTTGAGCTTCCTACAGCTGGCACTGAAATTATTTTTTTCTTTAAATAACTGCAGAATACTTAATATATATCTTTATACAATCTAATAACAAATGTAGAATAAATTTAACATCACCTACTTTTAATATGCTCCTTAATGTCATCAATCTTTTAAACAATTGGCACAATGTTTCTATAATCTATGTGTGGGGGAATAAATCATTGGTTGTTATTAACTGTTAGTTGTTTTTATGTTTAGTTTTTTTCCATTCATGATCCCACTTCATTTCTTTCCCTCAATAAGTCACTGCTGTGCTAAAATATGATTAGTGAAACTGCTATACTGCAATTCTTAATCCATTCTTACAAACTGGTGCTAGAGATGAAAGAAGGGCAAAGAGAGAACTGTACTCCTGCAATCACAAAACCACTCTTAACAAAACGAAGGAAGAGTCCTGCCTCTGACTTGTCAGAGGTCAGAGCGAACGTCCGCAGCTGATCACAACAATAACATGGGTTTGCATCCGCGGGATGGATGCCAGTGCGCGCTGAGGTGTAGGTTTCACCTGTGGTTTGCCACCTGCTCTGAAACAGCAGAGCATATGGGAGGGTTTTAACAACGGACAAGAGAGGACAAGTGACGCCGATGGAAAAGGTAGAAATTGTGAATGAATAGGAGGAGTGGGTGAAAAGCACATAAACTGAAAGAAATGTGAGGAAATTGCTTGACTAGAAGTTATTCTTTAAAAAAAAAAAGAAAAATCATAATTATCTACAAGTCTGTGGGTTATTCCCTACAAATGTATTTCTTAAATCACTTTTGAGATAAAAGCTTCAACTGCTCTATGGCGACCACGACATTATCCTCAAGGACCTTTTGATAAACTCGGGAGTTCATTTCTCCCTTTATGACAGCAAATGTTTCAGGTCTTCTGACCGGCCAGCGGTGGTTCTTCCGTGGTGCTCTGTACCAACTTACATTTAGGCATCATGGACTTGCGAGCAGAGATGTTTGCCAGGTCTAGCGATGACCTCATGGGTTTTCTTTACTTCCATCAGGATCCTGCATTGTCTTTGGAGTCCTTTTTTATCTTTGGGTGCCACTTCAAAGAAGAGTAGCAGGAATACTAAACTATCTCCATTTGACATTTTTAACTGTGATGGATGCCTAAACATTTTGAGATTACTTTGTATCTCTTTCCAGCCTTATGTGGATCAACCTCTATTGATCTGATGTCATGGCTCACAACGGATGCTTAAAAGCAAGTTTACAAAGGTTTGAGTGTCTTCTATCAATCAAAGCTGCTCTAAAAATAAAGGTTGTTATATCAACAAGAACAAAGAAATGTGTTCTTTTTCTTGAGGTGGCAAGAACAAGAACAATGTTTGTTCTGGCCATGATATTTCATACTACAACTCAAGTGCAGAACTCCTGAAAGGCCTCACAGGCCCCTCCCACTGCGGCACCTATGTACATAAGCAACAGTCATATGAATGCTAAAAACACTTGTGTGGCGAAATCGTGTGGTTATATATCATGGAATAAGTATGGATCAATATGAGTAGGTGTTTTAAACATTACTGAAAGAATCAAGATGTGTCAAAGCACAAATCAGGTAGGAGCCGGTAGGAGTGAGCGAGAGTAATTTCTCTTGACATAATGTCACACATCAGTAACTCAGAGACAAGCACCATTTAATATCATGTCGTATTTAAAAGAAAGGATGTGTGGTGTGTATAGTGCGTGTACAGTAGATATAGTGCAGTGTGTAAGATTTAAATGCCTCTACATAATGAGCAGCTGCCAGGCTGTGATTTGTGTCCCTTCCCACTCCTAAAGTTTGGTTATATTTCAAGTGCAGTCACATCGAGTTGATGCAACACGTAAAGATTCAACACAAAGAAAATGAGAAGCAGCAGATACGTTCATACCTGAAACAAGCCACAGCTCTGCAACACGAGCCAAACAAAAAAAAAACTGTTTGTGTATCCTGATATTTTAAATATCTTCACAAAAAACAAGCCTGAAGTAAGCAAATAAGCAGACTTGGCAACTCGGCACATGCGCCACGACAGAAACAACAAAACAGCAACAGCACGGTGACATTGACACAGATGACAGATTTAAAATTGATGAAGGAGGAGAACAGCATGTTTGATGTGGAAGATTTGTTGTTTCCATTCGTGACTGCAGAGGAGATTAAATAAGTTCCAGTAAAAGATTCTGCACTAGTGGAAAAGCGGAGATGACTTTTCTGCTTCTCCACATTAACCACGCCCCCTGTTACATTGTTGACCAATCACACAAACGTTCTCCGACACCGGACAAAAAAAAACGTTCAGGGCAGAAAGTACAAACTGAAGTTTGCCAACTTAAGAACATGAACAAATTCCTTTTTCCTTTAACCATTTCATTAATTGGACCCCAGGTGTGCAAACGACTCTAATTAGTTTTCATTGAAGTAATTAGTTTACAGGTTCACTTCTCTTTTTCCAACAGCACTGTCAATATTTGAAAGCATGTGTTCAAAGTCAAGTGAAATTATGATTGTTTGTGTTTTTTTCCAAAGCACATTGTGGTTGTCTATAACATTGACTAAGATAAGGAGATAACGTCTCATTTCTTTCCGCATATTATTGTAGAAATCCAGTTCATTTCAAAGGGTTGTCATACTTGTTCTCGCCATTGTGGCTCCTCCAGTTTATAGGCTTGATGTGCTATAGAGTCATCATAAAAAATGATGAGAATTTTGCTGTTAACTGCAAAGCATGAAGCAAAAGCAAAACGGTTTTGACTTCCCACTTCTGAAGTGCTGCAAATGCAGCATGATCTGAAGTTGATGAAGATAACCATTTGGAGGCTGACTGATTATATTTTGATCTGGGTCTGTAAGATAACAGTACCCTGCAAATCTCAACGTCTGAATTACACATTTTCAGACAAGAGGATCCCAAAACAACGTGAGAGGATCATTTGATGACAGATGTCAACAGATGCTTGTTAAAATGCAGTTGGCCAAATATCAGAAGTTAAACAGTCTGTGACACACAAATGATGCTTTGAGATCACAGCAGAAGGCGCTTGACCCGGTTCATCTGAAGTGTAGCACAGGTTAGACACAGAGTTCTTTCAGTCATTATTGCACGTGTCCACTTCTAAATCTCTTTTTAATCTCTGTTTTTTTAATTTATGTCAATTTCAAAGAGAGAAAATATCACTATTGGTTAGCGTAAGTAAGTCATGTAGAATATTTACATTTAATAGCTAAATATAGGGTAATTTTTGGAAAATATATTGTTTAGTTAATAAAAGAGAGAGAGATTTTATCACAGCTCAGCTGGCCCTCACTACCTTTAAAGCAGGGGTGTCCAACTCATTTTCACCGAGGGCCACATCAGCATAATGGCTATCCTCAAAGGGCCAGATGTGACTTATAAATGTAACTAAAGGTAATCGATTGTAATGTAAAATAAATGTAACCACTTCTTAATGTTAAATAACTCATTATTTATTATAAATTATTCAAAGGTTCATTGATGGTCGGGACACACCTGCTCACAGACCTTCAGCATGCACTGCTTCAAAAACGCTCCCTCTGAAAAAGGCTTGGAAGCGATTTCTTCAGCCACAATGAAGCTAGCTTTTACTGCGGCCTTGTTTTTAGCTGTGGATTTTGTTAACAAACTCTGCTGCAACCGCAGTTTGCCTTTTAATTTTTGGGCAATTTGTTGTTTTTCTTGAAGGCTAGCTTTAGCGTACTTATCTCCGTGTTTGGCGTCAAAATGTCGACGCAGATTGTACTCTTTGACCACCGATATTGCCTCGTAACACAAAAGACATACCGGTCTTTCTCCTTGAAGCACAAACAAATATTCGCTTTCCCATCTTTCTTGAAACAATCTTCCTTCTGCATCAATTTTTCTCTTTCTGGACATTTTGGGATCATTATTCATATCTCAATTTCACTTCGTTGGCATAGATGTGGAAACACTGCCGCGGCTATTGAAGTCGAAAGGCATTGTGGGAAATGTAGTTTTTGGTAAAAGCACGCGCTTAATTTCTGTTTTGGTATTTATTTGTAGACACTCAAAACTTTTAAGCTCTCACGGGCCACATAAAACAACATGGCGGGCCACATCTGGCCCGCGGGCCTTGAGTTTGACACATGTGCTTTAAAGGATCTCTGAAAACTCATCTCGTTTCCACCTCCACTCCTACCATCTCTAACAAGTCAAAGCAACACTTAACTTTGCATTTCTATACCTGTTCCACCTGCACAGTCATTTAAACAGATTTAGACTTAGCGCTTCCGCCAGGGTTTCCTGCTGCACTGAATTGAATGTTGTTCCCCAGTTGTATGTCCCTCTGGGTAAAAAGCATCTGCTGAATGAACTTATGTGAAGTTAATGAAAATGGAATATGCATATCGAGTACGTAAGATCAGTATACATTATTATGAGACATAATATGTGGATTCTTTTTATCAACTTATCAAAGCAAAAAAATCTGATCACTTGTGAAAAATTGCTGCAAGCATAATAAACAATTTAGCTATTACAAACACCTTGATTTTGGTATACTTTTTCAGAAAAGAAAAATACTACCACAGGATTTTGACATGTCTTTAAACCTTCCTTTTACCAGCAGACCCAAACCACAGACCTCATTTCCACACTGATTTTTTCCCCATTTTGCAGTCAGCGCTATCTTTGAGCTACCAGGATGCAGACATGACACTGGTGGGGCCTCCACTGCTCATCTCATATTACAAACAGCTTCTGTTTTAGCTTTGAGCTGTTTTTGTTCTTTTATGTGCAGAAAACGGTAAACAAGAGAGTATAATTCAACAGTGAACTGGATGGCACCCTGGGAGCAGAAAAACACGTTTGAGAAGCCTGGCCGAGTAGGTTATGGGAACTGCTTCGGAAGTCCCTCTTACGTCTTGGCCGTTTATGGAAAGCAGCAGCAAGCATAGCTGCTTTGAGCCCTTTTATTCCAATTATAAAAATGCTTCTGAAGGTATTCATTTCACATCCCCTCTCAGTTGTTGTCTGTGTGCAAAGCTGGAGAACGAAGAGACGAAGGAGTTGGCAGAAATCCTAAGCACTGCCGGGATGACAGTAGGGATGGGGATAGGGGATGGGGATGAGGGGGTAGTCACACACCCTGCACTTTTTAATTTATCTATTTAATTTTTTACAAACAGCACAGCAAGATAAGACACACAACAGCTGCATGAATAAAGAAGGAGCCCTGCAGCGCTTAACCCTGCAACCAACAAGAAGAGATGTTCATTCAGATATTCATTGTGTTTTAGACCCGCTTGAAAAGTTTGAAAGTGGGAACTACACAGTCCTTTATTACAAACAAAAAGTTCAACTTGGAAGCCAAGTGCAGCGTACTCAGCAGTGCTGCTATTACAACCTTAGTGGCATGACAAATAACTTATTGTGGTTAATATTGGAAAATGTTCAATGTTGTGTTACTGACATTAGTGAGCCAGTGTTAACAAGTTAGTTTTATTTTTTTTTAAGTAAACTTGTTAGATTTTTTTTTCATATTATATACATATCGTATCATAAATATAAAAATATCATTTTTAATTTTATTTTGAAGGGAAATGTGATTACTTATAGGTAGCATAATCTAACTGTCACAAACTTCCATCTTTACTATCAGCAAAATCCACTCAAAATAGCTTTGGACTCCCACCTTGGTTGTGTCTTGGGACAGTATCTTTTTACTGCATGATGTCAAAGAGCAACAACAATAAAAAATAGTTCACAGAGCTGCAGTGGACATCATGGCAGAGGGGACTAGAAGCTCAGGAAAGTAATGACAGAAAACAAAATGAAAGAGTGACCAAGTCTGAGCAAGAGTAAATCTTGGATCATGTCCTTAAAACAACTTCACTTCAACACCCATAAGGGGATCCGCTGAGATAAAAATTGTACAAGTTTCTTTATGCTGCTTAAATGATGGCGTGTAATTATTAGGAGTGGCTTACATAATGAAATCACAAAAAACAATATTTTAATAGTTTACCAATGACAACCCAAACATGTAAAACTTCCTACTGAGTATGAGACTGCCAACGAGTTGGAGGCCCAACTTATATTGACCAGTGAAAGCAGCGTATACATCCTTAGGCACTGCTTTCAAGGTAAAAACAAATACAGCATCTAGAACAACCAGCACTGATACAGTTCACGGTGTGCCACCAAATATGTCTGGACATCCTTGAGATTTTACGATAAGAGGGGAACTTGTGCAAAAGTCGCAATGCATCAACTAACTACAGCAATAACACGACAAATCAGGACACTAAGAAGTTGTGTGAATGGCTGGATGCTAAGACAGTAAGCACTACCTTAAACAGCATTCAAGAAAAAGACAGACACAGGACACTTACCAGCCAAATCTTAGGCACAACTCAGCAAAACCAAAAGTGACTGCAGGATCCGTTCAATCGATTGTTAAAGATGGACGATTTTGCAGGGAGGTTGAGAGAGAGAGTTAGTAACTTGACAATGGGTATACATCTTAGCTTTGGTAAAAGATACCAATTGAACAGTGTTTCACCAGCAAACGTTGGTGAAACTTGTAAATCAAAGCAAATGATTATGTCAAACATAAACTGTGAAATGTATTTTTCCCAGTGATTACCTGGTCTCTTACTAAATGTAACTGTCCAGTGCCATATTTATAGATGGCTTCAGTTTATTTAAAACAGAAAAATCAATATCTACAGTAAAAAAAACCCACTAAAAACTGTGTCCATCCATCCATCCATCCATCCATCCATCCATCCATCCATCCATCCATCCATCCATCCATTTTTATCCACTTATCTGGAACCAGGTCACAGGGGCAGCACAGCAGTCTAAGCAGAGATCCCTAGACCTCCCTTACTCCCTCAAACTTCCTTTCTGAGAAGATTCTGAGAAGTTCCCAGGTCACCCATGAAACATAGTCTCTCCAGTGTGTCATGGGTCTTCCCCAGGGTCTCCTCTCGGTGGGAATAGCCTGGAACACCTCTCTACGGAAGCCTCCAAGGGGCATCTGATACAGTTGCCCAAGCCACCTTAGCTGACTCCTCTCGATGTGAAGGAGCAGCAGCTCTACCCTGAGCTCCTCCCGAGTGACTGAGCTTCTCACCCTATCTCTAAGGGAGCGCCCAGCCACCATGTGGAGGAAATTAATTTTGGCCGCTTGTATACATGATCTTGTCCTTTTGGTCGTTACCCAAAGTTCATGACCATAGGTGAGGGTGGGAGCGTAGATTGACCGGTAAATCGATAGCTTCACCTTTCGACTTAACTCCTGCTTCAGCGCGACTGTCCGGTACACCAACCGCATAACTGCGGACGCTGCACCAATTCGTCTGTCAATCTCATCCTCCATCTTTCCCTCACTTGAACAAGACCCTGAAATGCTAAAACACCTCCACTTGAGGCAGGACATCTCAAGAAGGCACGCCATCCTTTTCTGGTCGAGAACCATGGCCTCGGATGTGGAGGTGCTGATTCTCATCCCAGCCGCTTCACACTCGGTTGCAAACTGCCCCAGCACATGTTGAAGGTCCTGGCCTGATGAAGCTAACAGGACATCATCATCTGCAAAAAGCAGAGATTAAATCATGTGGTTCCCAAATTGGACCCATCCGGCCCCAGGCTAATCCTGTCAATAAAAATTATGAACAGAACCGGTGACAAAGGGCAAGTTGCCATAGTCCAACATGCACTGGGAACAGGTCTCACTTACCAATGGCAATGTGAAACCAAGCTCTTGCACCGGTCGTACAGATACCGAACATCCCTTAGCAGAGGGCCCTGCAGCCCATACTCACAGAGCACCCCTCACAGAATACTATGAGGGACACGGTCGTATGCCTTCTCCAGATCCACACATGTGGACTGGTTGGGCATACTCTCAAGCACACTGCGGAGGATATAAAGCTGATCCACAAAAAACACATTGTTCCTCTTAAATCTGAGGTTCGACTATCAGCCGAATTCTCCTCTCCAGTACCCTGGTGTAGACTTTCCCAGGGAGGCAGAGAAGTGTGATTTTCCTATAACTGGAACAGACCCTCGAGTCCCCCTTTTTAAAAAGAGGGATAACCTCCCCGGTTTGCCACTCCAGTGGCACTGCCCTCGTCCTCCATGCAATGTTGCAGAGACGTGTAGGCAAAGACAGCCCTACAACATCCAGAGACTTTAAGGTACTCAGGATCTCATCCACCCCTGGTGCCTTGCCACTGAGGACTTTACAAACTACCTCAGTGATTTCGGCTTTGGTGATGGCAGAGTCCACTGCAGAGTCCCCAGCCGCTGCTTCCTCATTGACCATCAGTGACCATCAGTGACTTCCTCCATGGCCTCGCCGAACTCCTCCCAGATCCGCGTTTTTGCCTTCAGGATAGCCTGAGCTGCGGCTTACTTGGCCTGTCGGTGAGCCTGACTATTTCTAGCCGGTACCTGTGAACCTCCCACACAAGCTCTGGCTCCTTCGCCCCAGGCGAGGTAACATTCCTGGTCCCTTTTGCCAGAGTTTTGGTCCAGGAAATGGGCCGTCGAGGCACCCCGCCATGACTGCTACTCCAACTACATTGCACCGGCCCCTCATGACCCTTCCTGCGAGTGGTGAGCCTACTGGTAAGCAGGCCCACATTCCGGGCTGAGCCCACCTCACCTTCGAGCCCCAACCCCAGGCCTGGCTCCAGGATGGGCCCCCGGTGACACCAATTCGGGTGACGTAACGGTCCTTGTTATTTTCCTGTTCATGAGTGGCTTGTGAACTTCTCTTAGTCTGGCCCGTCACCCAGATGTTGCTTGTTAGGGAGACCCTACCAGGGGCGAAATGCCCCCGATAACATAGCTCTTATGATAATTCAGGCACACAAACCGCTCCACCGCGATATGGTGACAGTTCAAGGAGGAGAAGAAAGCTGCAGTGAATGTTTCACAATGACATAAACTGTTCTGTTTAAAAGTATCATCCCTGTTTTTTTATCTTTTGTATCTAGATAAGCATCAGATCATTGCAGGGCAGAGACACACCCCTGGTATTTAACTGCACGCTGAAAATGTAATTCTTAAGTCTTTATCACTGCCAAGAAAAAAAAACACATTTGGCAGAATGTATCTTCCTTTTTTGTTTATTAAGAGATATATGAAAAAAAAAATCATTGGAAGAAAAAAAGTGAACATTTGACAGAACACTGAGTCAGAGGAAGCTGCTCCTCTACCTATCTTTCCCTTTCATCCGTCTCTCTTCTCTCTCTCCCACTCCGTCTCTTGCTCCCTCCAGATGAAAGTGCAGCCTGAAGCTGAAGAGATGAGGCTCTTCAGCTTTTTTAGTCTAACAAGTCAACACACTGACTCCTGTCCTGAAGCAGTTCAGGACACTGTAGACACGGCTTATGTTGTTGCTGTCTATCCGCTCCTATTACTTCCGACAAAGATTGTTCTCCGCCGTCCTTGTTTGGTGTTTGAGCTAGTGCCACGTAGGGTTGAGCAATAAAATCACACTGTGAGACTATAGCATCTGCTAGGTTATAGGGTAAATAAAACAAAATCTTGTTTTGTAACAGGAGTGTAATCAAATAAGAAAGCGCAGCCATGGTGAGCAGGATGGACATGGAAATACATTTATGACAGGTACATTGTCCTCTCCAAACTAAATGTTACAATCATGTCCTCCACTGTATATGGTACATTAGGATAATGTTTCTATTGAGTGTCTCTATATTTGTCGCTGCCGGAACTGGCTAAGTACAATACACCAGAGTGCCCCAATTCAAGGCTTTTAGCAAGCTCTTTTGGAAGGTGACCGGGGACTCATACTATCCACTCTCACATGCAGGATCACATATCTGCTTGCCCAGACTCTTCTGGCAAAAATGGAGATCAAGATGAAAATAAACCACTGCACAAACTACCAAACTAATCCAGTTAGTATAATATAAATGACTACATACATACGCACACATACACACACATATACACACACACACACACACACACACACACACACACACACACACACACACACACACACACATATATATATATCGTCTGTGGTCACTATTCACTTTGTGGATTTGTGAAGTATATCTTCACACCTGTCCCCTCGCCTGTCTGCAGCTCCTTTCCCTGCCCTCCCTCCACCATCTCCCATCTACCCCTAGCCTTTGCAGTCTGCAGACTCATCACTCCCCCACTCCAGCCTCCCTGACCCACAGTCACTTTGAATCAGCGAGGAGGAAGTGAATCTGCTGTTCCAGAGACAGAAGACCAGGGAAGCTCCAGGTCCAGATGGTGTGTCTCCCTCCTTCCTGCAGGCCCGTGCAGATCAGCTGGCTCCCCTCTCCACGCAGCTCTTTAACAGATCTCTGAAATTGTGTTATAAAATCTGCTCCTATTTCAAGCACTCCACCATCATCCTGGTACCCAAGAAACCCACCATCACAGAACTGAATGATTATAGACCTGTCAGACTGACATCTGTAGTCATGAAGTCCTTTCTATGAGTGCTGCCCTACCATAACTCTCTCACAAGGGACCTGCTGGACCCTCTGCACTTTGCCTACCAGGAAAACAGGTCAGTCAACATGAAACTGCATTACATCCTGCAGCAACTGGATTGTAAAAGGACTTTTGCATGGATCCCTGTGGACTCCTCACGGAATCCAACACCATCATCCCCCGCATCCTCAGTGCCAAACTGCCCCAGCTCTCTGTACCACTGGCCTATGTGAGTGGATCTACAGCTTCCTGACTGACAAAACCCGGCTGGTGAGTTTGGAACAGTTCCCCTCAAACACTCGGCTCATCAGTACCAGTGCCCCACAGGGATGTGTCCTCTCTCCACTGCTCTTTTTCCTCTACACAAATGACTGGACCTCCTCAGGTCCTCTGTGAAACTTCTGAAGTTTGTAGACAACGCCACTTTCATCAGTCCCATCTAGAACAGCAACGAGTCTGCATATCGACAGCAAGGGCATCAGCTGGTGCTCTGGTGCAGTCAGAACAGACATCCCACTGTGCTGCATCCTCATCACAGTCCTCAGCAGTCAAGAAGTCAACCCAGCAACAGATGTATACTCCTTCAGTTTGTGAAGAAACTGTCTCAGGAGATGCTGTTGCCGTTCCAAACTGCAGTCACTGATTTTGCTCTGTCCACCTCCATCGCTGTGTTGTTCGGGGCTGCCACCATGCAGGACAAAACCAGATTGTAGTGCACTTAACAGGGTAATTAACCTGGATCTTTGGGAGGACATCTGGGTGATTAACCCCAGATTTGCAGTGATTTGAACATCTCTAAAACAGACTAATTTTCCTTAAAGAAAAAAGCTAACAAGCAGTTTGCTTTAAAATCTATTAAAACAAATGTGGTGTTTCCCATTTAGGTGTCCAGGTAAGTCTGCATGCAGAGAACCCCAAAGTTAGAATAAAATCATCAGCAGCCTGGCAATATCTCACTTAAAATGTTTTATACGAGCAAGACGCTGTTCTTCAACACTGATATATATACATTTATTTTCTGATTGACAGCTGATT
The DNA here is from genome assembly GCA_014839995.1 of Xenentodon cancila. NCBI lineage: Eukaryota > Metazoa > Chordata > Actinopteri > Beloniformes > Belonidae > Xenentodon > Xenentodon cancila. The sequence continues at coordinate 19,056,866 of CM026197.1, forward strand.
GACTGAGGCTCTAAATTGTCATAAAAGTACTCCCACCAATCATTACCAAGTGATGGCATATAAAGATTCAAGAATATTTCAAGGTAAAACACTCCTTTGATGTATGAAATAATCTGCCAAACCCTGCTGAGCCAGACATGGCAACAGCAAGTTAGAGACATCCATATGCTTCTGAAGGCGTAGACCGGCAGAGATAAGTCGTCTTTCACTTCAGCAACATGCCCAGAGGCTAAACTGGCCTCTGTACTGAAACATAAAAGAAAAGGTAAATACATGTACTGAGTCTCCCTGGAAGTATCATACCAGTGAATTTTAAGGACTGAACTGAACATTTACAAAATCTGAGTCACTGTGAAAATGATCCGCAACAAAAAAAAGTTAAATCCATATTGAAGAACCTCCAACTAAACATAAGATGCATTAAAATATCTTATTTACAACCCTGGAAAAAAAGAATGAAGTTTATTTATTTACTAATAATATCTTAAATTTCAGGTTCTAACATGGTCCTTACCAGGTCCTAAAATCAAGTAAATCCTCAGACGAATAACAACATTACACCTATTAGCTCCTGACGTTATTTATTCAAGAAAAACTAAGCCAAAACACTGAAGTGAGTACAAATGCAGCACAATTCATGATTAAACAGATTCTTGAACCGTCTTGAAGAGAAAGCCGGAAACAGTTGTTTTCTGTGAAATATGGTCCGTCTCTCATATGAATATGGAACATTTTTGGCTTTCTCTTCTTTAACAGTACTTCAGTTGATCGCGTTTGTGGATGATCGTTTATGCACTGCTCTCTAAAGGTCCCACCACAGTACATCAGTTATATTGAGGTCTGGCCACTGGGCCAGGTGCACAGGAGCTGTGACTGCAAAACAAACCCAAGTCACCAGTCCTCCACCACCATGCTTGGCAGTTGTTGTGGGTCTGCTGGGCTGATATTTTGTTTTGATCATAATGCACATAATTTACATTAGTCCCATGAAATGTTTTCCATTTATTATTATTAATAATAATAATAATGATAATAATAATAATACATCTTTATTTCTAAAGCACTTTTCAACATAAAAATGTAGCACAAAGTGCATTACATATTTAAAAACAATACAAGTGAAAAACAGCTATCGCCTCAGTTACTCTCCAGTTCTTCACGCTTTTATATTTGTTAGGTTTTTTTTACACAGCACTTGTATAGCATATGACAGGTTATAAAGATTAAGTGATTGATGACCAGCTGAAGTTTATGAAAGGTAGTTTAACCCTTCTAAGATTGATGGGATGATGCTTCTCTAAAATCACTGCTGATATTTTTCTCCTTGGCATTGTGTTAACACACACCTGAATGCTTCATTGACAGCAAATTGCCAAAACCTCTGCTTTTCTTTTTTTTCTTTTAATTTTGTCCTTATACATAAAAATTTAAAATTAAAACGCAGTATTTCCTTTTTCGCTGCTCCTAAACCGACCGATACATGTGGTGTGTGATTCAAACATAGATAGAGATCGGACTGTATCAAACTGGGGCTCGCCGTGACGGTCTCATGGAGACGTGGATATGAGAGCAGTCAGGGGTAGAAGTGTCGATACGTGATGGATCTATGATGGGCCATAAGATTACAGCAGCTATTTGACATGGCAGACTGTCAGCGGAAGGCACCTCATAGTATCACAGCAGCTAATGACTCTGCATACAAAACCAACATGAACTCCTGCTGAATATGTTGGCATATAGATAGATCCTGCATTTCTGCAAGTTTTACTTCAAGTTCAGGTCATGATCTACATGGTCAATCTAATTTAGCTAAAGAATATCTTCAGTAAAAAAAATGATGGGCATAACTTTGAGCCAGACAAATCAAATCATTTTTTTAATTTTCTCAATAGGTGAAGACAAAATTGAAACAGAATGCAGCTAGATAAACAAAACCGATCGTGACGCTCCTCTGTACAGTCGGAAAGAACCAGTTGTGACTGAAATGGGCCGGGTAAGATGATGTAGAAGGATGCCTTCTGCCACAACAAACGCAGCATGAATTCTGAGATTCATCTGGTTGCCAGACTTTATGCAATAAATTGAAGCCAAATAGTGGCCACAGCAGTCAAGCACTAAAAATGGGTCATCCTAAGTGTAAGTGAGTGTGTGGCCACTTTTGCAGACAATATTTTTGGCTGTCATTATATATATATATATATATATATATATATATATATATATATATATATATATATATATATATATATATATATATATATATATAATTTCAGCACTGATATAAAGATGTCAGACATCTCCAGGTTCAGTTTAAGCAAACCTTATAAGATACAGAACACAAACCACAGCCTCAACAGAAAAAAGCAATTGAAATAATGCATACCAGCAGGATGACCTCACTGATGAGCTTAGGCCTGAAATCTGCCATTCAAAAGACCATCAAATCACAGCAGGTAAGGTTCAGCTTGGTCAGCCTTTATCACTCTTACAGAGAAGATTACATGCCTGAGCCTCTGACCATCTAATTGGACCCTCAGAGAGATTCAGAGGAAATCAAAGCTCATCATGTGAAGTGACAGAAAGCTGACCGTACCTGTTGTGTTAGACATTTCCTGAACTAATGTCCATTTAAAGTTATAAGGTAGCATTTATGACTTGTCTCAGCTCCCCTAGCTCTGCTGTCCTATAATAATATAATTGCCTTCAAGTCACTACAAGTCTACAAGTCACAAAATGACATTTTCAGTGAATTCAGTTTGTTTACTACAAATGTTGGGAACTGTTGTCTCATCGTATCTTAATATTCATCTGCAGGTGATTGTTATAAGAAAATAAAACAGCCCTACTTCACATACATACATATGGCACATCAACATGCGTTTAGATACTGACATGTTTTGTTGCTATTCAGGTTCTACTCCTCTCTTGTTGTAATTGGTGGTTGTGGCTTTCTTAGCCGGCTGTCACTAGGGCCTTCCAGCCAATCACTGGTTAGCAGTGCTCTATAAAACAACTGTGGACCGGCAAATCTGGGCCTTCTGGCCGCTTTGTCTGCACACACACCATATCTGTGCAGACCTTTAACCGCTGACTAGTCTATTGATTGTAAATCATCTGCAAACATATGCTGAATGGTTAACTTATCGTTTGTTAAATTGGCCATTCTTGTTTGTAACTTTTTTTTCTCCACTTTATGTGAAGTGCGAGGAAATTTAATGGGAAAATATATATTCTTTTCTTGTGGTGCTTTTTTTTTTCTTTTGAAACAAGGTATGTCTTACTTGTTATGGTGGACTTGGTTTTCACCAAAGTATAGTGCCTTTCTATTTTAGTACCTGCTATCAAAGGTCTCATGATAGTTAATGTTAAGAATTATAGTACTCTCTTTTTCCACTACATAAGCCTAAAAACATAACAAGTTAGAGAAAATAAATATTGTGTCATATAACCCTTCAGGAATCTTGGCATCAATCAGTAACTCACAAGAAAAAATAGGCAAACAGGTGTCGAGACGATAAATCCAACCAGAGACTCAGCAGATCTTCAGTCTTTCTTCAGTATGTGATCATATTTACTGCCTTACAGTGCAACATAGGTTAACTGATGTGTTAGGCATGTGTGATGGAGGGAGCAGGACCATGATAATAATGCAGAATCCGGCTGTTGTCAAAGTGGAGTCAATGTCTAGAATGTCTAAATCCTGGTAATACAGTCACAAAACTGGGCTGGGCTCACAACCAACCAATATTGCTATTTTGATGGATTTATAGGTCAAATTGTATTGATGGATTAAACAAATTAAACTATATACAGCAGAATTAAGTGGGTCATTTAAGTATTTTCCTTGTAGATGTTTCATTTTATATTGTTAGCTCACTAACTGAGTGAATTAAAAATGCCTGGGGTTTGACAATAATGAAATAACAGCTTAACTGTATTTAATTAATATTATTTAATTTGCATTATTACCCTTTTTCCACATTCATGAATTACAAAAAAAAAAACATACTGGAATACAGTCTAACAGCATTTTGTTAAACTCCCAGGTCTTTCAAAGACTGTATAGCATCAACTAAATAAACCCCAAGTCACGTCACCCATATGTTTCCTTAGAAATGCATTTGAAGCTTTTTTCCTACTTTCACTGTCCAGCTTCATGTTGCCTTCATGTTGGAATGACCAGGACTGGAAACCAGCTCAAAAAAAGCCCCCCTTAGTTCAGTCACTGGAAGATAGCTGTTGTAGCTCGACTGGCTTAGCTATATCATGTGAATTCATTTTACTTTACATTCATTTTGATCAAATCTGTCCAAACAGCCTCATTTGAAATGTCGCTACCAAAGCAATGTCAGGAACAAGTGCTGCTAGAGCTGAAACAAGGAACTCTGCTGGGACCCGCCATCACTCCCCCTCACCGGGCTAGGTCACTTGCAAAACATCTGCAGGTTGTGCATGCCTCCTGGCGTAGCCTGCAAATTATGAGCCATGTGACTACATGTCTAAGCAAACTTCCACAACTTCTCATTCCACTCTGGCAGAACTTACTTCGGATGTAGTTGGATAGCGGTCCGGTTGGTTAACTCGTAAGGGCCCTGAAATGATCTGAGGCTAATTTGTAACGACTGAAGGACCAAGCTGCTGCAAGAGGAGGTAGAACCTGCTGAACTAGAGACAGTACAGCTGGTGTCCTCTGTTCAGCACCACGGCCAGTACCAAGGCGAGGTACAAAAGTACCAATGATTGAGTAACAAGCCAACGTTGTTCATAACTTCGTGTGAATATAATCAGTGATGACCGCTGGATATGTTTTGTCATTGCTATTGTAAAATAGTATCCAAAGCTTTGTATTTTGATTATATATTGCCTGCGGGAAAACAAGTGGAAAACAAAATCCTCAAAGAGACTTAGTAGCCCAATGGATCAAAGTCATCACAGTCATGATGCCATTGCATGCTCCAAACTCCCACTCTGGACTTTAATTGATATTTCAAGCGATCATTGCCACATGCTGTTTCATGTTTGATCATCTGTAGATGACAACTTGGCATAAAGTGTGGCACTAGCTTTTTCTCTTGTAGTAGATCAATAGGTCCATTACATGCTTTGCCATTGCATTCGGTAGAAAATATGAAAAAGGTATAAGACTTTATTTGAATCACCTTACAAGTAAGAAACAAGAACAAAGCTTCAGTGCAGTAAGAAACCTGGCATATGTCAGGTCATTTAAATAGTGCTAAATATATTTAAATGCATAAGTTCAAAAAACATGCAGGCTAGGCATGTTAAAGTGGAAAGGAGGTGTTTTCTAAGGAGACAGACCTCAAGATCTTCCTGAAGGTAGAACATACTTCTGTTCTGAGAGCACAGAGTACTCCTTAAAATGAAAACAGTCTAAACTCAGACAGCTTTGTGTGTAGGGAGAGTCTTACAAGATGACATTCCTTAAAGGTTTACAATTATTGAAAGAAAATAAGCCTGTTTCACTGAGTTTAGACAGCTGGTTGTAAACCATGCACTCACTCTGGCGGTAAAAACGTCATGAACTGAATTTGGCTCTTGGAGTTGCTGGTAACCAGAGCAAGTCAGTGAGTAATGGACCAATATGTGTCCTTGCAGTCAAACACCAGACAGACTGCATTCTGGATCATCTGTTGGGGTTTCACTGTGCATGTTGAGAGACCTGCTAGAAGAGAATCACTGTAGTTAAGCTGAAGCTTTGAAATCACCCAGTAATTGTGGACAGCCCGCTTGCTTTTTATCTTATATGTATGGAAAATTGAAATAAAAATAAGAAAAGGCTGCATTAGGCACTTGATCGCAGTTGAATTCTGGGTCGTACAACACAGACAGTGTTCATACTTTCACATCAGAGCGATGAGGCGTTCAACCTTGACACCGTGCATACTAAAAGCCAACAAAGAGATCTCCACCAACTTCAGCGGGCAGCATGACGGATGAGCTCTCATGCAAATGCCTCAGCTACATTCTCAATTCACCACAACACCGCAGGGCCAGCGGTGTCACGCTTCAGCTGCCACTGTGATGGTGGCGAAAATTAGATCCCTCTGACTAATACGGACAAGCAAGTGTGCATCCTAATTTTGCACATATTAATAGAGGGGCAGCAGCAAACACTTTGTGAGCATCCTACTATGAATAGATCGTCACCATTGCAGGCCTTCCCCCTATTGGAATGTACCCATCTTATATACAAATGATTTTCCTACTAAAATATACCAAAATATCGGCTGTGAAAAATATTTAATTCATGTTACTGTGCTTGTGAAATGCATCTGTCTTTAGTCCATCTGCTAGTTTTTTCACGCTGTTGTTGCATTATATTGCAGCTGTAATAGCAGATTTAATACCGACATGCAATTAAATGATTTTAAAGTAATTATGAAACACTGTTCCAGCTGAGTACAAAAACAAAGATTTAATTAAATCTAGTTAATCATGAGAACAGTTGAGATAACATGATGCTTGTAGAAGGCATATTGTCGAATTTAACCCCATAAGATCTACATCTTCAGAACCTTTCATAAAACAATTAAAGGGTTCTGGCAGAGGAGAAGAGGTCCAATTGGGAAGAAATAAGATTAGAGACAAACTACTTTAATAATCGCTAAAGCCATAGATTTAGTTTGTTGGACTGCTCAGAAAAGAGGTGCAAAAGTATATTTTATGAACAATTTAGGCAAAAATTGTATTATATTCCTCTCTTTTATTCCTTATCACTAATTTTAAACTATACATTTATTTAAGATATAGTGTTGAGCTGAAACCTAAAAAACAATATTTGTAAAGAATTGCAGCCATGTTCACTTACTTTTAATGTAAAAGCAGCACTTTTAAGCTGTTTATATTTTTTTTTTTTCCAAAGCATTAGAAAGTGAGAATTTTCTGTCAAATAGTTGACCTTTTTGTCCAAAATGTGTAAAAAAACAAAATAATAACCCTGATCCTTGAGCTGCAGGTGGGCCAATTTTGACGTAAGGAGGGGAGTTATTTACTTGTGTCAACAAAAAAATAATACTAAATTTTAGAAATGTGCAACTTTTGATGTGACCGTCTAATTCATTAAAGTTTCAAGTAAGTAGTTTATTATGCACAAGTTCACTGTAGCAGTGCAGATTTATTATAGTTTTATGGCGAGCACACAGATACTGTTAAGAGGATGGACACTTCCATGGGAGCCATCTTTGCAGGAATTATTTATCCAGGTAAGGTAGGGAGCCCCTTTTTAGCAGACATCTTTTGTTTATATTTTCCAAACTGAAAAAATAGAACAAATCTGCACTGGAATGGGGGCATTTTCCCAGAAGTGCACCTATTGTATGAATTTATGCGCAAGCGCAGTAAATTAAGATTGTCTAATGTTTCACTTTTGCTTGTGTTTCTCTAAAGGGAGTTCATTAGATTGGTTTACTGTATTACTGCACTGTACTAGGAAAAAAAAAACGTTTTTTTAAAAGGATTTTTGTACTGTGATGGGACTTTGTTTTCATGTGTTTACTATTTTTTTCACTCACTGGTCGCTGTAATCATTCTTTGGAAAAGAAAGAAGTCACGATAGCTTGATTTTCTTTTCTTTTTCTTGGTTGGTATTAACATCAAAACTGCTCCCAGCAGGTGAATGACACAAAGTGTCGAATCTTTCAACCCTCTAGACTTGCTTTATGAGTATAAGTGAATATTCTAACATGCTCGTCCCTGAACTCACTACGACCGTGTTCATGTCAGACAATGACACCCACTGTAATGTAAAGCTCCGGTAATATCATTACTGAGAAGTGTGCGTTGCCATTAGGCAACGGGAGCTTTCATTAATCACCAAAAATGTTGTAGTAATGCGACAAAGATACACTGAGTCAGGAACAGTCATTCTCTAAAATCTATTGTATTTATACTCCACCACACAGTATAAATATTTACTTGCCTTGCTTGTTCAGTTAGAAGATGAAAAATGGAAAAGTTCACTTTTGTAATTGAATTATAGAGCTATATGTCTCCTGTGCAATATATGAGATCCAGCGCTGTTTGGTGTTTTAGCTTCAAAAAAGAACATTGATGGAATACAGTTGATATTGAGAAGCAAATGGAGCATCTAATTGGACTGGCTCCAGACTGGTAAAGCATTTATGTCAAAACGACAGTATTACTCCCTTACTGAAGCAGGTTTCAAAGTGCTGACAGCTTCCGAGTTGTGACAACAGTCACACAAGTAACACACAAACATATAAATGATGGAACAGTGTCAGAGGATGGAGGAAAATATCCATGAAAAGATATGAATTATGTAGCTCACACAACTTTTGTTCCAGAGACGGATCAACGGTAAGTGCAACCATTTGTCTGTGTGTGTGTGTGTGTGTGTGTGTGTGTGTGTGTGTGTGTGTGTGTGTGTGTGTGTGTGTGTGTGTGTGTGTGTGTGTGTGTGTGTGTGTGTGTGTGTGTGTGTGTGTGCAGAGAATAAGTTCTCCAGAGGCAGTGTGTTGCTGCACGCTCAAATAATCCCAGTAATAAATTGATGAATTGGCCCATGGGAAACAACCTGTCTCACTTTAAGACTTCAGAACACCAGAGAAGGGCATAAATCCACCAACTTTCAAACAGCATAGATTTTAGATTCATGAATGCGCCTAAAAGTGAGTGAAAATCATTATGTGGTGTGTGCTGAGAACATATGACACATGTTAAGGTTTAATCTTTGCTTGACTACAGGTAAGATCTTTCAGTAGTTTAAGAAAGTGAATAAAATTATCTGCAAAAGTTTTCCTACATTCTGTCAGAAAAACACTTTAAGTCCTATAACAGAGCTTGATTAGTGACAGATAGGAAAAGGGTTGAACTTTTCCTTTAAATCTTCCTGAGAGTAGCTTCCTCTTGAAGCTTCACTGATGCTGTCATCTTTGTAACAAGTAGGCCACCTCCACTCTTAACCTGCTTTCATAAAGCTGGAATTTAAAGAGTGATGTGACTGGGACTGAACCTCATGAGCATTTTTATCGGCTGTGAGTGGAGAGCCGATGTCACTTCACGTGGTTTATAATCATTTTAATACAAGATGACTGCAATGATCTGTTGTGTGGAAAGATGAGCGCTGTGGATGGCACCACAAGGCTGGAAGTTTTATGGTTATCAGAATAAAAGCTCTTTACAAATTCCATCCAGAAAAACTCAGCAAATTTAGGTAACTTTCAATTTATCTTAAATTCTAATTTGATGAAATAGTTTAGATCACAAATCATGCTGCAAAGGAAAACTCTCTGCTCATCCAAGCACAAAGTAATTGTGTTAACTGGTGATTATTTATGCCAATCTAGCCCCAGTGTCTATGCAATCTAATTACACCACACAAAAGACCAGCATACTCAAATTTACATGACAAGATGAAAATATTTTACCAGGCCCGCTTTTTGTCCAGGTCCTGGACTGAAAAGGGGGTCACAGACCAACAATAAAGGGTCCATTGATAATTGTATATGTCATTAAAAAGAACTGTGTTGGCTCTGAGCACTTACTACACAGGTTTTCCTTGTTTTCATGCACATTTTGAAGTTTTGCAGAAAGAAAAAGAAAAAAAAAAAACAACTGATGTACTTTCTCATGTAGAAGAAACGTTGACTTTCAGAAAAATGTTCACTTTTTTTGTGATTGCTTCAGTTTTTATTCTTTTTTTAAAACTATGATTTGAAGAAAATTAAAAAAAAAAACACTTTTGATTTCATGATTGATTTCACCAGCTGAAGGAAAGGAATAATTCAACTTATACAAACTCTATAAGCTTTCCTCCACTTACTTTGTAGAGGAGTTTTTTGCATGTTTGCTTCCAGTTAGCAGCCTCTATGTCCTCTATTATAACCTCAAATGGGAAACAGTCACGAACACAGTATATTCATTTGTGCCCACAGAGAATAATTACTAACGGTAGCATTATTTCAAAGTTACTCTGCTTTAAAATGTTATTTTGAATTTCACTTGGGTTTTCTGTAATCATCTACACATTACAAGCTACTAAAATAAGGTTAGGTTTAAAAACAGGAAACGCCTGCGCCTTTGACACTGCAGTCATTTAAAAATGCCCTTTTCCCGGATTACAAATGTAGAAGTTCCGGCCCTGGGAATAAAACACAAAACGTGGTGGACAAACACAACACATGTGTCCTATAAATATACATTTATTTCAAAGTTGTTCTGCGTGGCATTAAAAAAAAAGGAGTAAAGAATTTCTGTTCATTACTGCAAACACACATTTTTTTTTTATTTCATGACTGACTCTAAAAGATGTTTTTATGGTTTTTCTTTTCTCTGTGCATTTTTTGCTCCAGGTGACATATAAGTCTCATAATCTGGATGAAATTCATAAATACATCTACTCTCCAAGATTCGGTCATGATTGATGATGACAATATTTACATTTAAATTCAGAGTTCGCTCAGATTTGGTAATCTGTAGCGTTCCCAAGCGTGACTGGCCCCCTAAGGTCTGGCTGGTTTGGCTGGTCATGGCTCTGCTCCATGCTCAAGCACAGCGGTTTGAAAAGTATTTGAACGAGGGCGACGAGTAGATGCAGCAGTTCCTTGTGACAATCATTTAACAACATAGTGGCATAATCCAGACATTCAAAAATGTGAGAAGGCTTTATCCGATCATAAACAAGCCACAAAATCAGGAGAGTCCACGTCATATTTTCTACATGGATGACCATCGTGCTGATTCTCTGAGACCACACGTGATCTCAGTAAACTAACAGGCAGCTAATGTAGGGACATGATGACAAACAAGTGAGAAGTGAGGAAGTCTTGGACCTGGCGAGTCACACATAAATAATGCAGCATGTCATTGTGCAATGACAATAAAGGATCTCAAGTCAGTAATGGTATTATGCAATTCTTTGGTCAAAGGAAGAAAAAAAATGACAGAGAAACTATCCAATTGGTGAATTTTCAACCTTGAAATTGCATCTCTTTTTACTGCAGTTAAAGGGTGGAGCGAGATACTCTGCTCCACCCCCTTCTTTTCTGCAGGCTGTGTTCCATCTGTCCTCCACCTTCAACCTAACGTGAATATAAATTTGCATCGAAATTACACTCATGAACCTTTGAAGCCTAATATACAGTATGAGAAAGTATGAAGAAGTTTTATTTTCAAATACTTTAACTTCCCATGTCTGCAGTTCAAATGGCACTGATCCATGTTTTAGGAACAGTTTCATGGTGATTCATAGACTGAACTGTCCCAGGTTGGGAAAATGTGGCACCACAGACAGGAACACTGACGTAATGTAACAGCCAGCATGCAGTCAAAAATCATGTACAATTATGAATTTCTTTATTGTATAAAGACTCAATAAAAATGAAAAAAATAAAAAGCTCCTTTCTGCTGTATGTCTTTAATTGATTAGGAGCTTAAATTTATAAAGATAACTGATACAGGCAACCTTTCATTCATGTATGCAAATTTGTGCTAGTAATGAATATAATCTCACCAATTTATTTATTTAAGTCAAGACATGAAACATTAAACAAGTCAAAGTTGGATGGAAGTAAAGATGTAGAGACTGACAAAGTGCACTTTGAACTTGGTACCCTGCAAATCTGTCCCACTCACTGAATGACTGTTTTTCAGTCAAGCGTACAAAGTCCCAGAGGTTTTTGAGTTGCTACTGACTGACATATGAATAAATGGGTATTGTTTAGTATTTTCGTGGTTTAAGGAATATATAATAGCTTTTTAATGCTTTTCGTTGACCACCATTTCCCATCATGCCTTCTGTGGACACAGAACTCACGTCTTCACTTTGTGTTTGAAAAACAAAGGGTTGCTTTTAGTTACTGTTTGTAATCTGTCTTAACAAGCTTTTTTGATAACTCCATAACTTGACAAAAACTGTTTTTATGGTTTTCACAGTTCAAGCCAGTATTACATTTCTTCAATTCAGCTGCTTCTCTTATTACAGACGGCAACTTCACACTTAAAATGAATAAGCAGAAATGTACTTAGTAGACAGGAGCAAAAGCTTCCTTAGGTCCTAAACTGGTATATCAAAGAGTAAACAAGGGATGTGGGAGAGGTTAGGTGTAGATGTTATTCAGCAACTAGTCGTGTAGATCCTTACATAATATCATGGAGTATACCGTAAGATCTGAAGGACCAGTAAGACCAGGACAACTGGGACAGACACCAGCAGAACCCAGTCACCCTGAATAGGAAGACATGAGAATGGAGATGGGTGGATGGACCTCGCTGCCACTGATCGGTTATGTAACCCGAGAAAGAAGCATCTTAGGTACATCCAGGTACTTTAACAAATAGCACTGCACTCCTGGGTGTTCTTAAAACTTCCTGGATGGGAATCTCTCTGTTTACAAGTATTTAATTGGACCTCATAACAAGATAATGTTCATAAACTCGAGCAAAAATGGATTGTGTCTCCCATCACTGCAGCACCACACAAATGTCTGCAGATCCGTCTGAGGCTCCATATTGTCTTGACAATAATATTAAGCGTCCACACTGTTTTAAACAAGAGTGCTGTGTGTGAGAGCAGTTAAAAAAGATTTCTGATCAGAGACCAGAAGCTTCAGGTGCAGTTAAATCCCCTCAGGATGCTTTTCTGTCAATCTCTTGGCTGAGGTCCTGAGAAAAAACAACAACAAAGTATTGCACTAATTAATGTACTGCGGGTAAAAACCATGGACAAGGAAAAAAATTGTCCATCATTGCTATTTATTTATTTAATTGTGCAATCTGTTGGATTCCTCTGAATAATTGATCATATGCCAGGTTAACACCCACTACTGTGGGTGTCTTTCTGTGAATGTAACGCCAGCAGATCAGTCTTTTAGTACTAGATAAATGTTACTAGGTCCAACCGCGTCTGATTGGCACTGTAAGAGTCTGCAGGCATGACACCATTAGAACAGCGGGAAGTGCATGTCTGAAAACAGTTTCAGAGACAAATAAAATACACCAAAACGGTTGTCAGCATAAGAGCAGAGTGTACTCAGCACCGCTGCCCGGTTTAACAGTGGTTACAAAAGGTGTTACAAAAAAAAAAAAAAAAAAAAAGAAGTCATCTGCAGCCCAAAAAGACGCATTCTTCATCACACGATAAAGAAAGACACTTCTTTAAGGCTGTTTAACAGGCCACACAATGCCGAACCAAACCTGTGATAAAAAAATACTTTTCTGGCTCATGGAGCGGGCGAGCAGTTATCATCGGTTTCCAATTCTCCTTAAGACATTTATGGTGCAGAAAAACCTTTGCTAGCCGCTAAGTGGGTAACACTTTGAATGAATATATGTGATGAATGAGCCTGTATGTCTTATTAATCTCACGTTCCCTCCTCCAGTGGTTCAGAGGGATTTGCTGAAAAGCCACATTCCACAGTGTGGAAATCCAAAGAAAAGCCTTTAGCTACAATTAGTATTTAAATCTATAACAATTGAAGACACACAAAAAAAAAAAACATGATTTAATGGCAGTTTGCAATTAAATATGTCCAATAAATCTTTCTGACTGTCTATTATGCACAATAGATCTGGTTCAAACCAGCCAAAAAGTTTTAAATCTAAAACTTCTGTGTCATGCCAGAGTAACTGCTGAACGGACCATCAGCTTTTAAAACCACGCCTTATCCTTTAAATACATTGCGCTTTAATGAGCTATCTAAAACCTTAGCAGGTGATTTCATTTACTTCAGCTGATGAGGCTTCTTATCGGGACCGCAAGGGCATGTGCAAGCCGGGCATGCCTCACACTACGCACTTCTATCATCTTGATGTTTCATGGCTGCGTAGCGAGACTAAACATCCACACGTCTTCCTTGAATAATTAGAAAACAAATCCAGTGTGATGTTCAACGAATTCAAACCGACAAGTGACAGTGTTGCAGTGGGTGCCAAGAGCGGGTGCCCTTTACAGAGGCTCTCGTGCAGGCAGCGCAGGTTTGAATCCCAGCCTGTCACTCTTTCCTGCGTGCCTTACATGATCTCTATACCCGTTTCCTGTCCACCTACTTGCATAAACCCCATTAGTGCCCAAAATCTTAGAAAAAAAAAGAAAAAAAAAAAGATGAGGCAATCTTGCAGACATAATGAAAAGTTGCTCCTCAAAGTCAAAATTTCCCTGACAACCAGCGTCCTCGCGCCTGCTCAGGTCCACTGTGATGCAGCGTGATTAACGCAAGCCTTTTACAGAGCAGTGCGTTGTATTATGTGTCCCGATAAATCAAGCAGCCTGCTGGCTTTTCTACGGCTGCTGTAGAGAGCCAAGCCTTCATCTGCCATCAGCATCCAACAAACAAAGAATGCAGAGACACAAAGGTACCGCGAGATAGCAGAGGGAGAACATGGAGACACCTCCTCACACATCCACAACATTCCCTGATAGAACTGAACTATACATGGGATAATACGGAGCAGATGGTCCATGATACTAATTAGAAGCCTGTTTTTTGCCTTTCCTATCATTGCATCTATGTGTTGGGGAAATGCCTGCTTTGTTTACGGCAGCGGGAGAGGAAAAAATGCACACCTTTGACTATTTCTTATTATACGTCTGAAACACTGAGAGCTCTGGGAGCGAATTACAGCAAAGGGTAGATAGCAGCAAATGTTCTCTGGCTCTGAATGATTGTTAGTACTAACATATGTCTCATTGCTTAATTATACTCCTTACTCCTTTCTTTGGTGTTTTCATTTCTTGCACTCAAGTTCTTCTATGATATTGAACAGGAGCCACATTGTCTCCCTGTCAAAACAAGTGTGTCGCATGTAAAACAAAGCAGATGGAAAACTGTGTAATATCATCTTTTCCTAAGAAATCATTGTGGATTTGTAAATTGACTTTTCACTTTGATAACTGATCACCAAGACGATGGCTTTCGTCTCAAGTGAATGCAAATCAGAAATGCACATGAGGAGAAATCCTCAATCTCAACTGCGCGCACACATGCGCTGCGGAGGAGGCACGTGCATCTCAAGCCCTCCTGATAGGGTTACCCACGATATAATTAACTGTTGGACCGTCAATCACTGCAATGAGATGAAACCAGAGAAATAAACAGGGAAATCCTGTCCTCTATTAGGTCCAGAGAACTGTCAGCATGTAGACAGGTGATCAAACTGAGTATGAGTCATGAGTTTCTTTGTTTCTAAACCAGTTCCTGGGAGTTCTTTAAACGTTAACAATATTGGCAGCATTGAAAAAGGCATCTCTGGAAAGAACGAAAAACTGAAGGTGGAATATGAACCACACAAAGTAAGTGGATGCACAGGTGGAAGACATAAAAGATATTAAAAAAAAAGTACTGAACTGATTGTTCAGTAATGAAAACTTCGAACTATGTCCTTTAATATGTTTCTAAACAAAAAGCAATGACTGGCAGCAGCTCAGGAGAGGTCGGTGAGGTCAGCTTGTTGTGAAAGTTACGCAAGCTGTGCGTCCTAATGCCACGTCCTGCAACTTGCACTGTCCTCGGAATGGTTTAAATGGAAAAATGCCACTGGACAAAAATTGCTGTTGCTATAGCGACCACATGTTGTACTTATGCAGACAGTAGGGAAAGAGGTTTGAGTCTGAATAATGCTGCCTCGCAGCAACTGAGAATGTTTTCATTCATTAAAACTTAGACACACACGCACATGCAAACACAGCCTGCAGCTCAGCAGGTATTGCACATTACTTGCAACAGTAAACTGATTTTTTTTTTGTTATACATAAACATAATTTGAACACAAACAAATAATTTATAAGTATTTTGTTTTCACTTAAACTTTTAAAATAGAAAAATGAACCTTTCTGTCTTGGTGTGTGGGGAAACTACACAAAAACACCGTTTCATCCTGGCCCTCAGACTTCATTTGATTTTCTTATAACCTTATACTGGGTAGATTTGTTTACACTTTGTCTGCTAGACTTTATTTTAAACAAATAAAAACTGTATTCTTATAAATACTTTGACCTGTTTAAAGACAGGATCAGCCAAAGACATTTAATGTTTTTATTGTTTTGTTCTTTTTTTGCATTTTCATTTTTGCATTTTGGGCATACAACGTATATTTAAAATTAAGCTGGGACAGTAAAACGTTTACCGCTGTGTAATACTGCCATAACTTGTGTCATTCTGGTATTGAGAATTCACATTTCTTGAATTGTTTAATCATATACTGCATTACAGAAGAAGACATTTAAAAAAAGGATTCCAATATTTTTTTGAAGAACATTGTTTAAAAACTTGTGCATGAACAATTCTAAGAAAGGTTAGATAAGCCATGAGACTTCTCGGGTTCATACTGTCTGCAAAGAAACAAAAGTAAAAAAAAGAAAGAAAAAGAAAAAGGATTTTAGCATCTTTCCCAAAGACATGTGAAAAGGCTGACGGGAAGATGACCACCCTCCAGGGCCAGCTCCAGGTTGATTCCCCCTTACAGGGATGCCCAACAGGACGGATACTACTTAGAATGTCTTTCCTATACCAAAGTAATATGAGGGCGGAGATAACATTAAAAATAAAACCCGAAACTGTGATATACAGTCGCTGAATACGTGTGACTGACCAGTGTTGACAAAAACAAAAACAAAAACAATTCTTTGGTGTTCAAGAGTGATACTTCAATAAGTTGCATCCCTTATTAACGTAATTATGAATTCTATTAAATATCCACAAGAAACTATTAAATGAAAAGGTTTAACAGAAGTCAAAGTTTAGAGATTACATTCCAATTAAAGATTACTGTACCAGGTTGAGGTACAGGCATTCATGATCCTGGTTTTTTGCGTAGGCTGATCATTATATGCTTCCCAGCACTGTCAAAATGTTTAAGCTTAAGAATCCTGATGCGATCTGTGTTTAGTAAGCTTTTTGTTTTGTAGCAAATGAGTGGCACCCAGACGAAGTTTGCATTTGGAGATATGGGTCTTTTGAATTAGTCGGTATTAAAATTTGTGGGACCCTTTTATCAAAGTGTGACTGCAATTTGATACAGTAGGGACGCTTCGATCATCACACCAACCAGCCAATGAAACGCTGTGCTCTGTGTGTACTCTCATAATCTGAATTATATGGCAATTTTATGCTGAAAACATAACTGTAAGAAACAGAGAATTCTGGTTTGTTTGGGGTTTTTTGCATCTACGAAGAATATGTCTATATATATATATATATATATATATATATATATATATATATATATATATATATATATATATATATATATATATATATATACATATATTCTCATAAAAATAGGTTTTTACAGGTTTTTACACGCATACATGCAGTCCAAGTACACGATTGTAACTCTCCTGCGAATTCATTGAATCTGACAGAAGTAAAGGCCAAAGGTCAGTCTCTGTCACCGAATATTTATGGCATAGCTCAGGTGCTGCAGCTGCACTCGTGTTTAAGCATGGATGTGCTGACTGCGAGCAGGAGGAGGAGGAGGAGGAGGAGGAGGAGGAGGAGGAGACTGCTACTGTAGCAGTGCATGAGCAGAGGTGAGACTATAGCCGCGACACCACAGTTTGCAGACTGAAGAAGGGTGACAGAGCCACTGCTTGCCCATCGCCTGCAAAAAGCATCTGGTTTTGCTCTCTTTTCAGCTGTGAGTGTAGTTTCAGAGCCATCTGCTCTGAAGTGGCACCAATAATCACGTGAAAGGGACAGGGGTTGCTTCCAAATCAGTGAACAGGCAGCGAGGAATCATCTATCGCATTCAAGCACTTTACCCAAGCCTTGACGGTTGAAGGGCAGCAAAGTCGGCCAGCCTTACCTCAGCTGCCTCCCGTGAGGCAGAGACAAACAGATCCACAGTGGACTACAGTATGTGTGTCATTAGTGCTGACCCAGATGCTCTGAAACACTGACTGTCCCGTGACTGCACTGCATTCCCAGATTAACTCCCTAAACCTCAGTGCAGACAATAATAATGTTTACTAATCTCTTGCATGAAAATGCAACCCAAATAAAATGGCAACAGACGAACAACGAGGATGTGAAGTTGAACTGAGCTACAATGTTGAGGTTGAAATGGCTCATGCAGCTTCTGAGGGGAAGCAGGGGTTTCTTGTGTGACCAATAAGACAAAGGAGCTGACTGGCTTCAGGGTCAGGTGAAAAGATGAGCGTGAGGGGGATGGTTACATCATAAGGGAGCAAATCCTGAGCAGTGCAGTATCAACACAATCTCTGAAATATCATGTCATATCAGTGCAGTCAGCAAGAGACTTCCTCCCGTGTGGCTGATATTCTGTCACAACACTTATCTGAAAGCAATGCAGCAAAGAGCTTCCAAGTGCAGGGATCACAGAAAAGCATGTAAGTTTTTCTGTCTTTACAAAAAATAATGGTTCCTTGTGGTTCTCTTATTCATCCAACCACAGTTTCAGCTGCACAGCCTGTGATTCGTGCACCTTGCAGAGGATTACAACACGCTGCCTGTGTATAACAAAAGATCAATTTTCCACCAATTGCGCTCTTATTCCATCACTGCCAGAGCCGCACGCTGTGTGGCTTTAATTTGAAAGAGGTTATAATGCAACAAAACAGCATGTGCCTGTGCGTGTTGGGGCGCACAGGCTCGCCGGCTCGCTATGCTTATTGCTTACCCTCTGCAGCCACAGAGCACCGGACAAGAAGTAGAAGCAGTGCCACGGACAGCAGACAGTTTGCAAGCATCCCCGCTGCTCCGGCTCGCAAGCTGGTCCTCAGACACCTCCCCTCTTCTCCTCCGAGAGCGTCCCTCCCGCGCGGCGACCATCCGCCGGGCTCCCCTCCGCAGGGTCCCGGCACCTCGGGGTGCACTGCCCGCCCATCACTCCTCAAACCGGGAGCCATATCCAGTGGATAAGTTGCTGAAGTTTCGCTCGTAAATAATACATTGGATCAATCCTCGTACGTGAACGGGTGGTGGTGGGGGGAAACACGGGCGTCCGGCGGTCTGGTCGTGCTGTCCAATGCTGGATGGATGAGACTGGAGAGGGTGGGTGGGTTGCAGACGGGGAGACGCGGCGTTGAAAGGAAAATTAAGGAATGCGCCCTATGGCTCTGCTCCGCTCAGTCCACCCATCGCTGCTGCGTGGCGCAGGGCGGCGCACGCACTTTGCCAAAGGTTACACCACACTGAGCGGTTAAATCCGCCTGGCTCTTACCTGCTCCTGATGGGTGACACGCATTTACATGTGCACGAGGGACTTTCGACTATACATCTCAGCATTCCACCGCAACACGCGCGCAGATCATTTAAATTAGCCACTAATGTGCTATAAATGAGCAAATTAGCACCAGTGTTAATTGTCTGGAAAGGTTGAGCTTTGTGCAGTAGGACGCCCTCTGCTGGCTGCATGTGAGATGACAGTATCCAATGAGGTTACATGGAAAAAAAAGGCGCCTGCAAAGACGGTTTTTTGCTTCTGTCAAACCCGCTGTCTACCGTGGAATTTATAGCTTTGATTTATTTAAGACTTTTTAATTTAATTCTGTAGAGATTCAACTAGAATCTCTTAACTGTGTGGAAACAACAGCACGTCACCTCCACAGGATGTCAGCACAGAACCACACAACAGACACTGGGTTCAAACATTGCACATAGTGTAGATAACGCCCACAGATTCACATGCAAATAACTTATAAGGTATTTATCGTAAATTGCTTAATTTAAATAGAATACTCCGTTTTAGTGCTTAATTTTATTGCTCTATTGCTCTGTCTTTCAGACATGTCACCAGATGCTCCTCAGCAGTGTCCAGTTTTCATGAAATTATTCATCTTCTCATTTTTCTTTACCACATTTATCATGCTGCTGACTGACAAAAAACTAATATTTAAAATGTTTACAGTTGTTTCTTAGCAATTATAACACATGACATGCCAAATCACATTTGCTTCTGGATTTTAAACTTGCAATTTTTGTTTTTTTGTTATTTTTTTTTTGGGGGGGGGGGGGGGGGGGGGGGGGGTCAGGGTTAGTCTGACAGCTCCCTGTAAGTAATTGCAAGTAACTTGGCCTGATATGGAGAGGTCCAAAAACATTTTCTTAGAGCCATAGAGAGAAAACTGTCTTGGAAGACCATAAAAGCATGGCTCGCCTTCACGCTGAAGAGGCTGAACCACATGTGTGATGTTCGCTTCTGCTGCCGTCTTGAGAAGAAAGCTTCCAGAATTGATACCTTCAATCTTGTCTGAAAGTTGTAGCCTCCCACATAGGAAAGTAAAATGTGTCTATGGGTTAGTTTCATGATAAGACAAGACAAAGATCAATTTGTTTGGAGAGGACCAGAGTTGGAGAAGTACAGGTGAGGAGTTCCACTGCAGCAGTTCTTAGTCACAGTGGTTCCATGTCCCAGACTTTCTGCTGCCAAAGCTATCGAGGGATTATCACAAAAAGAATGGGGTAAACAGGTCAATATCCAACATAACCGGAAACTGACATCTTATATTTAAGTAATTATTTTGTCCTGTGTTACTGGAGACACATCTTTAAAGTTTTGTTCAGTGTATATACACACATCCGTATGAATGTACGTATAAATGGTGAAAAGAAACAGTCTGGAATCAGAAAGAGCTGAATCAATATTTTTTTAATTCAAAGAAGTGAATCTTAACAATAATACACCATAAAGTCTTATTTTGACACTCACCAAAAGAGTCACCTGGAAAACCCGCTTAATGTGACAAAGTAGAGAAGGCTTGGTCACACCTAAATTACTGAGAACTAGAGAGGAAACACTATCGCAAACTGTAAGAGACATCACATCCATAGAGTTAGTTTTTCCCAGTCCTCATACTGTAAATATTGCACAGTGCAATTGCTACATGGCAAACTAGTGTAGCACAAAATAAAAAAAGCAAATGAAACAAAAACGTAAAAACAAAGCCACAAAATTCTACAGGTATTAATACAGTAACAGTTCAGATTTCATAATCAATTCTAATTGATGAGCAATCGAAACAGATGATTCCATAACTTGCAGTGTGAATTAACTCTGAAATTGATCGAGATGACCAGAAGACTGAAAACAAGAGCTTGAAGAAAACAAACCTTATTCAACCAAAATAAAATGTTGCACAGTAACACATTTAGATTAATAAAGACCCTGAATTGAGATCTCTAAAGGACAACACCGCAGCAGAGGATTTTATTTTCTCCATTTTTACTGATATCAAAGTCATGACTTTAATAACCATAATTTTACAAATGCCTGTTTTATCTGTTAAATGTTACATGAATCCTCAAAAACAAGTTATTCAAAAATCAAAGTGTCAATCATGTGAAAAGTTCAAAACAGTTAAAAGATTTCTCTCCTCTTGCATCCATTTTTTTTGTGTATTTTTCCGTAACAAGGACCGGAGAGTTAACACAGGCGCATTGCTGGTGAATACCTCTGAGGAAATCAAAACACAGATTCTGTTTTACATGCGTATAAATGGGTAACTGTTACAAGCAATAATCCGCCAAGTTCATGCCTCATCCTCCAGAGCTTTCGATGACAAAGTGACATTTGAACGTGATCAGTAAAGCAAACAGGTCGGGAAAAAAAAGCTTTTGGAAACACACAACTTCTTTGCCAGTGTTAAAATGTGGAGTATTGAACCTGTGACTGACAGAAAAATAACAAAAACCTACTCGATGGAGCAGTTCTATCCATGGCGCAGGGCTAAAATGTTGACAGACTAGTCCTGGACAGAAAACATGTCATCTTTAAAAGGCCAGTGTTGTCAACTGTGCTCTGGTTACTCCCACGTGGCCTTAACTTACACAACAGAGGCCACGTTGAAGCAACCCGTGTGTACATGCAAGGTAACATAAAGCAGGGAGAGATCTAAGAACACTTGGTGGTGCAATGACCGCACAATGTAGAGTATTGCATCTGCTGTTCAGCTAGAGTGACTATCCAAATATTGTAGTGTCATATCATTCAAAGTCTGTGTTTTTTTTTTTTGTTTTTTTTTTTTGGTGCGTTATCACAGAGAGGCTGATCAGGAGTCAAATTCTCTGGAATGGTGTTGTGATGAGCTCCTATTTTCATCTTTTTTCTCTCTCTCTCTCTCTCTCTCTCTTATTTGTGGCCGTTAAGACTGCCTACATGGTCAAAGACTGTTACCTGGATTCTCTGCCTTCCACCTTAAGTGGTGAGGAGTCACCATCATGAATTATCGATTACGTAATCTCAAGGCACATGCACAGTGCTGCTTGCACTGTTTCAATTTCAATACAGGACACAACGCTGGCCACTGCTTCGTACTGACCAAAAAACCCACTCTCGTATGTGGCACTCATAAAGGGGAGAGCGATCTGAACTCAAGGCAGTTCAGAATATCAATCATGAAACTGATATTCTAACTAAATAGAACATTGAACAGATAATAAAAGGTTGCAATAAATACTTCAAATTGTTGGTAAAATATTTTTTGAGACAAAAACACTGGGCTAAATTTATGTTGCACAGTCTAATCACCCAAACCTTCCAAGCCTCACTACCTGCATTAAGTGCTTAGTGGGTAAGTGTGTTTGTATGTGACCTGTGGAAATGCAGAATCTTTCCGAGGGACAAAATGTTTTGTTGGGTTTTTTTTCCTGGCATCTCACAGTACTCCTGTAACTCACAAAGGAGTACTGGTAGTACACGGTACAATGAGAAAGTTAAATCAATCCTGCAAGCTACAGCTTTAGATGTGTACAAAACATCAATATGAAAACATACAAAAAATTAAGTTACATCAATACATCATTTATATGCAGTGACGAGTCCGAAAGGTTAATAAGGATAAAATACTGATGCAAAAACACGCACCCCGAGAAACAACAAATGCAACTAATGTTTATCATCAGCAATACAGTAGTTACAGTGACACTCCAAATATGAACGCAAAACACAAAAATCAAAACCACTTCTATTTCAGATAATTAGGGACCTATACAAAACGCTAGGTTTAAAACTCAGAGAGAAATCACCTAATTTCACAGCTATTGAAGTGGCAATCATCATGTAGCAGCTTATCTATGATACATTCAAGAAAGAAATGATACGACTCATTAATTGCCCAATAAGCTAGACAAAACATTGGCTGTTTTTTTTGTTGGTTTTTTTAATATAAGTTTTTTTTGTTTTAATTTTAACCTCACTCTATAACTACAGTATAACTGAGGTCTACGCAAACAGAATAGCTACCTTGCTCAAAAAAAAAATGAATTACAGTCTTTGGTGCTGCACAAGCAACTTCATTTGAAAATAAAAGACCCAAAAAATTACACACGACTAATAAAAGGAACCGAGAAAACACACACACAGCATATATATACACACACACATATATATATATGTATGTGTATATATATATATATATATACACATATATATGTATGTGTATATATATATATATATATATATACACATATATATATGTATGTGTATATATATATATATATATATATATATATATACACATACATACATATATACTTACACATATATATGTGTGTGTATATATATATATATATATATATATATATATATATATATATATATATATATATATATATATATATATATATATAAAACACACAGACATATCCATATATATACTCCCTGACGGAATGTATAAAAGAAGCAGTCGACACCGATAAGCCTTAAGCCTTTAACAAATGGTAAAATATAAAGGGAAAAAAGTTAACTTTGTCACACATGCATAAATGAGAGAATTGCACACAATTATTTCACACCTTTATCAAGCATCTGTACTTAATAGTCTAGCTCTATAATATATGTCCATATATGTGTGTATATCAAATACTGCATGGTTTGCTCAGGCTTAGAAGATTCCATACCAATAATAATTTGCATTTTTCCTTACCTAATCAAAGCCATGCCCACCACACTTCTAAACGTCTAAAAAAAAAAAAAAAAAAAAAAAGTGAAAACACTCAAAAACAAAAATACATAGACAAAAAAAAGACAAAAAAAAAGAAACAATCGACGGCTATTTAGATTGTATTGCAGTTTTAAACAGTACAAATACTGTTAGTAGTAAGAGTTCACTAAATAGAAAGTGATTATCAAATATTAAGCAATATTCAGTACTTGCACTTTGTACACTAGTTCATTCGGGAACTTAGAGAATGGAAAATAAAACGGATAAAATAAAAACGAAAACATTTAAGGAAACAGCAGGCATTTGCAACAGCAAAGCATGCTGTTCTTGAGAGAACAGAAAAGTAACTCACTACACGCTGAAATATACACGACTCCAAAACATAAGCACCGCTATCCGCGATATATCACATCCATGCAAGCTATGCATGAACATATACACATGTGCATATACATACTCACACATAGGATGCATCGACTGATTGGAATTTCAAGTGCTGCAGTCCAGTACATTAATATTCATGTATATAGTCATATATAAGTAGTAACATTAACAACCTCAAATATGTAAGGCACTATGGCTGGGGACAGTTATACAATGCAGCGAGTCTTGTGACACAAACAATAGGAGCAACGTCTATGCATCTTTCCGTTTACATTTTTGCTCATGCAAAACCACATGCAGCGTGAGGAACAACCCTATTTAAATCGGATAATTGACTTGACATTGCTAACACCTAAAGACACCGAAACGGTACAAATACTTGAAACGCAGTACAACGTACACTGTGGACAACATGTGCATCTGTCAATCTAGAGCTAGAGACTGGGATGGCTTTACAAATATGTATGTGTCTTGCACATGTAAGAAGGCATTATAGAAAAATAGCTGGGATCAGGGGTGCAAAGTCTAACTATTCAACAACACCCCAATTATTTACCTGTCTTGAGGAGTATTCGTAGAAGATCCAATGCAAAGATATATCAAATGTGCAAGTCACATTAAGTGTGAGTTTAACTATTCATTCATTCTTCCATTCAATCATTCATACGTTATTTCCTTCTTAATTTTTGCCAAATCATCTCCATCATTGGAACTATTTCTTTTTTTTTTTCTCGATTATTTTTAAAGCTTAAAGTTCAATTACACCCAGGTGTACATGATTCAAAAAATAGCTTGTTTTCTCTGTGGTTGTGCCATGGTTTTCGGAAATGAAAGCCATGTTTTATGTGGTTAAAGATAGACTTCGCCCTGTCTGCTTAGCCCTCAGGTGGTATGAAGGGTACCAGAGCAGTCATGCTCAGATGTAAGGGTACTGGTTTATTTTGGTAGGGCTGAGAGGGAAACTGCCATAAGCGGGTGAGGCAATGTAGGAGTGCGGGGGAAAGAGGGGTTTGAACTGGCCCTGGGGGTGCAAGGTGGGAGAGGGGAGCAGACGGGGGTTGATGCCCACAGCCACTTGATGCACAATGCCTGCTGGGTGGGAGATGCTGTAGGTGGGCTGGAGGACGGGGCGGGAGGCCCCAGGAGAGGCCAGGAGGTGGGCCACAGGGGCAGCTGTGACCAGAGGACCAGACGGTGGGTACGACAGTAAGGTGGGCTGAGATGGCGGATGCCCTCCAAGGTGGGGGTGGGGGCCTGTTGTGTGGTTTGGGCTGCTGTGAGAGAGTGTGAATGTGTGCCCGTGCATGGTGGGAGGGATATAGGCATGTGGTCGCCGGTGAGCAAAGTTGCCGTTCCATTCCTGGTGGCAGGAAGTAAAATGCTGCACCTGAAGGAAAGTCAACGAAAAGACATCAGATACACCTTTTTCATCAACCAGCCACTAGAGGCTGCTGCTTCCAAGTTTTACATGTCAATGTTATCACTGTTATCTTTCAGACGCAACACACTAGTAAAATGCCTTCACCCCTAAAACTATGAAAAGTGAGTAGTACAGAGTAATATGGAGCTAACAGTTCTTGAAACTGTTTGCTTCTCCAATCGACTGAGTTTCTTTTCTAACACGAGGCCTCATCATGGTGCTGCTCTGCCACAAAACGGAAATATTTGCAATTCAAATGTGGCCTTTATTACCTCAATTCAACAAGTGCAGTTAGAACCACCTTTGTCTGTTCGAAATTAAACTGTTACAGTTTTCCCTGCTCTTTGCAGATTCGCTTGCCAAAAATGTGCAGACAATGTAATGAAATGAGAAGCCTCCAGTGAAAACAACCAGCTATATCTAAATGATTACTTTTGTTTGAAATTAAAGCCAAGCCAGTGGTTGGATTTAGTTTTACACATTGATGAGCACGTCACGGCAAAGCAATGAAAATATTTTACTTAATAAAACCCAATAACGTTACTTAAAAAAAAAAAAAAAAAAAAAAAAATCACAATTTATTTTGCCTTACATACACTTATAAGGTAAACTATACTTAATAAAATGTGGCCCAGCTTTTCTCTACAGCA
This sequence comes from Xenentodon cancila, assembly GCA_014839995.1. NCBI lineage: Eukaryota > Metazoa > Chordata > Actinopteri > Beloniformes > Belonidae > Xenentodon > Xenentodon cancila. The sequence goes on from CM026197.1 coordinate 19,083,198, forward strand.
AATAACCCTTACATTTTTATAAAACTGGCCATAATTATCCGCTTTTGGATAAAACTTGTGAGACAAAGTCCTCACCTGCCCAAATCCAATAGGCTGCTGCTGCTGTGCCGGGAATGCAGTGGTGATTTTCTGCGGCCTGTTGAGGAGCGAAGTGGAGTGGTGATGCTGTCGCCCAGGAATGCCTCGCCGTTTGGACTGGCACAAAGACTCTGGAGGTCGTGTAACACGGGACAGAGAAACACACGGAGACGGAGATGACATATGTAACTACATGTAACGTGGTGTCATGCCATCAATATTAGAAGTGAAATTTCAGGCAGATAAGACTAGAAAGAATTATATCCAACTACAACAAAAGAAATGGAAACATTTGTGGCAGGAGGATCTGTAGACTGATCAGTAATTTTAGTTGTGCTGAATTTGTTCCATCCCTTAAAACATAGTGGTAACTGTCCTCTGATCTAGATGGTTATAAATAGATATGTTTTGGGGATCAGGGAGGGGTTTGTAACTAAGCTTGTTCATAGCGCTTATAGTGGGGTCAGGTCATTGACTAAAAATACACCTCACAGTACTAGAATAGGAAGCTCTGTCCTTTTATGTTGTGCTTGAGTTGTAACAGTTTGAAGGCTGTAGAGAGAGAGGTGCCCTTAACATGAAAGCCGATACGAGTCTGCATGAGTTTCTGAGGATTTACAGTTGAACCCTCCACTATAAAAAGGTTGATCTTAAATGAATGCTGCTGCTCAGTGTCCTACTGACCACACCTGTTATAAAGCCCACATACCTCATGCGTAACCCCACTTTAACGCCTGAAAAAAAATATTCTTCAAACTTTTACTTGTTTAAAGACAGGTCACTTCCTGGCTGACATGTATGCTTTATATTGAATATTTTATTCAGGACATTATTTTATGGTAATTACACATGTGTTACACAGGTTTAAGAATCACACTTCCACACAGATGCAGCCCATCTCAAAGTCACTCTGGAAGTAGCATAAGAAGTGTTGACAGCAAGCAAGTATCCACTTCAGAGATCAGAGCAGATAAGCCAGGGCAGGTAACCGATAATCACCTGTGAGAACCTCTGTGGCCTACTAACACAGCGTAATCCCAGGCTATGTGACCTGTGGAGCAGACAGCATCAGTAGTGACTAGACTTTTGAGCTAACATGACCCCCTCATGCACTTCCTGGCCTGGTGAGTGGATAACACCATCAGAGTGTGCTTCAAACACATAATAACAGCATCAGGAAGGAACATGTGAACGACTTAACTATCATTTAGAGTTAGAGTTATGGAACATTGCCCTCATACTGTTCAAGTCATTTCCAGGATCAACTCAAAAACCAACCTTAAAAATATAACATCTCAATGGCTTTGTGTTATGAGATTATCATATTTCTAGCTTTACCTGCATTTCCAGATGTTTCTCTGACAGAAGCGTTGTTATTGTTTTGCACTTGCATTGGAGGCACCACAACAGTGCGAACCGATGGTCGGCTGGGTTCGGTTTCCGGGGCTACGCACGCAACGCGGGGCTCACAGTTCTGGTTGCTGTTAGTGATGTAGCGCCGCTCTGGGAAGGGACTGCTGCTGTGGCCAGACGTGTGAGAGGCAGGTGAGCTGTCCACTGTGTCGCAACCACTCTCCTGCTCATCATACGACATGCTGCAAGAGGGTCAGCAACCGAGAGGGAACTTAAAACATTTCCGCTTTTGTTGCAATCCAGAAAACTGAAGGAAAACATTGCCAGGTGCTGCAGGATTTAGCTTGGCAAGCCTCCTAATACTAGGAAAGGAGCTTGAGAGCATTTTCAAATCAAAAGTAAGCTTTAGTATTTTGATCAGGAATGATACAGTATGTTAGTTTTCCAATGGTGAACACACTAAAGGGATAAAAAGCAGAGAAACAAGCTAAAAATATTTTAGAGTTCATAGAGCCTTCTTAATTGAATAACTGTAGATGCCCCGGCTTGAATAGTATTGTCTGAATTGACGAGTCCATTTTACCTGTTGGGGTGCTTGCAGGGTGAATGGCTGGACTGGGCTGAGGCTGACGAGCTGGTGCTGAGCGTGCTGTCTGGACTGCTGAGAGAACAGACTCTCTCCATACTCACGGTGCTCTGACATGCCTCACAATCTGCACTGCCCTTACACCTGCGAGCAGGAAGACAAATTTAAATTTAAACACACCTTTTTTACAACCTAAAAAAGCAAAAATATAATCAAAAAAAGGCCTGGCACCCAACACTTACTCCCCCATTGTGTGTCTTTGTGCACTCTCCTCATCACTGCTGATACTGATGACACTGACAGTTGGGCTGGCTGGGTCAGATATCACCATGGCCTGCCGCTGCTCCTGTGAAACTGGGAGCTCCTCACAGTCTGGCTCCACTTTGCAGCAGTCGTCTTCATCATCATCCTCCGCCTGCTCTGCTGCTTGCTGCTCTCCCACAGAGCACCTGTCCTGTGGACATCTGGCTTCCTCCTCCACTACCTCTTCCACATTCTTTGCTGTATCGGCCATCTTTGGGGACTGACATGTTAAATTTTGGATGTTCGTGTTTTGGGAGAAGTTGCTGCCTCTACACAGGAATAGAAAATGAATTCAAAATTAAAAAGGACCATGTTTGTACGTCTGTGTTTCTCAAGGAAAAAGGACACGTGACATACCTGTTCACACAAGGCTTTGCCCTTTTGTTGGCAGCTGGCTGCGGCCACACCACATGTGCAATGCCAATGTTGATTGGCTGGTGGGTGGATATGCTCATTTGGTTGGTTAAGAATGGCTGAGGATGCGTAATCATGGAACCATAATGGTTACCGTGGGGACGCACGTTCCTACAATTAAAGAGAAAAAAAAATGAACACTGCAAATATAAACAACGACCTTTAGCACCATTTTTGACAAACCAGTCCTGGTCAAAGGACACGTATGACTCATAGATTATTAACATTCAGGGGAGCAAGCATGCTCTGACAGCTATTCATTAGGAATAACAACTGAAGCTGAGAAAACACCATTGAATTTAAATCCATTCATCATCTATACTCGCTTATTTCTATTTGGGGTCATGGGGATCTGCTGGAGCCTATCCCAGCTCTCTTCAGGTAAAAGGCGGGTGTACAGCCTGGACAGGTCACCAGTCCACCGGCCACACATACAAACAACAAACCACACCCACTTGTTTTTTCACTCCCAAAGGGAATTTAGAGTCACCATTTAAGCTGACATACATGTTTTTGGACTGTGGGAAGAAGCTGGAGTACTCAGGGAAACCCAGAAAAAACCCAATTTTAAAAAAAAAACATGATCCAAACCAGAAATCCTCTTTCTGTGAGGAAACTAACACATGTTCAGAATTTAACGCCACAATGTACTGCATATTTAAACTTTTAACACACATGAAAGGATAGAGACGATATGTCCAGGGCTTCTGAAAATAGAAAAGCTCTTACCCCCAATCACCCAATCTCTGTGAGCCCGTCACAGTGTCAGATGCCAAAGTGGTTGGAGGTGGGGGCACGGATGTGACCTGCTGCCAAGTGGGCACCAAGATTTGCTGTGCACGATTTGACCATGCCTGTTGAAGTAAGTGCAGTAAGTGAAGTAAAGCAGCTGCGTCATTTCACTGACACTTTCATTTCACTTTTCCTCAGTTAGAACATCAAAGATCAACTTTGATCTTCAACAATACACATGCAACAGGTTTTTTTCTTGTTTTATGAATACATTTATTTTTTTTTTTTTAAAAAGGAACTTGATGTCATTATGAAAACATTTACCTAATCTACACATTTTTAAAGCTGTTCTGCCCTTCTACCTGAGCCTGAGTTCTACGTAGTTGTCCTAATGCCATTATTCCTACTGTTGTACCTGTGTGATGACTCCGGGTCTGATTTGTATGGGCTGGATTGAGGGTGCTTGAGTGACCAGAGGCACAGAGGCCTCCATACGAACAGAGTAGCCAGCTGGTTTAGCTGGGTTGGTAGGGATACCTGCGGGAGGTTGAGAACAACCTAGTATGTAAAATTCAGGATCTTTAGTGTAACCAGGAAGTCTGATAATCTTTCAAAATCAAGATTTACAGTACATTACCTACCTTGAATGGTAGGGGGACATAGAATAAGAGCCTGCTGAAAGGACTCGGTGCATCCAAACTGACCACTTCCTGTCTGCATTGGTATCCCAGGGTGTATCACTGAGGGGGCTGATGGGGCTAATCCCTAAAAAAACAAGAAAGAGGTTAATTGGGAATTGTTTGCACTTTGCCGATGCATTTAAATTATCAACAATAGCATAATATAGACAGCAGGTGGCAACATCTTTGTCATGCCACTTCTTTTGTTCCTTTTAATCCAGCCAAAACCCAGGAACTTCGTTTTCCCTGAGAGCAGTGAGTTAGTCATTAACTTTAGGCAAAACACTGCCTTATCGGTCAAAAGACACTTGGCTAACCCACAACACAAAACTGGTATCCATGATCCTTAGCCGAGTCAAAACATGTTCAAGGCTTACCCGCTTAGGATAGAAAACTTAAATCGAAGACTAAACTTCTGTGGTTGAGCTGTTCAAGCTGCATACGGTTAGACATCCATCTGATACAAACATGTGCAGACATGACTTGTAATTGGCTGATTGATATTCTTCATCTTATGACTGATTCATTCAGGCTTACTGTCCACAGTGAAAGTTGTTGTAGAAAAGTGGATAATGAACAGGTTATCAAACAAAGCTGAACTTATTCTTTGAGACGCACCAGAGGGTGAACAAGTGAAACATGTGCTTTTGCCTCCCCACTCGCACTGCTCTCGTGCCTGGGTATAATCACATTTAATGAATAACAAGAACTAGGGCTATATTGTTCTGCTACAGCTCTTGGATGTGGCCCAGTCCCCATACACATGATAGTTAAAACAAAGCAGCCTTTCAAATGGGTAATACTAAAACAGTCACATTTTCCCTGTAAAAATCTTCTGAGCATGAACTCTTTTCCATGCTGCTCCACAAACTGAAAAGAAAGCCGATCAGTGTTACTGTGCAACACGTATGATAGCATATTCATTTACAAGTTTCCATTCTAGGGATAAGGCACACCTCTTGCGTGTTTTTATCTGTCTTGATGAGCATGCATTGAACGCAGTCATTACTACACAGTGCTTGTAAGATTTAAATATTGGTCGTTTTTGGCTTTTGGCTTTTGAACAGACTTTGGGATGTTTTTCATTGTAAAACTCCAAACTGAAACGGGGGGGGGGGGGGGTCAACTCCTCTTTTCTTCTCGGCAACAACACTATTTGCAATGTTGCCATGACCTCAGAAACATGACGTGATTTTGTTGCCATGACAGCAGTGCTGGGACGCAATAAGATGGGTACATTGGCATACAAAAACAAAATAAAACCAAGGAAACTCAGTCTTGTGAATAAACCGAAAGCAACATGGGATGTCAAGAAACTGCTGCAACTGATGTTCTGTCAGTCAGGCATTAAGATAAAGAGGCATTTATTTCCTCTGCAACTCAGATGGGAGGGAAAAATATGATTAGTATGAGAATTATTCCTGTTAGTTATGTAATTCCTTTTTTATGTTAATCTCTTAATCTTATGATTATAGTGTACAAGTACTAAAAATTCCTAGTGCTGAGTGCAAATGCCCCCTGAAGAACTTACTTGAGCGTGAACTGCAGGGATCTTGCTGAAGGGGTGGTTGGCTGAGGCAGCAGTGGTTGTAGTCACAGGTCTAACGAAAGGACCTTTATTTCGGTTTGCAGCCTCATACACACTGGGACGAGTCCAACAAACATCCATGATGTGGAAACATGACTTCACACTAAACACAGAGGGGTGACATGGAGAATTCAAGTTAAGTGTGACAGTCACAATGACAGCATGTCTGAAAATCTGAGGCATAGTTTACTCACTGGTTGCTGTGGGGAAAGTCAAGCAGGTGCTGCATTGTCACACAGGGGTGGATCAGAACATCGGCAGGGGCAATCCTCTCTTCTGCGTCAATCAACAACATCTTCTTCAGCAGATTCACAAACTCACGGCGATCTGCTTTCTCAGCGAGCAAGTCACTACCTTCCAGATTCATTATCAAGTTCACCTGGAATACAAATGGCTGTTAAGAAGACGTGCCAAAATAGCCCTTCAACAGAATAACCTGCAAACTAAAGCAAATTGAGAAACATTAAAACATGGCCAAACAGATTTATCAAATGATTTTAAATGAACAAGAAGCCCTAGTGACCTAAAAATACTGTGGTTTCCATTTAACAAAGGAGGCAGCTTTTTCTTTCACAGTAGAAAAATGTATATGATCCATTCTCTTTGTACACCTGAATGAATACTTCCCCTGCTTTACACCCAGTGTTAAAAAAACCCTCTTAACATCCAGCATTTAACTTTCTTTCAGCCCTATTAAATTCACAAAGCTTCGAGTATCTAAACGTACATGCGCTATGTCATCCAAACAGCTGAAGATGTACTTCCTTGCTTCCTTTGATTTCATTCCTGTCTCCGTCTCATGCTCATCAGTTGACTGTAGAACAAGAAAGAAAATGCTTAGTGAGAAAATAAATTGTGAATTTTGGACAAGAATCTCTGAACTCACGTTTGGTGCAATTCTAACAGTCAATGTCCTGATAAACCGGCCCCTTCATGGTGGATCATTGAAAAATAGTGACATAAGCAGCTTCAGATCCAGGTGGTAAAAATCTAATCTCTGCCAACTTTAATCAAAAGACACATGTCAACTTTGAGTAGTAAACTGATAAATGGGACAAACTGCTGTAAGCAGACTGTAAATTCTGAGTTACTGCTGACCTATGATGTTCATTTATAGCTTTAAACTTCTGAAAAATGATGGAAAAAGTTGAAAAAGAAATAGTACCATCTATTGACAGAAATACTATTCTTTTTTAAGTATATACATACATATACCTGCACATGCAGATACATTAATCTATATCTGGACACATGCATATATTGAAAATGAAAACTAAAAGGGGACTCTAAAAAAATACAAAGTAAGAGACCGTAAACAAAGCCCCCTCCCTCATCCATCCCAGCTCATCACGACTAATACAAACATCTATTTCTTGTTACTTGTGCCTCATAAGGCATAAGAAAAAAAAACACGGTGCCTTGCTAGTAAGGATGCAAAAGTTATAATTTGTAGTATTTTGTGTAGAGTTTAGTAAGTTGTAATCATTCCTAATATGAGTGAGTATTGTTTACCTTCAGTCTCCATGTTGCATAAGGTGAATCAGACTCTTTGCAAAAGAACCGTGCTGTCTTTGTCCCCGCATTCAACAAATGTTCTCCTGGTAAACCTTGCGTCTGAGAGATGTAGCGAATCTGTTGGGTGTAAGAAGGGGAAGGGATCACAAAGAGACATTAACTAAAGAGACATCCTGCAGCTAAAGAACAAACAAGTTTACTGTTTTTGGATTGAGGAAGAATAAAAGGTTCTGACTCTGACTGCAATTAGTGGTTTTATCACTGGTGTCAGTTATTCCTCCATTATTGTAACAACAGTGATACAAAAAACAAACATCATTACAGTTCTGTTGTGTGGTGATGATAATTTACCAACTCATTCACAGTGACATCACACTATTAACTTGAGACCCAAAGAAACCCCTTTGTGCTAAATTCAGCAGGAGCTGATGATATATGAAACACGTTGGGGTCTATTCATGCAAATTCTAAAAAAGTTTGCAACCGTTTCAATGCCAAATGCTTTCCTGGGGAATAGTGCTCATCTGTCAGACGCTGTGGGGCACGAAAGTCACACACATGTTTATGAGGGGAGAGCAGCAAGAAGCCTGGCTGACGTCAATCACACTCAAGTGTGAAGAGGAACAATCATTAGAGATTCAGTGTGGCTTAGACGCAAAGAGACACTGAGAAAATGGTGAAGATCATGAAGAACTTGCTACAAATATGCATTTGTAACATATAACAGTTTAATTCCACATGCATTTTGACAAATGTAAGGACGCTTTACATTTTTTACTTTTATCAGTTAGTTGCTGAGGTGCAAAATGCTGCATTGTGTGTGTGGGCGGCACATGTTAACTGGCTTCATATGAGGTTAAAATGTAACAACCCATTCACTCAGACTGTTTCAGTCTGCAAAATGAAATCTCATGTGAGTGGAGATTTTTACAGGATACTAGAAATTTCTTCCACCATAAAACTCATTGTCTGTTTCATGACAGAGTCATTTGTCACTTTTTGCTCCACCTTTCAGTAACTTCCCCAGATTCAAGCAGATTTAGCTGCAAGTGTTCTAATTCTTTCATTTTCTGTGCTTGATACCTCATATTGTTAATAACTTGCAGTGGATTACAGAAACTGCGTATTCAAACAAAAATTACCCTGAAAGTCCCCTCTCTTCATGTCCAACACATCTTAGCTATGCAATTTCAAAAGCAACACACACACACACACACACACACACACACACACACACACACACACACACACACACACAAATAAAAAGCTGCAAGTCAGTGGGAATATACCTGAGAGGAAAAACCAAGGGGGTTTTCCTTTGCACCCATTTGTGCAGAGAATTCTCAGAAATGCAAGATTACTGACGCAAAACTAAAGCTTCACAACACATCCATCAAGCAAGCTTGGGCCTGTCCCTGAGCAAACAGGAACCACAGGTGAACAGGGGTGCACATAACCGGTCCACAGGTACGCACGCGCAACAACAATCAAGAATGTGTAATGACACTTGTGTTACTGTACGCCTTTGCATACTTTACTGATCGTCTCTTCTAACCTTACATGTGTTGCTTGTCAACGTCCAAATGTCCAAATGTGGTGCAACATTCGCCGCTCACATCCACATCTAGCAGTCAAAACAGCTGCGTTTTATAAGGACTCAAAGAATTCCAATCATCCTTTACTTGACAAACATGAGGGAGCAAGGAACACACGACATGCTAGCCGAGAAGAAATGTCCCATCGCCCACTTGTCAGATGGCGAGAAAATCTGAAAGATGACCAGCAGCAAGTTCTGTTTAGTATTTTTCTCCTCGTGTTCTATAAAGCTAAAAAAGGAACTGTGCAGATGTCTGTGTCCCAGCAATGCAAAGTTTACCTCGCACTTTCTTGGACTGATTGAACTGGGTGCTGAAAGAACCAAGCAGGCTATACGAGACCGACTTGTGGGACTTTTCCAGGACATAAGCTTGGACAACAAAGTTGGTTTTTGTGCACGCAGACGGGCCTGCTGTCAACGTCGGTATGTACAACGGCGTTGTACCAAAACTCTGGCAACATGTTGTGGTTGGAGACTCGCTCGTGCACGTTCTGTGCACTGCACACACACTAGAGAATTGCGCAAAATCAGCTAATCGCAACTTTGCTTACCGTGCGACATTTAATCCCTCTGTGATCAAGCTGATGCGGTTTAATTTACAAAAAGGTGAAGAAAAAAAAACTGCTGCACTGAAGAAGCTGTGTAAAGAAATTGGGATCTCCTTTCTGAAACTGGGTAAGTTTCATAATATCAGACGATCTGCGTGGAGGCATGAAACACTGTTTAAAATATCAAGACATATACCAGCCATTAAAATGCAACTGGCTATGATTAACAACATTGACTTGCAGCATATCTGCACAGAGCATTTTCAGTGCTCTCTGTCAAATATGCTTGACATTGGCAACAATTTAAAAACCACATCCATTAGGTTTCAGAAGAAAATGCTGACCACTGGAGAATATAAGAATGAACTTATGGTGGACATTGGACAGTTCTCACTTCTTGATGGTGAAAGCCACAGGGCACACACTGTTTCTGATGCTGATGCTGACAGAGACAAAACAAACTTACTCAGGGGGTTAATTGAAGAGTTTGAAATCAGATATGACTCCCTCAAGTCATGTGAACACTTCTTAGTATTTGATCCATCAACATGGCCTCAGGAAATGCAAAACCTTCACAGTTTTGGAAACAACATTTTGCAGCATTCTCAAGAAATATGAGGCCACATTGGAACTTAACAAAAACACCACTGTGACAGAATGGATGCGCTTAAAGCAGGCAGGAAATCGCCTGGGAGCCTCTTCTGTGTATGACTTAGTTCAAATTGTAAATACAAGTAACTCAGATGTTTACTCTAACATCAACAAGGTGATTAAGCCATCTCTTACACTTCATTTAAGCAGTGCAGCTTGTGAGAGGGGATTCTCATATCTCAACATAAAATCCAAGTTCAGATCTTGTCTGTCACATGATCGTCTCTCAGCCCTGATGCACATTCACCTGTCAAACCAGACCACAAAGACATTTGACACAAAGCAAGCTGCTGACCATGTAGACAGCTAATTGGAGGCTCAACAAAGGACAGGCATGAACATCTGTAGCATTTTCATCATCTATGATACAGGAAGCTGAAGCTGAGAACAGTGGGTGGTACACTAAGGAGGACAGTGATGAAGACTGTACTTATTGAGACCACGCTACATATGGAGTGACCATCTCCTGGTACCATTTCCTGGTACTTACCTGAGTAACTCACTGAAAAAGTTATGTGCCCCCCTGCCTACATTCTGTAACAATCAAGGTAATGAAATGTGGTACAGAAATGCATTTCTAAGCTTTTCTTCACTATAAGACATTAAACCACATCTCAGCCTATAATCACACAAACACACTCTGCTGGAGTTCAGCATATCCTTCACATTTGTGACACAACTGTGCCAGCATCCTGAGAGGATGATTACTGATTATTGATAACTCTTCTAACCCTGACTAACCACAGCATTCCTTTTTTTTTTCTCCTTTGCCTGGACTGACCCATCTACAAACTCTTAGTCTTACAGATTCTCTTGATTTCCAGTTGGGCAGAGTCCCAACATAAAAGAGAGCGAGCCATTGAGGCACCATTTGCATTGCACTTTAGAAAGGTAGTTCAATTTGTATTTTATTTTTGTATTACTTGTTTTATGCATATCCTTTGCTTAATAAAGTTATACAAAAATTAGTTTGTAGTAGATCTTTGATGTAATGTTATATGTAATGGAAGTTGTGACTGGTATAGTGGAAATGACATGTTTTTATATATAGAACACGATGGCCATGATCTGTTCACTCAAGACATATTGGATGCACATTTTAATGCCCAGGTGTGAAAACACGTGTTAAATGCCGACCACTTGTGACTGGATTTCTCAGGACTCATTAATGCAAGGCCTGAACGGGTCCTTACTTGTGAAGTAAACGATGGTGTGACTAGGGGATGAGCTAAGAAGCAAGAGTGGAATGAGAGTGGAGGAGGAGCCAAAGTTATAAATACCATATGCTGTGTGGGATGGAACAAGACCCCGTGCAGAAAGATAAGAAGAAAATGGGAAGAAGGGGTAGCTGTGGCTCCTTGAGTTCCAGCCAAAACAACACGTGACTGCTAAATGACACCTCACACTAGCAGTCGGCTTTTAAATTAATTATAGGAAGATAATTATGTTTTGCCTTCAAAACTCATTTGGAAAAAGTTTGGACCACAGTGAAAACAACAACGCAGCAACTTCCACATTTACTTTGACTTACATTTCTTTTTAACAGTATGAACCCATGTTTTGTGTTGTAAACTTAACTTCATTTATAAAAATGCATCTATTCCTGATTGACCGACATGCCTGTTCCTGTTTATGAGGTTTCCCATATAGTATCAAAGTCTTGCAGACTTTGATACATTTTTTGTCAAATTAGTGCCAACTTCACCTCCTGGTCTGCCAACTTCCCATTTCAACAGTTCTTCATATTGCATGCAAATTAGCGGTAAAGCTCCACGCCTAATGTTATCAGGACTGTTACTACCAGCTGTTTTTGTGGCTAATTTGAGCTGTTGGACCTTGCCTTCCTAATAATAAAAGTTCAAAGCCAAAATTTTAAGGCTTGCAGCTTAAAATTTTGTCTGATCCTGCTAGTGATAAAAGTATGAATCTTATGGAAAAACGTTTCATAGAGTTGGGTGTTGTGTGACCTGAACTAAAAATGAAAACGATCCTCAACACTGTTATAACTAACAAGTCCAAAAACAGGGTTTGTGATAGCATGTGGTAGTGCAAGTCCTCTTGAAAAGGGTTATTTACACTTCTGTGAGGTCGTCTACACTTCTAGAGCAACATAACTTGACTTCAAGACAACATCAAGGGTCTTCATCGATTTTTCACTGAGATACAAGTGCAGGAACTGGACTGGTCTGTAATCCTGATCTGTACCTTCTTCAATAATGTGTATTTTGGAAAGAGGAGTGTCAAATTTCTGACTTAAACAACAGAAAATGACTGATTACCTATTAACAAGAATTTCATCGTTTTACTCATGATGGATCTGTATTTTAATTAGGGATCATGTTTTGTGACACTAATTGTTATTTACATTACAACAAAAGCAAAAGAATGCCTACATTTACACATCCGTGTCTTTGTTGGCCGTTGCTGCAGTCAGGAATGCTGCTGCCACATTTACTTTCATTACAGTTGAAATGTGAAGTGCATGAGGTCTGGTCCTTAAAGAAATCTGTACTTGAAGAAAAGAAGAGCAGAAGCAGCAAAAGTGACAGTCTCCTTCAGTCATGGTCTGTTTAAAGACCCATCTATAATGGGTCTGGAAAATGTTCTCTAAATCTATTTTGTAATGATGTAACCTGAAGAGCCTTTTTTTAGTTGTGTGTGATTGTAATTTCACCCATACCATGTGTTGACTTTTTTGTTATTTTTACTTTTTAGATTTGTGTAGCTCTAATGGTCTTTTGAAAAAAGCGTGACAGGAAATGAGGACAGTGAGAGTGGGAAGGCCGGGAGTCGAACCAAGGCCAGCTGTAAGGACTGTAATCTCCATGCATGGGGCGCCTGCTCACCCAAGTGAGCTACCTGGCACCCACCACTGCACGAGGGGAGGAGCTGATAAAGATTGAAAACTTATGTGAGCGTGTGTGTGTGTGTGTGTGTGTGTGTGTGTGTGTGTGTGTGTGTGTGTGTGTGTGTGTGTGTGTGTGTGTGTGAGGACAAAAGCAACAACAGGTCAAAGGAAAGCATTGCATGCAGCTTCACTTCACAATACTAATTTTCACTATACTGGACAGTACAAAATAAAACTATGCCAGTGGGTTGCTAAATATATTTCAAGTAGATGATAACATACCAGGGGAGCCCACCAAAGCATTACCCTTGAGTGGACAACTCTGGTGATACCTGTGTAAGATACAGCCTGTGACTTAGGACTCTGCTAGCTTTATTTTTAGGCTCATAGCACTTGTTTGGGTATGTTTAGCACAGTAAAGTGGTCTTAAATGTTAGATAAAGTTTGTTTTCTAAAATGTCTTGGGTTGTTGCTTCTCCATGGCATATTTTTACCTAACAGGCTGGGAGAATTGCCATCTGTTTCTGTAACAGCAGTGAAAACGTTTCACATGCCATAAAGAGGGATTTCTTATTGATTGATAGGTCAAGCTGGAAATCGTCTGATTCTGGTCACCAGGGAATCAACCGGTGCATCCCTATACTATACTATATAGGACAAGGCCTCTCAGAGGGAGACCTGTGTAGATATTTTCACAGAACTTCAGCCACAAAAGCTCCTGTAAAAAGAAAAAAAATCAAATTCTGAAAAAAGATCCATATTGTTTCTCTGAGGCATGAGGGCTAGGGGTCATCAGAGAGATCACCCAGAACTTAAATCTACAGCAGTTTACAGATTCTGTCACCTCTTTGCCAACAGTAGGGTTTGATCTATCTAACACACACTACATTCCAAACATTCCTTTCCTCCAGTCATGTTACTTTTCAATGTCACCGTCGTTCACACTCCCTATCTGTGCCAACTTCTAGCTTCCTTGCTCCCTAAAATCAACACTCATTACCTCATCCACTCTGAAGCTGCCCCATACTAAAACAAGAAGTTACCCCACCCCTACTTCACTCATCAAAGATATCCCTAAAGCCATTTTGTAAGATAAAAACATCTTGCGAAAACAAATTAATTAAATTTAGACTGGTGCCACTGCACTCAAGTCAAATCTCATTTTGAGGTGTTGAGTTAAGTCTCCTGTAACAGTTCAGTTGTGGGTGAAAAATGATGCCTGGCCATATAAATACATTGCTGTAAGAGCAGTATGCAGCTGTGCTGAGTGTTGTAATGTAGGGTGCTGCATGGGACAGAAGAGGATCTGACTGAGGTTCTTTTGGCAGGCTTTGAGTGGATGGAGATCTGTGGCAGGGAAAAGCCGCTCAACATAAGCCCAGATCAGTCTAGTCTAGGGAAGATGCAGTCAGAGCTCCAATGGGAGGGAGGGTAGGGGCATCCAACAGCTCTTAATACACATCACATCAATCACAAGAACATGCCCTTCTGCTCACTGTAACAGACACCATCTGACACAATCCTCAGAGTATGTACGTCACCAAGCAAACAACTCAGCCTGTGCTTAAATTTCCTTATTGTAAGCACCATGGAGAAACTGTCTTTTAATTGCCTAAAAAATAAATATAGAGTTATTTACAGAAATGTCTCCCTTTCCTCAACCTAAAGAAAATGTATTCAGCCTAATATTTGTTGTAATACAAAAATATTAAGCTGGCAACAGATCTAGATGATACACAGATTCTAAATTTCAAATCACAGTATATGCACAATAGTTTGACTGTTACATTGAAGCCCTATTTGAACTTGAAAAAGATCATATGTAAGGCTTCCACGAGTTCTTACAGTGGTGGAATTCAAGCATTCAAAAATATGTGACGGAAGGTAGGTAGGTGTATATACACTATATGGCCAAAAGTATTCGCTCACCCATCCAAATAATCGGAATCAGGTGTTCCAATCACTTCCATGGCCACAGGTGTATAAAATGAAGCACCTAAACATGCAAACTGTTTTTACAACTATCTCAGGAGCTCAGTGAATTCCACCGTGGAACTGAGATAGGATGCCACCTGTGCAACAAATCCAGTCATGAAATTTCCTCGCTCCTAAATATTCCGCAGTCAACTGTCAGCTGTATTATAAGAACATGGAAGTGTTTGGGAACAACAGCAACTCAGCCACAAAGTGGTAGACCACGTAAACTGACGGAGCGGGGTCAGCGGATGCGGAGGTGCATAATGTGAAGAGGTCGCTAACTTTCTGCAGAGTCAATCGCTACAGACCTCCAAACTTCATGTGGCATTCAGATTAGCTCCAGAAAAGTGCGCAGAGAGTTTCATGAATGGGTTTCCATGACTGAGCAGCTGCATCCAAGACATACATCACCAAGTGCAATGCAAAGCGTCAGATGCAGTGGTGTAAAGCACGCTGCCACTGGACTCTAGAGAAGTGGAGACGTGTTCACTGGAGTGACGAATCACACTTCTCTATCTGGCAATCTGATGGAGGAATCTGGGTTTGGCGGTTGTCAGGACAACGGTACTTGTCTGACTGCATTGTTCCAAGTGTAAAGTTTGGTGGAGGGGGGATTATGGTGTGGGGTTGTTTTCAGGAGCTGGGCATGGCCCCTTAGTTCCAGTGAAAGGAACTCTGAATGCTTCTGCATACCAGGACATTTTGGCCAATTCCATGCTCCAAACTTTATGGGAACAGTTTGGAGCTGGCACCTTCCTCTTCCAACATGACTGTGCACCAGTGCACAAAGCAGGTCCATAAAGACCTGGATGACAGAGTCTGGTGTGGATATACACGCACACACACACACACGCACACGCAAGCACGCACGCACACACACATACACACGCGTATGTAGGTGTGAATCGCCTATCCAACCTTCAACTGTGAATAACCTGAAAGCAAGCTTGTATAGAAAGCTGTATTATACAATACACAGCAAAAGAAAAAAAGACAGAGGAGAAGCTTGCCACTTGAGCCATGTGAGGATCGGCAGGGTAAAAATGGGAGATAAACGACCAATGCCTAAAGAGCCAGAAGTACCACAAAAAGCTGTTTAAAAGTCCATGGTGAGAAAAAGGTTGTTTACCTGGTCAAACTCCAGGGCCCCAGGGTAAAGAGGCCAGCCAAGAAAAAGTTCAGCTATCACGCAGCCTAGGGACCACATGTCTATGGCTTCACAAAACGGCAATCCCAGAATAATCTCTGGAGCCCTGGGGAACAAAAATACACACAACTGTTAGTCTAGTCACAAAATGATTTGGATCACATTTTAAAAAACATAAAATACAGACTGTAAAAATAGTCTCATTTAAAGGGGGTCAGCTGATTTGAAAAAAATTCAACAATTGACTTTATACAAATGTATCTAAAAAACAGATGAGCATATAAATTTGGAGTTCAAGTTCTTTTAAATAAATAAATAAATGAATGAATGAATGAATGAATGAATGAATGAATGAATGAATGAATGCTACACCAGAGTTATACCTGCACATATTATCATCTGTATAAATCATTCACATACCAACAGAACTATGATAATTACTTGTTATAAATTCCACTACTCACTCTTGTGTTCAGGTCTTGAGCAAATGAACATTTATTTTAGCAATGTCATGCAATTCCTGATTATGGACACCCAAATGGGATTTTGTGGTACATGTCAAATGGAGCCAAGTGACCTGCAAGCCAGTGTTGTGCATGTGATTGTGTGCCAAGTGTCAGCAGGCTGTGCCAGTGGGTTAGCAGATCAGTCAGGCTGGGATCAGAGCTTTGACTGGCTGTTATCTGCTGTATCTGCACTAGCCTGACAGAAAGAACACTACTTGCGTATGCTGTGTTATTTATAATAATATTTTAATTCAACATCACAGGAACAGCCATCAGACACAAGACTGTCAACGCCAGTGAAAAATCCTGATCACCAAGAGGTCTGCTGTTTACTACACCACAAATCCTACAGAAATCACAGAGCAATGATGGCATGGAGACCTCAGAGCTCTTTTGTCTGGTGTAATCCATTCTGTCCAGGGGTAACCTTTAAATAGGGGTGGGAAATCTGCCCAAAGGATTCTATGATGATCTTCTGAAGCAGACTCATTATTCTCCCTACAGATTTGATTTAACTCATGACTTAAGGGGATTATTTGTGCAAATGGCAACAAAGGACAAATAACTTATCACTTATAGCTAGCTGCCCAACTCACAACCCTACGTGCTACTTTCAGACAAATTTTGTTCCAAAGGTTGTAAGTAATTTTTAGCATTTCTAATACTGCTCACAGCTTTACTTTGTCTGCCATGCTTTTTCCACAAAAACAAAAAAATTAACACTTCTATGATTACTTCTGTTTTCAATGAACGTCATCCTACTTGTGTCATAGCCAGTCACGCTTTCACTTTGCTCACATTGTGTGAGAGAAAATATAGATACAAAAAAGAAAAACAAAAATCACAAAAACTATTATTCCACTGGAAAGAAAATCAAATGACAATTTAAGACTATATACATTATAAAAATTGTTGTCCCACCTCTACCTTAGAGCATATAAAAGACAAAAATAAGAATTGACACATTGGACACAATGAAAGGAGACATTAAAATAAATAAATAAATAAATAAATAAATAAATAAATAAATAAATAAATAAATAAATAAATAAATAAATAAATAAATAAATAAATAAATAAATAAATAAATAAATAAATAAATAAATAAATAACTAACTAACTAACTAACTATCTTGGAGTATATCCCCCTATGCTGTACACTGACTTATAAGAAGAGCTATATGTACTGCGACTAAAGTGTTCCTACATTACAAATTTTATGCACCAATAGTGCTGAAGACTAATTTATAATTTCCTTTTATAGCTTAAAATGGTATAAATAAACACGTAAGATCATGCTTTGAGATTTATTTCAAAAGAAAGCTATCCTTGTTATCTATACAGATAATACCAAGAATAACTAACTCCTAAAAGTAAACTAGTGAGATACTTGAGCAATAAAGATATATTGCACTTCTGTACAGCGTATCCATAGAACTTACCCCCCTAGAAACATGCAGCATGAAACAATCCAGAGGGTTTTAATACTCCAAGACTGACAGAGGAACTTATGTCATCACAATCAGCTCACATGGCACTCTATGTCTGCTGTTTCACAAAACTCACATAGCAGCCAAAACAATTCTTCACTCTCATACTGAAGTATTTAAATATATCTGGCAAACAGCTTCTCTATGACATCGTTAAGACCTTATGGGCTAAAGCATATGAGACGTATAGATAAGAATGGCAAATCTAAGAACTGCTAAATTAAGTTTTTGACATTTTATCACAGAGAAGATAAATAGATGCTATGGCTGGTGCAGTAGCCAAACATTGCACTAAAAAAGCAATGCCAGTTATTTAGGCCTCACAAGCATGTGTTGTTTATAAAGAAAAGGATTTTCCTTGAAGCTGTGAGGAATGAGAGGCCACATTTCTGAATAACTGGAAAAATACATCTAATAATGTTGATCGGCCAACAGGTTTTGGTAGGTGATTTCTATTTTATTGATAAACTCAATTTCTGTACTTATTTATTAATAAGACACATGCATTTTTGCAACATATTCTAAAAAAGCACTACTTTATAATGGTACCATTCATATTCTCAACATTTAAAAGACAAATCTAGCTCCAGAATAAAATTCCTCCAGATTCCCAGGATTGTTTAATTATACCATCTACTACAGAGAGAAAAATAAAATGCAAATTTACTCAAAAGTTTGTTTGAAGGAAATTGTTAAACCAAAAAAAAACAACAAAAAAAAAATATTCATTCAATAAAATCACAAATCTAAATCATATCTGGGGTTCACATTAGCAGAGCAATAAGCAGAATCATAAGAATCACCTCTCTTTTGGTTTGAACAGTTAAGTGGAGGTTGCCATGGTTGCACGCCTCTGTCCTGATCAACACAAGTAAAGCTACATTGCTCTCCAAAGAAACCAAAGCTGTTTTCCACTCTGAGGATATGACATACAAGCTGAAGAACCAGTGAGTTCTGGAGGAGAGGACGCCTCGTGACTGTTCATCTCCACGTGCAAGAAACACAAAGGAGGCAGACAGGTACAACAAAAAGTGGATGACGCACTCCAGCATCAAGTTACATTAGAGGAAAAAGTGGCCACCGTATAAAAAATACTGGTTATCCAGTTTAACAGACAGCCAGAACTACAACTATTGTATGCACTCTAAAGTATCAGAATCATATCAATAATTAAATAATCTTACATACATTTGTCTTTTTTTTTGCAGGATGATGATTTTTAAGAGTGAGGCAAATGCACAGAAGCCAAACACGTTTTTCCTCAGTCAAAAGACAGAAATATGAACATCAGGTCTGCTGGCTGATGTTACTGGACAGGTTGAAAATTAATGACTATGAACGAGACAAGAGTTCACAACATCACTTTTTCCTCACAAACCTCATAGGTTTCCACAGAGACTCGTGTTATTTGAGTGTTCACTCAGCAAAGCAGAAGCATATGTATCACTAGGATTTTGCAGAAAAAAGACATATCTAATATTATTCAATTTAAATTATCTCATATTTAAATTCAATAGTTTAATAATTTTAGGTTGAACTTGTGTAATGTGTAATATTCAGTTTTGATCAAATCACTGCAGAGCCAGGCCAGATTTCACAGCAAACTCTGCCTTTACCAATAAATCCTAATGTCTGATGCTGAGCAATGTACACAGCAGATGCAGCACAGGTGTAATACTCAGCAATTACAACAACAAACCCAAACAAGCTGAAAACAATTGCAGTACATTTTACAATTTTTCTTGCTCACAATTAATTTCTCATTCACAGCAGTGTCAGAACAATTTTTTGTTCCGTTTTCCTTTTTTTTTTTTTTTAATTCTGTCAAATCATCATCGTGCATGTGGACACTAACGCTCTTATATTCTATTATCTAGCCAAGACATGGACACATATTTAAGTTCATTTGCTTGCCCAAGTCTAAATTTGTCCTCATTATTAATACATTGGGTACTGCCAAGTTCCAATAAACCTCCAGTTCCTTCAAAAAAACAGAAATGAGCTTGAATATTACCTAGATTGGTTTCAACATAAAGATCATCATGCCAGATAACCCTCTGTCATCAAAGACAGATTTACTGACAACATTTAAAGCATAAAACAAGCCCCCTTCTGCAAATGACAAGGTTTCTTTCTTTAGTATGTAGACATTTTGTGCATTTTTGTCTCGTAGCTATACTTAATTTACCAACCCAAAAGATAAAAGGAAAAAAGTGTTTACCATAAATTCCCTTTTTTACTGCTTCGCTGACGATGTGCAGGTTTACTTGCCATTAAAAGGCCCCTTCTAAGGAATCTCTCCATGCTGTGTTTAATTGCATGAGGGATATTAAGACATGGATGGACTAAATTTCTCAAGATTAAATGAAAATAAAACTGAGATTGTTCTGATTGGTCGTCCTGACATGGTCCAGGTTCTTACCAGCTCTCTTGGTCCACTAGCACCTTATGTACGATCACAGGCAAGGAATCTGGTGTTGTTATTGATGGGGTGTTTAAATTAGACAAGCAGATCAGCTCCCTGGTCAAGGCCAGCGTCTTTCAGCTTCGGCTTCTAGCCAAAGTCAAACCTTATCTTAGAAGAGCTGATCTGGAAAAAGTTATCCATGCTTTTATTACATCACACTTGGATAACTTAAACTCCTTGTACGCCGGCATCGGCCGGTCTGAACTCAACCGTCTGCAGCAGCACGTCTTCTAACCAGGACAAAGAAACACATAACTCTGGTGCTTTCCTCACTTCACTGGTTCCCAGTTAGGTACAGGATTGATTTTAAGATTCTTTTATTTGTTTTTAAGTCTTTGAATGGACTGGCCCCAGATTATTTATCTGACCATGTTAAGGTGCATCAATCCTCCAGAGCCCTTAGGTCAGCAGACCAGACGGTCCTGGACGTTCCTCGATCCCTCATGAGGACCAGAGCAGATCGAGCTTTTGCAGTTGTGGCTCCCACGCTGTGGAACGCATTGCCCCTCTCTGTGCGGTCTGCAAATAGCCTCTCCATTTTTAAAACGTGTCTCACGCCCCATTTGTTCACCTTGGCTTTTGACTGAGCAGCCACCCATACTGGATCTTTTATCTGTCTTATTTTATTGTTTCTTATTGATGATGACTTTTTACTGTAAAGCACTTTGGTTGGCCATAGGCTTTTATATGTGCTATATAAATAAAGCTGACATTGACATTGCCATAGACATAAAGACCACGAAGAAGAAATTAACTCATCTTTACTTTGTATTCATGGGCATCATCGCAAACTGCACAGAAAACTGATATAGGCTCATTTACACTGGAGCTGGCGTAAGCTCAGGCACTGACAGCCTGGTTACTGTAATTCCACTCACTGTTAGGTTATCCTGCATTATTAAGATGAAGACAGAAGCAATGTACCAAAAAGAGGCAGATGCACATGCACTCTGGGCAGACCTCTAATTAAGGATACAAAGTTTTAGACATGCTTTACAGATCTAAAGCACTTAACTTGCTGACACAGAGATGGCGCTTGTGTTTTTTCAGTGCATCTGGAACATTGTGTAGTTTTCAATGATTGAAATGCAGAAAAAGAACTATCTGATGGAAAAATTCCTCCTGGTGTTCTTATGACAGGAATCTATGCCTCAGGATATTTCAAATATACAAGAGCACTCTTTAATAATAATAAAAAACATTTGTTTTCTTGGACACCTACAAGGACCTTTTCAGACATGATAAAGTGCTTAAAAGTGGCAAATCTAGTTGGAGTGATTTTTTTAACTTTGACCATTATTTAGTTAAATAACGAAATAATTCTGATAATATCAATAATACAAAGCGGCACACTGTTTTATTTACACCTAGTAAACAATATATCATTTATTCAATAAGCAAAGCTTTATTCTTAATATAAGAGTACACATTAAACTCTGCTAGCTATCAGGAATTTCTATCCTTGAAAATAAAATCTGTGAAGATGCCAGCAGCATGGCCTTTGTCACAAAAGATACAATTTCAAGGTGGTTGCAGCAAGAACACATTATTTTTATGAAGACAATTTCAGCATTCCTGCTCTCCTGCAGTACCAGCAAAATAATCTGTTGCTGGAATTATCAGTGAGTTCAGGCGGCTCTCGTAGACATGTGACACCGACTGGCATTATTAATAGTTGGACTAAAATGACTATCAATTATCTTTATTGTAAACACGTGAGCATATGCCCAAGATGTTATGAAAGGAAGTTAATCCATCTCATATCCAACACCAAGTTCCAGTGTGTGCACAGAGTCCAAAAAGCTTTAAGAACTCTGTAATATCATAGTCAGCTAAAAAAAAAACAACAAAAAAAACAACAACATATTTTCTGTTTGTTTTTTTAAATATGCTGTTTTGAAATGCTACAAAAACAGTTCAATAAGAAAAAGCTTTATAAAAATCTGGGTGTTAAGGCGATGGACTATAAGCCAGTGTAAATTGCTTTTGTCATATAAATACCCTGAAACAATCATTACCTTATACCGCTGATAATTACACAGTTCATAAAGAATTTTTTATTGTGTCACAAAAAACTCCTCTGGACACTAAAGAAGCCTCTAAGAGGCCTGAATTGATTATTTGCTCACAGATCTATTTTTCAGGGAAACATTAATCCAGTCATGTTAGTCCAAATATTCCAATAGTTGAGTGACCAACAGCTTATGCTTTTATAAACCACAGACAATCTAGATTACATTTCTTTCTGTCTAATTTAATTGTGCCTCTATTAGTCTGATCTGATGTTTTTGATATACATGTTTCCTAAGAATCCTGGCAGGGAAATACATTTGTTTCTGGGAAGTCTTGTGATCTTTAGCAAAGATGAGTCTAATCTAAATGATTTGGACTGATCTCAGAACATATTTAAGAATTTATAATGTGACTTTCATTGGAACTCTTCAGTCTCATTGCTTGAAGGCATCCAATTATTTTAGAATGCACACAAGAAATGTGCATATTCCAAACTTGCACATGAAAATAAAAACAGCTGACGCTGTTGATCTGGTTGACCTTGAGCGAGCAGGTCAGAGCTCTCTGGTGTTTCAAGCTGTCCTTATTTCATTCTGGCTGTCTATGTGTTTCACCATCTATAGAAGTCAAAGCACACTGGCCAGCGTCCCATGAGCTATTTTAAGTAACCTTCCACTCTCAGCCTCAGCAACGCTGTTCCTTCACAGTACGTCCTGCCTCTGACTAGGGGTTCAAGATACAGAGCCGGAGTGGGACTTGATTCGCAACTTAATCCCAACATGAGAATCTAATTAAATTTAATTAAATTGATTATCAATCAATAGCAAATAACTAGAGTGGTAAATAACCAGTTGCAGCTGATTTATCAATAATACAGTGCTTGTTTGTTATTCAAATCAAAATCTCTCTAACGTCTAAGATGTTCAAAACATATTAACTAAAAATTTCAATAAGAACTGATAAAAATAAACCCCTACTTTCACATAGCAGTGATGAAGAGATTACTAACAAAGGCACAACAATACCAACAAATTCCAAAATGAACCCAAAAGATAATTTTCACTACTGGAATAAGTAAAGTGCAATCCTAACTTTAATGCTTTATTTATTTTAAAATAGAAATAATAAAGAAAATGTATCATATCTACGGGTTAACTGAGATGACTGTGTGGATGAACATGGGCTTTGACTGTAAAAGAACACTGTATTTAGCAATGTGAAACACCAGTGGATCTGTAGTGTTCCACCAGCTCTTCTTATCACGGGGGATACTGCAGGAAGATGATTCTGCTAATGTTGCCTGCATGTTTTTCTTAGAGCGCTGCTGTCTTGTGCAGCTTGCAGACACTCCAATCAATTGTTGAAGATGCTGGAATAAATCACCTGTACTTTTAATTTAAGCTGGCATGGACTACAGGTAAACTTTACAGCAGACAGTGGTCTACATGATGTTGGATGTCTTACCTGACACTACAACACTGACAACTGAAGAAGGGAAAACTATTCAATTTTAAAACAGCACATGCTGCTATGTTTCAGATTTTTCTGCATTTTTAGAAATCTCAACTCATGGAGGGGGAGAAGAGTTGCGTAACTACAGAAGCTCGTGGAATTAGTGGGGGTGCCAAACTATAATAATGCAAATTAACGAGAACTTTGCTGTTTTTTTTGTTTTTCTTTTTTTACTATTCTTTATCTCTATTAGATCAAATTCAATTATTAATATACATTTATCACCCAGACTGAGGCTGTTCCAATTTCTGTAAGTAATCTGACAGTGTTTTGACAATTAATGCCCTGTATACAATGTATGATTTTGGGCTGTCGGAGGTGAAGGATGCCCCTTTTGAAAGAATCCCGGTGACGTCTTTCATTGTAGCTCTACATCGGCTGCCCTACGACATACAGAGCGGCCTATGGGATCATTTTCATACGGTAAACAAACTCCTACAACTTTGTTTACTGACTAGCTCCATTTGTTGAACTGACATCCCAAGTTGGCCTCATCTTTCAAATCTATGACAAAATCCTCCTCCTTCATTACTTCTTTTTTTTTTTTAGTATTTTTGGCACACATAAAAGCTACTACTACAAATGCAGTCCAGTTTCTTGTGTTGCTTATTGTCTACCATCAGCAGATACAGATGGATCATAGCCTATGACTTTGATCTTATATAACTGAAGACACTGTACGGCCTATAGGAGTCCTAAGGAACCGGTTTTATGAATGTGATGATATATTGCCCATGTGTTAGTTTGACCATGGGCAATATCTTTATTGTGTTAATAACGTGCCACTGTGCCAATTGTTCCTATTCAGTTAGTTACAGTTCCTTGTGTTCAATGCTGAGTGAAACTGAAAAAATAAAATAACATAAAAGTATCCAGGCACTTCACTGGGTACACCTAATAAAGTGGCAGGTGAGTACATACATACACTCACCACTTCTTAGTATGTGTGTATACATATATATGTACAATAATGATTTTCTGTCAACTGTTATAACTTCATAGCAAAACTACTGAGAAACTGAACACCACTGAAGCTTGAGGCTGACACAGCTGACAAACTCCAGCAGCTGCAGTGTTAACTTCCCCCCACAAAAGCACAGCAAAGTATGACAGTTCTATTCTGGGCAACTTCCTGAAATAAAGCGTATTCACAACAATATAATAGCTTTAAAAAAAATCTTGATGGACGTGAGATGAAAACAGAATGCAATGATTAAGTGTAGCTCGGTGTAGCACCCCCCACCCCCACCCCCCGTGACTGTTCACTTTGTAAGAAAAAACAAACTGAACAGCTAATGCAAATGACAAACATCAAATTATCTATTTGCATCTATTTTCAATAATCATAACATTTCCGGCAAAATATAATGCTTGAAAATATGATCAAATAACATGTAAATACTGCACATTATAACAACGTGGCCCATATGTGGCCCATAAAATCCCGCCGATTTTCCACAGGATCAGAAGTAAAACAATTTTGGCAAGATCCCCCTTGGCAAGTTATTAGTTGTATTGACAGAAAATGTGAGTGGAAAAAGAGAATGACAGTGATTTGTCCTCTTTAAACTCCTAACTTATCCCTTTTCAATCCATTTCCCTTTAACATAAGCCAACTGGTTGAATACACAAATGTTATTACCTCTTCGACAACTAAAACCACTAATAACAATTACTGCACAGTATCAAGTTGATAAAGACATCCTACAGATATCACCCAACAAAAATCAATGAGTGGTATGGACAGTCTTAGCAAAAGCTAGTGTGTGCTAGTGTATATTCTACCACTATGCTGGTTGGGTCCTCCACTTCCATTATTTTAATCAATTTTTTGCAGTTTGCATGAAAATTCCCCCTTTTTCCAATGGTGAATTTCAGATTCTTAGCATAACCACCCCAAGAAACAAAAAAAAATACATATTAGATGTATGCTATTGGGTGTAACCTCAATTAAGCAAATATAGCAATAAAACAAACATAACACAATATAACAAACAGAATAGTATGAAACTTCCACAGGTTTGTTTTAGTTGTATATTGTTCTGTATTCATTGACAGTGCCAAAACAAATACAGGTGTTTTCATTTATAAAGCTTCACTTCTTTTTAAACACAGTTGTTACCATTTCAGACTCGTTTCTGTTAATCAACGTAATCTGTCAAACTGGTTTTCTTTGCACATGTACAAACCAATAAAAACACAAGCATTCTATACTCATCTAAAGGTACTGCTTGTCATGAAATGCAGCCATGTTTATCCTAACCTTTTTTTTACTTAATCCAACTCCACATATTATGTATTGATATTAGATTCAAATAAATATGTTTATGCATAGTTTCCCCACTACTGAATCACTGTAAATCATCTCCCCTCCTTGTCACAGCAGCTCTGTGCTGCAAATAATTCAATAATTGTTTTAAAAAGTAAATCAAACTTTCAAAATTATTATTGTTTTAAGGGCAAGGAAAAGCACACAGTAATTCTCAGGGACATTAGCAGTCATGCTGCTGTCAACACTGCAAGGTCACTTTTTTCCCCATTCAAGACAAGTGGCTCCTAAATATGCAGGATGCTGTGCAGTATGGCAGACAATTTCTTGTTCTGTTAGATAAAGGACATTTCAAACTAAATATGGCAGTGTGGACACCAAAAGAGCATGAGATGTGTGTGAAATGCACAAAGCAAAGTCCAAACCTGTTTTGATTTAAAATTGTCATAAATTTTCTTTAACCTTTGTTGTACTTACCTATAGTACCGAGACTGGAGGTACGTTGAACACACTGCTTTGGATACGTGACTGGCTGAACCAAAGTCTATCACCTTCACCCTGTAGGGCTGCCTCACTGGGTCCACCAGCATTATATTCTCTGGCTTGAGGTCTGCATGGATCAGACCCATGCTCTTTAACTTTTTCAGAGCTGTAGCAACCTGCTGTAGCACAGGTCTTATCACTTTCAGGGGGAGCGGGCTAAACTTATTTTGCTTCAGGAAATCATACAGGTTCTGCTCAAGCATTTCAAACACCAGGCAGGTGTGGCTGCGGTGCTGAAAGCATTCAAAGGCCCGCACCAGGTTGTGCTCATCTGCATTTTCCCCACTCAGACGAGCAAGGATGCCAACTTCTATTTGACCCTGCCGTGCATATGAAGGGTGGTTCTTCAGGATCTTCACAGCCACCACCTCACCCGTTCCCCTCTTCCAGCATTTTACTACCTGGCCGAATGTGCCGCGCCCCAAGAAATCCAGCACTTCATAAGTATTCTTCATCGAACACAGGACTTCATGCTGTACTACCTGATAGTCTCCATCCACTCCTCCTGTCCCTCCTGCAGCCCCTACACCCCCATGCCCAACGCCCTGTTTTGAGGGACCCCCTCCAGCAGCCCCAACAGCCGCCGGCGCTGTCACGGCTGCATTCCCCACATTCGTCGTTTGCAACATGGCAGGCAACATTGACAGTTCCTCCACAATCTGCATGGTGCTCCCTCGGTTTTCCAGCTCCTCACTTTTACGTTTCAGCCCACATCGCTGAGAGCTGTCGGCTGAGTTCAAACCTCCACAGTTCTCTTCTCTGTCACCCTCCTCCTCCTCCTGTCCTCCTCCCTCAACTCCTCCACTGCAGCCCTCTCCCCTTCCCCCTCCTCCTGCCCTTGTTGCTCCACTGCTGCTCCCACTTGCTATGTCTGTCTGATGCCGTTTCCCCTTGCCCTGTGTTTGGACAACCCCTGCCTCCTGTTGCTTCTGGGCCACAAGCGGGCCTGGTCCACTTCCCCTTTTATCGGGCTGTTGTCGTTGTACACCACGGACCACCACTGTCTGCACCGGGTGCTCCTGTCTTCCACGTACTCTCAGTCCCACTGCTAAGTCTCGGTTCACAAACAAGTCAGCTTGTTTAGTTGGGTGCACGATGCCAAGGGTTCTGCTGTTCAGATAAGTCCGCGGGTGTGCCCTCTCATGGTACACACAGCTGCTGGGCTCAACTTTGAGTTTCTTCACACTGCTAAAGGCACTTGTCTGGGTTTGATAAATGTGTGGTGGGTAGACCAAGACTTGTGAGGCCATACCTGAAAAGACAGAATAAAACAATAGTTATTAGATTAACAGAAACCAATGCAACCATTTTCTATATTATATAAAAATATTTTTTTTAAAAACAGCCAAGCAAGAACATACTTACATACACACTTAAATTTGGCATGGGTTTTTACATTAAAAAATGGTGCTGTTATATCACCATGTCCAGAAAATACCCATGACCTCTCACAAGGTTTTGTCTTTGTCTGTCCAATTAAAAGGTGATTTTAAGTCACGTTTGAGTTCCAAAAACAGACCACTCATACATTATCACAATGATGTTTTTGTCGACTAATTTCCTTACAGACAAAACGGAAAAATATACTAACTGACCTGCATAAAAGTAAGAAAGCACAAAGAAAACTGTCAGAAGTGAGCAGCACCAATTCATCTGCATGTTAAGTGTCGTATTTTTTGCAGTGTGTGTGACATTAGCAATGATAGCACCAGCAGCCCTCTTTCTTGGGAAGCTATAATCTCCATGCTTTTGCTGACTGTGGTTCTGTGTTGTTGAAGGTGAGAAGTTGCATGTGGGTTTATGTTGTCATGTCATGTTGTTATGTCACTGGAAAACATACTTCATCACTGCCAGTAAGGAACAGATCAGAGGAGCAGGACATGATGTTATGCACGAGAACACATTTATTATTCGGTTTTACACACAACCGCCCCACCAACACCTCCACACAAAGATGACTAACTTCTCGAAGGTTTGTCTGACCTATTCTCACCATTTTCGTGCATTCTACCACAGGTCTCTAGGCAACCAAACAAGAGTGAACGAGAGACAGACTGAGTGAAACAAATTCACAATGCAATATCGGGTCCAAGTGTCCAGTCAGTTTCAAAATGATTTATTCTGCTCTCCTCTCTTATTATGTACGCATGTTTTGAGGCAGCATAAAGCACTTCATGCTCACAGACTCAAGCCAAATCTTACTCAAATATTCTGAAACGAATTTACGGGGAAAAAGAGACAAGCAAATAAGTAACGCAACATCATGATTATGACGCATCATGATTATGGTCAGCTTTGAAACCCATATTCAAAATTAGCAGTGACATTACCAGACACTGCCTGTGAGGTGTAATACTGCTTACAACCTACTTTCCCTGTGATGATCTTCACTGATACACAAGCTGCAAAGCTCCAGAGGTTCCCATATTTAGAACGCTGCATTAAAATGAACCATGTTTACTTAAAAACAATATTAGCGAAATCTCTAATCAGTCTTCATAGTGTTGTGTATGACAGGCAGTCTCTGCAGGCCCACTACTATCTAAATATCTTCTTTTTTTTCCCTCAAGCTCATTCAAAAAATATGATTTAGAAAATCATTCAGGATCATGGTGTTAGTCCCAAATTATCTCAAAATAGATATATCTGATAGAAAGCTCATTTGTGTTACACCGGCCACCATGAACCCATCAGGCTCTTTTCTGAGCAAAGATGAGGTTAATACACTGCCTTGGCATCTGTTTACACAAACCCCATAAAACCATCCTCGCGTTTAAAAACACTTATCTAATTATCCCATGAAGGCTTAAAACGCAAAGCTGAAAGTCAACCAATGTCACCAACATTTTTACTTTTTATTATATCTCAGCAGTACTAACATCTGTTTTCAGTGCACCTCAGTTTAGTAAGTTTTAGTTACAATGTTATAGCAGCTGTATGCATTTTTTTCCTCCAACGGCACCACCACAGTCTAATCCCTTGTTTTCACCGGACACAGTTGCGACACATTCAGATCCCAAGCAGTCACCATCAATGGTGCCCACTCTAGGCAATGATTGTGTTTCAGCATGCCACAACGTGTTCCAACATCATTCCAGAAGTTACTAAGCTCAACACACTGCGCTGGTTGGCATGGCCTTCATCTAAAATAGATGAGTCACATATTTTTATCAAACTATATGAACTCTACATGAAGCCAAACAGAAACTTTATTGAGGAGCTTGTCAACTTACTCAAAATAAAAACACGTCATCCAGACTCACCACCAAATGTTATATCACTACATTGCCATAAGTAGTGGAATTTGGCCTTAAATCAGTGGTTCAGAAGATATTAACCATTAATAAATGATATGTTTAACAGTTGGGAAATAAAGTAAGTTTTTTCAATAAACAAAGGTCAATTCAGAAAGAACAAGTTGTGGATAAGGGCTTTGGGAGGAGACGGTGAGTGACAGAGTCATAAGATAAGACAACAGAAATAAGCACTATTGATTTTTTTTTCTTTTTCATCACACAAACATTGTAACTAAATGCAGGACATCACCCATAACCCAATAAAAAAAAAAAATTCAAAAAAAGAGATTCCTTTCTCAAACACTGAGAGTGAAAACGTTCCCAGCCGTAGACAAGTAGATCCACCGTGTGGTGTGAAAGCTCCACAACCTCAATTCACCCCAACAACAAGCAGACTCCACATTTGAGCTAAAATGGCTTCCATAGACGGCATTGTGGGTTGTGAAGAAGCACATATACAAACATGGCAAAAGAAGGCCTAGACAAACGACTTCCAGCCACAGTCGTACTTCATTAATTCACCACTTTGTTTGTACCACTCCAGCAAACTAACAATATAGAAAAAATGGTCAACTCTTGGTCAAAATGCACAGTTGTTATGTCTCCATGGTTTTCGGCTCCCCTATTCAGGCCAGTTGTCATGGAAACATGACGCTCCGCCAGAACCAATGTTAACTAATAACAGCACTGACCACAGCCATGTGGCTTAAGGTGGAGCGCCTGGGTTAGACTGAAAACAACACTTGTGAGCACAAACTGGGTTAATGAAAAAAACAATACAATGTAATTTGATGTGCACACAGTCCACACCACAGATGCTCCCCAACATGTATGAAAACAACCTCAAGCTTCCATTAAGTGTGGGCTCACCATCACAGCCCCTGGCACACCACACTCAACAGAGAAATAGCCTGTACTCCATGGAGTTACACGTACTGTTACTGGAGCCAATAAATACCAGTCATTTCACTAGACGTTTTTCTATATAATTCTGGGAATCCTTGATGGGCAATGACATGATTTTAACATCTTTTTTTACGTTAGTAGATTCCTTAAAAGTTGTATTTGTATTAAGTTTTTTCCCCCTCAAAAAAGGAGTAGGGGCATTGCACAAAGTAAAAAATACCCAGATGTGTTGTTATGTGTACAAAGTCAAGGGTTCCAAAACCCCTTATCAGTTCTGAGTCTCAGTAGTGGGGCTATCACAAACCATTTTTATTTCAAAACGATTAAATCTAGCAATTTTTGTTTTAATTATTCGACTAATCTGTGGATTGATATTTTGAAAAATGTATGAATTCTTTTTATTTATTTATTAATTAATTATTTGCCAAATAATCAATTTAAAAATGTACACAACATGTATTGTATATCAAAATATTTATTTATAACATTTCAATTTATAATTAACATTTCACTCCTTCTCAAAAATATCTTCAAAATGAAATCAAATTAAGATGAATAAAGTTCTGCAAAATAATCCGTTCAGAAGCCAGATCTATCATCCAACAAAAGAATTGAAGATTCAAGTCACCTAGGGACAACAACAAAAAAAAATTAAGTGCAAACAAAAGGCAACTGAGAAAGAGCCGCCAACATGTTTCTGTTTCTATTTATCTTAGAAGTAACAACACCAGCTTCTATAAATGTATAATAGTGCATGGAATGCCCAAACTTAAAACAAATAATTCATCTCTCATTTTCCTTCAATTCCTCAAAATCTGAACATCTATTAAAGACTTCAACATTGCTCTGTAGAGCATAACTCTTCAACAAAAAGCTTTCCAAACTGAAATAAAATCCCAATAAGATTATTAGTATTACATAATGCAGCAGGACTGATAACAGTTTAAACTATGCTTAATATTATTTACAGTAGTGCATTTATAACAAATAATCCGACCAACCGTTGTTACACTACTACTACTAAAATCCAACCCTGTATCAGTGTTTGATCATCTAACATTCCTGTGTGGTAAAGGAACAAACAAGTTAACAGAATTTAGGGTGTGTGATTTCAGCTTGACACAACGCTCCAGGGTTTTTTCTCTTCAAATGTTTGTGCGTCACTGCAATACCAGTATGATATGTTAACTGCATCTTGCATGGACTGCAAACCACAACATCATGAATAAACTATTTCCACACCTTAGAAGACCGTGTGCCAGCTTTTATGCTGCTCTGGAGAATCCAAAATGCAGCGATGTTATCATAAAAAAACTTGATGTAGTTATTTAAAATCGGCTGCGTCAAAACACATAATTCAAGTAGACGAATTTACGTAATCGATCATGTTGACGCATTGTCACAGCCCTACTGAGTAGTGTCTTATCTGAAAGAACACAAACCTCTTAAAAGAGATGGATTTAACTTTTGCTTTTACTGGTTGCTGGTGGTGTATGAAGGAGGTGGTCAGTCAGTCACTGGCCACCTGGTTCCTGATGGATACCCACCATCACAGACCAGAGATCCAGCAGGGTCTCCCAAGGCATAAGCTGTATGCCACCTGGGCCTCTAATCATTTTCCTTGTCCACCAAAGAACTTCCTTTGAAGTTGTGTGTGCGTGTGTGTTCGGTGAACATTTGAGCAATTGTTACATCTCTACCTACTAATGTTTAATACCAACCTTTCCTCCACTTCTCTACATTTTATAAATTTCTACATTTCTAAATTATGCAAAGAAGTGCACTACATTGAAACAAATTATATAAAAAGGATAACTTATCTGGAGTTTACTAAAGAGCAAATCAAATGCTCCCAAAGGTTTGCTTAATAACCATACAATGAGCAATCAAAAATTAATCTATAAAGCACTCGACAGCAAATACCACTGCATTGTCCTGTGACGATCTTGCATAGTGTTTAACTCTTTTCAAGATTATGGTTGTTTGTCAACAGAAGGAACCATGATGCAAGCCAAATAATAGAATAGGAATTTTTGTTATCCCTCAAGTCAAATGTTTTACCGCAAAACCACACATGGTCTACAACATTTATAGTTTTCTATTTGGCTGGTGGATGAATATATTGATTACTAGATATTATTTTTTAACATCAGCTTACTGTTTTGCATACACAAAACTACACTTTGAAAAAAAATAATCTTTTTTGAGCACATGGATCCATCTGGCCACAAAATGGTATTCCCTGAATAAGGACAGAAGAGAGGTCTAAGGTCCTTTTTAGAAATGAGATACATAACATGAATGGCTTAATGAAGATGTAAAAGTAATGACAGTCAGTTATTTAGCTTTTGGTCACTTTTGCATTTATAGTCCTGACAGTTTCATGTGGGCATGCCTGTGAATGTGTTGAGGGAGCTAGTTGGGCCTGTGATATGCGCTGCTGGGCAGTACGGCAAGTGAGATATAATAACAAAAGTCTTCCAACAGCCGACTACTTCTACTAAATTATTTTAACAATGTAGTTATTAAGTGACGGAAAAACATGAACTTTTATCTTCAGTTAATTACAACGTCACCACCAACACTGTTGGCTGTCACATGAGAAGCTGCATAAAACTCTGTGAGCCCTTCTCAACGTCCTTTCGCCATAAAAACTTAAATCAAGCTAGCAAACTGCATTGTCTTACAAGACTGCGCTGAAGAGAAGGAGCTGAAAATACTGATATTTGACGAGGTAACATTATTACATAAGAAGCCGTTTCCTGACAATCAAATTCACATTCCTCGTCAACAACCACACTGTTTTGTGTTCTGCCACTCTCATCATTGAAGTTGCTGGAGGATAGCGAAAGGTTGGTCAATGTTTTGCTTGCTTCGTTCTCAAAAAGGTCAAATGGTGTGAAAAAGGTTAAAGCTAAAGGTTCTGACAAAAGCAGTCAACAGTGTGCCCCATTGGGCCTTAATTGTAAGCATGATATATATATATATATATATATATATATATATATATATATATATATATATATATATATATATATATATATATATATATATATATATATATATATAAAAAATAGGCTCAGAGACTAAGACAAACAAAAATTTTCTTGAGGTCAACATTCACCAGTTTTTTTTTTTTATCTGATGCGACTGTTTAGAGAAAGGGTGGCTGGCTGATATTTTCCTAATCTGATATACCATTAGAGTATTATAACACCAGAAAAACAGCATTAAAAAAAATAAATAAATAAATAAAAATATTGAACTTGAATCCACATTTATTAGCGCCTATGCACTGCCTTTTAGCTTGAGTAGTCAACTGCATGTGTAGTGTAGCAACTAAATAAAAATCCTAATACACACACATACAAAAAAAAAAACCCAAAAAAATGCTCTTTCACAGTTGCCACGTGGAGAAAGCTGCACGTGCCTGCACTAATTTATTGTTTACTAACCTCATTTAATAATCCGCTGATAAGAACAATGTAGAAAATATTCCACACTACATTTATAGGAACGGGAGAACGTGCTTATAACCTTGTTGCTTTACTTCATTTGTCAGCATGCAACTGTGTTCCTATAAATCAGTGCACCTCCATCCTACAGCAAATCAAAAAACAGTATTCACAATTTTGTCTGAGGCCAGATCAGATATTCACAAAAATAATCTGGATGATTCTTTTTTGCCCTGGTTCAAGTAATGTTCATTCTGTTGAACCACTGTCTCCCATGCAAAGATTAGACATATAAAACAGTGAGGCATTTATGGATCCTACTTAGTTAAGATAATAAAAGGCAAATGTTGACTGTGATAGTCGAAACAAAGATACACTCATACCAAACAGCTCAAAGGGCTCTCTGAGAGTTATGGGGACTTCACTAAAGGACAGTATACCTCCATGAGCTTTCTATGTTGTTGAATTTACACCATGTGTGGGAATGTTAAATTGACATAAGGGTCAGTTAATGGATGGTAGATTTCTACTTCCCAAAACAACTCAAAAGATCTTTATCCTAACAGTAACTCCATTCTCATTGTTTAACCAAAGTCTTAAACCAGTTGCAATACTCCAATGCAGAGTGTAAAATACTAAATAAACGCAGTTTTAAAAACTATAAAATTACTGCGGTGCAAGCATAAAAAAGAAAGGTGCATTCTTCTAATATTTATAAGAACTATGAAAACGTTCCTGCAGTATAAAGTGCCTCAAAACACCTACTGGGGTCTCATTCCACTTTAATGCTGGTCACATCCCTTTTGCATTACAAGAGGGCTGCTGTTTTAGATCACAACCCAACGGCTTTGCTACACACACTGGTGTTTTCCATGTGTCTTGTGAACCTGATTTTTTATGCTCATTAGATAAAGTGCCCTCTATTTTCTAAAGCATGTGATCTCATGTTATTTCAGCTGAACTTCTGACTGTCATTTTTCAATTTTCTTCTGGTAAGAGTAGCCACTGTTCAAAACCAATATGATTGGCCCAATAAATTAATGATATTAAATAGTTCCACTAAATTTGATGTTAAAGTGATGATGCACCAATTTATTATATTTTAAGTCTGATAGGTATCTCGGTTTTACCTTATTTTGTTCACGAATGACATTCACTAAATGGGCCATGTTTCATGCTAAATACACAAACTTTTATGCTGCCATAAAGAGTGGTGTATAAAACTATGAAAAGTACCTGCATGTCTGCCTTGTAACAGTTACATGCGACGCACTAGCAATCGTCTTTACTTCATCATATGTCACAAATGAAAGCCTTTGCTTGAATCTAATGAACTCATAAATGTTAGTCTCTCTTTCTGGAAATAAAATATACTAAATGTTATCCAGAGATCCAAAGGAAAGCAAGGCTTCTGAAAGCTTTATTTAGTCTCAGCTTACTCTCTGAGTAATTAAACACATGCATTACAAAGTAAAATTATCAGTCACAAGAAATACGATATCTCTCAAAAATAACAGCAATGCATTATGCATCACAGCGAACCCTTAACAACTTTCAAACGTGTAGAAACGTCTGTCGATAAGTCAAACACACTGAAATCTGAAATACTACCACCCCCAACCCCCCAACAAACAAGCTTTTCAATCGATCACCAAGCACTGATAATAGCACCACACAGACTGTTAGACTCCATGAACACAAAAAAGACATTCATTTGTTGTACTGCATTTTTTTCCTGTACAAAAATATCTTAAATGTTATGGAAATCCTAAGATCTAATCAGATTATTGGAAGCGTGGAGGTAATTATGCTCTATGAGCTTCTGTCTAGAAAAAACAGAGCTCTTACTTTTGTAATGAAAGTAACAACACCAGCACTGCTCTGTCATGGTAGTTTCCCCGTGATCTCAATCTGCTTTGTTTACTGCCTCATGTCTGCAGCATACCACAAGATGACATCACTTGGATACCAGTCTTTAAGTCTGCCACAATGCTTAACAGATGACCAGCAAGTGTTACAGGCAATAAAGCACACACACACAAGCAAGAAAAGTCCAGTGCTAATACTAAATTCCTCTGTCCATTTAGATCACTTTTACAAAAATGACTTGTGTTTTGAAGGAAACAAACTATACTTTTGTTCCTACAACACTTTTGCCAACAGGTTTAGGCTGATTGCATTAGTTTCAAGTTTAGGTTCTTACACAGCTTGTTGCTTTTTTCCTATAGTGTGTTTGTACCTGCTCAGCTAAAAAGTAAGACAAATAGGCCTATTATTTAGTGGTGTTGGTCTCGGAAATAGATGTGGTGGAGTCCAACTAAACTATGAACAGCGAAATAGCCACTGACACAAAGATGTTTATAACATCATCAGAAAGCATGTGATATCTTTAAAGTGGAGGGCACTATTCCCCAACTTGAGGGATTCAAGCTCAAGTACACTTTAATAACAGGAAGCATTATTAGACAATTTGCACACATAGACTAGTTACAACTTAGAATATACAATCTACATTCAAAGTGAGTTAAGTTTTTGCCAGATATTAAAATGGTCGAGCAGTAACATTATAATGTATGCTGCTATGTTTTGCTGTTATGCTCCGTTCAAATGCATCAATAGTGCTGGCTGCATTACATATAAAGACCAAAAAAATATATATTTTTTTTTTTTACATAATTATGTGATAAAATAAGGTAACACACGAAGCACACATTGGAGAATATATCAGATATTTGTGGACTATTTGGGTAGGTATGTTCTCTACGCCTCTGTTTACCGAGTCCGGTGTTTGACATATACAGTATGTGGTAATACTGGACTTAGTTGGAAAGTGCACCAATCCATGTTTCTGATAGGTAAAAGTCAGAATAATTTAGAGAATACCAATGTTTATTACAAAAAGCAAACAAGCCAAATGCAGCGCTTAGAAAAATAATATCAACGGGTCGCCGTGACAACGAGCCGTTAATAACGCGTTAATAATTACCACCAGCGTCATCAGCAATGCTGTTTAGCATGAGTGAAAAAAATATATATATATATATTTATATAATTTTTTGGACCCAACGTGCTGACTGAGAGAGACACAACGGAGAAGTCAATGCTGAAAATGATTTTTTTTTTAAATAAAAAAGCCAAACGCTCGCCAGTTAAGTTTATAACCAAGTTGTGACAGTAACACGTCACATTTAAGCTATAATTCCCGAGGTTTGTTCAACAGACACCACCTTTGACAGCCCTCCGTTCCCAACTCACCTTCACATAGAGTCACTATAAGTATAATCCAAGGCTTCTCTGAACATGTTATGGACTTATAAATCCATACCATGCACAGTTCGCCTGCATTGCTGCCATCTTGTTCCAGACGACAGGAAGGAAGAGCTCGCCCTCGGTAACGCCGCCGTCTCCCACATTTCAAACATAAAATAATTCTTGCATATGCGTATCCAGGAACACCACACTGATTCCAGGTTGTAGCTACACTATTCAAATTGGTCTGGTTCCTCTTTGGGCAACGTTGCCCATCTCTGAGAGGGCTGCCGTTACCCTATCTGGACGCACGGCTCCACGGCCCTGCCAGCCTCTAATATGTCCCTTTTCTCTAGCAGCAAGTGAAGCAAATGTTTGTGAACTGACGGCATCGTTCGGACCAGAGCAATCGAATGCAGAGCGTATACACTCGCTTTACTGAGGAAACACAATACCATATGGAAAAGCTCAGGACGAAGAAGAGGCCAGTATTAATGAACAAACGACTAAGGAAACACATGGTGTAAGTGGAAGCCAATTTACTTAACTATATTAAAAAAAAAACACACATCAATTCCTGTTATACTCTTTTAAACATGCAACCTCAACATATTATGATTTTGGACGTTGTTTGACAATGCACCTAATTAATTTCAATATTTTATTACGGTACCGTTCCTAAAATATTCCAAAATATTTTCAAATCAACTAGCACATTTTGTTATCTAGTATATTACTTTAGTAATTACACATATTGTCCATCCATGTAATTTGTAACCAGTTTATAACTAGATTTTAATAAAGTAATCTGAACTACCTCTCAAAGACTGAAACATTAAATTATGAGCATTTCAAGGGGTATGTGGTATGAAAAATACTGGATTACAATAAAAAAAAAAGAAAGTATTTATCGAGATTGAACATTCTTGAGATGGTCTCCTTAGCTCAACAGTAGAAATTAGAACTTGCAAAATGAGCAGATGGGCAAATATTTAATCTTATTTTACAAGTATAAGTCTAAATTGTTTAACTTTTCTTACTATTACTAATTAAAGATTAGCAAAAATTAGAATAAAATTGTGGAGTATGTACATATGAATAGCTGAAGCTGGGCTCAGCACATTTCTTTTGAATTCCTCTCTTCTTTAACAAGGCCGTTGCAGCAGAGACTTCATAAAGAAGCATGTGGAGGTGCACCAAGCTGAAGTCTCCTGCTCAGACAGCCAAGAGGCACCCAGCTGGCAAAGAAGCTGCTCATAAATCCCTGTTGTCTGAGAGACTAGCACTAATATAATCCACTAAAAGGCATTTGTCTTGTAAGTCCTCATCTGTCCTCACCCAAAGCAACAATCCAACAGGCCTGTTCAGCTGAAAAGCGGGCTTGAACACCTCTAGTCTCATCTGATTTATCACAAGCAAACATAAGGGATGGGGGGGGGGGGGGGGGGGGGGGGGGTAAGCTTATTGAATTCCTCATGAAAGAAAACTAAAGGAGAGTGAAGATATACTGCACGTATGTTCTTCCTCTTACAAGAAGTTGCCACCACTGAGGAGAGAAACAACAAATTCCCTCCTCTTGACCAAACTAGATTACTAATATTCCTAAATATAACACAAGCTTTACTCAGACGTTGGATTGGCAAAACTTGATCTCATTTATAATTATATAAAACAACCTGTATTTACTTAAGGACATATACTTAAAGATATATGATAGGTAATTATTTGTCATAAGGATGACTAGAAGGGCATGTTTACGTGCAATTCACAGCTGGTGCTCTGTGATCTTTTGCTCCGGTCTTTGGAGACGCTGAACGTACACTTACAAGCCAGAAGCGAGAGCAGATGGTCGTGTCTGGCGCCCTCTGTTGGCCCCAAACGGGAGCAGCATCTTCAGTGCAAAATGAGCTTTTGTTGTGTTGCGCTCCATAGATAATCAAATGTTTTAGTCATCGATAACAAAGCCTTGCATAGTTGTAAGGCACGCGGAGTTTATTGTTCATAACACAACTCTTACTGGTAGGAATTATACTGTTAGAAATATCTGATTTTGATAGTCACCGGTGAAGCAGCCGCCTAATGGCCAAAAATATACAACACCTTTGCAGTTCCCGATGTCACATGAAAGCACGTGATTGACATTTGTTTGCATTAACGTCTATCCATTCATCCATCCACTTACCAAACCCGCGTATACCTATTCGGGGTCACGTGGATCTGCTGGAGCCTATCCCAGGTCTCCTTCAGCGCAATAGTAAACATTGCATTTGGTGTTTGAAAATAGGTAATAAATTGGTTAAATGGAAAGGAAATAAGTGGTATAAGTTGTATAATTTTAATTTGTTTATTGTAGATCCTATGTTGCCTATAATAATTATGATGATTATTATCGTTTGCCTAGTTTTATATAATCTTGATGTATGGTGTAAGTATGTTTCCAGCATGTATAATTTCATTTTAGATTTTTTTGTTTATTTTACTTTCCATTATTTCAAGTTGTTGAAGTCTGGTAAAATTGACTTTGATTTTGGTACATGTATCCTTAAGTTTGTATAATTTCCTGGCAGTATTATACCCTATTTTAAATATTTTACTTTTCCTTTGTGGTTGTCTGATTTAATAATTGTACTAATAATGATAATTCTACTACTACTACTACTACTACTATTATTACTACTACTACTACTAACAATAACAATAATAATAATAATAATAATAATAATAATAATAATAATAATAATAATAATAA
The DNA here is from genome assembly GCA_014839995.1 of Xenentodon cancila. Lineage (NCBI taxonomy): Eukaryota > Metazoa > Chordata > Actinopteri > Beloniformes > Belonidae > Xenentodon > Xenentodon cancila. The sequence continues at coordinate 19,123,670 of CM026197.1, forward strand.
TAATAATAATAATAATAATAATAATAATAATAATAATAATAATAATAATAATATAATCATAATATCAGTATTTTGCGCTATACTAATAATTATTACTCGAAGTTTAGTTTAGTCTTTTTCGTGGTTTTATTTTGAAGGGCTCACGCCGGCCGGAAGTGTCATTGTTGTTCCTGCGGGCGGAGCGGAACACCGCGCCATCGCCATTTTCTGCATCGGCGAGGCCAACCGTTGAGTTATTTAGTGCTCGAGGGCAACGCGTTCGGTCTTGTTGAGCTATGCCGGTTACATAGTCGTTTTTTTGAAAGTTTGCCACCACTGTAATAAAACGGCACTGAACTGACGAGCCCGTCGTCGGTACCGTAGATAATCGTCCAGCCATGTCGACGGAGGGAGCAGCCGACCAGGTAACAGTCAGGACCGCGACGTAGCTTCACGTAGCCTGTTCATTTTATAGACTCGTACTGTCCAAGTGCTGCTGTTACTTTTTTTCCTTTTTAGTATATGCTGAAAGTGGGAGTTTACACACGCACGGCGTGGTGTTTGCACACGTCTGGCGCGTTTTGCCGCGTCCACCAGCTTTAGCGTTGTCGACACACGGAGCTAACTGTTAACTCTTGAAGCTAACTTTAGGTCACGTGCACTTAAGCATAATATTAACCAGTTAGTCGGCGCTGTTAACTTTAGTCTGTGTCTGCTGGTCGATGCCCGGCAGTTGAAGGATCCAGCTAGTCGGTACAATGCAATAACGTCGTGTTGTTAGGTTTTTGTTGTTTTTGTTCATCTTCTCGAGTGCTGCGGTCGTCAGGGCGACGGGACCGCTCGGAGGTTTTCGTTGGATCCTGTTGAGACTTGTGATCACCCACACTTTCACAGCCCTTTTTGCTCCTTGACTATGCTGTCTGCGTTTGTGTTGTCTTGCAGGCGGCAGCAGAATATATTCCCGAGAAGGTGAAGAAGGCAGAGAAGAAGTTGGAAGAAAATCCATATGACCTTGACGCTTGGAGCATTCTGATTCGAGAAGCACAGGTTTAGTGACACAGAGTTGTATTCCTGGGGTTAAGGAAACTGGGAGTGGGAGGGGGTGGGGTCGTGGGTTAACGTGCCAGACTCTATAAAGAGCCTTTTCATCATCACATGATTGATAAGTATGCCACTTTATCTGTGAAGTAATGTGGAATGTAAATGCGTTCTCCTCCTTTAGAACCAACCCATAGATAAAGCGAGGAAGACCTATGAGCGACTTGTGTCGCAGTTTCCGAGTTCTGGCAGATTCTGGAAGCTATTCATTGAAGCTGAGGTTAATATTTTTTTTTTCTTCAGTGTGCATGATTGGGACGTATTTTAACTTGATCAACAATGTGATTTTCACACAACCAAAATGTCTTACTCAAATGAAGTTTAAAGTCACGATTCATCGGTCCTACTTTGTGAACTATTTTCTGCCATCGTATTGGGAAACAGTTTTCAAACTGTGCATAATTTACATAATGAAGACCTGGATTGAACATTCATGGAGAATGATGCAAATCAGATTCTTTTAAAGCTTTATCAGAGTTGGGAGGGAATTGTGACTTTAAATACTTAGGGGAAATCACTTCTAACCATTTTTTTTCTTTTTTTTTACATAAATTTTTATGTTCCCAGGATTAAATATATATATATATGCGCCATATTTCAATGGGGTAAAATGCATTTGTTGCATGTTTGGTCTGCAACAATATTAAAACTATTTTAATAGTATTGGAGTGCATTAGCCTTTTATTCACTTGTTGTGTCAATTTATTGCCTCCTGTGTCATTTCTTTTGGGTGATATCTATAAAGAAAAATCTTAATTGTGTGGCCCATTCTTTCCTTGAGACTTGTCTCCCTACTCCCTACTCCTCTTCGATACATGACTGGTGACCCCCATTTCCTTTGCTGCCATCAACAGACTTTGCTCTCAAGCGTTTGACCAGATGATTTAATTTCCCTTCAAGTTTATCTTTTATGCCAATCTGAAGTTAATTTTCTGAGTCCATACGCGTTTACAGAGGACTTCTGTTGGTAAAAGTCACTTTGTTTGCCAATGTTAATGCAGGGATATCAGAGCATTTAAGTTTAGCTCATATTTAAAAGGTGATCATGTTTTGGGGTTGTATGGGTTCTTTCCCTAGATGAGGCTTCCCTGCCCCAACCTTTTACTCCTCATATCTTAGGCTAAGTTCTTCACCCTACCTTCTTCAAGTAAGCAGTCCTAGTTCTTCCCTAGTTGACGTAGCAAAACAAAGCTTTATCAAACTCCTCACTAACATCACCTAACAGTCTTGACAGCAGCCTACATTATAAAACCATTATTCCTGTATCTGCCATAAGAAAATTCAGTAGGTAGAACATGTGAACAGACAGGTGAATTTATAAAAATGTTTGGTTTCAAACCATTTTCCAGTACTAGTCTCAATATTACAGATTCACTTTTTTATTAAAATATTAATTTGAAAATAATGGGTTGTTCTACTGATGCAGAAGACTGTTTTAAACTAGCCAGTACATTTTGAATAGAAAAAAAATTTACAGGTTAAAATTTAAAAAAAAACAAACAAACATCTGTCCAGTACACACACACACACACGCACAAAAGGGGGGTAGCTGCATTTTGTGCCTCTGTGATTAACCACATTGTCGCTTTCAGCTTACGCTGCAGATTGTCAAATTCCCTTGGATTAACCTTGAAGTTAATTTCAGTTTTCCAAGTTTTTATACATTTCCACTTACTGAGCTTTATTTTTAGTAATCCCACTTTACATTCCAGAAGTCCAGTGTTGGAAAATAGTATTTTTACTACTTTTTTGTGCTAAAATACTTGTTTTTAAGATGGCAGCAAGTATAGTTTTGAAGTGCTGACAGAATCCAAGGATAGTATAACAATCCATGGTTTTTGTTGATAAAACGATCACTCATTCATAGTAAAGGCACTCCCCCTGGTAAGTATGTAAAGTGACAGCATGTGGACTCAGCTTTTATTTATTTTAGAAAACTTCAGAGTATTAAAGAGCAAAAAAACGGATGGTATTTTTTACCCCTTTTAACTTTTATTAAATATGTTTTTGTGAAACTTCTGTTTGGCATAAACTGTTAGAGGTTTTGTCACCAGACGAATCATAACCAGTTTTTAATACCAGTTTTACCCTTGTTACAACGCATTTATCTGTTGTTCATCACAGGGTTACCGCACCTGCATGCTGTGCATTTCCTAAAATATGAAATTGATGACAGCGTACCTTCTACTGAAGATTACCGGCACACGTTGGCAAAGATAGACTGGAGTGAAAGAGTTTATAACTGGCTTTGTAGCATTGAAAAACAGGTTGGATTTGAAACGGGCGGGATGGGGGGGTGGTAATGAGCATGTTGAAGCAAGGCTCTCCCAATCTTTGGGACTTTTTTTTTCTTTTTCTGGCATGAATAGACTTGTGCTTCTAAATAAAAAACAATGTGTTTTGTAAGAAATACATTTTAGCACATAAATCACATGTTCCCTCTCCCCACAAACACATTTTCAGAGCTTCCTTTACGTTGCACGTCTCAAAACTAGGAGTCGAGTTGTGTCAGGTTTGTGTGTTCGCTGCTGAGTGCAGGGCTTACTGCACATGTTTACTCACAAGGAAGATGTAGCTGCTGTTGGTGAACCTAGGGAGATTGTTGTAAAGAAGGCTGGATTTTTATTTGTTTTTTAATCTAGTTTGGAAAGGGAAACATTTACTGTAGTTATGTATGTTTTTGTAAAGGATGTTTAGCATCCATTACAAAAATGTTTATTTGCTATTTTATTTTGAAATCTTCAAAGTAGCTCGATAAAGTGCCTAACAGATGCACGTAGATGTCAGTAGTAGTGTGGTATACTATATACTGTATAATTTTAAAAATATTTCATTAAACTACTCAAAATTCAGACTCCAGTTTGTTTCCTTGTTTATTCCAAAGTGTTTTGAAGATAAACCTTTTAGAATGTATAGTTTTTATTTGTAATTAAAACCACTTACCCAAAAGATTCTAGATGTGGTGGAAACTTCTAAGAATGGAACAATTTTAACAAAGTTTGCTTCTGAAATTTATGTTTGCATGTTTACAGACATTTTTGGAAAAGTTAGAGAATAGAACTTTTGACTTTGATTCGATATTCAGTAATAGCACCTTTCATTAGCTTTGAATTGACTAATTTAGATAAAGATGGGGTCTTTTAAGGAGCTACAAGGACTAAAGCGTAGTTGACTTGAAGGCCAGCGAGTATAAGGGTTTGGAGTGGCTGCATTCACAGCATTTGTATTGTGTTTCTGTCATCAGGCAGCAGGAGGCAGCTTGTGCAATGCATGTTGATCTTTTTTGGTCTTTTATGCGACACTTGACAGGATAATAGATTGCTGTGTTAACTATCAAAGGAAAAGAACACGCGGTACTTTACTGACATGGTTGACACATCACAGAAATAACATCTGTCTACTGGAGCAGCTGTGAGACTCTTCAGCATTGGCTCATTTGACTGTCTTAAGTTTTTATGGAGGACGTTGCTCCCCCGGGTCTGTAATATCAAATGCTATTTTGATTTTAGAATGTTTTTTTGAGTTTTTTCACCATATTTCTTTGAAATTCTTCACTATGTGGCGCACATGCAAAGAAAATAAACCCCTTTCTCAAAGTAATTTGTCATTCTTGTGTGAATTTCACTCTGTTGATCTTTGCGGTTCTGTGTGCGTTTGAGTGGTTGAACTTGCACGAAGGCATGTTTCATGGAAGGCTTAAAAACATAGGAAGCACTTGAATTAACATTGCATTTACACTCTTATTTGCAGATCAAGGCAAAAAACTATGACAAGGTAGAAAAGGTAAGTGTCCATCATGTTCATGCCTGCTGACGATGTTTTATTTTGACATGTCATTTGATTGTAGTTACTCTGTTGTATGATCTCTGTGAATGAACAGCTGGTTCTCTCCATTTACTGACTTTGAATTAACTTTTATACTTGTTGTTGTTTGCACTTCCATTACTTTAATATGTGTTTGAAAAATAAATGTATTTTGTTACATGACTTACTAGTACCTCTTTTTTTCTTTTGGTTTATGTAATAATGTTTTAACCAAATAGGACGTATTGGTGATATTTCAATTCTGCACCTGTTGGTTGTAGCACCCTGCTTTTTTTTTTTTTTTTTCCTTTAGCTCACTTAAAATAAAAAATGAAAATGTAACTTAAAATGTCTGTTTTTTCCTGAATATTGCTGAAAAGCATCAGAATATTTGTCCTTTAAACTTGCCAAGTGAAGCAAATGCTGCGTCAGAAGCCGGTCTAATGACGCAGCAAAACTAACTAAAGAGCGCGGTGTACATGTGATGCATAAAAGCTGCAGTCCGTTCAAAACTGGTGATCCTGCCACGTGGGTTACACAGCCAGAGATAATTATTCTCTTTAATCAGTTAACAGTTAATAATCCAAGTTTAACAAATGTGATTTTAAGTTATATTTCTAACATTTTCTTGCCTATATAGTTGTTTCAAAGATGCCTAATGAAAGTGTTGCACATCGACCTGTGGAAATGCTACCTCTCATACGTCCGAGAGACCAAAGGAAAGCTTCCCAGCTATAAGTAAGACGTCCTGTATCATGAGCTTCAGTGTGCTGATTGACTGTCTTGCTATAAACTTGTAACACCTTCCTTATCCTCAGAGAGAAGATGGCCCAGGCGTATGATTTTGCCCTTGATAAGATTGGGATGGAGATTATGTCTTATCAGGTCTGCAAGTCCGAACTTTAAGTACTACTAGTGGATATAAAAATATGTTAAATGTTGTCACCTAACTTGATATTCATTCCTCTCTCAGATTTGGGTGGATTATATCAATTTCCTCAAAGGAGTGTAAGTGTTTTTTTTTTTTTTTTTTCTGAAGTCATATCTGTTTCCAAAGGGTTTCAACAAATCTCAGATGTTTGTTTTGTGTTTTATCAGTGAGGCTGTGGGCTCCTATGCTGAGAACCAACGAATCACTGCTGTCCGAAGGGTGTATCAGAGAGGCTGCGTGAACCCGATGATCAACATCGAACAGCTGTGGAGAGATTATAGCAAATACGAAGAGGCGAGTGAATGTACATGGCTCAGTTCCTGCTTACAGGGGTCCTCAAAGGTTTCTGACTCATTGAGAATTGTTCACATTTGAAGACCGATCTAACCTTCAAGTATCAAATCTTACAAAAGCGTTAAAAGTTTGATGAAAGACTCCAGTTGCAAAGAAAGAAGTTGCTGCCTGCATTTCTGTGGTTTCCTGGAGATCAAATGAAAAGGTCAGAGGGCCGTTGGAAAAAATATTTTGTTTATAGATGGAGAAAAAGACTTTTTGCGTTAACCAAGAACCTCCCATACCGCCATAAGAACCATATCGTGGTGGTATCGTGGTGTGTACCATGACTCACAAATTATACCAGCAAACTCTGGATAAACATGTCGGTGTTTGTACTGATTCTCAACACAAAGTTGACAATGCAAAATATAGTGACGCAAAGCACATGTCAGTTTATTATAAAATAGTTTGGAAAAACCAGTGTTAATGGCCTATTTTGAGAATGTGGCACAGGCAGTTCATGTAAGCAAATTCAATAACATCCCAAAATTGAGGTTATTCTGGAAGAATGAACTTAAATTCTTCTTATACTTATACTTATACTACACATGCATGGTTCACTTGTACTTATGCACTATGCATATTTTTTAGTTGTTTTTTGAGTAAAACACAAGGTTTAATATTTTCTGTCTCACTTATTTATTTATTTGGTTGACTTGTCTGTTTCATGAACAGGGAATCAATGTGCACCTGGCTAAAAAGATGATTGAGGATCGAAGTCGGGACTACATGAACGCCAGGAGAGTGGCTAAGGTGAGACATTAAAAAAAAAAGTATGCATATGAGGGTTTTTTTTTTTTTTTTTTTTTTTTTTTTTTTTTTATATGAAGTGCTGTCTTTGTGAACTAATGAAGGCTGCTGTATGGTTTGTGCAATGCAGGAGTATGAGACGGTGATGAAGGGGCTGGACAGAAACGCACCCTCGGTGCCGCCACAGAACTCCCCTCAGGAGGCTCAGCAAGTGGAAATGTGGAAGAAGTACATCCAGTGGGAAAAAAGCAATCCTCTGCGTACAGAAGACCAGACTCTCATCACAAAGAGAGGTAACTGAGTTTTATAAGATTATGATAATCGGTTATTATTGGCATTTTTTTAATTTTTTTAAATCACGAATTAACAAATGTACATTATATCAATATAAAGCGCCTGTTAGAAATGCAGCCACTAGGGGGCGTAAAAGGACTTATTTTCCCGCACTTTGTGATGGGCTTTTTGCATGAAGACCAGATAATATTGTCATTTGATGTTTTGTTCTGTGTTACAGTGATGTTTGCCTATGAGCAGTGCCTGCTGGTGCTGGGCCACCATCCTGACATCTGGTATGAGGCGGCACAGTATTTGGAGCAGTCCAGTAAACTTCTGGCAGAGAAAGGGGTAGGAGATCAACGCTTTTAGTCTCAAATTTAAAGTAACATTGCCCAGAAGCTGAATATTTTTCAGACAAGCGTTGCATTAGGTAAAACTGTCCCTTAATTGTTGCATCTTTTTTTTTTTTCTCCCCACTTTCTCTTAGGACATGAATAATTCAAAGCTGTTCAGTGATGAGGCAGCAAACATCTACGAACGTGCCATCGGGACTCTTCTAAAGAAGAACATGCTTCTCTACTTCGCATTTGCAGACTACGAAGAGGCAAGTGTGAAGATAAATATTCCTATCAATCAAACAAAGACAACGGGAAACAGTGGGGCTTACCAACACTTTTGTTTTGCTGCCCTCAGAGTCGTATGAAGTACGAGAAAGTCCACAGCATCTACAATAAACTGCTGGCCATTGAGGACATTGACCCCACGTTGGTCTACATCCAGTACATGAAGTTTGCCAGGAGGGCAGAGGGCATCAAGTCAGGTCGCACCATCTTCAAAAAGGCTCGAGAAGATGCTCGCACACGTCACCATGTGTACGTGTCTGCAGCACTGATGGAATATTACTGCAGCAAAGTAAGAATCACGTGTTTACAGTGTTTACTGTGGAGTGGCTGAACTTGAGCACAACACTCAAACACACGCTTTCAAACACTTCTTAAAATATATACTTTTTTGATGGTTTTTTTTTTTTTTTCCTCAACAGGATAAATCTGTGGCCTTTAAGATTTTTGAGCTTGGTTTGAAGAAGTATGGTGACATTCCAGAGTACATACTTGCATACATTGATTACCTCTCTCATCTTAATGGTATGTAAAAGTGGATTTTTACACCTGTTAATAATTGTCTATAACTTGCGTTCCTAGAGAAGCAGTGATTTTTTTTGTTGTTTTCTTTTTTATTGCATCTCTGCTTTTAAAAAATGATGATATATATAACATATATGCCTGTGTTTCTCTCTTTAGAGGATAACAACACTAGGGTTTTGTTTGAGCGTGTCCTCACCTCAGGAAGCTTATCATCCGAAAAATCTGGGTAATGTCAAACACCGGTTGACTTTTGTAAGTGCATGTGCATCAACATGGAAACGTACGATTAGGCATGTTAACTTTGATGAATCTTTTGTCTCTCAGTGAGATCTGGGCTCGATTCCTGGCCTTTGAGAGCAACATTGGAGACCTGGCCAGTATCCTGAAAGTAGAGCGCAGGCGTTTCACCGCCTTTAAAGACGAGTACGAGGGCAAAGAAACAGCTTTGCTTGTAGATAGATACAAGTTCATGGACCTGTATCCCTGCTCTAGCAGTGAACTCAAGGCTCTTGGATACAAGGTTATTTTTTTTTTCCCTTTAATAGACAATATGCAAGTTCTTGCTGCCATGGCAGTTAGACTGATGAAGGTTTTTCTGCTGATGCGAGCTGATATTTGACCTGCTTCTGCTGTCTGCTTGCAGGATGTATCTCGTGCCAAATTTGCAGCACTGCTGCCAGAGACGGTGGTTGCCCCCTCTGTGCCTGCACTCAAGGACGAAGTGGACCGTAAGCCTGAGTACCCCAAACCAGACACCAATCAGATGATCCCCTTTCAGCCACGTCACCTTGCCCGTACGTAAAGCTTAGCTGCCTAAATTGTCTTCTCAAATCAGTGACTCCACTCATATAAACATCTTTTTGTATGTTGCATCACTTTTGTAAGCATGCCGCTGTGGGTCCACAGTTCTTAATCCATAAAGGGATTTACTTTTGACGTCACCTCCCAAATCTCTTCCTGCAGCTCCAGGTTTGCACCCTGTCCCTGGTGGAGTTTTCCCAGTCCCCCCAGCTGCTGTTGTCCTAATGAAGCTGCTCCCTCCGCCTACGTGCTTTACTGTGAGTGGCAGCAGCAGCTTAATGCTATCAAGCTTGTGTACTGTATACTGGCATTGAATTAAAGACAGGAGCAACAGGGGCTTTTTTTTTGTTTGTTTGTTTTTTCTTGCTTCCTTGGAGTCAAAAAGTCTGTGACTGTTTCTTGCTACAGGGTCCCTTTGTACAAGTGGATGAGCTCATGGAAAATTTCAGGAGATGCACACTTCCTGAAAGTAAGTTCATTTTGAGAGTACTTTAGATGGGTCTCTATCTGTTCTCCACCTATGGTAACAATGCTTCTGAACGCCATTTAACCCGTTAATGCAATATTTGTGCTCCGTGAAGCTGTCGATGCTGCTGTAGAGCTCATCACTGGCAGACAGCCTGACGCAGGCGGAGAGGGAAATGGATCCATGGAGAACCACACAGTTGCCAAGTCACTGAAGAGGCCTAACGCCGACTCGGACGAGGAGGACGACAAGGGAGCCGTAGCTCCGCCCATTCACGACATCTACCGCGCACGGCAACAGAAGAGGATTCGATAAACACAGTGAACCTTGAAGAATGTAATCTTAACAGGTTATACAGAATAAATGCATACATCTGCTGATCTATGTACAGACATACTTACACATGCAAACATGCATACAGTATGCACATCTGAGTGTTTCTGTGGCTTTTGTTTTGTCAACAGTTTTTATTTTTAAAGTTGACCCTTACCTTATACTGTATAAAATTTTTAATTCAACTGTGGATTTTGTCACACAGCTCAGTTTTGGCCTTGTTATGTTGCAGGGATGGCAAAGTGAAAGCAAGCTTTTCTTTCCTTTTTTTTTTTTTTTTTTTTTAGATAAATGGAGGAAACTCAGTTCCTTTCAATAAAAGTGGAAAAGAATTTCAATTATAGTTGCTATGTTTGTGTGTGTTTTACTTTCAATCACATTTCACAAAATTCTTCTAAAGCCTTACTGCCGTGTATTTGAACACATTTATGTGATTCAGTTGCAGGGTTTAAAATCGCCAGCAGGGGGCATCATTTCACACGCAGCCGTTGACTTGGGCCCTTTTCATTCCCACCGGGAGAAAGTTGAATTTTACATGCTTCGTTTAAACCAATTAAGCATTTTTCTATTTGCATTTTATTTTGAATTAAACAGTTAACATGAAAACAGCAGTATTAGTTGTCATAATTGTTTTTTTGTTTGAGATAAACTCAACAGAACAAATTTACACAGAAAGGACTTTTTTTGTTGCTGTTGTTCCAGCCACCTCGTCTTAAATTTCTGACCAGTTTTGAAGTTTGTTAGGAACGCAGCTTTAATGTAACATAATTATGTCTGAGTGTTTAAAGGGGAAAGTGGGGAAAGTTAGGCACTTGAAGAATGTCTTTCATTGTGTGAGATAAATGTTCACGCTTAGTCTCTCATCAGCGCCTTTCCAGTGCCAGTTGTAGTTTCAAGTAACTGAGGACAGCTGGAGCACAACCAAAGCACATGACGAGTGCTGTAGTTTAGTCTTTTTGCTTCTAAAGGATTTGAAACATCAATCACAAACAAAAAGACAAGCTCTTCAAAAACGGGACCAGTACTGGCTCTCCAAACTACTCTTATTTGACAGAAACACATTTAAATGGTTTATTGGAACTTCAAAAGCATATAAAAGCACGGTTCACAACTTAACAGTCTCTCAAAAATGGATCGCTTCATATCTCTTTTGAAATAGTTGTAAGATACAAAGGGGGAAATGGAAATCATTAAAAGTAGACAAAAAGTTACTTGACATACCAGATGTCATCTGACTCAGTCATGGAAAACAAAAAAAAAAGTGTTTTTGTCTTGGAATAAGTTTTGTTTTAAATTTTATTGTAGATCTGCCAAAATACAAAGAAGATGTTTATGGTTTTGAACCTGAAAGAGATCTGGGAGCAATTTCCTCAGCTGATTAGTAAGATTATATAAACCTCATCTGAAAACCAACCTCAAAGATGCTACTAAAACGCAGCTAAAAGTTTTTCAGTCAAACATCTGCTTTGTTGATCTGCTGCAACAAACACAAAAACCCAGAGGGCTGAGCCTCATGAATGTCTCTTACTGTTTACAGTACAAAATCCGACTTTCAAATTTCCTGCTTGGAATTTTTGTTTAAGTGTTCCTCACAGAGTCTCTACGCGTCACAGTGTACGAGACAGGTCACATTATACACTTTAACACTGACGTGCAACTGCACATGCACAAGGAAAACATCCATGAACAATCAACATGCAGCTCTGCCTTTGCCGGCTATAGATCCTCTCTGCCGTCCAGCTTCAACGGCGTACAAGAGCAAAAGAAAAAAGAAAAGTGTATTTTGAGGACATCATTCATATACAAAACTGGCGTCACAATTCATATTAATGTTTACTTTTCATGTTAGTGTCCCGCACCAAAGAAAATAAGTTCTTAAATATTGCAGCTTACTTAAAGACTTGCAGTTAAGTCGAGCTCAGTAGTCGAAGCTTTTGTCACATAGTAAAATGAAAAAAGAAAGAAAATCACTACACTGTCTTTCTTAATTTACAGAAATAAATACTACTGAAGCACCATGTTAATACTCGATAATCTATTTCCAAAGTACTGAACAAAAATCTCTGGATAGGTTTTATAAAACTGTCCCAGCAGTCGTCTCTTCTCTTTGGTGGACAGTTTAGCGTTCTCGTGGACGGTCCGCAGTAAGGACAGAAGTTCCTCTTTAGTGGTTTTCTGCGTGTTTTCTGAATACGCCTTGGGGCTTAATCTTGTTGTATATGTCGACCCTGCAGTTAAGAAACATGAAAAAGGGAAAAGAAAATGCTTTACTGAAGCAAGAGTAATCTTAACGCAGGACAACAGTCTACAACAGTCTACAACAGTCTTCTGTTAAACCAGCGATGATGTGAAGAAACGACATTATCTGCCTTACCTGTTATCCCATCTGGATCCTTCCCATTTACAATATTCTTTAGTCTGTCACAAACCATCTTGTGTAGAGAGACAGGCATCTGGTGATAGAAAGCAGAAAAGGGGGTTCAAATCACAATAATGTCCTGATTGCTGAGTTTGTGGCCGTTTAACTCACAGAGACAAAAAAAAAAGTCGGGAGCACTCACCTTGAACAGATCACAGTGGTTGTCCATCATGAACAGAACCATTAAGTCCACCTTTCCTTTGGAGAGCTTTCTGCTGTAAACGATGGCACTTGAAAAAGACCGTTTCACCGCCATTCTGTTCTCAATCTGTAAAATACATGAACTGGTTAGTGATTTTCATTCGCAAGCATCCCGGTTAACACAAAACCAAACACACAAGCGCTGACCTCTTTGTGCAGTTTCACCTCTTCAGGCTTGGCTGCAGTGGCCATGAATCTCAGGAGCTTACGCAGCTCCTCCCTGCTGCGGGTGTCCTGCAGCTTCAGACTCAGCTGCAGTGCCTCCAAAGCTTGCTCCAGCTTCCCATTCACTGAGAATAAACCAAATCAGAAAGAAAATTATTCTTGAAATTTTTCATTTGTTTTCATTTCATTTTAAAGTGAATAAAGTTATGTTCAAAGTGGACATATTGTGCTAATCTTATATCTTTGGTACTTCTGGAATACTTCTGCACCCAAAACAACTCCAAAAGGCCATAATTATTTTAGAGCAACAAAATTGACAAAAACAATATAGGACACGGTAAACAAATTTGAGATTTCTGCCACAAACATAGCTTAAGCAATGTTAAGTGTCCTCTACTTGATAATACGCTAGTAGGAGGTGCTCCGCTTGAAGGGCATGACCTTATAAGGAAATCCTGCTCTATCTTATGTAAGACAGAGCCAGCGATATTCCAAAGTTCTAACATATGATCCGCCAGACTCTGCAAATCCTGTCTCTGCTCTGCTATGACATGCATGCACCTCATCTTTTGAGGCTCCAGTTACGTATAAGATGATTATTTGTTACTACAAAATTGTAAATGAGTCAGAAAAACACAGAAGAGTAAAAAAATGCCAGTTTTAAATTAAAAGATAATAATAACAAATTATAATATATATAATAACAGTTTCCGCAGCTTCGCTTCTTACCCAATAGTTCCGAGATCCCAGAATGGATATCAAAAACGTGGTTGGTGAACAGAGGTGGCTGTTGCGTGCGTCCATAATGCTTGGACAAGACTTGAAATAGATGCCTCTTACACTGGGGCAGGTCATCTGCACAAGCAGCCAGGCCTCGACTGATCTCCACCACCAGCTCATCCGGCAAAAACTCAAGACAGTCCACCGCCCCTGACATCCACTCATCGCCCCTGAGGGAGAGGGAAGTGAAACCACTCTTTTACACATGCAAACGTGGTGAGAGGCGTCCAAATGGCTGGGAATTAAAACAATGGATAGTCAAGTTTTAAGGTATTCCCCTTAATCTACTTAACTCTCCCGGTGCAATGATTTTAAACACAGTCTATAATGGTTAGTGATTTAAATTCAATTGAAAGTCCCCGTAACGATGGATCAGTTATAAATCAAGCAATTTTATTATGAGTATTAGCTGACGTGAGTGCCATCATGAAAGTAGAGATCTGACTTAAAGAAGTCGTTCGGGATTACAGTACCTACAGCTTATTATTGAACGCATACATTACATCGAATGAATGCTGTATTAAAATATTTCTTAAAAAAAAAAGGTTTATTATTATTAACACAATGTCTTGGTTCCCTTTGACATTTACTTACCAGAAGAAAACTTTTAACTAAATTAAAATGAACTGAAATTCAATATTTCGTATGCTTGTGAGTGATTTTTTTTTTTTTAATCATTAAAAGCATTTCAGAAACTCAGATTAACACAGATTTAAGTAAGGAAACCAGAATACTTTAGAGGACTCACTGGGCTTCACTGAAGGCCTTTAGAACCTCCCTGTCCAGGTAACTTGACGTATAAAACAGATCTGGGTCACTGTCCACGTCACGGAGGGGTGTCTGTGACGTCTCCGCAGCTTCTAACAGCTTCTCCAAGAGGGGAAGCTCTATGAGTTGCAGCAACCGGGACACCGCCTGCTGGTGCCACACCTCAAACAAAACTGTGAAAACGCAGGAAGGTTACAAGCAGACATTTGGTCCATGAAAACACTCAGTCTGCTTTGTGTCACGTGTCTGTGTGGTGAGAATACAACGTACTCTCTTGTGAGAGGCCAAGGCTGACCATCTGAGGGGTGATGGTGGAGCTGAGGTTGAGGTTTCCCAATACGTCTTCAAGTAGTTTGAGTTTTTTCACAGGGGAGTGGGTGGTATATGCTGGAAACTCTTCCCTGAAAAGTACAATAATGAGAACAATTAATGTTTGATTAACAGAGTATCCCTCACATCCCATTTGGCTTTAGTTTGGTTTAGCAGAACTACATCTCAGAAGCTATATGGTAAAACTGACACGACAAATGTTGCACCTTTACAGTAAAGTAGGGACTTTACCTATTTCCAAGTTGGACTAAGCAGTTTCCTAGTTAATAAACATGCTGTGCCCAGGTCTTTTGGACACTACAGCACAAGGCTGTATTTACTACTACTACTAAGTACATCATGAGGTTGGGATTGATTTAACCGGTCAGATTCAACCGTAGACTGAAGGGATTGTTTATGAGAAGGACAGGTCCTGTCTTTGCATCATCATGCCATCATCTAAATCAGATCTGTACCAGATTAAATGGACACTCTCAGGTAGTAATTAAAGTTTGTTACTCCAGGTGTGTCTGTCTCCGATGTTCTATGCAACTTTTGTCTAACTTCGTGTTTGTTTTGCATCTAAAAATGGTTATTTTGTGTTTCTTTAAAGTCATTTTTGCATATTTGTGTTTGTTTGTGTTTAATTTTGTTCATGTTACATGTCTTTGGAGCTTTTATGTATCTAATTTGGGTCACTTTTCTTTTGCGTCTATTTCTTATTAATGTTAAGTTTAAAACATTTTCTGTCTAGTGTCTCACCTCAGTAGCAATGTTTGATTATAGTTATTTTGCTTATTCTACCGCAGTCAACGCCTCTTACACTTTGGCTGCATCCTGCCTCTCTTGTTTAAAGTAATTTACATCTCTTTTGGAGTTAATTTAGTTTGGTTTTGTCTCTTTCTGATCTTGGACCAGGAGCCCCCATGGCCTGATGTCTTGGCCCACATAGCTTGTTCCCTGAAGGTCACCATCACCTTTGTATGTTTTCTGTCCTTTTTTTATTTTATTTTATTTTATCAGATTTTCGCACACTGGTAAAAGAGGTTTAGCTAAGAAATGATCAACTGAAACTGAAAATGATCCTGAAATGTTTCATTTTATGCCTCACTAGAGCAGTAAATCTAAAGCCATGCTGGATTTAGGATTAGCTCCAGCTATCAAGAAAAGGGAGAACAAAGCACATCCAGACTAAGATCACAGGATGTCGTGACATAATTATTTTACCTTTCACGTGATACGCTCTTGTTCCGGTTCATGCTCGGTGAGTCGTAGCCACTCTCAATGGTACTGGTAGAGTGAGAGTTGGTGCTGCTCAGTGCTGTTGGGGTGCTGGTGGTTGGATTCAAGAACCTGTACAAACTGAAACTGCTGTCCTCAAACACCACTCTCTTCTTTTCCCTCCCAAATACCTTGACTCCCACTGGCTCAAAAACCTTTGACTGCATGAGAGCCTGGCAAAGACGGACAGCCTTGTAGCGGGGCACTGCTTCATCACCGAAGAAGCGGTTAAGAGTGATGTGTGTCAACACCACATCCACAGCTTCTGATCCCAGGAAACAGTCATCGTAGGACTTCAGGTTGTGGCGCCGGCGCTTTACCTCTACATGAGTGTGAAGATTGGAAATGATGCTGGTCCAGATTGTGGTGGCCCGGAAAGGTTTTCCAGCCATGTCTCGGTCTGACGGATGAAAAGGAAAAAAGGAGGGACGGTCTTAGATGTAGAGGTGATAAACTTAAGAAAGTTAAGAAAGGAAGTTTAAAAAAAAAAAAACTAACTTGGATAAATTCTGAAATTAATTTCTTCTTCCACTGCTGAAAGTCTCAGTTGATTCTATTGTTTGAACAGTGAACAGTTTTCCAGAAATAACAAGGAACTGCACTCTCCTTTGTCTTTACCACACACACACACACACACACACACACACACACACACACACACACACACACACACACACACACACACACACACTTCTTGTTCTTTGTGTAATACCTCATAAGCAGACTTTTTGTTGAGGTTATGTGGGCGCCCAGAATCAAGGCAGGTTAAGTCATTTTAAAAACCAACCATTCTAACTCACAGATGATTAACCCTGAAGACTGAAATTCACAAGTCAGACTATAAGAAAGAATGTGCAGCTGAGATTTTTCCACATCAGAGCAATTCTTCCACTCCCACTACACTCAATCAGAAATGCAGGAAATGGAGACAATCATCACATTGTAAGCGCTGTCTCACAAGAGACACTGGTAGATCCCTTCTGCTGCAGTGCTGTTAACATATGTTCACCAATCTGTGATCCAACACTGGCTTGTTCGACACCCAATCATGCATTTTAGCAACATGTGTTTGATGCCTCTGTGCTGATGGAAGAAGACTTATGTCATCCCCCTCAAGCCAGACCGACTACGACCAGTGAAAGAAATTGTAGTCGGCCTCAGTGAGATGCCCTTGTGGCTTTCATCTCACAACAGGAAGCATTTAAAGCCTGCTGAGCAAATGTTGGGAGAGGACCTGAAAGCCAGGGACCATAAATCAGTGTCTGACAAAAGCGGCCAGACTCCATGTTATCATAAACACAACATGACAAATGCAATTACGTAGCCATCTGTAACACTTGAAGACAAAGAAGCACCCAGAAATAGTGCAGCCCCAAGCAGATACTCCCCCCCTTTCATTTCAAAGGTTACAACTGCTCACTGAGAACAGAAGAAGGTGATTGGGGTGATCTGTTGATTAATTAGATACATCTATGTCGATCTGCGTGTGCCTCCAGGTGAGAAGAATCTGTCCTGAGATGTGGATTTGCATATTAGGAAAGACCAACTGGGCTGTAGCAGCTGTTCAAGGAAGAACACTCTGCAGTTTGCATGTATAACAGGAATCTTGGGAATCATAATTTAAATGTTATTATGCAAATAATGAATACCACTTAGGCTGGGGAAAAAAATTAAATAGCTATAAGAAGTACTAAACAGTTTTAAAGACTATGGTTTGACAATCAGATAAGGAAAAACTACATTATCAAAATGAAATTCTTAATTTAGAATTAAGGCAGACCATCTGGAGAATCCCGTCAGGGGTCTGGATTAGACAGATTATCAATCCGGATCCGATCAGTGTTCATTAACGCTTGTTAAATATTCGGGGGAAAAAGAGAGAAGGGGGGGAGAAGGGAGGGTCAGGTGTGGGTCAAAACAATCCTGGGAACCCGGCTCTGCACTGTCACCTCTTGTTGCTTGCGCCAGAGTGAGACTGAGTCCAGTTTGCATAGCCGAGGCCTGTTTTCTCCCCCGTGGTGACTACAGTGCAAGAGTCGAAAAAGAAGAAGAAAAAAAAAACGCAAGCAAATGACATGTGGGGACCCTGCAAGGGGTGACTGGCCTGTTAATGAGCCAAGGACAACAGTGCGCCGGGTGTTTGCACACATCGCTGCTGGTAAATAATCACTCAGGGAGCGACACGCTGAACACATGGGAATCTTCCCCTGACGAGCGCGGATTTCTCTTACACGCAGCTCTCATATTGTGACCTGCAGCTACTGACGCTGCTTTAAAAAAGGAAACACCACGACGATTTTCTTTGGCATGCAACGAGCCAGGTGATGAAGACGCCGGGCGGCACCGCGATTAAATCAGCAGCCACAGGTTGCGCAGATATCCTCATTCCTCCAACAAGTTGAAACCAGCGTCATTAACTGATCTGGCCACAGGGTAAAAACAGGAATCTCGGTGGGTTATTGGCCCATGTGAATTTAAATCAACACATCCTGTAGTGCACAACGTAGTGTGAGCAAACACAATCACCCTTCTGCGCCTCTGTTTTGATACAAATACACGTCAAACCTGCCCGGTTCTGAACAAAAACAAAAGTGATCATTACAACCCATTTCCAGAGACAATTGTCCTTCCATATGCTCTATATATGGCAATATGAGGGAAGTTATGTTGACCAGTTTCTTGTTATTGACACAAAGAAAGTAGTTTCAATTTCCAGTCACCGAGATTACTTGTCTGAACTAGTGATCTGCAACTTGTGGTGTGCGTAAAATGAACCAACATTCACAATACAAAGTCTTAAAACGGGCCCTCACACGGAAGAATCACAAGAAACAAACAACGCAGGGCATACTTTATCAGATAATAGAAAATAAATATGTATATATTTGTTTTTTACCTCGTGTTTGATGCATGAAACCCTCCTGGAGTGGCCGTGAGGATAGCCATCCACACCATGTCCTCACTTCTATTCAAACCGTGACGCACGCACCTAACAGCAGTCAAGCCCGAAACCGTTCCTCCCACCACATTACATTATTCATGTCCCAGTCACCGCCCCGCCAGCGTCATAACGAGGCTCTTATCGTTTCCTTTAGGTTTAACAAAAGACGCACCAACTCACTCCTTTCTTCAGTTTGGTGCATCTTTCTGAGGTGAAACTATAACTGAAGGGAGATGATGGATCAGACTTTACAATGGCACTATTGACAACCGCACTAAATAGTTGGACTATAACAGGTAGCACAACAGCAAAATGTAATATACTCATTGTGTAATATTCCTAAATACGTATAGCTGACAGTAAATATTAAATGAAGGGAGATAGTTTTAACTGAAAGGAAAAGAAAGAAAATCCAGGAACACGACCTCTCACCCAGTCCCTACGCTGGAAGTAAATCTGGTCTGATAAAACACAAGCTATTTAACATTAGATAGGGATGTATGAGAGAAGATAAGGCACTTTGACAGACTGTGATTGAACTGACAACAATGCAAAAAAAAAAGTAAAAAAAAGAGAGAGAATGATGATGTTTTGGAAAAAAGACCTTTTCCTTCAGCCTTCGGTCAAAACAACAACAGACGTCAGGGGATGGAAAGAAAGCGTGTGAATGCAGGTGCCTCAGGTGTTATCCTCTTCCACCTTGTTTTGGATTGTTTATAAGGGTTAGGGTTAAACTTTGCTGACAAATGTTAATGTCTTGTAAGCACATACACCCGGAGTAAACACACGCACACTAGCTGGAGTGTAGCAGGGACAGATTTCATGAACGGAGGCTCCAACCTGGTTCGGTCTTTCCAGAGGTGTAATCCGACAGTGGCAAAAGCAGTAAGATGACACTGCAAAGTCAATGTCGGTCACTTGCTGAAAGGGAGATATAACAGTAGAGACCTACTATCATAAGACACAAGTTTGGAGTAAAGGGTGAGACATTTACCTGGGCTGAACAGGTTTGACTACCGTCTTCTGGACACATTTTATGATATATGTATGTGTATACGGGAGTATTGACAGCAGCGGGAATGGCCAGAGCCAAAGTCTGGGCATAACAGATTCATTCACATTTGTTTATTACAAACCAGCTGTATGTGGAAACATTGTGAGCAGACGGCTGTTAGTTTGAAATCCCGCACATAGTATACAGGGAAATGTCTTCTTTTATAACAGTTCTTTGAAGACTATAAGTGTTGTAAATTAAAGAAAAAAAAAAAGTGGCCTTGCTGGTGTAGATCTAAGCATTTCCCAGGTATCAAGTAGTTCAAATTTGCAAGGTTCTGTGACATCACAGACCCAGATCAGATATCAGAGTCGAAAAATCCAGATTTCTCATGTTTTCATTCACTCAACTTTACTGCATTT
The DNA here is from genome assembly GCA_014839995.1 of Xenentodon cancila. Taxonomy (NCBI): domain Eukaryota; kingdom Metazoa; phylum Chordata; class Actinopteri; order Beloniformes; family Belonidae; genus Xenentodon; species Xenentodon cancila. Next base: position 19,143,869 of record CM026197.1, read on the forward strand.
GCTGCATTTGCTGTACCTCAGAAGTAGGTAGAAGAAATTTGTAATGATCATTTCAAAGAAGTAAACGCCACAGAAGAGGGGGTGGAGTGGACGCAAGTGGCTGACTCCACCCCCTAAAACCAGCTGCTATGAACAGAGCTACAAAGGCGTGTTCCTAAAGGGAACTTTTCTCCAGTTTCCTTGTGGCGTCTGGACTGAAGAATAAAACAGATATTTAATATAAACCTCAATAAAAACGTGTCAATTTCTGAAAAAAATGTTTAAATAAGCGTTGCTCAAAAGGCAAATCCACAGATTTTTCACATGAGCCATAACTTTCCTGTTTGTATTTATTTTGGAAGTGTACATACATAAACTGCAATACCTTATACCTTGATAAAACATGTGGAAGAATCCATGTCTGCTGCATATTTTAACTGTTTCATTAACTGCATCTTATAACTCAAGTATATCTTGTAAGTTGGCTTTTTCATGGCATCTCTACGCCTGGTTTGTAGTCGTATCCTGTAAGAAAGTACATCAGTGATGCCACTTTGGGGCTTATGGGTAAGCTGCTGGCATTAAAAGACAAAACCTGCCGTTCCAATGGTTCAAAAACACAAGCTCCTGAATCAATTATTGGTAATTGGAAGATTTTATCGGACGGGATGAGAACGAATACATAAAAATAATGAAATCTCCATATGTTGAAGTGTTTACTAACGTTCAAACGTTCCTCTAGTAAAATTATTTTCTGCATAACTTCAATTAAAAAAAATTGACATTTTCAAAATGTAAGACAAAATAAGTTTTATAGGTTTTTGCAGTTTGAGTTTTGTAGATTTATATACAATGATCACTTCTTGCTAGAAGAAAATGATATGTGATTCAGTCAAGAAAAGCCACCTCTGGCTGAGGGCTAAACTGGTTTTACAACTCTCCTAAAGAATGCATCGCAGTCTGATGCACTGGCATTTTGCAAACATGTCTCAAACACTCTTCAGCGCTCAAGAGAGACATTTGTTTTATGCCAACACAGAAAACAACAGAGGAAAAAGTCAATGATAAGGTCAAAGCAATACTTACTCCACTGCCATTTCACGTTCGCGGAAAACTTCACATACTTCCTTTTCTTTCTCCTTCACACTTATTAGTCATGCACTGTTAATCATGTTTTGTTACCAGGTAAGATGACAAATATCCTCAGGAATTTTCTCCAGTAAGTGGCATTATAAAAAGAGAAAAAATAGAAACTATAATTGTTCATCCTTTTCATAAAAAGTGCAAGTCATAGGTAAGAAATGTTCATGCATACTGTTTCATATCAAACAGAGTATTGAAATGATGGATTGCTACTATTGTTGTCTGTCTACTCAGCTGGAGTCTGCTGTGCAACCTGCAAGTGTGTCTCTACAGAACCGATGACGTATAAAACTACTTCATCACTCAGGAGTCAATGCTTTGCAGTCTTAAGCAACAGTTTGTCCCAACCCGCTTCTGTGCCCTTCTCACATTCCCGCGCAGCCTCAAGGGTCCTCTCAGCCTGTCTCCCACTTACGAAACAATGCGGTGCATTAAAATTCATATACTTTTCATCTGGAGAGCAGACGCTCAGCATCTGTCCCTACCAGTTGTGTCCCTGCTGGAATCCCGAACGCCTGGCAGACTGAACTGTCCTCCACCCCCAAGCCTCTCCAGCTCTAAAGGACAGAGGACAGAGGGTTCCTCACAGCGATGTAGCTCCATCACAGACGCACTTTTGTTTTTTGGTGCTTGCCCCCCCCTTTTTTTTTTCTTTGCGTTGTGGCCGGTCGATCATATTTTATTCATCAGCTCCAAGATGCTTTCAGACAGCATAAAGTCAGCCTCCCAGACACAGTGAATAGTTGGGGGATGAGAGCATGGCGGCGAGCATCACTATTGCTTTTTCTTTGTCCTACTGAAGCATGTGAGCAAATATTAACTGCACAGTACAAGCAATGAGTAGTAGTTTAACTTTAACCAACTCTTTGGGGTGAAGGGAAAAAAAAAAAAAAAGAAAGAAAAGCACATCTTTGCTTCACAGTCCAGGAGCGGTTTTGACTCCAGTTTCATCCGTTTCTTTTAAAAATAAAATCAGTGATTGTTTTCTGGTCTACTCCTGTTAGGAGCACGTTGTGAAATTTAAGGAAAATATTAATTTTTTCTTCAGAAACCACCAATTCAGTAAAAGTATCAATACAATATCTAATACATGTGCAATTTTATTCACAAACTGTGTTTTTATAGAACAAGAACATTTTTTTTTATATCATAAAACTTGTAACTGACTCACAAAGAGTCAACTGTGGAGGACCGTGAAAAGAAAAAAAAAACTGAAATTGTAATGAACATCATATAATAATGTTTACTTCTGAGGAAAATATAGATTTGTCATAAAATGCGGGCTATGTAGATAAAACAATATAAAGACAACTTTGATTCATTTCATTTTACCCTAGGACATTTCAAAGTAGTGATTTCGGATCGACAAGAGTGAAAGCAGTACCAGAACAGCACCCAGTCCATCAAAATGCATCCAAAAGCAAAGGAGTGTTGCACAAACGTAAAACCACAGCATCACTAAAGTTTGCAGTCGCTCAGTTCCACAACAGAACTGCAGCAGTTCCCATCTTCCATCTGTTTTATACAAAATGTACATTACATATACATATAAGACTTGGCACTCCATTATAAAATTGATATTTCAGAAACGGTATGCAGCTAGTTGTATAGACTCTCTTTGTACAGTAAATCAGCTCTGTATGTGACTTTGACTCGAATGTGAACGTACTTAAGTGATTTATTATGAAGACTTGTTTTTAAGCAGTAGGCAACAAGGTTTGCGTGTTTTCATTTGCCATGCTCTACCTCTTATGCAGACTGCTTTCTATCTAGTGCATACTCAAGTGTTATAACGTGACATTTAAAAAGGGGAAAAAAAAACCAAAGATTTTAAAAAAGCCAATATAAATCTATGAAAAGGCCCATAAAAAGCAGGCTTTTAAAACTACAAAAAACCTACAATGAATAGGAGATGCACCATTTGAAAGTCTTCCAAATTTCTCACCAAAACAAAAATCAATGTACTGTGTTGCACAAATTTCTGCTTTCTAGTAGGATGCGGCGGTGGAGAGGATACATGTCCACAGCTCTCCTGCTGCGTTTTTGATGCTTCAAATCTCCTGGTAGGATTGATCCACTTGACCTCTGCTACCACTTGGACCTGGAGGCATCCTCTCGTCTTTAAGCATGGACCTTTTTCCTCTTTTTCCTTTTTCAACTCGGCGCGCTGAGTAGGAATCATCTGCAGACCTGCTGCACTTGACTGATTAACTCTCCAAAGCGATCAAAGAGCCCCTCTACCCAAGGTCCGTTCTGCAGACACTTCTGCACAGTCTCCACTTGCCCAAGGTCCCCTGCCTGAACCCGCAGAGATGCAACCTGGAGGACACAACCACAGAAATGAAATAAAAAAAAAAGGTTTCACCAGGAAAATTTGTATCTGAAGCTAAATCTGCAAAATACTGTCTGTCATCAAGTAACCTCTCAAGAATTCAACACCCCCTGATTTAAGACAAAGTGACAGAAGCATCCTACCTCATCCTTACACATGAGGTATGTGTGGTATTTGTAATGCTGCAAAGAGTGGTACAGAGAGAACCACTGAGTTTTCTGCTGGTCCACTGTATACTCCTAGAAGAGAGATCAGGTAAAGTCAGTCATGTCCAGGATATGGTGTAATGTTTCACTGATACAAGGAGACGGCATGAGAAGAGAGGGTTGAATGGTGGCGCAACGGTGCAGTGAAATGAAGAGAAGTGGTGACGCTGCGCCCTCTCCTGGACAGAAAGGGAACTTTGACTTTGACTCACTTGGGGCACTTTGTTGGGCATCTTGTAGGGCTTCATAGTCTTCTTGTTGTAGGCCTTTCCACTGAGACGTACCTTAAAGGCCGGGGTTTCTCCGTCCTTCTTCAGCTCAGTCACCACTGAGATCTCTGGAAAACTGTCTAGAGCTGTCTGCAAAAGCAAATTTAGATCAAGTGGAATGAAGGTCTCATTTATTTATACATTTTATTTCCCATTTCCCTGTCTGCTGTCAAGTGGATCCAGGGTCAGTTCCATACTCAAACTCACCTTCAGGACATGCCCTATGTGCAGTTTGTGAAGCAAACGTTTCCTGTTGTCAGTGATCATCCCATCTACTCTTTTCATATGTGGCAGCAGCAGTTCATCTAAAACAAAACAAAAAAAAATGTTCTAAACTAATGCCTTCATAGGTTTATAGAAAAAAAACAAAAAAACCCAGATCTCTGACCATTTGCTCTCTCAAGTGCTGCCATCACATCTTCGTCTAAGGCGACGCTGATGAGCAGCTCCACAAAGCTCTTGAATGTCTCCTTCATGGTTCGTGTGTTGAGAAACCGTGAAGTAAACGGTGGGTTTAACTCTGAGAGACAGAACAAAGAGACAGAACATCCAGAGGGCGGCAAAGGGGGGAAGGAAGAGATGTGGATGGAGGCCATAAAACGGTTTTCAACTATATGTGATGAAAACGAGTGAAAAGGATTTTTCACCATCATCTTCACCCCCTTCTTCCGGAGATGATCCTGAGCCGATTTGGGAAAACTCTTCTTTCCACTTCCTCCTCTTCTTGGGTGGCGGCTCAGCTCTTGGCTTCACTTGTTTGGGTTTAGGCTTTTGGCTCTGGAGAAGTGAAGAAGGCGGAGCTGTCAATCCCAGTAAAGTTTTCACCTGGACACTCCTGTAAGGCAGAACACGAGCAGTTACACCTGAGAAGAGCCATTTTCACTAAACTGATACACCAGCCAGTGCTCCACGGGTACCTTAGCGAGTTCATAGGCTTGCAGCGTGGCTTCCGACTACAAACGCGCACATACTCCCTTTTGTTAACTGTGTCCAGGAATTTCACATACACTCTCTGGTACATGGTCTTGGCATCACCAAAGTATCCAAGGTACTACATACACAAATGACAAAAATGTTAAATGTTTTAGGAAGAAAAAAACAAAAACAACACAGAATTAGTTTGAATTATCAAATCAATCTAACTTACACTGTTTGTAGCAGAGAAAACTCTCCTTCCGTCTCTCAGCTCAGGCACAAATTTCTGCAGCAGAGCCTTTTGGACCTTCCAGATAGCTGGAGGTTCACTGCCTGCCCTCATCATCACCTGGACACATGCAAGCAACAGTAAAAGGACACTCAGTATTTAGTATTCGAGCCCTTACAGATAAATCAATCTGGGAATACTCAAATATGAGGATATGGATGATCGGGAAGGTCAGGTTTGTCATTTGAAATGACAAGTGCATTGAAATAAATACACTCCACTGCAAAACAGCTCTGACGTGACACAATCAGCCTTTTTGACAGTCATTAGTGCTTCTTTGTCTTTACTTTGCACAAACAAATTGAAAGAGCACGCGTCATGTTTTCAGTGTGCGGTAAATTAATGGGTTTGTCTTTTAAAAGAGGAAAAAGGTAAAAAAAATATCCCAAAATAACTTATTTGCTCCTATTTCAGATGGATTACATTTGTAACTCATCTGTTTTGTCTCATTCTCTGATGTATTTTTAAGCAGAGGAACATTTACTTGCGATTATTTTCTTTTAACTAATCTGCGTTTGTGATGTACAATAGGAGTAATCATTCTTTTTAAGTAAGTGGCATCCATCCATCCATCCATCCATCCATCCATCCATCCATCCATCCATCCATCCATCCATCCATCCATCTATTTTCAATCCTCGTTTGAATCTTTTGCAGGGTCATGGGGGTCTGCCGGAGCCTATCCCGGCTCATTATAGGCGAGAGGCAGGGGTCCACCCTGGACAGGTCGCCAGTCCATCACAGACCCAAATAGAGATAATACAATGCTAGCTCTTGTGAAATGTGAAAGTCAAGTGTCAGGTACCTTCAGGGTTTCGATGTCCTCATTCCTGACAACAAACTCATCTCTTTCACGATACATTCCCTCTCCCCCGCTGTCAGACAGCTCCTCGTCAGTCAGTCCCTCCATGGCCACACTCATTAACTGTGCAGCTAGCTGGCCTGACGGGGTCTCCTTATACTCTTCTTTGGTCACAAACGCCGGCCCTCCTGGGGCTGGCGGTGTTGACGGTGCAGGGGTGGCAACCTGCGGCAAGCAGGCCTGTGTAAGAGCGTGTGACGCAGCCGGATCTTGGTCTGGCTTCATCAGCAAGCCATGGATTTGGTTATCTGAAGGGTTGAAAATAGATTGAAAAAAAAAAGCAACAGGAAATAGAAAATCCACTGCATTTCTAACTTTATGAATACTTCTAAGACAGCAGTATAGTCAGTAATTATTAAAATGCACCAATTGCATTTTTCTTTCTTAACTGATGCATTTATTGTCACAGCTGTGTACCGACTTGATTAATATACAGCTGATATCCACAGACAGAACTGAATATTGAATTCCTGCAATGCTGTGGTAACAATAACAGTGTTTGTATCTGAATCAGTGTGATTCATACGTCGTGGTCATTCTACCACAGCTTTTGAACAGCTTAGGCAGGATACTATTACCTGTTCTTGTTTTCCGATCTGAGGATTCATCCAGAGACGACAGCGCTGAGCTGATGCTGTTTCTCAGAGCCTGGTTCTTGCCAGTGCTCTCCTCTTCGTCTGAGCTGAACGATGGCAAGGTCTCCAAGTTCTTTTGCAGATCTTCATCCAGACGTTTCTGCTGAGCGCTCACTGGTGGAGACTCTTGGGGCAGAAAGGGTCTGGGCAGAGCTTGCACTTTGAGCGGCAAAGCAGGCAAAGCACACAGTTTGGATGAGGTGGAGGGTTTTCTCTGGCGATTGATTGTCCGTGTTGGACTTGGGGAGTACTGCTGTTTGGGGCCAGATTTGATAAAGTCTAGGAAGGAGCCAATGAAACCAGTTTTGACCTCTGGCTGTTTCTCTTCCACTTCCCGAATCTTCTGCCTGATCCTCTCTTGCTGTGGACAGCTATCGTATATGCTATGTGAAGCAGACGGCGAGCCAACTTCACTCCCTTTGGAGATTGGCCGCTTTGCTTGCCCACTGCGTTTGGCTGTTTTTGCAAGCCCCCTGTCATCCTCTGGACCTCCTGGTTTGGTTAAAGACCTAGAGCGAGCCTTCTTTTTGGGTGAATCCTTACCACCATCTGGACTGTCTGTGTCAGCATTTTTTGCATTCCCTTTGACACTATTCTGGACGCCTGAGGGGTCAAACGCCTGTCCAGCTGAGTGGTAGCCACTCTCAGAGCCCCTTCCATCTCCATTTGTGACATGCTCGGTCGTACTGTTGTGGCAAACGGTCTGACCCTGGCAGCCTGTGGCCTTCTGAGCTTCATTTAGTGTCATGGTGATGGTGTGACATTTGGTGTTCGTCATGACTGGATTTGGCGGCGAGGAAAAACTTGGTGATGCATGTCTTATATCAACAGTCTGAAGGTGACCTCTGGAATCAACTTGACTTGCCAACCCCCCCATTTCAGCCTCACCAGAGGATGTAGATTTAACAAAGTCCTGCGGTGTGACGCCGCATGCTGCCACGGTGGCAGCCAGGATGTCATCTACATTTGACAGTATATTTCTGTCATCTGCCATCAGTATAGAGTCGGGAAAACAAATGGAGTTAAGACCAAAGTGGTTCTTGGCATCAACTGGCTGCTGATTTGCTGTGTGGCTGTAGTGGTGTTTAGAGGAAGAGGAACTTTCTGCGCTTGCGTCAGACACTACTGTGCCTTGTTGAGGCTGGTTTTCAGGCACACTGGGGCCCAGGATGTCTTGATCAGCCTGAAGGTACTGGACATGACCTGAAGCCACACTCTGAGGTGGTTGGATACCTTGCACTGACACCAGCTTTGAAGTATTCTGACTGTTGTGGACTAGAGGATGCTGGACCAGAATCATTTGGTTGGACTCAAGTAGAACCTGACTGCTGGGGACCGTGATAAACTGGGTGTGCGCTGTTGGGGTCTGGCTCTGCGACTGACTGTGGGTCTGGTGGTTCTGTTGATGTGACTCGGGAGAGCAGATCTGAAGATGGTGCTGCTTGGGTTGCTCTGAGCAAAGGGCTACATGTGAGGGCACAATAATGGAGTTTGTAGTTTTCGTATTGGCAGTTTTATGGGAATTGGTACTGCTTGAATTCATCTGCTGCTGGCTCACAGAACCCATCTGTTCATCCTTTACTTGTGCTGAAGCTGCATGACCTAGTCCCATGGGTTGTTCATCGGAACGTGAATTGCTTCGAATAACACTTTGTGGTTTGTGATCGTCCATTTTTGAAACAACATAAATGACGTTGTTCTGACAGGCCACACCGTTATCACCCGCAGAGACCATGGACGCCTGCCGAAGAGCATCCATGTCCTGGAGAGGAAGCGCTTCGAGTTTTCCTTTGTCATACGTTGGTTTCATGTCCTGTATCGACGATGTGATGCTGCTTTGTAACACTTGAGGAGCCGAAGAGTAGGTGGACAATGGTAAAGATAAAACATTGTGGGACTGTGTCTGCTGATGGGAGAGAGTACTGTGTGTTTTATCTCCTTCAGAGTCCTGCATCTGGGCGTAGTTCACTGTCGAATTTGATGTGGCTAGAGTCTGTACACATGTGGGTGGGTACGAAGAGTTAAGAGATTGTCCTGTGGCGTAGCTTTGAGGACGAGTGCCCAGAGCTTGTTCCTGTGATTGAGATGTAAAAGTCAAATTCAGGGCACTCTGAGTGTGGGACGTAGCGTAACTCTCAGCGGGATTTCCTGGGCATAAGCTCTGAACCTGCGTTCCATACTGGATCTCCTGCTCTTGGTTTAGCTCAGGGGCGGGTGAGTAGACAAGAGGTTGGCTTACAGATGCCACGCTGTCAGAGTGGCTTGAGAGCGAAGGCAAAGTTGTGTAAAGAGAAGAGAGTTTGTCTGAGGTGGAATGGGAGGTCTGGGACTGTGTGAGTGGTGTCATATAGGTTTGAGGGAAACTGCTAGACATGAGGCTAGATAGCTGGACAGCCTGATGATTTGCAATCACCAAGTGCTCCTTCTGAGCAGGGGAGGGGAAACGCTCAGGAGACCCTGTCGTCAGGGTCTGAGAGTGAATCTCTTCATCCCTGGCAGAGTGTGGAGCCAACTTGGAAGAGCAGTCTTTATCTTTCAGCAGTGAAGTGGATGAGTAAGCCCGTGCTACGCAATCAGTTTTGGGTTGTGGAGAACCACCAATGCCTTGGTTGGAGTCTGCTGTTGTGGAGGGGCTTGAGGACACTGGAGTGTGACATGATGAATCCTGCTGGTAGGATGCATCTGCTTCACTGCCAGAGCCAAAGTACCCCTGTAAGGAGTGATCTGAATTTGGCAACTGCTCCGAGGCAATGTGGCTTCCTGAAGGCCTTTGATGGTGTTTGATCACACTACATTCACGCTGAAGAGCTCTTTCAATAGAACCAGAGAAAATTGTAGCCCCGTAGGGTTGTGGTGCACTATGAGGTGTAGACAGAGCAGGGGGAGGTAGGCTGAACTGGGGTTGTAAGAGGTGGGGGGCAGACTCCTGGGCTGAGCGGTAAGTGGAGGACTGCACAGGCAGAGCTGAGCCCAGAGGTGGACCGGAGAGATGATTGAAGGCCAGGGCAGTGGGAAGCACAGTTTGGCTCGATTTGAGATGCACCAGAGAATCATGGTGAGAAAACAGGCCACTGGTGGAAGTGCTGAAGGCTGGATCCTGGAGAGCCAGAGAAGAGTTGGTAGCATAACTCCTGGAAGGGTAGGCACCTGTGTGCTGATAGGATGATAGAACAGCAGGCGGGGGGAAGGTGGCTGTGGAAGGTAGGGCACCAGTCAAGTACAGCTCTGTGGTGGAGGTGTTGGCACCTGAAAGGAACATGTTAAAAGGTAAAGACACAGGAGATGCTGAGTGAACATGTACATTTTGTTTTTTACTTTTTAATGTCGTCAGTCCGTCTACACGATACTTTCCCCCCATTGTTCCTACAAACACATCTTAAGGTGTACAGTGTTATCGCGTTACAGACCGTTTATCAGGTCATCGTCACATTTTTCAAATCAAACTTCTCCATACACTGTTTTGGGGACAGGTCAGGACTACAGGCAGGCCACTCCAGTAACTGTGCCACCTTCTTCCTGAACAACGTCTTTAAAATGTGTGCAGAATTTGGTTTTGCATTGTTTTGTTGAAAAGTGCAAGGAAAGTGCTCAAGGAAAAGTCGTGGTTTGAAAGCAGCTTATGTTATTCTAAAGTCTCAGTGTACCTTTTCCACAATCCAAAAAAATCTTTGCCTAGGGTTCTGATACAACTCCATACCATCCCCGAATAGTCCGGATGATCCTTTTTGTCTTTAGTCTGGGGCCTACAGGTAACATTTAGTTCAGGAAAACCCAACTTGTCTGATCACAGTACATGTTCCATTCTCCGATGGTCCATGTCAGATACCTCCACGCCTAGAGGAGCGAATGTTTCCTCTGGACAAGGTTAATTGTCCTTGATGAATGCAGCTCTGTATTGTAATGCTTGACAAAGATTTCACACAGTAATTCTTTGCCCATGTGACTACATCAGCTACTGATGAATAACTGTTCTTGATGCAGTTCGCAGGCATTAATCTTAGGTTTTCATGCACTGTCTATATAGCAGTGAAATTTCTCTATATTCCCTTAATGTTTAAATATCACTATATAAAAGAATAACTATGCAAATCCCTTCCAGTGCCGTACAGATTTCCTTACACAGACTCAGGTTCTCAAGAACTCTGCCTTTAATGCTACCTGTGATTATTATCACCCATTTAATATGACATAATTGTTTTAACTTCATTAATATCCCTACATAGTCTATGCCCCAATTTTTAAAAACTGCATTGCAGGTCTGAATTGCAATAAAGGAAATCAAGTTGACAAGAAAGTGCCTGAAATAAGAACAGCAGTCCCTGAGTGTTTTCCTCTTTTTTTAAAGTTTTTCCTTTATCTAATCTGGTGTTGTACAACTCGTCATAAAAAGATTAAGGCTTGATTTTGTTCATATAAATTGACTGCACTCATGTGACAAAGTTGATGTGTTCTCACCAGTGGGCCAAGACGGGGGTCTAAAAGGAGGAAGCAGTGAGGCACTAACAGGACCAGCCTGGAGACTTCTCGGCTCTATGGTTGACAGGAAGCTCATTATTGAGGTCACGGGAGTATTACTGCGTGATTCAAGTGATCCTGAAAGTTAAAATAAGGAAGGACAAATCATCATAGAAACCATCAACACTGAAAACCAAACACATCTAATATGATCTGTTATTTGGCTAAAGTAATCTCTTAAAAACTACATGGTGAGCATCCATAACTCACCTGCTGCAGCAGGAATGTGTGTTGTTGTGTAGGTGGGAAGCTGGTTTGTGGAAGTGTAGTTTTGCTGCTGGAGGAGCTCTCCATCAAGCAGTCCGGCACCATAACTGGGACTGTTTGCAGAAATAAACAAGACGTTCTCATGAGCACTTTCATCGGTACAAGCGACAGTGAGCCGGCCATTTAAGCAGGAGAAAATGAAGGGGTTTGTGAAATTCAATCGACTAGCATTTTTAATCATGTGAAAAAGAGAAAGTACTTACAGTTTCATTTCTAAAGTTTTACATATCAGGAAAGTCACTAAAAATGTCTAATAATATTGTATATTGTCTAGCTAGTGTTTTTACTAATGTTGCAAAGGTTCATCCTATTATTGGTCTCACAGCCAGTCAGAAACTCCGTCATAAATATGAATTAAATATTGTTGCCAAAGTAGTTGGAGATGTCTTCCCACATAAAAGCGTTCCTCTTTATGTCACATTATCTCTTCAAACGTGTACTGTGCAGCTCAGCAAGGTGGGGCATCACCAAAACCAGTCTTTGTGGCCTGTCAGATCCTCTGCAGTCAGGCATGTCAAGATGTTGTCACTGAGCAGCCAAACCGAACATCTTTTTTTGTTTTTGACTTCACTGCACAATGCCGGGATGGCTTGTGCGTTTTGGCGCTTTACTCAGCTCTCCCCTTCCTGGGTTCCAAAACAGAGCACAGCGCCCGCTGCGCCCCATCTGAAAAGCTCTTTAGAAAGCATGACTTTGCTCAAGCCAATCGAATACCAGCCGGTTGTTTTGAAGAAGTGATGGCACATATTAGAAAATGTACCTTTACTTGAATATAATATAAACTAGTTTGGTTAAATATGGGTAGGGACAACTCTGCCGATCCAAATTATTCCATGCCTAAATCTACGCCAAATCCCAGTTAGGAAATCTTGGTTTAATTGACTCACACCTGGACCTCAGGCCAACTACATTAAGTCTGTTACTAAATGAGCTTTTTAATCACTTCAAACAAATATCAAGAGTCGGAGATCCGATGTACAGACCACATGTAGAGAAGCCCATGCATCCCTTAATCTCCAGCAGAGTTGACTACTGTTAACAGCCTTCTGTTAGGTCTTCCCAGAAAGATTACTGGACAGCTTAAGCTCAGAGATCACTGCTGCCAGAATCCTAATGAGAACTAGAAAATCTGAGTATGTCGCCCCTGTCCTCAAATCTTTACACTGGCTCTTAAATCACAACACAGATGGTGCACAACTGAGGCGTAACACCTGAGCTCAATGGTCTGATCACTTACACTTTGCAGGAGCATTCAGCAACAAAAAAAAAAAAGCTCGAGTTTGGTCCAAAATCACAATATTATGGAACATCAGCATCCTCACCTTGAACTGACATTGCTTGATTGATGCACCATTTTAGCCTTTCACATTTAAGTGCAAGTGAAGGCCTGAACCTGCGGTGGATAATGACAGTTGAATGCACAGATGAAGTGTTGCTGCTAGCCTTCTAAACAATAAATCAATGACATTGAGATGCTGACTATCTCTGATTGTCATGTAGAGCATCTGAGAGCACTGAGATCTTTAAGGGCAGTCAGGTGGTAGAATCTCAAGTCAGAACCAAGCAAGGTGAGATGCATTTAGATGATGGAAAAAACTTACTGTTGATATTAAATTTGCCTGAATTTTAACAAGTTTCATAGTTCAACAGAAAAGTCTGCTGTTTTCCTGCTCTTATCAGTTTTCTGCTGCACCTATGAATGCACTATGTTATTGTTGTATAGTAATCCTTGTTTATTTTTTTCCATATATCTCATGTTTTTAGTTTTTTTTTAGTTTTGATTTATTATCGTTTTGTTGATCGGATTTTCTTTTCCTTAATCGAGTTTAATCTTGTTTTTACCATTTTCCTCTTCCAGATTTCTGACTCATTCCTTTGACTTTCTGGAGCACTTTGAATTAAGGATGCACCAATCCAACTTTTTCAGTCTCAATACCGATAGTGATAGCTGGGGTTTGCGTATCAGTCAATACCTTACACCACCGCTGAATTAATGACAATAAATATTTGCCCACCAGCAATCAAATTCCAAATAAAGAAAAATCTCATTCAAATTGAGAAAACCAGAGCAGGTGAAACTAAACACACACAGAAACAAAGTCACTTTTTGTGCCGTACATCAGCAACAAATTTAAAGAGAAAGGATCAGAAACTGCATCTCTATCACTTCTGACCACCAAGCCACACATTTCGTCAATATATCCGACACCAATATCAGATGGATGCATCACTACTTTGAACTGCCTCTTTCTTCGCAATGTGCTGTATGTTTAAAGCTGCCTTTTCCAAGATCATTTAGCTATGTGTTGTTTTAATAATATTAAATATAATAAAGACTCCAGCAGACCCCTGTGACCCTGACTAAGAAGAAGTGGCTATAAATGATGGATATGTTTCTATCCTAAAATGTTGTTTGGCCTGTCTGTTTGCGTGGGGCAATTTATAAACAAGGCTTAAAAAGATTCGACATTAACATTGCTATTGTTAATACAATGTTTTTTTTTTCCAGCTCATCGGAAAAAAAAAGCTTAGTCTAATGTCACAACTGTGTTACGCAACACATATTACTCACTATAATAAAGCGATCCATATGGTTGACTTACAAAAATTAAAAGTTATAAGAGAGGAAACTTTATATTTATTTTTGATATCTGACAAATGAGTTTATAATCCCTCTTTGGCGAAAATCCTCAGAAAACTGAAAAAAATCAAAATCTGATGTAATTAGATGCAGTCAGTCTAATCTGAAGTCCTGACCTTCTGCCAGGAGGTAAACATCAGCGGATGGAGAGAACAAAGCTGAAAGGGAGTTATTCTGAATTTTTACAGTCCCTTTGTGAGCCGAGCGCACCAGACACCCTTCACACGCAGCTATTACTTATTTGACTCGAAAACTATGAAAATAAATTTAAAAAAGATGCACAACATATGTTTTTTTTAATTCAGATGGTCTAAGTGAAAAAACACTTCTAATTAGGAGCCACATGCCTTTGAAATGTAGACGACACTGATAATTAAAGCAAATTTACTATTAAAAAAAAAAGACAACAATGTTGTCAGCAAGGATCCTCCCTCCTCCTTTTGGCAAATATATTTACCATTAATCTGGCAAAACAAGTTGGTTTAAGTTTGATCTGTACAACTTTGGAAACTTTGGCTGCGACGTTAAAACTAGTGAAGAATTAGTCGCCTAAACAGCAGGGATGATGAATATTAGAGACACGGACACGTCGCCTAAAGAAACAACACTAGTCTGTCACTAACTGTCACATAATAAAGTAGCATCGGCGGCTACTTGGCTCTTCTTGTTTTGGCTTCGGAGAGCAGGTATATGTCAGAGATTTAAATACGGCAGCGAACACAGCTGTTCAACTCAAAAGACGGACACAAAACACTCTTTTCCCCCAGTTAATCTGAGTTCACAGCCATGTGTTGGGGAGACATTGTGCTAGCGAAAACTAGCGTCCACACAACTAAACCTGCCGACCAGACACGTTGAGAAATGAAATGTCTCCAGTTTCCTCTAATGTTCCTCGCAACCTCAAGGACCATCGCACTTCCCTCCAAGACCAAAGCTAGGCCCCTCCATCACCGAAATTTCCTTGGGAAGGTGACCCGCCCTCTCCTTCATCTGTTACCTGGGTTTGATAGCAGCTGAGCTGCGGTGATAGGCCCACGAAGCTACGGTCTGTGCTGGTGGAGCCAGCGCGTCCGCGAAGCTGGAGCTCGGGTAGTTTCTGTCCATCATCCGGCGAAAGCTTCACTTCCCCAGCGGAGCTTCGAGGAGCAGCGGACACGCATCGTAGCAGCGCCGGGTCAGAGCCGACCACCGACGCGGGCTGTCCCGTCAAAGAAAAACCGTGTGCGGTCCGCTAAAATAAAAATAACAATAAGAGCCGTCGCGAGGCTGCTGATCCCTGGTTCAAGTATCACCTTTCCCTCGGCGTGATTTACTTATTTTGCGCTCATTTCCCGTCATATAAGAAGTTAGTTTGGAGACTTCTGAATGTGAGGCAGGGACACTTGACTGCAGCTAGCGGGCTCAGTGAAACTTTCCACAAATCTGATGGTGTTAACTCTGCAGACACCAAATTCCTTCACAGTATCGACTTTTAAAAGTAGAAACTATCGAGGGAATGGGTCCTGAATTTGTTTCGCCACGCTTAAAAAAAAAATCACGTGACCACACCAAAGAAAAACCCCACGCTTCTAAAGGAGGCGTGGCTCTGATTTTAAATATATCGGTGCATTTGTGAAATAAACCTATATGCCGCTGTCAGTTTTATTATGATAATGTTTGGGTGCTTTTTCTGTAATACTGCAACTGCATTAATTCTACTGCGGCTTAGAGTCGAACGTGTTCCTTTAATACTTTAATAACATAATTATTAATTAATACTATTATGTTATTATGGTTATTACAATTAGTGGACTGTGTTGACCATATTAATATTCTTTTAATCTTAGACTATTTTGCAATTCCAGTAATTGTTGAGGATCACGCTGTACTAAGATTCGTCGCAGTTCCTCGACTGGCCGATAGAGGCAGACTCCAAAAGCGAGAAAATCCCCAAGTTAAACTCCCATGTTAAAATATCCAACTTTAGAGCAGAAATAAAAATACAGCTCGGTTCAAGAACCGTTTTAGTCTCAATTGTTTGATTTCACATCCATGACAACTCTGAGGGGGATGATTTTTTTTGCAACAGAATTAATGTAAAGATATAAAATTGTTATAAAGCAATACATTTATTTCTAATAAGACTGACAGGTGTCTCAGTAAGTGGCAAGCCACCATCCAAACATCCATTATCTATACCCGCTTACTCCTTCTCAGGGTCCACTATCACTTCCACATATGTAATTGTCATGCTACTGTGCTTAGTGAAAGTTACCAGCCATGTTTCCTAACCCAGCGTCGGCTAAACGCGACAGTAATTTTTTATTTTGCTGTTGAGTCGATATGTTAAATGGTATATTCTGCTGTAAACGTCTGCTGGCAGCTCTGAGGACATTTCAGTGGGGATCCGCTGAAGGAGCTGGTAGCCAAAGCCAACTTTGATTGACATATAGTGGGCGTGTTCACCTCAACATACCAAGCAACATGCCTGTGGCCAGAACAAAGGAAAATTATCTTTAAAATTGCTCTTCAGAAACAAGTGGGTCACATGACCTAATGCTTCAGCCATTGTTTATTATAGTCTGTTTGGAACACACATCAAAGGACTATGGAGGAAAACCTCATTGCCATCACCACCGTCATCATCAGCTGTGAAATTCACCTCTCTACCTGTGCTTCTGACGAACAGACACAAAAACGACATCGAGTAGATTGCCTATGGAGAGAATAGACAATCTCATGCCATGATGTGTGTCAGACAGCCAAAAGCGTCAGAAACACCCTCCGTCGAGCGTTGCCGCACCACTGCTGTGGGAATCCAGTTTTAGCCTGTCACACTTTAAGAGCACAACAGGGAAGAGTGAAATTGAGTGGAAACTGTTCACAAAAAAAAAGAATTTAAAACTTGCAAATTTACATGAAGAACTCAAACATCCTGATTTTAACTCACAAATTTTGAAAAAAAAAGTCTCAGATCACAACTCAGAATATGGCAGAGGGAGGTATAGTTAACAAAATATAGACTCATTAACGTTAGCCTACACTGGAACAGTAAACTGAAAATCCTGAATATATTCAGATAAACATAACCCCATATACTTAAAGCATTTTAGAAAAAACAGATACATTCAGTTTGAGTTAATCTGTAATGAAATCCACTAAACAGCGCTTCTAAAGCTCATTAACTGCAGTTCAGACAAAATGAATAACAGCCTAGACACCCTACAGATTAATTGGTGACCTGTAGACATGCTGGCGGGATGATTCTGCTCCCTTCAGAATATAAACTTGCAGTTAAGGTGAATATGAATTTTGATATGTCTGTGGAAACCCTTCTAGATGCCGACTTAATAAAATATAGTAAAAGACAAGAATTGAAAACTATATTAAGTCTGCTGACATCCCGACCTGCAGTCCTCATCCCCTTGGATCACCGTCTATCCATATATCACCCATATACACAGAAGTCTAATTGGACTACTGATGATAGTTACTAATGTATCCTGTCTTGTACCTTTGACGGTGTCTCTTTGTCTCTATTCTTTCTTTCATTCTTGCTCTACCCAGCTGGCCTTCGGCAGGAGGGTCCCCCCTCATGAGCCAGGTCCTGCTCAAGGTTTCTTCCCTCTTAAAGGGGAGTTTTTCCTTGCCACTGTTCGGCTTAAGGTTTTTCTTCCACTAGGGAAGTTTTTACCTGCCGTTGTTTATGTAATAATTGCTCGGAGGTCATGTTCTGGGTCTCTGGAAAGCGCCTAGAGACAACTTGTGTTGTAATAGACGCTATATAAATAAAATTGAATTGAATTGAATTGCTTTAACTTGCACATGGTCACACGCACAATTCGGAATTGCACACAAACACAATTTCACAAGTGTAAATATTAGGACAAGAATAATCAAAATAATTCTTTATTCAAAGCTATAATGTAGTTTTAGTCACAAAAAATACGGCTTTAGATCTGCTCCGGAAGGACTAGCCCTCAATAAAAATCATAGTCTCAATCACCTGTTAAAAACATAATTATATGAAACATTTTGGTTATATGACAAGTCAGTTTCATCATTTAAAAGAGACAATAACTTATTTACTTCTGCATTCCCATATAGTGCTTCTTTGTCCTAAAGCAGCAAGAAAATCTAGATTACAAAAAATAAAATTAAACCCCGTCAAGATGAAAATACACAGTGAAATATGCAAAGCCAGCCATAACACAAGTGACACTTGTGGCATTTCCCTTACAGCAGTATTTACTGTCAAGAAAGGAATGCAGTTTAGCTTCATGACAACCTGCCTGGGTGTCTCTGTCGTAACTAGAACCTACTGCTCCATGAAATGTAAGCCTCAAGAATCCCTCAATCTTACTTTACATATGTCTAAAGCAGTTGCTCTCGCATGGGTCAGAAGTATGCCAGCTTCTGAAAGCGCTTCCTCTAACACATTATGGTTTCTTCATGTTCATTTAGACAAAAAGCAGCAAACTTGGACAAACATACTGCAAAGCTTAAGTTTCAGTGGCACATTAACAATGAGAAAAATAATTTAAGATAGCACTGTTTACGGTAAAACATACTTCAGCAGAGCCAAAAAAGCTTAATGCAGTTTGGCCAACAATGATTCAAAGTAAAAGTTTGATTTAGACCATCAAGTTTCCTACATGTGGGAAATTAAGCAAGTGAGAAATAGTGACAAGATGTTGCTTTTGAGATGTCAATTATGAGTTAAAGATTGTGTTTTATTTTGATGAAAAAAGCCAAGTCCAAAAACATTTATGACCTTACTCTGAAACCACTGCACCTGGCATCTTTGGCAATGGTCTCCAGGTTGTCATGGTTAAACTGCTTATTTGCCATCCCTCTTGTTTTTAGTCTCCTTCATGCATCTTCAGTGGGACTCAGTTTGGGCCATTACAAAGGTCCGATACCATTGTCCATTTAGTGAAAATTTGGCCTGTGTGTTTTGGGTTACAATCATTTGCAAAAAAAAAAAAAAAACAAACCAAAAAAAACCAATAAAAACCATGAGAATCATTGAGAGACATCAGAACAAAAAGTAGGTTAACATTCTGGAAGAAAACATCAGGTAATCTGTTTAAAAAAAAACAAAAAAAAACCTACTTGTGGCACTGGACTTTCCAACACAATAATCCAAAGCGTACTTCTTCTAACGGGACAGTCTAACACTGGCAGCAAAAGCTGTCAACAAACCGGCCAGATTCTAATACTATCCAGACTCTGCGGCGGGAACTAAAGAGTGATGGCAAAGGAGCCATCTGGCCTCAAAGACGAGGAGATCAGTGAAGAATCTCAATGTCGGTAATTACGACAACAGTCTGAAGGCTGTCACGGACTTTTTTTTAAAGTATGTTGCAAATTATTGAGAAATGGTATGGATACCTATGCACATGGCATTTTTTTCACATATATAAAACAAGTTTGAATCTTTTAGTGAAATAGAAGTGATCAATATTCAAAAAAATACAACGCATAACATTTGAATCTTATGCAGGTAGGAACAAAGAGCTTAAACAGGGCAATAAAGAGAAGGCACCATGTTAAACCTGGTAGTGGTATACAATCTCTGGCTGCAAAATGTCCATTCAATGTTGACAATCATGGACATCGTTTGTCCTGAAGATGCTATCGCCGAACACTCCCGGGTCTTGAGCTAAAACCAGAAGAAAAGGAGAAAATCTATATCATGAAGTTATGTGTACATTATCTCTGTGTGTTGTGGTTCCTAGGAAAAGTCACGATTCAAGTAAATAGAAATACACATGCGAGTTACCCAGGATATGGGGGAGGTGGGGCATCATGCTGGCCAGTTCTTGAGATTGCCTGTTCATACGATGGTAGACCTGCGGGGTCCAGTTCCTCTGTAGGGAGTGGGGCTGGTGGAGGAAGTGCAGGCTGCAAAGACACCTCCTCCAACCTTCGCATTATTAAAGGGGCGTTGCTCCTCCTGGGGCGCATCTGAATGGAGCTGTAGGGTTAACATTACATCACTCCCTTATTATTACTGTACATTTGCATCATATTTTCAGCTGATGTACAACACTGCACAAGGACATACAGTTGTGATTTCTTCACTTGCTTCATTAACAGTAGATGGTGTGAAAAGAGGCACCAACATGCCAATATTACTGCTGCAGAGCTTCAACAACTTTATCTTAACTTACAGAAACTGAGAAACGTACTTATTTCAATAAATGTCTTATTTTTACATTTCCACATTAAAAAACAAAATCATCACAACTCCTCAAATGGGATTATCTAATCTTTTACACATGCACACATTTGGAAATATTTCCGTACCGAATTACCATTAGATACTACAATATGTTGTGAAATTAACTGCTAGATAAAAAACTAGATAAAAAAATAAACAACTATCCATTTGTGAAGCACAGTTAGGCCTGGTAAGTAGGGGGAAGTTCTGTATGTGTTGACCCTTATTTTCTATTTTATTTCAACATTTATATAGATGATTTATCATTGCAATTAAATAGATGTGAACTTTTGTACGTTTGATAGTTGTTACTTTGACCAGTAGAGGTCTGATGTATAAGTGAGTACACATAAAACCCTGCTTATGTATTTTCCAGTTTTTGTGTAGAAATGGATAAAAATTCCAGTTCGTGGGAAGTGTTTCCCACAGCTTGTTTAACTGCAGAGCATCTTTGGTGGTATAACATATACACAGCAAGTATGGATAATTTACATAATGAGTAGTTCATTCAGCAAACTCGTCAAAAAGGTTGATTTTTGGTTCAGGCAGATTCAGATAAATGACCAAATTCAGAAATCAGTACATAAGGGCATTGACTGATTTTTAAGATGATGGTTGAATTGCTGATTTTATGTCAATCACTTGACATTCTGACATTTACTCAACATCCACGAAGTGCTTTGGTTAAAACGTGAGACATTTATTACTTAGGCCTGATCAAATTTAAGTCACGTCTCTGCATGGTTTGATCTGAGATGTGATCACAAAATGAATCGGTGAGAAATTTTACAGACAATTTCATCTAAAGATGCCATGGTGGTCTAACGAGTTAAAAGAAGGCCACCTTTGTGTCACTGGAGATTCTGGCTTTAGATTTAGTAAACCTTGGTAACTCGGTATCCTGCTTCATGGTATACTCCTTTACTCCTACCATTAAGCGTACCCAAATGTTTTATGCGTACACCTAAGTAGGGTTTCATAGCTCTGCCTCATGTATGTCATCTAATGTCCTTGAGTTTATTCATAGAATAGCTTGGACTTTGACTTCTTGCTTTTACGATGTATAAACAGACATTTATGACATCCAGAACTATTTGGACAAAGACGAATTTTTATGATCTTTGCAATTACATAATAAATTTGAAATGAACCCCCCCCCCCCCCCCCAAAAAAAAAACAACTAATCAATGTATCGACTTTCAGGGTCAATTTAAGAGCTTTCTCAAAAAAATGTATTTACCATTTAAGAATTACATCAGTTTTAAGAGCTTCTGGACTGAGTGACATGATAGTAAATATATACATAACTTTTAATACTTGAATGAAAATCCTTTATGGTCAAAGACTGACGTCTGGTGTCATGGACATAGCCAGCTTCTGATTTTCTTCCCTGTAGATTCTTCTCAGACCTTCACTGCAGACACCTTCAGATGTTGCTTGTTTGTGGATTTTTCTGCATTCAGTTGCTACTATTTACACGTTTTCTGGGAAAATCTAATCTGGCTTTCCAATTCTTATACCGCCTGCATTTAAACACATGA
This sequence comes from Xenentodon cancila, assembly GCA_014839995.1. NCBI lineage: Eukaryota > Metazoa > Chordata > Actinopteri > Beloniformes > Belonidae > Xenentodon > Xenentodon cancila. The sequence continues at coordinate 19,165,668 of CM026197.1, forward strand.
AGACATCTCTTAATTAAAGAATTGTACATTAATATGCCTGGTGACATTTAGGAAGGGGCTTTACCTCACAAAGGACAGGATTCTGGGATCATCTAGTCATCTCCTGTGGCCTTCCGGGCCTTTTCATATTGTTGAGTTCACCTGCACTCTCTTTATTTTGAAGAACATAGTAACCTTGTTGAGTTGGCCATATCTAAAGGTTTTACCATTTACTGTTTCTCCACCCTAATGATGGCCTCCTTCACTTGCATTGATATGGATTTCATATTGGTTGCTCCAAACAGCTGCAATGTTCAAACTCAATGCCTGATTTCAGCTCCAAATCTGCTTCGTTTGTCTTTAAGTAACAAGGAAATTGTTACTTAAAATTGATGCAATAGCTGAATGGCAAATGCAGTATTTTGAGAAATATACCTGAAAACCTGCCCTTAATTCACATTGTGATCACTTTTCTAATGTGGCGGTGTATGGAAAATCACTAAAAAATAAAAAAATTAAAATCACAAAACACTTAATAATTGTCCAAGTATTTCTGGACCAGTGATATTTCACTTGGTAAAGAAGTCTGTCGTTGCAAATACTGCTCTGTGACACACACACAAGCACATATGTATGCTTGTAAAGTTCATGTCTTTTCGGTGTTTTTCTCCCGTTGTACTGCATACTGACCACATTTGGCATCGTTAGTAAAATGACACTTGCAGAAAATCACAGGGACTTGACATGGTATGAAACTCAAATGTTTTAGAACGTTTAGATGTAACGTTAGATGTTTCCTAACATCTGCCTACCTACTTTTGGTGTAATATAACATTTTAATGACAGATTTTGTTTACTTACATCTGCAAACAATAGTATTTTGTCTTTTAACCGATCCTTAAGTGCAGGCAAACAGTTTAAAGCTAAAAGGTGTCCATGTCTTTATGTAAAAACATGATCATTAAGTAGTGTTTGTCATTCTGTCTTATCTTGTCTAAATTTCTTTTAATTTATTGTTGTATAAAAACTCGAAGCCTAATAAATATTTTTATTAAACTGATGAAAAATACATGTTAGCAGAAGCTCTGGACAGGTAATAAGAAATATATTGTAAAAACTTGACTTGCAGACGAATATATGTAAAACACTCAAATGTGCCTAAATGTTCCGGGTGCCGTTATGTTAGAGTATCTACAGTCATTTTGTTCTCCATTTCGGATGAGCTCCACTAGACTTTGTGGTCTTCCAAAGGCGCTTTAGATCTGTCCTGAAGTCACAGTGTGCAGGGATAAACTCACTCACTCACCTTCGACGGCTGAAGTTGTCTTTTGACTGGCATCGGCAAGAATACCAGATCAAGAAGCCAATGATAACGAGACCCACTGATCCAGAAATGACTCCCACCAAAACAGTTATCACATCGACTCCAGATTGACGCTTGTTCTTTTCTGTGGAACATCACAAACCACAAAAAGTAACAGGACAATGTGTAACCGGTTTAACACAGAATGAATCCTCTCCTACATCTGCTCTGAGCCGAACTGCAGTGTAGTTTGGTCCTCCAAGCCAGCAGAGACAGTGACTGGATCTAAACACAATTTAACCATCATGTCCCATGCGCTGATGAAGACGTGTATAAAGACAGAGCTTTATATAACTGATGTACCACATGATGGCAATTTTCTCACACATAATTCCTTATGTTTTGGAAATACTAACTATGTGCTCCTTTAGGAAATCCCTGAGAGACAGAGTCCTGAGACATTTACTGCAGAAGTGTATAATCACTGGTACTGTAGAATACGTCCTAGGGTACATACTACGGTACTGCTCTACACATTCTGCGGTCAAAATGCTGCCATAAATCCAGTCAAAATGTACCAACCATGGGCTAAAAAAAGGGGCAAATTATGTGGGTCCCATATGTTTTTAGTAACACAGGCCCCATATGAGCAAATTAAGCAGATGAAGCCCACCTAAAATCCATAGAGATGAGACTCCAAACAAAAGGTGGGGCCACTATTGATCCTGCAGAGAAACCCCTGTGGGACCCATTTTGCAGCCCACTTGGTAGTTTTCATTTGTTAAAAAAAATGTATGCCTGAAAAAAAAAAAAATTAATAAAATGCATTATGCACCTTACCTTCTGTGTATGTCTTCCAAAACTTATTCTAAAGAGAAACACAAAGGATCATCAGTATGCTGAGAAAAGGTGAGAATGTTGTCTTTTTAAAAAAAAAAAATTATAACAAAACTTGACTGAACTCATCACTTAACTGTTTCTGGGACGTTTTCAAAGACCTCCCTCGCTTCCTCGTAACTGCAGGTTTCCTCGTAGCATTCCCTCTCCAGGTTTCCCTGGACGAATATCTCAAAGTCAAACCGGTTGAACAGCAGGTGTCGACCCAGGAACAGATTTGCGTTTCCTTCATCGACAAACACTGTCAACAAAAACAAAAACAGATGACGCGTGCGCATCGAGCGAATTACTTGGCTCAAATAAGTCGGCCAGCCAAGCACATACGTGAAATAAAATGATGCACAAGGCAACAGTACAAAACCCTTCACCTTCCTGTCCTTGTGATCCGTCATTTGCAGAGAGCAGCCTCCTCACACACGCCGAATGTCCTGCGTCCAGCAGTTGAACGATCACAATCAGACACAGCAACATAGTTCACACCTGCGGACATCAATTGGCGGTCAAGAGTAACTATTACGGCTCACCTCGCTCTTTCAAACAATTAGCCACACACTTTCCATGTATAGATGAACCCTCGGAGCCCTTTCCTTCAACATTACCTATGAAAAGAAAGTCCAACCGCAGCAAAATGAAAGCTGCAGGTATATTTTTGCCCTGCCCTTAAAAAGGTGAATAAGGAAACGTCCAGCGAAAGTCACAGTTCCCAGTCATAACCGCTTGTACAGCTCGTGATTTGTTACCACGGTGAGTCAAAACGACTGCGTTACTGTGTCCAATAAGAAAGCGCCAATGACTTAAAAATAAACTAGAATAAGGAAAGTTTGTTGTCTCCCAACAGCTGCACCTCCAGCTTCACTGAAACGGGAAAGAGAGCCAAACGTGACGTAAGACGGTCGTCATCGTGCACCGTGGCATGTACCACTGAGGCGCTGCAGGTGACGCACTGTCACGAGCCTTGTGCCACTCTACCGACAAAATAAAATAAAACGAAACATGTTTTGTTTTTGTTTTTTTGTTGTTGTTTTTTTTTTTTAGGGGGGGGGGGGGGTTCGGGCCAGCCAAATGTGCCACAAGTGCCACCACTGTTGCACTTTTGGAAAAAGATAACACTCGCGGCACCTGTGAATGAGTGGCTCACACTCCAACACAGAAACATGTGGCACTTGAAAAAGTGATATTATGATACGTGATGCCTATTTGTCTCTGGTGCAGATTGGGGGTGACCTATGAGGGCGACTAACCTTTGCTACCTGCGAGGCTCGACCAATCGAACCGAAGTTTACCTGAATTAAATCGGAGTGTACTGACCATATGTGGACGCTAGGTGGAGGTAAAACCACAGAACCCAACACTCGGACGGACTGTAAAGCTGATTTTTTTAAATACTTTCTTTGGTGTTTACCCTTAAAAGAGCAACGACTACAAGTTGATATTTGGGGAATATAAAAGTCCCGATGGTGAGGTGAGGCAAGGCGAGACATGTTTATTTGTATAACACATTGTATACCACACACAAAATGCATTAAAAAGTGAAAGAGTTTAAAAGCAGAAATTAAAGATCTCAAGAATAAGGGACACTCTTTTGAGGAAAATAATGTACACATTTTGGACAGGTAGTTTTAATGAGGAGAATAAGATGCCGTCTATGTGAAACATGAAAAACCAACAATAAGTCGAGGGGATGGACTCAGGTTTTACCTTTCCAACACTTACAGTGCAGCTTTAGATCTCCGACTCAGGTGGTTTCACATGCATTCACCTGAGTCATGTGACTTGAGTTTTGTCACAAACACTGTAAATGAAGGAAAGATTTACTGGGATTTAAAAGAGGGGTAACTTCAGTGGTTGCCCTTTTTTTATTTTTTTTTTACATGTGTTTGGACCTTTCCTGAACTTCTTAACTACTGTGTCTTTTTTGTATGTTTGTAATGCTGTTGCACAGTGCTCTATTATGGGATGTCTGATCTATGACAGCAAGTCTAAGGCAGTCAGATCTCATGAAAACACCAAACTATGTCTCATATACATATGGCAGGAACTCAGGGGTAACTGACATCACCATTCCACACAGGCTTTGTATGGGAAACAGGTTATGCAATAGGCTGCATAGTCAACGTTGCATATTTGATTTCTACTCTTGCTTTTCCTGTTAAATTACCAGCAACTTTTAGAGATAAAGTCAGGAGAGAAAAAATGACTCATCTTATGGCTGGAAAACTATCTGCATTCATAGTGTTTATGCTTAAGCTTCATCTTTTTACAAGGAAAGGCTCAGAGCCCAGTGGACTTCTGGTCTGTGTTTATGTAAAGAAGCTGATAGGATGCAACTGAGCAGTCTCTTCTGGCTGACTGGGTAGTGCTAATTGAAGTGCAAAAAGACCTCCTCTCTTGTACTTGACTAAATCTCTGGAAACTGTCAGACTCCCAGATTCACACGGAAGAAAGTTGATATGGTGAAAAAAGAAAGAAATTGAAGACTTTTTTTAGTCTAAGATGTCAGATGATATGGCCTTACACCATGATATAACCCACCCAGTGTCTGTATCTCGCTGATCGAGAATTTACAGTGGCACTAAAACAGTCATTTTGAGTTTTTAGGTTATTCATTCTGTGAAAGTAGTTTAATTACACTTTCTAAAGAAAAGTGCATTTGGGGCTTCAGAAATAATGCAGATTTTTTTTTTTTAATTATTAAACAATAACTCACTAATCATAGAGGGTTTATGCATCAGTGTGTAGATAACATGTCACTGTTGTAGCCTTTGTAATGATGGACACAGTTTCCCTTTTTGATTAACAGATTAAAACAATACCAAATGACAATTTTAATGGTAAACTTCTTTTGTTGTTTTTTTTAGCTGAACTACCAGCAGTAGTGTACTGCTGATACCACAGAATTAACATCCATGCTTATTAAAATGCACTTTTGTATGGTCCTAATGTGAAAGCAACAATTATCTAAGAGAGTAAAATAAATACGGTGGGCTGTAAGTAAGTTTCCAATCTTAGGTGCTGTGGAGGAATAAAGAACCAGAAAGACACAAAGCTTCAAATTCTAACAGTATTCACGTAAGCCCTTAATATTTAGTTACCTTCTCTGCTGCTGATAACCTGAGCTGTGTGTGCAAATGTTGCCAATTAAGCTGAACCACCTTTATCTGACTACGATAAGACAGGGTCATGCTGCTTTCACTAGATGAACATGAAATACATCTGAGGCATTTGACATGACAGACCCCCAACTTAACTGCTGTTTAAAAACAGTGAGGCACATAAAAAAAGAGCAAAAGATCTCTAACAGGAAGAAGTAAAAGCAACTAAAAGCTAGATATGCAAAAAGTTAGAAAGGGAGCTTTGTTCCCCTCAGCTTCTATCTGCTCTGCACTCCACCTTGCAGGTGGCTGTGATGAGGTTGTGCTCCTGAGAATGCATCTTGTGATTTACACCCTCCGATAAGAGCTGGAGATGCAACCGGACAGAGGTGTGCAGTGAGCCTTAGCAGACCTCTGATATGATAAGAAAATAACACAGTGCAGGAGTATATGCTACACCTCTAATGTCCTTTTATTCATTTCAGAGAAAGACATCGGTGGCATGACTGAAATGATGAAACTATGAAGCTGTAAAATATCAGATGAGATTCAAAACAAATAGAGAGGAAAATGCTGAGAAATAGGGCTGAGTGTAATGTCAGCAATGTGCACAGAAAGACCCACCGGACCAGGAATCGAACCAGGAACCTTCTTGCTGTGAGGCAACACTAAGCCACCGTGCTGCCCCCCACCATAATCAGATAATTTTAATTGTTTATAATAAAAGCATCTCCATTGTTAAAAGGAGGATCCGATGTGGGCTTGTTGGTTAAGCAAATTTTAGTCAGGACAGCTCAGATAAGAGCAGATCCAATAGTAGCTCACCTCATAACTACTGACAGCAAGTGCGAGATGGTCTGCGAACTGTCCGTCAGTGAAGAAGTCCCCCCCCCCCCCCATCTATGAAAAGGCCGTTTCTCAGAAGATAAACAGGCACTTATTTATTGTGCAGTCAATGAGAAAACTCTGGGGAAAAATAGAAGTCAGCATAGCATCCAAAGATCACTGTCAAGCAGAACATGACTGCAACCTGATCTGCATCTGTTTCTAGTGATGGCTTTTAAGAAAAAAACAGTATTCTTTCACGCCGTCTTACTCACCAAACTGCTGACTCCATGTCCAGGTGAGTTCAGTACTGCTGAGGGTGCAAACGATCCTTTTAAGTGATAGCTGATGACCTTATGCTCATTTATCATATATCTGTGCTCCAGTCTCTGGTGGTTGAGGTGCCTCTGCAGATTTTCTTTTAGTTGCACTGCATTATAACGCATTTCATTTTACAGCGCCACCAGCTATAGCAGGTAGATGAAGTCAGTTATATAGTCAGGTAAAATAAAATGTTTAATAAGTCTGTTTTCCCCCACAGTTTTGGGACATTAAAAGACAGCGAGTCGTGTTGACTACAGCTCAGCAGTATTTATTAAACCATGTTTAAAATTTGCAGTGGCAGTGAATCAGCCAACGCTGCAAGTGTTGATACTACGGTAATACAGTTCAGACCACAGCAGGCGGGGTGATCCCAAGTTCACAGAGCCATTTTCAAATCTTCTCAGTTCCCAGACAAAGTGACCTTCTTGTTGGAGCATATTTCACACCCCAAGTCACAGCTCATCCACTACCCTGGCATGCTGCTCTTTTAAGTAAAACCAGATGTAAAAAAAAAAAAAAAAAAAAAAAAAAAAAAAAACACTGTAGGAAAAAAAACCCAAAAAACATTTTAAATGACTGCATGCTTTTTCAAAAGAAAAGATGACCAGTTTCTGAAAAAGGACCATAAACGGGGTTCATTTCCCATTAATGGAAAAACAAATTCCATAATGAGGTTAAATTCAGGATCCCGTGTTTACTGTGAAGCTCAACTTCAAAATTATTTCCAGATTACAACAAGAAAAAGAAGACCATCATGGGTTATCTTCACTGTTCTTTTATTGGATGAATATAAAAACTGCTCATTTCAGTCTGAGAATCTGGAACTGACGGTCGTGCAGTCGAGACAGTTGGGTTTAAGGTGGAATTAGGCAGAAGGTGAGAGGGCTTGCAGGCTGGTCTTGACGGCTGTTAGGTTCGTCTTCCAGGAGCTGAGCCTGTCGTACAGCTGCTGCCACTGCTGCTTGCCAAAAGTGCGGTGTGTGCTGTGGCTGAGCGAACAGAGACAGAAAAGCAAGGCCAAGGTCACGCTTCACAGCACTACTGAATGCAACTTTGAAAAACACGTGAAGCCGCCCCTTTTTATCTAAACACCTCAACCCATCTTTATCAGCACATTGAGGCAGAATCACGACATGCTAAGAAGAAAAGCAATTCACCAAGGTAATGCTGTAATCATAACACTTGGCACGCTGCCTTTACGGAGACTGGAACCAAAAAAATATTTTATTTTCTTGAGCAGCAGGACCAGAACACTTTTGGTCAGGTTCAAGACTACAACACACGGTTTTGTCAATTACTGATTGTGATTTTTGTCTTTATTTTTATTTTTAGCTGTAGAATTACTTAAGAAAATACTTCTCAATATATGAAGACAAGGCAGATCAGCTAATTAAAACAAACAAAAACGAAACCTTATAAATGTGACCCAGATTTTCTTTTCACAACAAAAACTCAACCAGCATTCAGATATTTTATACACTTACCTCACAACAACTTTTTGCTGTGTCTGGTCAATTTTGCAGTACACCATTTTGGTCCTTACAGCTAAAGAGAGAAAACAAAATTAAAAAGAGGCCAAGTTCTGTGATAGAAGGTTAGAAGACTGCTCCTCACGCAGGACAAATGTTGTTCCCTCTGGTTTGACTCGATCCTGATATATAGAAAAGGCAGGATAAGCCACTCTCCAGTGGTTAAAAGGTTTTTACCTGCCCATATACTCATTTAGATAAATATTTGGTGGGAATATTTTGTGATTACACTGCTTTAAGATATAATAATAAGAGAAAAAAAGATTTCTGTGATGTGTTTGTACCGTCAATGACAAAAGCTTCAACGTCATCAGCTCCGATCTGCAGTTCCTGTTGCATGGTATCAAAGGAGATCTCCTTCATTTCTACGGCCATCCCCATGAATGTGAGCAGACGCATCTTGGCCATGTTTTGCTCGTGAGAGAGGCCTGAGGAGCAATACGCAGGGATCATTTAACACAAAACAGTCACAGTCAATTACTCTGCACTCAGGGAGTTTCCCTGTAATAATGGTTTCAACATTTAAGAGCAGTCAGGCAGCCTACTCATCAAAACAAACATTGGCCCATATTGTCTGCTTGGAGAGTCCATCCTACACATTCTTTAATTACACCTAATTTCTGTGTAGTGGGGAAAAACAAATACATACTGCTGACATGCACATTCCTGATCTGTGCTAACAGTGGGTAATGAAACACCGGCTCCTTACAGAGAAAATTCTCAATTACACATACAAAAACACTCGCGTGACACCTCTGGTCAATAATCTCTCCGTTTTTAACCTTTATGCCACTACTCTGCAACTGGATGCTCAATTACAGGTAAAACACGGCAGCTACTTACCAAGAGAATCAATGAAGTCCTTGTTACTCTGGTAAAATTTCACATAGGCTGCTAGTTTTGCGCTCACAAAGATGGTTAACAGCTGAAAGGCAGCAAAAATAAGAGGAATGACATTATAGGTCTGTACAATTAGAAGGCTGTTGGACAAATACAGACCAAAAGTTATAATTTCTTTCTCAGCACTTTAAAAAAATTTTATTTTTTTTTACTTATGTCCATTTACTCATAAATTAGGAAATTGAATTTTACTGGCTCGTCTGATTGGGTACATTTTAAAGACAAACTGTAATTCTGATTGTTATGAAGTATAATGGAAATTAAAAGATTTTAGCAGGTAAAGAAGAAGGAAAAAAAAGACCATTTAAGTACAATTTTGACCAGTATTTTTTCTAAACAGGACATCCTTCAGCACTCACATCATGGATGAGCTCTCCCTCCAGGAAGCGAACAGGCTTCAGGGTGAGCAGGTGGTCAAACAGGAAGGTGTTGGGGTCTTTAAGGGCACGAACGATGCATCTAAGACAGGATAAAGACAGATGAATGACTGTATGAAGAAGCACCGCTACGAGACTCAGCAGCAAACACTGGACAAGTTCACACAGCTTACCTGTGGGCATCCACACGTGCTTGTGAAGCATTGTCTTCTGTGTAACTCCCCAGCAACTCAACCATCACCTTTGCTGCAGCTTCACTGTCAAAACAGGTGGTTGGTGTGTGTAAAAATAATGTATTTTATGTCACTGCAGGCATTTTAAACCAACCTGTCATCAAAAGAGCAACAGATGGCAGAACCCACTAATTTAAAATTAAAGTGGTCTATCTGAATGTTTCCAAAACAATAAAATGGGCTTGACTTAAGACCTGTGAGCCCACCTAGTCTGATTAGTGGTTATCCTTTAAAAATGTCTACATTGTGAACTACAACAGAGCATTCTGCATGTTGTGACCACATGGTGTATCCCTGTGTAATGCATCACACTCAAATAATGATTACAATACATCACTTAACTTATTCAGGGCTGTAGCAAATTTGAAAATTTGGAAAAAAAGAAAGGAAGAGCCAGAGAGCTTCACATAGGATAGTGACTGTTAGGACGTTCCACTTTAGGATGAGCATAAATGAAAATGAATATTGGCTGGCATTTAATTTAATGGTATTTAAAGGCCTGTCTGAATAGACACATTCTCTCCCTCCTGCTGCATTCTTAAACGTTAAATAGATTTTATGCCAGAAAGAAGTATTATTTTAGTTAAGAAAGTATGCTTTCAACAAATAAATATATCACACCCAGCTAATTTCCCTTTTGGGATTAATAAGGTATAATTCAATTAAATTCAAACATCATGAATTATTTTCCCCTTTTAGTTCATAATAAAATATGCACTTCAAACTTCTAAATATGTATGTAGTTACCTTTTTTTGCAGTCAACCAGAGCTTCATAAACCAGCCTCAAAAGTGTGTGCTTCTTCTCCGTGTTCAGGTTCCAGTCAATAATCCACTTGCGCACCTGATTAGAACCCAAACGTGTTTCATAAATCAGCTGTGCAGAATATGATGCAGCCCGCAGAGATCTGAAACAACTTTTTTAACCACCTTAAGTAGTTATACCTGATCAAGATCAGTGGGGATGAAAGAAATGGCATTACAGGTGGCGGCCACCTTGATGAGGCTACAGAAGACGGTGTACCGTACTGGAGTGTTCTCATCCATGCCATGGAACAGGTTGCTCAGCCTGTAAAAGTACAGCAAAAAAAAAAAAAAGTTTTAGAAAATAAGTTTTATTTCAACACTCATGAAACAAAAATCCACGATGGGACTTACAGCTGCATTCTGAGAGAGGGTCTTTCTCCTTCACGAAACTTCACCAGTTTCTCACACAGGCTTTCAATGAGAGCCTCTTGCTTCTCCGTTTCCAGGATTAACAGCAGGGACACAACGCTGTTCATTACGCTCTCAACATCTGCAGAGGCGCAGGCAGACAACCACGAGTGAAAGAAATAAATCCACAGGCATAAACAGTTACTATCTGGCTGAAATAGCTGGGTGTCAAGTGATGTTCTATATCCTGATGGACCAGTTAAAGAGACACCAACTACGGCTCAGTAATACTGAACATTACTGGCAACATCTGCCTTTACTAATCATATTAAATCGAAGACGTCCTACCTATTAAAATGGTGCATTGCATGTTATTTCATGAGTTAGTTACTAGGTGTAAGATGCAAGGGTGGTCTTCATCATCTACCTTTGTCATCATCCTTAAGGCAGACGTCACACGCCTCAATGATCTGCGCCAGATCAACATGAAGTCCACCTTCAGCGTTCTCCTCTGAGATATCCGCTCCTTTGGACTTGATGTAGGCTCTCAGTTCAGAAGCCTGAAACGTTGAACAGTGACAAACACCCACATCGGTGGTTAAATAAAACCAAACAGCACAAGAAACGCACGAATGAACGCACTAACGTAAACGTTCAGCAGCATCGCTCACACAAAACATGCGTTTTTTTAAAATATTTTAGTCAGTATAAAAATAACTAAAAGGGTTTAAACACCTTTTATTCAAGTCGTGTGCAATAAATGCCGTCTGTAAAACGCTTTCCAAACCTTGTTGTGGTCTCTGTCGATGTAAATATCTTGCTAAGCAGTTAGCATTCCCTACCAGTCTGTGGCTGAAAAACGACCAACAGCATCTGATCTCAGCAAAGTTACACAAGAATCGTTTTTTAAAAAAAAAAGGTGAATTAAGTGACACGTTTCCTCATAATTAAGGCAGCCACGCGCGTCCGCCAGGTAAGCAGCGGGCTCGTGACGGCGCGTAGCATTTTAGCACGCTAAGCTACCCGGCTGAGTCGTTTTTATTTAACAACAAATTCAACGGCAAAACACAAACGACCCGAAAGCGCCTTTCGTGAAAGATACGCCGTACCTGGTCTTCCTCTGTTATATCGATAAAAGCTGGGACGCTCATTTTTTTGGCGATTTTACGAGCCTGGATGATGAAGTCCACGCTCCCACCGCGGCTGAGCTCTGAGGGGGAAAGAGAGACCTGCAGTCCCGGGGAGAGGCGAACTCTTCCGGGTCAACTCGTTAAAGGCGCAGTGCCGGAGGGCGGCGGAGCGCCTTACTCTCCCGGCCAACTTATCAGTGCAACCGAGCAACTTTTCAAAAACAGTGGGTGCTGCTTACACTCACTCAGACCAAGGTATGCAGAATACCATCTCTGAATGCACAACACATCAAACCTTGAAGCAGGTGGGCTGCAGGAGATCACGCTGGTGCCACTCCTGTCAGATAAGAACAGAAAACTAAGGCTACAGCTCACACAGGCTCAGATGATTGGAAAAACGTTGCCTGGTCTGATGAGTCTCAATTTCAGCTATGGTATTCAGCTAATAGGGTCAGAATTCCATGAAGTCCAGTCAGAAGTCCATGAAAGCATCGCTCTATCCTGCCTCATATTAACAGTTTGGACCGGTGGTGGTGGTGTAATGGTACTTTCTTGGAAAACTTTGGGCCTCTTAGTACCAACTGAGCATCATTTAAATGCCACAGCCTACCTAAGTAGTTGTTGCAGACCACGTCCATCCTTCTCCGACCACGGTGTACTCATCCACACTCACTTGAGGCTTGCGCAGACCAGATGAATGTATCACATAAGCCTTTTGATGGTCTCTATTGGTTTCCTTATTATTATTACCAGATCTCAGTCTAATTGAGAACCTTTGGGCTGTGGTGGAAAGGGACATTTGCATCATGGATGAGCAGCTGACAAACCTGCTGCAACTATGTGAGCTGTCATGTCAATATGGACCAAAATCTCAAAGGAACCTTTTTTAACAGCTATGCCATGAAGAATTAAAACAGTTTTGACAGCAAAATGGGGTCCAACATGGTACTATCAAGGAGTACCTAATGAAGTGGCTGGTAAGTGTATATGTGCAGGAATTGGGATGCAGATGCCCAAGAATATCTAGATGTGTTTAAACATCTGTATTAGTTCAGCATTGGTTCAGCTTGTGGAAACAGATAAGCTTCTTAACTTCATTAGTCATTTTGACTTTGATCCAGTTTTTTTTGTCGAGGTGTCAATCTTCTCTCTAGAGTTATTGAAATGATCCCTGAGAAGGTTATCTGATTGAGCTGCAGCCCATTTTCGGGGACCACCGTGAAGGTCTGACCCCGAATTTTCCAATGGAGATGCTGTCGGTGTCAGAGGGCACATCTCCTCTGCCACATACAAAGTGACATATAGGTGCACGTGTTGGTCCTCTCTACCAAATGGGATCCCGTGTGTTATTATGGCAGTTCACTTGGTGACGGAGGTGAGTGGGGTACAGAGAGCAAGAGGTCATCTTAAAATGTGGAGTCAAGTTACTCACATTTGGCTGCTGAGCAAACTTTATCCCCATGTTAGGATACTGTGGAGTGATATTCATTTCCAAGCTTTACTGTCTATGTCTGAATTTGTAAAATGTCAGAATAATGAAAGAAGAAAACTTTTAAATGATCGTATTTAAGTTGACATTTTTGACTTTCATCAAAGTAAAACATTTGCACACACTATTACTTATTCCTTCTTCTATTATGATTTGATAGAAATACCTTTCAACTGGTTAACTAGGCTCAAACATCTTGGGTAGCCTTTCACACGCGTTTCAGTATATCTTACTGTAATTTTGGCTCGTTCCTCTTGGCAGAACTGGTTGAGCTAAGTTAAGTTTGTGGGCCTTCTTGCTTGCGTGTACTATTTCAGCACCTGCCAAAAATAATCTATTGGATTGAGGTCAGGGGTTTGTGATTGTCTTTACAATAACTTTCCGTTACTGTCTTCAAGCCACATGCAACTAACTTGGATGTATGCTTGGGGTTAAGACCCTTCCACATGTACACGTTATCTTGTTGACTGAGGTCTTAAGATTCATTACATCCACATAATCTTTTTTCCTCATGATGGTGTCAATTTGTTGAAGTGCATCAGTCCGTCCTGCAGCAAAGAACCCCCGCACCATGATGCTGCCACCCCCATACTTACACTGTTTGGATGGTGCTGTGAGTTGTGCAGGGTTTCCCCTTTTTCCTTTAAACATAATGATCATTAGGACCTACATTTTCTTTTTTTAGTGTTATCAGATCAAAGGACATGTTTTCAAAAATGTATATGTTTGTCCCCAAGTTCAGAGGTGAACTGTAATCTGTCTTATTTAAGATGGTTTTGTAGCAATGGCTTTCTTTTGCTGGGGCCTTTCATTTCATACAGACAGTGTGTTATTGTGGATGATGATACTCTTTTCCCAGTTTCTGCCAGCCTCTTTACAAAGTGTTTTGCTGTTACTGTTTATTTGCAACATTCTCTACCAAGCAACTTAGTCTCTAGGACATAGAGGCTGTTTTCTTCCTGAAGGCTATGACGCCCAGTGCTCCCAGGTTGTTTTTATTTGCATATTACTGTTTGAGGAGATAATTGTGGACCTTCAGGCATCCAGACTTGAGCCAAGCTTTTGAAGGTCACAGTTCTGATCTCTTGTCTAATTTCTTTTGATTTTGCTACTATTATATGCAATAAATCTTTTTATTTGAAGAAGTGCCTTAAAATACCTCTGCAGATGTCCATCCAATGAACTCAAATAACATTACCTAGCCTATCAAAATTATTAATGCCAAAACATCATCATAGGGAATTTTTCGAGCTGTTTAAGGTGCTAGTCAACGTGATTTTGATGAAAATTTAAAAAAAAAAAAAAAATCCCTCAATTTTTTTTCAGACAATAAATTTTCAGTACAACTATGTTGACATCATTTCTATGATATAATTCTTTGAATGTCTGGTTGTCACATATTTTTCTTAGCAGTTACAGAAAGGGAAGTCAACTACATTGCATTAATCAGGATTCACGCTAGCTCAAAATAGTGCAGTGAAGGGAAATAGTGGTTGAGTGTTTCACCACAGGCATCATTTGATGCGTCATTCTTTTGGGAAGGCAAGCGCTTGGTACCAAATCTTACCTTCTCCCTCTCCCTCTCCCTCTCCCTGCCCTCATATGCTGTCATTGCAAGAATTTACAGCCTTTTCCCCACCAGTGGACTTGAGTAACTCAGAGGCTTTCATTGTTTGATTAACAACTGTTGTCAGGTGCCTGGTGTATTTCAAATCCAGAATAAGAGTTTTGCAGACTTTGAAGCTCCAGTTACATGGAACAACTTGCTCTTCCCCCCCTGTCAAAGACTGTTGACACACCACAAGGCCTTGAGATGCTTGATAGTCTTGGAAATCAATATATATTTTTTAATTCTAAATCCAATTTATCAAAGTAGTATTCAAAAGATATATAAAGTGGATCAAGAGAAAAAGGTACACCCTCTCTCTAAGGCTCTATGCTTAAATACATCTGGTTATCTGGTCTTAAAAGATCAGATAATTAACTGTGATGCCGTTATGCCATGAGTCTATTATTCTGCATCGACAAAGATAAGTCACAAACAAGAAAACATCCAAGGCAATCCTCCCAGCTACCAATCTTCCCTGGTGTGGCATCCCACAAAGTTCACCTCAAGGTCAGACCAGAGAAATTGCCTCTTCTTTCCAAAAAAGAAACACAGCAACATGGCTTTGGTTTGAAACGTTGAGTCTGAAAAAAGAACAAAAACACAGACCAAAGTGAAGATATTTCTCCATGATTCATAATTCAATGTTTTTCATATCTATCTATCTATCTATCTATCTATCTATCTATCTATCTATCTATCTATCTATCTATCTATCTATCTATCTATCTATCTATCTATCTATCTATCTATCTATCTATCTATCTATCTATCTATCTATCTATCTATCTATCTATCTATCTATCTATCTATCTATCTATCTATCTATCTATCTATCTATCTATCTATCTATCTATCTATCTATCTATCTATCTATCTATCTATCTATCTATCTATCTATCTATCTATCTATCTATCTATCTATCTATCTATCTATCTATCTATTTACTTCAAAAACGAGATTAGGCCGATTAAAAAGAAAAAATGTGGTTTGTCCACTTAATGTATAACATATTTCAACATTTACAGCAGTGTGCTATAGTTATTTAAGAAATATGTTTTTTTTTTTGTTATGTTTTACTTATATGTATGCTCTGGTCACTTTGTTTATACTGATCTCAACCCTATTTGTTTCTCAGGAATGAGCACTTGGTCTTCCTAAACTGCTGGCAAGATGCCTGATCAGCCTCCTCAAAGATAAATGACTGTGTGTTAAGAGCTGGTTGAGCCCAGGTGTCGGCTCTCTCCCTGTCAGCCTGCCAAGTGGTGAGTATTCATGTAAACCAGTCTCATGGTCAACATCCAGCATGGCTGCCTACACTTCCACCGACTAATTGTCTGGTTCCCACAGTTCCGCCTGCCTTCACAATCTCTGAAAAATCCCCTCGCTCTAACTCATCTATCAGCCAGTGACCTTGTCAGGGTGCATTGCATGAGTAACCCCCCGCATTTTCCTAGGTGGAGCAAATTGCTTCTTAAGTACTTATAAAGTGACCTAGGCTCACCAAAAATGTACGCATAAATAACGTTAACAAATAAGCAGATAAAGTGGAGAGTGGACAAACCTGTCAATACAGAAAGATATATCCATGCTTTTATATGCTTGTAGGTGTTTAGCTCAATTTACAATTGCATGATAAGAATTTAAAAAGTCTAACTGTGAAAAATGTGTTCCTAGATTTTTATGCAGTTTGGGTGCATCTATCTATTTATTTGTTTAGATGTATTGACGATTTATAGGTAACTGTGTACAGACCACAAGTGCGCTTCGTTTTTCTGCCCCCTACTGGCCAAATGTTAATTTACCGAGCTTCAATAAATCAGAAGGTATCTCCATCTAATTAAAGCTGCAGTAGGTGTGTGTGTGCGTATGTGTGTAATTTAACAAACTGAATTTTTGTGAACTATCCTGATAGCTGCTCAGTCCCTGTGATCATCCCTTCCACCCTGTGATCAATCACACGGCACTTTGTGAAACGAATAAACAATTACCTTTGTTAATTCAAGAAAGAAGACTGTTATTAATTTAGCTATTCCCTTGACACCTATTCAGCCATGCGTTACGAGCCGTCTGCCGCAAAAGCTCACACATGAGCATAAGAAACAGCCTAGGCGGTTAAAAACCCGTGTTATCTTACCAGATCACTAAATGACCAGCTACATCTCACACTGAAGACTGCAGCAGTCAGTCACTGCGCGTTTTGCTTGTGTTTTTTAAGAGCATTTCCCATGTGGAATGGTGTGTTTGACCCTAATGGCGGCACCAGAAATAAAAGTTACAGTCTTCCAGGAATTCTGACGTTCCCGCCTGGATAGGTCAAGTCACTGCAGTGGTACTGGGGCTCGGTCAATGATGGAGTGGTCTTTTGTCATCAGACTGTGTTTACATTAACACACTTAGACTAGGAGGGGCAAAGAGTTTTAAAGGCAGGGTCAAACAAAGAATCAAATTTGTTTTAAGTGAGGTTACAGTCTAAAAAGTTTAAGCTTTAAGTTTTAGATGCCAGACCCTGGATATATTGATACTGACCTTTTAAAATTATGAAGGCAGCAAGCAGCCAATCTTTAAATCTTTGTCTTAATTAGCGTGATAGAGTGTTTTATAGAAAATGTTTTTTTTTTGCAAACCAAACTAATTATTGTTAGCAATTGTACACTGTTCTCAACACAAAGTCTTTAGTGTGTTGTTGTGTTAGGATTGAGAAAGTTGCAATAATGTGGTATTTCCCTAAAAATTTGTGTCAGATGTTAAAGTCACAATCTGTCCCGATTGTGGTCATTTTTTTTTTTTTAATTTCCCATCACTGTGCACATATTTCAGAGTCATCCTGTAAACGTTTGCTCGCCTAACCTAAAAATGAGGCTCAAGGGTATGACAACAGACAGTAACCGCTAGAGATATCTGAAATGTTTTCTGATGACTTACAGCCCAGCCACAGCTGCAAGGGTGTGACAGCATGGAAGAGGCTGTGGTTTACTGTAAAGAACTGATAAGGGCTGGCCTTGATGCTGACACAAAAGCACCTGCTGAGATGAGACAGAGGTTATTCAGCAACATCCAGCAAAACTCTAACACATGAAATGCGCCTCAGCGATAAACACACATTCTAAACCAGCGGCTCCTCAGAGTTCAACGTTTGTATTTTCAAGAGATCTTTCAGTCATCATCTCTGTCCAGCTCGTGCTTTAGTTTGATTAAAATTATATGTCATGGAGCTGTGATGAGTAAAAAGTTTGCTCTTATTGGTAAACTATATATGGTCTGCTATAACCACATCAGTCACTCCATCAGTGATATGGAAGTGTACAAGCAGAAATCTGAGATTCCAGATGCTTTGAATAATAGTTTTGTGCAGGTTTTCAAAAGTATTATCTTAGTATAATATATAAGTATAAGTAGTGATATCTTGTTGTTGGAAAAGGTTCAAATGATTATCTTTTATAAGGAAAGACTAGCACACAAACATGCAGGTATATAAACAGAACTGCTTGTTCTAGCAGTAGTATTAGTTCATGGATCACTATTATATCATGTTAGCTCAAGAAACGTCTACCAATACGTTTAATTTATGGTTGCGAATACATCAGGCTTCTCCTACGTCTGCTGGTGTCACGACTGATGCGCCTGTGTCTTTTTCCAGACAGTAGCAGAGTGAGCAGGATGCCTTTTGTCCTGTCCTGCAGGGTTCACATCATTTGTTGCAGGTATGTTGGCAGTGATGTTTTGAGCAGCTTCGCTGCGGTGGCTTCTAGTCTTGGGCTCTGGTTCGCGTTTGCGTGAGGTTTCCAAGTAGAATGTCATCATTAACTCTTTGTAGAAGGTTACAAGAACCTTTTAACTGTGCTAACATTTCACAAAATAATCAAATAGTTTCATTTTTGATTTTTATTTTCTCCATATGCATCCTTAATGGGTTTTTATTCTGCATCAGAGACCTATTAATGTCATAAAAGTAGTAAAAACATGCAGCTGAGCTACACTGAGTGACATGTTGCAATGAACCAGAGGATCTGTGTTTAAGATAATTCAAAACACATTCCTGCTGCATGAGACAGCGGCAAAAATGCATTACTCCACAAAAATTACCACATTTACTGTTTCAACAGACCTGATAACAGAAAACAAATATTACAAACAAATCACACAATTTATGTTTTTACATTATTAACCCGTGTTTTAGTTTCTCTATCAATAACACTGATAGAGAAACTTACATGATTTGCGCTTGCACATTTGCACAAACATTTTGTTCGTTGTTACAAAGCCAGCTTTCACATTTTCCTTTCCAAACTGGCCTTTGGGTTTAAAAGCCTATCTGTCACTCACCTACCTGACACACTCTGAGGAATATGGTGGGTTTTGAACAATTGCGTTTTACCCCGAATCTTGGCCCATCCCCGTTTTCCAAGTCGATTTGGAGCCAAAATCGTACCAGTTTTCTTGTTCCTCTACATAAAACTCTGTTATACTTCAGCCGCCTTTCCAAAAACCAAAACACATACTAGTTTGCTAGTGAATAAGACTTACAGTCTGGTGTAATCTGTTACAATTACACCAATATGTGTTTTCTAGAAATATGAAAAGACAACGCCTATGAAACATCACTATGATATAAGGTTTATGGTTAGGAGTTAAAGTTAAGTTACAGGTATGTGTAATAGTAAACCGGTTTTAGTTTCATCCTGAATAAACTGACGGGGACCACTTTGGTACTGGCCATCTCAGTCTGAATCACCAGAAGACAATCCAGTAATTTTTGCATCGCAGCCAACAAAGCTTTGGTTCATTGGTTCATGTGGAATTGGTTGGCAGGTGTGAGGATTTTGACGATTGCTAACTTTGTATAATAGTACATGTTTTTGACATTATCTGTTCTACAGTTTTTCCAGGTTGTACCCTGCTTTTTTCCTGGTTACCACCGGGATGAGCTCCAGCAGACCCATGTGACACTGAATAGGATTGGAAAGAAGTTGCATTGCACTTCTCTTATGTGGTTCTGGAGCATCTACAGTCATAAGTTAATATAGGACAGGTGGGTGTTGTGGGGTCGGTGAGAGATGGGATGGAAGGGAAAAGGGGGGTGGTAGCTTAAAAAAAAAAAGAAGAGAACGACGGGTGTGTGAAACATCCCTGGAGCAGTGCTGAGCCTGACACATGGGCCATGGAAAGGCTAACTCTCCCACATGTCTCTGTTCTTTGTTTCTTCCAGTCTGATATGCCACACTTTGAAGAGCATTTGGATTTGATATGGGATGATTCAAAACTGGCAACTGTTCTTTTCTGTGTAAGTCCTTGAGAACAGTATCCTGTTTATGGCAGAGTTTGGCAATATGCCTTCAATTAAAATGATTTCTACACTGAAGTGACTTAAACCTGAGTGAACCCCTTTAAGTGTTTAGAACAAGGTCCGATGGTGACCAGCATGTATTCAGTCTCCTGCCGTCCCACCGAGACAAGACTCTGCAGTTGTGAATCTTACTGAGAGCAAAAATGGAAAGACAGGAATATTGTCCTGCTTTCAGTTGTATCCATTTCTCACAGACTACAAGCAGATCAAAGAAAATATGCAATATTACAACACAATACAATTGTGTGTGTGTGTGTGTGTGTGTGTGTGTGTGTGTGTGTGTGTGTGCGTGCGTGCGTGCGTGCGTGCGTGCGTGTGTGTGTGTGTGTGTGTGTTTTAAACCTCATATTTCCTATGTGTTCAAAAGGAGAAGTGAAGGACTGGGATGTTTTTATGCCACTGTCAGCACAAGAAAATACCACCTGTTGCTCTTTGTTAGTGCTCTTCTGCCGGCTGTTTTAAAAATCATGTCACAGCCGTATTAATAGTGATTCCTAATCTTTTAAAATGCGGGTAAATCATGTCATTTTACATCAGCCGCAGTCACGACTTTAAAAGAAGAAACTGATAAACAGCCCTTGTATCTACAGATGCAGGAGCATGAATACAGATGTTTATGAAAATGGAAAAAGTAATTTATTTCTCCTGTGTCCTGCCAGGCCCCATTTCTGTGCAGTTTATCATGCATCTTCCTGGCTGAAGCATACCCTTCTCGGATTCCCTCTTCGTTATTGTGCTGAAGAAAGCTCAGTCCCATGTATTTCTTGTCAAGGGTCACCGGCAGTATTGACCATTTCCCTTTCTCTGCACAATGATGTTGTTTTAAACCCTGAGTTAACCAGAGATTGATCTGGAGAAAGGGTGTATTTGGGGACTGCCATTCGTCATAGGGCCTGAAGGGGCTGTTTTCTCCCGGCGCTGTCAACTTTGATGAATCCCTGCTAAAGACTCCTCTGTGGAAGGCACAGCCAGCATTTGCCTTGGCTCGGAGGCACTGCATTTTCTTTCTCTCCCTCTGATTTTTGGCAAGATACTTTTACTTGTGCCACAACCTTTTGTCCATGAAGTACATTACTTCAGTTTGTGTTTGTTTATGATGGGTGGACCACAGAGGGGCTTTTAAGTAATGTTTTGGTAGAAATTAATTTTCATAGCAACTATTTTCAAGTCAGCTATGGTCATCCTGTGAATGTCATGGTGTTCCTCAGGGATGAAGCGTCTGCCTTTGCACTTGTTTATTTCCAGGAAAAGAGTGAGTTAGAGAGCACTTAATCGTCTCAGTGGCCAAAAAAACAGCCAGAAGATTCTGTTTGTAGCTTTTAGTGGCTTTTGTAAGGTTATGACCACTGTAATGGATGTCAGCAGATATGCTCAAATCATGCCTGTAGCTTTACAAAGCAACACAGCACATTGTTCAAACTTTTTAGTGTCACAGTCCAGAATGAATATACATAATAACAGCTGCAAATTAAAGCTAAATGGACATTGTTTTTATTCAGATTAATTGTAGATGCTGTCAGTCAACAAAGTATGGTAGATAACTGTGAATCATATAAATAAAAAGTATCTTCTATCAAACATTCAGAATACTAATAAAGTATTCGGATTCTGGCAGCACGGTGGCTTAGTGGTTAGCACTGTTGCCTCACAGCAAGAAGGTTCCCGGTTCAATTCCCGGCCCGGTGGGTCTTTCTGTGTGGAGTTTGCATGTTCTCCCCGTGCTTGCGTGGGTTTCCTCCGGGTACTCCGGCTTCCTCCCACAGTCCTAAAACATGCAGTGTAGGTTAATTGATCTTTCTAAATTCTCCCTAGGTGTGAATGTGAGTGTGATTGGTTGTATGTGGCCCTGGATAGACTGGCGACCTGTCCAGGGTGTACCCCTGCCTTTCGCCTGATATGCGTCGGGATAGGCTCCGACAGACCCCCGTGACCCGGAAACGGATAAAGCGGGTATAGATAATGGATGGATGGATGGTATTCGGATTCTCTCGTTCACTCGACTCGTGTGTGCTCTGGGGTGTTGCATTGATCTCACATTAAAACTCTCAAACTGGTAGTCTTTTGTCGCGAAAATGTGGGTATGAACATGTTGAACAAACTCAGTTGTAAGCAGACTTTTACCATCACACTGGGTTCAAGTCAGTCAGGTATATTGCATAAATGTGGAAATCTACACTAAGGATTCCTCTTTACTACACAATGCAGCCTATTAATGCTTTAGAGACTTGTTAGTTTTGAATGTGTTGCTTTTAAAATTGGTTTTGGTTTGCCATATATTTTTAATCAATGGTGGTTAATACAAGAATAGATACAAAGGATAAAGATTTTGCTAATCTTTGTAAATAAAGGGTAGTAGTTCACTGTGATATATCCAAAATACATTGCTATGCTGTTAAAATAAATGAGTGTAAAATAATATTGAAATGCTAGAATCTGGGTTGGCGTCATTAAATTGTTATTTTACATTAACATTCTTTGCAATGTTCAGACATACAGTATGACTGGATCTATCATCAGGTTCTTCCTCCGGGCCATGTTTTTAATGTTTACAGTTGAAACATGTAATCATCTTTTCATAAAACATAAAAAAACTGATGGAAACAATAACATTTTGCAACAACTATAGGCTTTGTAAGCCACCTCAGCAGTTCAACACCTGATTGCATCACTCCTACAGTGGCCTCATACCCACAGTGTGCTTCTTATCCTTCTCTTTGCCTGTTTGCGGTGCCCCTCCCCCACACACCACTTCTCCTTTTTTTTGTTGATTTAGGGTCATGAATGCAAACTGGAATCCTAAACCATATTCCAGATGTTGACAGATACTAGTCGCTCTTTAATTTTTGAAAACCATCTCCAGTCTCACGTTAGAAATTGCCAGCGTACTTAGGATTGCAGTTAGAAATTAGTTGATAACATGACAGTAATGAAAATGTTTGAAAAAAAATCCAGGCGTAAAACTAAGCTTGTCAATACTATGGAAGTGGAATAATATAGAATATTAACTGATATACGTTTTTTAAAACTTTCGGTCTTGGTTATTTTGGTCCTGGTTTACAGTGAAAATTAAAGGTCTTTACCATTTACCTTTTTTTTTTTTAAATATAAAAACAAAAAAACAACAGAAATGTCAGGCTTATGAAATCTTTAATACAATAATCCAAAAACCAGAAATTCTAAGACAAATCAACATTTATTTGACAATATTATAAATAAAAGAAAACCCATCACAGCTTGATTGTATAAATCTGAACACCCCTATCAGCTAATACTTTGCAGAGACACTTTTGTCTTTTATTACAACATAAAGTCTTTGTGAATCAATCTCTATTAACTTCTCACATCTAAAGTTTAACATTTTATCTGAATCTTTTTTGCAAAATAGTACAAGTTTCGTCTCACACAGATATGTCCTCTTTTTAGATAACCCTGCGGGTTTTTATAGGGATTGAGGTTTGGGCTATTTCAGAACTTTGATTTTCCTTTTTTGAAGTCATGGCTTAGTTGATTTTGATGTGTATTTTGGGTCATTGTTACATCAGACCGTGAAACCAAAGCACAATGCTGGGAGTAGCATTATGCTCAACTGTTGGTATGGTACCCTGACCTGCCAGACATTCCTGCAGCTCCCTCAGATGGTCCCTTGGTAGTCTCCATGATAGGTTTTCCTCCTACTCTTTCATTAATCTTTGCAGTGTATCTGAGGTACGTCATTGCTCTTGTGTTGATGGTAGTTTTGATTGTGTTACATAGTACATTCAGAGTATTCTATATATTGTATTTCCCGCTCCTGAATTTTTGCCGTTTCTTTGGCAAGTCTTTGTAGTTCATGACTCTCAGTAGAAAGCAACCTCAAACATTAAAGCAAATACTACAAACATTTTAATTGAGATGGGAAAGGGTGTGCAATCGAGGTATTGGATGTTTTTTTTTTTTTTACATAAATGTCTCTAATTATTAAACTTTTATCCTTCCCCTGGTTAGTTGGAAAGTCAAATTAAATATGACAATTCTGACATTTCTGTTGTTATTTCTATATTTATATTGTTAAAACATGCAATTTTGTTATAGTGCGTAGACTTTTTATATCCACTGTGTGTCTTGTATGTGTAAGATTGTCTTTCAGTGTGCAAGACTGCACTTGCTCATTGAGCATAATAAGCTTAATGCTCACATAGAAATCAGCTGCATTCCTGGAGTAAAATAAAATATCTTCTAAAACACATTGAATGAATATGTGACACAATGACACATCCATCCATCCATTATCTATACCCGCTTACTCCTTCTCAGGGTCACGGGGGTCTGTCGGAGCCTATCCTGACGGATTGCAGGCGAAAGGCAGGGGTACACCCTCGAAACCAATGATAACTTTTAAGCACCTTATATGCCGTAGTGATGGTATTTCATTCACCTGTTGTGTGGTAGTTTTTAAAGCCTCATTTACCACACTGTAAAAATGAAAAAGTTGAGAACTCTCAAGACAACGTACTCCACCAGACTTTTTAGCTTTTAGGCCAACTTCATGAAATTGTACACAATTTTATAAGTTACGAAGAAAACCACGTATGCTGTAGTTGTCCCAACTACCCATCATTTGTTCAGTGAATCCATCTGTCACAGCTGCATAAATGTACTTTTTTTTATTGAAAATCTCATGAATTCCAACCAGCAAATACATATGCATCTTCGAGATAAAAACAAACGGAAATATTTTTATGTTTAATTTGCTGAGAAACATCAACTATGCAAACTGTTCAGGGTCATGGAAATGTGCTGGAGCCCTTTCCTGCTAGTCCATAGCAGATAAAGACAACCACAATCACTCTTTGTTCTTTTTTTTTTTTTTTTGTCTGTTGGAGGAAACTGGAGTAAACAGACGCAGGCATGGGAGAATATACACAGGGTTTGAACTAGCTCTTAATCACCAAGCCACCATGCGACTGTGCCAACCAATTACCATTAAAAACAACAAAACTGATATTTCTACTTTAAACATGCTGGTGTAAATGTATACAACAACAATTCAGCTTTTTGGAAGTCAGTTTTCTCTTGATCTCCAACTCTCTTGAGATGATATGCTTGTCAGCCAGGACACAGAAAATGTGAAAAAAGAAAACCCCCAAAAATCCCTGCAGAGTCACTTTTGAGACAATAACAACATTTATTAAATCAGGTGGGTCAACAGAGAACCTGAGAACCCATTCTCATTTACAATGACAACCTGGCCAAGAGGCAGCATAAAAAGCATCATGAAAACTATCAGAAGAAGGGCAAAAAAAGAAAACTGGAACCAAACTGTGAAAATGAGTGCACCATGAAGTTGGCCTGGCCTGAAAATGAATTCAACCAATTAAAAATCTGCACTGAGACCAAGATTTAACAAGGAACCCGTCGAGGAAGTTGCTTTGGTCTAGCTAACAGTGCAATGAAATAATTTTTCTTTAGTGAAGTTTGAAATCCCTTTAAGGTGAGCAATTTCAAGTTCACATTTTTACTGTGTATATGTTCATGTTATTAAGATAACACATTAAGTTTTCTACAAATGGATAACAAATTCTGGTCTAAAATGTATTGATAATCTTCTGATATTGTGAGTTTATAGATAAATTCAGTCTTAAAAAAAAAAATCATAGTAGGCAAAACAGACCAGTTCCAAACAGGTTTTTACTGGAGGCAGGCGCTCATTTCACAACTGGTCCAGGTCACAGCTAGAGTTCTGCTTTTCTCCATTCGTGGATCATTTCCCTAAAAAACAGTTGCTGATGTCTTTTTTTTCTTTTTATCAAAATATTTTATTAGTAATATTTTTCTTCAAAAGTGGCGCCCTCCTTGATCTTTACCCATGGAGCGCCTCTTTGTTCCATGTGCACTGTTTGATAAAAAAAAAAAAAAAAGATTCTCGCTATCTGCATCAACCTTCACCGACTTATCTCAGTTCCTTCTTAGTGCCACAACCTGGAAACATCAATCATTGTTTGGATTTTAAGAAGTTTGCTCACTTCCTTTAATCTTTTTGAATTGTTCCTCTTTTTTTGTGATAAAAGTGTAAAAGCTCACTCAACAAAAAGATACTTCAAACAAGTGGCGCATTTTATTCAGTGAAATTGTCATTCACTGATCGTAAAAATGCGCAGGAACTGGGACGTCAACCGCTGCTCTGTATTTCCAAAAATGACCATCAACACACCGATCTTAAGCCGTGTATTTAGTTAATGACACCAACAGGAAAATTACTCTATAAAGTATATAATGAGAGAAAATAAACAAACATCTGTTGGCGATTGAGATTTTTTCTAAGATCAGTGGATGAAGCATTTTAATTATTGTTCTGCATGTAGAATTGAAAAAAAAAATGTTTTATCCTTAGAAGCTATTGCTGAATATTCGCTTACAGTCCATGGGTTCCAAAGAGAAAAAAAAAGAAGCATGAGTTTTCCAGAAGAAGAAAAAAGTAATTTTCTGAGAAATGTAAATAATTAGATATAATTTGATATCCATAATGAATATGGTCATTACAACCATGAACTCCAAATAACGTTCAGTTTTATAGTATTTTCTAATCAAAGATGCATTCACTACTAAAATTGTCTTGCACTGTGTTTGGAAATAGTTCTACCATAGAAAATCAACATCTGCAGTAGTAAAGTGTCAAGATTTCTTTGGTGTCGTTCCAGGTCAACAGTATCTGAATGTTATAGGGGAACAAAAATCTACCACTATTATTTGACACTAATGTAGCAGGCTAGTTATTTTCTAAAAAACAAACATTGATTTGCTCCACATTGTAACCCTTCTAGCTTGTAATGAAAGGAGGAACCCAAAGGCCGTTCTGACAAATATTATATTGTTAAAAGATCCACAGCAGCTGTCTGGATTTTATAGCCACGTAGAAGCGGCTGCATTCCTGTAGAGCTCCACTTTGAGCTAAGTTTGAGTTAAGGTCAAAACCCCTGTGTCTTACACACACACACACACACACACACACACACACACACACACACACACACACACACACACACACACACACACACACACACACACACACACGGAGCTCCCCCTCTCCTCTACTAATAAATAATTATCCTTTTGTGTGATGTGGCTTTGCTCCAAGGCCGTGCACTTCATGTGAGTTGCTTTTAGCAAAGCAGTCCAGGATGAAAATATTCAACACCAGTTATATCCACGCAATGTCTTTACATTTTTATTCATTCTTATTAATTAATCAGTATACTAAATCAAGCGTTGCTGTTTATTGAAAATGTTTTGGGCTTAACAAATCTTCAAAATTACTTTTGATTTCTAAAAAAAAAAAAAAAAAAAAAAAGTATTTTCTTTTAGAATTTAATAAAAATCTTCTGACTAACTGATTTCCTGCTTTTCTCATCTATTTTCTTTTTTTTACTGTTGCTCCATCTTGTTGGACACATATTTTTTTAAACTGGAAAAGAAATGAGTCAGATGAGTCAGAAATGATGTCTCATTTTAAATATCTGTGGGTGGGACAAAGGTCAATAACATAAAGTTAACACAAATGATTACTTTCACAGATTTTAGAACTATGCTTCTATGATACTTTGTAGAATCTAAAAACTTTCATTTTTTTTATTCAGCAGTATTGGATCACATTTCAGTTACTGGTATTTTACATTTCTCGCACAAACGCAACAGGAGCAACACTTTAACCTGAGCAAAGAGTGAAGAGCAACACCCCCCCATGCAAATGTGATGCTCATCAGAATCTGCTCTGATGTGCAGTCCATGCTGGCCACAGCAAAAAAAAGGACTCATCCTCTTCTTGGTCTTCTTGTCTTGCTCCTCCCCCTGCTCTGAGTTATGCAGTATTTCAGCCTTCAGGAGAATAAGGAAAGCCAGACATTACAGAGTCGGCGCAAGACACTGTCATCCTCACAGACTCTAAGTCATATCTTTTTAAGATACCCTTGAAGCTTGAAATCGTGCCTCCAGATTTTGGTCATTAGTCAGTTAAATTTCATCCACTACATCACATCAGCCACGGGGAATGGCTCCTCCCACGTTGTGAGCGCTCACGTTTGTTTTTGGAGTATATGGCTCCTTGATCTTTATTTCTTCCTGTAGTGTTTTTTTAGGAGTTTCTTCCTGTCTGAACTTAATAATCTTAATAATTTCCTGGCCACGTCTTCTTCTGGACGATCATCTCATCTCGCCTGGACTGTCTTGAACTGCGCTCACCAATGCTGACTGAACCATATGGAGCCATGTCGGTGGGGTCAGATGTTTGTGATCTGACCCTCTTACCACCAGCGCCTCCCGTGCCGTCCTTACCAGGAGCTGTTGCTGGCTGTGGGATGTCCGTCGGCGGTGGCCAGTGGACCCAACTGCTGGACCTCCACCCTGGCTCTCCGTACAGCTCCCTGAACTCCCACCACTCCCTGATCAAGCAGGAGCCGGGCTGGGGGTCCCCTGATCCATTGGAGGATCCTCACTGCGGACTTGGGGCCTTCACTGTGCATTTCTCTGGCCAGTTCTCAGGCTCAGGTCCCTGTCGGGTCAGTGCCTTCGGAGAGCCAACAGCAAATCAGACACGGATGTTTTCCAATGGAACCTACCTACCTGGCTGTGTGGACAGCTCCCCAGCACCCAGGAACCAGGGTAAGCAAACTTATCAGCAGTACCCCTAATGTCTTCTCTGTCTCTGGAAGTGTTGTCTTCATCGCTCACCAGATACAACCTCTGTGTCCCTGGAAACTTCCTGCTGAACATGCTTTTGATGTAACTCCATGTTTATGGGTCGTCAGTAGTGTTGTGTCTGAGCAGGTTGTTATGAGGCGTACTGGCTAATTCTGAATCACAACAGCTGTTACTGTCACAATATAACCCACCATTCTTGGGTCCAGTCAACTCCGAATTGCATTCACATCAGTAAAGACATTTACAGGACAAAAGGTCACACGTAGTAAAGAAACGTAGAAACTTATTGTTATAAAATAGCCTAAATGCGAGGCATTGGCCTAATTTTGATTTTTAATATCATTGTACGCTCAATAGACACCTTTAAATAGCTTTCCTCTCATTGACGATGAAATTCTTTATTTTCGGTAGTGTACTACGAAGGAAAACAGTTTCTGCTGTTAGAATGAGAACATTGCATGGGGAAAAAATATATTTTTTGGTATGTTTTGATTTAGGAAACTCTAACTTTAGGAAGGAAACTCCTATAAAGACCAACTGAAAAATTGTAAATTCATGTTTTTGGAATTTTTTTAATTTAGGACTAAACCAGACAAGAAGAAGCTCTGCTGTTATTGCCAGGAGTCTTGGAATCACGTTTAATTTGGTGTTTCAGCGTAAACACGAACTCTCTACCTTTAATGTAAGGAGCACTTGTGTGTCTTTGGGCCTACTACAGGGTTTTTTAACCTGCTGATGTAACTGCTTCTCAGAAACTTTGTAACATCCCACTTGGGCCTGACTCAGAACATCGAAGGCTGTTAGTGTGCATGTAAAATAAACATTTCATTAATACGTGCAAAGCGATTATTTTCATCTAACTTGTATTTTTATTTGCACTACTTACACTGCGGTAAAAATGCCTTATTGTTCTCATTTGTGCCGGGTTCTTTATTTGAGTCAGACTAAATACAATTTATAACTCCTAATTTTTTAAAATTTTTTTTATCTTATTATTTTACAGTAGCTCATTCTCGGCCTGGCTGTGTGGTGTGCTTGCCAAATTTCTTTTTCCACCTGCCATAAATATTCCAACCACAAGGCAAAAGATAGATGGGGGGAAAAAGAATATGTTAAGAGCAAAGAGGATTTTGTAGAGTGATGAATGTCCCTCTGTGGTAACCCTGCCAGGGATTTAGAGTGACTACCAGGGGGAAGTAGATAGCCGAGCACAATCTGAAGACTTTTCAAGCCTGAGAAAGTTAGAGTCGTTTGCAAGGCGGTTATATGTAATGATTCAGCCAGGCAGAATAAGATCAATGTATTTCCATTGCCTCTCTTATCATTTGTCTCTCAGGTTATGGATCAGTGGGTTTCGACAGCAACCCCAGTTATGGTCACACACCATCTCACCACACCCCTCAGCTCTCCAGCCTCTCATTCAAGCACGAGGACACGCTGTCACTGCCAAACAACATAGGTAACCGTCAGCGGCCTGACATGTTTTCACTGAACTGATACGCAGACTGGAAACCGTTGCGCCTCAATGAGGTTATGTGGGGAACCCATCATTTGTCATATCACAAAAGTATCACTAATACCCATTTTCCATCATCGTTGTCCGTCTCTGTGTGCACACGCAGGTACACATGAACACAGCCTTGCTTAATGACTTTGAAAATGACAACTGGAGGAAATAGCTTTAAATGACTCTGTTGAAATATCAAAAACTGTCTGGGGACCTGTATACTTTATGAACCTGAGCAGCACCAGTGTTTTATTTATTTATTTTTTTACAGGCCTCCTTGAAAAGAGGAGCTGCATGTATCATTAAAAATATTATCATTCATTTGACAAATGTACTATATCCACGTGCACCACTGTTTTTTACATTTTTATGATATATGAAATCTCAAGAAAGACAATCTGCATCAACACGCAGCACAAAAAAGTAACCTCGTCATTGCTTATGTGATCTGTGCAACCAAATATATTAGAGATGAACTACTGAATATTTACTTTGTGTTTTCATACGCTATAAAGTAAATAAAACAACAATCATAGACTGAGTTCTGTAGAGAGAAAGGTCACACCGTCACACTTAAGAAAAAAAAAATACTGTAACTGATTGTTCAAATACCTGGCAGGTATTTTTGAATCAACTTTGTTTTTTCTAATCTCCAGTTGACCAACAGTGTCCGGCCAACCCCATGTTTAGTTGCTACAGCCCGTCAGAATCTTGTCCGAGCAGCCAAGCGCTGCTGCTGAGAAACTACAACAGGTAAGCTTAATTCCCACTGCGGGTGTTTATATTTCACTCACACCACTTCAAATCCCCCTTCAGCACAATTCCACTCTACCTCAAAGTTTTCAAACTCCTCATTCATCATCATCATTTTGGGTCAGAGTCTTTCCACTGACGCCACTAACTTGTTTGCTTGTAATTTTTAGAAGTGTGAACTCTCTCTGATCCCACATCGAGCTCTGCATTTCCCTCTATGTTGTCTGGATCGTGAATCTGTTATTTGTTCTGAGGTTAAGTGCTGCCCACTGGTGCTCAGCGGGCCAAAATAAACACAGAGTGATCTACTGCTGATGTGTCTAAGTCCACCCTGAGGAAAAATGAGGAGAAAAGTAAAAAAGACAGTTCAGTGAAAGTGAGAGCTGCGTGAGGGGAGGGGGGTAGCTTATAACTTGTTTTCCTTCTTGATGTAAAACATCTCAAACAGTAAATTAGGATGAAATTCTTGAAATGCCGGCTCAAGATGTTGTTTGAGAAAAGGAACATGTGCAACCCAAATACCGGGACAGCAGTTGATAAGCAGAGGGAAGACTGCGCTGCTGCTGGAGCTCATGGCATGAACTGGAAACCCTCAAGCAAAGTTAGAGACGTGCACATGCATACACATGCACAGAAACAGCATTCGCATGTCAGATATCAGCAAGCTTTTCTGCAGTTTAACAGAGCTCAGAGCTGATTAGCGAGCCATCACGATCCTTCCCTCAAGGACTTCTCAAGGAATGCTGTCCAGAATTCCCCTGAAACTGTTTCCCGCCATTAATGATATGGAGGACAGAGTGATGTCATAAGCTGGTCCAGGGTGTACTAGGCACGGAGGAATTGCACTTTTGTGTGTGTGTGTGTGTGTGTGTGTGTGTGTGTGTGTGTGTGTGTGTGTGTGTGTGTGTGTATATGTATGCAGCAGTGTGGTCTGTCGAGGTAAGGAATGGCCGAGTGCCTGTGAGTTTTAATGAAGCTGGTGAAAAGTGGGATCTGGGGACAGCATGTGTCCATAAGTGAACCGTGAAGAGTAACCCTAATCGTAGCGTCATTATTTTACCCACAAGGAGAGACAAATGATGGATGATCGTTCCAGAATCTAAATATTAGTTGTGATTTTTGACGTCAAGATTTTCGAAAAGTAACTCTCTAACATAGACAAAAAAACTAAACCCTACAAACACACATATTATTTGAATTACTGAGACCTTAATTTAAATGTATAATAAAACAAAAATACAAAAATAGGATTTTCTCTGTATCATTTCATATGTCAGCCAGTAAAGGGTTAAATATGCATTACCCATACTCATTACAGTAATAAATTAGTATATTTAGTTTTCCTAAAATATCACAAAGCAAATATTCTGGGGAATAATCTTATTTTCCTCAAATAATGTTCTTTTATTCAGTGATAACCTGTACCAAATGGCATCTCAGCTGGAGTGCGTCACATGGAACCAGATGAATACCCTTGCATCTTCCATTAAGAGGTGAGTCTTTATTATTATTATTATTATTATAAAAAAAATGCTGTGCTTTTCAGTTTTGACCAGTATTAGTGTGATCATACTGATGATGAGGAGGAGGAGGGTTTGAACAGATGGCTGTTGGCCTGCTTCCCAGGGAAAACAGGGCAGGAAGAGCTTAATCATGATTATGTTTAAACTCTTTTACTTCTACTGTATGTAGACTGACTTGACTTTGACAAAGGAAGTTATTTCCCTTTCCAGATGTTATAACATAGACATCGATTGTATTGACTTTGTCTGAAACAAGCCGGCGTGGCATTTACCAACACTGACAAACAATCCGTCATACTGAGTGGAAATCTTTGCAAAACCATGCAGTTTTATTCCCATTAAGAAACTGAACGAGAAATCTGATTGTTACATGTTATGTAACAATAAGCAGAGAAACATGTTATTGTCATATTTTCAATATGTGGCACCCAGTTGTTTTCTCTGTGGTTTAATTAACGTGTATTTCCTTCTTTGCCTGCCAACAGCCATGCAACCAGCTATGAGAGTGACCCCACACCCCCGACCCCACCCATGCTTGTCAGCGCCCAGTACCACATCCACACACATGGTGTGGTCAGGGGACTTCAGGTTAGCCAGTTACTGTTGATAGACACAAAGAGGGAGACACACAATAAATGAAAGAGACTGTTACTGAATCTCCTCTGTGCTTTTTCCTTCACTTTATGATAGGATATCAGACAGGTACCTGCTGTAACTCCTCCAGCTGTGAAGTCCTCAGAAGCCAGTGAGAAGCGTCCTTTTGTGTGTGCCTATCCCGGCTGCAGCAAGAGATACTTCAAACTGTCCCATCTGCAGATGCATGGGCGGAAACACACAGGTGAGAGCAGAATAAGATCTCCACCACTTCCTCTGCTCAGGCCTAAATGTGATGACGATGGTGCTGATGGTGTTACTGTGGGAATATTTTGCAGGAGAGAAGCCTTACCAGTGTGATGTCACAGAATGTGGGCGCAGATTCTCTCGCTCAGACCAGTTAAAGAGACACCAGCGGAGGCACACAGGTACAAAACATGATGTTTCTGACGCCACTGATGACACTGAGCCCACAACCTGTGTGTGTGCTTCCCATTTTAATTTTAATGAAGCTGCAGTAACTCAAAACAAGTATGTCACTGCAACGCTGACTCCAAGCCTTTCTTTCTTTCTTTCTGCATTATTGGAGGATTACATCTAAAATGCCACCCATAATAAAATACACTCTTGCAGTACAGCTTATTACATTTTGTTTCAGTGCAGATTCAGAAATTAACACATTGGCATCTAATTAAGTACATTTGTTTTTCTCAATACTGGATCAGAAAATCTGCAGGAACAATTTTCTGTTAAGTTAAACTGCAATGTAAAATAATGTAAAATAATATATGTAAAATAATAGATTTTTCTTTAGATTTTTTATTTGTTTTTAAATCAAAACCAATTTAAAAACAGCTGATTCTTCTTTTTTTTTTAAAGGCCCTTTCATTTGTTCAGAAACCATGATACTGAATGTGAAAAAGCGTCTTTGTATTAACCATCTAAAGTATGTTAAAAATAAAAGTGACGCGGTGTATCAAGTTTAGCTGCTTCACGGCATAAAAATGTCAGTCCTGACAAATAATGGTTTGAAATCTGTATTGTAAAATTACTTCTATTTTTACTGGAAACCAATAATAGCCAGTCAAACTTTTTTTTCCTTTTTTAACTAATATGCATTAGGCAAACTAAATATAATTGAAATAAGGTTTGGTAAATTTAGTTTTTGGCTTAAGCTATTCATCAAACGCAATACACATTCTTCAGTAAAACATGTTAAATATCATATGTTGAGACTTTATTTAAATATTATGTCAAAAATAAAGTTTGAACTTAAATTATTTATAAGCAAGGCATGTGATAGATGTGCAGACCTTTATAAAGAAGATACATACTATTAAACTGATAGTATATAAGTTATCGGGACTGGGTCGAGCATGCATTTGTGTTATTTACTTTTAAAAAACGCGTGTGAGACATTTATCTCAAGGCTGTCATATCATCTAACGCAATAAAAACAATCTCAGAACTTCAGACAAACCAGACTATAGAATAGAAAGTTCTTTTTTTTTTTTTTTTTTTAATTGTGAACCATCTTTCAGAAGTGCAGCGTGTAAATCAATCAGACTCAGATTGTTACTTTCTCTGTGTAGGAGTGAAGCCCTTTCAGTGTGAGACGTGTCAGAGAAAGTTCTCAAGGTCAGATCATCTTAAGACGCACACTCGGACTCATACAGGTAAAACAAGTGCGTATACCTTTTATTTTCTTCCTCTTCATCCTTCATTCAAACACTGGAGTGCGTGTTTTTATTCTAAAGCAATCCCTTCTCTTGTTTTTCCTTATTGTGCCCTCTTTGTCAGGTGAGAAGCCCTTTACCTGCCGCTGGTCCAACTGTCAGAAGAAGTTTGCCCGCTCTGACGAGCTGGTGCGCCACCAC
The DNA here is from genome assembly GCA_014839995.1 of Xenentodon cancila. Classification (NCBI taxonomy): domain Eukaryota; kingdom Metazoa; phylum Chordata; class Actinopteri; order Beloniformes; family Belonidae; genus Xenentodon; species Xenentodon cancila. The sequence goes on from CM026197.1 coordinate 19,200,780, forward strand.
AGCATGCACCAGAGGAACCTGACCAAGCTGCAGCCTGCCATCTGAGCAACAAGACAAGGAGGAGGATGAGGAGGAAGGTGGCAATATGTTGTGCCAGCTAGCAGAGAAAGGCGCCTGGAGCCTGGTCAGCATTTATGATGCCTTGGCGGAGTCACTGATGTGGTGCACAGCTGATGCCTGCCTCGCTCAGATACACAATGTCAGGAGAAGAGACTCACTGAAGACCCTCTGACATAAAGATCCGCACCTCAGCTAGCGCTCGTTCTGAATATGTGACTTTAAAACTCAGATTTTGGGAGGGCAGGACACTGCAGTAATTCGGAGCCCAGGAGGCTTTTTTTTTTCAATGCAAAATGAGGAAAACATTGACATACTATTGTTGTATAATTGCACTGGCTTTGTTTTTAGTTTCAAAGATGTTTTTATCTTGAAAATGTGCTGGACATTTCAAACTGGATGTAGGAATTTTACAGTTTGTCACTTTTTGTCCACAAAGTTGAGAATTTTTGCTTTGGAAAATGCCATCATTTTTGTATTCTTAGTGTACATGATACCCACCAAACTGCTTTGTATATATGTGGTGCATTTGTTTTTATTTTATTTTTTTCTAACCATTATAGGCAATCCTTTAACATTTTATACATTCCTTTTGGCTTATAAAATCTCGATTCGAATTTTAAATCAAGGGTAAAAGTGTTTGTAGTTGTGCTTGTTGTCAGATAAAGAGGCCACCTACAAGCAATGGAGGTGCAGTAGGGGGGGTGAAACAATAAAACAGCCCACCCCTGTGACTGCTAGAAGGTGCAGGTCTCATCTTTCTACATCTTAGAGACACGTCTTTATTACTAGAAACATCTGGAACCTAGTACATTTTTATCAGAAAACACTCATACCTGAGTGTCAGCAGACTGCTGTCCACTGACTGCCCCCCTCCGACAAAGGATACTCCTGACACATAAACATGCACGCACTCATGTTCCTATTGGAAATCGCAGCCTTCGAGACAAAACGACGCCTTTACATCTTTGAGCCACATGGCGGCAGTGTCAGCCCGTTCGCTGCAGCTGATGGGCCTTGAGCCTTGAGCGCTGGTCTCTTTCACTACTGACATCAGCACAGACTTCAGATCAGCCATGTTCACTTCACACATGCTCTTAGTGGTGTTGAGTATCCCCAATATATATGGTAATGTCCTGTAGATGAAAGTGAGAAACAAAAGGGCATGTTCAGAGTACGCCAGAGCCCATCAAATGTAAAAGATGTGGACGGAGTTATGTGTCAGCTGGTGTTCAAGTCCATAACAGGGGAAATCATTCAGCTACTGCAGGTATGTTAATAAAATATGATTCAATGTGGACTGGAAGAGCACTTGCATAACTCTGTGAGCAACGTTTGTCATGAAACTGGGAAAGCAATGTCAACTTGCACATGGAGGTTCTGTTTGCTTCCTAACATACTTACAATGGTGCTTTTTTAAACTCTTAAGTCATAAGGCAAATAGAAATCTATTTTTTAATCCCTGAGAGTGTAACATTAAAATTCATCCTTTCTTCAATGTTTAAAAAAAATCCAAAGTTTTGTCTCTGTGAATGGTAAATGTTTGTTATCGTTGGGGATTTTCCATTAGTTTGGAGGGGAAGTATGAGTCAGGTAACCTGTTTGTCATTGATACATGTCAGTAATAGGATAACGATCAAGTGTGAGTGGACACACTTCTTTAAAGAAAAAGAAAGCATCAAGATTTGAACTCCCCAACACTGTTTGTTGGAAGTGCATTGTGACAATAACACAAAAGATTCCCGAGGACTTAAGAAAACTCGTTTTGGGCACTGATCAGGCTGGAAAAGGCTGCGGAAGTATCTCTAAAGAGTCTGGATTTGACCAATTCACAGTAAATTGTAAAAATGAGGGCCTCTGTTATCTTCTAAGCTGTTGACTAAAAAACAACCGGAGTAAGATTCTGTTTCCTGATGCTGTTGATGTGGGAGTATCATGATTTGGTCCTGTTTAAGGATGAATTCTGATACATACACACACACACACAGATATATAGATTAGTAATTCTGAATTCAGGCAATTCAAAACACCATTTTCTGATCTGTGAGCTCAGTAATATGACGAACTAAATCCTGTAACACTTAAATAACCATAAATACAAGTGGTCCTACCGAAGATTCTGATACAGAATCATGATAATTTGTCTTGCTGGGTTCTCTTTACCTGCATATTTTACATGCATGAAACATTGATGATGTTTCAGGGCATTTTTAGAGTTACAGAAAATTCAGGACTCTTACTGTAGCAGGTGAAAGGTCAACGGAAGTGCAGTTGCAGTACAGTATGTGGTCATATTTGCGCTTCTACTTTCATTTCCGCTTCAAAGTTTTACACTTGGTGAGCTTATGAAGATTAAAATGCCTTTCTCCCATTTCGAGGTCACAGACGGCTCACTTGATCTACTGATTCAGGTTGTTTTCCAATTCACATAATGGCTGTGAGGTACTATCTCTGTGATGTTCACTTTTTTTCCTGGTTCTTAATCTAATGCACTTTGATTAGACCGGGCTTCTCTTTGTTCTCTCTCTGCAGGGGCGTTGGGAAGCAGAGGAAGATCAGAGGGACAGCGGAGTTGAACATTTTACTCACTTCAGTTCACTCTTAACAAGACACAGCAAAGGCTGCGAGAAGCCTGAGGGGCTGATGCTTTAAACATCCTCAGTCATTGCTTCCATCATTATCGTACACATTCAAAGAGACGCTGACCTCAACCCGCACTGATTTACCTGATTAACTGCAGTGTTTTATGAATGAAAACATTTCTAAGATAATACTGCGGGAAGACGAGCATCATCCGCCCGTACAACAAACGTGTTTTGCACTCTATCCCATCCCGTCCAATGTTACCTCCTTTCCTGAATGCATGAACACACACTCGCACGCATACACGCCACCAGATGCCCCCTCAGCTGTACTGCTGGCTGTTTGCCTTCGAGGGGTGTCAGCATGGGTAATCTCAGGTGACGTACACCTGGTAACGCACAGCCCAAGACATCTGTAAGACAGCAGGCCTGCTAGTTTCATGGCTTCTACATCCAAAGCCCAGTAACTGTTTCTTTTTGAAGTGCGAAATGAGCTCACTCTCGAAGTAACATAAAAGAAAACATCCCTACTTTGTTTCATATTTGCTTTACATTGAATAATGAGTGATTTGGCTTTTTTTTTATCACTTGACTTTTAGAAAGAGTTTCTACTGTATATGTCATTCAGCTAAGCTCTTATGATTCTTTGGGCTAAAAAGGCATTTTTCAACCTCTGGTAGCTGGAAAGGTCAGTGCACATGTAGTACACAGAGGCCTGCGTGAGCCTCAAGGGACTGTTAACAAGGTCAAGGCCCTTGAGAGGAAACTTCACAGAAATACAGAGGCCTGCATGCAAAAACAATACTGTGCCAACAGGAGGCGCTGTCAGAGACTGTTTGCATGTTAAGTGAAGCATGTTCTTAGTTCTATTCCCAGACAGCATTCATCCTCCCCTCGGGCGAGCTGTCTTGTGCAGAGCTGCTGTTTTGCGGTCTGAGGGGCCTTGGGGTTCTTGGGGGGTATTCCCTGTGGTACAGCAGGGAGCCTGAGGGGCTCCAGTGTGTAGGGGCTTTGGGAATGCAGAAGCCTTGGGGGCCTGGAGCTCAGATGGGGCCTAGAGGGCAAAGTTTTTCACTCGGGGAGTAGAGATGGAGCAGATACAGAAAGACAGTGAGGGGAAAACACCTTAAGAGGAGACTGTCAGATATAAAGGCAGGAGCCGTAAAAGATCCCACGAGGGCACACAGACACAAAGCACAAACACATACCCTAACTCAAAACAGAGACATACTCTCCTCCCTACGCAAATATTCTCCCTCTCCTCTTTTCCCTTTTCTTGCTGTTTCCTTTCTTCCATCAGAGGATATTAATTCCTAACAGGATTAGATGTTTCTCTATCATGTGAGATGCAAAATCACAAACCAACTCAAGCTCCCTGGGGAACAGTGGGTTTGGGAAAGGCCTCATCTCCTCACTCCTCCCCTGCATCCCAAAGGTATCCAGATGCGGGGAGAGAGAACCCGAGAAAGAGGGAGACAGACGTTGACAAATGGAGCGAGAGAGCCATTTTGTCCAAAGATATCAAATCTCGCTGGGACAGCAATGTCTCCACCCTCGGTGTCATGGACTCCAAAAACAACTCATCTGTGTGCAGCTCTGCTTGTCTTTTAATTAAAACTTGTTAAGTTTCTCACTGTTAAATCATAAAAATATGCATTGGCCTGCCAGAATGAGTGGGTGACTGAAGCTGTTGGAAAGTGATTCTGAGTCGTCCTGACCTGCAGCCCAAAGGGCCCCCGTTTCTCTAGAGGCAGTTACAATTAGTTACCAACTCACTAAGTTTATGGTTCCTAAATTGAAATGTATGGCTCTTTAAAGCCTCCTCTCTAATTGTGTAGTCATTAATGGGCGATTTCTTATCTACACTGTGTTGATGGCGCATAAAAACTCATGATGATAGATGAGCAGAAAGTGCTCTTCTTAAAAGGAGACAAGGGTGAGTCCTGTACCGTCTCACAACCACTAGGAGGAGTAAAGTCCTGTCGTTGCTGAAGAGGATGGAAAACCACTTTCTCTGAGACAACATGAAAGATTGATGCATTCCTTCAAGCTTCATTGTCCAGAAGGAAAAACATGCAAGGCACTGAATTTGCCTATACTCACATGACCTACACATACATCTGCTTGCATGAAGGGGAAATGTTTCCTGCACATGATCAGGGCTGCCTTTAAGACATAACAAACAAACAAAAAAATCACATTTACACACACTCAGTGCTGGAAAATCTGCTTTAGTACTGTTGGATACACGCCTTCATAACTGATCAGTTTCCTTAGACTGCTGGCAGAGTTCATCTCCGCACAAAGTCCTGCGATTCTGATACAAAAGCTACAGGTTATGTTCACTTCTTATGAATGCATTGCCACATAAATACAGTTTCTTAGACGAGCACTGCACGCACATGATGCAATAAATAACATAATGAGCATCCAGTTGTAAGATGCTCAACATGCACGTTTTATAACGGACACGACTGTGAAGTTGTCCATGGTAGGTGCAACCTCTCTCTTTACTTTGCACGCCCTTGATAAATATACAGTTGATATTGATAAATCTTCCAACTTGTATTGCAGAGACGATAACACTAACACGAACAATGTCACCATTTAAATGTTGCGTGGCATCGTGAACAATATATTTTCAAAGTCTGCATTTGTCTATTTACCACAGTTTCAGCAAAAAACATGCAATTTGTCCTCCATCGAGAAGCTGAAAGCATAGCCGATCCCTTGAGCTGTCATGTTGAGGCAGAGCATCATTGTTCAAACAGCTCAATAATGAACAAAGACGACTCTTTGCTGTTCTGTATGTTATTATATAATGAGCAGAGAGCTTGTTATGAAAGCCTCAGTACAGGCTGGGTTAGATGTCCCAAAGATCATTGTAAATAACACTCTTGGCTATAAATCCTCCAGGATAAAAGGAACAAAGAGAAGAGATAAAAAGACAAAGATGAGGGAGCATAGATACATGGAGATGAAAAATAGGGCATCTTTGTGAGAGTCAGAGGAGGCAGGAGGCTTGGGGGGGGGGGGGGGGGGGGGTGAACTGCATACAATGTTATGTAGACTCTTTGATTGTAGCAGTTAATTAGGCTTTGCTGTTGGGAATTACTGATAAGGAAGTAGGAGTACGCAGTGAGAAAGACAATTTTTGGTAGAGAGGACTAAATGAAAATTACTCTGGACGGCTGTATGCTACATTTTATGACTGTCCTCTCTTACTGTCTTCAGCCTGTCTTCGCCCAGAGGGCTCATTATTATCAGAAGAGAGGGGCTGATCGACACAGACACTCATATGAGACCCGTCTGAAGGCATTACTGTGCACACACTCCCCCCGTGTGAATGATTAGGAGCCTAGCACAAACACGAGGGGCAGACTGTTAAACATGGCCACGGGGCAGCTTGTCCGTGTGTCCCCATCTTCTTTAGGCAAGCCCACACATTTAGCTCGTTTGCATCTTTGTGCAACCCTAATACACATCTACCTTCACTTACACACTGGCTACCACACACAGATGCACCATGACACATGACAAACCTCATATGCTGTCTGGAGGAAGTGCATTGACCGCCTTAGTGTTTTAGGCCTCCCAATTATTCAAATGTATGCAACAAGAATGACCCCACACGCTTAAGCGAGGCAACACAGCACCCATTATATTATCTAATAGAGACCAAAAATACCTAGTGTCACTACGGGCAACACCTCCACTTTGGATGCTCCCCAGACCAGGAGCATTTTCTTTCAGGTGGACAAAGAAGGAATTCATCTGAAAATAATTTTGTATTCTTGGATGATGTGAAAGCGGAGCCATCCCAGACTTTAGAGAAGCATTTGCTGCAAAACTCTACGATCAGTCTTAGGCCTTCCTCTTGCAACACCATCCAAATCTTCAAGTAATTCAAATATCAGTAATAAAACATCAAATGTGGCTTTAATATTTTAGAGCAGCTTTCCGTGCAAATTTGATTTCTACCCTGAGATTAAATTTAAAGAATGACCCAATGTCACAATAGAATAACACAGCCCACACATACATGCATCGCCCTGACCCTTGTTTCTAATGAGCTTTATCGCATTGGTCCCGCTTGACTTGTCTTGCTAACTGGCACACATATATCCATATGTTCTGCATGAGCAAGCAGAAGGACAGGCTGGGTGGCAGATCTACTTTCTCAGTTACATCTGAGAGTTTTACTGCAACAGCCAGCAGCAACAGCGAGTCAGCTTAACTCCATCTCTGCAGTGTGTGCAGGCTGCAATTAGTCTTGAGAAGTGTTAACAGCGCGAGCTTGTTCCGTATCTTGAATGAATCAAGAGTTGAACGGAGACTTTAATGCTCGAGAAGCCCATATTAGCTGTCTGAAGCGTGCCCAAGTAAAAAATGTAAATGCATGCTGCACTTTGAGATGAAACACCTCAGTAAAAAAAGAAAAAAAGAGCACAACAAGGAGACTTTTCAGAAATACTGTACTAACATGAATGTGAATATTAACAACAGGGAGGTCGAGGCAGAAGTCTGAGAAACTAGACTGAAAATATGTTTTTTGTGTTTTTTGTAGGAGTCTAGTCGATGAACACTGGTGATCAATTGTGCCCATAAATTGTCCTCCAAGTAAACCGCTCAGCCAATACATCAAGAGAGGACAAGTATTTTAAATGGTTTTTGAAAGAAAGTTGACAGTCTGATGATTCTGTTGGTTTAGACAAGAAGTGTACGTTCAGAAGTTATAACAAAGGGTTGCATGTTTGGAGACTATGAGATCAGATGTTACCAGGCAGGTTGATTTTCTGGAGTGATCTAAAAAATACAGATTTAAATATTGTCTGCTAGGTCTAGGCTTTCTTGCCTAGTTAGATGAGGAAAATTAACTACAGGGGAACTCAAATAAAAGACTGGAAATGGAGAACTAGGAAGTATCTTAACAATGCCTACACATACTCCTAAAGATTAAATATGCAACATCTGAGCTTTACAACAATACAATTATAACAGAACTTTTCCCTCCAATCTGTGCGGTCGTCTGAGCTGCTGTGCTCTGCATGTGTGTTTTTTTTGAATCGTCTAATTTATTGCAACAATGAATTCTTACTTTAAACATCATTATAAGCTCAAAAACAGTGTACAAGGTGTTGATGCATTTTCTACATCAACACAGAGCATCCTCCGATTCTCCGTGTGTGAGAGATCATGTGACTCAATTTACTCTTACTAAATAAGAGAATTAAGCTTAGACAAGATTAAACTGTATTTTGTATGAACATGACGATTACCATCATTGATCAGCTTCAGCTGTGTCCCATGATATAACCGACCCGGCCCACTGGGAAACACTGACATAGCTGGTGTAGTGTTAAGATTTACATGGACATCATGTTCATTTTTAAAGTAATGACAGCGCAACAAGGAAGGGGTGGTCAGCTGTTGCTGTGTACAAGCAGTTTTGTTTCTGTTTCAGTGTCTTGGAGAAAATGTTAGTTATGAAGACGCAACAAACATCTTCCAGCTTTAGCTGGATTGCTTTTCCTCTGGTTGACATGTTCACATGCCAGATCCGCTCAGACACATGGCTGGATTCCTGGACTGGACCGTTTGGAGGTGTAATGGGTGCAAAGCTAATGAAGGAGTTCCCAAATACCACAAAAATGACTAGAAATGCCCATATGAAGTTCAATTTAAGATAAGAGCTCTTCTACCTACAAAAGTCAATGACGAGACCAGGGTCAACTCTGGTTTTGCCAAGATCCTATCATCTATTATTTGTTCCTCTTTTGGTTTTGACGGGTTCTGCTGGTCTAGTATCACAAGCAGAGTCTGTCCAAATCTTCCTCATTTAAAGATAACCATTTGATAGAAGCCCTTCATTATTCAAACTCAGCACAAAATGTAAGGTTCTTGCTCAACAGGGATTATGTGAAACTAACTCCCAGCATATCTTAAGTGACTAAGTTAATAGACTGCATGAAGCAACCTTTGCACGGAGCCAGGAGACTAGCTGTTCCCACGGTTCAGTGCTGGTGCTCAGCTATGCCAGCCGGCATGCTGGCAGTATCTTGGTATTTATAGTACTGGGTATACAGCTGGATGAGAAAGTTTGAGAACTCTTTGTCATAGAAAAGAGTACAATCACACAACTAAATCTACAACAGCATAATTGAAAAAGCAGAAAATCAATGTTACTTTTTTCTACCTCACACCGCCACCGATTACTCAGAGTGGTAATGAGAGACGTGGAAAAAAACAAAACAAAAAAAGCCAACAGACTGGTCTTGGTGGATCTCAATTTTTTTCTATTTCTTATAGAGATTAAATCAGAAGACAGTTTTTTAAAAACAATGAATGTATTAGTCCTGGTTACTCTGCATGGTCCAACAACGATGTAATGATTTTAGGATGGTCAACCTTGACAGCTATGTGATGTATCCAATTATTTACTCTCCACTTGCTTCATCCTGTGCAGGGTCACTGTGGCGCTGGAGCCTCCTCCTGCTTTTTCCAATGACAGGTGGTGTACATCCCGAACAGACTGCACGTCCATCACAAGAGTCATTTAGTTTCAAATGAGACAACTTGCACACTTACATTCTTATAAATCAAATTAGAACAGCTGATTAACCTGATCAGCTTGTTTTTGTACTCTGGGAGGAAGCCAGCGTACACAGAGAGAATACAAAAGCACAACAGAAACCTGCAATATCCACACAGAAAAATCCCGACATTCAAACCACTAACTTGTTGTATGGAGCTAAAACAGTCCCAATATACAGAACAAGATTTACAAATGCACAGGACATTTCACAGGTGCGTAGGACAAGAGTCACAAATGTATTTCTTATACAAACACAAATATAACTTGATTTACAAACATCTTGTGGTCTGTGGACTTGGCTGCATTTGTGTGTGAATTTTTGACACCTGTCTTAAAATCAAAAGTCTTTTCTTAAATACAGAATGATCTGCAACCAATCAAATATTTTCACTTGTTTAAGCCAATCATAAAAGTGCAGTAATAATAATAATGATAGGGCGGCTTAAATCGCTTAATGTGATTGGCTTATGACTAAATCGTCCACCACTGGGGTGCACTCTTATGATTGGCTGAATCAGGGAAGACATCCGAATAGTTGCAGATCATTCCGGGTTTAAAAAAAAGACATTTGTGGGTGAGCCAAGTCAGGAGGTTCAAAAATTCAGACAAATGCAGTGAAGTCTACTCACGTATCTTACGCACCTGTGAAACGTCCTGTGCATTTGTGAATATTGAGACCGTTTTAACTCCATAGCAACTAGACAATTACTCATACATGTTTCGGTCTGTGTGCCAGGAAAAGAGAAAAAAAAAAGTTTTAACTTGCAATATTTAATTACACCCTGAAACTGTACTGACCCTTCATCTGTAGAGTTCCAAGTCTTACGGAAGAAAAAAATAAAATGGGGAATGTAATATATTGAATGGTGTTTGAGGGAGAAGTGAGGAATTTATTAATTTCTCTTATGTTTTCAAGCCGGAGTGCTTTTTAAAGAAACAACAAAAAAAACAATTAATCACATCTAAGTAAACTCTACAGCTGTAAACTGAATAATCTCAGTTGTGACATTAGCAAAGTTGAAATTTAAACATTGGCCTCAAGTTTACAAATAAAAAAACAGTTAAAACCGAGCACAGAAAACAAAACAAAACAAAAAAAACATTCACAGGCTATACTAAAACCAATTGTGTGCAAAAACCATGTCATGTAAAATCAATTAATCAATTATTAAAACACATTTAAAAAAAAAAAAAAAAAAAAAAGCAATTACGCCCAGAAGACTGTAAACAGAAACATTTAAACGATAAACTGTATTTTCAGTAAAAGAAAAGAAAAATATCTCTACCTGAACACTGAATTTCTCTAAAAAGTTTCAAAGCTAAGTGAAAATAAATATAAACACAATAAACGATCTGATCTGAGATTTCACATTACCACAAACTGTTCCTGATTCTGAAAATGACCTGTTTTATTTAAAAGCATTCGTACAAAACGCTGCAGCAGCGGCGGCTGCTGTGACGCGGCTGGAAGGCACCAGTTGATGGGGAGGAAGTCCAGAAGGGCTGGCTCTGCTCCTGAATGTCAGAAACAAAGTCATCAAAGTGAGGACTGAAACACACCCTCCGAGTTAGTGGTGCTGCCGACACCTTTGTCCTCCCGTGTGTCTTCTGCCGTGTCGGCCCAAAATGCAACACGCTCGAGTCTGTCCCACCGCTCAGTGGAAAGGATGGAGTGGTGGAGGTGTTGGGAGGAAGTCCAAAAGTCTGATTCTGTCTTTGAAGACAAACATGTTTGACAACCAGCCTCACAAAGCCACACACACACACACACACGCTCAGAGCTCGTCATGGTTCCTGGTGAGGTCCTCTCCGTAGTTGGTGGCCTGACTTCCCACAAACATGTTCCAGTTCTCAAGAATCTCCTCTTTAGTCAGCTTCTGATCCTGAGGTGGGGGACAACACAATCATAGCTTGTGTGACATGAAACACAACTTTAAACATGGTGGTGCGGCTGAAACGGCGTACCTCGTTCTGGTCCGACTCGTACACCAGATGTCTGGCCTCGGCCTGGGCATGGTCGTAGTCTTGTGGCATAATCCAGTGGCGGATCTCATCCTGGTCCATCTTTCCATCTTTGTTTAAGTCCCTGAAGTCGGAGAATTGTTCCCTCTCGGTTTTTACCCAGTCTGGTTCTGGACCTCCATCCTCATGAGCAAACATGTCAGCTTCAACCACAAGAACGTTCCAAGTTAAAACTCATTCAGTTTGAGGATAACTTCTTTAGTTTCCTCAAAATTTAATTACGCTTATGTGATGAATGTGAATTATAAATGGTTGGATGGCTGTAAGCCATTCTTCAAATCCTCAAGCTCACCAATGTACTCGTCCTCATCCACATGTCCATCGCCATTCTTGTCAATGTCCTCGAGTGTTTCCTGCATTCACAACAAGTTAACAACGTCATTAAAAGGGAGGCAGTCAAACGTCCACTCTGAGTAATGACAGAGTAACATGCTGCCTCAGGCTGCAGAAGTGAATGAATGTGTGAGGGTCAGCTTACAGCTGAACTGGCAGAAAGACACGGTAGTTACTGTGTTGTGCTTGATGACTGAACCTTCAGAATTACAAGATTATTTACACTTTTTCGCAAACCGGAAGTGAAACACAACTATCCAAAGTGATGCGACACCAACGGTCACAACACTTAACAGGTTAAGTGATGAACATCAATTGTCTTGTATTCAGTACATTCATCTGTGTTAAAAAAAAACAAAAACAAAACATTAATGACATTAAAAGAAATGCCATATTGCCACATCTCTTTTTACACAGCAGTCCAGAGACGAACGTTTTACTTCGACACAGCGTTATAAGCAACACAAACCAGCACTGTGGAATCCAATCTGTAACTGCGGTGGACAATTCAGCATCAATCAGTGAAGATGCCACTGGCTGAGCTGTTCTTTGGTAATATGCAGTGACATCATAAACATGAGGGATTAATAATTAACTCTGTCAAATGGGTGGTACAAGTTTTATGAACAAGGCAGCACAGTGCTGCATAGTGCAACATTTGCTACGCCAGTGTTCCACGAAGCCAAATTTATATTTAAAGACTGAGTCCTAAATGGGACAGTCTGTTCATCCCATCGGACCTGTTCCAAAAATAGTCTAAATAAATAAATAGACGCAACAATTTCCAGATTATGCTCATAAAGCTCATGACTTTAACTTTATGGGATGTCATTTCTTCTCCGGGTCTGACGTCGTCTACAGGTCGTCTTCGAAATCATCATCATGAAGACAGGACGACTAGGACGACATTCATTCAGGAAACTACTGTTAAAACGCTCCACAGAGGCATCTACAGAAGCACATTGCATGCGACTAATACATTTAAAATAGAATTAAAACAAATAACAACAGAAGTAATCCGTGATCAGCGTCGGTTAAATACTAACTTCCATGTGGGACGATGACTGCGAACCATGCAGGAGATGCAACGTGGGAGTGGGTGAGTCAGTTAGTGCTTGCATCAGAAGAATAGGAATCTGTCTCAGTCTCTCTTGAGTCAGGGACAGCGACGTAGTGGGTGAGCGAGCAGGACAAGTTTTAATATGTGGCGTTCCATCAATCAGGACCTCCTAACTGGTTCCTGAACCAAACTGCTCACAGTCCTGTAGCTCCATGAGCAGTTCGGATCTAGATTTAGAACTGAAGAGGCCGGTGACAGGAGCAGCCAGTCAGATTCAGAACAAATGAGAATTTTGATGTTCTTAAATATCCCGTTTAGCACAACGGAGTCTGCAAGTTGGCTCGGGTTGGTTTAACAGTATCCGTCTGAACTCACGTTTTCTTCCCTCGCCCCTGTTGCAAAAGTGCTAAAAACAGGTTTTCCGTTTGAAAGAAGTATTAATCCCAGAGGCCTTACCAGAACCACAATATCCTTCATGTGTTCAAACTCCTCAGGGTGCAGGAACGCCGTGAACTCCTCCCTGTCTGCCAACAGGTCACCATTCAGATCAGCTGCCTTGAACCTCCTCTCATCTCGAGGAAGCATCTTCTTGAAGCTGAACTGGTCCGATTCATCCTCAAACTCTTCTGGATTGGCTTAAAATAAGTAAGTTGAAATGAATTAACAGTAAGGTTTATAAATATAATAATATTTCAACGGCATACCTCAAAAGGAAGATGAGAGACTAAAACCCATGCCTGAAACTCACCGAGATAGTATCCATACGTGGCCTGCTTGTACTCATCCCATGAGATCTTGTCGTCTTTGTTCAGATCGTAGTCTGTCCACACCTTTGCTACGTTCTCGTACACATAACGCTTCTGGACACGTTTTATCCAAGTCTTGAGCTCTTCTGTGGTGATGTAGCCATCTGCGTTGCCGTCTATACGGTCAACGATTTTACTGAGAAATCAAGGGAAACAAAATAAAGACATTAGTGACATATGGGTTGTACACTTTTTCGTTATGACATGTCACCTATGACACATAGGTAAGCTGTCAGAAGGCACTGAGATACAGTAAAAAAAAAAGAGAAAAAGAAAAGAAAATCACCACAAGGGATGTGGCTTCAATGAGATTACTCCAAGTGGGTGGAGCGACGAAACCCAATTTAGTAAAAAGTGCGGCTGTGGTGTATTCTTAGTCTTGAATTGCCACGTTGTGATATTACAGGCATCCCACTCTCACACCCACTCCCAGCACCACAGGAAGGAGTTTTCTTATCCAAACGTGTCAACAAGGTGGCAGCTCCTCACAAAAAGCGGCGGTGCGGGGCTTTAACGGAACCACGTGGTACAGTTTACTCTCCGCCAGAAGCGTCACTGATTTCACAACTTTACATGTAAACTGCTACTTATAATTTATGCATGACAGCCTCACGGGTTGGCCAACATGCACATCTTTCTGTAACACGTGTGCTGTTGAATGTTATATTTTTTTTATGTGTGAAGTGTGACAGCAGTGGCGTCACGGGTCTTCAGGAACAGACGGTCGGCGCAGCCCGCGGCAGTAGCACCAGACAGCAGGATCGGCTGCTGTGATTGAGCAGCGGAAGCGGGGTTTTTTTGTTGTTTTTTTGTTTACTTACCCTAGCCTGTCCTTGCTCTCTTCGGGGGTGAGCTGGTCAAACGTTTTGGCCTCCTCTTTACCCAGAAAGGCCTCATGGTCGTACTGGAAGCTCCTGTTGTCTTCGTGGGCTCGCCTGCTCAGTTCGGGGTCATGGATGACTCTTTCCTTTCTCATCATTGGCTTGGCAAGAGCCACGGCGGTGCACAGAAGCACAGCACACACCAAGCTGAGGCCGGCCATCGGTCTCTCGGCTAACGCTGACTTCTCCGAGGCCGAGCGGCAGCTCCTAAACAGGCCTTTATCTGCGGACCGCTATTCACTGACCTGCCGTCCTGACTGCAGCGTGGACTTCACCAACACCACCCAGTAGCCAAATATTTAAAGAGCACCTGCGTCTGCCGACAGGCCCCTTAACACCGCTCCAGTCCTCGCAGTCACAATTTGGGACATTCCTTTCCCCTTTTCCTAAAGGAAGGGAAGCAACCGAACTGGGATTTCCCGTGGCCTTACGTACAGCCAATCAGAGCGTTCGTTTGAAGGGGCGTCACGGGCTTGTCAAATGACAGGACCTCTACCATTGGTCCGCGGGATATTCGTAACACGAGAGGGGTTCAGGCGCCACGTTGCAAGCAGACGTTTGAGAAAAGTGAGGAATTCCGTAGACAGGAGTATCTCTAAGGTTTATGAGAACTCGTTTAAACTACTTATCAACATGTACTCGTGTACATGTAGTGTTTGTGCAGACGTCCACGCCCCTAATTATATAGAGATGTATTGCTTTATTTAATTTTTTCTTTATGTGGAATTTCCTCGGACTCCGTCAGTGCTTCTGAGTTTTCTGAGCACCAATAACAGTACCTTCATCTCATCTATGAACTTGTCTTTTAGACCCCATCCCAACCAGACTAGTAAAGGAAGTTTCTCCCTTAAATTACATTTCCATTTTGAGTCTGATCGTCATTGACAGGTTCAGGTTCAAGGTTCAACAAAACAAAACCAAAAAAAAAAACCCCAACAAAACCTTATGATCCAAGTCCTTTTTTCCATCACAGAACCATATCAAACCTCCCATACATTTCTAACATTGAAAAAAAGACACTGTTACAAAAGCATGATGTAACTTTTGCAAAGAAATGGTCAGTTTGAAAACCTCCAGTAAGTACTTGGATCATGTCATGGTACAGAACTGGCACCGGTTCTCCTCATGGCCTCCGACAACAGACTTGTGTCTACGTTTCTCCTATATCTCAGCGCTGGATTTTACCATTGGATCATAACCTTCTATTACAGCAGCTTGAATGGTTTATTGGGATTAAAAAGAAAACACATTTGGTGGTTTGAATCATTATTACATGGCAGATTTCAGTTTGTTCATGTAAGTACGTTGTCCTCCTTTCACAACAGAGTTAGTCACAGCTTTCCACTTCTGTGCTTGGACTGATAGTTTTCACTTTAGATACTTTTAATAGGCAGAAAAGTATAAACTTGCATGGGCATGGCGTATACTCTGCTACACAGGTAGCTGTCCATAAAGTCAGACAAAAACTGGTAATTAAATCAGATAGACCACAAGCATGTCTTAAAGACGTACCGGGATGAATAAATTAGGCTTTGTTATATTAAAAAGAGCCATCACATATGATGGATCTGTAAAATAGAAATGTATGATGTATGAAAGTTATTTGTAAATCCTTGCATTGAAGGAAAAAAAAAAGAAAGGGGATGTGACATGAGCATGATTAGAGCATATTTGTCAGGGACTGTTTTGGCTCTGCTGTCTTAAGTTGCCACTTTCAAGTATAAAGCTTTGATAAGCATGTTCTCGAGATTCCCTGATTATGTTTGTCAGGGTGAACTTTGAGAGCTAAGAGACCGAGATGGTTTTTAATATCTCCTCTCAACTACACTGATTAATCTATTGTTCCTCAATAAGCAGGCACAGTTGGTGGCTATAATGCAATACTCCACAATAACGGTTGTGTCAGAATGTGTTAAAAAAAAAAAAAAGCTCCTGCATAACCCAGAATTTTAGTGGCACTATAAGTTATAGTATGCCTATATAGTTATAGTATTATTCTCCTGCTGTGTTTGTTACAATTAGTATTAATAGTATCATTAAAAACATAATTTCAGTCAGCTGTTAAAATCACATATTAGTCATATTATAATTTTTCTTTCTTTTTTTTCTCATTTGGTTACTAACATGAAATTGCTTTTTTGGGGATGTGTTGCTGACCAGAAATACATAAACTGGATGTATGTTAACAAAAACGGGTTTTATGTTTCTTCCCAACAAGAAGAAATGTGAAATATCTTGAGCTCGCGTAAAACTGTCTGCAAAGAAATGAAAGTCAAAATAAGCCTTTTCTCAATTTTGTTTTTTTTCTTTTGGGTTATACGCAGGCAAACGGCAAGATGAATTCATCGTGCAAAAGCTATAGAGACTGTGTGCACGGAAGTTTAAGATCATTAAATGTAGTCCAAAATGACACATGATGAATAAAGGCAGAAATATGTCAAGTCAGTCATTTTGTACACCTGCTTCAATCCTGTTCAGGTGGGAGATAAGGAGGTTAAGGGCCTTGTTCAGGCACCCATAGTGGTTCACCTTGGTTGCCAACCCAGGGACTGGAATCTGGGTCCTCCAGACCCAAGCCCACCACTAGGCTGCCACTCTCCCCCCTGCGGTGAGAACACTAAAGTCCTCTGCTTTCCTAAGGATATGATCAACGCTCTGAAGGAGAGAATTCTTGAAATTGCAGATGAATATCCAACTGTGACAAACATTGTTCTGCATAAAGGGTCAAACGATGTGTCCAAACAACAATCGAAGGTTCTGAAACTGGACTTTACTGGATTATTAAACACAGTGAGCTCTCTGAATGCAGCTTTCATCAGTGGACCTGAACCACCCGTCAGAGGAGGAGAGGAAAGATCCAGCAGGTTGTTGGCACTGAATAAATGGCTTATATCGGCATGTGCTGACCACTCAGAGCACTTTATCAACAATTTTAATATTTTTTTGGGAATGCAGGCATCTGTTTAAAGCAAATGGATTTGATTTTAACATGTCAGGGGTGAAACTGTTCACCTCCAACATATTTTATTTCCTACATCATCCATCTGTGCTCTGTGCCAAGGCTGAGATAAATGAGGCGTTATCTCAGAGAGGAACAAACAAAGCCAGTGGAAACCTTGAGGAGGACTTCCATCTGGCCCCACCCGGGAAGAGCTTCGGAAAGGAGAGACATCAGAGGCAAAAACAGGGGTCCTTATTTGCCTCCAACCCTCTCAACAACACCAAAGACCAGGATCAGAGGCTAGAACCTTTCCCAGCACACAAAACCCCTGACAGGTCATCCCCCTCCTCCCCTCACCTGAAATTCACTGAGGAGATGATGGAGTGGGTCAACGCTGGACTTAGATGTCCTCCCCGGTCCAATCCCTTTTTGTCCCCCATAAACCCCCCACCTGGGCAGCCAATGGTTCGCCACTAAGCCCCGCCCCCAAGAGTGCAGCCTAAGTTACAGCACCTGGCCCCACCCCCTTTTAGTCCCTCCACACCACCATCATGATCCGTCTCTGCAGTCTGATGTGTGATGTGTGGGGGGTCCGGGCTGCCAGGATTGTGTCAGTTCTGACTTTTTTCAGGACAAACTGGGAGCCTGTTTATTAGAAGGTTTTAAAATTTCTGTATTTTAGGTGACAGATGTAGAAATGTGGCCCAGTCAAAACACAGAGAGATTCCCCCTAAAAGATCTTTAAATAAAGTAAACACACCTTGTGTGCCACAGACTCCCCGTAAACATGAGGGGGCACATAATACCTCTAAAACACTTAAGTTGCCTTTATTAAATGTTATGTTTAGCTGGAAAAACATTTTTAATTAATGATTTTATCACTGAGCACAGCCTGGATTTGATGTTTTTGACTAAAACTTGGTTGGAACAAAATAACAGTGCAGCTGTTGTCATCCAGTCGACCCCTCAGAGTTACATTTTTATCAGTGAGGCCAGAGCGAGCAGGAGAGGAGGAGGGGGTTGCAGTCTCCTGGAAGTTTTCAGTCTTTTGAATACGTGGCTGTACAGCTGAAGGCCTCATCCAGAGTCCTGTTTCTTAATCTTTACAGGATCACAGATACTGTACAGACTTTTTTAATGATCTCAGTGAACTGCTGTCTATAATCTGTGTTGATACACGTGTCATTATTATTAAGGATTTTAACATCCATGTGGACAACCCTCAGGACAAAAAGATTAAAGACCTGAGTAACACTCGGGACATCTTTGGGCTGACTCAGCATGTAACAGAGGCCACGTACAATAGACTCTGGAGTTACTAATCTCTAAGGGTCTGAGCGTTTTAACGGTTACTGTGTCTGATGTGGGCCTGTCTGATCATTCCTGTGTTTTCTCAGAAAGTGCAATTTCAGTGCACACAAATGTGTCAACAGCAGTGATCACAAAACGGTGTCTAACTGAAAACAGTAGTGAGATCTTTAACCAGGTCTTCTCTGTGACACCTGCCCTGTCCAGGAGTTCAGTCAATGACCTCATCAACAGCTTCAATGCTAAAATGTTAAATGTTATGGACACTATTGCTCCCATTAAGGTGAAGGTTATCTCTAGAAGAAAGACGTCTCCATGGTGAAACTCCACTCTGGTGAAAAATGGAAAATGAGAGCGTCTGGAAACTGAGCGCAGATGGAGAAAAATCACCAGCTTCATTATGATATTTATAAAGAGAAACTTCTCTCTATTAATTTACAACTGAGGAACGCAAGGAAGTCCTACTTTTCTGACATCATCACCAAAAACAGTCATAATGAACCACTTAAACCGCTACTGAAAAAAGACAAGCTTGACAAGACACAAATGGAGAACTACAGACCAATCTCAAATCTCCCATTTTTAAGTGAAATAATTGAAAAAGCAGTTTTTCTCAATTACTTTTTAACACAAAATAACTGCCTTGATGCCTTCCAGTCGGCTTTTAGACAGCACCACAGCACTGAGACTGCTCTGACCAAAGTGTTTAATGACATATGCTTGAATACAGACAGTGGAAAAATGTCAGCCTTAGTTTTAGTGGATCTCAGTGCTGCATTTGATACAGTTGACCACAATATATTACTCAAACAACAGGAGAAATATGAAGGTCTTTACAGAACTGTACTAAAATGGTTCAAAACATACTTAGAAAACAGGAAGTACTTTGTATCAATAGGTAACTTTACATCTGAGCAGACAAGAATCACACGTGGAGTTCTCCAAGGTTCCATCCTGGGACCTCTTCTGTTCATCGTCTACATGCTCCCACTGGCACAGATTATAAAGAACACAACAAACTACCAGAGCATTGCAGATGATACGCAGATATATATTACAACTTCACCAGGAGACAAGGCCCTGTACAGGCTCTTGGTAAATGCATTGAGGAGATTAATGACTGGAAGTGCCACAACTTTCTCCAGCTAAACATAAATAAAACTGAGGTAATTGTCTTTGGAGCCAAAGAGAAACGATCACAGGTCCAGGTCACTACAGAGCTTCAATCTATGCACCTAAAAACCAACAACCAGTCCAGAAATCTGGGTGTAGTGATGGACTCAGATCTAAATTTGGAAAAACACATAAAGGCAACAACAAAGTCAGCCTACTATCATATAAAGAATATATCAAGGTTGAAAGATCTGATGTCTCAGCAGGACCTGAGAAAACTAGTCCATGCATTCATCTTCAGTAGGCTTGATTATTGTAACAGCATCTTTACAGGTTTACCTAAAAAATCTATTCAAATCAAAAACAGCTGCAGCTCATTCAGAACTCAGCTTCTCCAGTCCTCAATAAGACCAAAAAAGTGGACCATTGGTCCATTGGCTGCCTGTCTCTCAGAGGATAAACTTTAAAGTTTCTGGACTGATGAGGCAAGATTTAAAAATATTTGGCCAGCAGAAGGGAGTTTGATCACAGAGTGGCTGGAGAGTGGTACAATAACGAGTCTCTTCCAGGAAGAGACAAAAAAGATTTGAGGCAGCCTAGATCCAGAGAAGACACTTTTCTAAGATGTTTGGCTCAACCTAGCAGCAGAGTTCATGCAGAAAACGACATACACAGATATCTAGAAGAATTAATGATTTAAAGACAAATGATGGTCACATTTTATTAAGATTTGTTTTTTGTTTGCTCACCTTGGATTTTATTAATTAATAAAAATAGACAAACACAATTTATATCCTTGGCCATCGCAAATAAAAGTAAACGAAACGATTCACCAACACAATGATAACGGTGAAACTCAACTCATGAAAAAAACTGAGCGTTGGAATGGGAAGGTGATCAAGTTTAGTTAAGTCTTTATTTGCATTATAATATTTTTAGAAAGGCGGAGTATAGGAATTTGTTTGTAGAGGCATTGTGGTCACATTTAGGCTGCATGAAGAAGATGAGAAGAATCACATTACTCAGCCGCATCTCAACATGCTGTAATGTGGAAGAGCACACTCTGCACGCTGGAAACAACTTGCTGAAACTGCCATGCCTAATTCTTCTTTATGAGTAGAAGAAAAATGTATTTTGCCATTCATCATTAGCATAATAAGCCAGCACATGGCACTTTGCTGTTTTGCATAAATAGTACACCCCAGTTTATGGTTATAAAGAGGCCCTGGGGCTAACTAGCCTCTTTATTCAATTAATGAATACTTCATGTATTTAAATTAGTCCTGCCTGGTCAGTTTGAATCAGTGTGTGGTGCTGAAATGAAGAAATGCAAACATTTTTTTTTCTAGAGAGATATTTCCCCAAAAATATATTAAAAACATTCAAATTCGACTAGGTTTCTCTCATTCTTTTGTTTGCTCTTTGCTTCTTAATAGGTCTTAAAGGTTTGGTGCTGTTACTATACTCATTACGATCGAGTCATTCCATTCAGTTTTCTTTTCCAAATAAAACCAAACAATGGTGTCTGCTTTTGGGGTGCATGACACAGAGGTTCCTCTCAAACAAGGGCAGCATGGTTAAACAACTGCAGGCATGAACATGGTGGAAAGCGAGAGTTGATGGGAAGAGCGGCTTTCAACATGAATATTTCACTGTAGAGTGTGTGTGTGTGTGTGTGTGTGTGTGTGTATGGGGGCGGCGGCGGGGGGGGGGGGGGGGGGGGGGGCAGTTACAGGGGTGTTCAGTTAACCATGAGATTGCATACACTGCAGAAGGCATTTGGTTAATGTAATTAAGAAAACCCTATGGTGGGAGACACAGGGCATTAGTGTCCAGGATATACTGCTGCTGTGTTTTGGCTTCCTGCTGCCCCACGCTGACTGTCACTTCCCCATTTATGTGATTTAAGTCTGTTTTTGTGCTCTGAGAGCTCTCTATAGACAGTTCATATGAACGTATGGATAATTAAGTGGCTATAATTAACTAAGGTCATCCACAGTGTAAGCAAATTTGACAGTCACTAAAATGTTCTTACTTTTTAAAATTGCTGTATGTATGTGGAGGTATGTGCCATTCTTAATATTTCAGTCAATACTGGTGGCCAATATATTTGTAAAAAAAAATGTTATATATATATATATATATATATATATATATATATATATATATATATATATATAAAGAAAATAAACTAAAAATGAAAAAGGTTAACCCCCACCTCCAAGTAGTTGAGTAGTAACAGTACCAGTCATATCAAAAAAGCAGATTGAACCACAACCAGTGAACTTTTCCATCATAAAGACCATTTCTCCTAAATAGGACATCCCACAACACCCACTTGCTTTTATTCCAGTTTCCTTTCCTGTTTAAGGTTAAACTTTATTTGTGGGGTACCTCTTATTCACTCTTTCGCATTCATTTTACATCATCTTTCCCAGTTTTGTGTCAGCTTTGGGATGGTATTACAGGGTAGATAGGAGACTTAATAAAGCAAACAATAGCAGCACAGCATAGAGGCACTCCTCACCCTCCAGTCTCCTCTCTCTTTTACATTTTCATAGTTCTAATAACTCACAGCTCCTACTATTCTGGAGAGATTAATAAACTTCTCATTGCTGCCACACAGGAGAAAAGAAACCTTTGCTCTGTTTAATGACAACTGTAAAGTGGAGGCAATCATGGGATGCCTCCCATGACATTTCCCCGTTCCTGTCCGCTCCACTTATCTTAGACAAATGGCCGTGCCGGGCCACTATCAAGATGAAGCGTTTTCCCCGAGTCATTACGTCTGTCACCGGGGCCATTTCCATATTGAAAAATCTGAAACAATAAACGACACCTCAGCCTTTAATAACTGTGAAGGAATCATATTTGGAAAATTGCATCGAAGCAATAACCTTTTCTCCCTGTAATTAGATGACAGAGAGGTCCTGGTTTTAATTAAGTCAGCAATTTATAGTCGCGCAGCCATACCTCAGCGTGCTGATTAGTAGAGGAGGGATCACGGAACAGCGTTGCTTCTGTTTGAATCTAGATTTGATCTAGTAATTACTGTGTTATATGGAAAAGGCCGCAGCGAGTCCCAGACTCCGGACTCTGTTGTTGCAGTGCTCTGTGAAGCATGGCCCTTCCTTCCCGTCGCTACTCGAGCTGAAAATATGCCACGAGACTTGAGAAAGTGACTGTCTGAACGGCTCTTTGGACCTGGTCACCGGAGGACATCGTGTTTGAGGAGGCATATTAGGGTGAATTTGTGAATGCATTGGGATCTCGTTTGCTTATTTATTTATTTTACATGCAGCATGACTTCATGCGTCTTTGTAATTGATCCTCTTGGTCACTATTAAATGTTAACATTTTGCAGTAGAGGGCAGATGGGGGGAAAGGGGAGGGGGTTAAAGATGTCATTTTAGTGCTGTGTTAATAAACATGGCAATTTACCGTCAATTTATGTCCTGACAGGTCGTAATGGAGACCATGAAAAGAAGATTAGCTGGAGCTGTTACAGCAGACTGTTTGGGGACCGTCATCATGAGTGCTGTGGGGACCGGCGCTCGCTGTGTGCGCGCTGCCGGTCTGTGGCGGGCTGCAGCCGGCAACATGATTGACATTAATGCTCCAGCTGCAGAGAGAGACAGGGGGAGAGACAGAAAAGTGCGGATAATTTGGGTTCTCTCATTTATCACGTAATAAAAAACATGTATCGATAGGCGATCGGAGCAATAGCACGTGGAAGCCCTCTCGACATATCGTTAGTGACGTCAAGCAGCTGCTTGTGATCTGTGCCACTAATTTCATTAGCTTCTCTGGATAACCGTAACAACATATAGTTAAAGTCTCTGTAATATCAGGGGAGCATTGTAGATTTTTTTTCTTTTTGCTGTTTATTAGCTTTCTCCCCCACTGTTGCATGCCAAAATGCGTGGCTTAGAGCTGCTCATCAGCTGTTCTTGGTGACAATAGGACTTATAAAATCCTATGTAGCAGCAGAGTCACATATGTGATCATAATAAAATGCATATTAAAGAGAAAATGGTTTAAGGTTTAGGATATGTCCCACACATCAGGTAAAGATCAGCAGTACAGTGCGTGGAGACTTTTGCAGCATTGATGTGCAGTCCCAGAGGCCAAATGGGAGAATGGGGTTAATTAATCCCAGAGGACAACTCCAACTAAGGAGAGGGGCTTCTCAGCCCCCTCGCTTTTCCCTCCATAAAGGTCACACTTCACAATAAGAGGACAATGCATGTGTTGCCCCACCGAGGATGTCTCATCCACTCCCAGAAAACATCTAATTTGATCTCTTTCCTTCAATCAGCATAACTGCATGGCCCGAGAACAAACCCTGGAACACACATTAAGTGCTAATAGTAAATGGTTTCCCAGGGCTTTGAATCATCCATAGATCTGCGACAAAGCGCCCTCCGAGGCAACGGTTTCTGGTGCTAAATGTTCACCGGTGGCTTAAACATAATTTACGTGTTGACGTTAGACGCTAAAGAGTGTCTGCAGGCCTTGGCCGCATGACTGTGGCCTGTGATTTGTGGGTCATCATTTGGGTGACATTTGTCCTGTGGTCCAACATTCCAGTCAAGTGGCATTAAAATACTTTCTCTCCACCTTCTCTGTGCCATGGCTTGTTCAAGGGAGTCGCTGTCCAAGGATGTGCTACAAATACAGTTTCCAGCTTTTTGTTGCGGTAGCCATGGGTTGTTTTTGTGTAGTACAGCTGAAGAGCTGTATTTTATATGAATGACATAGGTTTTCCCTATCCTTACTAATTACCCTTTATTTAGTATACTAAATGTATATCATATAATATATATATATATATATATATATATATATATATATATATATATATATATATATATATATATATATATATATATATATATATATATATATATATATATATATATATATATATACACACACACACACACTGTACAAGTACATGAAGCAAAGTTTTGAAAGGCATTCTCTTTGCATTTGTTTATTAGTAAACAACGTTTTGGGTCTTATGCATGAGGTTACTATTAAAAAAGTCCAGCTTTTATTCCACAAGTAGGATAACAGGCTAAAATTCACTTGATTAATTGTAACACTGATTTGCTGAAAATGTTTTATATAAATTTTAATGAATAAATGTAAGTTGACTCTGACTTTGAATGGAACGTTGTGTTTTTGTCTCCTGAACACACAAAATGGTTTAGTACCCATCATACACCACACTAAACAGTTAGTATTTGTAACTGGATATAAAAGTACATTTATGTCGCTGAAGTATTGCTTTTTTAGAGGTACAGAAAACAAGGTGGGAAAATTGTTCAAAGCACCTGGCATGTGCTCAGTTAGGTTTGGCAAAGCACAGAACTGTACAGGGTACACAGTGCATATACAGTATAAGGAAGCTTTTTCTTTGTTCTTGCTTCTTCTTTCACCTTTTAGGTTCTTCATTACCTCCAAACTCTTTCCCTGTTATCCTTCTCCACCTCTTCATCCAGCAGATAGAGCAGTGGATGGGGTTTTGGCTGTGGGTGGAGTGTCTCCCCTGGGCTGCAGCGAGGCTCCTGTCCCCCTCTCTCCCTGCAGCTGGAGCTACCAAAGCCAGATGCTTCGAAGCTCCACCACCCTCTGCCCCCCCTCTCTCTCTTCCAGGAAGATGGTGCCCAGAGAGGAGGATGACAAACGCCTCTGCCTCCTCTTACTGACGGATTTGGACGACCTGACTCCAGCCCCGCACTGTTCCAACCGCCAGCACAAGATGTTGACTTAATGGAAGGGGGTTGGCTGTGGATGGGCCCATATGTGTATATATTGGGAAAATATGGCAGGGCAGTGTGTCTGTGTGTCTGCGTATTCACTGGGATTGTAAGCTTGTGTTTGTGCATCTCTATGTTTGTGTGTGTATGTGTATTTTCACCTAGCCCAGACGGCCTACATCCATCATGCCATGGCGCTCTGGCAAAGAGAGGGACTCAGACAGCTTCACTAACACACGGTCAGTTAAATTGCCTGTTAAATTGTCCTGGTCTGCAGCTATCTTAGGTGTAGATAAAAAACACTGCACTTAAAGCCTGCACTTATAGGAAGAAATTGTCAAGTAAATGCCACCCTGCCTGTATGCATAGAAAGAGAGAAAAAAGAAAGAGAGACAGTGATCTTTTGAGGCAAATACGTTTGGTATCACAAGACAAAACTCTGCAGCTCACCGTGTCTGTTGGAGATGCTACAAACATCGCTCAACTAAACTATCAGAAAGATTCTGTACATTTTCATGAAATAATGTCCATATAGACTGTAAAACCCTACAGGCTATGACAATATTTCAAAGTTAAAAAACACTTTTGTACATTTATATTTTTTGCAACAAAGTCATGAAGGAGGCCAACGCCGTTTACTGTCTGCATAAGCCTGAAAATCAAGTGATCAATACTCTGAATTATGCATAAGCAGCAAAACCTTAATCCCTCTTCATCAACCTTAACGGTGCTCCCTTGATGATAAAAACAGCGGTCTCAATCCAATACATTTGACATTTCTCTCCATGCAACCAGATGGAAAATGAAGTCTCATTCTTTTTACATTACTGAGATATTAAGGATAATTGCCTGCTTCCATCTCATGTACTTGGAGCAAGAAGCTTTACAGAGGTGCTCTCCTGTAACAAGTGATGAAAAAAGTAGGTTAGTTGTGGTCACTGGTCAATGTTGATTACGAAAACTACAACAAATAATAGAGACTTGAGAATACATTGACAAATCGTCAAGGAGTTTAAAACTTTTAGAGCTGGGATGCAGTTCATTTTAAAGACAAGTGATAAGAAAGTGTGCTACACACTGCAACATTACTCACAAAGACTCTATAATGGACTAATGAGAAGTTCAAATCCAGCTTTGGCCGGCTCTAAATTTGCCCTAAACCTTAAATCACCTGCTTTTGTTTCTGCTTGGATTTATTTTTTAAGATATTACCAATCAATTATTTATCTATATATTCATGCACTTATTACTTTAACGATTAATCAATGTTCACCTGATACAACAAAAACATTATATTTATATTGCTGAATCTGCTGAAGTACAGGAGTCCTAATATTTTATTCACAAATATTTGCATTTTATCTCTAAAGATGGTGCATAATAGGTCTCAATAAATACACTGTACAGTACCATTTCTAGCAGCATTGCAACCTTAATAAGTAGATAGATTCGTGTGGTCTGCCAACATAAACCATGACGTGATATGACAGGTCATTTCCATTGACACATCAGGGAACTACATACTTACTGTACATTCACTGCATCAATGAGCAATGTGTGATGGTGACTGTGAAAACATCAATATATGTCAGCAGCTATTTAGATTTTACTGTTTGTACACCCATGAAAATCTTTTAACAGCTTCAAGGTGTAACAGAGAGAAAACTGTGTGCTGCATGTCGAATAATGAAATTAACCATTCTACTTCTTATATAGTGACATTTGCTCTAAGGCCACCCCTGAGGCAGGATTTACGTGAGAAAAAAAGGAGGAAAAAAAGAGTCAAGTGACCATTCATTGGTAAAATCAACCTGCACTTGAAGAGTTGATTTCACTAAACTAAGACTGTACGATTTAATTTGATCCAAAACATTGGCAGCTTGGATGTTTACCAACAGAGCCGGCTTACTTTTGGTCAGGAGACAATAAATCACTCAGACGTGTGCAGGTGCGTCGCACACCGCTAGGGGGCAGAAAAGCTCCATGTGCAGCTGAGACGAAGATCTGAAGCTGCACACAGGCCACCTTTTCTTCCTTTTGCTAAAAATCTGAATATGATTCAGCCTAATAATTCAGACTCTGATTTGCACTGAGAGATCAAGATACACTCTTTTATATGTCGTATTTTTATTGGTTCTGTTGTGAAAGTTTTGCTTAGTGTTTTTTTTTCCTCTTAAACAAACTATGTGCGATTAAGTGAGATCCTAAATGACTGCCATTAGCAGCGATATAACAGGTTTCCTCTGTCATGAAACTATTCATCTCGTTATAAGTGGTCCATATGTTTAACACACTAAGAAATGTAGCCCCCTGTTGGCTGCGTCTCTATCACAGAGGTGAAGACTGCTTTGTTTGCTGGTGTCACGCGCTCCTGAAAGGTGAGGTGATAATGGACTCATCATCTTTGTGCTCTCTTCTCTGTCCACACGCCAAGGAGACGTGACGAGAAGTCGAGAAGCCAAAGTGCAATATTCGCGGATGTTTGTCCAGTGGTGCTGGAGGAGGTAGAGGACTTTGCGGGGGATTTTGGCTAAACATCTGCCCATCTGCTTGTCCATCTGAATGGGGACAAACCTTAACTTTCACATACCAACTTCGAAGGAAAAAGTGTGTCTGCTCAAAAACCCTCCACGACACCTGAACAGTCAGATAATATTTGTCCTTTAGGCTCACTTTTACGCACGACTCAAAATTTTGACGCACGAATTAACTATCAGCTGAAACAAACACTTAAATCAACTATATATATATACTCAAATAAACCATATATATATATATATATATATATATATATATATATATATATATATATATATATATATATATATATATATATATATATATATATATATATATATATATATATATATATCGAAGCGATTTAACTTTAAAGCAGTTAAATCATACCAGAGAAGGTGATGTCAACTTTTTAATTACAGCCCATTGTAGAGGCTCCGTGTTGTTTGGACCATCAGACGCCGCGCTAATGCGCACCCATCACACTAATGCATGTTGACCGGGGACTCTCTCCTGTGACAAAACCCCACAGCTGTTCTCAAATCATTACATGTCAAACAATTTTAAAATAAACACCCAGACCGTCGCGACTATAGCCAGAGAAAATGGGGATGTCCCTCTGATCTCATATTAGGATTTAATACTGTGTATAGCCGATAGTGAGAAGTTTAAACAGACCCAACTTGTCTCGTTAGCACAAGGAGTAACGTCTGACATCACCTGACACACGATGTGTACGATTTGATTACGATGCAAGTTAGAAAATAATTGTTTTTTTCAATGACTTCAAGATGAGCAGCAACCTTGAAGCGCGGGTCAACCGTCATTATTTGTTGAATACAACATCTATCCACAAACGAGTGTACGCGTCTACATTTGTATCCCCTTTTTCCCTTTGCATCCACGCAGGAGGAGGGTTGCATCTGTTAGGGTCCAGTGTTAGTCTTAATTACTGGCCTTCATGTTCTCCGTGGCCCTCAACCGTCTTTAATTAAAACCTTGATTAGGGGGAGGAGGTCTCAGGCAAGACTATTACCAGATGGGTTTCCAGCAATAATAAAGACTTTATCCTCCGCCGATGCCGCCTGTGTGCCATAAAGCGCGCAGCGCGCTGGTCGACCATATCAAAGCACAGCGAGCAGAAAGAGGCTGTTAATTACGGCGGTAATTACTTGTCTAATTACGGTTCGTTTGTGATTACATTTAGAAACGTTTTCGTGGTCTACACAGAGGCTCTCCGTGGCCAGAATGCGGGCTTAACACTGCAAGGACTGAAATATAGTGTGCATCCACAGCGGGGTGCTGCTGAATAACTGGCCTGCAAGGGATGGAGTGAATAAGATCAATAGTGAAGCACTGACCCGAAAATTATCTTTATCTTTCTCAGAGAAGTCCTCAATAATCTATACATTCAAGGTACAACAAAGTGGCTTCAGAATAAGTCACAAACATGTTGTCAAACACACATTTCACTGCTTTCCTTTCTCGTCTTTTTGCCTGTATTCCCCTCACCATTCCTCCCCCCAGAAATTGAAAGAATTAAAAGAGCTTTTAGTGAGCTCCGAGCTTTCCAACAAGCAACGTGGAAGTCTGTGTATGTCGCATTTCAAAAATGAGATTTTTGTAAGCTCACAGTCTCCCAGTATAAATCCAATTTTCTATGTTAAAAAGGGGTTTTCGATTTGGGAAAAAAAAAATAAAGAAACGAAAAGAGGCGCCAAATCAATAATGCATCCTGACATATTCAGCAGAACTATATTAACGATTCAAGAGTCGCCACATTATGAATAGATCTCGCCAATGGTCTGAAAGTCATTATGAGTGCGCGCAGGCACGCCGCCGCTTTTATACACAAGACGAGAAACTTGCAAATAACAATCAGTTCAATTATCCTCAAAGTATTTACTCCAGGATAGAATGTGTCATCCAGACACGGAGAAGGAGGGAGGGTAGGAAAAAGTGATTTCTTGCCGCACTATGTGCGTCCATTTTCCAGACGGTTTGTCGTCTTTATTGCCTGATTTACTGTGTGTTGTTTTACATAGCCCAGTTATCTGTGTGAATTCACGTAGCCTACGCTGAGCCGCTGCATCCATTTATACATATAACACAGATCTGCGCTGAATTTGTCACATTTAGTGTTTTTTGTTCCGCCTCGTGTTGCTGAGAGCTATATGTGCTCACTGGTCTGTGCGCCATACTGGCACTATGTGAACTTATTTGGACATTTAAATGTGATTCTGTTTAAATATCTATCTATCTATCTATCTATCTATCTATCTATCTATCTATCTATCTATCTATCTATCTATCTATCTATCTATCTATCTATCTATCTATCTATCTATCTATCTATCTATCTATCTATCTATCTATCTATCTATCTATCTATCTATCTATCTATCTATCTATCTATCTATCTATCTATCTATCTATCTATCTATCTATCTATCTATGGCTCATTTAATCGTTGTCGACGGTGTAATTACTCTGGTTATCTGCAGCAGGTGCTCCGGCCTCCTTTCTAACTGTGCACAGAAAAGCGCCCGAGGCCAGGTGATACCATTACCGAACTAATGTCTATTTTTACGCGCACCTCCTCCATCAACAGAGAAAGGAGCAGTGACGAACAGCGTACTTACAAATGCCATTCCGTCACATGTCACTCATCAAGCTCGCTGCATCTGTAGAGAGCTGAGCTCTTCGGGCACAGAGTCGCTGCTACTGAGGGTGGATAGCTCATCCTTTCTCACCTTTTGGAGTGTGCCATACAGAATCTTAATAAGAATGCATGAGGACGAGGCCTTACCCCGCCTTGTCATTACTAAAAGAATGGCAGAATGTGATGTTTTCAAATGAAACGTCCCCCGTCACCTATGTTGCGCCCCCTCCTCTCCGTTAACCGCTCATGTATCCAAAAGGACAGGCGTATTCAAGTAATTTTGCGTAGTCTGGTAAAGAATCAGAGATCTGATCAGAGAGGGTGGACACATAGATGAGATTCAGACGATGGAACACAGCTGTTTATATTAGGACATGATATACACAAACAGATTGAAGCGAATCAACAGCACAGAGCACCTTAGTGCCCAGTTACACCCCTGGGGACTGCGCATCACGACCACTAGTGTGTGTGTGTGTGTGTGTGTGTGTGTGTGTGTGTGTGTGTGTGTGGGTGTGTGTGTGTGTGTGTGGTGTGTGTGTGTGTGTGTATGTATATATATATATATATATATATATATATATATATATATATATATATATATATATAGTATATATATATATATATATATATATATATATATATATATATATATATATATATATATATATATATATATATATATATATATATATATATATATATATATGTGTGTGTGTGTGTCGATCATTAGACCATCTCCGGTGATGAGGGAAATCCCACTTCCTAATATTTTTTTTCATTATCCAACTGTTGCGCTAGAAAGTAACAACACAAAGTCCAAGGTCGAGCTGGTCTGCTGCCTATGAATTATAGGTGTTATATAGATAGTCCTCTCTGGTGGTGCTGAATCCAGGCCAACACCCTTTAGCTGATGCGTAATTTAGCGCGCCGCGCGTAATTAAGTGAGTCGCCATCAGACCCCTGCATGTGTAACACTTTATTTTGAACGGCGCAATACGTTTCCATTAAACGTTATTAAAGTGCGCGGAATGACGAGTTCTCATTTGTCTTGTCAGGACATCTGACAACCTCGTTAGCTCCCATTTTCCCCTGTCAGCTTGCAGCGCGACACGGACACTGACTTCAGCCACTCCTGGCAAGTGAGTGATAAATGCGCCTACTCAGCCCTGCGCAAAACAGCAGCATTATTGTTGCCAGCACGAAGCATCAGAATCAATCACAGGCAACCCTGTGGCAGGTGTCAGTCTTGTGTTTTTTTTTTTTTTTTTTTAAATCCAGCCCACTGTCAATCTTTAATCTAATTTAAAGGGTCATAGATTTGGGGCATAATATCCCCTCGTTTTTATTTTCTCTCCCCAGCCTGATTGGGCGGACTGACCATGTGCAGCTCACATTTAGCCTCCACACAGGCCTCACTGGGAGATTAGAAGGTTTGCAAATTGAGCTGTTATGAATATTTGTGAGCAATTGGATGATCTTGTTATTTTTATTTTTTTCCTCCTATTTTTTAAAGGCAAAAGAACACTTAATGGCATGAGATTTTTCCGCTGCCTGCACTTTCAGATGAGATTGTAGATCGAAGTTAGACTTGTCACGTTGAGCCAAAGTGAATTCCTAACATCCAGGACGTGCCTGTCTGCTCCGGACAAATTGCATCCAATCACCCCGGGGGAATTCGGTTAATGTCTCGATCCAGGGCCGGGGAACATGGAGAGAAAACAAATCAAACTCTGCACACGGAGGGTGTAGGGCTTATTAAAACATTTCACACAGGAGAAACAAAGAGGGAGACGCGTGGAGCGCGCGTCTCTGCGCGTGTGTGCGTGGAGTTGCAGAAGGAGGGTAATTGGGCTACAAAATCTTCAAACGCGACTGAAAATATCAGATGACCAACGTAAACCTCTTTGCGCAGCGCACGCATGCTGTTTGGGAAAGCAAAAACTGCAGGAAGAAGCCTGACAACTTTATCCACGCGGGCACAGGCAGCGTCATTTACTCTGGCCTTCATGTTGGCCTATCAACTTATTCTTGACGTGAACTAACACTATATGTAATGAAGAACCCGTGGCTTTATGCGCACACCAGATTTCTGTCAAATAGGTCTTGCATTTTAAAGTTAAATTCAACTTACCTGAGCTTTCTCATCACAATTAATCCCAGTTGTGAATATAAACGCTCCCTTTGAAGGCAGCTTCAACTCTGCGTGCACCCTGTGCTTTCTGGTGACGCGTTCGGTCCCCTGGACATTTTCTCTGCCTGCTACAGCGACAGTAAACAGTAAGCTCATGAGGCGTAGGCCATGGAAGCATATTGTTCTGCATGGCTAGAGATGGGAGGTCAATCATTATACGATTTCTATTAAATCTGATCAATCAGAACAAGCAAGGCATGGACATTTTTTTTTTTTTTTTTTTTTTTTTGCCAAAGCCGAAGCAGGGCACCTGTACTTTTCATACATTTCTCTAGAGGCATCATGCAGGCCTGCAAACGCGCCCATATCCGCCTGTAACTGTGAATTATGTCAGATATTTAACTTTGACTGAAATGTATCTGGTTGGTAAATATGCATTATGAATAAAGGATGGGATTCCATGCAAATGCGGGGAGATATCATGAATATTTGAGTAGTAGTCTCCGTATACTTTCATAAAAATTCAGGCACAACTGTCTTTATGTGTGTGTGTGTGTGTGTGTGAGTGTGTGTGTGTGTGTGAGAGAGAGATAGAGAGAGAGAGAGAGAGAGAGAGAGAGAGAGAGAGAGAGAGAGAGAGAGAGAAAGAAAGAGAGAGAGAGTGTGTGTGTGTGAAAAGAGAGAAAGAGGGAGAGGGGGGGGTGCAGCAGCGTGGTGACGGCAGAGGGAAAACCGGCTGGACAGATTTGCGTTCACGCCTGATCTGCTTCTGAAGAGCGGGGCCGTGTGGGAAGGGAAAGGCAGCACCTGGCTCGACCGCTGTATCCCATCTCGTTTTATTGACAGCCTGATAAGCAGGGACCAAGCCGTGCGGTTTCCAGCGCGGATGTCGAGCACCCTGCTGCGTTGCACAGTATCGCGGCCTCTTAATGGCTGTTCCTCCAAATAATGGCCCAAACACAGCCAGTCCTGACTGGCCCGTACCTGCGCTGCCCCGGTCTCTTCCTGAGAGACAAGCGGTGGCGCGGTTGCACATTTACTCACCGTCTTGTTCAAATTGACACAAACATCCGAGGTTGTGAAATAGCATTTGAGGCTTTTAGCCTGCCTTGGTAAAAGGAAAGCAAAAGCCCCATTACGAGTCACAGACGACAACTTTATAGGGCTGTATAAATGAAACAAGTAAACGCAGGCTAAAACATTGGAAGAGTACCTATATTTAAAGTCGCTTTTATGACTAAAATTTGGTGTCCTGATGAAATATAATACCCGAGCTTCGGATACATGA
Organism: Xenentodon cancila; assembly: GCA_014839995.1. Taxonomy (NCBI): domain Eukaryota; kingdom Metazoa; phylum Chordata; class Actinopteri; order Beloniformes; family Belonidae; genus Xenentodon; species Xenentodon cancila. Next base: position 19,234,844 of record CM026197.1, read on the forward strand.
CGGGTTTCAAATATATCCCGAGGAGCTGCTTGGAAGCACTTCCAACTTTTCTTGCACCTTTTCTGTCCACCTGTTGCCACCGAGCATGCTCAGATGTGAAAATATAACAAAGTCTTTACTTCAACATAACACCTTATGACACCGCATCTCTCCCGTAACGTTTAAAAGCAGTGGATGCTGCAACTTTCAAAGACAATTATTGCCCAGTTCCCATATTTCAAAACTTTACAAAGAACATCATAAAGAAAGAAACTAGGGATGAAAATAATACGCCAGATTTTAACGTTATGACCAAACAAGCAGGATAAGATGAATTAAACCTCCTCATTCGCCTTTTGCTATATACATCTCTGGAGATACCTGGAGCGTTTTTTCTTTAACTCGTCACTGCTAAGCATCTTCCTTGCTGAAGTGCTCTTGAGCAGGTTCAGTGAGAGCTGGGGTGCCCTAATGTAGAGACATTCAAGAAAGGACAAGTATTCGAAGACATTTGGGGGACAAAACAGAAAAGGGATAAAACTGAAATAAAGTTGGACACAATTAAACAATAAACCATCATAATAACACTGAATGAACTAATAACGTGGCCAAGCAGAGTGAGCCGTTGATCGTTATAGTGTGCGCCCACAGCAGTCACACTGGGACAATAAACAGGCCGGTACGCCCCACATGTACGCTACCTTTGCGCACTTCCCAGTTCCGCTCAATGTCCTGTCCAAGGTATGACGTCGCCCCGTCGCTCCAGCCAATCACTGCCAACTTCGGGCTGATGCTGAAAGGAAAGTTGCTGCTAAGAGCCGCAGATTTTTTTTTTCTCACTCACACTGACATTTCAACTCAACGACGGATCCAAAAGTAGAGAGATTTGAATCGGGACCTACGAGTTTCTGTTGAGGTGACACGGAGGAGAGATTCGGGGGGAAGGAGGACGCGACTTTATGCGCACAGGATACCGATTACATACCGCTGCCGCCTTTCGCCCGGTGAGTTTAAGCGGATTATACTTTTAAAACATTTTTAAACTCAGTACTCTTGTGCAAACACCTGGGTGTGCTTCTTAAACTCCCTAAACATGAAACCGGCGGTTATCGGACACGAGACATATGCAGTTTAAAGGTGACGTTTGTGTGCGTGCACATTGCTCCGTGTAGTCCAGTAGTTGTGCGTTCACCCAAAGTAAAGCACAGTAAATGGATTTTGTTTTTGTTGTCATCTCTCTCTCTCTCTCTCTCTCTCTCACACACACACACACACACACACACACATACACACACACCGGGCGTATAATAAACGCCGTTTACTGAAGAATTAAGCGACCGTCACTACAGTTGTTAGGACGAGCTTTGGGCAGAGAAAATGAACGACTTGGACCAGAAGAGTAAATTTGGAATCAGCTCAAGTCGATCCATCAGGGAGGTGAGGACGCTGCTGTCGGGATGTTTTACTTTTTAGATGCTGGTTCAAGACCAATGAGCGCTTCTTCATGGCGGCTACGCTTCTGTCTTAATGTGGAGAATATTTTGGCATAAACATTTGATTAAAAAAGCGCGAGGCTAACCTGAAAAAAAGTTTGTCATCTTTTAACTGTTTTGTTCAAAACTCGGTAAAAAAAAAAAGAGTAAACAATAATAATAATAAAAAAACCAAACAAAACGCTAAGGATATACTTATATGTTAAATGACCTGGCCCTATGCCTGTGTTGTGCTTAAAAGGGGGGACATATTTTTTAAATATATGTATATATGTATATTTATATATATTCTGCCGCTTTCTGTGGTGTCATGCGCCTCCATTACTATTTACATAAGATATAATCTGGACTCTGGTGTAAATAGTCGCTGTGGTCTCTGGACGTCTGTGCTCCGGGTTCGGACACGTTTGGCTCCACTGTTTCCTCCTGTCATGCTTGTCGAGCAGCGCCGTGACACCATTAGCCCCGGTGTTTATCCCAGTGTTCAGCCTTCTGCCAGGAGGGGGCTTTATCGGACTGCACACTTCCAGCGTGCTGCGTTGGAACATCCACTCTTCTCCGCGTCTCTCCACAAACTACACAAGACTGGGAACTCTGAAAGATGAACAATTTATGAGTAATGCGTCTCAAAATGTACCCCGCATTGAAACAGTGAAGGGTGGGCACTTTATAAAAACAGATGTCAGTCACATGCAGATGTTAATTGTGGTTTGTAAAAGCGCGTGTGTGGCTGTCCGAGTTGGGTATTTAGAATGGTAAAATATGGACATTTGTTTTGTAAATATTTCCTATTTGGGAAGCATGGTTTTGACCCACGCCGTGATGGAGTGACGTTTCCTTATGTTTACTGGACCTGCTGAAAATGAGCCGCCATTAGAGCTTCCGTCGCGGGTTGGCCTCCACGTGCACCGCCGCACTTTGAAAACAGCCGATTGACGAAATCTGCGCGCTGAACTCCAACAGGCCAGCACAGCTAAATAACTGCTCTGGAAAACAGACCTCTGCGTTGTAAAAATGCAAATAATGCATGCAAAAAAAAGAAGAGAAAGAAAAAGAAAGAAAAAGGAAATAAAGGAAACGTGGACAATCCAGACAAGCTGTTTGATGCATGACACTTCACCTGAACTAGAATATGGCACAGTGTCCCCATTTATAAATACGTGCTTTAATATACATAATAATGCATTTAATATATTAATATATTATATATTTATAAAAAGCACATTGTATATAATGAATCAAATATTTTCTGTAATGTCCAGTAAAAAAAACAATTAAATTGTTGTAACTGTGTAATGCTCCTAAATTTATAATAATAATAATAATAATAATAATAATAATAATAATAATAATAATAATAATAACCAAAAATATGTATTTCCGTAAATGATAATAATTTATCATATATTGTGAGAAGACTGTTGACGTGAACAAACATTAATTATTATTTTAATAAAATTAAGATATCATTATCTAATTTTATTCAGGTACTAAAATACCTCGAAATATATTATGTGTATAATAATTTGACAACAAATATATCAACGATGGTAGACCGTCATCAGTCATGTATGTAAGCAGGTGTGGCTGTAAATGATCGTTTTCTGAGCGGCAGGTCAACATGGGTCAACAAGAGTTACACTTAATAATTTATCCTCTGGACACAGTCTTCTAGGACAAAACAAACGACTGGCGTTTCCTCACAGTGGTATAGGTGGCTTCGAAATAATAACTCTAATATGGAAAAGGATGCTGATAAAAAATATGAAATATATTAATCCATTTTAATTTTACAGGGGGAACAGGGTCAGATAAACACTATTGTTAAGTTTTGACAATATCCTAAAATTCTCTGATACACATCCTTAAGACGTCCTGATCAATAAGAGGGGAGTGAAACCTCAGTGGGGGGAAAGTCACGAAGGCAAACAATTATCAAAACTAATACAGAAAAAGAGAAACATGTAGAGAAATGTATCCAGGTCCTCAAAAAAAAAAAAAAAAAAAAAAAAGCGGGCATAATCAGAGGGATTTCTTTTTTAAAAGATTCATCAGTTAATAGATAGGTCAGCTGTTAAATCTCAACTCAAAAAGACCAAAATTTAAAAGGTGACGTCCCCACTGCACCTTCTCTCCCCCTGACTGAAAACAATGATTTTCACTTTAAATCTCCTATGTTTTCAGTCATTCTTTCGCTTATTCTTTATTTCCTTTTTTTGTATTTAAAAGTTTCTAGAGGGGTACAAATACCACATTGCCTCGGGGGGGAAATAGCGACCAGATTAGGCTTTCCTTTCAAGGCCTGTGACATTAGTTGCTGCTAATCCGAATTGGGCTAATTGCTTTCCCAACATCACCCCCTCCCCCCAGAACACATACTCGCACTTTTTTTTTTTTTTTTTACAAATTCGTAGAGCAATCCCACCTAACCCGTAGACACAAAACTAAGAAACGTAATACAGATACATATTTGACTAACTTAATTCCACGTGACTACTGTATATACGCTGCTGGCCGACTTGACGTATCTGTGAAGGTTGTAAGGTTTAAAAAAAACAACAACAACAACAAAAAACAGCACAAAACTCTCTTGAGAGTGCATGGAGACAACGAATTAGCTCTCCGAGCGGATTTACAGCTTAACCAAAGGAATCAATAACCTACTGGAGGTATTGTCTCCAAAGAAAACTACTTGACACTCTCATCGGGGAATCTGTCTTTCAGCAAAGGCAGGTTGGTGCTGTGCATGCTTGACAGCTGCAACCTGCAAAGAGAGAGTGGTAATAATAACCTCTGCACAACAAAGGTATATGACATCTGATCAGACTAAGAGTGCGATTTTGGGAACTTCATTTTGTTCTTGTTTTGTTATATCTTGTTAAGAGTTCAAATCAGAATATTTAATTTAATATCTTTTGTTTTTGGAAAAAAAAAAGAAACCCTCAGTGGTTGCCACAGCTCTGATAAGCCACATGCTCTCGGTACGGCTGTGCAGAATACTTTAGAAGACGCTGCAAAACTTTTTGGCCTTGCAGTCAACAACCCATTGCCCTTAATTGCTTTGTGTCGTTTTTCCGGCTCTAATTGCGATGCAGTCTGGGGTAGCTTCTCTCAAATTAACCAGAAGATAGTTTAACCTCAACTTAAATGTGTTCATTCTTCATAATAATAATAATTTCAGATTCAAAGTTAAGGCCCTCCCTCGATGTGTAAATTACAATAAACACGAGGTCTCTTTACAGCACAAACTGCTCTTCAGGTTGGGTAACTAGGAGAGAGGAATTGGGGGTTGGGGGGGGGAGGTGTTGTGGTCTAATGCATGTCTAATAGGAGGGGTCCTTGACGTGAAAATGTTAGGGAATCCCCCTCCAGCACCCCTTAGCTGATAGAAGCTGCGACCATTCACTGCGGGCCTATAGGCAGAGCCACCAGTCTGAGTAAGTAGAAACAAAGCAGGCAGGAGAAACAGATGAATGTGCTCGTTTAGTTTACGGGTTGTTTGATGAAGGAGCATTGGCCAAAGTGTTGTTCCTCACCACGGGACCCTCGGTGACAGTTTGAGCCGGTCCTCTCAGCTCATTATCTCGCCGGCCCACTGTGGGCCCCATTCAAGCCGGGCAGTCCCTCACTTCCCTCCCCTCTGCCCCCCCTCCCCTCCCTCCTCCCCTCTCTCTCACCCTCTATCTCCCTCTCTCTCTCTCTCTGGCAGCGTCGTTTGTCTACTCATTGAACCCGCAGTCAGGAATGCGGTGGCTGGGGAGCCCTCTTTCACCTCCGAAGTGTTTTATTGATGAGCTCTGACTTCTCCTACTTTTTCCACATGTCAAAGAAAGTCAAGTGTAGGCCTCCATGACTTCATTTCGTGGCCTCCCATCTCCAGAAAAAGGAACGAAAGTATTTCTCTCCCCTCCCCCCGTGCTTATGCCAGCCCATACTTGTCTCATTCTCTTCGCCCTTTTATGCACCCCCTTTTCTGCTTTAGTTTGGCTTCCACGTCCACACAACTCTTTTCCCTCGCTCCGAACCCCCCCTGCTTTATTTCTTGGTGGAAGCGACGGGAGTTCTTGTTGCTGAGACTGGTACTGCCCAAACCCGAGGCGCAGAGGGGTTGCTTTTGGGTGCGTCGAGGTGTGCGTTAATAGTTGAGTAATTGAACCCGCGCAGTTTAGGGAGCGTGCGGCCATGGCCACGCAGTCATTTGCTTTGCTTTATTTGCGCATGCTGTTCCGCTGTCAGGTCGCAGGAGTGACGTCGTGGTGCCTCATAAACATGTCCGTAAAATGCAGCCAAGCTTGCCTAAAGGCTGCGCTCTTTACGCATGGCGTTCTTGTTGACAGGAAATCCAGGGGACTGTGATGCTAAAGAGAATAAACAAAAGCACGTGGTGGATTTTTTTTTCCATTGAGGGGAAGCCGTGGTTGTTTAGAATGCAAAGGACATCGCATTACATTAAAAGTGTAAAACTAAACAACCTTTACCACTTCATGCGTCTATGCATGGTGCACCGTCCCCCCCGAGAGCCGCTTCGAGACCTTCTGTTTTTATTTCAGATGTGCGGTGAATGCTGCCGCAGCGTCAATCACAACTTCCACAACAAGGACCAATGCTTTGCTCCCAAAACTTTCAAGAAGTACGAGTTCGCGCGTCTCTAATACACTAATCGCATCTGTGAACATCGGCTGCTTCATAAAAGGCACGCTGCAGCGCTTTGTGATCTTAATTTGGTGTTACGAGCTCCAACATTCGCGTGTGCGCTGCTCTACTGCTATAGTCCCCCCCCCCCCTGTTTTTTTTTCTGTTTTTTTTTTTCATCAGCTAGCCTCAGGTTGGGGCTGAACATGCCTGAGATTCCCTGCGCGGACCTAATTCAGCCTGGAAGAATAGAGCTCTACATCCAATGGGCATTTCCGAGGAAGTTGCTTTTGCAGCGGGGCAATATTCAGAGAGTGAACGCTGGGTATTTGCATGCGTGGGCTGATCAGTGGGTTGGGAATAAGAGACCCCCCCTTCCCTCGCTCTCTCCCTCTCTCTTTCCCTCGCTCTCTCTCACTCTTGCTGTGGCTCGGCCCCGTTTCCCGCTTTGGCTGTAGAGCAGGGGGAAGTGTTTATATGGGGGATGATGACAGAGGTCGGGTCGCGCTAATGGGCCAGTGTAGAGCAGCAGTGGGAGGAGAGGAGAGGAGTAAAGAGGAGAGGAGAGGTGCACACGGCAGACCAGGAACACATACATTAATACACTTGTTCCATCAACAATCAGCATAGGTGTGTTCATTCTCTTTACCCCCACCCCTTCTCCCTCTCTCCCTCCCCTCTTTCCCTCCAGCCTCCCTCGCCCTCCCTCGTTCTCTTCCCCTCTCTCTCTCTCTCTCTCTCCCTCTCTGTCATTCCGACTCTCTCATTCGCTCTCTCACACGCCAGCGCACATCCTCGCCAAACTCCGTGCGTCCTGACATCTGAGTTCACTGTCAATCTCTGTCTCCTTCGCAGGGATATCCCCTCCGTCTCCACCGAAGACCACTGGAAACTAATTTTTCCTCGTAGAAACTTCCCAAGAGAGACCGATCCTGGTCGGCTTTTTCTCCCCTCTTTCTTTGGTGTGGAGAACTAGGCTCTATAGCCTATAGTTAACAAGGACTTTGACAACGACCCAGGATGCCCCAAAAAGGTGAGATCCTGTCTAGAAGTTTGCTTGTACTCTTAAATTAATGCATTATTATTATTATTATTATTATTATTATTATTATTATTATTATTATTATTATTATTATTATTATTATTATTATTATTATTATTATTATTATTATTATTATTATTATTATTATTATTATTATTATTATTATTAATATCGTCATCACTGCAGCTGGGCTGTTTTGTGCTGAAGGCTGAGGATCAGTGTTGAGGTTGTGGGTGTTTGTTCGTTTGGACTGCGCAGCCTGTCTTCTGACTGGACTCTCAGAAGTGCGAACAGCATTTAGCGCCTCTGCCGGGTTTTTTTTTTTTTTTTTATCCGCTCCGTTTTTGTTGCCGTGTTTAGGCCCACGGATAGTTCGCCGCTTATTTATGACAGCTAAGAGTAAAAAGTCACGTTGCGCCAGGACAGTGATCATCGTGGGGAATGGGGCGCAATGACCCGTTGAGGAAAGGTGTCAGATTGATTCATGCAGGAAAGTCACCCAAGCGCCTTCTAAGAAGGAGAAGAAGAGGAAAAGAAGACGGGAAAAAAAGAAACTCCAACAAACACTTGCAGACTTGCTGAATTACAAGTAAAAGAGGCCCCTTTCCAAAGGCATTTCATTGTACGCCTATTAAAACAGGACTATTTTAATTTCAAAGCCGTTTCTTGTTCCACTTATTAACAACAGCAGGAACTTTTTTATATATTTAGTAGCAGTCAGGCTGTGTGGTATTTTTTTCAAACTGAACTATAAAGTTAGAACAGCAAATAGCAGGTTTCAAAAATGTACTAGAATTTATAAAACATAAAATATGAATACAAACAGCTGCTAATATTTTCTTTAAACGCATACAGAAAATAATACATCAGTTGTGTTCATTTTAATTGACAAAATGCATTTTACTTTTATTTTACTGGTAAATTTAGTTTAAACACAAAGATAACATTTTTTTTTAAATAACTAATAAAACCTGTATTATTTCTAATAGTTTTGGCTGAGGTTGAAAATTCTGACTAATTCATAAAGTCTTCTATATAATAGAATAATATTGACAATAATAACAATAATAATAATAATAATAATACATGCTTAACTATTTGTCTCCAAGTTGCAGCGTGACCCTTGCATCAGAGGCCTACATGTGCATGTGAATGTTGTGAGTGCTGCATCCAGCGGCCACAGGCATGCTGAAATAAGACATTGTTGTTCCGGATTACTACAGAAAAAAGAAATGCAGATTAGATCGTAGTTAACCTCAGAAACAGCAACGTTTGAGCTTTCGACCCTAAATAAATGATTAACCACTTCATAAAGAGCTAAAAAGCTACTGACTGCAGCGTATTTTCATGCTTACTGACCACTAAGTAATTATTTGACTTATACTCGTTTCACATCAACGTTATGACTATGATTTTATATATATATATATATATATATATATATATATATATATATATATATATATATATATATATATATATATATATATAAAGCATGTGTATGTGTGTTTAAAGAGTTTTTTTTAGTGATAATTTGAGGTTAGAGACTGACCAGGAGCGTGTATGGCAGTGTGAAGGAATCTGAATTTGATTAATGACGGAGCAGCACGTTTGTTAAGTGCTGAAAGGAGCTACAATGTAAATGTAATAGAGGCCCTGCGTGTTAAGATACCTACAAACTAGTTTTGGTGTGATCGCGGTCCGCATGTGTCGACATTGCAGACCTATTTCGCTCTCGGTACAACACAACTTTGCACGGAGGGAGAAAATGAAAACTTCAGACTTCTCCCCCCTCCCTACCCCCCCCCCCCTTTTTTTTATCTGTCCCCCTTTCAATAGCTTCTTTACTGCATTTGTCTTTTCCAATTGAGCCCCCCACTGCGCTGTTGTGTCTTCAAAACCCGCTTTACAACTCGGACCAGCAGCACCAAATAACAACCAAATATTTATAACAAGAAAATACTTTTTACCCCCCCACAAAACCTTTTTTTTTTTTTTTTTTTTTTGGAGATACATTTATATTTAAAAGCGGGGCAAACAAAACCTACATTCACGCATCAGCGGTAGTGGGGTCACGGTCGTGTCTACGTGTGTGTGGGAAGAGACGGTGTGTGCGTGTTTGTGAGTTTGTGTGTGTGAATAGTCCCGAAGGGGGTGGATACATGCCTCCGGCTCTTTGTATTAATCTGAACTTGTTGGTGTGTTTAGTGGGGAAGCTGTGTGTTTCTAGTAGCGGAGGCCGAGTTTCTCCCCGGTTTTTGGGGTATACGGAGGCAGAAAAGGGAGTGCATTGTTGGGGTCCAGCCGGCTTTGTACACCAGCTTTGTACTCCCTCCTGGTCTGGACTTTTTGCAGAGCAGTGAGGCGAGGTAGACAGCGTGTGTCACTGTACAGTTTCCCCGAGAGACTCGACAAGTGGAGGGATATCAAGTTTAAACGAAAAAAGAAAGAGAGAAAGAAAAAGCCTGTAGAGGCCTCTTGCTGGGACTATGAAGACTGATTTCTTTGTTTGAAGTTAGAAAATAAATAAACCCTTATAAAAGAACAGTTAATTTCTACAGGCTGTCAGTTTGAATTGATTGAGACAGGTGCTTTCAGAAACAGACCTGACATCAGTGTTGTCCCGCGTCAATTTTAATTTATTTGCTTGGCAGAAAGATTTGGGTTAATTGCAAATGTAGGCCAAAAAAAAAAAAAAAAAAAAGAAGAAGAAGAAAAAAAAAAAGAAAGAAAAAAATGCAGATATTAGGTTTAAACACCAGTATAGCTGTGGCTGTGCTAATGTGTTGTTTTGCTTTGTCCTATAGGGATACATTAAGTAGTGAAAACGGCAGATGATTGACTAAATTGTAATAGAGTGGACAGTCAACTCTGTTTCCAGGCAAGTTTAAATAAGATCCATACATACACTGAGGATGTCAACATTCACTATGCATCTATAATGTTAATGAAGCAGATCCGAACAAAAATCAAATCGAACGAAATGAGAAACTTTATGTATTTTTATAAGGCATTGCTGCAAATCATTTTGACATATAAACCAAACAAGAAAAAAAATAACAACAACAAAGATCTGTACACTGGATTTATTATTTGATGCTAACCAGTTTTGTTATTTCCTTGTGACGCTTAGAATACCACAACCAAGCCACGTGGGAGTCTGGCGTAGCCTCAATGATGCAGAACAGTAAGTTGTTTTATATATATATGTGTGTGCGTGTGTGTGTGTGTGTGTGTGTGTGTGCATATATCTATTATTCTATTTTGAAACTTTTGATTACAGCCGCAGGTTTTAACGTGGTTGCACTGAAGCAACACCCACTGACATTTTGCACTGAATTTGTTTAAGATGAATTTTAAATAAAGCATGTACATGCGGGGTGGGTGGGTGGGATTGGGGGGGGGGGGGGTATTACTTTTAAAATGCAAAGGGGGAAATATGGCCAGTTAGTTGACGGCTGTTTCATTGCAGTTAATTTATCTTATTGTATTTATTTATTTATTTTGCAATCATATGTAGGCAAGTTATTATAGAACAAGTTAATCACACGCCGTCCTTCTCCAGAGAGAAGAAGAGGAGGGAGAACAGAGGGGGTTGGGGTTGAGAGGGAGATTTTTGTTTCTGCTTGAGTTGGTATTAAATAATTGCACAGCCGTCTGCATTAGCGTTAGAGCTGGCTGCCAGGCTGCATACAAGATTAGCTGCGCAGAGAAGAGCCTTGCATGAAACAGGAGGAATAGCAATAATGTCTTATGTAGATTAGTCCATACTCTTCCCGGACAGACAGCATGAACTAGAAAGAAAATGCTCATATTATAACCGCAGGCCTCACTCGTAGGCGCAGGCTGAGCTCAGAGCGGGAGATAAATATTAAAACAGCCATGTTGTCGTGGGTGCCAATCAAAACAAGCTAGTTGAAGTTACTTAAAGTCTTAATCCTGGTGTGTGTGTGTGTGTGTGCTTATGTGTGTGTGTGTGTGTGCGTGTGTGTGTGTGTGTGTGTGTGTGCTGGGAAAAAAAAGGATAAACATGAAACATTTTCTCTCTTGCTGCTGGACAAGAGGTGTATGACATCTGTGATGAAGGTGTGTGGAATAATTTCATTAAACTCTTCTCCATATACCTTGATAACGTGTCTGTGCTGTAATGTGTTCGCATTAGTTCAAACATGTTTGAATCCAGTGTTGGTCCACATGAGTATGGGCTTGTTTTGATGTGTACAGATGTGATTCAAGTGTCAAACACAAAAGCATTCAGACTCGCTATAGTGGGATTGCTGTCTTATTTTCCTGGCCCCAAGGCTCTGATCACCCCCCCTCCCCACCCCTCCTCCTTCTTTTTGTTGCTTGCCAGTTGTCCATTATAGATTTGATGGGGGTCTTATCAAAGCTGCGTACAATGGCCCGGTGCTCCTGCTTTGCTGCGGATTGATGTTAATGGGATGCTCCCCTGGCTTGGCGTGTGATGTCTGGTGCGAATTGCCGAGGAGATATCATTGGGCCCGGCCCTTTGGGTTGTCTAAAGGTCGCTACGGCCTCGCTGGCTTTTGTGCTAATAACTCCTGGGTGTATATGGTGGGGAGCGTCCAAATTGACACCATATGTTTTCCTATTAGTCGACTTGCAATAGAATACAAGGCGCATAATCAGCGCCAGCGGGCGAGATCGACTCTGGGCACTTGAGGGAATTGCGCCATGATTAAGACTTAACCCTAAGGAGGGTTTGATTTTTATGTTGACGCCGTTAACCGGTGGGTTTCTTTTTGTTTTATCGATCTGGCGGATTTATGACGGCTATAAATCAAGTGGCGATGCAGCTAGTGGCGGAGAACCCGCAGTGAAGGCCCTCTGCATGTGTGCAGGCCAATTTCAGCATAAGAAGTCTATTAATTCCACTTAATCCTGGAATTACCAAAGAGCAAGAGGGATGATAATGGATTTACTATCAATCAGATCCGCGCCAGAAGATTATTACACATTCCGGGCAAAGGGAAAACGTAGCTCAGTTAAACAGGTTTATATGCAGTCGAGTATAACAGACCCCGTTTCTGTTATTTAATATAGATAAAGTCTGCATTTAGGGATGAGGAGCCATACTGTAGCGCATTTCAGAGTAAAGACACCCACCGATTGCACACAACAGGACTGCAGTGGCTCTGAGCATTTGTTGTCAAATACAAACAAGGGGGGGAAACTGCATGTCACTTTTAATATGTTAAGAATCCAGGCGCGCCCTCGTTTGTGTGACCGCGCGTAGCCGCTGGCCACCTTAAAACGAAGTCTCCCTCCGAGGGTAAACGAGTAGCGTCCAATTTTGTCTGAGTGATATCCAAATGCAGACAGAAAGGGTCGTTTTATCATGCTACTATTTGTCGTGACGATGCGATTTTCAAAAGCAGAGCGGTGTCATAAAGTGACATGCCTGCCACAAGTGCTCCAACTGATCTTTTCAATTAGCCTCCCATGCATGATCCGAGGCGACTTCCGCCTATTTCCAGAAATTAAGCTCAAACTTGACGTGCAGCTAGCTTTATTTTAAAGACAAATGTCAGGCAGGCTCATCATATTTTCCCCCTCTTCTATATTTGGAGCTTATTTATTGCTAAGGAGCCTCTGCTCCCGGAGTCAATGTACCGGGCGGCAGCGCAGGGGAAGGGAGCGGAGAAACAGAGAGCAGCTCAGGCACTCCGGGGAGTCAGCTTTCCCATTTGGCTTCAGGTTTGCGCTCTTATTCTGTGCTTACAGATATGCCATGGAGCGGTTTAGGAAGAATTTCACCTTTTTTTTCCTTTTTTTTTTTTTTTTTTTAAAGACAATTGACAATTTTTAAGATCGCTACTTTGGAGCTTATTTCGCGAATTATCGTTACTCTCGTGCGTAATTTATTGCGTTTTCTGAGAAGATATTAGAGCATGAGTTCTCCAGTTTTGCCACTTTAGAAAAATAAATAAATAAAAGCGATGGGTTTGAATGGAATGTAATTTCATACATTATTTCAGCTTGCTCTTCTATGAGGTTGTCTGTGTTGCTGGTTGGCATTTAAAAAGTAGATCATGAGTAAGGGGCTGGTCTTGCTGAGGGGGATGGATAACGGTGCCAGTGCTTTAACACCGGACTTTGCCGGTTTCATAAAAGGTTGGTTGAATTTTTGTCGGAGCAGGAGACCGACTGAGTTGTTGACATCATCCTATAGCGCATATACTAAGATGTTTTGTCCTGGTTTATGAGACGCTGCTGTTGTTTAGTCCATGTTCTGCATGTGTTACCTGCTAAATATTCGTATCCAGATCAGGATGCTGATCCTCAAAATGTTTTATTCCACCATTGCATCGCGATTCAAGATAATTATTTCAATAACACGCATAACGGCAAAAGTAAAGAAGGAACTGAACTTATATATCCTGCCTTCATGGTGCTTTTTAAACTCTTATTTTATCCTGAAAGCGTTAAGCATTCTGCTCACCATTACATGCAGATCATTTGCCGTCTTGTGTATTTCACTTGGGCCGTTGTGCGCCGTGATGACTCCGATGCTTTTGTCTCCATGTAGGTCACAGTGGCGTGAACCAGCTTGGTGGTGTGTTTGTTAATGGTAGACCGCTGCCGGATTCCACCAGGCAGAAAATTGTTGAACTTGCTCACAGCGGTGCTCGACCCTGCGACATCTCCAGGATACTACAGGTGACCATCACACTCCGTTTTGAACAGGAAACAGGTGTACACAAAATTGTCTTTTCAGTGGATACAATCTACAATTTCATAATTAACTCAACGAGCAAAATTGGAAAGGCATGAGGCTTTGATGTGCATATGAAATCCACGTTGTGTGTGGCACTAATGCTTGTTTTTCTGATGGTTTTAAGCAAGTGACTGGAAAAGTAACAAGGCCGAGAAAAACAAAAAAAAAATAATCTGCCTGCTATTATATAGGAGGAAATGCCTAATATACAATTCAAGGCATATTTTCTGTGTTCATAGACCCATGATGAAGTCCAAGTGCTGGACAGTGAAAAGGTGATAATTATTTGAGCCATCTTAGAAATTCCGCTAATAGTCATAAATAATGTATGTGAATTGTGTCTTTTGTTTCCTATCCAGGTGTCCAACGGCTGCGTGAGCAAGATCCTGGGTAGATATTATGAAACTGGCTCCATAAGACCGAGAGCGATAGGCGGCAGCAAGCCCAGGGTCGCCACTCCAGAGGTTGTCGCCAAAATCGCGCAGTACAAGCGGGAGTGTCCGTCTATCTTCGCGTGGGAGATCCGTGACCGGCTGCTGTCGGAGGGGATCTGCACCAACGACAACATACCCAGCGTAAGTGAACTGACTGGAAGTTGTGTGCAGGATTTAATTTGCCATATGAAGTGACTTTTTTATTTTCTCATGCAATGAAGGAAAAGGAGATGGGCATCCAACCATTCAGTCTTATTAAATACGCTGCGTTTAAAGTGCGTGTATGTGTGTGGAAGGGGGAGGGGAGGTGTCAGTAGGAGATCACCCAAACATACAGTCCATTAGGAGGAGGTCGTTGGCCATTTGTGCGCTTTTTCAGGAACATCCTCCCAAAACTTATTGAGACCACAAGGTGCATGTGTTTAGCCAGAGTGGCGCCGTGGACTCGGGCGCACATCCTCATCTCTGCTCCCGCACAGAGACGCGCGCCGCCGCACTGCACTCCTCTTTCATCTGATCCTAATCCTCACGATCCTCACTTCTGTCGTTGTGTGTGACTTGTCACTCAGGTGTCATCAATAAACAGAGTCCTCCGCAACCTGGCTAGTGAAAAGCAACAGATGGGCGCAGATGGCATGTATGACAAGCTGAGAATGCTCAACGGTCAGACAGGAACTTGGGGGACCCGGCCCGGCTGGTACCCCGGAACATCGGTGCCAGGGCAGCCCAACCAAGGTGAGCCTCATTATCACACAGTGGCGATGAAGACACCTTGACGCAAGCGGTTGCATGCTTGCATTAAACAATGGACACGAGAAAGGAGCAAGAGCACATTGGATCAGCCACAACGTATATTGATTTGCTTTTTTAAAAGTCGTCATAAATTCTGCAGGAAAAAACATGAATGACTTTCCTCTACGTTCAGGTATTGGAAGGGCGTGTTTTCAATGCCTCTAACAAGACCCTCAAATAAGACTTGCCGATTAGAGGAAGCCATAGGTCATGCATCTGGTCTCAATGCCTCCACTGTCGCAGACGTGGATGTGCGTGACAGCGGCTTGTCCTTTTAGCGGAGGTGTTCCTCCAACAGCCAAGCATTTCTCTCCCCTCCTGATCTGCAGGCAGAGCCGGGCAGCGCTGTGCGGCCGTACACTCGCACAAAGGAATGTTTTCCTTCACACGCAATGATTGGTTATGGGAACGGTCCGCGCTACGTGTAATTGCTCATTAGAGGGGCTTTGTGTCTCATTATGGCAACATGCAGGAGTGTGGAGATGGTTGGGATGCTGTGGAAATGCTGCAACTTCAGAGGGCTCCCTGTAATGTCGGCCTGCTGCAGGCCAAAACACTGGCTGGGGTTTCATTTAAGACGCATCCCTTATTTCTTAAAAAGCCCACTCAGCCATTAAACGGAAAAGCATTGTGTGCGCATTGTAGAGAGGAGTGTTGGAATTCAGTCGAGGCAAATGAAAATTAGCATTTGTTTGATGAGTGTTGGGACACGTGGGCTTGTCGTCAACAAAAGTAAAGCGGAAACTAATAATATAAACGGATCAAATTAACCATGTGCGGTTTCTATTCATTATTATTAATAATAATATTTTTTATTTCGTGCCATTAATAAACATTATATCATAAGTATGTTCTAGAAATAAGAATAAGAACGCAAATAAGAAATACAATTAGAAAATATGGATTAAATAAAGAGTGGTTAAAGTGGCCATTGTGTTTTTAAGTATTAGGCGAAAGCAGTTGTCTCTGGGGATCGAAAATATGTTTTCCATCAGCCAGCCGAGTAAGCACATATAAAAGCTACACGGAGAGTGACAGGGCCCCAAAAGAAGACAACTCTATCCAAAGAGGAACGAATAAAAACTCCGCACCGATTTTGTCTTTCATCTCTTTCTCATTCTCATGGCTCCAAATCCCGTCTATAGGATTTAGTTTCTCACTTTCTCTTTCAGTTTTAAGCGGTTTCTCAAGAGTGTTTTGATCCAGTCACAGCAGCTGAAAGGTGCCGCAATTGGGTCGGTATCTCCCCCCTTTTTTTCCTCTCTCTCCTGCTTTTACGCCTCACTGGCTGAGGCATCGTGATACTAAAGAATGAGTTTATTTCCCAGCGCTTTTATAAAGAAAACAAATCCCATCCCAGCGTCAGTGGGTCTGGCAGACGGATAATAGCTGCACATTCGCTCCTTTTTATGGATTATCCGGAGCGAAGAAACAAATAGCGTGGATACAAACTATTGGTCTATAGGTGAATACTTTGTGTATTATGCGGCAAGGGAAATAGTTAAAGAAACAGGTCGCATCAGGTTTCCCCCATAGATACACACACACACACACACACACACACACACACACACACACACACACACACACACACACACACACACACACACACACACACACACACAAGTTATTGGTAAAGTTTGCTTTAACAGCTCTTCCTCAAAAAAAAAAAATATTTATAAACGAACTATTCAGGAAAATCTGATCGTCATTTCCCCACTTCAACCCATTGCACCAGGTAGACATGAGTGAGATATTACACCAACCTCCCTCCATCTAGTCACCCGCTGCTTAATTTCACATTAACTTCTCGGTGTGATAATGACGTTTAACAACAAGACAGACATTAGTCGATAAGCCTCGCCCAGCAACTGAAGGGGCCTTTGGGCCCTCCGCGGACAAGCAGGAGCAGTGAATAGATTGGCCTTATTTTGGGTTGTTCAGGGGGTTGCATGCTCTCTCCTCACTCATTTGTTTCCAATTGAAGATAGAAATCCTGACTGGCGTGTAGCTGGCCGGGGGACGTGATTAATGATGGTAGTGGATAAGGGTTAACACACTGGACTCAAAGCTCTGTTGACTGGGATCCTCGTGCGCACAATGCCAAAGTACTATAGCCTGTGCGCCTCCACAGAGAGAGGATCCTTTTGTCATCTCCAATACACCCCCACCCCCCCATATATTACACCCACCGAGGGCTCGCTGGTCGTCAGTGGCTGTCCATAGTTTAATGGTTTCCCTTACTCCTGAAGGCATTGTATCACTCTGAAAAGCGTCTTCTTCTATTCAAAAGTTGGTGGTCACCTCAATGGCTCTACCAACGCCCATATGGGGACGACCAATGAGACACTGCTCTGTCCTTAAAAAAAAAAAAAAAAAGAAAAAAAAAAGAAAGGTGGGGGAGCTACAGAGCTTGGGGGTTTTAATACATTTCATAGGTCCTGAAAAGAGGCTCGCCACATCTTGTCACATTTCTCTTAACCTTTTGAGGACAAGCACCATTGTTGGGTCGCGTTAAGCACGCGGAACCTTTACCTCATGAGTGTGTTTTTCCCACAATATTTTCCAAACACTTTTACTGTTGAGGCCCCCCCCCCCCCCCCCCTTTTTTTTTTTCTTGACGTTGCTCCTTTTCACACAGGCACTCGTGTGTAATCTGGCAACATTAGGGAAGAAATTACAATAATTCCTCTGATTTTGAATTAAATTAACCATGATGGGGGGCCTTAATTAATGATGTAGCACCGCACTCTGCACAATTAGCTGTAGGCTGATGCAACACGAGGCCCGATAATTAATTATTCAATTAGCTTAAGTGAATGTATATTTCCATTAAACGCTTTTTCCTCTTTTTTTTTCTTCCCCTCCTCAGATGGCTGCCAACAACAAGACGGTGCAGGGGAAAACACGAACTCCATCAGCTCGAACGGCGAGGATTCAGAGGAGACACAGATGAGACTGCAGCTCAAGAGGAAACTGCAGAGAAACCGCACGTCCTTCACACAGGAGCAGATCGAAGCTCTGGAAAAAGGTCCGCGAATCAGAGAATCAGTTCTTGAAACGTAAATTGTCCACGCGGATATATATTTCTTTAAAAATAAAATAATACGCGAATTAAATCCCGAGGCCTACTAATGCAGGCATGTGTAATTTAAGGCAGGTTTTGGATGCATGCCTTGAATTACGCATCTAATAAACTGACTGTATCAAACATTTACCGACACATTTATTCGTTTTTTGTTTTTGTCTATTAAAGAATTCGAAAGGACTCATTATCCGGACGTTTTTGCACGAGAAAGACTAGCAGCCAAAATCGACCTGCCAGAAGCAAGAATACAAGTGAGTGCCCTCCTCTTTTCCTTTTTAATTCTTATACCAAAAGTACGCAAAAGTTGCCTTGAAATTACCGTCTGCAAGGAAACAATGTAAGCTTAAATTACACTTTCCTTGCAGGTGTGGTTCTCAAACAGAAGAGCGAAGTGGAGGCGAGAGGAGAAACTGCGGAACCAGCGCAGACAGGCCAACAACTCCTCCAGTCACATCCCCATCAGTAGCAGCTTCAGCACCAGCGTCTACCAGGCCATCCCGCAGCCCACCACGCCGGGTACGTCCACTGCACACCGCGGGGATCTTTACTTGAGTTACACTACACACTCAGTCCTTTAAATAATGTATGTTAAAGTCAGCTTTAGCGCTGCGTAAACGCGTCAAAGCCAGAGTAATTTGTTACGCATGTCATGAAAATTATTTAGCAACACTTTTAACTGTTCAAAGTGTGTCCAAATCAGACAGAATGCATGTGAAGTACTACCAAACTATTATGTGACAGCGCGGATTGATATGGGGAGGGGGGGATCGGTAGCTGTGCGCTCTAGTTCACATGAAGAAGCGCCGGTGCTTTTCCTTTTAATGGATGACTGAACAAAACTTCTCAGCTGACTATGTAAGTAATTACAGAATCAGGCACGAGGGGCACACCGGCAGAGCTGAAGCTCCTGCTCACAAGTCAATCACCTGAGACGCGCTCTGTACAGTATGTGTCCGGACTTATGAGTCTGTCAAATAAGGCGTCGACTTACGCACGCACTGCTGAACGCTAATGAGACGATCTCCCTCACCAGAGAACTGTGTCTGCCAGAGATTTGTGCCGTTTCATCCTTGTTATCTATTTTTTTTCCTCACTCGCAGTGTCTTTCACCTCGGGGTCAATGCTGGGTAGACCTGACTCTGCACTCACAAACACCTACAGTGCGCTGCCTCCCATGCCCAGCTTTACCATGGCGAACAATCTACCTATGCAAGTAAGTCAAATGTCAAATGAAATTTCTGAAACATTTTATGACTTTATTGTAAAAGTGAATTCCAGCAGACTGCCAGTAATTTAAACTGTCACTAGGCCAAAACGAAATTCCTTAAAGTTTTATTTTTAATTTAAAAACTGGCTTGCTGACAGAAAAGGAGTAAAAAAAAAACAAAAAAAAAAAACAACAAATTACCATCAGACATATGAAAAGCTACAAAATATTGGTTGGCTAAGCTAATATAACATTTTCTCCTCATCTATAGCCCAGCCAGACCTCCTCTTATTCCTGCATGTTGCCTACCAGTCCGCCTGTGAATGGGCGGAGCTACGAAACATACACGCCCCCTCATATGCAGGCACATATGAACAGCCAATCAATGACCACTTCTGGTACCACCTCAACAGGTAGGCAGAAAGTTCATTGTTTTCCAACATCCACACAATGAAACAGTGCACTCTTTAAAATATCTGCCACCTCTGCTGTAATTAGGGGGTACTACATAGTCATAATACACGATTTCATGACAGAACAGATGGTAGCTACAATGGTCCACAGCGCGAGATGTTGCAGTTTCACATTAAATGTTTAAACATTGCCCAGCTAACTCTACTGATTATTTGTCTTTGGTAAATATGGAGACAACCTAGGTGTTGCCATGGAACTTTGTTCAGTATATTGTGACATCATAACAATCACGTTTTAACAATCACAGTTTTTAAAAAGTACACACTGAGGTCCCAGCATACTACACAGTATGCAGTATGTAAAGCATTGTGGCTCCTACATTTAAGGATACTACATCGTATGGCACCATAAGGGGGATGTAATTCATTGCATGCTGAGGCATTTATGACCAGTTTTCAGTTTTGGAAAGCAGAAGTAAACAATACTATGGAGTACTGCTGTCTGCTATTTTGTTGTTGTGACTGTTGACGGCTGTGGCTGGGTATTGCATCATGGGATACAGTATGTATAAGTTAGTTGCATACTGGAAATTTTTCCTGAAGTAGTACGCGATCATGTACATTGTGTTCATAGCACATAGTGCATACTACATTTCGGCTAATTTAGGGTGTACTAGTTAGTCTGGACATGCATCCTAATTCTTTTCCTCTTCTACTCAAAAAATGAGTCTGGTTTCCCTGCATATGACTTTAACATCCAGGGGATGGTACCAATGGACACAGATGAAACTACCAGACTGAAAAAAGCATGTGATGTAGGCAAAGCGACAACCAGACTATCCTCAACAAAAGACATCCAAAATTGCATGTAGTGGAGTATAAAGTCTGGTAAATGGCTGTTGATGGTTTTGAGGTAAAAACGTGTTAATCCGAGGTGCAGGTAGCAATTCTGCAGCCATCTCGGTCTCTTCGAGTATTAGCTGTCCTGTATGAGTCATTGAATAAAGCCCGCCCCAACATCTTGCGATTGGTTCGGTATGTTCTATACCAAAGGAAATTGCTGTGAATGGGGTAGAGGGAATCAGACCCATTTCACAAAGTGAAAGGGGGCAGTTGACCAGGTGACAAACCAGAGGCAAATTATGTGGTTTAGACAACGGGCATGTACACGATCTCAAGACGAGGGTGATTATGTAGGCTACTTGATACATGATGTGCAAGTTTGATTTGGATGTTCATAAGGAGGAGGGATGGATGATGGTGTTACTCTTCCAACGTCCCCGGCAGAAACCACAGGGCAGACATACATTCATCCAAACCCTTTCTTTCACGTTTCTACTTGTGTGGTCAGAAGTTAGGAGCTGTGTACCATAATCTCAAATGAACGTTGCCCTACATTTCCATCTCAAGATTTTGACCAAGATTGTGAGACCGATACTTTGTAGGCATGTGGACCAGTGTACCTATAACATCTTCCTGTGAGTCTAGGCTGAGCCATCTTTGATTCATGATCTGTCATACCGACTTTTCCTTTTTCATCCCGTCCATTTGAGACATAACGCTATAAATGACCGAGGGTCAATATTTCTACATGTCACATTATTTTCTCTCTGTGGGAGCATGAACGCAGTTCATTTCATTGCCACTCTAGGCCATCATGTCACTCCTACTACTCCAGCACATAGTTTAGTTCCACCCCATTAGGATGCTGTTTCTGAGAGCCATATATACTGGTTATAGTCATGAAGAGTTAATCATGCATAACCACATTTCCTCTGTGCTAAATTGCTAATTAATTTGATTCATTTGCTGTTGTACGTTTGGTTTAAATGCCATTGCCACTGCCTCAATTTATCGCGCTTGCAAGCATTTTACTGAGCAACCATGTGCAGGGCATTGTGACTCATTGCAGCCCCATGCTCGCCCACCTGTTTTGCAAGCTTTTAAAGCACAATGCTCTGACCTATTTGTCACCCTGACGGTGCACGGATCGTCCTCTCATCCAATTCATTCTTCTGGGGATGTTTTTACATAATTTTGGTTGATTTGTTTTATTGTTTACTGATGTGGTTCTCCTTTTATGTCTGCAGGACTCATCTCTCCTGGAGTGTCTGTCCCTGTCCAAGTCCCAGGAAGCGAGCCTGACATGTCTCAGTACTGGTCAAGACTACAGTAGAGAGAAGAGCTACTTCACCCTGTAAGCACCCACTCCACCATCACCCTCCGGCAGTGCTCCTCACACATACATGGCACAGGAGAGTAGAGAAGGCGGGAGAGGGTTGAGAAGAGGCATCAGCCAGGAGAGGAGGAATGAAAGAAAGAAAAAGAGACTCTGGGAGAGCCTTGGGACGTCTGGGCTTCGTTTTTCCACTGGGACAGTGTGCTGTTATGTAGCTCTAGGCACATTCAAATGAGGACTTGGAGAAGAGAACAACGACGGAAAAACATGGACCTCTGTAAAGTGCCCGGTGTTAAATTTTTATGGAACAAAAACTTATCAGTTTTTTTTTTTTTTTCTATTTCAAACTTCAGTCATTGTTTCCTTCTTTTCTCTGGTGTGTTTGTAAATGGCCATTTGTATGTTATTATGAAAAAACAAAACAAACAAAAAAAAAAACAACAAAAAAAAAAAACAAAATCAAGTACTGATAGATGGACTGCTAGAAAACCATGTTGGTCTTGCGTTTGCTTTGCGAGAGGAGAACCTGAGCGATTCTGCCATGAATATCTTTTAATCTGCTTATATCGAGACTTTCTGCCAGCCTTTGCATGGTCTATGGACACAACTGCATATCATTAAAGACGAAAAGCTGGAGGGAAGCCTCTGACTGTGTCAAAAAAGAAAACTATTTATTTGTTTTATTTCGTATGAATGGATATTTAGCAGAGGAAACTGAAAACTCGATCCACCCACTGACGCTGGCTTCTTTGACATAGGCAACACGTTTGCCGGCTCGTTAGACACGGACCACTATCAGGAGCTGCAAGAGCGAAAAGATGCTACACAACTTTGACGTCTTGCATCGGTGGTTGGATTGACTCTCGATTACCACAAAGAACATTACAAGTGGAAAACAGGTGCAAAACGACACCTGTAATCTGTAAATGGTAGACTGCGTCTTCAATATAATCAAGTTTGTTTCTGTCAAAATGTAAAGTACTTGTCTTCCCTAGAAATCTTCCAGAAAGATTTCTCCAATAAAAGTTGATTTCATTTATATCCCCGAGAATATTCTATAAATGTTCCATGCATCATGAAATAAGTTTCTTTAGGGTCAGGTACAATTTGTCTCTTAGATATAGTTGTAATATAGTGTCCTATGGTCAAAACATGTGCAACTAGAAATATTTAATTCTTATAATTATGATTAAACATTGCTTGACAGAGTTTAAAACTTAAGTGTTTGGCAGTTGTTTACAAGTACATATCAAATTTAATCATTGTTGATTGTAAAACAGACCAAAGCCTTTGTATTTCATCTAGTACACAATGTTTTTCTTTTTTTTTTTTTTTTTTTTTAAGGATATTAGTCTTGTGTTGCAAAATTTTGTAAACACGTTCTGTTCAATTACACTGGCTTTGAGTTCGGAAGACTGCAGTTAAACCCCGCAGTCCTTATTTATAATTGAAGACCATGGGAGGGTTTTTCTAGCATCATCTGTCATGCTCTTTTGAGTTTTTGCATTTTTTTTTTTTTTAGTGTGTACGTAGAACATGGACACACACTGGGTTTACGTCTGAGCATTGCTTCTGAGATAAAACGTCTACACGCTGTCTCTTAAATATTTCAATTTAATTTTATTTAAAAAAAAATGGAGCTTTCTAAATGTATTTTGTGAAAACTATAAAACATTTTGTACAGTAAAATTGTGTCTTAAAGGAAGCCTTTTTGCCTGGTTGATGCTGATTTTAACTTGAGCAAGTAGAGTCGATTTCGATGGAAACGCGTCAATGCTGCAAATTTAAAGCGTCACTGATGTTGAGCGATGCCGCTAAAATGAGCTTGTGATGACGAATCTTAAAATTCCCTCTGAACGAAGGTGTCCTCGATACCAAATCTCTCCTGCTGTACGGGGCTAAACCAAGTCAACAAAGACCACACAACACAAGCACACAATGAGAAAGGTCAAGCAATTCACCATCACTAGTTGTTGTTTTAGTTGAACTACGACGGTATGAAGAAAAAAAAAATACAGCAACAATGAGGAGGAGGAGGGGGAGGAGAGACGAGAGAAAAAAAAAAAGTCATGGAATAAAGCAGTCAGGGCCTAAAGCGAGGCAGAGGAGCGATTGTGTGGCAGAGTGAGTTATTTTGCTTCACTTGCTGCCTCAGCAGGGGGGTTATGTGTGCATGTGTATGTGTGTGTGTGTGGGTTAAAAAGGGTGTGCAGGAGAGTGAAAGACCATCTCTAAAAGGAAAAGATATCCAGGAGAGAGTGAGGTCAGGTAACATTCACACAGCATGCAACAGCGCCAAACGTCTACCAAAGTTGATTAATTTAATTCACGTTTCATTCAATATTTAATATTCCAATCAGAAGTTGTAGGATTAAAGATTATTCAGTTCTTTTCAGATACTTTTTTCTCCATTTATTTAATCCAGTTTCTCAGCCATATGGAGGAATACTATTTTGAGTCCACAAGGAAGGGAACGCCAGATGAGAATAGATGACTGTGCTGAGACAGGGCAGGAGCATTAATAATTACACAGAGAGCGAATAAAAGAGATTCAAAATGCAGGAAAAGACTGCAATTAGTGTAAGTCTAAATAATACACAGCAGAGGTTGAAATGGTTTAAACGCAATTCTCACTTGCAGCAAAGTCACTAAGTTTCTTTAAAGTTCCTGAGAACTTTGTACTTTTTAAAAGTCTGCTCTTAAACGAGACCCAATAATTGCGGCTCGGGGGAAATGTTAATCTGAGCTCCCACATCAGTGAACAGAAAGGTACCACCTTTCCACTTTACGTTATCACTTAAACTCTTTGCTTAAAGCAAATAATCACTCAGTGAGCGAACATTTCCCTCATCGTTATGAAAATTAGTCAAGCTGTTTGTACTTTATAACTTGCATTTTAAACAAAAACAGTGGCACAAATTTGAATAAAGATTTATCTATATTCATCCTCATTTATGTTCCTTCAGCAGTGCCGCCATGCGACAGCAGTCCAGTAACAGAAAACATTAGAAACGCCATTAAAGCAACTATACCTGCTTTGACTTTGGTAAAGACTCAATAAGACCCGGGCGTCTTATTGAGTCTTTACTTTACTTAAAGATACTACTTTTACTTTGTGTGCTTAGTTTAGTTTAATGTCAAATCCATTGTGGAGGTATTTAAAGGAAAAATCATAAAGAGTGTCATTGTTCAAATGATTCTGGACCCGACTTGTGATCATTTATGTTTATGCTTTTAGACCCGAGGTAACCAAAAAACATTTAGAAACATTAGTGTTATGGGATTTGACAAACTCCATAAAATAATTAAATTTAACAAAATGTAATAATTTGGAGATTAATAAAAAACACTGAACTGAAAAAAAACCCCAAAACATTTGAGTGAATACTAACCATTCAGAGCATAAAGCTTTGGACTTTAGTGCAAACAGGGATAATATAAATAATATAAAACACTTATTTATGTTTGGCTCTAAAGGGATGATCAAACAAAATTGATATCTGGTCTCAGAGGGATACATGTTATATGTGTCGTAGGTTAAAAAGGTTAAATTGTTCGTGGTGCCTTTTCGACAAATGATACAACTTGTCTGTGACGCCGGGTTTCAGGAACAGCAGTCAGAGGACAAGACGTGACTGTAACAATGTCAAACTCACAAAGCCTGTAGTTTACTCCACTGGCAGTTATTTAAATGGGCCAAATTAAGCAGCAACACGGTCCTTCAGTCATGAACCTGAGGCTGACATCCATAAGGAGGGAAATAGAAACAAAACTGTTATATCTACAAAAACAAATGGCAGCGAACCTCTGTCAGCATACGTCCATGTGTGCAGTGACCACTTTTTTTTTTGGACACAACTTACCTCATGGCTTTGCTGTGCTAAGGTAGCTTTTATTTAATTTGTTGTCAGTTCTACTCTGCTGATTACACACATCCCATAGTGAGGGCAACTGATGCCAGCTAACTACAAACTGTTACTGAGGATGCAGTATTATTGGTACAAACATGTCCACGGTTGTTGCTGTCTTTATGCCCATGAGCTTTAAATAATGTTGAATTTGTAAACTTATATGTGGCTATTATGGATAGATGCACAGCTAATTATGAAACACAGCAGTGCCCAACCAACACCCGAGGGAAGGACGAATGTGTAATAAAATAATCAATAAAACTGTTCAATTATTGACTATTTTATTCTGACTATGAAGACCGACATTGATTTACTAAACACAATTAGAAACCCAACTTCACCTAAAATTTTGAAAACACCTAATTCTTTATGGTATTATAAACCTTCGATGAGGATTTTAACAGTGAAAAAAATATTTCTGAACTAAAAACGTAAATAAAAAAGTAAAGCAGAAACTTTCCAGGTCAAAAAAACATTGTAAAATAAGAGACATGTTAGTAGTATAACAACGTAAAACAACATGGCAAAAGGAATATACTCTCCCTTTTTGTACATTAAAAGTGCACCCTGAATATGTCAGCACTTCAACAACAATTACACGGAGAACTGCTTTGATCTTGACAGCACAAGCTTTAGTTTACCTGTATAGGTGACCTGTGCATGTCATCTCAGTCTCATGAACCTGATACAAGAGCGCCGCAGTCATGCCTAAAACTGTCAGGCCACACAACTCTCTCCCAACACGTGCTGCAGATGCTTACCAATACTGCCAGTTTCTACAGGCAAAAATATTCAAAGTGGCATCAGTGGTGGACTGGGCAAAACAAAAATGAAACATTTAATTTTTCATGTTGTTTCTTTTTCTGTTTCTCCGTGTCATTGTTTGACCTAATTTGTTCTTTTGGGCTTGTCATGGCAAAGCAGCTCATCCAGCAAACATCCCTGATGAGGTGTGAAGCTTGTACCGTAATCTAGCTCTCCTACCCTCTGCTCACATCCCTGCTCTTCTCTGCTCACTGGAGGTACGCGTCATTCACGGTCTCAGGCTCAGGCTCAGCGTCACATGGAGGCACGCCTGTTCGGACATTCGGGAAACAGTCAGGTGGGCCGGAGATCAGCCACTCACTTACACTAGCGGTCTCAAGGAGTCTGTTTCCTCCTCGGAGTTGATTCTGTGGTCCAGTAAAGTAAAAATCTTAGAAGAGAGCAGGTGTCAGGGTCTGTATACTTATCTTCTTTTATTTAATTACATAAGAGCACATTTCACTGTCCTTGCAAACAAACTGTATATTCAGAATGATGTAAATGGTGGAGCAGCACAGCAGAGCCTTCTTGTTTTGTAAAGCAAGCCTAGAGCTTCGTTAAATTATTTAACATTTGCCAAGATGGAAGTTCTGTAAAGACTAGAAAATATTTCATGATTACACTTTACTTGCAAACAAAATCCCCCGGGACAGAGGAAAAAAACCAAAGAAAAAAAAAATGTTTTTTAATTTTTTTTTTTTTTTTTTTTTAAACGAAACTGAATAAATCTCCATCTACTGCGCCAGTCACAAGACACCATATAGACCTTTTGGCTCAAGTTATAGGGAAAATTAATTACTTTGCTTGTAATACAAGTTCAAAAGATATCCTACAAAAACTTTGAATGGCAGCTGTCTGAGTCACACAAAAAAAAGTGTATAATATATATACACACACACACATATACACACATATTTAAAAAAAAAAGCTTGAAATACTTGAGTAAGTGTGTTCGTTATGAGCAGAGGTGTAATGGATGTTTAGATCTTCACCCCTGGCTGGGTCATTTGGCAGGTGGTAATGGCTGGCTGGGTTATCGCAGTTGACATTATGTGGGCGAGGGAACAACCTGTTCATTGCGGTAAAGAGGACAACGGCTGTGGCATTCCAGGTGTTGGTTGCCCATGGCGACTTTTTGAGAGCTCTAGAAGTCCAGGTGCTTGGTGCCGGAAGTGCTGGAGCTGCAGGCTGACGGCATCACGGCTCCTCCGGCCAGCTCCCCCCTGCTCACACGGCTCACCGTCTCGGACAAATCCGGAGGCAAATGCAGCCGCTGCAGAAATCAGAGGGTTGGGAGAGGGGGAGGGCAGAGAGGGAGGGAGAAGTCGAGTGTTAAAGCACTGTTGTGGTGCAAAACTACATCCACTACATGCACTACATCCACTACAGTGGATCGTCGAACAGTAGATGGTACACTTCATTGATGTTTATTCACAGAGAGCCATGTTGGGTTGAAATTGCATTAGATGCTTCAGCACTCCGCTTAACAGTGGCGGCGTGGAGTAAACCTGCTAGCCTGCTGCTAAATGCTTCACAGAGCTTTTGGTATGTTACACCTCAAAGAGAATCTACTGTACGTGTACATGTGCAGAAGACTTTGGTGTCCAATGAAAGAGAAAGAGAACGTGTGTGTTCAGGCAAAAATGAAGTTGAGTTCAGGCACCGGAGGAATTGTTTGCGCTGGGGTTGACAGCTTCACAGTAGAAACACACAATAATGTTCAGCTGACAGCAGAGTCCCAAGTCTTTGGTGTTTTGCAGCAAAGTTTTTTTTTGTAAAAACGCCTCTCGATGACTCAAAGATCAATGAAATGCTGAGTGGTTATTGAGGGCCACTCGTGTAAACCCCACCTCTTCTTATTCACACCAACATGCTGACTATTACAAAGCTTTGGAGGGGTTAAACTGCCCCACACTCACCAGAATCACCATGAGAGGCCACCAAGAACCCTCCATGAACAAAGTCCTGAAGGGCTCTCCAGAGCGTGAGAGGAGGTGAAGTATCACCTGAGTCAAGTGTACCCCCGACAGTGGTGTTGAGTAGCATGTTGCTCAAGTGTCTATCGAGAAAGTTAAATCAGAATACTGCCATTCTGGGGACAAGAGAGGTTAAACCCTGTAATTTGCCCCTGAAAGAATCAAGCATGACATCTGAAACCCACTGGTCAAAGCCTAAGCTCCCACCTCATCTCAGCCCTCTAAAGCTTCCCTGCCCACCACATCCCCATCCCCTCCAGACATCCAGCTTTAGGGGAGCCCTCCACTCCCACAGATACTTATCTTTTTCTTAATGACTAGGTGTTTTGGTAAGGGCTTTAAGAGTGTTATTACAAAGAGATAATTCAGGACTACAAAATGCTCTTCACCCCTATAGGATAGACTACTTCCATCCATTATTCAATGCTATTTTCTGTCCAGAAGTACTAGAACACATAGGTCTGTTTTCATACTGATATTCCGGCTTGATACAAAGTCTTAGTTTTTTTTCTGCTGATGCTTCAGAGGCGTGCCGTGCTCAAGTTGTCCGCTTCCCGTTGAACTTACTGCTTTTGTGAAAATTTAAGAAGCCTGTGAGTGAGGTAAGGACAAAACAATCAAAAAGAAAAGAAAACAATATATCTGTGTTCTTCTGAAAGCTATCTGAGGGAGGTAGGACACTTGGGAACGACCTTTAATAAAACACAAGCTGGGGACGGTATGGTTTCATAAAGACAAGTAGAGTGCGAGTTAAACAGTATGTAAAATGAGTCAGGCAATCAAAATAAATGAACACTAATAATAGCAAAAGAGGAATTATTTAGAGACAATGCATTTTGTCAACTCTTCCTCCTACCCCCTCTGTTTCATGTGCACACAGACACTTGTGCAAACGCATACGCTGGCCTTGAGAAGGACTCCAGAAGCCCTGCTCGGCTTCCATTCCTGCCAAACCTCACCTGTGTAACCTTTCGTGTCTTCAGCTCACTCGAGTGTGATTGAAAAAGAAAAACAATGCATTGATCAAGCCTGGACTCAGTCCTGCTTAGTGCACTGCAGCGGAAACACAGTAGTGAGAAGGGTAGGAGGAAAGAAAAAAAAAAAAATCAATCACATATACATCATCCTCGCTGGGTGAGTAAAAAAAAAAAAAAAGAGAAAAGAAAGAAAGAAAGAAGACATCACACCGTTGTCTGGCTGTCACGCACCCACGGGCCTGGCTACGCTGCGTCTTTTTGGCTCTGAGCGCTCCGGTTCTACTGAGCATGTGCAGAGCGAAGGTCAAAGTAATCCAGAAGTGCAGCTCAGCTTCTCTAACCTTTGAGTTCAGGGGCAGATGAGAACAATCAATGGTAACATCAAAGTTGGGAGGGAGGAGCAGACAAAACCAATCGATCGGTTTGACGCGCAGAGGGAAAAGACGGCCTCAAAACGGCCATCAGCCATCACACACGTCAGTGACTGCCAGTGTTAGAGCTGATAACTATACTAGTTATCTTGCCAACGAAGTCTTACTTTTTCACGGACTTCTACCAAAAACAACATACTTTTTGCATCTCTGCTGAATGGAAGAGCGTAATCAAAGAGAATTATGAATTAATTTTAACTTATTTTTTAGCAGAGTTGTCTTGAACATTCCCATCAATACCAAATGAATGGAATTCAGCAAAGGACTCAGAATGATGCGGTCAGGGAGGATGTGAATCGGCTTCCCTGCGACCTACACACTCCATGATGTAAACAAGGACATCCGGAAAACCTTCAGAGGCATAGTGGGACGTATTAGTGTGTGAAGTCTTTCTCTGCTGCCTGGCAACCCTTCATGAGGGTGGAGAAAGAGAGAGAGGAAAAAAAAAAGAAAGTAAGACATAAGACAGAAGCGGAGGGGTGATTGTGGGTGTCAGATGGGAGTGGACAGCGGGAAAATAAACCATTGGCTGTGGTGCACTTGTGGAGAGGGGGAGAACGTGAAAATGGATATGCACCACAATGTTAGTGCAATTATGTGTCTCTGCATGCGTGTGTGTTAGAGATGTGATGTCGGTGTTCCCTCCCTGGTGGTGGGCAGGGGTAAAGGTCTGTGGTTCAGCTTCGCTCTACAGCCAGAGGGGCTGGGGCCACGCTGGCGACAGGGTGAGGGGTGACAAAGCTCCAAACTAGCGCTAAGCACTTCAAATGAGCCCTCGGGGCCGGCCCACAGACTAGCTTTGCCTAAGAGGGTTACCAATATCACCCAACAATGGCCGATTCCCGTCAGCTTACTAAACTGCATCCTGCTGACTGGCTGCTTACACACAATACCTACACCTTCATCTGTAGATATGACAGCTGTCATTTATGGGTCCGAAGAGATGCCCCAATGGCTCTTTTGAATCTTTTGCTTTATTTTAGTTGTTAGTATTAAAACGTGAGTTAATTGTGTAATTTTCCCAACTGGAGCTTACTAAGAACCCACTCACTCAAAGCGTCACCATCAAAGACATTCCAACGGTGGTAAGAGCTTACTAATGACTGAAGTATTAGGTGCTAATTCAATGAGTCATTTCTTCAATAGAGTTTTAGCCACACTTTCAAATGGCCTGTGTCACTGTACAGCTATGGGAAACACCTTGTTGGAACACATGACGACTGGTCTGGCTGTTCCAATCAGATTAACCAAAAAAAGCAGCGCGTTCATGGAAGTGACAGGATGTTTACCATCAACACCTACTTAACACCGTAATTGCTGCAATATGGTTGCAATTCTATAAGCCCCACTAAGTATGTGACGTGAGAGAAAGTGAATGTTTATTGCTGAGCTGAAGTCACTACAGATATACAGATTAATGGATGAGTAATAAAGTCCCATTGTTGGACTGAAAATATTTTTTTCCAAGTACAAAAGTAAGGTGATCTTTTTTTTTTTTTTTGCCAATTGTGCTTCTCCGAGCAGCACAGCGGCAGTGCAGCCACTGTAAACGAATGTGTCTGACCCTGACACCAGGTCAATGTCCTCCATTTCAAGCCCAATTTCTACAACCAGCTAAGGGTCGAAGTGGCAGCATAATGTTTCACGCCTGAAACTAATAGATATTTCCCAGATTTCCCTGTCTGTTCAGTCACTAAACCAAGCTAAATCACCTTCCCACTACTGTAATCCCCAACACTTCTAAAGTTACACTCCATCGTGTGGGAAATCACTTTCTGAACCCAAAGGAACAAGAATTAGTTTCAGCATACCAAAAACCCACATAATGAGGTGATGTGCTTTTCTTTTTGGAGACACAAACTATCCTCACATTTACTCTGGCAATTTCAGAGAATACTTCCGCTACCTTACCAGAAAAATGCATGAACATTCAGCATAAATCCCATCACTTTGCTTTGGTAATTCTAGCCCACCTTCACCTAACAAAAGCTGAGAAGAAGCTCTACCTTTCCTCTTATTTGTGGTAACAAAGAGTGAAACAAGATCCCTGGCCTTGCCCTAAGAACATCCTGGTGACTAGAGAAGTCGTTTTACTTCAGACTTTTTTTTCCCCCCCAAGTGTAAAAAAACATTAGTTACATTCATCCTAATCATCGGTTTCTGACTTCTCATGAAATAAATCTAAGCAGATCCATCGTTTTCAGTAAAATGTGAATCCTCCACCTGTAGAACTCTCTTAAGCAACCGGTGAAGTTGGTGATCGAGGGACTTAAATGCATTTAACCAGTTCGCATCAGTTGAATTCAAGCATAAAATCATACATGACACCTAAAGAAAGGTTTGTTCTCTACCTACAAGCTTCCTGTTGATAGTCATGTTGATTCAAAACAGAACCAACATGACAGTTTAGCAGGCAAGAGTAGCATGAAGGCAAGGCAAGCCAAGTTTATTTGTATAGCACATTTCATGGACAAGACAATCAAAACGGCATAGAAGGTATAGAAGAAGAAGGAAACATGTAAACTGCATGGGAGCTCCTCTCAAATTTCTCTCTGGTAATTGGGTGATGGCCACCTGCTCACTATGTTACCTGCCGCCTGATCCCGGATAATCTGAGAGGCAGGCATACAGACAGTCAGGCAGACTGACGGATAGATACAGACACAGGCTCCTCATCTCTTCCGCTTCATGGCCTAATGAATCTGACAGAGTAGGCAGCAGGCAGGCAGAAGGATGAGTAAGCATTTTGAGTGTAATTATACTCCAAAACACGGAAAGAAAGGGAAGGGACTAATAAGTGACTGAATTTCATTATATGCGAGCATGTCAAAACAGGAAATTGATTAGCTGACAATAATTTCAGTTTTTTAATACCTAATGGAATGTGTACTCCCGTTCTCTTGAAAAGCTTGCTTACTCTTCATGCTCCACGGGCTGATAAAAACGCAGAATTTGATAGCATCTGTCATGCTGCTATCCATGACATGCATGGGAATCAGCGAGCTCGCCAGGGCTTCTGAACAACAAACAGACAAACAAGGGCCAAAGTGCAAGTGCACTGTAACACAACAACTTGACTCTTTATCGCCGCCATCATCGACTTCAACCAAACCCTCCTCTGGGTTCCTCTGCTCGGGTCTGTCATGAGCTTTGACAGGGGAAGCAGCGCTGGGCCTTTTTGCCTCTTTTCAGTTCAATTTTGCTTCTCTTTGGAGGGCAGTGTTGGGATGCGTTGTAGGATGAGGGCACATTGACCCTTATGTGGGGGGGGGGGTTGGGGGGTAGGGGGGGTTAGTTAGTGTTATGGACGTGGGCGCAGCCAGGGAGTGCTAGTTTGCCCCTGGAGTGACATGGCGCCTGGGGAGAAAGGGAGAGGGGTAGAGGGCGTAGAGTACAAACATATCTAAGTGCTGCCTTCACTACAGATAGGCTCATAGCAAAGAGTACGGCTACTCGGGTTATGACAGCATATCTGGGGGACTTCTTGTGCCCTCCACCCCTCAAACACACATTTTACCCCTCAAACCGTGACTCTGTTGCAGACGTCCTCAGGTTAAAACACCACTGACACTTTGGGTAAAAGCAGGTTTTCCAGTGTCGTATAGATGCTCAGCTTTAATGCTCACACTTGCAGCTCGCAGCTAGAGGCTAAAACTATATTTTGAAGGCAAATCTGCCAATTTCTCAATTGTCTTTTAGACCTTAAAATCCAGTTTTGACAGTAGGAAATATTCAGTGACTAGAATAGCGTGGTCTGTAATGGTCTTAAAAAGCAGCAGCTCAACCCTTAAACTGTTTACTTTCAAAGAGATAAATGATCAATTTTAAAAACACATTCGTATCATTTCTCTCTCAATTTGAATCAAGAGCACGTACAAGTCAGCATATCTTAGCATAATGATAATAAACACAGGAAAACAGGAGTCCCAGCAGCATAATCGATCTACTAACTCTGCTAAAACTCCATCACAAACATATTAGACCCCGGTCAGTCATAACATTACAACCACAAGCAAATACAAAGCAAAGTTCTGCTGATTTAACCCATATCCTTGAAATCACATGAATGGTATGTAGGTTCTTGCTATCTACTTGAAAACAATTACGGACCAATCACAACATGGCAACATCATTATAGTAGCCCCAGCAGGGCCCTAACAATCTACTGCTGACATCCTGGTACCAGACACCTGAGGACACTCTTGGATGTCCTTTGTCCAGGCCCTGACTGGTCAGAGCTCTTTTGGAAGCACAAAAATATGGACCCATTAATATTAAGCAGGTGGTGTCTGACAGGTGAACAACAACAAACCCCCCCCCCCCCCCCCCCCCCCAAAAAAAAAACATCAAGTTGTGCTTTCATGTAAGGATGTGTGCACAATTGTTGCCCGATCAGGAGTAGTTCATTCAAAAGTGAAACCATTTCTATGAGATCCCCTTTTCCAACTGTCGCTGCTTTAGTCGCAAAAAAGGAAAAGCATTACCAAGAATATTTATTTTCATGCATCATTTATGTCTTTTTCTGTGTTTCACCCAGTCTACTAGTGCAAACACCCTTGTAGAAATGCAGAAAGACACACACTGTCACTCTCCCATGCATGTGTCACACAGAGGTATTTACAACATGGGTGCACAATGGCAGCTTGTACATCTAGAGTTTCCCGAACCAGTCTCAGCTTCATCAGAAAGTCTCGTTTTTCACCCATCATTTGTCCTGTGATAGAGTTCACGCAGTTTACAGGCATAACATTTGGCAAAGCGAAAGGTCGTCTGGAGGTTACTGTGTCGGGCTGGGTAAGTGGATGACAGCTCGGGAGGGGTGGGAGGGTGGAATGACTCTCATAGAGGAAGTCTGTTATGCTACCAAAACAGTAGCACTCAATGAGGCCAGAATAAGATGAGAGCAGGTCATGTGCCGTGCAAAATATTCCCAGTGTCTTCCAACAAAACATTAAAACTATCACGAAAAGTTTGCAAATCTTATCTGCTTCCATCCAGTACAAAACATTACTGGAATATAAGTCACAGAAAGCGACATTCTTTTGTTTATGCACAGAAACAAAAAATACAAACTATGTCATTCTGTGTAGAGAAAGATGTGTGATTAAGATTAAAATGAACAGCACAGCATCATGACCTAAAGTTAACCTCTTTGAAATCTTCACAAGATCTGGCAAACAGGAGAACATAGTCAGCAGAGAGAAAAAAAAAGAGATATAAAAGTCAAACAACAGGTGTAAAGAATCAAACCTGTTACTAAAGACGGGGAGAAAATGTTAATACATTACCAGCCCCCACACACACGCATGCACACACACACACACACACACACACACACACACACACACACACACACACACACACACACACACACACACACACACACACACACCGATCCATGACTAACTGATATCAAGGTGCAATAAAAAAAAAAACTAGAAGTGTGATGCTACTCATTCATTGGAGGACACCAAAGAAAGATGCGCATATCTCCACATCTAGTCTAATGTAGTGATTGTGCGTATGATAGTTTTGATAACTTTGCAGATGTGTATTTAAGTAAGAGTGTGTTTACTTGCCTGCATCCGTCTCTGTTAGTCTGCCTTGATGAATAAAGGGGGGTGGGTATAATCCATCACCAGTTGATAGTCCTCACAAAAAAAAAAAGCCCTTTCTGCTGAGAGGACGGCCCTTGTGCGGACAAAGACCACCATACTGGGGACTTCATAGGACCCAGCTGAAAAGGTGTTGCCCAGAGTAACCCCATTCACATTAACAGGCATGCTGGCCAAAGCCAGTCATTACTGCTGACTTGGACCAGCCGGGCCACACATAGACCAGCCTATAGTCTCTAAGGCCATTCACTCCACATCAGTCCACAGGCAAACGGCCTTAACTCCTGCCACTGAGGAGCATCGGGAATTGTTACCATTCTGTTTCACTGTCTGCCTTGGGAATTTCAATCCATCCAGGCTTTGAGAAAAAGGATGATTGTACTGTTTAAATGTCGTAACTCTCTTAGTTACTAAACCCAGAGACTAATAGTAAAAACAGTTTTTGTAGGCATATATTTTATATTTCTGTTGCATCAAGAATTTACTGTAACAAGTGGGTGGATGACAAAAACAGCATCTCCAATATGATGTTTTCTTTGGTAATTCATTTACCAGAGGACCTCTTTTACCCCCATGAAGTAAGGTTTATCACATCTTACATTTACATGGACAACATATACGTTTTTGTGACTGAAGAAAAAGGCTGGTATCAAATATTCATTGCTAAATTGGTATACATTCCTGAGAACTAAAATATGTTAATAAGCTCTGGGACAAATGGAGCTGCCACCAGTATTTACAAGATTTATAGTCTATATATGCTTCACATGCGTGCATCTTTGAATTGCTCACACACGTTGGATATAGTGGCTTAATTAGCAGCTGCAGCTTCGTTCATGGATAGCAGAAGCCAGTGATCCAAATCCAACCTATTCTACACTGCTTGGAGAGGGGAAGTGAAAGGCATTGCAAAAAACAATAAAAACAAGTGTATTTTTGCACGTTATATTATTTTTGGGGGGTGAGGGGTGTCCATCAATCCCAGGTTTGTTCATCAATGTGATTATACTGGTGCATTACAGGTTAGTATTCCCCACAAAGGTTTGTCTTAAACTGCAGCCAAGAGATGCAGATAACTAAACAGAGGCCTGGAAGGAAAACAGCATGTTTTTAAGCTGAAAAAGACACTTCTCATGGTTCACAACCATTGAATCTTTTCAAATTTGTTTACCTTTTAAAAATTAATGTAAATGGTATCAATAACAGTATTGATAAGAGGTGCAAGTATTAATATAAATGCAGGTGTGTAAAAGAAATCCTTGAATTAGTTTTGTGAAAACAACTTCCAAACCTTCTTTGCTTTGCAGCTCCAAATAGCCAGAGAAGAACCTCTGAGTTCCCCTTTTACACAATTCAGTTAAGGCTTAAGGAACAGATAAAGCAAAGACCACGACTTCTATTACTGTTTGTGGAGTGTGTGGGATGGGAAAAGACCATGGATGGCTTTGTAAATAAAAATATCTCAATAGTTAAGTCTATGGAAGTACAAAACAAACCACTCAGCCCAAACATAGAAGATGTAATGCTGAGTCAAAGTTTTAATGAAGTAATTCAGGATATTTCAATCAATACTACAAGTAACAGTGACCTTCAATATAGTCAAACAGCAATAATGTAAATCTTACAGGTAATTTGGCTACATGATCATTCCTCTGTTACCATAACTGGCAGATATCTGTGCTGGAATGCGTTGTTTTTTTTTTAAATTAAACATTAATTTTTTTATTAAGCACAATGCTATGATTTATTGCAAAGTAACTGTACCTTGACTGAGAGATCTTGTGATTTGTTTAGATGCAACTTTTTAAACTTAGGACATGTTTCAAGTTTTTTTTGTTTTTTTAAGATAAACGAGGCTTTCTTGTGGCAAATATTCCAAAACAGTGCTACTTTAGTATTCTTCTGATCATTTTAGTGTTAACATATCAAACTGAAGATTAGAATCTGAGATCTAACTCCATTTATTTGAATATCTGATCTGTCCCAGATCAGCAAACTATTCAAACTTCAGCCTTTCTAGGAGGTGGTCACACTTGGTAATAATACATACACCAACTTAATTTGATTCAGAGTTGCTGGCTACATGCGAACCTTTTATTTCTTACAGTAGCACCGAGGGTGAATCTATTTTATTTGATGTTACTTTGGAAAATGTTTCTGTGTTTTGGTTTTATTTTTGATAGATAAGTAATAATACTACAGTGTAAAGTCATGTGTTATTATATATTGAATGTTGTTTTGTTTTAAATTTTATTTAAGACCTGGAACACTTTCTATTTTTTAAACTTACGTTCTTACAATACAAAACCTCTGTACTGAAATAAGGTATACTTTCTATTCATACGACTATATAAAAATGCAGAGTAGCAATCAAAAGAGACAATCCCTGGGGAACACCCTTCTGCCTCAGACACTTAGATCAGCATAAGTAATTTTCAAAATATGCTAAATAAAACAATACCCATCGTCACTATAGACCAAGATGATAGACTAAGAGGTCGAAGATTTTTTTCTTTTTTATAAAAAACAAAATACCTTTAAGGGGAGAGAGAGTGAAAAGAAAGAGTAGTTTCCTTAAAAAAAACAACAATAAAAAATTGCCGACAGACATTGGAAAGCTTTTCTTAGGAAAAAAATATAAATTTGTGTCATATGTCTGCTTTAATAATAATAATATTCAAAGATTTCTTCACAACCACTCACTGTCCTGCTGCCACTGTCAGTCATGACCCTCTGAAACGAGAGCCACTTCTTTCATGATTCACAGTTCAATGTGGTAATGATGAGATGAAAAAGCTGATGACACTTAGTAGACGTTTATACGTGAAAAAAATAAGCTGAGATGCCAAGAACAACTAATGTTAATAACTACTGGGACGTTCTCTGATCCAAAGCAATTCTACTACACAGCGAAAAGATAAAAGGAAATAAAAATAAAATGTAAAATGTAAAATCCAAGCCATGAAGGACAGAAAACACTTTTACATGCTAAACCTTTTCTATAGAAGTCAAACAATGAAGGTTGTTATTCTGGAAGCAAATACCAAGCAGCATTCAAAGTCACCAAGTAAATGTATCATGCCCTGAATTATTTAGCAAACATATACATCATCATCATCAGATTCCCACCCCCCTCCTTCTCTCTCTCACATCTACCCTCTATCTGCACTCTCCCCCCACTCCATCTCCTTCTCTAGTACCCTCCCTGTGGGCAGGTGGTTGTGTAAATTTAGCCAGAGCTAGGTGAGGTGGTTCCTGGGTAGACTGTTGGCTAAGCCACCTTTAGGGTGTTCAAGATGTCAGAGGGAATGAGACATCACCTCGACTGCCCTGTCAAAAAATTCACCACCTTCCATTTCCTGCATAACCCCTATGTCCTCAAAGCAATGTGGGTGATGGGGGAATTCTGGCTTTGTGTTTTCTAATTTAGCCTAAAACACACCAGCCATTACCTAACCCAGAGCACTGGCTGAGTGTTAATTGTGAAACATTACTAAAGCTATGAAAACTGTGAGCCAGGGCCTGGGGAGAACACATGCCAAAGATAAAAACCATACAGACAGTCCTAAATGCATGCTATACCTAAAATGACACTTAAGAGGATGTCAAAACAATATGTGTATTAAAAATGGTTGTAAATTAAGAATATCACATTGCACATGTACTTTAATGTTTGAACAATATGTAAACATAAAATGTGAATTTGCTTTTGTATCTAGTTTCTATTTGTAAGTTATGAAATACCTCAACAAAGATGATAAAAATCACTTCAGGTGTTTAAATAACCATATCCATGACAACCTTCCATGTAACCAAATAAAAGAAGAACAAAAAAAAAGACTTTCCTTTGAAACCTTTGCCCTTTCTGAAGGTAAAAACATCCAATGAGAGGGCAAATTACAGCCTTTGAAAGTATAATTCTGCAATAAACTGTAGAGAAAATAAATAAAACAAAGCTACAGTCTCCAGTGTCCTGTGATTATAAAAAATTATTTTAAAAGTCAGATCTACAACAAACAAGCGCAGAATAAGTTCAAGTTGTTCCAATTGCATGTTTGCCCAACTCAAAGGCATATTAACTTTAAAATATTAGAAATACACAATATAGAAATCCAAAGTGACAGAGATTTTCAGCTGCTGCTACAGACCAACTAAATGAATTTACAACAAAGAATAGGTAAGAAACTGAACCGTCTGCCACTACAGAAACACATGTGGATGCTGTTGGAGTCCAAGGATGCTACTAGTCAAAACGTTTTATGCGTTAAATGTGCTACAATTGGACACTGGATTTTTTTGCAGAATGAGTGTGGTTGACTGAGATGACTAGAAATCAGAATAAAGCACCGAAGACTGTTTCACAACGGAGACCGTTTCATGAGAACATGAGCAGAATGGATCATTGTAAGAATTTTGTTCATTTTTTTGTGTAATAATTGAGCCTTTTTTGTGCTTGTTTTGTGAAACTTGTATGGAGGTTTCTTTTTTTTTTTTTTTTTTTTTTAAGTGGGAGCTTTTTTGTAGTTAGGATTATTTGTCGAAAACCTTTGATCACAAAACCACAAAAGCTTGAGGTGACTAATGAGTAAGAATATTAGTTTGAACTGTGTAATTAGTGCGCAATTATATTCTATGAAGCACAAGAAAAAAATAATGGGTAAGTATTGAGATGGATACAGAGTGCTGCTGATTTGAAAAGAATAATAAAATTGGAAAGCAGTCCAAATGTGACCATCAGCTTCTTCATTCTCCCTGATTTCGAGTTGGGCGTTTTGCTGGGAAATGGGCGGCCTGCCAGATTGGGGCCAAGTCAGAGTTGTCAGGGGATTACAGTTCTGCCTTGCTCACTGCAGGGGGTGCGGACTGGGCCTCAATTACCCTGGAGCGGCGTGTTTGATTTGGCCCAGCACTTTTGGGGACAGACCAAAAGCTGAATAATGCACCATTAGCAACTCAAAATCCTGCCCTAAAATGAGTCCACTTATGCATCACATACAGTAATTGTGTGTCTATCAAAGGCTGGCAGGTCCACACCAATTACCCTGATAACAACAAAACAATCTATGCATAATATTATCTTTTGAACACCTGTGGGCACCCACACACATCCAAGCTTTTCCGTTTTAAACTTTAACCACTCACTCAAAGTCTGACGCCAAAACGTGGTGGTATAAACTTTAGTCCTCAAAGAGTAAATTGCAGAACTTCTCTGAGATAGTCGGTCAAAAAAAAAAAAAAAAAAGTGGTGAAGGTGTTTTTGCTTGGATTTCTAAATATCTAGAAGGTACTAACTTGGGGCGGATGAAGCAGAGTGAGGGAGATCCCCGTACTCCGGCTACAGTTAGAGCTGTGCAATTGAATTTCACAGGGTATGAGGCAGCAAATGGCATGTAAAGGCTGAAGCATCAGACGGTTCCTGCCACACAAACCAGACAGATAAGGGAGGTGTAAGTGACATCATTAGGTAACTCTGCAGGACATCAGGGGCAGCTTGAAGCTGGCAGGGGGCTATGTGAACCAAAGGTCCTCCTTGAGCTCCATTGAACAGCCACTCAGCCCGATATACTTGCACTTACAAACACACAGGGAAAATCACTTATACAAACACAAGCTGCCAGACAAACAAGGATTCGAGACCGAGACAAACGAACAACCAAGCACTGTTTTCGCTCCCCGCCCACAGATGCGTGCACACATGCACTCGCAACTTCTCACCGCAGACGCCTCATTGAGGTATCAGCCCCAGCGATTGTGTTTGCCCACCTGGGTATGAAAGAACGATTCTGGCCAATGTTGAGGAGACGGCAGTGTGGTACCGCTCAAGCCGGAGCCCAACTAGAATGCGTCTGTCTCAGGGCTCTTGGAGAGCAGAGCAGCCAAGTGTGGATGCACCTCATTACCTCACTCATCCACACACCAATTACCCCTAAATAAATACACCCAGCCCACAGGCAGCAACAATGACATCCAGCCTGAAAGGGAAGAAAGGATGCCGTTCAGAAAGCATTTGCACGCACAGAAAAGTGCTGTTGGATAATGATGAAGAAAAGAAGTACAGAGAAAAGAAGCAAAAAGAAGAACATGCAGGGGGTTCCAAGTCTTTTAAAGAGCTCAGAGACTAAATGAAGAAAGAAAAAGAATGAAACAAACTCAGAGCAAGTAGAGTGAAGTGATTCAGAAAATGATAATTTCTTGCTAAATTTCACCCAACACATCCGCAAATGATTGTTGTGGTGGGGGAGGGGCAAAGTTTAATTGTTTTAATGCATGCAGCCATGAGACAGCTCTGCCGGAGTCTGAAATGGGGAGCACCGCAGAGCTGACACCTATTTGCAAGTAAGACGGACCACTTGGGGTTACGGAAACAGTGCCGTGTCCGAAGGCCTTGAGCTAAACAGAGAGCCAACTAGAAGCCGCAGAAGCTCAGAAACTTGGGCAAAGTACGGCAGGTGGTGTGCCATGTGACAACAAACGCGTTTGCCCTAAAATATGAGAAAACAGCTTTCAGATGTTAACGGTGAAACATTTCTGCTGCTGGAGTAAGAAGACATGTGAAGGATGCAGAAAAGGTGCGTGGCACAGAAAAGAGGACAGATGTGTTTTCAGGCAAGGGAGGTACAAATGAAAAGAGGAGGCCAAAAGAGTCTTCATGCCCCCCCCCCACCCCACTCTCCCACCTCCCTCCATGTGGGATCTTTCTGCATGAGTGACTCTGTCATACCTGGGGGACAAAGGGTCTCTCTCTCAAGAGAGTCGGCTATATCTCTAGACAGGAGAGAGAGGAGAGAGGAGAGAGAGAGAGAGAGAGAGAGCAGAGAGAGAGAGAGAGAAGAGAGAGAAGAGAGAGAGAGAGAGAGAGAGAGACTTATTCTTCTCTCTCTTTCTCTCTCTTTCTCTCTCTCTTCTCTCTCGTCTCTCTCTCTCTCTCTCTCTCTCTCTCTCTCTCTCTCTCTCTCTCTCTCTCTCTCTCTCTCTCTCTGCCCTAGTTCTTCCCTTCCTCTTGTATATCTGTGCCGCAATTGTACTGAGCCAAGCCTGGTTAGTCGTGTGGGATTGTGTTGCAAAAGACCCAAAGAAATAAATGCAAGAGTATTAAAACAATGTTATGTTAATTTCTTAAACTACTCAAAATAGTTAAGTCTTTACAAATATGAGTCAAGGAAAAGGTTTTACCGAATTGTATCAGTTTTGTTTTTAGGCGATGAATCACCACCTCCTCTAACACCTGAACAATCAGGCGATGGACAGGTTTCATCAGCGCAAAGTTCCTGATTGGACCAGTTCACCTAACCAGAGGCAGATTCCTGGTTAACTGAAACAACGGCTAGGAACGCGTC
This sequence comes from Xenentodon cancila, assembly GCA_014839995.1. NCBI lineage: Eukaryota > Metazoa > Chordata > Actinopteri > Beloniformes > Belonidae > Xenentodon > Xenentodon cancila. The sequence goes on from CM026197.1 coordinate 19,277,893, forward strand.
AGTTTTCCAAGCTGTTGATTCAATGCAATGAGCTGAAGATGATGGATGGAATGGAAGTGAAAGGAAGCAGGTTTATTAGGATTCTTTCTTGATAGAGGGCTAATTGAGGGAGGGCACGCTGCGCAGGTCTGGTGCCACAGGTGGGTGGAGTAAGTACCGACATGCTGTGGCAGCATAGTCAGGATTCCTGGTAACCAGCTCGGCCCTTAGCTGGAATCAGGCTGCATGAGAATCCCAGGCTCTGTTACATGAAACAGACCTACCAGCCTTTTGAAAATGTCTTTTATATATTACCAGCTGTGGCAGAGAGAGCCTTCCTTTCATACGCCTTTCACTTCTGTTGACTTGCTTTAAATGACGTGGAGATTCCTTACAATAATTCCAGTCTTTTCTTTTTTTTTTATGTTGTTTTATGTTTTTAAATTTCCTGCACCTTCCAACATCAACACATACTACTGTCAAACTGCGACCCACATTCACGCAATCTAAGGATCAAATTTGTTAAGGTTTTGCTTCAGTATTATAATTATCCGTTTTATATTAAGGTGTGGATAAAAACAAAGCCAATATACTGTTTCAACGCATATGTACATTAAAACTTTGTTGAAAAACATGTGAAAGTTTTGGAAATGTTCTGGGAAGTACCTGATTTCAAACTTCTTTTTAACAAGGTTTGCGTGACCTGTGAGTTTTCACACGCTACCTGTGCCCGAGAGGAATGTGCAAGAAATATGCAAAATCTTCAAGTACACACCCAGAGACGCTTCACAATCTGCACAAAAAAAAACCACAGACAAAACATCCTCTGTAGCTTTTGTCTGAATTCACCCAAACATTTTCAGTGAGCAGGACCATAGAACAAATGGAGCAAGGAAATAGAAATGACTATACAACATTTTAATTCACCAACATGGAACCCACAGTTGGGGTGTGTGTGTGTGTGTGTGTGTGTTTTGTATGAAAACTTGCATAAGAACTTGGATTGAAAAAATAAGGTTAAACAAATGATCACTTTATTTAACGTTACAAAAACTTCAAACTCAGCAGGAACTGGATCTGATGATGTTAAGAGTGTGACCACTAGCAATGAAAGGAAAAGTTTATTTTTCCTTATGGCAACTCATCCCAGGGGCTAAATGATGCAATTCTCTAGACAACTTCAGGAATGGGCACCAGGATGCCGCATCAGGTTTGGTGTCAATAAGCTATTTGCAGTACAGGCTATAATGGGGAAAAAAAAATAGAAAATGAGCAATCTAATAACCAATTTGACACTTGAAAAGAAGCACCTGCCAATTTTTGTTTAAGATTGGAAGAAAGTTGTGGGTTGTGAAAAAAAAAAAAATCTTAAAATTTACTTAAGAAAATTTTTTTTAAAAAACCCAGGAAATTTCCAGTATGGTGGAATTGAAAATAACATTGATGATATTAAACACTTTGCAAATTATTTCAGAAAACTAGTCGTACATAGTTGTTTTTTTTAATTGGGTGCACGGTTCAAAAACTACGTGCAAAAAGCTGTCTCACACTACGACTCATTAATAATTTGTTTGCTCAAGAACCACCATTAATGGGTGAAAAAAACAAAAAGTAAATTAGGGGTCTTTTTCCAACATGTGTGAATATCTGAATAACCCTTTTTACCAAAACATCAAGATGGCCTCTACAGATTCCAGCGGCAGAGGGGAAAAAAAGATTAAAGAGAGAAACCAGAACCACGTTGGGTTCCTTCTAAATACATATTAAACCCTAGTAAATGTGTTGTCCAAACAATTATCCTAACAGACACATTCCAAATAAATGATGCGTTATCTTGGAGGGTGTAAACCTATTCTCGATCATGCAGTTGTTGAGACAGAAAGTAAAGTGACGGTCATTGTAATAATTTTGCTTGGGTGACTTTAACCAGAAGAAAGACAGTTACACAAGAACAATATATATAGGACTCTCTTACTCTATATTCAATTTTTTGCTTCAACTCAGAAGTGTAGCCGAAGTCTCAGTCTATACCTCAAGTCTTAAAAAAAACAAAAAACAAACGAATCCAAAAACAAAAACAAAGGCAAGTTTTGATCGAAGTTTACAATCACTTCAATATAACATGGATCATGCTGATTCACTTGCTGTCTAATGTTAATACGTTACTTAGAAGAATACTTAGAAGGAACGATAAGAGGACTTCACAAAAGCCATTTGCTCCCTACCATTTTCTCATGAAAATTAAGTTCAGTTTACTTCAGTACGAGCATGACAGGTGTGATATTTTGCTGTTGTTCTCTTGAGCATACAAATCACTTCAAGTACATGACCTGTTAAGACAGGTATTGGTAAAGCTTGTCGTCAGAAAACAGCGTTAGTGTCCTGCCTGAATTCCTTTGTGTCAGACCAAATTTAAATTAAGCTATTTTGGCCTTAGATGGAGGCTTTAGATCTCAGTGGGTTTGGTGAAGATAGTTTTAAGTTTGCCATATAACAATGTTATATCACCTAATGGCATGCTACACATAATTAGTGGTACTGCGGAGTATTACACATTCCTGTATATACTGGCCCTGCACATTGGCAAACACACTTACTTTATCTGCCAAACCCCTAAATTAACACCTTTTTTGGTGAGAAAGCTCCATTTGGAACACATCACACCAACACCACAGCTGGCATTCAAGGGTAAAATTAATTACTTCAGATACATGTGCTTCCTCTCAAAGTGGCAGACTTATTTGCATTGAGGAACATTCAGCAGAAGTAATCGATGCACACACAAAATACGGCCACCCAATGACCCCGGCCCCGTCTCAAAGTCTCCTCCCCATCCCCAAAGCCCCGACGGCAAACAGGTAGCGAGAGCAAATCAGACTGCAACAAAACACAGAAACATGAATGGGAAGCATTACAATGATGGGCTGGAGGCAGGACAATGGGCCCGGCGTTAGACAAAACGGCAAATCCCAGAATGGGCTGCTGGAGTACGATACAGATTACAGGCACCTAGTCCCCAATGGGGACCAGGGGAGAGGGAGAAAAAAGGACACAATATTGCAATCTGACAGCTGACGTCTTCATATAAATATATGAATTTACATTCCAATTAGGGGAAATTTACATCTTAATCACAGCGAGCAGTGTGTCGGTCCCCCGGTTAGTGTGTTGCTACGGTAATGAGGTGGGATGCTGCTGTGCTCTCTCATCCAGACAGTGATCTGTCAGTAGACGACACCTCCCTGTTATGAGGAAGCTGTACCCTTAAATGCAACATCCACCACAATCCAGTAATATTCATCGAAATCTGTCTTAAATACCAACAAGGTGTGAGCTACCACCCGAGGATAACATGCCAAATATGGAGTTTGAAAAACATCAAACATATCTTAAATACAGTGCACTGAACCAGGAGTGTCTTTAACTGTCACTCAAGTGACAAGCTTTCAGTACTCACTGGTATTCCATTTCTAATTTCCATACTAATAATGGGTATATTATCTTTAATGGGTTGACTTTGTTTTATGGCATTTGAAATGGATGGTGAAGTCATCTGTGGAATTACTCAAACATATCATGTAAACATATCGCTGCTATAGTGCGAGAAAAGGCTATGTAAATGGGTAAGATGGAAGGATTGTGAACGCATCGTTAATATCTCTGAACATCGTTTATGTCATTGTAAATCATAGCTTCCAACCCACCTTTAAGGGTGGTGTACAATCGCCCGTCACACAGCGTGTGTGAACCTGCGCTATGAGAAGAACACCGGGCCAGTCTGAACAGCTGAGAGGAAATTGTATAACAACTTTTTAACTTCGTAAAGCATGAGGAAATGTTCGTGGTTTATTTCAATTAGCAGACAAGAGCTGGTGGTTTTGAGGCTTTTAGGGATCAAAACCACACAGGCCAGATTAAGGCCTGGGAATGGTACTTTTCAAACCCTGCAATAGTGAAGAAGAAAAAAAAACAAACAAAAGATTGCACTAGCGATGTCAATTCTGACAAATCCAGAAAAAAGCCAATTTAATTTTAGTGCCAGCTTTTAAACTTGGGTAAAATGACTTTAATCCAGGGAAATAATTTACTTGTACAGTTGCACTAATTGCTGAGAAGGCCATCAGGAAAAGCAGATTACCTACTACTGAACAGATGAATACACAAATCATTTTAAAACAGTCCTTTCTTCATACTTGACTTTAATACAGAGATATGTGAACAAAAAAAAAAAAAAAACCTGAGGGAAATGAGGCATGGCTTCTTTATCAGCTTCTTCATACGCAAATCAGACCAGTCCTGCCAGGGACACTGCTCTAATGGCTGATATCTATGGAACCAGCCTATTACTGGATACTGCCTGCAATTAAGACAAGTCAGATTACACCAGGCCAGAGCATCCTCTCTGATATGTAGGCTATCATTAAGGCCTAATGTGGTAAAACATTTGTACACTGCAGAGAGAAAAGAAAGAAGACTCATGCAGTATCAAAAAAAAAAAAAAAAAAGCTAAAATGTTGTCTGTCCAGGGTAAGTGCTGAATGCCCCCTACATTCAATGGGGGGATATGTGGGGCATGACTGGTATTTTAGGCTGCAGGGTATTTAGAGAAGATGCCAGAAAACTGAAAACAACCCCCTTGGCACTCATCTTGCATATTCTAACATTGCAAATTGAATCCCAAAGCATTTCTGATTTGACTTCGTCTGCTCATTTAAATTTTATTGTTTACTTTGAGCTTTTTGAGCTGAAAAAGAAAGCCCACCCTCGTTCAATTCTAAGGTTTTACGTATTAGGATATATTAGACTTATCTGATCTTTGCCAGGTCTTAATATTAGGTTAATACAAATAAGTGGTTGACTTTGCTGATTATTTGATCACCAAGTTCAGCCACCTCCATGTATGTAAAATATTTTGGAGGAAATAAATCAGTGTTTATGTCAGAAAAGCAATTGTTGTTGATCATAAGTCTGTAAAGTGTTCTAATACCGTTTGCAGACAATGTGTATTTTGCTATTCTACAATGAGAACGAATATTCACAGGTGGAAAACGTTCAGGAGTTTTGCCAATTGTCCCAAGAGTGAATGCCTGAATGCCCTGGAAATTTCACCTGAAGATCTCATTTTTACTGTACTGATTTCAAGTGATTGATCCAGAAAGACTTCCGTTGCTATAGAAAGCTTAAACCATGACCTGTGGTTGTCAGAAGGTTTTAAAGACTCTGCATCAAAGGAGGCTGTTCACTTCCGTGTCCTGAGAGATTTGCATAAAAAGTCTCGTCAATTGGAATCTTTGTCTTGATGATGTGAAAATGATTATTTATGGTGACAGATGGTTGCTACTTGGCACTGGAAACTTCCTTATGTCCTCATCTTACACAAAACATTTCCATCATATCTTTGAATGAAGTAACTAAAGGGAGCATATTCAACATAACTATTAAGAGATTTTTCTCTTGCCTTTGCTTCAAACTATATAAAAAAAACCCAAATGTAACCACCCTGTGAAAGAAAATTAAGGCTACAAAAATGAAAATTATGACCACATTTGAACTGAATGCATTCTAAAGCAAGCACAACAATATGCAGATACACTAAAAGATATTCATAGTGAAGGATAAAGCCAGCACAGATGACATTCAAACAGTCTGTGTAAGTGAGTGCACGACACTGGACAATCAGATCACTTCCCTGCCCAACTATGAAGCCTTTAATAGATGTGAAACTCCAGATCCTAGATCATTTCACACCACTGAGCTATAACTCACACAAAAGAGCAGGCGGCAAAGGATGACATCACTGATAAATGAATGATTGATCGATATACCACATAAGGCAAATATATTTACACCTGACAGTTTAAGGAGAAATTTAGTGCACTGACTGAATTCATACAAATCCTTGTCTGAGGATTATAAAAAAAAAAAACAACAACAACAAAAAAAAAAAAACATTCATAAGAATCCTCAGACTAACATATGGAGTAACCTTTCTGGCCTTCTGGGACTTGGATTGGTTGTAAGGGGGGGTCTAACGCTCCAAGGACAGTAGGCACGCTAGAGAGAGGTGAGCTGTCACCCCCCATTATGATCATCGCAAGAGCTCAGGGGGAGGGGTAGAGCAAGCGAAGAAAAAAAAAAAAATTCTAGTTCCTCACTAACTGCCATCAAGAGCCATCCTTTGGCCTCAGAACCTTCAGTCTCTTAACTGTCTCCTGGGAAACACTTGCATGCAAGTCCTCCTCCTCATCCCTTGCTAGAAGTGGGACATGTGTGTGTCGCTTAAAGGATGGTTGGTGTGTCAAGTTTGGCTGCATCAGCAGAATGTATGGATTTTCCACAACACAAACAGCAACTGCGCATGTTTTCTAACTTGCTTTAGAGTGAGGAGTTATGCTTATTTTCAGTGGGGATCAAAGGAAGCGATGCAGGGAAATGACAACTATCTTGAGGCAACTCTTGTTATTAAAAGTTTAAAATGAGGGGAAAGAAAAGGCAAAAAGCATTTCAATGGCTTCCGATTTTGATGAACATTACTTTGACATGGTTTTTCATGCTTTAAAAGGATTTCATATTTGCTTCCAAAATCATTTGACATGTCACTGAAGCTATACGAACAACACCAGCGTTTTTGAGCACAACAAAGTCAAACAAAATGTTCTAAATTATTATGTGATACACAACACAGCCCAATACCATTTGCCAGTGGATAAGAAGCTTGCCTCAGATTTGACCTTTTGCTGCCTTTTGTGTAAGTATGGGTGAGCGCTGCTTAGGCGCATTCTGTTCCCCAGATCCCACTCCTAACACCCCTGTCACTCATCATCAATCATCATTGTTAGGGACAATAGGAAAGTTTGGTTAAGCCACACACTGGAGTATTCTCTCACCAAACCCACCCCCTCACCTCTACCTTCTCACATTCATGCATGTGTGCTAGACAGTACCGACTCACCCACACACAACTACAAATCCACGTAGAAAACCGTTCAGTGTTGGCTGCATAAATCCAAGCTAAAGACGCATGCTCCCAAATTCACGATTGGGGCTGCAAACTTTTTGTTAGCGTGCCATCACCTTGCCCTCTAACTTTCCTTTTGAAGTGAAGGCTTGTCCTTCAAATGGCCTTCTGGCTCATCTACTGCATATAATTAAAGTCTATTCAGGGCCCTATATGTGTCCTAACTATCCTCTATCATCCGGCTGGGCCTTTGAATAGCCAGCTGTGAACTCTGAGGGACGGGCATCTCATAAAATTCATGAGCAACGCAACATTCAGCACCCAGTCGACTTCCCTTAATGGCCAACAAGGCTTTAAACAACTCCGTGTTGACTGTTGGGTGAATCCTTAGTAAATGCAACCATATTCAGTGAGGCAAGGGTTAAGTAGCTTCAAAGATTAGCTGAAACAAGTGTCTTTGGGGTGTGTTTGAAAATAAAGACAAAAGAAGAAAGAATCCCTGTGTGTTTTTCCTTCGTCAATATGGACTGAAGCTAGATATTTAATAATATTAATAATAATAATTAAAAAAAAAAAAAGATAACCGTCAGAAATGGTGTCCGGCTGATCTAAAATGCTGATCACAATGGATACAAATGAACTGCGTAAACGCGCAAATGTTGACACTGCTGGTCGAGTAGTAATTTTTCTGCCGTCTCCATCTCTAACCCTTTCACGGAGCCTGTTCTAGGCTGCACTTTCGTGCCTTTATTCAAGCACACTGCTCTGTGTGAAACATACAGAATTGTAAGGAGGAGGCATTGTTGTTGAGCCTTTAAGCCGGCAGTGGAGGTAACAGAGCTGAAGTGTGTGAAAGAGAGAATGGGTATGGCACGGCACGCTACACTGGATGATGATGCATTACATGTTAGAGCTCTGATATTGGCGTCCCATCTGAAAGCACACACTGGGGCAACATTTAATAAAGTAAAATCTAATCTAATTTCTATGTTTGTGTTTGCTTCAGTGTGAATTAGTATTTCTGTGTGAAAAGGTGTTGTAACTCGGATACGGCATACGTATGTACATATGTACACACTGTATCAATGCGTTTACATTTATATATGCAAAAATGGAGTGGATTCAGTCAGCTCCATTCTTATGTAATGACTGCACAAATGCAACATTTCTTTTAACGTCATGCTATGAAACGTCTAAAACAGCTGAAAAATATTCTGTTAGTGTCTGAATTTAAACACATTTCTATTTTCTAATTTTTTTTTCTCATTTCAACAACAGACCCCATCTAAATAATAAACAGAAAAGCTAAAAAATACATGCACACACTCCTCCTCCTGACCCCCCAGGACACTGAGCAGTGAGAGTGTGGGAAAGTTAGTTTTAGGACCCATGCAGAGAGCCTTCCTGAGTTTGATGCTCCTGCTCCGGATCAACATTCCACCTTTGAACCACACCGACCATGGAGCTGTTTGTGCCTAGGATGGCAATTTTAACTTTCTCTGTGGACCCACAGCAGTGAGGACACTTTCAGTGTATAATGACACAGTCACTGCTTTCTGCCAGCACTCTGTGAAGTCCCAGTGATAATGGCAATAACGGTTCAGAGAATTTTCAGTTCACAATATTTGGGTTATGCAGGAGTGATGCAGCTTTCAGCAAAGATAATGGAATTATATTCATGTCTACTGTATGCATGATTACAAATTCCATACAGATTACAAAGGCATACAGACATTTTAAGACTATTGGGTATGTTTTTAATGTTTTGACTACCTATTAGATATACTCAAAAGGTTTGAAATAAATGTATCATAAATTGTGACCTAGTGTTCATTTGCAACTATCACAGTTTTCAAGACTTGCACAAAAACCACATGATCCTGAGGCAAATGAGACATAATTTTCAAAACTCTAGTAAATAAAAACAAAGAGAAAGGTAAACATAGATTGGGGAGCCAGTTTATAAGCACCAGGGGGCTTACAGTTCTCCAGTCACAACCAATATGTTAATAGAAGCCCTATCTGAACACATATACACTTGAATGCCACAAGACCCCAAGGATGTGGGGTGGCATACAGATTATAGCTTCTTTCCCTTCCTCTAATGGGAACTGAAAACAACTAGGGATACTTTAATCAGGTCTGAGTCCAGTGTGGCTAGTCTAGTCTGATGGGGGCTGAGTGGTGCGTGGACTATGTTAAGGGTTCACTGCTCACTGCTAAAGCAGCTTCACTTCCAGGGTGAGTTCAGGCAGACCACACTCTTACTCAGTCTGGCAGGAGGGGCACATATGCCTTGTTTTGTTTTGCTTTATTACTGTCCGTTTGAAAAAAAAACATTTTGGCATTTTGTTGATATACAATGGAGGGCAGCACATTTAGCTGTCCCAAATATTATCTTGCTGAGCTTTAACTCGGCTACTGCAAACAACACTGCTACCGCTTCTCCTGCCTTGGCGTTAAACAATAGAGAAAAAAAACCAAACTCATTTGCAATTCTTTTAGTCCCCATCCATAGTGATTACCATAATTAGAATTTCTTATAACCTGATCATCCTCTTTAAATATGACGCAGCGCCCACATGGGCCACAGCAGGAGAAGAAGAGGGTCACATTTGGTCCTCCCCCTATAAATATTTGTTGAATCATTACACCATTACTGGAATGGAACTAGTTGATGTTCTCAATTAACAAAAAAAGGGAGAAAAGTGCATGCATCTGTACAACAAACTTAAAATACTTGGCTCTTGTATGCACCACAACACATGCTATAGCATCTCCCACACACCCAAGACTCAGCACAGGAAACCTACAGGCTGCGTCCTAAGAAACACACACCCGCTTTTGCAGAGTAGATAAAATTCATGCTAAATAATAGATGCAGATATGATGTATGTTGTGAATATTGTTACGCTAAGGGGTCTGATTGCGTGCTACCGACTGGACTGAACTAAGCTTTCACTCTCTTTTTCATACACGCACAAACCATAAGCACACCTCATTCCCAAGTGTGACAGAGGCTGATGTGCACCAAGGGAGGAAGTATAAATTATTCAATCAGAATATTATTCCAAAGGTTCATTCCCATCAGGTCGTGATTCCCTAGGCAGAAGTAGGAATCACAGTCAGATGTCTGAAGAGCTAAAAGACTTTTTTGAATGTTAATAACATCTGAAAGCCCATTATTTTATACGGAGACTCAATACTGTTTGGCATTCATTGTGTACAGCAAATAAATAATTTTATTGTACAGGGAAATGTGTTTCCTTACTGTGCATCTTATTATTTACTCCCAATAGCAGATACTAATCATTATAATCTGGTATTGGGAGTAAATGTTCCACGATGAAGCTCAATTCTTTCTTCAAAATAGTTCTTTTTAGTATTGACTATCCCCTGATCTTTGGTACCGATCATTATTAGACACGCTGGGAAACAGATATACGAAGAGGGATGTTAAGCAAACAAACATAAACAAATGCAAGAAATAAGCCCTAAGGACTTGGGCTCTTTAACTGATTCTGTATTCTCCAACTCCTTCTTTCCCTCTCTTTTCATTTCTCTTTTAATAAGACGGTTTGGTGCCTCTAAGGAACAGCCCTCATTTTAATTAGACCTGACCTGAGAATCACTTAACTGCTCTACCACACTTATGCCTTCCCCCTCCTCTCCAAGCCTTCACTCTGTTCCTCACATAGGTCCATTAACACCCTTCCCTTGGCACCCACAGGCTTCAACAGGGGGCAGACACAGGCGTTGTCTTAAAGACGTTTTGAGGACATGCCAAGAAACATTAACCCACTCTATACACCTCCTTCGGACTCTTTCAGATTGGCTTCTTCTTTCCCTAAAGTCTTTCTCATCTCAGTCCCATCATCATCTTTCTTTTTGCCGCTTCCTCTTTGCTCCCCTTCTACCTCATGTACAAACAGCTGACTGATGTTTGTGCCATGCTGGGTGGTGGGGCGTTGGATGACTCATAATCCAGGTTTGATGGGGTGGTTATCATTTACACTCAATCTGAAAGTTGGATATCCGTTTGATTGTTTGCCTAGTATGCCTGTTTGTCTCTGATTTAACTCTGACGTAAAAATACCCAAGTGCCCAACGGATACAGACCAACCCATTCTTATTTAGGGAATTATCTTAGTTTTCAGTGTAAACAGCAGCAATATGTCATTTCAGGCTAAAGTAACCTCATAAGATGTACAACAACAGCACCTTGACAAAGGGTGACCTGGCTGCATTGTGGCACCTCAAAACTGTTTGTAGATGACCTTGTATTTTTATTTTATGTTTTGCATGTGTGCTCTGCACTGCTGCCTGCACTACACCAACAAAGTGGTTGTATTCCCATGAATGAGGATGTGAGAAACTGTGAAATGAGGTCACTCAGACATCTTGGGTTTGAATATGGCTGTGGTGATCACATGTCATGCTCCTGTCTTTCATATTTCTTTTACAGTTTTTTTTTTCCCTTTCCAATATTTTTATGCTGCACTGCTATAAAAAAAAAAAAAAAAAAAAAAAAAAAAAACAATAACCCAGAACCGAAAGTGTTTTGCACTTTCAGTTCTGGGTTATTGTTTTGTAATGTGTGCGTGTGTAGATTACACAGCTACAGTTACATGTTCTGTAAATACTTCCAAACTCCAAAGAGGTTCCCTAATAGAAGACAAATTTGACACAAATCCCTGTCTTACACTGTATTTGACTCTGTGACCTGCCTCTGGCACCCCGGTACCCCACAGGCACATCACATGTCAGTTTAAAGGGTCATTTAAAGGTAAAGCGAATGTAATTGCGTACCATTCACATTCTTCAGAGCTTCATCCGCAAAGCATCTTGTATTGTGAAACTAGTGACTGTGCTGGGTCAATATGAGTGACAAGGGTAATTCCCACGCACCTTGCGTGCTTGGAAAGTCTCTGTCACATAGGGTGCACCCACATTTCTCAAGGCATATTTGCAGGTGCTGCTGTGTCTATGTCATAGTCTATATGCATAGGAGCGAGTAATGTTTGTATATGTGTCTATGTGAATGTGTTAATCTTATCTAAACACCTAACACTCCCCTACCTGCTCAGGCAGGGCCATGGGTTAATTCTGGCCTTAGGCGTCATGGCTAATAACTGCTCATCAACCGAAGGTTGAACTCACAGAGAGTCAAGTGTTAATGTGGTACCCTCAACAAAACCAGCACATCACCGATTGAGCCAAATGTTGCACTGAGAACAACTCCACCAAAGCAGATTACAAAATTATCATTGTAAACATTACATACAAGAGACTTTATTTAGTGGCAGAATATTTGGTTTGTGCTGGCAGACCTTCCGCATTCCTCATGTGCTAGGCAACAGAATGAGTCAAACAGCAGTTAGGAAACTGGTTACCAGAACAAATCCACGTGCAGCATGGACGACATGCTGTTGCCTGACCCACCTGGAGAGGAGGTAGTGCTGTCAATCACATGTCATATAGTCACCACCGCAAACAAATTAATCCGGATTGATGATATACACAAAGTTCACTGATTTTCAAATATGGAAAATGGGTTATAGCTGAAAGCAGTACATAGCAGCAGGATGCGTGGAAGGAGTCTGAACAGCGGCGGGAATGCTGTCCGATGTAGCTCCAGGCTAAAGAGTCTTGTAGCTTGAGCAAATGACATGATGAGTAGGGATGGTGTGGGCTGTCACAACACTGGGCTTAAAATCCAATCAGCATCCCATATGTCAATCAGCTGCCCACAGAGACAGTTGACTAACAGGTCAAGAACAGTTTATAATGATCCACGTGGTCAATTATAACAGCAGTCTGGCTTGTGATCCTATAGATTGGTATGCCTCCACCACACAGGACTAGGAGCCAACATGCAGTCACACCTTGGGGACATTTCCATCACAGGTGATACACAACTAAACGTGAGCCAACTGTGGTGCAAGAAAACACGAGAACATAATAGCATATTATAATGACTAATCTCTGTTTTGGCTGATTTGATGCATGACTGATGATATGATACAATGTTCTCTGGGAAATTCCCAGACATGTACCAGAGTGTCACAGCCAGGGATTTTGACTGACATTTTATATTAAGCACCCTCTTGTGTCAACAATTACAGAAACCTTGGATCTGGAAGAAGTCTTATGTTGCCATCACTCATTTTCTCTCTGAAAGCAGAACCAGAATATAATTTCCTCTCAATAAGAGAAGCTCCTTAAACAAGGAAGGCAGACAAAGCTTGGTTTTAACAATGTGTTGGTGGGATAACTGGCATTGCATACAGGCTCCACAGAGCTACTGGGACACTCTAGGCCTCAAGCTCATGCTCTACCCGAGACAGAAGACTAATTAAAAGACCATTGAGGATAACCACCTTGACTTTTACAGACCTTATAAATCTTTACAGAAGTGGCCTATTTGCAGGTCAGAGAAAGGAGGGTGAGTGGGCCAATGTAGACAAGAGAAAGGATGAGAGGAAGAGAGAAGGCTGGCAAAAAAAAAATAAAAAAAAATGGGAAGGCGTTGACCGTTGGATGCAGGGAAGTTCGGGGGGGTAGGGTGGGCATTCCTCTCCTCCCCTTCAAATCCTGCCTGAGACAATAGGACTCACTAAGCGCCAAGGACCAGAGGGTGTGATAAGGTAATGATAATGTAATGAGGACCAATCATGAGCCTGAGCTAAGAGGAGGGCCTCTTAATTTGTCTCTAGAGTGGTAGTTCAGTGACAGATTGATTGCTTTGAGTGAGAGTGATGATGTGACACATGCAAAATGGATGCATCACTGACAAGAGGAGAAAAGCCCATTTCCAACATGTACCGCTTTCCATTAATCTGGTGGCAAGTGAACAAGTCGGTGTCATGTCTGAATGAGCACTCTTGTGCTTCTCCATAACATTTTGCGATGGCAGCTGAACTAAGTTTGACCTCCTAACATATAGGTATCACTTTGAATATGGGACATGTTTGAAATGGAGCAATCAAATGAATGGACAGACATCAGTGGTGGGTTAATATGACATATGATCAGCTGCTCAGAAAAATCTGCCAGAACACGTTCCAAACTTTTCCTTCTGTGTGCATGGTTTCATTTATGGTAATTATCCGGAGCATTTAGCTGCTTTTACTCGGTGTTTGGGTCAAATGAATGAGAGAAAACAGTTTTAAGTTTTTCAGCGGCAGCTTCAGCTCTCTGTGCGATTAAACATATCTTTACTGACAACTGCTTTCCGCCGAATGTGGCGTGCTTGCAAGTTTAAAATGAGGTATTATGGTAAAATGACATGTTGTTTTTGAGAACACCATCTAGAAGGACTTCCAGAGTTCTGTGGTGCTGAAGTGGCGGAGAAGTGACAACAGGGATGGTGTACACACAACGTAATAAATTACTTTTTTCCCCCCATATTAATGAGGACTGTGGCATTCAAGTACTGCAATTTGACTCTCTCTCTTAATGATTATAACACTGACTCTTCAATAAGCTTAGATATGTATAAATGTGAGATTTCCTGTTGCTCTAATCCACTGCTGCCATGTTTACCACTGTGCTTGTCGCGCTATTAAGAATTGTTATACAACAAAGTGACATGTTGTTGTAAGAGGACTGTGACTCTATGAGAACCAGTCACATGCTTCACTTGACGTGCTGTCAAATCTCATGCAAAAGAAAATGTCACGCATGCATCATATATTTCTTTGTCATTTTGGTCGTCTGAATTAAACTATGAGGAACAGCAGGGCATTGACTGAACGGAAAACTGCCAAATAAATTGCCAAGCAACGCCTATTCTACATAGTTTGTTTCCTTGAGAGTTATTGCAGATTAAAATAACTGCCTGTGAAACCTGTTTTGATGACTGGTCAAAACATTAGTTTTCACATTAGTAAGCTGTCAATATATAAATATTGAAATAATAATGCATAATAGTTGAATGATCACCAAAATCTCTTCATGATGTATTGATAAATATGGACAGATTTTTCTCACTTTACTTACACTGCAGCAACATTAGTGTATAATCAATAGCTTCACCTTTCATGTAGCAGACAAAGCTTACAGGTTTTCCCTATGATTTCCCTTTTTCACAGGAACTTTGTTTCAAACTCACATGACAAACAAATTGTTAATATATTACTGGGCATTTAATTCTGTTTCCTTTCAATTTAGTGGTTAGATTGAAAGTTATGAATATACATCTGTACTGAGAAAGATCATTGGAGATGAGTCAGGGTAAAAATCCCAAAACCTGTTTATGCCGAGTAATGCTGAAAACACACCTCTATACTGAACTGTTTCCTCTTGAGCTTAAAGGCGAGGTCCTTGTGGTCAGGGAGTTGACTTGCCAGACAGTTCAGGTGGGGTACCTGCTGTACATGAAGCAGGCCTGTAAAGGACATACAGATCAGATTTTAACAGTGCAAAAAGACACAGCAAAGCTTCAAAGCTGTTCCTGTCCTATCTACAACGTGTGACTATCACTGCAATGATAAACCATTTTGCTCTGGACAGAGATTAGCTTTGTTATTTATATATAAAAATCAATGAAACCATTTTAAATTTCAATATCCAAGTTCCACATGCAAGATTCATTCATACGTAAAATTACTACTAAATGCCACAAAAAATGTTGCCATTTATTTTAATGTGGCAAAGCAAAAAAAATAAAATAAATAAATTAAATCTTAAGTTTTATGATGAGGGAAAGAAAGCAATTTTCTGTCTTAATTTACTAGGATGCTTTGCAGGATCTGCCTGTTGATTATAAAGTCTAGGACTTAAAGAAAAAAACAAGAAACAAAACAAACAAACAAAAAAAAACAACAAAAATACTTGTAAACTACTACAGGGGGCTGTATGCAGTAATAAAGAGTAATATCTCAGACAGCTACAGCTGCACTAAGCATTATAATAATGGTAAGTAAATTCGACTTTCAGACACTCAAAACACTGGTAGTACAGTGAAAAATAAATAAATAAATAAAAAAAAAAATTTTTTTTTTTAGAAATTACCAATTCATAGATTTTTCTAAAAACCTCTTTAACATCCTTTTCTCTTATTCCCCACAGGCTTTATTAAGGATTAGAGAAATTTGCCAATTATTATTGGAGCAGAAAACAAACGTATGAAATACAAGTTGTTGTTTTTGTTATGTCATGGCAATGCATCTGGAGATTTCTCTTTTTTGTCCTAATTTCTTTTGAGCGCAGTTACGTTTTCATAAAACTGGAAATGTATTTTAGAAGTGGAGTGAAGAGTGAAAGTGAAAGAAATAAGGAAAGATTGAGAGAGATTGGAGAAAGGAAGACAGTAAGAGAAAGTGGGGGATGGTGGGTCCTCTCCTCTGTGCACTTGGGTGATTTTCCCTTGCCTGATTTGCAGTGACAGGCTTCCCAGCATGCTTTGAGCAGCCCTGAACTGCTGCTGCAAACATGCACGCACGCGCAACCGCACACACTCTCACACTAGTACCAGATGCGTTTGCACTCATGAACACACATCAAAACAATCATACGCATAAATGTATTTCATAACCGTACCAGAATTTCTCTTGCTGGTTAAACAGGACAAATGTATATTTCTGAACAGGAGATTCAGACAATATTAACTCCAAAATCCAAATGGTTTTTGTAGCACAAAGAGATTTTGGAAAATTAGGGATCATTATGGTGACTTGTAAATAAAAACAAGCAGCTGGATGAAAAAAAGAATCTCCCACTGAATGTTTTCAATCTTATCCTTTCACTCGTCACATTCGGGGTCTAACCTGAGGAAGAGAGGTACGGTGGGAAATGAGAGGAAAAGTAGAGGAGTTGGAGAGTTTGAGAGGCACGGCTAAAAATACTTCACTTGCTTATACTGACCTTTATGTGTGGAGAGTGATAGAAAAGAGAAAAGTGAGCAGCAGAAGTAGTGAATGATAAAACTGTTCAGAAAAAGTGACGGAAAGGACCTGGAGAGCAGAGACAAACTAAGTTGCCCTCCCTTACTCTGCCTTAGTTCTGTTCTCTCCAACCATCCCTTACCGGTGTCCTCACTCCCTCCTGAAAGCTTTGCCCTCCATTTATTAGCAGAGCATGCTGCCCATGGAGACATTGAGCGAGGGATGGAGAGATAGAGGCAGAGAGGAAGAGAGAGTGATGGTGAGAATATCGATTCCCCAGTGTTGGTCTGCTCTGCTCCAGAGCCTCAGGGGTAAGGGACTGGGGATGGAGAGTGGGCGAGGCGAGAGGGAGAGAGGCTCTGCTGGAGGGGGGGTGAGGGTGCGAGGGAGAGGGGGTACAGTGTGGCAGCTGAATCCCCCCCGGCCTGTCTACTGAGGAGCACGTCTGATTGAGCAGCAGCACACTAACGTGCACTGACAGCCTGGCCTGCAAGGGGGCTGCCCTGCCTCCATCCACAGACCAGCCCCAGCTTTAATGCACTGCCTGTGTGTATTTGATGGAAAAGAGACAGAAAGATAAGCGAGTGGGTATTCTTACCATGGTAGTCTTTGTAGAGAGGGTTGGTCTCTCTCTCTGAGCCTTTGAATGATTCCAGGGCTATGACATTGTCACACAGCCTGGTTATGCCGCCCATTAGTGCTCTGTTCTGTAGGATTGAGTGGACATTGAGGGAGGGAGAGAGCAAGAGAGACAACACAAGCAGGTAATTAAAAACCTCCTGAACTGCCATGAGTGTTGCAATTAAATTAGGTCATCATTCAAGTGTCCAGGTCACTTGTGTCCATGACTTATATGAATGTGATGAAGATATAAAGGGGAAACTACCAATGACAGTTGCACAGGTGATGTTGGGCAGATGCAGTCAAGCATCGGGGGGTGGGGTGTGGGGGGTAACACAAGGTAATTCAATAAGCAAGACATTGTCATAACTTCATAAAACAGTATATTTTACAGAAATGCTAACAGTTGGTGCAAGATCAAAAACCCGCACACAGCAGAACAGGATAAAAAAGAAGAAGCATAGGCTTGATGGGAAGAGCTCCCCCTACTGGTTAGACAACTGACATGACAAGAACGTGGTGGGTTAAGACAGCAGATAATAAAGAAACAAGGGGGAAATATGCAAAAGGTATGATGTAAAAAGGATGGAAAGGAAAGTAAGGGAAGAAGACAGAGGGACACTGGGACAGAGGGAGAAGGGGAGTCCTGCATTATTAATCCCTTTGCCTCCTGAATCATTCACATCCTTCTCTTCGTGTCGGCTGCCACAGCCTAATGCAGTTTTCATGCCTTCATGTCTTTTCCCCACTCTTTCTTTTTTCCTTTTCATTTTTGTCCTAGTTTTAAAGTATGCATATCCTACAGTCAGTACCACTAGCACTTAGGGGTATCTTAGGTCATCCATGCACCGCAATTAAAGGTAGTGTAAGAGTTTGAATACAACAAATTATTCAACACATTAATGGCACAGTGTGACCAATAGAGTCTACACAAGAGATACGGCAACTAAAACATCATCTGTGCTGGTCTGCGAAAGCTGTAATGATTCTTCTGCGCTTACTCAAATACAGAGATTAATCTCCTTGGCAAAGAGTCAAACGTTTCAGTCAGAAAAATCTGTCCACTGTGAGCTGCCCAGTACATGGTCCACAGCTCCAAGAGTTGACGAAGGTGCTTAAAGAAAAAAAAAAAAAAAAAAATAAAAAAAAGGCCAAACTTAACACTATAACTTGTTAAAACATTCACATAGGAGTTAAAGTTTACGCCGGGTAAGTCGGCTCGGATTCCAATCAAGGTAGATATACCACAAAAACCAAAGCAGTGTTGTCTTAGCTCTAGTAGTTTGGAAAACTTGTGTTTATAATTTAGCTGGTTTAATGATTATTTAAAAAGTGCATCTATGTGGTGTGATATATTGCTGAAATTGCAAATAATCTACTTGGCACGACCCAAACTTTGCTCATATGGGAATGACGTAGTTTTCAATAAAAATTATGTGAAATTTGGTGTAGCATGTGTAATTTGATTGTATTAATTTCTATTCTATTTTTTTGTTTGTTTTGTTTTATTTTGAAGTCAAAAATAAAATGAATATAGAAGGATATGACTCATAAATACTAATAATCAACAGCCACAATGTAATATAAGCACTTCCAATACGTTCAAAAATGAGTTTTGTTTTATAAAACTAAGAGAAAGTCCAAGTGTAAAGCTCACAGATGGAATTACAAAACTCTTGATTCTGTATGATATAGATGTTGAGAATTATGTTGGTTGCACTTTTTTGTACAAAAAACATTTTCTGTACATTTTTTTTTTAAAGTACTCATATAATTGTTTTATGGGAAAACTTAAATTTTGAATAAAACATAAAAATCAGCAATACAGTTCAAGGAAAAAAAAAGTGGCACTAAACCCCTGTGATTGGTTAGTCTAAAACTAAGCCAAAGTACAAGTCAAAATGCCCCTTTTTCTGAGCAGCCTGTAAGTCGCTCGTTTAAATTATCCTCAACAACTGCGCTCTAATATTCACCAATTCAGCCTCTGATCCAACTATTTAAAAGAAGTAATTTGACACATTTAAGATGGTATACACCTGCATTTAAAATGCACACATTTTCTGTTTTCTAAGATTCAGCCGTTTCATAAATTAGAAAAAAAGAATTTGAACACTTCTTTATAATTTCGGAAAAACAGATGTCCAACTTTTTAATCAGATGTCTGATGATGTTTTATATTATTGAGGCACCACGATGCACGTTAGTTGCTGCTTAAGTTAACAGACCTCTGAGGCTGTTGGTGTACAGGAGATCACTGAATTAGCTTTCATTAATGGTAATAATCATGGAGTGGCAACAAATTAAGTATGAAATCAAATCAAGGGCATGTTTTTGAATTCTACCTTATTCTGAAAAAGAATGAACTAACTTGTTTGTTATAAAAAAAAATGTTTACGACCTGAAAGCCAAGTAGTTCAGGAATAACAAATATATTTGCTCACAGAAGTCACCCAGAGTTAAAAAGAAGGTGAACAAACTGTTGACCAACACAAACTGCGTCATGTTACCCAACTGCCAACGAATTATAAACAGACAGAAAAACCACCATCCAGCCACCTCAAGATGTGTGCATCAAAACTGAGGATTTTTTTTTTTTTTATTATGAATTTTTAGTCAAAGTTCAGAAAGCTCTGCTGTACAAATTTACAACATTTAAGGTTGAGGAAGACTTTGTTTAATGTGTAACTTTAACTGCTAAAGAAAAGCTGAACATCTTATTAAAAGCAACTGAGATAATAGCTGCATGGATGCCTGGGTAACAGTTACAAATACAATTTAAAGACATTGTGAATGCTTGGGGGCAGCACGGCAAGAAGGTTCCTGGTCCGATTCCCTGGCACAGCAGGAGTCTTTCTGTGTGGAGTTTGCATGTTCTCCCCGTGCTTGCATGGGTTCCCTCCGGGTACTCCGGCTTCCTACAGTCCAAAAACATGCATACTAAGTTGACTGACTCTAAATTGCGACTGTGCATGGTTTGTCTTTGTATGTGGCCCTGTGGTAGACTGGCGACCTGTCCAGGGTGTACACCTGCCTCTCGCCTGTAATGAGTCATAGACTCATAGACTCGGATAGACTCCGGCAGACTCCCATGACCCTGCAACGGATAAAATGGGTATAGAAAATGGATGGATGGATGCTTGGCACATGTTTCAGAGACCTAACATTATAGTTTCCCCAATTCTGGGATTAATAAAGTACATCTCAATATAGTTTCACAAATTGACACGGCATTGGAAGTGTTATGGTGCAGACATGTTTCCACACATGTGTGGGAGTCTTGTTTATAAATATTATAGGTCCTTACCTTTTATCTTTAGAAAGAGGAGTATGGCAGGGTTCATATTTAAGTGCATTAAAACACATTACAGTTGGACTGCTTGAGTGTACTAATTTTATTTATCCAACGATACATGTATAATTATTAATACTTTGTATTCGTTTCATAAACCTTATTTTTAAATTATTTTACAAACTTATTTTGTTGCATATACTAGATTTCAAAATTGGAAATTATTAAAGAACCATTTTACATTGATTCTGATTTTCAAATCATGACCTCAAAAAAAAAAATCTATGAAGTCAAACAAAACTCTTTCATGGAAGTGACCAAAGAAACCAAAGTTTATGTGGTTCCAAAAGAACAAACACAAATCTCTATTAAGCTTAATTCAGATGTTTTTATTTAGTTTACTGGCAACAAGTAAAGACTATGGTCAAAATGTTTAGCTCACTTATAATCAATAATCAATAGTGTCAGCTTTGTGACTTTCAACCATCTCCTACGGTAGTTCCGTTGTTTTCACGTGTCTCTTGATAGATTTTTGCCCGTTTTTGATGGTTAACTGTTCTACCAGCTTATTGAAGTGTTGTGCTCTAGAAGGGTGGACATTACTCTTGAACTCTCCACAGATTCTCAATCGGTCTTTGATCTGGGCTTTGAGAGGGTCACTCCAGGACCACGAACTTGTCCTTTAAAAAAGTATGAATTTAGACCTTGTTGGTCATTAAGTTTGTGTTACCGCATTCTTGGAAGACCCAGCAGCATTAATCTAAAACTAGATTATCAGCATATTTTTTTAAACTATTCCTGAGTATCAGCATAATCCTCTTTTTCACAACCCCATGAACCTGATCAGGATTGAAGCAACCCCAAAGCAGTATTCTTCCACCACCCTGTTTCACTGTGGGAACTGCTTTTCTTGGGCTAAAAACATCTTCCCGTCTTTGCCAAGCAAGAGGAACATCCATGCGCCTTATCAGACCAAAGAAAAGACTTCCAAACCCAACCCTAAGCGTGATGTTCACAGGCAAACTTCAGCCTAGCTTTGATGTGTTGACGGTTCTTCCTTACAACAGTCTTCTTTGAAACATCAGGTCCAGAAGAAGCCAACAATCAACTTGACAGACGTCCAAGGATTCTTGCTGACATCTCTCACTATTGTTCTTTCTAAAGTGTAAAATTTTTTTTATTCTTTGTACTGATGTCAAGTATTTCTTTTCTTTTTTAAAACAGAACATACAGCTAATGTAGACACATTGGCCCCATTTACATGAACCATTTTTTCTCATTTCAACCGAGTTTATTCTGATTGATTTAATCCACTTGAATTTTAAGATGAGATATTAACTAAACTGATCTCCTGCTTTCACAGAACCTACTAATGCTTTCAATTGGAATACATTTGTTACATGCATACAATACACTGCTGTTTAAGCATTATGTTTTTAGGTTTTTATTTTTATTAATGAACAACCTCTATATCAGACAGAGAATAATAGACCATATTACTGTGGGTATTACTGTAGAAACAATAAAAAAGAGAAAAGAATGGAGAAGAATAATGCAGACCAATTCTGAGTGAGGCTCTCTCCCAGAGTGCTGAGAATCTTAATGGGTTCAAAGTTTGCAACTTAAATAAACAATAACCCGACGGAAACACAGCAAACAAAACAGAGTAGCAGCTTTAAGGAAATTCAGCAAGAGTCCTTGAGTGTCCCAATCCACAAATGAGCTTGAATATAGCGAGTTATTTCTGGAGAGACCTGAAAATGACATGTGCATTGACACTCCCCATCTAACTCAGTTTAGCTTTTATGTTTCTGCCAAGATGAACGGAAGAAGCATCCAGAGAGAAACATGTGTTTTTACAGTGCTGAGACGCGTCTCCGTCTTAGGTTATGTACTTGAGCATGGTTTTGAAAAACTGATGATGTGAGATGTTGTGTTGACTCTGTGCTGACGGGGTGTGCTAAAGGCAGGAGACGATTTTGTTCAGCCTTCTTAATGTCCTTCTGGGTTTGGGTTTTCTGGGGTCAACACCAAGAAGACACAGTGGCTGAATGGACCCGAGGAGGAAGGTGGTCCTGTTATACCTCCAACCTCCCAGGATCCTCGCTAATCGAAACCCACCTAATTTAACCAAGTACTTGATAGCTTTGCTTATGTAACCTGGGTATTTATAAACAATCAATTTCAATTCGTGTCCAAGAACTCAAAGTAAAGACTTATTTTTTTGTTTTTGTGGAGTATGTTGTGTAGACTGACAAGAAAAAAGAAAAAAAAAAAAAAAAAAAGAAACTGTGTAATGTAAATGTGTAAAGTTCCACATTTTACTGTATGTGCATGAATTTGAGTGGAAACTGGGTTTCTTTCTTGTGTGTGGGCTGGGTGTGGTGGCAGGACATAGTACGATGGAGGAAAACCAGGCTAGGAGAAGCCTAATTAATGTTTCAAGTGAATTGTGGCACTGGGCTGCTGCGAGGAGGCTTTCAGGGAGTTGCTCAGCTTCCAAGCTGCTCAATAATGAATTGAGTATTGTGGACTAGTAGCAGTGGGCTAGCTGGGTGAGACAGTATGGCATCGGCCAGCTAGCCTACCACTAGTAGTCTAGACAGTCTTCCAAAGGACACGCTCCCTTACCTGAACTGATCATCTATGCAACCGCACATACCGACTAACTCAAGTAAAAGATGAAATGTTAGGCATTGTTTTTACCAACTTGAAAAGAGCACCTTTCACATCCTGATCGAGAAAGATTCCCAAAGTTGAGCTAATCATGAGGTCATAGTATAACAGCCGATAATTACCTCCAATGTTGGCGTAGTCACCAAACACCTGATTCAGTCCAAAATATCCCCCTCTCTCGTTCCCCGTCTCATTCACTTCTCTCCCCAGGGTGGAGCAGGGGGATGGGACAGATTAAGTGTTTGGAAGCCTGGCCAGAGTGGGATAGGGGGACCGCTCCCACCACAGCTGACATCTGCTAGTTAGCCACTCTACCTTTTTTGACTAGGCCAAGGCCGCTGCGCAGTGAGCATATAGGCCTGGAGCCAGAGCGTGTTGTGTCAACACAGCTGTTCTCCAAGTTTAACATTGACCTATATCTTTGAATAAAGAGATCACAAATAACATAGTGGCAATGCTCTTCTGAATGAGTACTCTTAAGAGTGGTTAAAGTGTGGCCAGGTTAGTTCAGTAGGAAAATCTCAGATGGCTTTTGTGGTGAGTGTGCCTCTATAGTTGACTGTCTGGGGGAGGGCTGTGGTTTGCCATATGCCTCAGCAGATGACTCCACCTTCACACTGAGAGGCCAGACTGGACACAGACGCATGCACACGGACTCATAGCCCACCCCATAACCCCCATCCCTCCCGCAAACACAACTACAGACACACAGCTAGGAGGGGTACTGCATTTGTAAGACAGTAAAAGGCCATGTACAGGCACACAGTGTGTGTACAGCTTCAAGTAATTAAGGCTTAAACAAACAAACAGATTCAGATGCCTCTGAACAAAGTGTGCATTTGACAGGGCATTTCGGGAGCGATGCGTGGCGGAAGTGGCCACTCAAAGGCCTGAGTCACACCAGGTTGGCGCTGAATCACAAGGTAAAAGTAGGCCCCACTACAAAAGAAATTATACTTAAAAAGAAAAGTCTGTCGTTACTGGAAATCAGCATAAATCGTTAAATTTCAGTCAAGTTCAGTGTACACTCAAAGAAACTGAAGGTAGATCATTTGGGACATCATTGCAAGGTTGCGTCCACCATCGTGTCACACTAACGAAAAAGTACTCTGTGTGTGTGTGTGTGTGTGTGTGTGTGCGTGCGTGCACACATGAAACGTGTATCCAGGCTCGTCTTACCTGGATGAGATGAGATGGCACAGTAACTACTGCTACTGACAGTGACGACCTCAGCAAGGCCCGAAGTCCATAGAGAAAGGTAGTCAGGGCGTGGCTATGTCTAGGGTTGTCATGACAACTAAGGTCGTCACCCCACAGAGCTGAACCGAGAGAGTGAAGCCCAACACGCAGGATGTTGCGCGACTTTGACTATGAAAAGAAAAACGAGGGGGTCAGAATTATGTAAGACATTTAAAAGTTCATGTAAATATTAAGCATTTTTAATGAAAGACATACACAATACACACAAATGCAACATTTACTCTCACAACGTGCAGGGCTATGAATATTATATGATAACAGCTTTAAACTTGTTTCAAAGAGGTGCAGACACGCAACGAGGAGAGAGAGCAACTGGACAGTCTGCTCACCAGCACAGACGATCGGACCACAGTGCCCAAACGTGACTGGACACAACTGCCCAATCACAGAAGCCATCTGACACACGCACAATGGACCTGTCAGACAGGCTTCCAATATGGCCGCCACCCAGAAACTCCAGCACATTCTTGGCACAATAGTGATGTTCTGCAGCCAAGGGGGCCTGGGTAGGGGTGGAGTGTCTTGCCTTGAAAACCCCCTCCCAACCCCACCACAAGGCATCAACTGAAACCTACTCTCCTGAGGACACAGAAAAAGTGTCCAAACAGTAGTGGGATATACGTCAATGAACTTTAGAGAATGGGGCAGTCTGTCCAAACTGCGAGGGGTTTTTAGCCTTTGGTACAATTGGCTCTCATTTGAGGTCACTTTGGGATGACTCCTGATTACTTAGGTGAGACCTAAGAGTGATTAACTAAGCTTTGGCATAAAAATCAGCTTAACGTTTACTTTTTCCATTGCCTTTTCTCTTTTTCTCTTTTTTTTTTTTTGTTTCTAAATCTCAACCACCACATTCCCCATTGCTTCCTCTCCCAACAGTATGACCTAAGCTTCGTTTGAATCTGTATCAGAATCACAGGGATCTAAGCAAAATAAATACCATTGTTTCAAAGAAGTTTTCAGAGCTGGCTCATAACTTCCAAACGGACTTTCAACCTACACTCCACTTCAATCTCTCTTTACATGATTTAACATTAGTGCTCTGTCAATGCGGATATGTTAGGGTTATGGATATATGTATGTGGCATAGACATAATTAGATATGTACTTCTTTTGTTTAAAAGGCCTTTCTTTCTGCTGCAGATTTTTGAGAACCCCTGAATTAGAAATCTATTTCTGTGTCTGAAACTCAGCAGGGGGTGGCACTGTGGTAACTCAGCTGTTACCATGGTAATATAAGGATGGGAGGCCAAACTTAACTCCTATAGTTTAGCCTATAGAAAAGTCAGGGAACAGTGCCAGAAGGGTCCAGCCAAGGACCAGAGGCCAGCCATATAGACTACAACAAGTCTGCGAGCACAAACTAATAAGCCAGCATCTGTGGAGAGTCATAGTCTTTCTGCCAACCCTGCCCAAGTAATCTGAAAAGACTCAAAAATAATATACTGGGGGTGATAATTCTTCACTCTAAATTATTTATTATAAAATACAGTTTGCAGTTGATGAGCATGTTTTAAAATGGTCACAAAAGCCCCCCCAAAGAAAAAAACAGACACAAAAAAAAACAAAACAAAACAATGCACACACCCTATTATCCACAACACGTTTTTGTGCCAGTACCCATGTCATTCTGTGCCGGTCTGCATTCCTGGACTGTGCCAGCACTATGTCAGATGGTCACACGGCTTTAATGATGTCAGCAGTTAATCTGGTGTTTGAATGACAGCGCTCTGGGAGGGAAGGTGGAGGAGGTAAACCCCGCGTGCGAGTGACAGGAGGAGAGGTGACTCCAGGTGACAAGCAGAGGGGTCACAGAATGTAGGTGAAAAGCCACACAGACACGCATGCATGGGATCACAGGACAAGGCCATTTCCAAGCTCTCGGGAAAATATTATAAGGATGTTGTGCGTTTAAAGCGAGTTCAGGAAAAACAGAGAACTCTGTATGCAATGTGTTGACAGAAGAACATTTAGCCCCGTGGAAAACCTAAAATAGGCATGCCTAGGTAGACAGACGGGGTCATGAATGTTTCTGGCATTTTGTAGAGGACTAGTGATTATTAACAAGATGTATGTCAAAGGTAAGACACACACAGCTGGGTCACACAGGTGAGGCCAGACAGAGTCGCTGTGAGTGAGGTAAACAGACTAAAGTAGTCGCTGAAATGTGAAAGAAAAGCTTGTGATCACAGATGAAGAGCATTTTCCACACCTGTTCGAATGATTATCATATACAAGGACTGAAATCATTAATAGTTTGAATTTGTTGCATTTATTAAGACGAGAGGACATTATCTACCTAGCGCTCATAAGTAGCAGATAAATTCATACCTGCCCACTGCTTATGTCTGAGGGTGTGTTTAAGAAATTCAGAGAAAAAAACAGAGCGACACTAATTACATAAAACCTTTCACACCTTTAAAACTGTGAGGATTTTAATTTAAGCTAAACTGATTAAGAAGTGATCTAGTTTAACATGGAAGGACTTATTGGCCCTTAACTGGACAATTTGTCCACATTTAATTGTTTTGTTTACAGTTTTGCCTCAAATGTCTTTCCATATACTTAAGTTAGAAGGATGTACTGCTTCAAAGGCTTTCAATTAACTGGAGATATTCCAGTTTTCTAAAAAGGTTATTGTTGCATAAATTCAGGAGCTGAAACCCTCAGAATTCAGTCTGGGGAATTGTAACCAAAACAGTTATTCAATCCTTACCATGGGGGCAGCCACATCAAAGCCCTCCCTATGTATGACCTCTTGAAGTGACTTCAACAGTGCAGAGTATGGCTTGAGCTTTGAGCTGCAGAGAGCACAGGAAAGAATGGAAACAGGAAGTCAGAGAAAGAACAAAAAAGGGTTACTCAAGTTGTGTAAACCATCACTGAGACCATTATGATAAAACTGGGCCAAGGCTTATCACTGCAGTGGCCTAATCCTCTATGATTGCGGCATGTTCCTCCTGACTGTGCTTTTCTGGAGCCACCGAAGCAGACAGATGATCCATATCAAGAGATCCAATTAATTTATTTGCTTGATTAAATTACAACATGACTGGTTCTCTGTCAGCTCCCTGAGGATCTGATTGTGCCGAGACAGACAGACAGATGAGATGCACATATGCACGAACATACACACAACAAAGATGAGAAGGGGGATTAATGGGCTGATATATAAATTTAACCGAGAACAGCATTTTGGTGTTTAATCAAGGGTAAGATGTGCACCACTGACAAGGGGCATACAGTACCAACAGAGCAACATTTAGCAACAGTCAGGGGCCGTCAGCTTGTAGGATGGCCAATAGAAATGTTAACCTCATCTTTTCTTTTCTTTTTTTTAAACACAGGACCCTTCACTTAAGAATGCCCCTCAATTGTAATGACCACTCTGTGGTGAGTCACAGTGGGCTGCTATGTCAGTTGTCAGTTCAACCTGCAGGCTACAAAAGCAGATACACTTGAGTTGGTCACAAGCCAATAGTCCTGCATAAAGAGCAAAAATGCACACTTGTGCTGATTACACTTGGTCATGTATATCCATGTCCTCTATTTCAGTTATTCATTACAACAATTGTGCCTCCTGACCCCGCTGTGGCTAATGATAGAGGTGGATTGGTGAAAGAGGGACACGTACCCTCCATGGGCTCTCTTCTCATGCCCCGGCTCTGAGGTAGGGGGCTGGACAGAGTGACATGCAGTTGAGCAGGACGCTGCCTCTGGTTGGCAGCTATTGTGTGGGACAGCATTGTATTGTGGCTTCCCCTACTGAGCATAAGTCCTTCAGGTACCAAAGAGGTCTAGGTGCTTAGCTACAGGGGCTAGTGCGTCAGCTAATTAAGATCATGCACAGGGAAGCTTCTTTATCTCAATGTTCCTCTTTCAGGGAAAAAAAAGAAGGGGAGAAGGGGGATGCTTGGTTTTAAACAACAGGATCTGTATCACCTAGAGAGCAATTTGTGCCAATTATGCCTTCAAGTGAAACGGAGCAATTTAACAGCTAGGGTATCAACATGGGGCTGTGGACACGTGCAAGGGGGAGTAGTCTGCTTAGGAGTTTGTGCGGTACGTGAGCGTGTGCAAAGAGACTGAATGTGTGCGTGTGTGTGTGTGTGTGTGTGTGTGTTTGTGCGAGTACTTGGGCGGGCCTCGGGGCACAATGCTGTGGTGCAGGTGTAGTTTCCAGCTGTCAAAATGCCTGCAAGATCTATAACCCATTCACACACCACAACAGCTCCACTCTTAATCACTGCAGCGCAGTACAGCAAGATCTTTCACTCTGCATTTTTACCCAATAGGCAATATTGACTTCTGAACTGATATCCCATAGCCAAAGCCAGGCACTTCAGGCTCCCCGATTGTGAAAATGGAAACTTTAAACTGAATATAGCCCTTAATGTGTTTGTACGGGTGCTCTGTTAAACAGCCTCTGTTTGCTGATATAAAGAACGAGGGATTCTCTAAAGCCTCCTCCACATCCTCTGTGCTCCAGATTGCTGTATTTACCCAGTGTGTACAAGTGTGCCTTCGTGTGCCTTTGTGTGTTCAGCAGCACTCTTTCAGTAAAGAGCCTGCATGACCTCTGAACCCTAAGTACACTCAAGGCAGGAGAAATCAAACAGACGCTGCGCAAACAAGACCCTTATTTGAATAGACATACGCAACCTTTCCAAGAGGCTGAATGACTTGGCCGATGGCAAGCGGCTTGAAATGGAGGATGCACCAGGCGGATTTTTAACAACAGTTCTCTCAGTTGTGTAAAGCGACTCAGTATCTAAAATATATATTTTTTGAAGGAATGTTTTCTGAAGCTGAATATTTCCTTTGAATTCAACTGAAAAGAGAAACGTGACAAACTTTCAAAAACGGTAAACAAATTAAGTGAAAACTGAAAATCTAAGCCTTAATGTTATTAATAATAACTTCATTTTTAAAGCAACTTAATTCATTTTAAGAATATGATTATAAAGTTTATATAGTTCTTTTTTGCTGCATTATATTTTTGTTGTATGCGATCTTTCTTTGCGATTGTCTCAAAAAAAATAAAAGATGTACAGTTAATCATTTTAACTGTGATTGACAGTATTTTACTCATTTGTAACATTTTATAGAAATAAATATATATATTAAGAACAGTGAAGGACTAATTGGTGAAAACACTTGTTGTAAAATCTACAGAATTATATAAATGACTATTTATAGAAAAGTAGGAGGAGCCCAGTCCACTCAGGTTACGTATACTGTAGCATGTGCTCTTGAAAACATGCGGGTCTGTGTGCATTATTGTTTTGCATGTATTTTGTGAACAATGCCACGTTTACTTTTCTGCGTTCTGAGGATGAAGTCTTATTTGTATATCTGTGTTTTCTGGATGATGTCGTGCTTGTACGTCTGCGTTGTGCAGATGGTGTCTCATTGGTTTCCATGTATTCTGTGGACGATGTCGTGTTGTTTTACCTTTTTGTAGTTGATGATGGGGAGGCATGCTGTGGAAGGTAGAAGCGGTGGCACTTGGCTGTCTGGCGAATTTCTGGCTCCATTGTTTTAGACACATCGTAGTAGTGTCCAAACCGGGAGGAGGATGCCAGGGCGCTCTGAGGGGGTCAATATATCATTTTTTGTTTTTTTTGCAAAGAAAACACGTAACATTGCTATTAATAAAACTATTTTTTTTAATTTAAATTGGATCTGATACAGTTGATTACTTCCAAATTATTTAAACAAATGGTGGAAATTTAAAATGACAATGAAAATAAAGCAGTTCATAACAAATTTGTCATTCTAAGATCTTTAAATATATATACTTTGTAACGCTATAGTAATGCAATTGCATTGTTTATGGGTCATTCCTTACCATTCCTACAGGAGAGAAGTTAAATAACCACTACAAACACGCTCCTACTCATTTCTTCACATAAATGTCCACTGCTTGCTGTGAAAGCGAACATGTCAGGGTAGCAGTGGAAGACGGATGTTTTCCTGCAGCTGAAAGAGAGAGTTTTAGCTCTTCTCTCTTGGTGAAACCAGGGATTCCTTTGTTAGAGGGGCCCTTAATCTACTCCTAATCTGGATTAGGGCCCCCGGTGTGTCCCTCTCCTGGCAGAACGAGGGGGTCAGCAGGGCAGGGGGGTCAGAGGCTCATCTTCTCTTTGTGAGATAGGCAACCCGCTTAGCGTTCCATCCCCGCCCTGACGGCCTCACCTTTGATCTGATGTCTTCATCGAGAGAGCGACACAGTGGGCTATGTCAGGAGAGGTGAGTGTAAGGGGAAAGTAAGCGTTGACTCTCAGGGAGAATTTGAGATGCAAATCCTCTGGTGGGGCTTACTGGTGGTTTGTAAAGACGATTTTACAGAAGAAGGGGGAGAGGTGAGGAAAGGACACAGATATAAAGAAGTTTCCAGGGACAGAGAAAGAGGGAGAGGATCCCCTGGGACACACTGTTTGCTGTTAATCCACATAGCGATATGGATTATAGACCAACGGGAGTAGACTGCAGAGAAGTAGAAGGGGAGGGTCACCTCTCCTCAAAGCGGAAGAAAGAGTGTAGAGCTGCCGACCCTGGCAGGGGGAAAAGCAGGGATTTGGAGGAAGATAGAGGCACAGGTCTGGGTCATAGGGTTGAGCGAGCAGACATGTCAATGCACAGCCTGCAAAGTACTCTTGTTTCCCAGGCTAAGCAGGGGTGCAGGCGTGCGTGTATGTGAGTTGGGGACCAGTGAAAAGCCTACCTATTGCCAGCTAAGTGTGAGTAATCTGGTCCAGCTCTGAAAAGAGAGGCTGAGGCCTCATTCATACCACAAAAGAGTTTAGGGGCTGATGGATTTAGTGATCAAGACAATTGTCAAACCAGTAAGACCAGCGAGACACTACTGTCCATTTCCATACACCACGATTAAGAGATCCACATGTTGTATTAAGACCAGTTAAGTTACCTCCATTTCACTGTAAATAAATAAATAAGAAACAAAAGGCAGCAATAAAACTAAATAAAAGTGTTGCCTCAAGCAAATGTATCAGGTTACCTGCACTTTAGGAAGATTCTGGTAGCGCCAGGCAATCTTCATAGCATCCAAACTGTCCTGAGGTTCACAAGACAGTTTAGGATGTTCTGTAGGTTTGTGCAGAGCAACATCATCCAAGATGGGAGATGGGAGTTCCTGAAGAAAATAATACAGTTCCATCTTTTCAGTAACATATCTTAACTGACAAAAGAAATATTTATTTATTAAAAGAGACAATGCAATTAAAGACAAATAAAGAAAAATAGTAACTCCATAATATTGATTGTGATTTTAAAAAAAGAACAAAAAACTATTTCCAAAATAATCTCATAATTTAGTAAATTGAACTGGGTTTTTAATGACTAATGAAAGTGTTTGCACATGGTAGCAAAACAAAAGGGATCAATTACCCTTTTAAGGAGTTTCCACTGTACCAAATAATAATTGCATCCACAGTCGTGCTCAAATTAGACTTAAGTGAGAAACAGTAAACTATTCATCAAACTCAGACTAAAGCATATGCTGTACAACAAGGTTCGCTCCAGACAAAATATTCTTGTACTGGGCAAAATCAGAAAAAAAAAAAAAAAAAAAAAATCAAGACAAAACAATATTTACAAAGTAAATATGAGTCCTTAAATGAGCGAATGATCACAGTGCATTTCCAACTACAACAGGATTTTTATCCTTGGGCTGTGAACTAATTTCTTCATGAGTGTTAACGTAATGCATAAATTACAACTTAAGCATCTAAAGATTACCATACTGCAAATGTAACTGTGAAGACACTAAATGATGTGTTATATCCCTACTGGGACTCCCCCTCTCTTAATAAGTCTTTGATATGCAAAGAGAGGGTGAGGCTATGACCCCTCCCACTATCAATCAGTGGGACAGAAGCCCTCCTCCTGTATGCAGGGTGGCAGGCAGCTTCTGGAGCTACGGTCCTCTTCACAAATTGATACGCCGGGAAACATTTCAACAATGCCACAATCATGCCACCCTCGACCTCTCCGATAGCCCTGTTGACCCTGACACATGTTGGGAGAAGCTGTGCTGCTGCACAGTGCAGCGGGAGCTGACTAGATTGTTATACAGAAAAAACAAACAAACTCTAAAACTAGTTTCCTCCACCTTCTTGTGACTAAATTGTGAAAAGGTTGTCTTTTTTCCTCTAAGTATGAGTTGCACTGGACAACGTAAAAGATGTATTGAGGTCAACTTGGTGTTTTTGTCAAAACTTTGATTAGTTAAAAAAACAAAAAAAAAAAACACATTGCAGTAACACAAACGTTATTACAGCAAAGACGGCACTTTCGCTCATACCTGTAAGATGTCATCAGGGTTATCTTGAGCTGCTGCCACAAAAAGTTCATGTTGACACACCACTCCTTCGGCCAGAAAGTACTTCAAGATCATGCGAGAGTAACTGTCATATCGGTCCTCCTCTGACAGATAAAGAAAGACAACATTCAGAATTTTTAGAGAAAATTCAATGATATACTGCCAAACACTGACGGGAAACAGTCTAAAACAGATTTAAAAGTAACAGAATTATTGTCTCCTTCCTCTACATTAATTCCGACACCTCACTGCAGATCAGCAGTTCACGACCACATCACAGCTGCTGACTGTAATTGATGTAAGGACAAATATTCTAGCTCCCTTTTGGAGACAACAAATGAAGTGGCACTCAACATGGCACAGAAACATAGGTGTTACTCTGTGATCTGACAATCAAGGTGGAGACATGACATCTTCAGACCCCTTGTTAGGGCATTAACAGTATCCCTGTCCACTTTCACATATCATGTCCCCAACCAGCAGCAGAGGGGAGTGGGAGACACCTGCCGTGAGCATTCACTCGACCACTCCCACAGGACGGAAAGGTACATCTGTGAAGAGGACAACTGACAAGTGGAGGTAGAAGGAAGATGAGAGGGTAGCTGTCCTCAAAATGTTTCCTTGCATCAGGTTCACTTGAATCTCTTTGCTTTTTGTTTGCTTTCTGGTGAAAATGACGTTCTTTCACCACTACTGTATGTTTCTGCTGTCATTCGTTTCAGGTTTACTTGTCATAAGGCAAGTTATATCCAAAGAGCAATAGCAACCCAACCACTCCTAAATCCATTCCCAAAAAAGAAAGAAAGAAACAAAGGGGGGAAGAAAGAAGAAAGCTTGCATTATCACCATGAAACCCAACTGAGCAGAGCGCATAACTCTGTCCAGCATGCTGCTGCTGCTGCTTCCTGTCACCATCACCATTTTGTAAGGATTTCATTGGCCTTTCTTCACAATGACAAACAGTGGGCACAAGGACAAAAGCAGCAGTGACAGTAAGGTAATGAACGCACAGCTGACAGCTTGGGAATGACATACTGACGTGTCATCCTCGGACATGCAGGGAATTCTTCCCCCTCCCATGTTCCCAATCCACGTCCTCACCTACGGACTTCAGATGGCCCAGTAAATTCCATGGCTCTTCAATTTGTTGTCGGTGGGGCTCCCTGTTCTCTTATTGATGGGTTTCTAGGTCAGCAGGCCTTTGTGGCTTTCAGCAGGCCCCACAAAGACTCCCAGATGGGCCCTCTCAAGATGGGGCCTATTGTGGTTGTGTTTCTATGGGAGCCTTACAAATGGAACCTCTAGGAGTCATTAGGCTGTTGAGGCAGGGGGTATGAGGAGGGGGCGGGATGTGGTGAAGTATAGGAGCAACAGGGGGCGGGGGACGGTCATATCTTTGAGGTAAATCAGTCACTCTGGACAGTCATGGGATGATTTTTTTCTTTTTTTTTCTCTACTTATTCTGACTAAGGTTTGATAAAAGTGGGGGACGCCTCTGCTTCATTTGCCTTCAAACAAAAAAAAAAAAAAGTGGGAGTGCAAGAGTCCTGAATCATATCTGCAAAAGCTGCAGGGGGAGCAAACTAAATATTTAGGTCAGATGTTTGCTCCTTGTATTTCTTTGCTTATTTGGTTAAGTTTTATTGTCTCTGCATAGCAGCTCAGATGTATTTAGGACATACAGGGGGTAAAGAAAATAACACAAATTTAGTTAAGAACAAACATTTTCAGAAAAAAAAACCTAAATTAAAATAAAAAAAACAAGGGTTGCTTGCCTCGTGCTGCCAGCCAAATCCATTCTATCCAAATCCAATTCTATTTCCTATTCCTATGACAACGTTGTATTTAAAATTAACTTCAAAGCTGTTTCAAGTAAAATTTTTATTCATTTTGCACCTAGCATCCATAATGCCAAGCATTTTCACTACCAATCCTGTACACCACAACGTTTTTAATTTTTTTTTTTTTTTTTTTTTACATCTAAAACCCTTAGGCTAACCGAAAGGAACAAAACCATATATGGTCAACATAACGGGAGCTTAGTAGCTTTGTTCACAAGAGAAGAGAGAGCTTCAGACAGCAGCCATACTGGACAGATCTCCCTCTGGATGACAAATCAGGATGGACAGCTCAAGACGCTTCAAAGGCAGTCAACGACCAGCCTGATAATTTTATGTCTGTGTCTCATGAACAGGCCATCGCGGCTAAAGGGGCAGACTGTAGGAGACGACTGCCTGAAACAAACACACACTCCAAACTCCCCCCCAATTCGGTCAACAAAACAGACACATATGCAGTGCATTGTGCACATACATCACTCTTTCAGAGGCAAACACATGAGAGCACGCACACATGCATTTCACCTTTACTGTGTCTCTCATTACCAGATGAAACCAACCGTACATTGATTCACAAAATGGAAGGGAAGAACGCATTAGTGTGTAATCACTGACTCCTCCATCGATTGGGGGGATGAATTAAAGGGCAAAGCAATATCATCAGTTGGTATAGGACTTGGCAACACACAAATTATAGCTTCAAGGGGAAACATGACTACCTTAACCTCACTGTCCACCAGTGCATATAGCCTATGGTGAATGATAATAATATTAATAATAACACAGTAGAAGAAATTTATGGTCCATAGAAAGCCCACTTGCTTTTTGCGGTAATCTGAAAACTTCTACGGCACATATGCAGATGAGCATATTAATTAACGAACGCTAAAAGTGTGAACACCTGGGATTTTAGCTGGAAACTTGCAGGTCATTAGCCTATTTGCCTGTCAGCTGAACAGTGGCATACCAACCAGCCTGCAGACAACTGTCAGTTCTGTCTTGCTCAACAGCTGCCGATTTCAGTTTTGTGAAGAAAAAAAAAAACCTGATCTTTTGTAGTAATTTCTGTACCTTTTTCAAAATTCTGCTAATTCCTAATACCTCATGACTGAGTGTTGCAAAGAGTTTTTAAAAGAGTAAAAGACTTTAATGCTTCAGGAAAGAGCCGCAAACAGGGTGAGAAATATTGGACGTTCACCCGAAGTTATTCAAGTTACAAATGCATAAAGACTATCAGCTGAAAGCGAAGACTGATTTCCAATTTGAAAGCATAAACTGAAGTCATTACACCTATAAAACAAACTTTCTTCATAAGAATACATATATTTTATTGATACCGTCCGTTTTTTTTATGAATCACTATGTGGAAAGTCTGGGACAAAGATCTTGAGGTAATTGGTCTCTTCTTTGATGATTTATCATGTTATTTCTGTTCCCATCTTCTTTTTTTTGTAGCATTTTGTATAAAGCAGCGTCTTTAACAAGCATGCATCTTGATCTAGTTGATATTAACTGATTGACAACTATTTAATAGGAACATTGCAAATATATTCTTGTCAACAGTTGGACTGGACCCAAACATTTAATCAAAGTTGTCCTTAGACAAGAACAGATATTGTTTAACATTCTGGCATAACGTCGGTCTCTTTTAGATCCAGTTCAAATGTTGGCTACTGTACTTTACCTTTAAAAACACCTGTTTCTATGGCTTTTTCTTCTATGCAGTGTTCTTCAGTCCAGATCCTCAGGACCCACTATGCTGCACAACCATGTTTTAAATGTTTCCCTGCTCCAACATACTGATTGCCATCAGATTGTTTTTTAAGGTTTGCACAAGACTGTCAATAAGCTATTAATTTAAGTCAGGTGTGCTGAAGCATGAAAACATCTACAACATTCAGAGTAGTGGGTTG
This sequence comes from Xenentodon cancila, assembly GCA_014839995.1. Taxonomy (NCBI): domain Eukaryota; kingdom Metazoa; phylum Chordata; class Actinopteri; order Beloniformes; family Belonidae; genus Xenentodon; species Xenentodon cancila. The sequence goes on from CM026197.1 coordinate 19,314,658, forward strand.
GAAGTGTCTTAAAATGAAGGACAGCAATGTTGATGATGCTGCCAACGCATACGTGCATAAGAGCAAGACCTTCTAGACTTATTTTACTCATGAATCAAGTTGATTCACCATAAACATGTTCTTATTGAGTTAATAATCATGCCATAATGTGTTAAATGATGGCAAGAGCAGGCAGTTGAACATATAAAAACAGAGAGCTTCAAGTACCGCTCAAACAGTTAAATCCATAGTTTTATTTTGTTTATTTGCCTCAGACCTGGTGAAAAAGCTGGTGCTGCAGCTAATAATCATCAATAAACTATTGCGGAAGCAAATAACATGCAGATTTATTTTATCAGCTGATTATATGTTAACTTCACACACTACTGCTCGTCATGTCTGACCATTAAAAGGCTGCAGCAGTTCATACTAGTGCTGTGCTGAAAGTGGCAAGTACACATCAGGTCCAATCTAGTCAGATGGCAGTCACCGAAAAGCACCACGGTGCTCATTTAGACACAAAACCAATGAGTTTTGTTGCCACTAAATGAATGCAAATCTGTGTGGGTTTGGAAGAGACAGAGGCCAAAGATTGATGGGGAAGGAAGCCCTCTGGAACAGATACAGATGTGGACAGATTTGTTGGTACCCTTCCATTAAAAAAAGAATAACCCTAACCCATAATAGTCACTGAAATTTATTGAAATTGACAGAAGTTATAATCTCCTGAACATTAGCAAAAGAGAATCAAATGCTGCTTCTGAATTGTGGCTCCAGGCAATACAGAAAAAGAAAAGAAAAACAAACTAATGAAACCGGCACTGAGAAGATAGTTGTAACACCAAGAAAATACTGAAATCAATTTGACCATGTCCTGTCCAGGATGTGCCCCTGGATTTAGCCAACCTCCCCGGACGTGGCTGCAGGAGAAGAATTTGTCAGATCTTGACGGAACTTGGCGGAGGACAATTGAGACAGACTTCACTTCACATGCTTCACAAAGCATATTTAAAAAAAAAAACAAAACAAAACAAAAACCAGACTGGATTTTGCCAAAATGCTTATGGGCATGCCACAAAGCTTCTGGGAGAAGGTCTTTGGAAGTATGAGACAAAACTGGAGCTTTTTGGCTCATCAGCTCTCTGTTCAGTGATGAAAAAATGAAAAGAAGACTGTAGCTGCTGTAAAACATGGAGGAGACTCAGTTTTGATCTGAGGCAGTTTTACTGCATGAAGCACAATGAAATCTTAAAACTATCAGGACATTCTGGAGTGAAATGCAGTGTCCAGTGTCAGAAAGCTTGGTCTCAGCTCCAGGTGATGGTCCCCCAACAGGATAATGACCTAAAACACACAGCTTAAAACACCCAAGAATGACTAAGAACAAATTATTAGACTATTCTTAAAAGGCCCTGAACTATACCTGATCTAAATCCTATTGAACCTCTGTGGAATGAGCTTAAACGCTTCAAACCCGAGACAGCTGGAGCTGTTTGCTTATAAGAACTGGACCAAAATACCCATCTACAGGTGCATGAGTTTTACTAGAAGTGACGTTTCAATAGTTAGTCGTTTTTTTATTCTAATGAAGCAAAATTCAAAAGCAACATCTATTTTTTCTCAATAATGTCGAGTTAATCATTTTTTTTATTGTTACTTTTGTCATTTTCAAGTCATTTCAGTGACTAATGTGGAATTATCCTTCTTTAATGGAAATGTACCAAAAGAAACTGTCCTTGTGTGTATACTGGCTAAATATATGAGGTCCTACATGAAGGCCAACGCCTAAACTCATCCAGTCTTCATAACAATTCACACTATTTGTCGTTTTGTGACATTAAGCCGTGCATTTGAAATTATTGAAGTAAAAACTATGTTTACCAGGGTGAAGCGGGCTTTTGATTCCTCCACAAAGCAAGAACAGAAAACTGATGCCACCCTGCCACGACCAAGTGTGGAGAAAATAAACCTTCTACATGAAAACTTGAAATGAGGAGACTCACCAACGAGAAGCACTGTTCCAACTGCCAACCCTCCACCTGATGGTGAAAAACAAACAACATTATCAATAGATGAGCCTGATGTTACTGTATATAAGTCTCCAAATCATTGTGAAACAGAGGCCTTCATTGTGACCGTTTCAGTTTCAAAAGCACTTTTCTTTCTCTGCATTGCTGCGTACAATTGAAAGAAGAAAATGGCCTGACAGAAAACTAACAGCAACATTAAAGAAAGACATACTTCATTTTCATAACAAATCTATTCAATTTAAAAATTATATATATTGTGTTTTCATGTTTATAATGTATTTCTTTAGAAGTGTGTTTGTTTGACTAATACTGTTTGTTTCAGTAAGTCTGTTAGAAAAACGAATCTAGTTGAGAATGGGGCCTTTCTGCAATCGGTTTAAAGTCAAACACTGCTGAAAATGACAAAATAATGAAAAATAAACCTTAACATGACACGTGGATGATTGAATGCACAGGTTAGGTCGCGAAATAAAAATCCCCAAAGGTCTGTCTGGGAACTTTAAGACAATAAAGCGCAAAACCCACTAAGCCGGGCTGAAAGACAAACACCCTTGAAAACGTGCGTTGGTAACGCCATGAAGCGGGTGGGCTTGTCGTGCACGTGTGCGTGTTGACGGTGACAAAGTTCAGCCGGTGCAGCCGCCGCTCACGCCGCGACGTCACACTGACCGAGCAGGTAGTCCAGAGACGTGACGCCGGTCGAAACTAAGAGTTGTCCATTTTGAACCGAAGGTCTGGTACCGGGTATGGAAATTAATTTGCTCCTGGTTTTCTTCTGGAAGCTCGTAGTAGTGAGCGGTAAACGCTCCGCCGAGACGTTACCCACACGGTCCGCCGGAGCTGCCATGTTCCCGGTGACGTGTTGACGCCGGTTAATGTTTTGGCGCGGTGTGGTCCAATCGCTTCCGTGTTTGGTTTGCAGGTCAGCCAATGAAGACGGCGGTTATTGCGACACGTGCTACGTGGAGCTGTCAAGGGGAAGTTCAATTTGTTTTGGGAAGTGCATGGTCGATGGTTTGAAAATCCCGTCGGTGAGTAGAAATACTCCACAGATATTTATCCCCCCTGTCCTGACGTTTAAATACAGTCGCTTAATCAGCGTTGATGTATTCTTTCCGGAACTTAGAAGTTATTCGATGCCTAAGAATACACGGTCTCTAAATGAAAGTGACATTGTCTCTTATTGTTTTACAACTCAGAATATTATTGGTTATTATTCGTATTTTCTGTAAAGTTCTCATATTCCTCCTGGTTAAAGGGATTTAGCAACAGTCTGAGTGATTTTTTTAGTGGCACAAAGTTACAGAACAAGCTGCTCAAAACAGTACTGACTTCTGTTCAACATAATGTCAGTATTCGTCTGTATGACATCGTATTATTACAACTAAGATGTTTAAGACCGCGGACATAAAAGAGGAAACATGTAAATGACACACTAAAAAACACGAAAATATTAGCAATTGCTGTGAATGGAGATGTATGTAAGTACGTTTAAGTAATACTCATGTGCTCAACAAAATGTAGAAAAAAAGGAATGTGCAATACTCATATTTATATATAAGATCTGAATATATATATATATACATACATACATACATACATACACACACACAAGCAGATCAGATCTCAGTGGGAAATAAATCATGTATATCTGTGCTGATATGGACTGAGTAATGTGATAGGAATTAAATGATGTCACATTATTAGATATACATTTTAAGCAAATCTAAAAATCCTGAGATACCGCAATTATCTAAGTAAAAAAGCCTTGTCCATTATGCTTAAATTTTAATGTGGCATCTTAAAATGGTTCGCAGTAGTTTGTATGGTCCCTGCGTGCTTGTATGTATACTTAAAAACACTGCGGCATGCTCCTAATGAGATGATGGGTGGTGTTCTGGGGTATCTCCTCCCAGATCTCAATCGGGTCATCATTGGTCTGGACAGTTTGAGGTGCAACCTGGCAGCGTCGAATGGGCTGAAGCATACTGTCCAAAAGGTATTTATTAGATTCAGTTCAGGCGAGCGTGGGGGGGTCATTCAATGGTATTAGTTCTTTCATCCTCCATGGACCACTTGCATATGCTCACCACATGAGACCGGGCATTTTCATGCACCAGGAACCCAGGACCCAGTGCACCAGGGTCATGCTTTCCAGTGTAGAGGTCTGTGCACCCCTCCATGGATATGTCTCCCCAGAGCATCATTGACCACTGCTAAATTGGTTGCACTGAACAACGTTACAGGGAGTATAGCATTCTCACCGGCTTCTCCAGACCCTTTCACGTCGGTCTCAGGTGCTCAGGGTGAATCTGCTCTCATCTGTGGAAAGCACAGGGCGTGAGTGGTGGGCCTGCAAATACTGGCGTCGTATGGCAAATGCCAATCAAGCTCCACTGTGCCAGGCAGTGACCAAAGGGCCCACTAGAGTATACTGGGCCCGCAGGTCACTCTCATGAAGTTTGTTTCTGAGTGTTTGGACACCAGTGGCTTGCTGGAAATCATTTTGCAAGGGTCTGTCAGTGCTCATGTTGTTCCTCCTTGCATAATGGAGCAGATACCAGTCCTACTGATGGGTTAAACACCAACTACGGCCCTGTCCAGCTCTCCTAGAGTCTGCTCATAGACTGAGGTCAGTCTGCACAGTCCATGAGCAGAATGACCTGCATAGATGAGAGTATCCTGAAATCTTGTCCATGTTCTTGAGACTGTACTGGTAGATACAGCAAACCTCTTAGGAACATCATGTTCATGTGCCGTCTTGTAGGAGTTGGACTGTCTGTTCAACCATTTGTAGGATCCAGGTATCTCCTCGTGCTACTAGTAGTGACAATGCCACAGCCAAATGCAAAACCTGTGAAAAACAGTCAAAAAAGATGAAGTGGGAACAAATGTCAGTGGCCTCTACCTGTAAAGCCATTCCTGTGTGGGGTCATCTCATCATTGTCCCTCTAGTCCACCTGTTGTTAATTTCATCAACACCAAAACAGATGGAACTGCTTAACAACCCCTTCTGCTACTTAACTGACCAGATCAGTATGGTGCTTGATGATATACACCTGTGGTCATGGAAGTGATTGGAACACCTTATTTCGATTATTTGGATGGGTGAGCGAATACGTTATGGCAAGATAGTGTATATGCAGTTCAAGCAGAAAAGATGGCAAACCATAATTCTTTTGCGAAATGTGTCAGAATGATTGTAATCAGATATTAATTAAACATTTGGTGAAATCTGAGAAAGGCAACAGTAGAACTCACAACAGTTATTAAAGGTAGGGTACGCAATTTCTCGATGTCTCATATTTGAACAAAGAAACTGAGAGCAATCTCCCCCCTCCCCCTCCCTTAAGTACTTGCCAGGACAGTGGCCCCCTTCATGAGTGCAAAGCCCTGTCAGTGACTGGCTGGAGCAATATTTGTTATGGTTCGAGGGGGTAGGCAGCCTCCACTTATTGCAGCCTACAGAGACATTGTGTATGAAGGCTATTTTTTCTTTTGCTGTTGTTTATTAATTAATTTTTTTTTTTTTTTTTTACACAAGGTGGATTTTCATTACGATTTTTCACAAAACAAGAGCGACAATTCTTTAAATTGAGACAAGGTACCGCTGCAGTGAAGGAGGCCAGTGTTTCTATTAATTGTTGTTTTGCAAATGAGTGTAATTCCCACGAGACTTCTTTTTTCTGTGCGTAACTCTCCTATAATCTCATCCTGAAAGACTTCACTACAAAATGAAGAAGGAGACGATCTTGACTTCAAATAAGAGGGATGGAAATATCTTTAGTTTGGACAAATTATTGCGACTCCTGCTGCTGCTGTTGATCAACTGTTGGTCAACTCAGACAAAGGCAGCGGATGATCATTTAAATGGTCATATGATCTGGTCATGTGACCACGTCACATCCAGCTAAACTGAACTATGGACATGTCTGAAAAACCACCTCGTGAAAACATGTAACAAGGTTTTTGTGACATTTAACTTTTTTTTTTTTTCAAATTCTAGGTGTTTCCATCACCGTTCTTTGCGATATTTAGTTTTTTTTGCAATTCGACTGATAATGGAAACTCAGTAATTGTGTACTCCTGAGATGGGCTGCTAGAGGATGGTGAAGAAAAATACACTGGCAAAAAGTGTTCTGGGTTAGAAATCCTGTTGAATTGCATACCCCACCTCAAATTGTGAAACAAAGAGCACTTTCAGCAAATTAAAAAGAACTCTAAAGCAATGGAAAAAGAAGTCATGTGATTGAGTCCAGACCTGTTTCAGAGTGATGGGTGCATCAGGGTAAGATGTCTGATGTCCACCTTGGAAGATTGTGGGGGGAGTATTGTGATCTGGGTTTGCTTCAGTCCCTTAGGTGGACGTTAAGAAACATCATGTATCAAAAGGAACAGTTTATACTGAATGACCAGATTTTTCTGTCATTTCGCTTTTTTTTTTTTTTCACTGATGACCTGGGAATATTCTGAGATGACAATGCAAGGATTAGTCAGTCGCAATGTGAAAGAGTGTTTTTTAGGCATTGTAAGACATCGTTTCACACTTGGCTTTTTCACCTCAAAGTTTGGACTTTAACCCCTACTGAGAGTCTTGGAGATGTATTGGAAAATATGTTCACAGCACTCCAGTTCCATCATGAAATCAATAATCCAAAATTTGCCAAAATAATAATAGTAAGAACTACTGTCTTATATTTCAAAAAGCCCTGGTGTTCTTTAAGCCTTGACATTCACTGATAGATGACAGCCCTGTTATAACTTGTACGTTATAATAATTGTTGACTGACGAGTGATCAGTGATATCTTTAAGACAGCTGTAAAAAGCTTTGTGTGGCAGAGAGAGGCCAGCGGCAGCACAAGATCGCAGGATGTTGTGACGCTCCTGAGGAAGCAATCGCCCAGCTGCTCACTTTACAGACGCCCTTAGCAGAGGCAGTCCTGCTGTTTTGACAGCACTGTTGAGATTTATATGTGCTGACAGAAGGCCAGAGAAATATATCATCACTGACAACACTGGACAATGTGGAAAGCCTATATGAGATAAATAAAATGAGCAGACTGACCTGCATCTGGAAAGGAGAGTCTACTTCAGTAGTGCAATGAGTACAGTCCTCTTGCCACATCCTGTGTGCGTTACCAATCAACCAATTGATGATTCTGCCTTTGACTTGTTCAACCCTTGGACTCTGTCACATTTTTTTTTTTTTTTTTTAGTCTGTGGCAGTCTGCAGCCTGCAGTAATCCCACAAAAAATAACAGACATATTTACCTTTTCAAATTGTCATGTAGCAAGTAGGTGTTTTGTTTTGTTTTTTTTTCACTGTCTTTGTTAGTCGTATCAGTCTCTATATCTGATTGAGGTATATAATGGCACAGTCATAACATGTCAGACTTTTCCTGGTCAGAATGTTTTGGTTTCTTTTAGTCTAATTCTGCCATCAGTGCAGAACTGCTAGAAGCAGTCCTTTTTTTTTTTTTCTTTCTAGAGAATGCAAGATTATCATCAGCATGCACCATATCCATCACCATTTGTTTTCTTAACACTGAAAAGAAAGCAATCATAAGGCCACAAGTACAATATGCATGGGGCACATTTTGTATGCAGCTAATTTTGTCAAAGCATTAGACTTTTTCCATTTGTTTAACATCCTTTTTTTCCTTTGCAGATGTTCCATCAATACACATTGTGTCATGTTTAGCTCAACCTGCAGGATAAAGACACAGAAACTACAAAAATACACAACATGTGCTTCTAAATAATTAAAGGAAATCGTAATCTTATTAATAAAAAAAAAGAGGTTTGAGCATTAAGATGTCTGTCATTAAGCAGTGTTAAGAGTATACGTTTGTGTTATAGCCTGAGAAATGGATAACCCAAACTCCTTTGTAAATGTGATATATCACTAGATCAGATCTGCCAACTTCCTCCGGACTGAGCCAGCAACACACAATCACTTGAGGACAATACAATAGGGCTTAGTAACTGATTTTTATTTTTTTTTCTCCCCCGAATGAATGTTATTAGCTGTAGACTCCGTCAACCTACACTTCCTTTCATTTTCACAGCAGTTTTATTTATATCACTTGATTATTATTTTCTTGTTTGCTCTCGCTGACCCATTGATAGTAAGCATAATCCAGAGCTCCTCAAATAGTAACCTCGCTCAGCTGTTTCACGCCTGTGTTGTCGCAGTCGTCGATGAAAAGAGTGATATGGAGATCAGTCTTTCTAATTAAGCCTATAATACGCGGCGGTTGTAGACATGGTACTCTGTCACTGGGACCTTTTACATCTGTCAGTCTCCATCCAGCCAGGTGTCTGTGTTTAAATCAGCAGGATTAACAATGATTGCACTGATAGCTGAAACAGACCCCCCTGGTAGCCAGAGCTCCTCCTTTTTATAGCTCACATTAAGATCAAATCAGACTGTGCTCAACAGGACTAATGCCCCACCCTCCCCTGCCTTCTGCTGCCCAGAGGAAGACATCAGAGGTGGGATCAGTCCCCACTCCTGTCTGGCCGCTCTTCCAGGCTCCCTTCCATCTGGGATCCTCAGGGAGAAGAAGAATATTTGACAAGGGGCTCATAAGCCTCTTAGCCCCCCTGTTGCCTGGTTCTCTCTCAGCCCATGTTTTCCTAATTTAGTTGCGTAAGAAGTCCACTGCAAAGCCCTCGTGTGCTGTCTGGATTGAAATTCTCTTTGTGGTTCTAATAGACTGGTCATGTATATCAATTAACACTACTCAGCCATGGTAGGGTCAAATCTCTTGAGACTGATAGAGATAATTCCTTTCTGACTTTTTCCTTATGGCTTTGATAATGTCCATTTAAATAAGTGTCACTTTTGATAAGCTGTCATTTGCTTTATTTTTGTTTACTCTGCCCATAGTTTTCTTTCCTGTGGCAGATGCATTGGAGTATTCAGTAAGATTTAAGTAGTCCAACTTTCTTTTACTTTAAAGCTATTGGTTATTAATAGTCTATTTTTATTTTGTATTGCTGTTCTTTTTTTTCTTATAAATAATTATAAAAATTCAGTGAATTAATGACATTTGAAAGAATAAGTCACAACCTTTGAGGACAGTTTTGACTGTAGATATGTTTCCCTATATAACTGAACAGCAACTTTCCAAATAATTTTCAGGGCTTTTTTTTTTTTTTTTTAAACTCCTGTCCATTTCTCTTACCATTCAGTAAAAAGGCAAGAAGCACCTTAATTCAGGTTTAGTGTACATGACAAAAAGGAAAAGGAAAAACACTTTCTCACCTTTACTTTCACAATGTCTTAAATAATTCACTGAAGATGCTTTCGACAGTTAAGCATACTAGCTGGTATCTGCACTACTGGGGCACTCTACGCTCATATTTGGTTTTGGAGAGAAAAAAAATGCTGGTATTTATTTTTTTCCTCCTCATTCATCTATTTAGGATTGCTCTTTCATGAATGAACGGGGTGGGTGGGTGGGGGGGCTCCCTCGGTAAGAGGATCACAGTGTTAAACACACAATGACATGTTTCCATCTGCAACTATTCATATGGGATCCCCCTCTTTTCCCCATTGTAGCACTATGCTGTGACAACAGGAGGCCAGCGGCCACAGATGGTTCAGCAGTGAAGGATACACTGACTTTTTTTGTTTTCCCATGGACATGTTTACTCATGTTAATCCTGGATTAACAGAGAGAGACTTTGTGGTACTCTACAGCTGTAGTACAGCTTTCAATTATTGCTGGTTGCACCCACCAAACGCACATGCAGTGGGTTTTATTGGTGAGAGATGGTGTGGGTTGCATGATTCTTTGCTCGGGGGAATTAGAGGTAATAGAGATCCAATCAGAGGTCTCTGTGGATGTCCACCTCATTCTGAATCCCAAAGGAGATGCTTCAGCTCACATATATTATTCTTCCTGCGAAACACGTAGGTGCTGCTATTGTCCGTGCAGTTGCACACCCACAGACACACACACTATCAATGACACAGGGTGCCTCAGAAAACCAGGCGGCTGCATATGGACTCTCTTGATATCAGTCACTGGCCGTGTAATTTTGTTATGCAAAGTCCCTTAATCCCTACCTATGATGAATGCATGCTGGAATGGAGAGGTGGAGGACTGGGGGCGGGCGATGAAACAGATATGTGAGGGCAGCTGTACGGGAGGCTGTCCACTGTGCTTTGTGAATGAGTGCTAACAAAGGTTTCTGATTCTCAGTGTAGAAGAAGGACGGGGATATGTGAGATCTTGTCTGGAAGCACATTACAGTACCCCAAAGACAGATATGCTGTTGGAGCAAGCTGTCAACAAAACAAAGAGAGATGAACTTGTTGCCATGGCACAGACCTGTGATCAACCTTTTAGACCACGTTCTTCCCAACAGAAGAATTAGAGGGACAGAGGTGTCGTTGTACCAGCTGGGGGAGAGGTGTGGAGTAGAACACAAAGAGGAGCACACTACAATTTGAGCCCTGCCCTGACCGTATATGTCTCCCTTAACCTGTTCGAGTTTTTTCGTTCACAGTATTCGTGGAAAGCAGAGGGTTGCTAGGGGTGACTGATTAACAGAGGGAGGAAGTAGAGAAGCAGCACATAGGGAGGTGAGAAGATAAAGTTGGTCTTTTCTGGATCAGAAAGGATGGCGAATTGGGCAAAATGACAAACCATGCTAAAGATGAAAGAATAGATACGGGGTTTAATAGGTGAAGTCTAGTTCAAATGAATGGGACAGCATAGTGTGTGTGTGTGAGAGAGAGGAGTTGGGGGGGTAACGGGATTAGGGGTAACACCTTTGGCAGGGATCGGAGAGCCACCTGACACCCAGTCTGTTGGGAACCTGGGGAGAAAGGGGATGGAGGTGGTGGGGCAAGGGAGAAATTGGGGGTCTAATCCTTGTCCATCTTTGGGAAGTCATTCCCAGAGCTCTGAGGATTTGGAGCTTTGGTTTCCGCTCTGCTTGCTTTGGTTAATAATACCCTGGGAGGAAGAGGAGACATGGAGAGAGAAAGAAGGAGAGAGACAGAAGGAATAGGGCAGATGAAGAAAAAGATTACTTTACCCTGTGGTGGACTGGCAGGACAGCCGCCTGAGCTAAAAGTAGATGTTTGAAGTGCACGCTAACCTCTAAGCCATGCGGTATCTATTGTTGTACAGCTTCTGTTTGTGTATATCAGGTGTGTGTATGTGTGCGTGCATGTGCAAGTGCTTTCCTGCGTATCGACCCTGCGTGACAGTATGTAAATACTGGCTCGCTGTCCTCTCTCCGTCCCACAGGTTGAGTAAAAGTCAATAACGTGAGTGTGGCTGAGATGTTTGCTCAGAAGACACACATGGATAGTCCTTGTGTGTGTTCAAGTGACAATGTTTGCAGGGCAGTTGCAGGGCTGCCTGGGTGTTTTTGTGTTTCCATGGTGCTGACAAAATTTGATAACAGCTCTAATGATTGCGGCGGCCGTGGAGGCAGCGCAGTGTCAGGGAGCGGCTGCCGACGGTACGGAACTGCTTGGCTGGACGTGTCACAGCTTCTTTGTTTATCCATCACCTGAGCTTAAGGTGTTGATAGGTCCATCTTAAACAGGATCAAAGTTCAGGGCAGTTTTCTGGTGTGAACTGGTCACTCAGCCCCTGAGAATGAAACACCAAAGAATGTGCCATCTTAGCAGTAGGCCAACTGTGACAACCTTGTCTACACCTTCAGAAATTAAACCTCGGAGAGCTCTTGTGTTTTTAGAAATCCAGCAAAGAAAGTAGGCCTACCAGGAATGGATCAGTTGTGGACGGTGTCTACAGTGCACCATAACTTATGGCTGTTCTGTTCCATAGGTGGCGATGTTCCGACGTGTGCTGGGGAAGACCTTGGGCTTTGTGGGTTACACCATCCAGTATGGCTGCATTGCACACTGTGCCTTTGAATACATTGGAGAGTTTGTGGTGGTTCGTATTGTTAAGAATACAGAAATATTTCCATCTATTTCATGTGGTTTGTAACTCTTTGTTCAACATTATATATATATATATATATATATATATATATATATATATATATATATATATATATATATATATATATATATATATATAATTTTTTTTTTTTTTTTTTTTTTTTTTTTTTATTTATTTATTTATTTTTTTTAATTGTCTTGATTCAGTGTTCTGGTCCATCCATGGAGCCCACGATTGTTAGCCATGATGTTGTCTTCTCTGAACGAATGACTCTACATCTGTCTACAATACAAAAGTGAGTAGAAAAGATGTTTATCGCATGGAGCCACAAACCAAAAATGCAACAACAGGTCTGTTAGCAATTGTGATTCAACCCTAAATACATCATAGATTTTATGAGAGTCAGTGCACCCTGTGTTGTTACTATTTAAATGTTTTATGTATATTTTATTTGCAGGGGTGACATAGTAATTGCAAAAAGTCCATTTGACCCAAATATGAACATATGTAAAAGAGTAATTGGATTGGAAGGCGACAAGATCTGCACAAGTGCCCCATCAGATCTGTTCAAGACCCACACATATGTGAGTATGTTTATATCACACAAGCCTATACTCGAGATGATGTTGTTTTCATCTGCCTTTCTTAAAGATCTTGTTATTTTCTGCTTTACCAAGTGAGGATTCAGGTGGAAGTTTTGCTTCAAACAACTGTGAGTTTCTTTCAGGGGGGGGGGTGTCAAAAGCATATAGCGGGATAGAGAGTGAATGAACAGGTGTTTTCTTCAAAACACTTGATAGTTTCTTTCATTCCAAAATGACAAGCAGACTATGCATAATGCAAAACCGTGTCTTTTTTTTTCTTTTCTTTCTGTGTGTACCACAGTCTATAGACTGTCACACTTGTTTACATTTTGGAGCACACAAATCCATTTTGTGTCACTGGTCAAAATATCAGCTTTTGACAACACCTATATTTCCTCAGAGCAGTGATAAAACCAGAAAGTGAACAGGGGTTCTGCTGCTGAAACCACTGTCATTGCTTTTCTATTACTACCCTCCCCAACACCCACAGCTCAGGCCTGCAATCTCTCTGAAGCCTGTTAGAGTTAGTGCCAGCCGAATGGACAGACTGATGGGTGGGAGGAGGGGTGTCTGTGTGTGTATGGGTGCGTTTGTGTGCGCACACATCCACAAACCAAGGGCTGTGTTTATGTTGCATGTGTTTGAACTTATTTTGTATTCGGCAGACTATAGGCAATAAGTTGAATGAGATCAGCAAAACATAGCACGAGGCCAAGCCTGCAAGTGTCATTTATCAAATGAAAAAGTAGAAAGATGGGAAGTGAAGAGCAAACCTATCTTCACTTCCAAATGCAGAAGGCTGAAATGTGTAAAAGGTGGGATTATTGTGTTGTGATTTGCTGTCCCAAACTGTCTCAGAGAAAAATGTCTCAGTTTGAGTCAAATTTTGCTTTTTGTTTTTCTGCGTTTAGGTCAAGTTGCCTTTTGTTCACGTTGCATGTCTTCTCACCTTCTTTCTCTTGCACCTGTAGGCTGCTTAAATTATAATGTCTCAAAATTGATCACTTTTCAGATTACCGTACAAGCCTTTAAGGGTGCACCTACACTATGCAAGCCATGCTGTGCCCAAGCACTATTGAACTGAATTCTGGTTTATATGTCTACTTTGAGTGCTTTGTTTCATGCCTGAGCACGACATGGTCTGACACAGTTGGAAGTGAAGAGGTGTGGTTGGACAAGGTATAGAGGGCATGTGTCCAACCTATGAATGATGTGTAGATGCAACATTTTCATGTCACAATAAATTAGAAAGGTAGTGGTGAAATCCTGATATACACTATATAGCCAAAAGTATTTGCTCACCTGCCTTGACTTGCATATGAACTTAAGTGACATCCCATTCCTAATCCATAGAGTTCAATATGATATCGCTCCACCCTTTGCAGCTATAACGGCTTCAACTCTTCTGGGAATGCTGTCCACAAGGTTTCAGAGTGTGTTTATGGGAATTTTTGACCATTCGTCCAGATGTGCATTTGTGAGGTCACACACTGATGTTGGATGAGAAGTCCTGGCTCTCAGTCTCCGCTCTAATTCATCCCAAAGATGTTCTATCAGGTTGAGGTCAGGACTCTGTGCAGGCCAGTCAAGTTCATCCACACCAGACTCTGTCATCCAGGTCTTTATGGACCTGCTTTGTGCACTGGTGCACAGTCATGTTGGAAGAGGAAGGGTCCAGCTCCAAACTGTTCCCACAAAGTTGGGAGCATGGAATTGTCCAAAATGTCCTGGTATGCAGAAGCATTCAGAGTTCCTTTCACTGGAAGGCCAAGTCCAGCTTCTGAAAAAAAGAAGCAGAAAAGAAGAAAGAGAAGAAGAAACACCTAAACAAGGGACGCGTTTTTTTTTGTTGCTTTTTTTTAATACACACCCTGTTAGTAGCAAAGAGATTAAAAAAAAAAGAAACCCCGCTGGACCTCTACATTGACATAATACGTCAACAAGGCCTCAACTGACGAGTTTGTCCATCAATTTCTGTTATCTCCATCTTCATCAAATGTACTTGGAGCAACATGTTTCTGGTCCAGTAGGTTCAAACGAGTTGTGTTCACATGATCAATGCACACGTGAGAAATCCTGATTAGAGATTAGAGTTCCTCGGCCAGGTAGGTCCTGTTAGTAAGATGAGTACCTCTTCTACAGGGATGTTTTTCGCCCCGTAAAGGCCACTTTTACACAGCTGTTCCTAGTGATGTGGACGCACGCAGACTGTAAAAAAAAACAGTGGACAAAGCACCATGTCATGTGACCCGTTGGTTTCTGAAGAGCAGTTTTCAATCCCATTTTCCTTTGATTGACGTATGGTAGGTGTGTCCGTGTTGGAGCAACATGGCTGGGCCCTGTACACAGTTAGCTTTTCCTACCAGCTCCCTCAGCGGATCCCCGCCAAAATACCTCCAGAGCTGCCAGCAGACGTTTATAGTAGGATATACTGTTGAACATGTTCTTGGCGGTGAAATCAAAAACTACTGTCACGTTTAGCCGATGCTGGAAACACACCAAATGAAAAAGAGTTTTTTTGTTTTTACAGGAACATTTTATGCTCCTTTTCATACAATGACACAATTTTATATCGTATTTTTAAATGCTTACATTTCCCTTGTATGCAGTTACACCACAAAGACTTGGTACAAATCCCCTTTTAGCTGCAATACTGTTGCAAATCATGCATTAAAGTGGTCCAAGTTGTTAAAACGCTGCACCACAGATAGAAGCGCAGAAATAAAATAAGAGGCAGCTTGCTATGAAAACTCGCATAATAATTTCTGCCTCACATGGAAGCTTCTCAACAAACTAATGAAACATCACCATAATTGTATTCATCCTTATGTAGGGTAAATGTGCAGGCATATTTTGCAAGTCTTAGCCTTATGAGACTATTACTTTTTTAAAAAAATCTATCTATCTATCTATCTATCTATCTATCTATCTATCTATCTATCTATCTATCTATCTATCTATCTATCTATCTATCTATCTATCTATCTATCCATCCATCCATCCATCCATCCATCCATCCATCCATCCATCCATCCATCCATCCATCCATCCATCCATCCATCCATCCATCCATCCATCCATCCATCCATCCATCCATCCATCATCCATCCATCCATCCATCCATCCATCCATCCATCTATCTATCTATCTATCTATCTATCTATCTATCTATCTATCTATCTATCTATCTATCTATCTATCTATCTATCTATCTATCTATCTATCTATCTATCTATCTATCTATCTATCTATCTATCTATCTATCTATCTATCTATCTATCTATCTATCTATCTATCTATCTATCTATCTATCTATCTATCTATCTATCTATCTATCTATCTATCTGTGTGTGTGTGTATATATGTATGTATGTATGTGTATATATATGTATGTATGTATGTGTATATATGTATGTATGTATGTGTATATATATGTATGTATGTATGTGTATATATATGTATGTATGTATGTGTGTGTATGTGTATATATATATGTGTATATATATATATATATATATATATATATATATATATGAGAGAGAGAGAGCGAGCGCCATGGACCCATGGTGACACAGTTGTCACACCGCCTTTTAAATGTCCTGGAAAGTTCTTTACGCATTTTTTCCACTTCATCTGTTATGCATCCCATATTTCTTCTTCAAGCTTCATGTAGAATTGGTTCTGGATTCTTATGGGTCAAAATGGTACACAATGCTTTCACGATGGACAAAACATTTGTGCATTATGACTTAAGTAGCCTAAGGTGACTAAATACATCTTTTTAGTTCATACATGTATGGTGCATCTCTGAAATGATACCATGTACCACAAGCATTTTAATCTCATGTATGCGATGTGCTTTTTTTTTTTTCTTTAAACTTCTTTTTTTTTTCTGCTCCCAAGGGCAAATTTGTTTTCTTTGTGTAACAACATCTGGGGAACTGAGAATATACCCGATGTTCACATGAATGTCTGAGCTCCCTCAGGGATTGTTTTTTTCACCCCATGAGGATATATTGTATTTCCTTATATGTGATAATTATGATGGTGTGAAGCATTCTGGGCAGACCTGTAAAGATGAATTTTCAATGGCAATGTTAAACCCTGTCATCACCTCTTTCCTTGTCCACACAGACGAGGACGTTCTCTGAACCCTCAGAGGTCCAACAACAAACTAATTGCCCCCTCACCTTTTAGGAATCATTTTTTTTGTTTGATCTATTGAGTCAAAACGGTGACACTTGATCCTTAATTTTATATCGGAACAGAGAAAGAGATATGTAAGAGAGGGAATTCCCCCCTACATATTATTCTTTGCAGTAGAGATATGTAGTTATGTGGTGAAATATGAACAGAATATTCATATGCAGTATCCAGCTGAACACAATTCCCCACCCCAATCATGTTAAGATAATGAGTAAAGTAATGGCGTGGCTGCTGAACAACACTTCTTTGTGAAGAGAGTTCTGGTTTCAGCTCTTCTCAACACGTCTCTGACAGGTACACAATGCTTGTTGTCAAACCAACCTGTACCCAAAAGGACCTGTGCAGTCTTTGCCGTCCGTCACATCAGAGTCTCCGCCAGAGCTGACTCCATATTAAAACATTCTCTCTGGAAACATAAATATCCTTGGTGAATATTTAGAAATAGACCTTTTCAGGGGGTACCCTGCCTTTCACCTGATGACAGCTGAATAGACTCCAGCAGACCCCTGTGACCCAGAATGTGATTAAAGCATGGATGGATAGATAAGGTACCAACTTGAGTGTCTTCTCCAGTCCACTGTGCGCAAAGAAAGCAAACGTAAGCTTGAAAATATTTTAAAGAGCGTACAGTTCATTATAGTTAAAAAGTTAGCACAAATAATTATCTATAAACAAGACAGATTTCCAACCGTATGATAATTGTGTGCACTGTTATGCTGAAGGGACATGTAAAACTAGGCAACACAAGGCAAGGTAAAATTATTTGAATTGCCTTGTACATGAAACTGTACACAAAATATAAAGCACCAAAGGGCTATATATATAGAACTTACAGCAAGGTGCAAACGAAACATTTAAAAGTACATTTAACGTACAATTTAACAACTAATAAGAAGTAACAGTAAAATCAAACATAGAATACGACAGATTAATGCACAAAATTAAAGTTCCAGTGCATTGTGGGAAATGAATCACTTCGATAAGCAGCAGAACATAGAAATGTTTTAAAGAACATGTTTGAAAACAACTGAGCGTTTTAGCAGAACAGCAGTTTTCTGGGAGTTTGTTCCACATATGAGAAGCATGAAAACTGAACACTGCCTCTCCATGTTTAGTTCTGACTCTGAGAACAGAAAGTAGACCTGACCCTGATGACCTGAGGGCTCTGGCCGGTTCGGAACAAACCAGAAGAACCAATATGTATTTTAACCCTAAACCATTCAGTACTTTGTCAAACAATCGATTTTAAAATTTTACTGTGAGTTTATAGACAGGAAGCCAGTGTAAAGATCTGAGTATTGGAGTTATATGATCCACTTTCTTGGTCTTAGAGAGGACCTGAGCGTTCTGAACTAGCTGAAGCTGTCCGATGGACTTTTTAAAGGAGAGCGTTACAGTAGTCCAGTCTACCAAAGATAAATGCATGGACAAATCCTGATGAGACATCAGTTCTTTAATTGTTGATATGCTCTTGAAGTTATTATAGGCTGACCTCCCAACTTTCTTAATGAGACTATTGAAACTCAGGTCAGAGTCTTTGACCATTAGATTTCTGCGTTTGTTGTTGGTTTTTAGCATCACTGTTAAAAGCTGAGTGCTGACTTTCAAACTTTCTTCCATGGCTCCAAAAATATTATTTAAGTTTTCTTTTTTTTTCTTTTTTTTTTTGCTAAAGGAAGTTCTGGCACATCCAATGTTCGATTTGATCAATCCGTTAAATCAGTGTTTGAAGTATAAGTTGTACTGTAGTCTCCCTAAGATCAGAGGCTTTACGTTAAATGTTTTTTCTTTTTTTTTTTTGTGACTTGTAAGGTTATAGGTGATAACCTTTACTTTCATGTTGGCTACATTTCTACGGGTCAAGTTTCCGACATTTTCCTTTTATAACTTCTATGAGGTACTGCCTGGTTGGTCCTATAATAGCGAGCTTTTCTTTGTCATTTGCTTCATTAAACTGAAATACGTAGTTCAAATTTGTACTGTGGTTGATTGGATGTTGTTTGCAAATCATCCTATGCCTGTTTGTTTTCCTTTTTTTTAAAAAATTAGATGTTCATGTGGAAATTTTCCATGAAATTATGCTAATGACTTTTTTTCCCCCTCTCTCTCTCTCTCAAAGCATCATCAAAATAAATAAATATAAAATAAAAAGAAGAGAAACAGGGGATCCTGGTTTGGCAGATGACAAACGGTGGTGTTTCTTTTTCCTGTGCTTGGGAGCCAGCATATGTTACCATGTTAATGAGGTGTAATGGTGAGAATCCAGCATGCTGACATATGGTTCTCAGATGACTCCTTTAATGATATTCATTTGTATCGTTGTTATTCTGTGAGTTGTTTACCTCATGTTAGGTCAACGTGTCACCGGCTTGTGATTATGTCACATCATCTGTCTCAATTATCAAATATGAAATGAAATACAGCGTCCCGCAGAAGGACTCGAAACTAACCAGAGAGCAGGGTGATGGGAATAAGGAATGCAAACACAGGCAAACATGTGACATCACCTTACTGTGGCTAATATTTTGTTTCTTTTTCTCCCAGAAGACTTTTGCCGTTAAAAAGTTAGGCAACACAAAAATAGACTCTTGGATTGTGATGCCCATTATGACAATATAATGTGTTGTTGATCCTGTCTGCACATATAGGGGGGACAGCACACTTAATTAGGGCCTTGACAAGCCTACTCTCCTAAAGTGATGAGATTAATCATAATTGGTGTCACTGTGAATTAGAGCCTGCTTGGATGACCGCCCCACTGGCAGGTCGGACCGCGGTGGAGACCCTTGGACACTGCTGCTAGCCGCAGCTTAGCTCTCTCCCTCTCCCTCCCTCTTTCTCGCTCTGCCCAGCTATCTCAGGCCCCTCTGTGGCTTTGCCCTCCCTGGGTAAGAGGGGTGCAGATCTCAGCCAACAGACTAATGACCCTGTTTGAAGTTCTCTTAAATCCCCATCCCTCGACCCTACCCGTTACCCATGACCCCTCTTCTAAGACGGTGCGAGGTTAAAGAGGGACAGGCAGGTCGACGTTAAGATAAGCTGAGGAGGGAGGGATGGTTGAGGCGACTCGTTGGGGGTAGGAGGAGTGGGGTCAAGGTAGACTCTCAGCATAATGGAGAAACTCCCATTTAACAAGTTGAATCTAGTCTCAGGGACCTTCTTTTTATTTCATCATTTAGTTTTATTGTGTAACAGCCTACATCTTAATCATTTCTGTGAATGGTTATGTTTTTAGGTTCCAAAAGGCCACGTATGGCTCGAAGGCGACAACCTCAGGAATTCCACTGACTCAAGACGCTATGGCCCAGTTCCTTATGCACTCATCCGGGGGCGTGTTTGCTTAAAGGTAACGGGCGAGGTTTGCTCCAGTGGGTTCTTTTGTAAATCAGGGAGTAGTTTAATTGAATTCTCTCATATGAATTTAAACTTCAAGGGTTTAGCATTGAGCTCTTTCATTTTTTTGCTCCTGAATAAAATTTTTCCTTTCAGTCCATTAAATGGTCATTTTAAGCACAGTTCAGTTCTGGTAGTCAGTTGGAAGTATAAGTAAGTGTGTGTGACTGACCAAAGCTTGGACAACATATTGTCTAGCTTTCCATTCTGCTATGCTGTCACGTCACTGGATGTCATAGCAACCATGACCCTGGAAACAGGTCAGGCAACCTTCTGTCCATCTGATTGGATAACCACACTCTACTGGAGGCCCTGCTACGACAGCTGATGAAATAACAGGACTTTCAATGAGGTCAAATGCATAATTCAAAGCAATTTTAGAGAGTGTGTCCAAGATGTGGAATAAAGTGTTCAACAAAGTCGATTGAATACCTTGCATTTTGTTTTTATGCATCTTGTTTTCTTTTTTTTTTCTGTATAAACTACTGGTTAATCTATTTTCTTTATCCTGCACAGCTCTGGCCACCACACAGTGTTGGCACCCTCAGTGAGAGCCCAACCAAACGGATCTCTAAAACCCAGGACTCGGACTTGGACTGACCCAATTTATTTTTGATGTATGTCACTGTACTCGGTTTCAGTTACTTTTGAATAAAAATGCTATTTATGAAGTGTACTTTCAACCTGTGTCTATTTAATTAAGGTCAGTAGCACTTTAAGTGTATGCTTTATGGAAAAAAACGCCTTACATTAATGCATACTTACTTAGTTGAGCTGTTTTATAATCGTCAGACCTTCTCGAGCTTACAGTGCGTTCATTGTAGCTGTGCAGCACTGTAGGAAGAGCTTTGTGTGAGCAATGAGTACAACTGTCTGCAGAGCAGCTAATGGCGGTGCTGGCAGAGGCATCGATGAGACGCTGGAGTTCACGTATTCATTCGGTTAAAGAAAAGACATTTATAATACCAATATTAACAGCAAGTTTCAAATGAACGAATCCTAATCATGCATAGTCACACATGTAGAGGAATAGATATCAGCCTTTATGTTTTAGTGTTTGACACTATTTGCAGGATGCGTGTGCACATCCTTAAAGAGATATCAAAGTCTACAAAGTACACCCTCAGCAATCCACTTAAAAAGATGTTATTAATGTCATTTTTACCCTTTCTCAGTATAATGCTAAAACAAAAGCTCTGTGATTGTTTAATAATTCATTAAGCCGAAAAAGGAAATTGAAAAATTGTTAACATTTCCCATTTAATCATACAATATTAATATGCACTTAGTAAAGCCTCACTCACCATTGAAAATACAGTGTGTGCATTATTGCGTGTGTGTGCATGTATATGTGTGGTACCTCACTTAATATGCATTTGTGGCACCATTGTGTATGCATTTTTTTTTTTTTTTTGATGTAGCCAAAGGAGGGGGGTGGGGGCTTTTTTTTAGTTGATCTAAAGGTTTAGTGTGTTGTTTTGGAATTTAAATAAAAAAGAAAAAGAGGCCAAAAGTCCTCTTGCTAACAGGTACATTTGATACACAATCATGAATAAAAAGCAGTGTCATCCATCATTTGGGAAAACTAAGCTGGTTATCACATTTTTCATCAGACAGCTCACTGCTGCTGCAAAAGCCACTGCACTGCTATGCATTTGTAAATCTTGCTTATCCTTGCTCAGACCTTCCTGGGCAAAGGAACATAACAGAGCATTCACATACTGAGCTCAGCTGGTCATCCTTCAAGGCAGAGAGGGACTCTTCTCCTTTGAGCTCCCCGGGGGAAGTGAGTTCTGGGCAGCCATGGGTCCCTGTCCAGCTGCTTCCTCTGTCTGGAGGGAACCAGAGGGTCACAGACAAGGCTCTCTGTGACACTGAATTATCTTCCTGAGTGTGAATGTGCCTGCTGGGAGGGACACTCAAGATTGTGTGCGCGCGTGCGCTTATGAAAAATATTCATGCAGGGATTTGCTTGAAGCACATCTTTGTTCTCAAGGTTTTACATTCATCTGTTGCATGTCAACATGGTGCTGCTTTTCAGCTGAAATGCTGACACAAGTGATCTCAGACGCTGCCCCTTAGAGGGAGCTATGGCTGTTTATTAATGTAACCAAAGTCCTGGTGGATGGAAAGCTGTTTATGATTTAAGTAATGATAATTATTGTGACTTTAGTCCGCTGGAACAAGTATATCTGTTATTTCTTTCCCAAGGCTATAGAGCCCAGGCCTCTTTGGGGTGAATTTGGCACCATTACAGTATTAAGATCATATGCTTTAATCGCAGTTCCATTTTACCACAGATACATGAGATGCAGTAAGCGTGATGCTCCCATATATGAGTTGTACCAGAGTTCCAAAGAGATGACTGGGCAGAGGTGTATATCATTGCCATGCTGAGTGGGCACAAAGCTGGGAATGAAGCAGGAAGGAGATGGAGATCTGAAGAAACGGACAACAGACAGCTGTGCTGAGCTATGCACCACCACAGAGTCAGGCTGTGGGCTGTCAGGATGGCTGAAATGTGGCTGCTGCCTCTGTAACAGCAGAGAGGGACAGAGGAAAAGTTTACTGCCCTTAAGTCACCATAGTGTGTCACCTTAAATTGAAGATATGTTCAATAAATTATGTCCGAAAGTAAAAGTGGAAAACAAACAAAAAATCAGTTGCACATTTATAATAACAGTGAATAAAATCAAGGCAGCGCAACCAGAAATAAATTTGTTTTTTGGGGGCTTGGGTGTGGTTTGCCTTTTTGCTTACAAATGTATAATATTCATCTGATCTGACCTTAATGTAGCCATCAAAACATCCTACACCTCCTCTAAGACACTCAAAATCCTAATGTGACACTTTTCCCACACATCTATAACTACAGAAATTATAAAGACTAACCATTAGTATTATTATTTAAGCTGAATTTGTAAAATCATAAAATGAAAAATCTGTAAATGTAAATTGCATTACATTTCCTAACAGTATTTTTAAAAGTAATTAATTATAATATTTATAGAATAAATAATTGCTGTTGTTTTCATATTAAAAGTAACTACTTTGATGTCATATACCTTATAATACTGCTTAAGGCCAGGGTCAACCTGCAGTGGTCCCGGTAACATTATAGTATGGCAGCAGATGCCCACTTGTGCCATTATTAACATTCATTTGCATGACTAATTTTCGTTTGTCTTGGTGTTTCTTAAGTGGTCGAGATGTGGGGCAAAGATTTTATTTGGTGGAAATTTCTTTAACCTTGGATCAGGCACTGACTGACAATTCGGAAATTCTAGAAAATTGCATGAAGTGAAATGTGGTGGTAAAACAAACTTTGGCCAAAGGGTGCAAGCAACATGTTGGAATAGTCTGCCTGAGCTGTCCTTTACAGGATACCAATACTGCTACCAATACTATAAATTAGGTACTCTAAGGAAGAACATTTTTGAGACTAAACAATATATCTAAAAGTAACTGAACTGAGGTGAGGGAAAAGAGCCTGAGTAGGTGATCCTAATGTATAGACATGGCACCACCAAGAAAAGGCAACATGACAACCCTGAGGGTGAGATTTGGAGATTCATGTGTAGTTCCACTTCAGCTCTCTGCCGCTGTCCATTCCCTTCCACTTAAAGAAGATTATGGTCTGTCCCAACAGTCTGATGAGCCCTGAGTGACATCCTCACACCATTTCTGAGTCATACGAA
The DNA here is from genome assembly GCA_014839995.1 of Xenentodon cancila. Classification (NCBI taxonomy): domain Eukaryota; kingdom Metazoa; phylum Chordata; class Actinopteri; order Beloniformes; family Belonidae; genus Xenentodon; species Xenentodon cancila. The sequence continues at coordinate 19,338,487 of CM026197.1, forward strand.
ATGAGTAATAATGGGAAATATTAAGTGATTCTGTGTGAGCTCAAGTGAAGTTGAGCGATGCATTCACTCTCTCACCCCTGTCCGTGTTTTTAAAACGACAGAAGCCAGTTGCATTAATTGTATTAATTGTGTGTCTTAGATTACATTTGCATTAAGGTGGATTTGCTTTCTGGTTCAAAACCACTCTGGATTACACAGTTCTAAAAAATTGTCAAAGGGTTTATCATTTCACCTGAGGAATGACGTTTGCTCAGTACAGGTGGGAATTCTGTCTCTCTCTCTTTTTTTTAATTGCATAACATAGAAACAAAATTGGATAACGTATCATTCCACGTCACAAACATTTCTCTCAGTGAACACATGTGAATATTCATTTAAACCAATTTGAAACTGTGTTGTTTATTTGTATGTAAATTACCCTTAGGACCCATATGAAGACTTTGAAACCTAAAGTCAACAAAGTTACATTTATTACAGCCAGAAATCTGCTGCCTTCACAACTAACCGTTTTCTTTTGTTTTATCAGTTGTGGTTGGAGGACTGGTTTTCTCACATTTGTCACATTCTTCACTTGTCATACTAGTTTGCCTTTAGCAATATCCATGACTGACAGAGCTTAATAGCCTTAATGAATTACATGGTGTCAAAATCCTTTGCAAGTTTAGACTACACGTTCCTCCCTTTGTCAAACCTCCAGAGTTGTCAAACTCTATTGAAGCAACGGGTTCAAATGTTCCTTTTGCATTCAATGTCACAATTAGCCTGATCACTTGCCTCCAATAAACAGCAGCTGAAATTGCTTGGTTAAAGAGTTTGTCTTGAGCCAAAGTCACTGAGAGCTTTTTTAAGGACTCAGTTTCATATTAAATGAAATAAACAGTCCCTTAAAACAGGCATTTTGAACACTTCCTTGTTAATACTAGCTCAGCAAAACATTGTCACACTGGCTAAAGTCTCTATTTCCCAAAAACTTTTACAGAGATACGATAAAAGAGTTAAGAAAGAGGAATATGAGGAATATGTTTGGGCAGCAGATGGGACAAATGGGATGTGGAGTGGTGAATAGCTGAATATGGGGCAGAGACAGGAAGACTGGCGGCATGTGCTCATTTCAGGTTAATTGGATCCTTTAAAAGTGCAAAGAAATGTGAAAGAGGTGAGCAGGAGTTATGGGTAAAGAGAGCAAAAGAGGCTGCTGTCACTGGTAATAGCCTGGTTTGTTTGTTTTCATATCCATGTTAGAGAACGTGACCCAAAAGTAAATTCAGGTCAGCCACTGCAGCATTATTCTGACATCCAAATCTCTCTCCAAGAGATTCCTGCAAACAAAAATATCTCTACTGTAAAGACGCACCACCAGCAGGAGGTCACTAATGAAAACCGGTTCAGCTTTTGTCATACAAAACTTTTGTTTGTCAGGTTTCTTTTTCTTTTTTTTTTCTTTTTTTTAAATCTAGCTGAAGCTGAAGTACTATCACTTTTCATCATGAATTTTTTCATGCCTGAGTTACCTCCCTTCTTCTTCTTCTCCTCTTTGCATATTACTGTTCTGTTGTTGTTGTGCTCTGATTTCTTTCATTACTTTTTCTTCACACTCCCTCCTCTCCCATCCACGTGTATTGCTGTAAGCCGATAAGGGAATTGCTCCTTTCACTGACGAATCCTTTCATTCTCCCCTTTTTAATCAAGCTCGTTCGTACTTGTTAATTAAGACATCACAGTCGCGTTTGATCACTCTAACGCTTCTGTGAGGGATGGGGACAGACAGTGAAAGAAAGCATGAAAAAGAGTGTGTATTCTCTTTCAGTCCCTATTCTGCTTGTGAGGATGACTGAACAGCTTCAATTGGGGCGGACACACCTCCTCCAACTCTTTTCTGCCAGCCCTTGAGGCTTGTGGTGTGTACATCTCCCAAGCCAACAGGCGTCAACCTCCAGAGATCCATACTAGACAGATGGTATTGGAGGCCGGGTAGAGTGGCTATCGAGCTTTCTAGTGCCAGTTTGTTGTGATGATCACACACACCAGGCTGTCAATACTCGCAGTCCACTGATCAAAGAATTGAAATTAAAAGAAAAGACGACTACTTAAAAATTTAACTTTTGCTGCTTTTCATTTTTTTTTTTCAAAAAAGTGCAGCAATGAGCTTTTAAACACCACAAGTAACACTTATATGTTTTTATCCATGCTGATGCATTAATAGGAGAGAAAAGCTGGAGTGTCAGGCTGCCTTTGGCCTCAGAGCACCCCCCCCCCCCAAAGGCATTCGAGAGTATGAGTGCTTCTTCCCTCTAATGGAGTGGCTGGGTGGGATTGTGAATCTGTATGGGCTGTGGGGCCACAGTTGTACGTACACTACACTCAGACAGAGTCCAAAAGTAGAGCTATGGGACTGCAACCCTCAGGCAAAGGGGAGAACAAGGGGGAGGGGGTGGGTAACTGTAGCCTTAATCATACAGCCCTGACCTATATCCTTTTTCGCTTCGTGGTACGAGGGAGAGCATAATTGGAAGATACACATTTGCTGTTAAAGGACCTTCTTGGTGCTTCTTCCTTCTGTGGTGGAGAAGGAGCAGGACGCAGGGTTGTAGAGTTGAACTCATCTCTACAGTTTGTTTTGAATTTTCATCAACTCAAACTTAAATGACAGGCCCATACCTCAAGATCGAATCGTGTCAATGTGGGAAAAAAAAAAAATGAATCGGAATTGCTGCGAGAAATTAAAGTAGGAGAGTACTCATGTATCATACCAGAACAAATGTAAGGTATCGTGTGGCATGTTGGGCCTCTCCTTCCCAATATCTCAGAGGAAACGCTTCAATTTTCTCCTTCGCTGCATTTATTTGAATGCCTATGTTGCTAGTTTTTTTCTTTTACATTAATATTTTAAAAAAGATGATACAAAAATGCCAAAAGTACCACACTGTTTTAAAGATTAAATCAGTGGTGTCCAACCGTTGTGTTTTCTGACACATAACAACAGGAGGGGTGCAGTTGGGGTTGCGTTTCAACTGTCTGAGAGTTGTGAACACCTCAGTCTGGTATTTATCTTTCCCTCTATACCCTTTCTCATCATTTCATTTCAGTAGAACATCCTTTAGAAGTTGCTCTGTCTCTTTCCTCTCATTTAAACTACGACAGACAGATTTTAATCTTGTGTCCCTCGGCTTAAAACTGAATGCGATATATTCCATTCCAGCTTCACTAGTGTTAATACAGTATATTGATACAACAATTGATCAAACAGATCAAAATTAATTTTGCATAAAATATTGACTGAATGTGTGTAGTAATGCAAATACTTTTAAAGCCAGTTAGCACAATAGTAAAGGATCTAAACACTTCTTCCACTTGTCTGATGGTCAGTCAATTAGTGTGTGAGTCAGTGTGTGCCTGTGAGTCAGAGAGATTAAGGTGCACTGTGTGAGTGTGTGAGTGTGTGAGTGTGTGAGTGTGTGCGTCTGTGTTTGTGGTGCCCCTGGCATGCCCTGGACCCTGTAGCAGGATGCACAGCCCTTTCTGCCTGGTTTACTGATGGGAGCTGTTCGGCTTCCAGACAATTTAGCAAAGGAAACTCCTACAACAAACATAAACAGACGGAGACTGAGCCAGGCAATAATAGGGACAGTCACTGAAACACAAAGAGAAACGACGCACGTATGGAAAGACAGATCGCCGTCTGATTCAGACCGCTGATTCTTCAAACCATGAAGACTCTGACTATCTATGTGGGTTCAACCTTATATTTCACCTTCAGTCTTTGCGCTTCCCCATTGTCTGAGTGGAAGTTTCTCCTCTCTGGGTTGGAATGCAATGGGTCTATTTCCTCTGATGAGCAGTGTTTTTGCTCCTAATGTAGAGGCTTGAAATGGCAAGGAAAGTGAGAGAAACAATGAATAAAAGAGAGTTTGTTATAGAAAACAACTTAGATCCTTAGAGAGCTGGCATTGGGAAGCAGGGCATTGCGTGCGTGTGTTTGTGTTTCTCTTTGGTCACTGTAGTTCAAAAGCTGAATCGTGTCCAAGCCATGGTAATGATGCAGCCGGCCACCGCAGACTACAATAACCAACAGTCTATTGCTGGCCAATTACTGTCCGCAGCAATTATATTTCCAATTCAGAGGTAACAAGAGAAGGTGGCCCAACTCAACTAATCATTTCAAGCAATTACTTTTAAAACTAATTAGAATGTCAGGTTTGGCTGTCCGCGCCTGAGCTCGGGGGGGAGTTTTTGTTTGTGTTTTTGTTGCTGTTTTCACTGTGTCAAATTGGTGCACTTGAAAGGAGACATGGGGAGGAGGGGGCAATATCAGCAACACTGCAAGTCAAACATCATCCACAGTCACTGATTGAGAGGCACGGTCATTAAGGGAATTTTATGAGTTCGTGGAATCCATTGTGTAAGTAAAACAAAATGCTGTGTTCATCCTGATGAAGCCAGGCAGTTTGGTTGACTGGTAAAATGAGTTCTTGGTCATGCAGTGCTTTGCGATAGCGAACTAACCCCAAATCTCTGGAGCCTCTGAACTGAAAAGAGGCGGATGCGAGGGAGATACAAAGATGGGGTTGTACTGCTTCCGTATACACACAGCTATTGTTTATGTACTGGAAGCTACTTTATTTTATGAGGATATTTTTAACTTCTGTTTTGTGTGGGAAGATTTGTCCTGTGAATCATTTAGTAGTTACATAAGGTTGAGAATATTGTTTGAATATAAAACCCGTAAAGGCATACAGTATTACCAGCAGGAATATTCATCTTAAATGTATAAACCCCGAACAAGCTGGTAAATAAAACGGCTGTTTAGTGAGATTGTTATTTTTCGACTCTCGTCCTGTATACATATTCTCCTGTTGGCTCAGGTCAGGTACAATATGCTGTTACAGAACTGGTAACAGGTCTTTGATAAACTGAGCGTGTAACAGTAGTGTTACAACTGAGTGAGTTTGTGCACAGTGCAAAGCATGTGACAGCGCACTGGTGTCTGGGTGTTGAGTGTGCGCTGCTGTGTATTCACCAGTGTTTCCATTCGGAAAATCTGCATGACGGTCTGTGTTTTATATTTTATGAGTACTGGGTTTTCTTTTTCCTTTTTCGCTATACCATTCTTTAACATGCAAATACCAGACACACGACACGCAGCGAATGATAAATGTAAAAGCCTCTTTGAAGATTAGCAGATAGTTCCCCTCAGTAAAACTAATTCCTTCAACAATGCACGGCAGAGTTACAGCATCTTATAAAAGTCAGGTTACAAGTCCTTTATTGTTTACAATCCCAGCATTTTTAAAAAATCAAATTAAGTGACTCTGGTAACTGATATTGTACATTTCTTATTTAACGTACATACAATGTAAATCCCTGTACATTCCACTTAACTTCAATCCAATTTAATTCAGTTCAGTGCAACCCGTCCGTCCGTCCGTCCGTCCGTCCGTCCATCCGTCCGTCCGTCCGTCCGTCCATGAAACCTATGGTATAAAATAATGTGTAAGCAGTCACTTCGAAATCACTTTTGTCAACATCTTCCATTTAAAATTATGTTTTCATCAAAACAAATATACTGCAGGCCCAACAGTTAATAGTTTAAAAAATATATGTTTTTTTGTTTTTATTTCATTTTTCATTGTCAGCTTTGGGTCATGGGTGTCCAAATATATAGCTCACAGCTCACAAATGAACAAAAACACATTAAAATGCCTCTAGTAGTTGTCATAACAGACCACCTTGGACGGAGTGATGTCTCATTAATAGACGGCTCGCAGCAACAGCATGCCGTTACCTCTCCTACTTTAACGGGACCATGGTGACACTTGTGATTTAATCAACGAGCTCACTGGATGTGAAATATGACGGCAACTTTCTGTGATTTTTTAATTCTATGAAATCTTTTAGGACAGTGGTCTTCAATCCGTGTCTCCATGTCCTCAGGACTCCGCTCAAATACACCTGATTCACATGAAGAGATCACCACCAGCTTGTTCTGAGGACCTGCACATGTCTGCTAATGACCCATCGAGTCGAGCCAGGTGTTTTGCAGCAGCTATTTTAGAGAGAAAGTGCAGTACGACAAGTACGGCATTATAGCAAAGCGTTTCAGACAAAAAGACTGAATCTTTAAAACTCCTCTTTACAAGTTATGTTTTGGACGGATATGACAGTAAATTCATTTCAGTTTTAAAACATGCAACATGAAGAAATTATATTCTCAATAAGAGGATTCATGAGTCTCTTTCACAAGGGAACATGAATGTTTTATCACTGGCCCTCAACGATCCAGTGTCTGTATTTGAAATCACACGCTAAAACCATGACACATTCTCAGTTTGGTGCCACCAAGAAAACCAACAAACCGCCACAAAGTGGGAGGTTCTTAAAGGCTCATAAGAACTCGGTCAGCATCCAACAGGCTGCAGTAAACTGCACTTTCCATGTTTGCAGGAATACAACGCGAGCAACCATAAACAAGATACAGTTGAAGGACTTAACAGAGCTGATATTACGGCATGCATGTGATGCACGGCACAACCAAAGTTCTTTGTAATGAAAGAAAACAATAAAGTGCAACAACAGATCATAGGAGAACGGGTTTATGCTTTGGAGTGCATAATGATTTATTCCTTAGGGAATGGACAGAAATTTGCATCTGTATGATCAAATTCTCAGAGACTTGTGTCTTTTACAAGTAGGGGGTCCTGCGTCGTCTGGTTTCCTCTGTCATGTCTGGTTTCTGCTGTCTATGTCAGTCATGAGGTGGGCACGATCACCAGCTTATTGTTTAGATCATAAGTCATGGAGTGCTTTTTTTCACTGCATTTCATGAAGATAATATTCGACACTCTTGGATGGCTGTATAATTATCAATGTTTAAAATGAATGAGTAGATATAAGGGATGAAAAATTATAGATTTTGTATTTGGTTATCTACTGCATTAGAAAGAGAGATGAAAAACAGCATGTTTATTATCTGCTGTCGTGTAGCTTGTTGTCTGTTTGGTGACATTAAAAATAACTGTAATCAATGCTTCCTATAAGTTCTTGGAGAGACTTGGTCAGAGCACAGAGCACATTATTTTCTGCAGGAGGATCTACAGGCTTGTTGATTTGGTCCAGAGTTATTTTTCAGAGAACATACTGTGACTGAGGGAAACTGAGATAGAAAACACAGAGAGACACATAGAGAGGAGGGGCAGCAGCGACCAAAAGTGGAAGAAGAGGAGAGGCACTTTGATTGACAGTTGTCTGGCCTGGTGCCTGCTGAGGTTGTTCCCCCCGCCGACTGCTATTATCAGCAGAGGGACTTCCCCGTCGCCTTGGCAGCGACTGTGTCACCCCTCTCCCCTGGAGGATGCTATCCCATTTGGGAGGAGATGAATAGGGGTCCCCTCACCCTGTATGAGGTCTCTGTGGACAGAATCCTTACAGATGGGGCACAGTGGAGTAAACAGACTTTCTGTCAACACCAGCATCTCTGACATTTCCGTAAGAACTCTGCTGGTTTCTCAATAGTTGGGTTTCAAAATGGTCCATCTTTGGAACTTGCTTGCGTTTGACCTCTAAATAGTTTTTGCAAATGTCCAATAATCAATGGTTAAAATGAGCAATTAAAGCAGTCATCTGTCACAATGTAGCTTCATTTATAAATACGAAATCTTGGCCTTAAACTTGGAATTTAAGTTTGCTCATGGTGTTCATGTGGACTCAGTGATGAGTCATAGGGAGAAAAAAAATGTAACATCATTTTTAAAAGGGCTAAGCATTAGTCACTCATTTGTGTTAATTAAAAAGTTTTTGACATGTAACTGATGAAAAGGCTTGTCATGACATTCGTCCCCACTTTAGCATTTAAAGCTGCCTCCCTGAAAGTACTTTAGGTGCACAGTTCATTTCTTAAGGAATGCAGACAGCTCACAGACAGCTGCACCATTCGGTGACTGGCATGTTTGACACGCTATGCGTAATAATACAACTAAATCCTCCACTTAGGCAGGTGTGTGTGATAAAGAGAAACAGAGAGAAAACACCAGGAGATGCAGACAGAAAGGACGCATGCACAGGTGTCACGGAAAGGTTTATTAAATTTTGTTCTTTTGACAATATCCCTGCAGCTGTGGGTGTGGAGTGCCTCTTGACCTGCTCGTAAATTGGCATATGTTGTTCTTTCTTTAATCTTAGAGCAGCCGTGAGCAGGCCACCAGAAGAGAACTCTTGAGACAAACAACATGACCGTGCAGAGGCTTGCAGTTTGAAATCTGTGTCCAGTATGATTATGATTTGCTTCCATTAAAGAACCTCCTGGGTAAATGGTAATGCTTTTATCTGCAGCATTGTAGCCTTATGCGAGTGTGGTAAGTACAGATGGCAGTATCCCCTGGTGAGAAGCTATAGAGCTGTTTGGTACACCCTATGTATAAACTACTACACTGCTACACCCATTCACCTACTGCATCATCTCAGCCGTCAGCCTGTAGCAGCCTTGAGCTGATCATATTTGGATCATGAAGAAAAAGCCTTACCTCACCACACATACACATGTTTCCTCACTCTCAATTTAACCCAAGTGTGTGAGGGGGGAGGCCCATGGTTAGGCTCCTCGCGGGTGTTAATGGCCAGTGGAGCAGATATGGTAATGAGTGATCAATCTAGTTGCTTACCGTCACTGCAACACATTAGCAATTTATACAAATTCAAACCACTCACCCAAGCAGAAGATCTGGCTGCATATTTAATGTTTATCTTTTACAGACCTTGTTTTAGCAAGCTTGTTCATGTCTTTGCAAAGGTGAAAAAGTCCACGTGAAGCTAACTCCTGCCTGACAGACATGTTTTTTTTTTTTTTCCTGCTTCCTCGCACGCACACTTCAGTGGACGTGAGGATAGATGATTATTTGATGTCTATTATGATCTGTTGAAACTATTTCACAATCGACGCTTAAGCATGGTCAAGGTGCATCGCATCAATTACGCAAGAAACGCCCTGAAAAAAAAAAAGTGTCAGCGGATGAAAGGCAGCCGATGCACATATTGTCAGGACGGGAAACGAAGCATCCCAAGGAGAGTCCACAGAGGGGACAGTCGCTGAGAGTGTCTGCATTTAAGCACCTCAATCATGCACCTGTCACTCTGCTTCCTCATGTAGACATCACTGTTTACCAAAATGAAGTCTGACAGAAGACATCAGTGCTGGTTTGTGTGCAAACAGCTTGTGTGGACAGCCTCATGAAGCCAGCCTCATCCTGCACACTGATGCATTTTTTCTCGTTCATATGAGATACCATTTTAGACAGCTCAAAGCAGGAGAATTGTTACACTTGTTAAGGGGTAATTTTGTGTCAGTTAAATGACACCATGTGTGTACAACACAGAGCATGCAGGCTAATATGTGTGACACTGCCCCTATCATTCCTTAGTTGGAAGCTCGTTGTCATTATAATCTAAGGTCATTGAAATGCAGTAAAAAAAAAAAAAACGGAAAAAAAAAAACGCATTAAGCACCCCAGTTAAAGTAACCATGAATGCATTTGCAGTTGACACCACATTTCTAAAAGCTCAACAATTTCAGCATCATGCATTCCAAGTCATCCGAACAAAGTTTGAATGCAGGTTTCAGGCAAGGCTGGTTCCAATTCAACTGTGATAAATGGGCAGATAAGACAATCAGTGCACACTGTGACATAGGGCAATGTTAGCTGTCAGACCAACACTCTGCTGGGAACTTCCATGGTCCCCTCGTCAAGGAAGAGAGGGAAAGCACAGACACAGGGAGGCGTCCTGTAGCCTGTGTGTATAAATATCCCTAACTACGGTTTCAAACATGAGTTCCAGGAAGAGCTTAAAACTTAAGTCTACGCTGTTGTCAAAGCTGTGAATGGTACAGAGGCCTGTAAACATACAGAATGACCTTTTTTTTAGAGAATAAAAACAACAATTTGCTCAGGAATTGTGTCAACTGATGCAGAAAATCGCAGCAGGTTGGAAAACAAATCTTCAGGTGGGAAACCTGTGCAAAGTGGCGAGTGGGCCAAATACCTTAATACAGTTTGCTGGTTGCTGATACATGTAACTTCTTGGCTGACTAAAGACTAAAGACTGTTTGAGTGGAGTATGTTGTTTAAAGTGTTTTCTTTATATTAAATCTGTGCATCTGTACATCCGCGCAGATGATTCAATGTCTCCAAAGGATCACAAGACCCAGCAGGAGAGTGCCCCTCACTACAACTTTTTCATTTTCAGGATACAATAACGACACTTATTTCGTCGAGCTCTCTCTTACAAAAGATAGGGGAAATGTCATATATATGTAAATATATATATATATATATATATATATATATATATATATATATATATATATATATATATATATATATATATATATATATATATATATATATATATATATATTTACAACCAGTGAGTTTATTTTAAGCAGTGTTAGTAAATGTTTTGGCACTGTGAAGAACAAGTAATCACTTGTAACTAAGTAACTAGTTATGCAGTCCTATAGGTCACCCTCAAGTGGGAAAAAAGAGAAAACATATCTGACTAATCAAGCACTCACACGGGATCAAAAGCTCCCAGAACAGGCATTCTGCAATTTCTATAACTTCTAATAACTTTTTTTACATTTACCTAAATATCATGTTCAGTGTGGAGGACAGGCAATAGACGAGAGAGTAGTCAGCAAATTTCACAGTGGTGAAGCTGTGAAAGGGAGACCAAAGAGAAGCTACTTTAAGAGGAAACGTTGATATGGCGATACTGCCACCTAGAGGCCCTGGAAAAAACGAGGAAAGAGTCTTGTCACCGCTGAATTGCGGTTGATGTTGAAAGCCAGCACTATACACATGGGGAGCTTCTACTTTACATTATTAAATCTACATCACCGGTATAAATGTGAGGCTTTACACATGCATGTGTGCATTTGTGTGCACCACCACGTGTTCACTTGTCTGCTGTAGCAATCAAAAGGGTAGAAAGCTGCTATTTTGGCTGCATTGTGGTTACATCAGGTGGATCATCCATTGAATCCCATCTGTCCTACAGAAGCAACCCAGCATAGGCTGACCTGCTCTCATTTGATGTCAGAGAGCCAGAGATGCACACACACACACACACACACACACACACACACACACACACACACACACACACACACACACACACACACACACACACATATACATATATATATATATGTATATATATATATATATATATATATATATATATATATATATATATATATATATATATATATATATATATATATATATATATATATATATATATATATATGTATAAATATATATATACACACACACGTATGTATGTATGTATGTATGTATGTATGTATGTATGTATGTATGTATGTATGTATGTATGTATGTATGTATGTATGTATGCATGCATGCATAGATTATAGATATATACAAATTTATCTTTTCTTTCTCTTTTTTTTAAGTGGGCTCACCTGTGAACCAGAGATGCCCTGTTCAGGTGGGACCAGCGTTGACCTGTTGCCACGGGGTCCCAAATGCAGGAGTAGAGGGGGAGTGGCCATCTGGTGTGTGTGTTTGTGACTGTACATGTGTGCTTTTGTTTGTATGTGTCAAGAGGTATTAATAAGCCAACTGGTCTCTCAAACAGCTGTCAAAACAACATGAAAATATAAAAGGTCATTTTGTGGAATCTGCTATTTGCACCAGCTGATACTTTTGTATTTTATATTTTCTATATATGCATCTTATTTTGCAGTACTCAAAGCTTACTGGCTGATATAAAAAAAAAATAAATGTTTTAACACAAAATCCACTCATTCTCTTATTTGTTCATTTAAAACCGAAGCTGGATAAATTTAGTGTGTTAGGATCTGAACATGGAGAATCGTGTAAGTGAATGCAGTTAAAGAAGGAGGAACACTACGAAGGTTGCATCATTTACCATATTGTTTTTTTTAGGTTTCTCTGCACGACAGCGAGCACCGTACCAAATGGAGTGCAGCTTTTCAAGTGAATGTAACCTATAGTTTTTGATTCTTTGTGTTTTTATTTCCACCGCAGTCTCTCTATTGACTTGCTATGACATGATAAAGGAAATAGAATCTTGTAACAATGACAGTGACGTGATATTTTTTACTATCAAAGGTCATTGTTTCCACGATTGTAACAGTAATAGTCAAAACAAAATCTCATAGACTAATCGCCACAATAACATGCATCATGTCAGACAGGCAATGACCTTTGCTGTTTGTACGGAGGAGCTGGTTGTCTCACAGTCCACGCTCTCACACACATATATTGATACACACTTACCTCTTGAGAGTATCTGAAAAGTCTAATTGGGATTCAAATTGATTCGAGGCCTGGGGGCCTTGTTTGACTGTGTGGCTTGTCTGTGTCTTGTTTCTGTCTCTCTAAGGTCATTTAGAAAGTGCTTGTTTAAGGATGAGTGATTAACGGAGATGTCCAGGGGCTTCCGACTCATCTGAGGCTCCCTGGAAAGACATGACAGACCTATAACTGTGACATGGCTGAACTGCAAAGGCTCCGGGACTTTGAGATCCAGTACAATGGGCACTTTTCAGATGCGCTTGTAAATAGTGTAATTAAGGCTTCTCCATTTACATTCTGCATGCAAAATTACACATAAAAGCTTGATCTCACAACTGTGTTCCTGCAGCTTTGCAGTCTCTGACTCAGACCCTTTAATACTGAAAGACACCATGTTACCACATTAACTTAACAGCACTGAGCATGCACATGTATGCGCATGCAGGGTAACACATGCACACAACAGACACGCATTCAATGCAACAAAGTCCTCTCTTGAACCTGACATCCAGTTTAACAAACACCAGTTTAAAGTCCTGTTGACAAGGAGCAGGAAGCGAGAAGAGAAAGGGGATATGACATGAGGAGAAATCGGCTCCTTCTGTTCCTTGTCACTCCAGATTATTGAAGACTTACCCAACATGCACCTGGGGGAATCAGTGTCTGTCCAGCCGAGTCTCTCTGTCTTATGTAGCTCTGCCTCTCTGAGACACACATATGCACACACATTCTCTTTCTGTTACTTTCCTTTACTCTTAATCAAAAGTGCGCTTACTGTACACTTTCATTTGTATATCTTCTTTATCCTTGGTGCGTTTTTTTTTTCTTTCCTTTTAATTTCCAGATTTTTAGAGTGGGCTTGTATGTCAGCCTGTGTGTGTTTATACATATGTGTACATGTGTGAGCAGATGTTTGCTCGAGGCGGTCTCGCATGTCCATCCCTGATAGCTCAACAGAAATGTGGGACAAACTCAAAATCACAATAGAACTTTACATTGAGACATATTCAGCATAAGCACTGAACAAATAATAGGGCCGCGATCACTTCATCTCCACAAAATCCACATTTTTGGGCTGACTATTCATTACGTGACAATATATTATAATTAGCATCATTTCTATGTGTTCAAGTAGAGGGAAAATACATCAGTTAATAGCGTGAATTCCTTGATAATGTCCCTGCAGAATAGACCTCTGCTTCCCTTCTGATATTAATAGGTCCTGGAAGCCCAGCTGTAGTTATGACCGTTATTTATACATTTTACCTCACAAAGCCAGCATACCTCAGTGAACACCAAATATATTTCGTCAAACTCTTTAATGGTAATTTAATGAACCGTGACCTTTGGATGACAATTAATGCCAGATGTATTTCCACAATGTTCATTTATTACTGGCTAATTTTACCTTGCCTGCATTTTCTCCCATGCAGATATTCATGCAAGCCTTGTTTAAATGAGCTCTTCATCATTAGGTAGCCCGAGCAGGACAAAGAGTTTTCAGACCTCTTCCAGAACCGCATTTCAAAAATCCAGCTATCAATTCTTAATTGATATGTTTATGAAAAGCAAAAGCTGATGTATTAGCTGCCCTATCATTATGACTTATTTTGAGCTGGACAGACCCAGATAAGCGCATTCATTACTGGGCAGCAATTTAAAAAACTGCAAGACGAGTGTCTCAAAGTGCATAAACTTGATTAAATGTATCTCTATTGATTATTTCATTGACAAGATTGAGGCAGACTGAACCGGGCTCTTGATGTGCATCCAATTCATAAGCCTCATCATAAGTCTGGAGCTTTCATATATTAATCAAGTGAGACAATCATCACAAGATCTCAGAAATATGTAGTTTCCTCTTGTTCCTTTTTCTCTCCACAACCCTTCTCACTCTGACCCCCCCCCTTTACTGGGATCAGTGGGGCCATCACGCGCGTACCTTTGATGTTTCCCAGAGTTAAGCCTTTTTTGAAGTCAGATTAGTGAGTTGTAAACACCCTTTTAGACCTTCAACTCTCTCTGCAGAATGAGGGAGAGAGAAAGTAAAAGAGTTGTGGGATTAACCCATAAAGCACAGCTCAAAGGCTGGCCCATGGACAAACCACGTTGCTCCACGCTGCCATGTGCAAATACATAAACTGCTCATTTATCATCTGCCTCTGTCTCCTGTCTAACCTCCTTTCATTACATTTTGTTTCATTTTGGGGTGCTGAAAAGGCTGGACTGAAGCACATAGTGGATATGTGGGGGAGCAAGCCTCAAATACACACACAGACACACACATATATGCCCACGTGTGCGGAGAGAGGGCAGTGTTTTTCAGACGAGAAGCCCGTCTGTCTCTTTCACATTCCATTAGTTCCTGGAGCTACATCAGAGGGCAGAGAGAGCACACAGACATTCCTGCAAGACGCAGATGTCAGGATCAAAAGTCTGACTGACTCCTGTACGCAGCAGGGGAGAAAGACAGACAGGAAAAAAAGAGAGGCGGAGAGCAAAGGAAGAGAAAGAAGAAATGCTATGCACTGCGAGAAAGTGTGACTGCACCTTTTTTTTCTGCATCCCGTGTGTTCAAACCCAATGAAAAAACATTATTCACTCCAACAACAAATCCTCCAACTTTCTGCAAACTAAAGCCTCACTGCTGAACGTCTCCGTCTGCACCTGTAATGTTCTGTGTATTTACTGCTCTCGGGGCCATTGTTGCTATTGTTACTTACTGCTCTCTCGCTGCCAGGCTGATGGGAAACCATGCACCATGCTGCCTACATCTTGTGCCTTGTTTCAGTTATTAAAAGGCACGGGACCAGATGGTGCATATGTGTGTGTGTGTGTGTGTGTGTGTGTGTGTGTGTGTGTGTGTGTGTGTGTGTGTATGTGTGTGTGTGTCTCCAGGTCTATACTTTGGCTCCAGGCTCTTCCAGAACTGGCTCAAGCCCAACTGGGTCATCCATGCAAAGACTCTTTCTCTGTCTCTCCTCCTCCTCCTCACCAAGAGTGCATCTGTGTAGGCCTTTGCATGGGGAATGTGTGTGTTTGTTTGTTTGCTTGTGCTTCTACTGAAGATACAGTATGTATTATAGAAAAGAGGGGTGGGGGTTGGGGTCGCTGAGCAAAGTATGGCTTCTCCTCAAACGAAACATGAATTCTGTTCTGCACATGTCCTTCTCTCCTCTTGGGTCTTTCGCTCTCCTCTCTGATTGTTTACCACTTTCTGTATTTTATCTTGTTTATTTATCTGTATTATATATATATATATATATATATATATATATATATATATATATATATATATATATATATATATATATTGCTTATATCTTCTTCTCATCTCGAGCCAGCAGAGAACCCAGGTGGACATTCAGTCAAGGGATGACAGGATGCTATTTTTTGCTATTATCACAAGATTATTATGGGGGGAAAAAGCACACACACACACACACACACACACACATTGAAGAGCTGCACAGGGTGGAAACATGGGGAGTCAAGGTGGAGAGCTGCAGACATATGTGCAGGGACAGTGAAGTAAATGGCAGTGGATGGGAGAGTAAACACTTGCACCATTGGTGGAGAAAAAGACAGAAGGAGTCAAGAGCCGGAGACCTGAGAGACAACTGATTGTTAGGAAACATCCGGTTCCAGTTATCCAAGAACAACTAGAACTTGTTCGAGCTCATTTTGTCAAAGTTGTGATTTAACAGGCGTGTCCTTAAGTAGACAATCACTTCTCTTTGAGGTACGTTCAGAGATCCTTCTCAAACATTTCCATGTCACTGTTACATTAAGCAGACTTGAGATGAGACGTCACAGATTCAGCTCAAAGCTTTCTTGTGGACTCTGCTTCTATCATACTGTGTCTACTTCACTTTTGAGAAAGGGATTGGAATTTGTGAAGCAGGAGATTGCCTCTGTTTGCTTCAAGCAGTTGTTTCACTCTGTTTAACCCCAGAAACAGAAAAAAGTGAATTTTGATGTGTGACGTTGCGTAGTTCTCCACGTGTCCTGATATTTTCAACAACAAGCATAAAAATCAGCATGACACAATGCTTACATGTGGTTATTCACAAGACTCCGCCTACTTAGTACATATTTACCTTATATTATTTATGAATTGATTTCATTTTTTAATTTTATTTTGTTGTTCTGTTTATATTATACTCAAATGACAGACATTTTTAATAGAAACACAATCCATGCAAACATTGTTTTCTGTCCAACCCCTTCTGAAAGAGGCCAGTTGATGTAAAGTTACAATGATATTACCACATCCAGTACCGCAGTTGGTGTAAATATGAAAACTAGTTAGAAACGAGGGTACGAGCCAGGTGGACTGGCGACCAGTCTGGGATGTACGCCTGCCTTTTGCCCAAAGAGAACTGGGATAGGCTCCAGCTGATCCCCGTGACCCTGCAAAGAACTAAGCGGGCACAGGTGGATAGATGGATGAATGGATGTATGGAAGGTATGAGCATAACGTAAATGAAGGCACACATCTACTACTGGCAGCCACAGTTTTTTATGGAAACATCACAGCACTTAACACAACCAGGCACCTATGACAGTACTGTTGATCTGTTGTCTTTCAGATGAAAGCTGTAATATCCTGAAGAAACAAAAGATTTTACATCACTACAAAATAAAAAATAAAAAATCCTCAATTATGGACCAAAGGGATTAGATGAGAGGTAAAATATTCTGATACCAATAAAAACTTAAAAGGTCACTTTGCCTTCCATTCAAAACTTTAGTTCTGTCACATTTATGTTTTTAACCAATCGGTGCAAATTTTAGTTGAGCTTCAAGGGTGTAATTTCAATTTCACCAAATAAAGTGACTTTATGTGTTGATGACTTGATCTCGGGGTCCTTTGTTTCGCTTAAATACGCATTGTTACAGACATTAAAGCTAAGATGTTTGCCAAATTCAACCATCCACCCATTATCTATACTCGCTCATTCCAGTCCAGGGTCAGGAGGGTCTGCTGGAGCCTGTCCCAGTTCTCTTTGGGTGAAAGGCAGGGGTACACCCTGGACAGGCTGCCAAATTAATCCAATACAAACAAACAAAAGAATGCCCACATACAGTATAGACCAGAGCTCAGTCACATATCTGCACATTTAACATAAATACCATCTTCCATCTACGCCGCAGACAAAAACGACCCAAATGGGATTTTTTTCTTTCACCATATATGATTTTTTTTTTTTAAAGTTTTTTTTTTTTGGCTGTCTGAACAGCTAAAATGACACAGAATCCAATTTTTCACATCCAACCTTTGTCACTTTCATATGTGGTACTTGATCGGGTACGTGTCGGAAATTCCCAGGTTACATTTCATCCGTCTTTGTCTCACTATGCATCCAGGTCGCTTCAAAGCAGAAGCCTTTTCACACTGAAGTCTGATATTAAAATACTGATGTAAACAACCAAAAAAAAACCCAAACTTGAGCAAGAAGAGCTGCAGTGTGAAAGCAGCCCGAGAGACCCAGCAAACCTTAAACTACCGGTAGTTCATTACCTTCATTATTGAGTCTTGTTCCAAGTGATGCTGGACAAAGTCTCCTAAAAATTAATTCAATTTGTTCTTTGCTCTGAGGGAGGTTGCGCTAAACACAGACTTTTACTCACAGGGTCTATTTGTTCTGAATACTGTGCGATTTTATTTTATGTATGTTTTGTTGAGGTTGACCAAAATAGGTTTTTCTGTGGTTGACAGTGGTTATTAAAAAATGGCCAGTAACAGACCGGCCTATTAATTGGTCCACCTTCTATATTATCAGTACATTTTCTGTTTGCATCTTAATGAAGAAACTAAAAAATGAATATGGATGGTCATTTAAGGGTTGATAAAACAACAACAAAGCTAAGGCTTTGCCTAAGACCTTTTGCATGGCACTGTAAAAATACTGTATATCAACTCCTGCCTGCCATCCCACCTGTCTCTCTCCTAATCTCACAAGTCACCACCTGTCTCTCAGCCTGCACAGACAGAGGGCACTGATTACATTTGGTCTCAGAGGGCTGCCCAGATCAATACAAAGTCACTGTTCAATCCCATGCAATCACAGCTGCTTGCTAATGAGAAGGGGAAAGGCACACACAGAGATACGATAAGGCCAGACAAGAAAACTGATTGAAGCTCTCTTTTTTTTTCTTTCCCCCTGTAATCTTGTTATATATTTGTCTATTTTGATATTGGGAGCTCAGTCAGAGAACTGGAAATCGGCGATATCAGTGGAAGAAATGATCAGACTTGGATCAACTTTTTTCACTTCCACTGTAACAAGAGTGTGTCGTTCTCCCTCTTTGCTTTTTTTTTCCATTCCTTTCTCCGACTATCCCATTGTATAGAGGATTCTCTCTTTTTTGGCTCCCTCTTTCTCTCTCTTGCACATCACAGTTTAATGATGGTAATTTTCTGTCCAGGTCTGAGAGTGAGCTGATGTGGTGAGGCTCTTGGCTCCCTGCTGTTCCTGATGAGCCATGATGGGAAATTACCCAGAGCTCTCTGTTGTCAGATAGTAACTCGCTGTTTGGTTGTAATAAGCAGGCAAACCCCTGCATGTGTGTTCGCACACACACATACACAGACACCTCTGATTGTGTGCATTAATTGCACTATGTGAGATCACCACGGTGACCACAGCTGTGTGGGCTACGCCTTGCTTTCCGGGTCACTTGGGTCATCGGCTCCCCATAACACCAACAGCACTGTCACTGTCAGACAAGACAGCACATAATGAGTTCTCCTCACAGAGCTCGCCACTCAGATGCCAATGAGACACTTTCCTCCATCCATGCATTGCTTCCTCTCTTTCATTTTTCCTGTCTGTCCAGTTATTCCTCCTCCACAATTCCAGGTTGTCGATGCAGCTACTGTGTATGCATGCGTATGTGTGTGTGCGCTGTTTCCTGCAGTTTATCGACTGACATGAGGGAGGTACGGGGCTCACGGGGACGCCACCGCTGGGCGAGGAACAGTGCTGGAGTGTGTGCATGTCCCTGTGAGTGTGTTAGTTGGTGAGGGGGGTGGAGGGCTGTGCCTGTCACTGTGGTGTGCCACCTTTGCAGCAGTGCTGTCACTAACAAATGGAGCTTTAGTGGAACCCTGGAATGGGAGTCCTGCTGAGGAGCTGTTTGACTCAGCTTGAGGCAGGTGGGGGACTGCAGGTTCTGTTTGATCACAACATCAGCGGATGTTGTGAGGATGTCCACTGTCAGCTTAACTACAGATGACCATCTACAGTCAATATAGACAGTGGGTATCATAATGGGCCGTGTATTTGAGCAATATTTGAGAGAATATTAGATCAGCGAACGTATTCATGTTTCTTTGTTATGACAACCATCTTGTGAGCATATATCAAAATTTACTCTGCTGCAATCAATATTTTATGTCTAAAATAAGCAGGTTTAACACAGTACTGTTAATCTTATTATTGATTTCCATTTAAACAGATTTTGTGTCTGTGAATATACAAATACAGTGTGTTTCCAAAGACTAACTGCCATGCCTACTGCTGCACTTTAAAGTTCACTCTCTGTAAATATGGGTTGCAAGTTACACCAAATTAAGTAATTAACTAGATTTAGATTAGTAAGTGCAATGTTGGGTCAACTTTAGGTTTCAAACATATACATCTGAACGTCAGATTCAACCTACACAGACATGCCGTAACGCAACAAAAACTGTCCAAAAAACTTAAAACTGTTCAATCAAACCTTTTACTTGACAGTTTTTAGATTTTTTTTTTCACCTTTAAAACTTAGGTTGTGAAATTATTTTAATTTGAAAGTTATTACAGAAACCTTTTAGCAGATGTCAACTAAATAAATAAAATCTGGTGGTTTCAAAACTCTTTCTGCATGACAAAGTTAATGAGAACCTGCAAGAAGCATTTCTAAGAGCAGAAGGACTTTAATTTTTCTTTTACATTTACTTTTGGATAAACCGACCATTATATGATGTTCACATGTTTTTTTTTCCTGTGTCAGAAAAGAGTGATAAAGACATTTTAAACTATTGATGTCTAGATGATGGTTAAACTTTGATACCAACTTAAATGACAAAAGAAAAGTCCAGATGACACCAAGCTGTATAATTTTCATTCGTATTATGTGCAGAATATGGAAAAAAAAAAACAGCTGGATTAGTTTAAATACTAAGAAAATATCCAGTTTCATTCTGTAAATTGAGTGATACAGGATTATATAATTTAATATAAATCATGCCTGATTCTAATGCACACTGGATCTAAAATCACATCTTGAATGTATCTGCTTCATATTGAGGGCATAGTAATTACACTTCTCCCTGCAGCGCGAGCTGCCGTGCCCAGCACCTCGGTGCATCGCTGTACATATACTCTTGTAAGAGAGGATTTAGCTAATGGATAAAAGTCAGCATTACCCCTATCACAGTGCCGCTGGCCGAATGTGGGCGAAATGGCAAGGCCCAGCTAAACTGGTGTGACGGAAAACGGTCTCAGATGGGGCAAAATCAGACCGGCTCACACACACACACACCCAGGGGCCAGAAGCTGACAGTAAATAAAACCAGAGTCCCTCCTTAATTAGCTCTATGCCTGAGGGTGAAAACACACAGAAAGTGTGTCAGTCTCTGCCTGGGTTGGACACTAAGCTGCCATGCAGTCACTCTGACTATGGTAGCCAAGAAACGGGGCACTTCATCACGCTGAGCTGTGTGCACATATAATTATATTACTTTTATTAATATGTGCATGAGGTTATTGTTTTCAAGGAGTGCTCCTTACATTTTGATTATATAATATTTTTTTTATTTACGTACTTATTGATTGTTGTATATTAATTCATCTCCAAAATCACACAGTAAGTAAAGTAATGCTTGCACACTGACAGAAATTGCATATGAGGCATGCACTCTAATTAAAAGTAGAAATAAAATACATTTAAAATTAGGCCATGGATGTCATGAGATGTTTGAATTTATTCAGGTGAAAATTATAAATGCTGATTATATTAAACAATTATGAAATAATGCCAGTATTTACCTTTGTGCCTCAGCGATGTCTCTACTTACTAAAAACCTTCATTAGGATTTAAAAACAATCATTCTCCACTCAGCAGCTGTCCATAACGAAGCGACCCTCATCCACATTTTTAATAGGAGCTGTAGGAGCTGTAAGCATAAAAAGGAACTCATTTTAACAATATCTCATATATATATATATATATATATATATATATATATATATATATATATATATATATATATATATATATATATATATATATATATATATATATATATATATATATATATATATATATATATACACACACACACACACACACACACACACACACACACACGCAGAAACACATTTGGTTTTGCTTTAGTTATTGTTACCACAGAATCCCGAAAATTCATCATCTGGAAAATGTATTTACATGTTTTAAGTTTCTTTTAAGTGTAGCTCATGTAACATCTTACCTTTTTGGTCAAATGGTTTGGGTGAAAGCTAATCAGATGGGATAACAGTACACTACTGACCCCTGCTGGACGCATCTCTCCAAAATGAAACAAAAGTCATTTGTTCACTTGTTCAACTGCTGTCTTTGTTTTACGTGTTGTACCACATTCACACTTTTTCTGAATGTCATTAAATGACCTTGCATCGGTGCACCTAAATATTACATGAGAAGTGCTCTTAAGACAATTCTTGGAAATGTGATGGTTTGATTGCGTTATTTACATGAGTTTTCAGATAACTGGAGGCGATGGTGCAGTTCGACAAACATTAGTACACAAAGATACAGATTATTTCATCCGCAAGGCCTCTTTGAGTTACTTTTAGCTATAAATTAACTCTCTAATGCAGCAGAAATAGCAAAACAAATTTCACATTCTCTCAGCATAAATAGATATACTGAGCACTTTTCCTACCGAACAGGCTCAGGGGTCACACTTGACTAAACCGTGGCAAGGATCTTTAAGAGCAACGGATTTACACTTCGTTGCTCATTTGATGTTACTAAGCCACGGGTCAGAGGGGGAGTAGAGCGCTGGTAAGTAAGACCTCAGGGGAGAGCAACTTCAGGAGGTTAAGCAAATCTTGTAGTGGACAAAGGCTCAATCAGATGGGACACAGAGGGGGCTTGTTATGACTCAATTCATTGTTGAGCAGTGGGAATACGGGCATGAGGGGAAATGGTATACCTGCTTGACATGTATGGAAAGAGATTTTGTCTTTATACAGTGTGCTTGAGCTTATCTTCTCCTCTGCCCACAGCTGAGTGTTGTATAACAGTTTCTTGTTGAGGAAGGCCAGTAACTGTATCAGATCAGACAAGCACAGGACGCGTGGCAGAAGCCTTGCACGACAGTGGCCCTGCAGCCATGGCTGGCTATGAGTGGACTATCAGTCACCACAGTGAGGAAAGACCCAATTAAGAACATTAATTATGCTTCCTTGGCACTAACTCTATCACTCTCTTTTTAGCCTGAAGAGCATTTAAGTCTGAGGCTGTAGCCTTCTCATGCTATAATCCAATCTAGTGGAGGAAGTTTGTCATGTTTGGCAGAACCGGACTCTCTGGGATGAGCTGGGAAATCCAAATGGGCAGATTAACACCGCTCAGCTCAGCTCATCTCATCCACAGGGTTTGGATGTGTAGTCGCATAGAAAATGCAAAATGATCTTGTAAAGTAACTCTACAAGGTCCTCCTAATGCACTGTGAAAAACCTGTGAGGGAGGCAGATGCAACATGTCTCTCATCAGTATGCCTCACAGCCCTCTGCTGACACAGATAATGCTCAACTGATACACATTTAGCGTCAATTAGAATTCATAAATCCACCAAAAAGCTTGGGATAATGTATGCAGTATATCTTTGTATGTACTACCATTAATTAAAGCCAGGGAAATATGCTTTTACTGTTAACATTCTCATTTTGCCAGAGGCAGGTTACCCAGGTGTGAGGATACTGAGAGATGAAATATTTCAGGTCTCATTTTCTTTCTTTATTTCTTGCAAAAAGATGTGATAGTATGGGAATGTCATAGTTGTTTTTTTCTTCGGTTTGTTTCTAAATTCTCCGGAGGACTTATCAGAACTGCAGATCGGGCAGTCCAAGACCCGTGTCATTTTCTGTCACGCCTTTGTGATGTGTGCAAAAAAGTGGTTTTAAGCAGTCTTGCTGAAAAAGGCATAAACATCCTGAGAAAAGAAATAATTATCAAGGCAACGTGTGTTACTGAAAACTCAGAACTACTTCATTGCTTTCATCCTGCCATAATAGAAATGCAAAACAGTTTTGCCATAAGCACTGGTACAACATCCATACAATCACAAACCCTGCCTGTAAGACCTGTTGCTGATGTCTGGTCAACACTTTTTGTTTACATTTCTTTTTAATTTTTCTCACATAACATTGTATATAATAATTTGTTTGACTATGATATATGTTTCTATTGTGTGATGGTCCATCCCAGATGCCTCTGAGCCCAAACAAGTCTATCGCTTGTCTATGAAAAACATAGATATGGATTCTTTTTTGCACTGTGAAGCTTAAATAGACATTTGTTCATGCAGTTCAAGCGCTTAAAACAGGTTTGCTAAGTTAACCTTTTGCCCAATCACTTATATTCAGCACTATATAAATGATTTGATCCAATGCTGTCGAAGGGATCAAAATTCACACATTCATGTACATTTTAGGTTGACAACATTCTGAATATTGTGGAAAGTATATCATGTATACTCCAACAGCCAAACTTTTCAGCAATAGAAAATGTTTTTAATAACAAAAGGTTATTTTTTCCCCTCCATTATTTCATAAATTAAAATAGCTCATCTCAGTGATTCATGCAGGACAGGGAGCATTAACACTTCTGTTACGGGTCTGCATCTGACTCAAATCCACTGCTGGAAAAAAAAAAAAGACATTCTTACATTTCAGTGACTCAAAAAAAAAGTGTCTTGATAACGTACACTTCTACCATTGTCCAAACTCACAGCTCACAGTCACACACAGCTCAATCAGTGATCCTGCTCTAAAACATCAGGAATGCTAGACCTCTGTTTTCATGGCCAACAGAACATTAGCATGCTTATTGCTCTCACCGATTATCCCGACTATGTATGGTACATTAACGAACTGTACGACTGGCCAACTCCCTGACTGTGCAATCAACGGAGAGCGTGAATGAATGATCAGCCATTAGCAGGTCGGGTGTGAACTGTGAAAATGGGCTCTCACACCAATGAGTGCAGGAGGCCTTGATTTGCTTTAGCCTAGCCTAGCAGACCTGCTAGCAGGGCCGTGCACTTGTTACACCGTGTGCCAGTGAATCAGCTAGTGTTAGCCTGCCTGATGTAATGCAGTGGAATCCAGATTAGTGTAGCGTGTTGAAGCCTAGTCTAGTGGAGTGCAGTGTGCAAGATCATAGTAAGACTCCTTGCTAGCATATGCTTGTGTTTAATGCAGCGACCTGCTTCTGCATGGTGGGTTTACACATACCCTGCAGTGAAGGTAGTATGTGTGTGTGTGTGTGTGTGTGTGTGTGTGTGTGTGTAATATCAGTAATCAGTGTACCTCACACAGGCAGACTATAACTAGGCTTGGTGTGGTGAGAGTGCTGTAGACCAGCTCTCTGCCAGCCCACGTTGACTTTTTCTGCAGCTCTGCGTGGGTTCGTCTGTGGTCATGGATGCTAAAATTGGAGACTCCACCTTCAGAAAACAGAAAGACAGCCAAGGCCCCAAAGGTCCAGGTAGTAGGGAGGCAAGCAATGTATGCTGTTTTCTGTTCACGGTGTGTCTTATTCTGTTCTTTAATGCACCTCTGTGACATCTGTGTGTGTGTGTGTGTGTGTGTGTGTGTGTGTGTGTGTGTGTGTGTGTGTGTGTGCATGTCTGTGCATTAATGCCTTTATGACCTTCGAGCATTACGCACGATGGAAAAGAAACGAGAATTTGGTTTTCAGCATTACAGGAATGCTGCAAAAGGGTACATCTAAGTCTCCATGGAGAGGTGTGTGTGTGTGTGTGTGTGTGTGTGTGTGTGTGTGTGTGTGTGTGTGTGTGTGTGTGTGTGCGTGTGTGTGTGTGTGTGTTTTTCTGTGTGTGCTCTTTGTGGATACGATGCTATTAGAGCTGCCAGCATGAAGGAAGCAGCACGCTGAGGGTCAAAAGAGAATTTCAGATCGACAGGAAAAATATCAGAAAATATAGGCAAGTGATCGTCAGCTGCAATTTGTTAAAGAAACTGCAAAAAAAAAAAATACATTATTTACTTATGAGGAAGATAAGAAAGTTACCTCCTGCAGCAGAACTGCTGGAGGTTGTTCATTATTTTATTATTTGTAGTCTTTTTACCTTTGTTATTGTGACATAAAGCAGAGAATAATGTCTGGAAAGTTAGAGACCAAGTTTTTCCAAGATTTTTTTGAATTACTTAATTATTCTCTTTTGAGTATATGTGCATGTTGTGTGGCTATTCAAGCTGGGGATGAAGCTGACGCTGTTTCAACAAGCTGGAGAGAAAGATGGCATCTACTCGCGACAAAGAAATAAAGCCACTTCTGATCATGTACGAGTGTTATCTTTATCAGGTTTGACAGTGTTGGATAATGGGCATGAGAAAGGCGAGAAAGCATGATACCGTGTTTCAGCCTCATGCTTGTTTGGTTTTTCCACCTTCACACCCCAGTATAAATTCACAGAACAGAATCCTTGCTGCTGTGATTGATGTTTCACTGTACACCCTTAAGTCAGTGGACCAGAGTGGACTGGCGTCAGCTGACTGAGTCCGCAGCTAATCAGACTTAGCTCAACGCACTGATGCCTGCATGTGCACAGTTTATTTGGTGGTTATTGTTGTTTATGCATGTCCCAGTGGAAGTGGGTCTGTTGGTTCACAGCCAGGTTTTAGTTCCACTCACTAGTCTGAATGCACACATGAAAGCTAATGTGAGCTCCCTCTGGGCTTCTGTGAAAACCTGAAACTCTTATCTGACGCTGATTGCATTGCATTAGCGTGGTAATTTCTCTGTGACTGATGAGGTTGTTGAAGCCTGGGTGAGATTTTTCTGGGTCGATTTGTTTGCATACATTCTTGGTTTTAGTTTGTGCGTCAATATTTTGCTATATCCACGTCTTTAAAGGCATACCAGGAGATATCAAGACTTCCTGACACATAACAATGAATTAACTACAGTTATTGCATAGAAAAGTAATTGGACAAAGCCTGTTTTTAACATTTTGTCTTATACAGTGAGATGATGATGTTTGTATGAGCCACTGATACAAAACATTGAACACATACAAAACCTTGCATTTCACAGTCAATTAGCTCTTTGCATTCCAGTGCGTCTCTGCTTCCTGCCTCTGAGCACTTCAAGGACCATCAAATTCGTACCCCCCCCCCCCCCCCCCCCCCCCCCCCCCCCCATATGCAAATCACAGCACTTGTCAACACTCCCCTGTCCATCAAAAGAAACAAACATTTCATTAATTCTTCTAAATCAATGACTGATCATTGATCCTTCCTCCAAATGCAGGAATCTGGCCATATTTTGGAGTAAAAGTATCTGAAATATAAGAACATCTCACTTTACAACTTCAAGTCCCAACAGAGTCATATGTGGGATGTAGCCAGTGGCTATGTGATATGAAGGCTCTCTAATGAGTGAGCTTAAAGGCAAATAATGGCTGAGCTTTACAATCAAACTCTCACATGAAGGATTTTTAGATTAGTGTCGCTTGTTGATCTCACATCCTTGACCTCGTGATGTGACATTAAGGACAGTTGCCGTGATATTCATGTGGGCTCAGAGTCATGATAATGAGCAACAGGATGGGTACAGCAAGACACTGTTAGACAATTACCGGATACGTGTGATGTTAAGTGTAAACTTTCGTAACTGGATTCACCTGATTTGTGCCCATTTTTGCTGCAATGTTTTCAGCTGTGTTGGATATTCTGCACCCAGGCTCATTACAGGGCCTAATTCAATTGACCCGGAGATGTACACACTTGCATGCAGACATAAGACTGGAAACTTGGGGGGGTGGGTGGGGTGAGGATGGGGACAATGGAAAGGGGGCATTAAAGAGCAGGGATTTGTTGTTGCTTTAGGGTGTTCACACTGATCCTCTACGGTGATGGTGAGAAACTATTGCAATTGCACTAAAAAAGAGAGAAGGAGGAGGGGGTCAGCACAGGCCCAGCTAGTGTCCCATGCTTACTTGGGTGTAATGACCCATCAGTGGTGACATCTTGTTTCATCAATTTCTGCTTCCGTTCACTTGTCTGTCTGGGCCATGTCGCTCCCTTTCCCCTGCCCTTCTCCCCTCTTGCCTCCTGAAATTCATCTTCTTCTCTTGGCTTCTGTTTCTGTCCTCCTGTGACAGCCTGTCTGCCTCTGTAAGATATTAAAACCATGTACTACATACAGATTTGGGAAGGGGCAGGAACTTAAATTTAACAAAGTATTCCATATCATAAATAAACATCATCATTTAAAAAAAAAACAGCTTGAAAAGCTGCCTTAAATTCTAGTTTTTAAGTATTAGAGTAAAGCAGATAAAATGAGTAAAATTTTGAAGACTAAACTTCATGGGGACATGAAGTTACCTCTTGTTAACTCATTCTCGTATGCAGATCCTGCATTGTGAAACTTAAAAGGTGAAAAGTCATCACTCTGTTGGTTGGCATCATAGTGTTCACCACACTGAAGTTGGACCAGATAAAGCAAAGGAGAGCGTTGATTGAGGAGATCAGAAAGATGTGCTGGCCAATTTCAGAAAGCTGGGTCTCAGTTGCAGGTCATTGGTTCTTCAACAGGATAATGACCCAAAACACACAACTAAAAACAGGCCAGAGTGACAATGAGAAAAGAACACTGGACTATTTTGAAGTGGCCTTCTATGAATTCTGACCTAAATCCTGCTGAACATGTGTGGAATGAGCTGAAACATGCAGTCTGGAGAAAACCTGTCAAACCTGAGACACCTGGATCAGTTTGCTCATGAGGAATGGGTCGAAATACCTGTCTACAGGCACACAAGCCTCATTTAGAGTTACAGAAAGTGCTAGATTGTGACTCCCTCCAAAGGCTGTTCAGCAAAATTTTCACTTGACCGTGCCATTAGTTTTGTCCAAGCCAATTTTAATTTGATTCTTTTTTTTAGGTGTCTTTTTTTAATTGTCTATACAACGATGATTTAAAAACAATGTTGGATTTTCACAAGTCAGTGTTTAGTAATATATTGTCTATTATTACTTTGCTTAATTTCAAGTTTATTCAGATATCATTGTCCATTATTCTTTCTGTAATGAAAGGTTTTTCATTAGTTTTGCATTTGGCCAGGGGCAGTGTCACTACTGGTATTACCACTGTAGAGGAACTTAAACTTAGAGGGGTTGCACAGGCAGTCTAAATCCTCCAGGATGGTACAGCTATACGTGCTGTTGCCAAAAGGGTTTGTTCCCAGCACAATCTCAAGAGCATAGAAGAGAGTCAAGGAGACAGGCATTTACTCTAGGAAAACTGGACAGTGCTATAGGAACTCCTTAACCTATCATAAGGACTGGTATCGGCTCCTTTGTACAAGGAGGAACAGGATGAGCACTGACAGAGCCTTACGAAATGACCCCCACCAGGCCAATGTGAATGTTTCAGACTGTCCAGGAGCGAGCCACCACTCCCCGTGGGGGGAGTGGTGGCCTAGTGGTTACAGTGGTGGGCTTGGGCGTGGAGGACCCAGGTTCAAGCCCAGGGCTGCCCACAATGGTAAATCACTGGGGGCCCCTGAGCAAGGCCCTTAACTCCCAATTGCTCCCCGGGGCGCTGCCCTGCTAGCAGCCCCACTGCTCACTAGTGAAACTAGTTGATGGGTTAAAAGCAGAGACTAATTTCGGTGTGCATCGTACATACAGCGTGTGCACGATGTCCACACTGACAAGAAAGGGAAGAAAAAAAAACAAAAAAAAAAAAAAAAAAAATGAGGTAACTACTGCCTACCATTCTGATTTGCTGCAATGAAATGTTGTTTTTTTTTTTTTAATTTCAATTTGATTTTCAAGGTCTTTGAATTCAGCCCTCTGTGCGTTTATCGTTTTCATTTCCATCAAACGATGTGGCATCCTTTCCCTTCTAACACACTACAGGCCATATAGCTTTAGATGTACAGCATGATTTCCCCATTGAGATCTGATGGGTTTTCAAAGTGTTCCTTTGATTTTTTTTTTTTTTTTTTTTTTGAGCAGTGTATGTACAGTATACTAGTGCTAAAAAATGAATGGTTCTATGATAAGGTGGTGGTGGTGTAATCCAAAAACAACACAACAGTATAAACTGCATTGTAATTGTTTCTGTCAGATGTGTGTGCATGTGAAGGAGCAGGGGGCCCAGCTGACGAAGCCTCTCACTGGGACACTGGCAGGCCTAAGTCGCCGCGGGCCCAGCTCTCAGCTCCACCTCTGACAGGCTTCATACTTATTGCTCAATGACATTCGATGTTTTCCTTCAGTTTGCTGTAAGATTGATTTCCCAGATATGTTTGAAATATCTCCAGAGCCCTAGAGCAGGGTAACTGGCGCAGAAGCAAAGAAGGAAAGACAAAGAGGTGGTGCACCAAGGGAGCGGAGGGAGAGATGGTGTTTGGTGTGTTAGAGAGGAAATGACTCATTATCAAAAGTCAGAATCTGATAAATACCCTAGGACTGATTGAGTATTTTGTGTAGTTATATCAAATATAAACATAAAGTTACTGCATCATGATCCTTTCCAAACTTGATCTTAAGGATGGTTTACTGTTTCAAAAACCCTTGTTTTAGATAGTGAAACTATAAATGAAAAATGAAGTATCACAAAGTTAGTGATAACTTTTATAACCCCTCAAAGAAAGCTCGGATTATGTGTAGAATGTAAGTAAAGTAGAACTACATATAAAATCCTGAAACTGAGAAATTTAAAGAAAAATATATGTTCATGTTGAATTATATGTGACCAATATTGTGAAATAAAATGCTTGAACGTGGACATGCCTCTTATATGATGGTGGTAGGCTGTAACATGCACGGTATGTGGTTTTGTGATGTCTTGCTGAAATAAGGACAATCTTTTCTGAGAAACACATCTGAATAGCAGGAGATATGGTCCAAAACCAGTATACCGTGCATCTTTAAGCATAAAGCTTATCTTTAATGTTCACTGATCATCTGGCTAGGTTTAGGACAGATTCAATCCAATACTTTTTTCTTTCTTTCTTATATTTTAAACCTGTCAAGGGTGTACCCTAACCTTTCACCTAAAGAGACCAGGGATAGGCTTCAGCAGATCTGTGTGACCCTGTGTAATAAAAGGGTATAGATGATGGATGGATGGATGGATGGATGGATGGATGGATGGATGGATGGATGGATGGATGGATGGATGGATGGATGGATGGATGGATGGATGGATGGATGGATGGATGCATTGGAAACATACAATCAAAGCTTGCCACAGGGAAATCCATGTATGAGTGCCTGCCTCATACAGAGTGAGCAGTATGATAGCTCTGCAAGACACCAACATACCATGTATGTAAAAAAAAGAAAAATATGCAAAAAGATGATTGGATTACACAAATTGTGGCAATCATTCATACTAAGTGGTTGGCAACTATCTATTATAAAAAACTTTGGATGTTGCTGCCTGCTTGAAAACTTCAAGCCAAGATGCACTGTGTTTACCGTCTAGGAATAACACAAGATCTTTGTGAGGTTCTAAGTTACCACATGCTGCCAGAACAGCTTAAATGCAAATCATCGACTCAACTTGTGTCCTTTAAAATATATCTCCTTACTTGGTATTTTGATGACGGTGGTTTAGTGAGCTATTACAGTGGTCTAAAATCTCTCATAAGTGTTTGATTGGGTTGAGATTTGGTGACTGTCAGGGTAAAAACATATAATTTGCATAATTACATTCACAAATCGTGTGCCACCCCTCAAGCCCAACTTATAGGGGTATTGTCATCTGTGAAAAAAAACAAACACTCATGAGAATAGAAAATGTTTTGTCATAGAATTAAGATGAACAATTTGTTTTGCAGTGACCTTTACGTCTAAGAGGGAAACAGATATGGACTCTTGATACTCTCCTTGTTCCTGTGAAGGATTTGGGGTTATGTTTTGTCCATCCGCAGTAAAAGCAACAAAAGTCTTGAATTATCAAATTTAAATGGGTAGAGACAGTTAATCCTTTGTTGAGAGAGGCTCTGCAGTCCTTTTGGCATGACCCCACTTCTAGCATCAAGTTTCTTTTTCTCTCCAGAGGTGTTTATCACGATTAGGTGAGGCCTCGTGATGAAATGTTCCCCTTTGTGAAAAAGCATCCTCTGTGCACATTACACAGTGTCACATCTTGTCACTGAGCATTTGATCGCATTTAATGCTTTGTTTTCTTCTGAACGAGGAAAGAGGGGCTGCCGATCTACTGTTTTAAACTCTTTAATGCAATTTAACAACGCCACGTATTCTTTTCACGTTTCATTGGGGTCCTTTACGTGTAAAATTGCAGAGGCTGGCCCAGCCTGAGCGACACGCAACAGCAGCGACTCGGTCACACTGAAGCGCCAGATGTGGGAGGGAGAGCGAAATTAATTGCTACACATTGTTCAGTGGGTGTGTACGCACCTTCAGTGAATTAACCGCGCTCAGGGCGTGACTGTTTGAATAACGTGAATTAGCTATGAAGCCTCTCACTCACAGCTGAAGCCAACTCCAGGCATGGCATTCAATTAGTTGATCGGCCCCTAAATTCACATGCTTAACTTGTCGTTTGTCAGTGCATAAAGATGGAAAACATTTTCTGTGAACAATACATCACAGTCATACCTCTCGTGTTTCTGTTTTTTTTGCTTAGTCCTTACATGTACACTGCACCTCCCATGCACTAATTTTGAGCCTATTTTCAAACCTTCAAGAAACGCTTGATTTAGAAGTGCAGATATTACAATTATCTTCAAAGACCAGCCACTTAATTAAAATGACATATTTAGACAGATAGTCAGTGATGACCTGAAAACTGTATTTTCTAAAAATGGCAAAGCAATTAGAGAGATTGTCATTGTGGGCCTATTAACATGGATCATAATGGAGTCTGTTCAGACCTGTATCACTATCAGATTAGACAATGAGGTTGAGAGCAAAGATATGCACATTGATGACAGTTAGATGGAAGACATCAGGAGCATATGGTGCTCTCCTGTGGCCCTTATTAATAAGTTTATATCATCCCTTTACTTGTATAGGGGATGACAAGAAAATGCAATTTTGTTTTAAGACATCACAGTTCCTACGCCAAAAAAATGTGCATCTTTTTTCTTTTCTTTTTTCTTTTCAATGGCATTTCATCTCATTTAGTTTTTGATATAGCAGCATCATGACATGATTATGTATTTTTATTGCCTTCCATACCTCCAGAAATACAGTATTAGGACTGGTAGTTCATCTGAGGTCTACAATTACCATCCCAGCATCTTGTACTGACTCTAACCTACAATGTCGTCAATGCGATAACATGTCATGTTATCGGTATCAGAAGAACTAGCAGTGACATGCCCACTTCATCTGTGACCCTGTCATAGACTCGGACATGGAAGGTAGAAGAGAGCACCCCCATCCCTCCACCTGCCCCTCCTGTCTCTACATTTTTCTGGGAGATAGAAGGGGAGGGGATGATTTGATGGAGAGGTGGTGGGTGAGGGAGGGGTTTGGGAGGTAGTGGTGGTGGTGTTTGGAAGGGGGGGGGGGGTACTGTGCTTCCCCTGGGGCTGCCTGCTGGAGCGAGGTGACCCAGCTTGTCGCTCGGTGACCTGTGAGAGGGACATTATGAAGTGTGAGTGGCTGTCACCCTAACTCCTTGTGACAGCACGGCTCCTGGCGCAGCTGTGCCAGCCTACCCCAGCCAGAGACCCGGGGCCCATGGAGAAGGAGGCGGGTGAGAGTCCGCTTTGGGGAAGGCGCGCAGACTTGGGGTGGGGTGTTCGGAGAGTGTCCATGGTGGGGCAGAAGGGCAGAAGTAGAAGGGGAGATGAGGTGGGTGTGTTGAAGTTGCCTCAATCCTACTGGTGTAACTCTTTGATTCCGTTGATTGTGGTGCATAAGTGACGGTCCCGTGGCCCTGCAGTGTTACAGAACATCAATGCAATGTGACTGTGGAGGCTTCAGCTTTTATCCTCCATATGTTTTCTGTTATCTAAGTTGGGCTAAAACAAAACAAACAAAAAAAAACTATTTTGAACATCTCCTTAACTGAGCTTCTTCTTGTCACAAAACCTTTGGTCTCGTTGATCATTAGCAACGAAAGCACACAAAACCAGAACATTCAGAAAATTATTTTTCTGGCTGCAGATCCTCATTGGGGTTTCATTGAACATAGTCACTCTGTAGACCTCTGATAAAGCTTCAGCTGAGAAGGTCAATAGCTTGGACATGCTTGTGCTACTTGTCACCTTGTGAAACTAGTTTCTGAAGAGAGTAGAGTGACAAGGGTGCTGGAACCTAAATCCAGATCAGGATTGTTCGGCTGTACCCCTTTTCGGAGGTGTGTCGTAGACTTTGTAGATGTTATTGAACAAAGAACTTTTAAAAAGGTAAAATACTGAGGCAGCATGGTCTGGGATGTGCAAAGAACGGTGTGGTCAAACCAAGTAGGTTTCAGGTTAAATGGCGTCTCGGTTTAGTCTGTGCATGTTCTGCCCACGCCTGCATGGGTTCCTATAAGAAAAAATACTGAAACAGCTGAACTTGCTGAAACAGCAAGTCAAGATTTTGTCCAGCATCAAGTAAGGTCAGTGTCATTTAGTTTCATTTGTGATTTAGAAGAACTCACTTCAAACTAACACATTTCTTGTCATTTTCTGGGTTGCACATCACTCTCCATCCACTTCCCTCACAACTTTCCTCACAAAGTACATTTGCATCTCTGCTCTGGGTCTTTACTCCACACCTCCCTCTGCCTGTGTCCCTCTGTCACAGATGACCTGTGTCCTCTCTCTGCGGGGCCTCTCCTGGTAGCGCCCAGCTGGCACGCTGTGAATGGGCTTGGGCAGAGGCAGGAGGCAGTGCCAGCTCTACTGGTGCAGAAAGGGGCACACCAGGCAGACAGGCCCAGTGTCAGCAGCAGCAGCAGCAGCAGCAGCAGCAGCGTGCTAACCCCCCGGCAGCTACAATCGCGTATACTCGCGTACAGTACATGTCGCCGGAGCCCCGATGCATCCACACCAGCATCAGCCGCGCCCGATGCCAAACAGATTTGGTCCGACTGGGACCTAGTTAACTGGGACAAAACATTTGTTTACACACTAGAGTAGGTCAAACAAGCGCACGGGCAAATCGAGCCGCGCACATGTTCACATGGGAGAAGGTGTAGAGACAGCGGTGTCCTCACATAGAGACAAGCATAACTATTTCTCTCGCAAACATGTAAGTGACTTATTTGAGAATCCTGAAAACAAAGTTGGACCAGTTACCGAAAGAGATGGAACAATAAAAAGCATATCAAAGAAAACATTTTGAATGGAGCTTCTTGTATTTCTAAGAGTTTGGCTTTCAATTGAGAATAATGGGACTTTTTTTTTTTTTTGTAAATAACCCTTCACATTTCCAGGTGTGCGAATGGCTGCAGTCTTTCTTGATGACTGTTTCAACTTGACCTTCTCCCAGCAGAAATCATACTGCCCTGAGGACACACGTCCACTAATGCTGTACAATGAGAGTTGAGAACTCATTGTAATTTGAGTTCCATAGTTTTTGGGTGGCGAACTCAGGTGGCTTGACTTTAGACGTCTATAAATATGTAGAGAGGTGCAAACACATAGTGGCGTATAAGTGAGTTTCAGCAGTATCCATAGTTCTTGTCTGAATCAATCAAAGGAGATTAGCTCGTCTTTGTGTGGAAGAAGGAAGTTGCTGATTTGCATACTGTTTGATTCTCGGAGTTGTGAGTCTTCAGCCAGACTTCCTTATTTGTGTTTGTGCCTCTGGAAATGCGCGTGTGTGTGTGTGTGTGTGTTTGTGTGTTTTGACCTCTGTCACACAGAGAGGCCCCCAATTGTGCTCCAGTAGCCAGTCAAGCTCAGTGAAGCAGATCCGATATGCTCACTGGCATTTCACACATCCAAACGTGTGCATGTAAACACATATGAATAGGATTTATCAAGCTGGGGTCCCATGCCAGACACACACGTACACTCACACACACACATACACACACACAGAGTCATCAACTGAGATATGGAAATAATGGTTGGGGTCTGATCCACTAATGCACGCCTTGCGCAGCACCTCCATGCAGCAAAGAGCCTCTCAAGCATATCTCCACTGCTATCAGTCCAGCTCTGCAGGTCAGTCCACCCTGAGGATCCGAGGCACACTTCCGCCTTAAAAGTTGTGTGCCACTACCTTTGATAATCAAGACAGAACCTAATTGAGCTCACCCATGCAGAAGATGCTCTTGCTTTTTGCGTGCATATAATCTTTTGGTGGAGATGGGGGCCTATACTGTTTCAGCTCATCCAACTGTGAGATTCTCCTTTCCCCTTTCCAGTCCTGCCATCATCTCACTAATGGTGTTTCTATCTCTTCTCCATAGGAGGTAAATGAAGCTTTTAAGCAGGGCGGAGGGAAGGGGGACTGCTGAAAAGATTAATTGACTGTCTGCAGGGCTTCACTTATCCTCCGCTGGCACCTTTGACTCGTGAGTGTATTTGTGTTTAGATTGCATTATCATATCACAACTATTGTGGCAATTTGAGGTTTGTTCAAGACTTTGTCAGGAAATATCAAACTGTGTCCCATCAGCCATTTCATCCACAGTTCTTACTTCGTACATTTATGCATCTGGACAAAATCTCAGTGTCAGTCATGGTTAAAAGTTATGGGATTCAAAATGATCTACGTGATAAAGGGCATTCAGAAGTCATCTAAGTCAGAATTCTGTGGAAGAAATATCACAATATTTGATTTTAAATGTACAGTTATTGTTGCCAGAACAGTCCGCTAGAAACAACATTAACATAATGAGGTGATAATATTAAAAACACTGCAAACAGTTGACTTCATATTTAACTGTTTTGCTGTTGTAGCTGGCACGAGTTGGTTGGAAAACCTTTGAGGGTGAGAGTGCAAACAGCTTTTATCCTTAGATTGCTGAATAAAACAAAATCATTTACAATGTTCTATCTGTATTATCAATATTTCAATTTATCCACAAGTTAGCTGCTCTACCATCATATTAATACCTGATTTGTTAAAATGCCATATTTGAATCTATGTCTGAGTAATTTTAGGAGCAAAGCTTAAAAACAAGTTCAATGAACAACGTGCATTTTCCTTCTCTAAATCATAAAATAGGGACAAACTATTTAACTTGTGTTGGGTGTCTTATAAATAGCGTGGGCTTTACCGCCCCACGAAGCCAGAAAATAGAGATGATGTAGAAATTGTGAGAGCCATAATCTTTACTTAAACCTGTGCAAACAGATATGGTACCTGGACCTAATCAAAGAGCAATAGAAATTGAAATTAAAATAAAAAAATAAAGTCCTTAGAACCTAAGACTAACTTCGGGCTTAATGATGATGATCACGTGTGTAAATCTCTTACCGTCACCCCTTCAGATTCCACATGTTTTGTTACTCTTAAAACTTAAAACTGTCCTTTAATTTCATTTTTCATGTCTGTTTACAAAAACAAATATATATAAATTACCATAAGGAAAAAAAAAAAAATCAAAGCGCTCAAATGAGCAGCGCAGCAGCAGAAAACAGGCAAAGAATCGACAGCGTATTTGTGTGGATTCAACTGTGTGCTCAAGAAGTAGACTATAACATCTGACGTTAACTACCTGCATCAATTAACTGAAGACTGTATTGGCAGGTGAATGGGAATTTAACCACTGATAAATTTAACCACAATCTGAAAAGTAATCCTTCTGCTATTAAGTGCAATTTTCTTTAGATTTTCGCCTCTCAGCTTTATTTTTGTATTTATTCTATGCACACAGAGAGAATGTGGTCTCAGTGTTTACTGCTATTGTATATTTGGTCTCATGCACACCGCTAGATGGGGGGTGATGGACATGCAGCAGGTGTAGCTGATACAGGGAGAAGTAAGTTTGACTTTGATTGCTTACAGTGGTGTTATGAGACAGGGCCTAATGTAAGACCCCCTCCACCCCCTTGGCCCCGCTCCCTTCTCAATGCTGCAAACTCCAGCACCCACAGCTGCACACACTTCTCCTGTCACGGTGATAATCTCTTTGTCAGGAGCCGTCTGTTGGAGATTTGTCCGTCTCATTCGGTGAATGTCCGAGTGGCAGGTTGAGCTGTAGCGCCACAGGGTCTTCCAGGGGTTGTGTGAGCGTGTGTGCGCATCCAGTTACAGAGGTGGTGGGATCTCCGCCCCTGTCAAAGTGTGTATGTCCTTTGTCTTCAGGAATCTCTGTTTTTGTGTCGGAGGATGAACGTTGAACAGAGGAAGAGCAGATAAATTGCCATTAGACAGCGTTGTGATTTGAATGTAACAGCATGTTCTCATACATGTTCTGTTTGCATGCTTGCATCCTTGTCTCTCCTCATCATCTCGACAGCTTAATCAGATATGTGTGGGTGATCATCTGTAATCCACTCAGAATTTCAAATGAGAGGCTTTTAATAATTTTATTCACTGCGCGAGTATAAAGCTGCTGTATGCATCTCTCCACTAGATGGCTCTGCTTTTTTGCACATAACTACACCTAATTCATTTACATCATTCGGTACACTGATTCTTTTTTTTTCATTCATTGTTGAGTGCAAATGATAAAAAATAAGCCTCACATTTGTTGTCATAAATCCTACATAACATAACTTTGGACATCTAATTTATTTAGTGTGGAAATCTGCATCTGGGGTGAATAATGCTTTTTCTTCTACTACATTTTCAACAAAAATCATACTTTCTTATAACTAATTACTCATGATTTCCCCTTAACTTTCACATAAGTTTCAGACTTTGATGACACAACTACCCGCAGGGCTTCCTGAGCTTGAGATAAACTTATTATTGAGAAACTCAAATTTTTTTTACATGATTTTTTATTCATTTATATTTAACATTGTATACTTTTACTTTTTTTTAAACCAGGATTGTCTGCGCAAACAAAAAAACATGTGTCCAGATCCAAATGTGTGATATTACGGATAGGATATCTAGGTACATTTTGTTTATGCTTTATCTGTACTGGCCTTTCTTTTGCCATCGCATTTTGCACAGTTGGATGCATATAAAGACATACGTTTCAGCAATTGTAACAGACTGTTTTAGTGCTCACACTCCCAAACATCCACCTATCCATCCGTCCACTACATAAATACAGGCAAGCCAGAGTACACACAGAGAACTCACTCAGGCACAGGACAACATGTAAACTCTACACAAACTGACCTCACATTACATTCGCCCACCCTCAAACATGCTTAGAAGCAATTCATTTAAATCTCAAAATATAAATAATAATTTGGTTTTTGACTATTTGGGTGAGGCATTTGCTTTTATGGTCATTCTTGTTGTTTGAACTGGGGTACACAGAAGTGAGCTCCTAAAAATTAAAGCGAGGTGAGGTGAAAGGAGAAACGCCATTAATTAGAAGCGGTGCAGGTCTCTCCGCTCTCGTAGCAACGCTTTGCTTCGAGACACTACGCTTTAGTCCAGGGCTTCATCTCCTGTTTGACTTTTAGTGGTTGCTTGACGTGTTCACCTGGAGGTTTTCTCTAATAGAACTGTTTATATTCATTTGAAGCACAATACCCATGATTTGGCATGCCCCAGTCACCAAATTTACTCTGCGACAGCTTCATCAAGTGCCGTGGTGCAGGATGTTGTTTCTAACATTGAAGCCTTCATAACTCACACCCAAATATAGTAATAAGATATAGAAATAAGGCCTGGAGAAATCACGTAAATAAATCGATAAATGTTTTTTTTATGTCTTTCTACTTTAACATTTTTGGGAGGTGAGAGGTCCAGCGCTGCTAGAGGATTGAACCATTTGCTAATTACACGTGGAAGTTACAGGGAATTAAGACGATGGCAAAGAATAGCCAGATGCAAGTGAGTGAAAGCCATTAAACTCATAGTTAAACGCATTTCCCTGCTCTGTGCAGAGCTTTTCTATAGTAATAATAATTATCACCAAAAATAGAAATAAAAATGTGTGGAGTCATTAAGACTGGAGAAAATGCAAATGACACACTGACTTGAATTAAGAAAATACTATTTTTATGTACATGCTCAAGTTTTCCTTTTTTGAACCGTAATATAAAATCTGACAAAACTGTAATTGTCAGGTTGAGTTATTGTTTCTCCAAGCTCTTTCCCTCTTTTACCTTTCATCTCTCTCCTCATGACACCTTCTCCTTGCTCTTTCTGTTGTTTGGTCTCCTCTTGTCACTCCACTGCAATCATCCTTGCAGGGGGGCTTGTCATCTGTATCTACTCATATCCTGCAATCCCTTCTGCGCCGAGCACTACTGCACTTAAATGTCAGGGCTGATGAGCCCGCCACACCCACCTGACACATCAGCTCAGCACCTGCTAAAAGCTTTTATGAAGTGTGAGCATGGTGGTTGATATAAATTAAAGAGTTTCTTCATCATTCTTTGTTTCTTTTTTTTTTCTGGAGGGGTGGTGGTTGGGTGGGAGAATTATAGCTCTTAAAAGTATAACTTTTACTAGGGGTATAGAGCGACAGCATTATCTGTGACGTGTTGCCATCTAGTGGCTCTAATAGGACTTGCTGCTGCTGCACTGTCATGCTGTGGAGAAACATTTGATCAAAGTCACATAAGGTGTGTGCACATTGGGTATAGATTTGTTTTATAGATATATTTATTTTGTGTACATAAATTCATAACAGATTCATTTATTTATATAGGTTTATTTTCAAGGTGTTATGTATGTTCAAGTGTGTGTGTGTGTGTGTGTGTATGCATGTGTGTATATGTATTTTTATTTATTTATATAGGTTTATTTTCAAGGTGTTCTGTATGTTCAAATGTGTGTGTGTGTGTGTGTGTGTGTGTGTGTGTGTGTGTGTGTGTGTGTGTGTGTGTGTGTGTGTGTGTGTGTGCATGTGTGTATATGTATTTTTATTTATTTATAGCTTAATACTAGTGTTGACATTGTTATACTTTATACAATGGTTTTGACATGTCTGGAATGAATCAATAAAAATGAAAATGAAAATGAAAATGAAAATGAAATGTATCAGATGTTGTGTTGTGAGAATTCTTATTTTCTTAAAAACATTTACTTTTTAAGACTACACTGACTGCACAGACTATGATAATTTATCTCAGTCTATCCCTTTACATACGACTGCCCATATTGTGACGATCGGCTTCAGAGAGGGAAGACATTATATGCAGTGATGATGATGAAGATGAAGATGAAGATCGCTACATGGTTAAAGTGACACCAGCTTGTCTTTAATCCTAATCAGCCCCCAATTAAGCATACATGTCTTGCTGGATATAATTTGACTTTGATGTGGTACAAAAACTAAAATCCACCCTCTGTATCATTGCCATGGATGGAAAATCTAGCTATGGAGACCAAAACTTCAAAACATTTGAACATAAGATTCAATGGATATTGACTCACTTTTGGAGCCAGTTCTTAGTGGACGTTTGCAGGAACTGCAAATGTTCTTACTCATGCACTGGACTCAACTCCGAAAACCAGATGTTACTTGCATAAATGACCAGGAGCTAGTGGAGAGGTGCCAGCAGAGGGGCTGAAAGGCTCACTATAAGTCGACAGAGGGGGGCTGTAGGGGTTTCGCAGGACGCTCAGTCTGTGAAGTCCTCAACTAAGTGGGCCTCACAGGAGCAGCTGAGAAGAAGACCGAGTCAATTTGTGTGCAAAGCTGCATTGTGGCTGTGGAAAAGATGGCTGATCCATGGGCAGCCAGGATCTGATCAACTTCAGCTGGGTCATCTAGGTG
This sequence comes from Xenentodon cancila, assembly GCA_014839995.1. Classification (NCBI taxonomy): domain Eukaryota; kingdom Metazoa; phylum Chordata; class Actinopteri; order Beloniformes; family Belonidae; genus Xenentodon; species Xenentodon cancila. Next base: position 19,379,853 of record CM026197.1, read on the forward strand.
AGGATGTTAGGTGTTGAAAACACCCAAACACCCAATGACCCAAGGTCACACCACTGATGATGCACCCCAAAGCATCCAGAAGATGTATCTTACATGTAAAAAAAAAACTGAGACAAGATGGTCAAAATGACCTCCATGACCTACTGAGAGATGGGAGATGTTATTTGATGGCTGCACTGTCGTTAACGCACCTTTTCACTATAATACATTGTGTTATGACATACAGACAAGAAAAGGCAAAACAAAGGCAAATGATGATGACACACTGATACGATATTGAGGCCTACAGAAAAATAAAAATGTGGTTAAAAACAGTTAAACAGTTTTTGATTAATTTTTTTTAACCTTTCACCCCCCCCCCCAAAAATATCCAAATATCCACGACTGTGAGGTTATTTTCTTTTGAAAAAAAACAAACAACCCTTGATACTGTCATCACCGGTGAATGTAAAAATATACTCAAGCATCACACAATACAAATGCAGCCATTTCCATTCATTTTCTTTATTTGTAAAACTTTGGCATTTTAGCCAATCATTTCAATGTTTGGCCAGGTATAGACAGTATGTGCACTCCAAGCAATGAATGGCCAACACATCTTGAATATGTACAGTCTCAATATATTTTCAAAGACAATATGTACAGCGCTGCTGGCTGAAGATGGTTGGACAGCTCTGCATAAAACCTCTTCAGTGCTGGCTTTGCATGAACATATGTACATCCTTAATTAGCAAATATATACAGCTTTCTTCCAAAATGGAGTGTACAAAACAAAATCTACAACCCCATCTGCATACCTAAAACGTGCATCACTTCCAACTACACCTGTTACAGTTTTGTAATTACAGCGCAACACACAGAAGCTGTGCATCTGCGAACATGACAGCAGCACAGTTACTGCACCTCTGCCACAGCGCTTATTGGTTACATTTCGTTTTGTTTTACCTCTGATTGGTACATGTGTGTATGAACTATAGCGCATTATAACCAGCACTCCTACAGGGAAACTGTGCAACACTGCAAATGCATAACAACAGCACAAGTGCTACTCATATCTGCGTCTCATAATGTTCATTTGACCTTACCTCGTATTAGCGATTGTACATCTTATTACACACAACCAGGGCAGTGGCAACAGACAGTACGTACAAACGTTTGACACAGTGGTTCTCAAACATTTTGGCTTTCAGACTGCTGGTAGCCACACCGGAGGCCACAGGAGATAACGAGATCCAACACTTGGTGCTTGGTGACTCAATAAAACAACATATAGACTGAAGAGTTCAGCGCTCCCGGAAACCCTGGATGGATGCTCTCCAGCTTTAAGACAACTTGAAAGACAATATTTTAAATATGCTATGACAAACTACATTCAGTGTTTTTCCCTTCTCACTGTAGCACTGGTAAATTTGATCTGGGTCTTGCAGCATGTACAGTTTTATTTTTAATAATCATTTTAAGAGAAAAGGACAGCTTTTATAGAATATGACCATACGTACAATGAAATTATGAAGTACACCATGAGCAATAAAAGTCAGTGGCTTAATTAAAAGTCCCTTTGGTAAGATATTTACATTTCTTTACATGTCTAACTCTGTAGAAGAAGGCGAGGATTAACTAGAGGAAACAATATTCTAACTATACTACTCCATATGTTGCAGAATCATGACTGTTGTTGGTGTATCCATGTTTGGCCTTCGGCTGACACATGTATGAGTTAAATGTGAGTAAATTATCTATTTTGCATGTTGTTTGTGGCTATAAATACAGACCCCCACCCCACCCCCCATGCCATCCCCACGATGTTGTCACCCAGTCTTACTCTACTCCATAAACTGTATAATCAAAAGGCAAGTAGCACTTTATCTATGTATATTGCACAGTGTATATTGCTTAACAGTCCTCCCGAAAGTATGACAAAGTAGAAGAAAAATGTATAGGTGCCTGTGATTGCTTTGATTTTCTGTTTTAAGGGAGCAATAGTCATACTTAGAAGAGGAGTATAATACTGTATAGATAAATAAGTGCTGTAGCCTACTGGAACATAGGGCAACTTTTAGCCTAAGCATGAAATGACAGCAGGCGAAGTGAGGAAAGCCCAAAGGATCAAAAGATGCCTTTTCATGTTTGAATCACATCCTCTTTGTTCAAACTACTGCACTGGGATCATCTTTAGTCACATTTTCTATGAGGACACTCATTGTGAATTATATTACAGAATCCAAATTCATTAAAGTGTTCAACATTTACCCTATGAATTAAGTGAGCCATAACCAATCCTCTTTCCGGTGCCAGTGGGCAGCTTTATTATTAGAGTTAATTAGGGAGGGTTTGTGCTTTTCAAAGAAAGTGTCCCTTTTCTTTAATTATATTGGACTTAAAATAACCCTGAAGTTGAATTTAGGTTTCCAATCAGATTGTTGACTCTATTCCTTTTCTTTAGGGTCTGAAGTGGTTTTTGGACTCTCCAGTTTCTTCATCCCTCTCCGCTGAGCCAGACTGGACGACTGCACAGGTTCCAGTACTGGAGGAGGAGCACATCGCCTCAGAGCAGAGTAGGTGGCACACAACGCCCCCTAGTGGATCACACAAGAACCTCCATCAATGTTATCTGAGTATCACCTCATGCACTCATCGAAGCATTAAACTATGTTGCATTGCGATTTAACTCACTGGCTAAGATACAGACTTGTCTAAAACAGGATAACAGATTCTTCTAGCATTCTGTTATTACTTTAAATTGTTAAGTACAGGGAGTAACGTTAAGAACAATCTCACCACTCAATTGTAATTAGAGAGTTCTGCTCTTTCCTTGTTTAAAAAAAAACACACCTGTTTATTAAAAAAATATTTGAATGAATCAACATGCTTAATGGGATCAAAAGTATCTGCAGAAGCTCTGACATGTTTTGTGTCCATGTTGAGGCAGATACAGAAAGCCTCTGACTGAACTGCGTTGTTCAAAATTCAAATTCAATTCAAAATGCTATTCTAATTGTTGCAGTAGTCACGATTTCATTGGTCGCAGAGGTTTGTAGCTGTGAGGACAAAGGATTTTGATTTTGTGTGGCAACAAAACAAAAATAAAAAAAGAAACATGTTTGAGTACATGTTGTCATGTTTTTGTGTCAAACTGAATACTAAAAACCTGAAACTTTTAGTGAACTAGTGGCGTCCAAACCTTTCTTGTGGACACGTTGACCAGCCTGTCCTCATTTTGCTTCATTTTACTTGATATGTGTGACCTTTCTCTCTTTAAAATAGATTTTATTTTACTCATGCAATGAAATTCAAACATTTATTAGAGTTTTCTTAAGAGTTCCTAACTTTCTGCAGCCACTTTAGATAACCTTTAGGCACGAATCATCCTTTTGCTCAACTATAATTAGTTAATAGTGTAAATAGTGTAAAAGTATGACAAAATATAGTAAATTACTTAACGAGGAAAGTAATTTTTACAGTAACTGCTGTTTGAATTTACTTAACATGTATCCTTGAATCTATATCAGTTGGATATGAATTAAATATATGTTTCTTTGGTGTTTAACACAAACAGATATACATGTATAGTGGGTCTAACCTTGACGATGAGTGGGTCCTGTCTGGTCAGAACTTTGTCAGAGAGATGGTGTCTCTCTACAATCCAGGGGTGCCGAAGGACCTGAAGACCATTGTATTGAAATTTAAAATTATGCCTAATATTCCTAATTGTCCTATATCAAGCAAAAATATCTCTGCCAATGGGGTTAGAAACATTTTCTTGACTAGAAATCTTAAAACTAACAAAATAATCTAACTGCTGACAAAAAGTTAAACTATTATTCTTGAAACAAGGCTTCTTTTACTTTCTTAGAAATGAGTTTTTGCAGTGATTGTCACTATTTTTTAAAAACTACTGTACAATATGATTATAATTAAATAACAGTACCTGGGGTGCTGTCAGCCTCTGGTGAGGGTCCACATGAAGCATCTTTATCACAATGTCCTGGTAAACATATGCAGACATAAACAGGTGGCATGAGTAAAAAAATAAACATAAAAATAAGCATAATCAGTATGAGATGTTAGCAGGATATTCTGTATTTTAATTTAAACCATGAAACATTAAGATGTAACCTTGGCAGTGTCTGACACATAGTCCCAGTTCCCTCCTGTGATGGTGACCTTCCCACTGCCGATTTGAGCCAGAATCTCATCTGCGGTATCATTCGGGCTGCTGGCAAACGGGCTGAAACTAAGCAACAAGAACACGCGCTTCATAGAAGTTCAAAGGTGACTGAACAACATGGGTTCAAACAACAACAGTTCACAAGTCATCGTTCCTGAATCTGGTAATTAAACTCTGAAAAAGAGAATTTGAGAAGAAGCGAACTTTGGCCTGATGTGAGAAAAATGCGTGATCTTTTCCTGGTCTTCATTATTATTGCGCCAATAGAATTCAACAGTGGCGTTGGTGTCGTTGTTTGACAAGTTTAATTGAACAAGAAAAAAATCTGCAGGTGCTGCACGTTTCAAACTTTAAACTGACCCAGCTATCATTGTGTAGAGCAGGATCCCGAGGCTCCAGATGTCACAGGCTGCATCATAGCCCTGCTTCCTCAGAACCTACACACACACACACGCACACGCACGCACGCACGCACGCACGCACACACACACGCGCACACACACAAAAACACACATAAAAACACACTCTTTGCTGTCATTGGGAGCAGTGTGTGAAAGTAGGCGAAATATTAAAGATCTCATGTCATGATTCGGATCGGTGCGATACCTCAGGAGCCATGAATGTAGCTGTGTAACATGGTGTCATCAACAGGCCATTTTCAGCCCGGAGCTGCTTGGCAAAACCAAAATCACATATCCTGATGGATTCTGGAAGTCCACTGTCATCGGCATAGCGAATATTACTGGGCTTTAGGTCTCGATGCACAACCTTAAAATAAAAAGAAGACCAAACCAAACTTATATTTAGTGGGACATACAAATAAACAATTACAAATATAGATGTAAACCTTAATGATGTGATTGTGAGTGCACCCGTTTACAGGTCTTTATTTTCTGTCTACTCGTCTTACCCCCTGTGAGTGTAAATATTCTACAGTTTTGGTCAGCGCGCAGATGATGTCTGACGCATCGCGCTCAGTAAAATTTGGCATTGTCAGAGCTCTGTCCAGCAGCTCTTCTCCTCTCAGTAAATCCTGAACCAAGAACAAACACTGGCCATCGTCAAACACCTGCAGGTAGAAGAGACAGAAACAAGACACACATGTCTTAAAAAACAACAAAAACCAAGAGCATAGATGTTAAAGACGTGGTACAATTTACACCTGGCTGTGGTCTCCCACCTCAGGATGAAGAACACAAGGTTACAGATTGTAGTTCCACTTCTCCTTTTGACAAGTACATTTTGTTTAGTACTCTGTATGTTATACTTACATCTCTCAACGTAATGATATTTGGATGTTGTCCATATCTCAGCAGAATCTCTATCTCCTCTGATGGGTCTTTTCTTGCTCTATCAATTATCTAATTAAATAAAAAAATTAAACAGAATCAGTGTTTATAAATAGCATTTAATAATAGCATTTTCTATAATATATAATGTAAAAGACACACATGAACATATCTGAAGCATCCCCAATCCAGTAATTCCCACAGTACATCAACCAACTTATGCAGGGATGCAAGTCATATATATATATATATATATATATATATATATATATATATATATATATATATATATATATATATATATATATATATATATATATATATATATATATATATATATATATATATATATATATATCTATATATATATATATATATCTATATATATATATATATATATATATGTGTGTGTGTGTGTGTGTGTGTGTGTGTGTGTGTGTGTGTGTGTGTACACTATTTGCCCAAAGTCACCCATGGCCACAGGTGTATCAAATCAAGCACCTCGGTATGCAGATTGTTTTTTACTACTATTTGTGAAAGAATGAGTCGCTCTCAGGAGCTCAGTGAATTCCACCGTGGAACTGAGATAGGATGCCACCTGTGCAACAAATCCAGTTGAGAAATTTCCTCGGTCCTAAATATTCCACAGTCAGCTGTATTATAAGAACATGGAAGTGTTTGGGAACAACAGCAACTCAGCCACAAAGTGGAAGACCACGTAAACTGACGGAGCGGGGTAAGCGGATGCGGAGGTGCATAATGTGAAGAGGTCGCTAACTTTCTGCAGAGTCAATCGCTACAGACCTCCAAACTTCATGTGGCCTTCAGATTAGCTCCAGAAAAGTGCGCAGAGAGTTTCATGAATGGGTTTCCATGACTGAGCAGCTGCATCCAAGACATACATCAACAAGTGCAATGCAAAGTGTCAGATACAGTGGTGTAAAGCACGCTGCCACTGGACTCTAGAGAGACTGGAGACGTGTTCACTGGAGTGACGAATCACACTTCTCTATCTGGCAATCTGAGGACGAGTCTGGGTTTGGCAGTTGCCAGGAGAACGGTACTTGTCTGGCTGCATTGTTCCAAGTGTAAAGTTTGGTGGGGGGGGATTATGGTGTGGGGTTGTTTTTCAGGAGCTGGGCTTGGCCCCTTAGTTCCAGTGAAAGGAACTCTGAATGCTTCTGCATACCAGGACATTTTGGCCAATTCCATGCTCCAAACTTTATGGGAACAGTTTGGAGCTGGCACCTTCCTCTTCCAACATGACTGTGCACCAGAGCACAAAGCAGGTCCATAAAGACATGGATGACAGAGTCTGGTGTGGATGAACTTGACTGGCCTGCCCAGAGTCCTGACCTCAACCCGATAGAACACCTTTGGGATGAATTAGGGACTGAGAGCCAGGCCTTCTGGTCCAACATCAGTGTGACCTCACTAATGTGCTTCTGGAAGAATGGTCAAAAATTCCCATAAACACACTCTGAAACCTTGTGGACAGCCTTTCCAGAAGAGTTGAAGCTTATAGCTGCAAAGGGTGGACCGACGTCATATTGAACCCTATGGATTAGGAATGGGATGTCACTTAAGTTCATATGCCAGTTGAGGCAGGTATTACTTTTCAGGTGACACTCAAACATACTTTTGGCCATAGTGTATTTATATACTATATATGGAGGAAAAGTGTTTTTTTTGTTGGGTTTTTTTTTTGTTTTACTGCTATCTTATAGTTCTATCTGCTAGTTATCAGGCAGCAAAACAATCTGCATTTTACCAAAAGCCTGGAGAACATCTCAACACTTTGCCAAAACAAATCCCAGCACCTTCACTGAATATTCCACAGCAGTGATTCTGTGCAGACATCTTCGGCGGACTGAAGCTCCCGTCTGTTTGACTTCTTCCTTTAGTTCGTACACATCTTTGAAGGCCACATCACCACGGATATGCTGCCAGGGAACAGACATAATCAAACATTTGACACACACGTTCGATTTTATGAATAACAGCAATCTCTGTGTCTTTATTTCCAAGTTAAATCCAATAAGGTGCAAACAAAAGCTAACAGGTCATTAGCTGAACAGTGAGGGAGTGTATTGTTTAAACGTGACAAATTATGCTCTTTTCTTAAAAGTTTATACACTGTCCCGAGGTCTTAATGAAACATCTATGTTATGGTTTGGTTAAAGTACCACAGATCTCTTTTCAACATGTTTTAACAGTTCTGTTAATAGCGCTGGGTTGTAGGGGGTGGAGTCAGTCCTTCGATTTAACTCCACCCCTCTCATCTGTGGCGTTCTTAATGATGTGAACTTGACCAGAGAAAAAGATGAGGAGGCAGATGATTCTACTCTGATCAGGGCTTGTGACATCACAGAACCCAGATCATCAAAATAGTTGAAAAGAGTGACATATATTTTAAGACTCAGGCTTTTCAAAAATTAGTAAAAATATTGTGTTACATAAGTTGGAGTTTTTAAATAAGGTAATCACTTTAGACATCAAGTTATATGTTCATAAGCAGAGAAGTATATTTTAAAGTATATTTTTCACAATATCTTTCAACTAAATAAAGCAAATTGATTTGAGCTCTGAAAAGAAAAAATTTATGTGAGTTTAACAATAGTTACTCAAATGTTAAACATGTTAACAAAAACTGAGAACTTCACTGAATTGTGAAGTTGGGTGGAGGTTTTTGATGATTTTCTGCTCATGATTTTTAGGATGGGTCTCAAATTGCTCCATAAAGAAATGGACTGAATGTTTTAGGGCAAGCAAAAGTTGGCCCCCCAGACACCATACTGTTATAAACAGGCCAACAACAATGCATTAACCTCTAAGACAGCCAGCCATACTCTCTAACTGTGTATATGAAGATTTAGTTTCATAACTGTCCAGCTTTCATCAGAGGTACATCCTCCCTCGATTACAGAATTAGTAGAACTCAGACTCCCTACTTAAAATGCAGAGCAATAATGAGATGAAGAAGAATAGGATTAATTTTATGAAGTTAACACTGAAGTGCAGCATGTTAGAGAGGCTGCAGACCAGCTCGGAGAAGAATATTAATGCACGCTGGATAGAAAGGTCAAGTTAATAGTCTTGCACCATATTTGCTATCAGAGTTTAAGTGGACAACCTGGCCTTATTTTGATGAAGAGTGGAAGATGAAGATCACTCTAAACGCCCGTCTTATTTTGCTGGATTACCACTGCATTACAGGAAACCAAAACGTGTACGTTTGTACCATGAAAGTGTTGCAAAGTTAACCCTTTAATACCTGATATATAAAATACCCCACAAAATTTTTTTTTTAATTTTGGTAATGTGAAGTGGTTATTATATATTGAAATCAAAAACACTTCCAAGTTTGTATTTAACAATTTAACAATATATTTTTCTTATCATTATGAATACATTAGGTAAAAGTTTTTTTTTTATGCAGTTGTTTAGTTTTTTCATAATTCCTTGGTTAATATAAAGCTTTTTTTTATTATGGGTGTGGTGCAAAGCTCTTAGAAATTCATGTATCAAACACGATACATCTGGCAGTACAGCATCAACCTTGTTTCTAACTTTATCCACTTTTGGATGGTGATGAAAGTATTTAATATCCACAGTCTTCATTTATGAATTTCTATCTAAATCTCTCAAAATCAGAATGCAAAATTATTTCCGCTTTACTCTGAATTAAATTAGATTTGGAGCTAGGAAATGAGATCTTCTTAAACGGCATCTACCTGTGCTATGGGGTTGATGTTCACCTCCTGACGAGAAGGTGCTATCGGGGCAACACTGGCCTCCTGACTTTGATTAGTGGCCACGAAGCTGAAACCCCGAAACAACTGGTGTGTGTTCGCACTCGGAGGGATGCCTGGAGAATCTGGATGTTGAAAGACACAAACACGTGCAGTTTTGGAAAAAAGCTAAGATTTACAAAAAATAAAAAAGATAAAAAATCTAATTACTGCATGTTTGGTTTACTTTATGCCTTTGATTAATCATTTAATCCTAATGCATCATTTTCTCTCCAAACATGGGTGGTGTAGTTGTTTCATTTACCCGTTGGTGTCCTGGAGGTGAACTCGGGGTCAAAGTGGAACGTGTCTTCCGGTCTCCCAACAGCTGGTTTGAACGGAGGCCTCATTTCCTTCCTGTACAGCTTCTACAGAAGAGGACAGCAGCAATGGCACATAAGCAACAACTGGCTCAACCATAAGAAGTAAAGTTGGTAACATTAACAGGAGAGCATGCAAACGTCATGATTACAGCTTTGTGAAATAAATGAGATAATGGCAACCATGATTCCATAAATCTACTGCTATACTGCGACACAGAAAGTGGCCAATAAAATTATTAAGGCAAACTATACCTAAGTGTTTATATAAGATAAATATTTGATCTGTATTCGACTGCCGGTTGAAAACTGTTTCGTGAACATTATGTTGTATTTTAATTGACTTAAATGTAATACTTATTATGGCCCGCAGGTGTCACTATTGTAACATCAGTTTCTCTTTAACTGCTGCCATGAATCTTGTTATGGGTGGTAAAAGCATAGTAGGTGAGTCACATGCTCAATCTGTCAGCGATTTGATTTGTTGGAGACTTAAGGTTTTGTCAGCTCTACAAGATAATTATCATGAGAAAATTTACCATCACAAATACTGATTGTAAACCACTCTGACCTATAAAAGTGCCATTGTTTAATTAGTATAGTGTATAGAATGACTAAGTGGGGAGGATGAATTATATTATTAAAGTGTATTGTTATATTAAGCAAAAAATATTTGAAAGTTGGTGAACGTCATGTCCAGCAGGAAGCGAACAGGTCATAATGAAGTAAGAAGAACATTTACAGCCAGCGTTAAGAGCAGGGGCTGCTGCGCTAAGCAAAGAACAGTGGATTCTTCTGGAAATGAGACTGTCACCATTGCAAACACAGATAAAGAAAAGTCATAAACCTTTGGAACAGCTCAATTAAAAAAGGAAATGAGAGTTTCTAGGTTTTGTTGTTCGCTTAAGATATAAAAAGGTTGCACTATTGCATGCAACAAAGCCGGTGGGTCAGTGATCGCTCTGCTGAGATTTATGCACATGAAAGCGAAACCTCATTGTGTCACGTTCAGTCACAGTCAACACATATACAGATGCAATTAAGTTACAGTTTTAACTCTTCTAGGGTTATCAATAATTAAAACATTAACAGCAGTGCTTGAAAGTTTTCTAGTCCTCTACTATAAGTTTTCATAATTCTGTGTAAATAAAAAAAGTGCTTTTTTTTTTTTCTTTTTTGCCAAAGAAAATACCTTGATGATTTGAAATAAGTATCTCTTGTTACTTCCCTCTACACCATAAACTATAAGTAAACATTTACGGTAACTGTTAATCAGTCCTGCGCATCTGCCTCCGGGAATGTTCTTCCAGAACAGCTGTACCTCTGGGATGGTGGCCGGTTTCCTCACAAACTGTTTGATTCCGGTCCTTTCCACAACATTACTGTTGGATTACTGTCAAGACTTTCACTTGGCCTTTCTAAAACGTTGACTGAAAAACCATTTGTGTGTTTAAACCTGTTGTTTCTCTGACCTACTTTCTGCTGAGATTGATTTCACAGACTGTTTCCTAACATCTTCTTTAGCAGTCCACATTCTAAGAATCACCATTTGAAGTCATTGTTCCTGATCCGTTCACTGATAGCAACCTACCCCAGATGCAGAAAAACAGGCCAGACTATTTAATAGTCATATGTGAAGCCCACATACAAGAACTGGTTGCGAAGTTGAGAGGATGCTCATTGAGAGGATGCTCATTCCAGAAGTTGAGTTACACAAGTGTAAGTCATTGAATGCCACTCTGTTGTTCTTTTTTAAAAATAACTCACTCTATATTTTCACTGTCTTATCATCTGCGTGTTCCAGTTGATTAGCTGCTTTTTGGATTCCTGTTTCTGTGGCCCTGCAGTGCCTTGACCTTAGTTATTAAGCTGAAAAAGGTTAACTAGGTTCTATGCCCTTTTTTCCACCTGTGCCTGCCAGTTTGACTTTTCCTTTAAGCTCTTCATTAGATTGCTTTACTTTGTCACTTGTGTTATGTAACTGTCTACTAAGTAAAAACGGGGGTGGGGGGGCGGGCAGAATGTTCATAGTAACTTGAACTTGCATTCCAGTCGATTGATGCAAAGAAACGGTGTCTTTTTATTTCTTCAACTCCATCTGGACCAGCACCTATAAGTAACACAGATTGAGAAAGAAATGACAAAAAAAAAAATGCATAGATCACATAAATCTGGAAACACACATGCAAAACATTTTTAACATCCAATGTTTACGATGCAGTGACATCTGAAGGCATGAATTGTGGATTGCAACAATGCTGCATACTATTTGCCAACAAATAAACAATGAAAATGAAGTTCAACTCAGAATATCCATCTAGGTCTCAGAGACCATTTCAATGTGGGTCCAGATGTTTTAGAAAATGGATCGGTTACACAATGTATAGAACAGAACATCGCTTATAGCCTGACAGATCAGACCCACATCAGGAAGGATGAACCTGCATCAGTGCATCTGGACATCTAGACTTAAAGCTTTAAAGTACTGAAATGTTGGGAGCTCCAGAAAGTCTGACACCTTCTCACTATATCTTTCTATAAATAATTCTTTGTTGCCAGAATAATGTTAACATTTTAGAGTCTAAATGGTTTTCTTTCGATTGATATAAAACTGCATGAATTAATTCCTGTTCATCAATGTTAATAATTTAAAAGTAATTATCTCGGTAGACCATGCCAGGGTCTATGAATATGTTATAAGTTAGTTCCCACTGATTGCTCTCCGATTTTCTAAAAAGCTGTTAAACCCTTGTCTGCTACAAAATGACAAGTTGCACTATTGAAGCAATGCAGTTATACTGTATATGTTCAGATTATGTGAAACTTGGAGCTAATAATTTTCTGCTAATGTTGAATTAATCTCATGCCTGAGTGCCAACTCTGACAAGTCCCACCAGTGAAGTCCACAGGATTGGTTCTTTAAGGTTTGTTACATAAACCTAAGCTGTCTGAATCCATGTTTTTGAGACTGTCGTTGGTGCATTGCAGTTCCACCATGGAAGTGCCGTCGTAATGCTGACTTCTTATTTTGCTCATATGTCCAGAAGGGTTTAAAAAGAAAAAGAAATAAGGGGGGGTGCGGGGCATCTAATGAAAACTAATAAGGTTAGCAGCTGGACTGGCATTGAGAATTTTCTCACATCTATGTGAGAATAGATGGAAAAACATGAAACCACATTAACAGACCCCACTCTTTTGTCCAAATTGATTATTTTACTGTAATTTGTCTCTGTTGTCTGAATATAATAACCTCTTAGACTGATTTCAAACACTCAAAAAAGTCTTTCTAGCACCTTACATTTACACGCATGTTTGTCAGCTATCAACATCCAAGGCTTGTATATAGCATACCCAGTCGGTTAGCAGGGTTTCTCTTGAAGAGTGCTCTTAGTAGGCTCTGCACTTCAGGACTGAGGAACTGCGGCATTCCCAGCTTTGCCCTGTGCAGACAGGAAGCAGATACAACTTAAACATAAACAAAAAAAAGATAATAACAACTTTACTTTTCTATTCAGTAGGGTGAACAACATCTGAGAAACGAATCACAGTTCAGCATATTAAGATAAACAAATACAGATGGTAACAGGGAAGAAGAAAAGCTGATCAGAAAATGTGCGGACAGAGCCCATAAATAGCATATTCTGATAGAAGGAACAGCACTACATAACATGTAAAATTTCAAAAACGTAAGAACAAACTAATACCTCATCATCAGTAAAAAAAAAACAAAAAAAAAAAACTATTTTGTTAAAACTGATAAACTTGATCCATATCACTGTAAATAATGGAAAAAAAGGCTTTAAGAATATAAAAAATGTAAAAGGATGAAGTGGTCTTACTTCAGAATAAGTGCCATTGTTTCTTTCCGATCTTTTCCTTGGAATGGCAACGATCCGGTCAACATTTCAAACTGTAAAACAAATCAAATCCGCGGTCACAGCATGGTCTGGTACAGTGGAGTGTCTAGTAATGTGGTTTCCACTGCACATAAGCCAACATCAAGAACAAATATTAAAGATGGACCCTTTAAATCAGGTAACATGAAACATGGAAGAAATCGTCACATTTGAGCGGACACAATAACAGGATAAAAAAAATATCACATAAGGTTATCCGACTTCAGTCTGTCAGTTTATCAAGCCTCAGCGCTTGTCAAAATGACAACTTAATAAACCATTTATTATTTTAAATATCGTTGCAAACCTCAGTTTAATTCATACTGCTTCCCATGATGCACAGCGGTTACTGTCATCACAGACAGTTCCAGTAAAGATCAAAGTTCAGTACGCACTGACAAATATTTTATTATTGTATTATGGAGTCACATTTATGTCCACACTACATATATATATATATATATATATATATATATATATATATATATATATATATATATATATATATATATATATAAATATATATATATATATATATATATATACTCTATTTACTACAGGATTCTATATATATAGGATTCTCTCTCTCTACACACACACACACACACCACACACACACACACACACACACACACACACACACACACACACACACACACACACATATATATATATATAAAGAATAAAGAGAGAGAGACAGCGAATCCTATATCTATAGAATCCTGTAGTAAACAGAGTAAAAGTCAAGTCTAGATGAAGATGAAGATGAAGACACATGCTACATTATGTCACGCAACACCAGTTGTGAGGAAACTGAACTGATCTATTTTTGCTGTCTGACCCAACCTGTCTCTGCAAGTGCTGCGTTGCTTGAGGACATTATATCTTTAACGTTGATTAAAATGTAACCTCGTAATGTTTTTTTTTTTCCAAATTATGAACGGTGGATTACTGTGGCTTCTATCATCCTTTGATATAATATGTAAGAAACTTTGCGATTCGTTCCTTATTCATTTTAATAAATAAGTCCAACCTTTTTTATATATTACTTTTTATAAAAACAGATGTAGAAAACAAATAAAAACAAATAAAGAACAAAGAAAAAGAAAATACATTTCTTATGAAAATAATACAATAAAAGCACACAATACTGCCCAGCCCCCGGGTGTTACCTGCCCCCGATCAACCCATTCAAATATATAAATTAGAAGTTTAATAGTATACTTGCGTTTGTCATTAGAAACCAGAGAGCGACTTGTGTTTTCCCAGATAAAATGCGCAAAATCAGATTGACATGTGGGCTCACGTATTTACACATGTGAAATTCACGTGTTTTTCTGTCTGGAAGGATCTAATAGATTGAATGTAATTCTAATTATGGATTTCTATATGAGAATAGTTTTTTTTTTAATTAGTAAAATGTGCAGTTTGCTTTGTCAAACTCTGAACAAAGAGAATGCGAATGTTTCAGCTGTTTGTTGTTGAATACTAGCTGGCGCCGCGACAGGTGCCTCCCCAGTGTTGTTGCCAGATGTCAGTGAACGTTAACCTCCTTCTCCGTATTAGCAAAATAAGCCACCATGCAGGCTAACAAAACATGCTGAATTTAGCAGATGCACGATTACTGAAAGTGAAGGGACTTAATCTGGCAGAGATGGCTGCCGGCTTTGCCGACAGAAGAAAGTCACATTGGAAACCAAAACCAGAACCCTAGAACATTATCTTATTGCGAAGCTCACACCTCGTATGATGCATTCTAGTGCATTGTTATAAAAAATACATGCAAGTCGTAAGGAGGTTGACAATATATCGGTGTAAACAGTGATAATTAAACACTTCTTACCATGAGTACCCCAAATGACCACCAGTCAGCGCTTTGCGTGTGCCCTCTCCTGTTTACGACCTCGGGAGCCATGTACTCGATTGTTCCACAGAAGGAATATGCTCTTTTGTCATTGTCAATGGCTTCTTTACTAAGTCCAAAGTCTGAACAAGGACAGAAAACAAAGTAAGAAAATTACAAACAGAAAACTAGAAAATGATCCATTTCCGCTGTTGTTGCAAGGTGGATGCACCTACCAGTTATCTTAATGTGTCCATCCTCATCAAGAAGGATGCTGATGGTGGAGAAAAAAAAAGCTTCAGAAATAAACTTTTCAAAATGCCATGGTAATTTGCGTGATTAGAGTAAATAGAAGAGTACTTTTCAGGTTTGAGGTCCCTGTAGATGATCCCGAGGCTGTGTAGATGGTCCAAGGCCAGGGCCAACTCTGCAAGGTAAAACTTCACATCCTCCTCTGTAAACATTACCTAGACAAAAAAAAACAAAAAAACACCTGGATGAATTTATTGTTCACACTGGTACATTTCCAAGTCAAAGGCATTAAATTGGACATGTTAATTAAACCTAATCCTCTTCAGAAGAATGAAAAACTCATGCACATTTACCATCTAATAAACAACTACTCTACATCAAAAGATAAGAGTTCTCGTGATGATAGAAAATTGACTCTTTATGGTTCTTATCACAGTGCACCAAAGTCTTCTTATTTCTTTGTTCTTGTTTATTTCACAAATAGTTGGTTCACTGTTACAGAAGATGATTCTGTTATTTCCAAGAGGCTGGAAAATCATCCGATATCATGTGAAAATAGCTTCTTGATGCATCAAAAAAAAAAAAAAAAAAACACATCTGAAAAATACAACGTGCAGCAGCACATGTGTGTGGTCCGGTAGGATCTTTGCCTCTTAATGGAGTATCGTTAATGCTTCATTCACGAGCAAATTGCTGTATGAATATTTGTCTTCCTGTGTGTGTTTGTTTTTTCTTCTTTTTATCCGAGAAAGTAAAGCACGCTTACTTCCTTGGACAGACGAGTGAAAAGGTCTCCACCTCTGAGGAAGTCCAGGATCAGATAGAGCTTCCCTTCTGTCTGGAAGGCTGCATGAACACACAAATACACAAACAGACACATATATAAAAATTAAAGCACAAAACAAGGCCTGATACTGTCTTGTTTCATTCTGAATATGGATCATTACGAGTAACAGGAAAACAGTGTTTATATTTCTCTGCAGGTAGGTTCAAGCTCAAGGTGAAACTAGTGTGTGTTGGGTAGACAACGACACATGCTTCCTCATACTGGGCATGCACACAATAACAATAAGTTGTGATTGTTTGCTTCTGGAAAACTGTTTTGTGCAAAATAGCTCACAGGGACTAATTAGCTTTGCTACAACTCTAAATCCTCTACTGAAGTGTCTCAGCTGCCAGAAACAGAGCCGCAGCCATCGAGGCCAGATGCATTAAACTCACTGTGGACTCATAAATCGCACTGTGTGAACACAAAAGGAAAGAAATATGTATTGTTTTTAGAAATCTCCGTCTACTGCCCTAGTAAATCCCCATCACTGTGAAATTGTTAGTCTATCCAGCAAAATAAAGATTCATAACTAAAGACGTAAACTAAAAGAAATAATGATATCCAAATTGTGACAGATCAAAGGAACAGACCGTAGAAAAAGAGGAAATGCGTTGCATAAAATATCTAAGCTTTGTGATTTTAGTTGTTTTTAATCCTGTTTTACTGCATGCCCCTCTTTACAAAAAATTACATACATTATTCTTACATATACTGCATATCCAATATCTAACTCCCCCCGAAAAGACAGAAAATGCACAAAGTAATTTATTCTTACCATAGTGGAGTTTAACTATAAAGGGGTGGTTCACTTCAGCTAGAATGTCTCTTTCCATCTTCGATCGCACACGATCCCGAACTGAGGATATGGACAATGTCGTCAAGACAGCTGCACTTGGCTTCTTTTTTATTTTTTGACAGTAAGTTAATATAAACATGCCTCTAATTCCACAAGAAGGTTTTAACAACATAAGACACTGAAATGTAAACGAACAACACATGACCTGCTACAATCCAGACTCATCACCCACTGAACACATTTAAACAATTTTTAAAAAAATTAAAATTAAAACATCACAGGGTGTAGATTATCTCTAAAAATCTTTGCATTCATCACACTAACTCTCAGTCCCAATGTTTTTAGACATGGGGCTGCGTGTTGGATAAAATCGTAACTGGTGACTTTAAATCAAATTAAGCCCATTACGTAGAGCGGCTGGTTTGTAGCACAGAGGCAGCTACAATAACACTTTATTTTCACATCTGTCTCCCTGACAGGTTGACATTGTGACTCTTCCAACTCTAGGGGTGCAGGTTAAGAGGATTAAGGCTTGGACAAAGACACTAGATAATCACATGACTCCTCAACCCGCTTTAACAGTGCATCCTAGTTTACAATAATCCCAGTCAACGTAAAACTGTTTGTCTGAAACAAAAGTACAAACTAACCTGTTTTACCCAAAATCCCTCTAAATGTAGGGCATTGTGGAAAAATCTGTCATCTACATCTCTATTATCATTGTCATATAAACTCATATTAATCTTAACAAATTACCGTAAATGTACTTAATGGAAAATGAGTTTTAATTTGTAATATTTTCTTGTGAACAAGCTACATTATGTGCAACAACTTTATTTTTTTTCTTCTCCCTCAGTATAAACTATCACCTCTCAAACCAGTGGTGCTGCTAAAAAAGTGACATGCAGTGGACATTACTTATTAATAAGTTAATTTAGACATTAGGAGTTGTATTAATGTTCTGTAAAATAATATAAACCACTTTACTCAGTTACCTTTCAGTGTGGCTTTTTTCAGGACCTTCATGGCATATAGCTGTCCTCTGTCCACGCCTTTTATCTTTCTGACCAGGAACACCTAGGAAAAAAAAACACATTTCTCAGACAAAATCACATTTTCCCAGGTTATTTGTGATAATCATAAAACTAGAAATGCACCAATCAGTTGGCTGGTGATTCAAATTTGACAGTGTTTGTGTGATTGGCTCCGTCTTGTGTGTCTCGTGTCGGCCAGCACTGGATCATATTTTATCTGCTCAGTACATGCATTATACGTGCACTTTTGAAGGTTTTTTGTTTTATTTATTTGGGGTTGGGCAAAAAATAAAAACTAACATGGAAGCTTAGACACAGAAATCCAAATGCCTTTTCCATCACTTAAATGAAGCTTGTCATAGTGATGCAGTTTGTTATGAAAGGTTTTCAATGCGAGTACAGAACAGTAAAGACAATTGCAGCTAATGATAACTTGTGGAGGAACAACTAAAACATTTGAGACAGCACACTCAATCCAACACTTAAAACATCATCATCCTGCTTACAAAGCTCAATGTTTTGAATCTAACAAAGGTTGAGATGGTAAGAAACAAAGCTGGTCGAGCACAAAGTTTGCAGTCTGCTGTGTTTCACTGTTGATTAAGTTCATGTGTGCAGCTAGTCCCAGTTCAGATGCCACAGTTGGCATCTGCAGGTCAGAACTTTAAGCAACTGGAAATCAGAATCTGCAAAGAAAATTGCAACGAGTGAACCTTTACAGAAAAAAAAAAGTATTATTTCATAACATGCACCTGAAGAAACTGAAGAAACTGATGAAAGCAGTAGGATTCAAGACCCTTTGTGGGGCATTAGTTAACATAAAAATACAAGCTTCTGAGTTTATGCAATATTTAAAAAACTACATCCACCCACAACAAAAATTCATTCAAAACTGATCAAATGCTTCGCTGCTGAAATAGTGTCAGTCCACATCATAACATATAAACATAAACACATCCACTGCAAATGATTAAACATACGTTATAAGCAAGAGCCTGATACAAAGTCATTTTATTTCTTTTCTTTCTTTTTTCTTAATTTTTTTTTTTTTTTTTTTTTTACATTTGGCCAAAAAAAAGGGGATCTGACACAGTTTATTACGACATGGGTTTGTAATCTGGCAAATGTTAAACAAAATCTGCACGTAATATATCTTGTAACTTCTAAACTCGTGCATAGTGCATCCACTTTGTCCTAAAATGTCCTTTCAGAATCTAAGCACAGATGTTGCGTCGGAGTCAGCAGCCCAATCTGCCATTTACGCTGTTTATGCAGTCTGATTTCATTTACCAAACAAGATTTTACTTCTTAATTTCTTTGCCAAACAAAGCTAAGCTTCATTTAAGTGCTGGCACGCACAAGTATTGATAAAACATTTGTCTCAACATCATGTCCCTGCATAGACTCTCGCATGACTACCAGTTACAGACCAGTTGCCATCTCTTTTGATCAACAAAACGCCATGTGATTGCTGTCGATTTATTAAGATCTGTCAAATAGAGTCAATATTGCAAATTATGTAAACAGGCTATCCAGGTCATGATCTGACATAACCTCACTCGCCTGCTTGCAGCTTTGCAAGCAGCATTCACTTGCCAACGTCTGCCAGGGTTCCATGCCCAGCCCATGCAGACCTCTAATCTGCAGTAATAAGTCAGTCAGCGCATCTCTTCTCATTTAAATAAGATTAGTGATCTATGAAGCCGTTGTCAAGGCAGCTAATCTACAGCTAAATGAAAAAGGAGGGCTTATCATTAGCAGATCACCGACTGGTAAAGAGACCAACACAAAGATGCACAAATTGTATGTATTCCTAGTTTTCCTCACAGTTTGGCCTAGGACCTTTGGTTTAAGAAGGAGCTATGGTGAATCTGCAATTGCAGAATGCAAATCAGGTATTGGAGCGTGTTTGCAACGTCTTTTGAGGGCGTTTGCGTTAAAAACAACTTCAAATCATAAGAGCTCAACAATTGCAAATTCAAACGGTTTTGCTCTGTGGTTTCATTTAATGTGAATATGTCACATTTCTCTTGTTGCCATACCAGTTAAAGTCAATCTAGAAAGAGTGAGGTGTAAAGAAGTCTGCGATAAAGGAATCAAATCTTGCATTTATGTTACAGTATATTTTAGCGTTGTTCAGAAAATCATTAAAAATATCTGCATTATATCTGCATATCTGCAATTTATAACATCAACATTTGTCCAAACCTTTCCATCCACCTGTCACTTGGTTGTCCGGCTCTCTGTGTTACATGTTTGACTGAATGACAAGTCATTGAGGTCATCTAGCTGCTCAGTGAATCCGTTAGGAGAAAAAAAATGGAATTATGTGGAGCTACGGATGTGTTCATCTGTGCTTTAGAATGTGAAGGCTGTGAGTCGGGAGGAAATATAGTCTTGCGGGACTTGTACACACAGCGTCTCAGTGTCAGGAGGGGACAAGTTGGATGAAATGTTATGTTTGCAGTCATGGAAAAGTGTGGCTTAGCATGCCTTAAAGCCAAAGAAATGTGTTAAAACACATAGAGCGGAAGATTTACTAAGAGAGATGACCCATAAGGACCAAGTATACGCGCTGCGGCTGACTCCTGGACAGCGCTGACCTAATCTAACCTCTCCTTCTAGGAACTCTAAACCACAGTTACTCTCCTATAGCACTTAGACTACACCATGATTTTAAAAAAGTTATATAGTCTGTCTACTTTACACTAGACTGAATATCATATATATATATATATATATATATATATATATATATATATATATATATATATATATATATATATATATATATATATATATATATATACACATTTAATTTAGGTTTCAAATATTCTAATCGTGTACAAGGGTTTGGATGGTAGGAAATCCAGCTATTTTACAAAAATGATGAAAACGAAGCCCAATTGGCGCAGATGCTGACGAAGAAGACATCCTGAAATTCTTGTATCTTAGGGTTTCTTTTTTTTCTGGTAATATCAACATTTGTCTTTCTTTTAAGGACTTTGTCTCATTACTTTGGAAGTATGCGGTGTACAAAGCTTCTTTGCCTCTGTTCGTCTCCATGAGTTTCGATACCTTTCCATAGGAGCCTTGTCCCAGCACCTTCAGAAGCTGGAACTGTGAGGGGTCTGCTTTCTCACAGCCTTCCTTAACATGGTGGCTGATGTCAATCTCCTTCAGTACGCTGTCATCCTGAGGAAAGGCAAGCAAACGTCCTTAATGGCATGTTATTAACATATCTTTAAAGAGAGAGAAACAAAAAGCAGAATGGCCATGTAAAGCTGAGGAGGTGGAGGTGGATGGTATAACAATTACGTAAGATATGAAGACGATGTCATGACTTTCATCTCAGATGTTTAGAGAATAGTTCACGTAAATAACATAAACTCCTCAAATTAGGTTTATAATGCTGAAATAATTTAGTTTTTACGTTTAATTCCCCTGTAGATGTACTGGCTGGCAGTGATGTATAATGTAAGTCCTATTCAGCCCAAGCAGTGAAGTATATTATAATCAACCACCGGAAACACAGCTCAGATTGAATGTAATTCTGATAAAATATCAGTTTCAAGCAAGGGCTCACAACTTTACACTCCAGTTTCCAACAAAATACAGACAGAACTTGGAAGACTAAAGAGGTAAATGGTTAAAAGTTTATTTTGAAAGCTTCCATGTAAATAATGAAAAGTGTAATCATCGTTTGTAAAATGTCATTCATTAATTTGATCATTTTTTTCATTCACTTTATTCTTTTCCCAGTTTCAAGTGATATTATGATGGCTGCAGATTCAGGAAAACTCTGTTTTGAACTCCTCTCAGCTTTTCATACACGTGACCTTTTTTACCTGAACTTAATAATTGTTAATTTTGATAATTGGTATCTCAGGAACCTTTTCGCAAATGGTTATTTTCTTATCTCTCTGACAGAAGCTTTAGAGTTTATTTTAATCATTTCATGTCAGAGGCCACTGGTGTGCCACGTTGGGCTCCTCAGGGTTTTGTTTTGGGTCCTTTTCACTATATTTTCCACCTTTAGGACATATATATAAACAATTTTTTGTAACATCTCCTATTACTTTTATGCAGATGATTTTCTTAATTAAAAAAAAAAACGCTCCTAATTTTATTTATTTATTTTTTCAAAATTGATTCTTTTTTGACAGATGCCAAGAAAAGGATGACCTGTAATTACATTCATCTAAACTCAGAAAAGACAGAATGTCTGATCATTTCTCTGGACAATGTGATTCTACAAATCAGACAGAAAATTTGTTCTGTCTTTGTTTAGAAACATTTTGACATTAAGGAGACAAAGGATTACTTTCATTTGTTCTCACTTAAATTATTGTAATCCTCTTTCTACTTGTCTTAACTAAGATTGTACAAATCACTGCAGTGAGGCTCTGAACTGGAACCAGTAGACTGGCTCGCATGACTGCTGTTTTATCATCTTGTCACTGTTTACCAAGTACTTTTAGGATTCAGCTTTACATTTGTTGGTGCTATCGTTCAAGATTCTGCATGAAAAAGCTCCTATTTATGTTTCAGAGCGTATAAAGCCCAGCGCACCTTGTCGAACCCTGTTTCTGGTCATGTAGCCAGATAAAACCAGTTAGTGGTTCATCCAATTTAAAGCTTGAGGGAGATTGTTCTGTTGAAGCAGTTGCACTTCATTTGTGGCTGTTTCCTTTGTTTTAAATTTTATTGGTAACACTAATTAATTTAAAAAGCAACTAAAGACTTTATTATTCAGACCAGCTTTTTTTTTAAGACAGGCTTTTATCTTTATTTCATTATTCTTATAATTTTGTATCTTATGGTTTTAAATGCAAAACTGCTGTTTCACTTTTTCTACTGTTATTTTATTGTAAATCACTGTGCTTTCTATATAATATATATAAATCTATATAATAATATAAACAGACTTTACTACAGGCTCAATTTCAGCTGTTGTCTGCGCGGTGAAAGCAGTAATTGGGAAACGGATGAATTTTAATTGTGAGTAGAGAAACAATCTTCCTCTTGTTTGGTTTTCAGCTTTGCATTGTATTAATATGTTTAAATATTAGGAAACCTATAGACCCTTCATAACACAAAGTACCAACAGATTGCTTTACTAATGTGGTAAGAATTCACAAAAGAGTGTAGCAAACAGACCAATAAACAATGACGAATATGTGAAAAAGCACAGCTAAAACCTGCACTATACATTCCTGATGGCTTAAACATTTATTTTAGCTCTATCATAAATACCTCTTCACACTATAATTCACGTCTTTTTCATAACAAAGCAAAGTTATTGGACCACCGTTGGTCCAATAACTTTGCTTTCCCCAGTTCAAAAGTAAAAGATTCCCCCTCATTCATGATTTCAGGAGTTGCTTTAGAGAATCTATTGATCTATTCATTTAAGTTTTAAGTGTGTAACACTTTCTACATCGAGCTTCAGCTGTGTTCAATGCTGCAAAAGCAAAATAAAAAAATTGAAGCCTATGGAATTAACTGGTTTCTGCATTATTTTGCCATAAAATGTAATCTGTCCTTCATTTAAGTCACAAAAACAGACAAGCACAACGTGCTTAAGATGAAAACACTGCATTTAATGATTTTTGTTTTCCTAAATGTTTAATGAGTGTGTTCAATAAAGATGCACAACATTTTAATTATTTGTGTGTTAGCTTTCGAACATTTTTTGTGTATTACTGTAAATTAGATGAAGATCAGATCACACTTTGTTCCAAATTAATGCAGTAAAAGTAGGTGATTCCAAAGGGCTTGCACACCTTTTCTTACCACTGCATTTGAATAAGAAATGATAATTTGATACATTTAAATCTTTTTGATGAGTATGGGTATTGAAATAAGGTCTGAAAACGTAGGATTGTTGCATCCCTACATTAAACCATGGAAAGTTTCTGCATTAATTGCTGAAAGATTCTTTGAACAGGTGAAGCAGAAGTGACGCAATCAGCTGAAAGGAAACTCAGATGATGCCGTGTCCTCCGTTACAGGAGGGAGGCTGAGGAGGAATCTCCTCGAACTGCTATCCCGTTTTGTACTTAAAATGACCCAGCAGCCAAACATGCACATACCCTGCAGTGTTTGCGTAACGTCTTTTGTCCGTTCATATTCCAGATACAGGTGGATATGCTGCAAAGCTCACATTGTCTCTCTCTTTTCCCCTGCTGGTTTGTTTGGGCTATAAATAGAACTTCACTGCTGGGGCTGTCAACTGAATCAGTCTGTCTGGATCCATTTATCTTGCAGCCACTCTATCTTGCCTGCCAGAGTGCCTTCCATATGACCTGTCTCACGCTCTCCGAGCCAAAACACGACATCTCCACGATCCCCTTCTGGTCTTTTGGCAGACAGGTGAAGCAGCACAGCAGTGTTTTTTTTTTCCCCTTCCATAACCATTCTGCTGCAACTATCTCCACACCCTTCCCCATGTGCACAACACACAGGCTCATGACACACGCACACACACACACACGTGAAGTGCGAGAAGTTTGCACTTCTGATATGATATCCATACAAATGTGGCCAACCTCCAGTTGACAGAATCCAGCGGTGTTCTTGTTTCGTGCCGCCTTGCTCTTCAGGTAGATCGAAAACCATCTCCGCACTGTGAATTTTCGCGTGCTGGTATCCATGGCGACGAGCAGACTTGTGCATCTTATCCCATAATGATGAACATGTCCCTGCGGGGGGGGGTTGCTCCTAAGGCAGAAACCGATCTCTATTTATTTATTTCTCCCTGCTCTATTTGTCCCGCATTTTCTTCACGGGCCCGTCCTCAGTGCGGTGGTCTCTCTGTAGTTTTCCCATCGCTCACATGCACCGCTTGTCTCTCTGAAGGATTGCAGCCTGCCGTCTCCTCCTCCTTCTCAGAGTTCCTGAGCTGCGGTGGACGCCAGTAAACACGCAGTCAGAGTTGTAACAGAGTCGTTAATCCACGCAGCCGCTTGGCGGGAGGGTCGCCGCTCCGTTTGGGATCGTCCTGTGCTGTTTTGCGGCAGGCTCGCTGCGTAAAGGCTGCAGGGAGAGGTGACGAGCAAATCTGATCCGCTGAATCAGGAGAAGCGCGTGTGAGCTCCCTCCTCACTTCCCTGCATGTGAGTGTTTATGCACATCCTCCCCCCCTCCACCCCGGTGGCTCATCTCCCTCTCTCTGCGGAACAAGGGATTGTCACCAGTCACATTGTGTGCCGCCGGCGAGCTCTCGCCCCCTCCCTCCCTGACTCTCCCCTGGTCCTGTCAGTTTCCTCCCCTCTGCGTGTCTCCCAACAGCATGCAGCAACAGCTGGTGAGGTCACGTAGTGTAAAGCAGCAACCTCTCACCGTCTCCTCTTCTGCTCCATACGCATACAAAGAGAAGAACATCATAGGACAATAAATAGACCAGTCAGAACCCAGCAGGTGAATCAATTATTGTGGTTCATTTTCAAGGACTTTACATAAGAATTGATCACTACTGAGGACAGCAATCAATTCTATAATCAATAAAGATACGGCAACAAGGACAGGAATCACATAGAATAATCTGGATGATGAGTTGGAATGGGTGTATGAGGCTCCGTGTGTGTGTGTGTGTGTGTGTGTGTGTGTGTGTGTGTGTGTGTGTGTGTGTGTGTGTGTGTGTGTGTGTGTGTGTGTGTGTGTGTGTAGGAATTTGGATCTGTCACATCAGCAGCTTTTCAGAGCTGCAGTGTTACATAACCATAGAGAGAGAGCAGGGAAGAGGTGGCAACGGAAATCAAACTGATGACAGCAGAAGGTGAATCAGGACCGATTTCCGGGTCTCTTAATTCTCCTTAAAACAAAAACTTCAATGTCTTCACTCAAACCGGGCGCACCAAACTGGGAACATCATGACATGTAGAGCTCATTGTGCACGTTTCATGTGCCTTGCACGATTTGGACAACATTTGGATATAACTGGCACGTAGTTTGAGGGCATTTTAGCACAATTGAAAATGTAATCAAATGTGTTCAGTCAGTCTGGTGTGCTGCGTTGTGGGCGGAGATTCGGAGATTATGGACTGGTGTCTTTGTCCTGGTGGGATTAGGGCTCTGTAAGTAGATCACAACATTAATATTTATACACGCAGACAGACAGACGGTGAGACAGACGCCATCAAATATAGTTCCCTTATTATGCATTATAAGCATCACAGGACACAAAAAAAATAAGCATATAATGTATTTTAACATCATCCCGTTACATCATTTTATGACAGATGGACACTCCGTTTTTACACCAAACCACATTCATCAAGGTTGGATTCAGAATGAATTATGAACACTAAACAAATCATTTAAGGATATTTTTTTAAACACTGAGAACACAGCATGTATTTGGAGTAAACATTTTTATTGATATTTTAAAGCAGTGTATTCCACAGTTGCAGTAATTTCCCACCACAGCATTGGTCCACTGTAGATATTACACATTTTACAGATTATAGCTTCAGCCGAGACAGACGAGACATTACACAAATCATTCATTGTTTACCAAAGCGTTCATCTGTACCCGTTTAAGACCAGCAAATATGATTTATATGGTTATGAGCATGTGCAACATATGCAATGTGCTTAATGTACCGCAGGTAATGTTTGAAGTGGATCAAAACTTATGAGCAAAGTTGTCCTAAGATAAGAACAGACGTCATTCAAAATTCTTGCATAAAATGCAAATTTTTGATTCCACTACAAATGTTAACAGTACTTTCCACATTTTTGAACTTGTTCAGTGTCTCCCGAAAACAAAAAAAAGGAAGTGAAATATTTAATTCATTCATTTATATATGCATTAGTAATTGGCAAAGTCACTAGTAGTTATTTAATTCATAATGCCTGAAATAGTGTATATAGTTATAAAGCAAGGCATTGTGATTTCAAAAATTATGTTCATTTCCACTAAAGAATGAAAACAAAAAAAAGAAAAAAGTTAAAAGCTGGACAATCAATTGTAAAGTAAAATATTTAATGCAATTCTGTGTGTTTTAACTTTGGTCACACCTCCAGAAAAGATGCATGTGTTTCCTCTTATTCCGTGCGTGCGTGCGTGCTCGACCAGTGTAAACAATCAAAGTGGGTCTCAGCATTAGGCAAATACAACCTCAGATCATAACATCTTTTTTTTTTTTTTTTTTAAGAGCTTGTCATTATTCATTTAACACTACTTTAGTAAAAAGTAAAATCAAATCACATCACAATAAATGTAAAATTAAAGGTTTTGAAATGGTCAAGTGAAATTCCAGACCTCAACCCATTTAAAATGCAGCGGTGAGACATTAAGAGAGCCGTGCATAAGATCATCCTAAAAAATGTCAATGAACTGAATCCGTGTTGTGAAGACTGGGTCAAATTCCTCCAACAACGTGGCAGACCAATTGAGTCATGTAGGAATAATCTACTTCCAGCTGTCGGTGCAGAAGAGGGGTACTTAGCAGTGCTAAAGATTTTTCCCCTTCTTCTTGGTTTTATTTTAAATAAATAATGCCACTGTGAAAAAAAGGGACGTGTTGCTTGTCTGAGGTCGTACGTGCCTAACAAGTGTGATCAGATCACTTTGTTTTTAAACACACGTACAAAAGCGATTAGAAGGAGTGTTAACTCTTGTACATGACAGTACAGCAAACCTTAAACAAACATGCAGAAAGTAGTACCAGCAAATTTGCAGTATTAGACACCAGGATCCCTGATGCCCCTGTTGTTGCTGAGGTGTCCCTCTCCTCTTGAGATGTACGAGTGAGGGAAGGGTGAGGAAGATAAGGCGGGGTAATGTCACGAGTGTCATGTCTGTGTCCTGATTTTGCAGTATACAGGAAGAACCTTTAAGTATTTCGTCCAGCTAGAATTTTCATGTAATTCAAGAGATTTTGCCTGCTAAATCTATTTTATAAATCAATAAAGCTGTTGAAATGTGCAGTCTGACAAAAAAAATGAAATTGTCAGCGAGCATGCTAAACTAAAGTGCACTTGGTAACAAAAGCTTAGCAGTTTTCTTGTTAAAAATTTAAGAACTGCAATGTGTTATTGCAGCTCCGTTTATGTGTATTTTACTGGAGAGGTGGGTAGTAAACTGGCATGTCGTGGTCACACACACTGAATGCAGAAGCCTTGTCAACACCAGTGGGAGGGACAATGGTTCCCTTCGAAATGGTTCCCAAGGTAACCTCTTTTTCGCAGTCCAGCAGGTTAAAGTCGGTGTCAAAACAGATCTCAATCTGCCCCAAAGTCTGGACATCAGCATTCTGTTAGCAACAAAAAAAAAAAAAGAAAAATAAATAAATGGCTCACACTTGCTGGTGGCACCACACACAATTAGAAAACAAAACGGTTTAATTCATTATTTTAAAGAATTAAAAAAAAAGGTGTGTATACCTTCACTGGATGGACACACTGGATCTTGGGTTTGGTGCCACAGACATTTTCTATCGCTGCTTCAATTTGTGCAAACTGCATGACAGGAGCAGAAAAGCACGAGTGAGACGGAGCGCATTTCACTTTTCACTTCAGTTTAAATATACGGCAAGCTCATTTTTAAAAGTATATTATTTAGGATGCAATCTTACAAATACAAAGCCAAGACTGTAAAAATTGTGATATACTGTAAAACATGCACATAAAAGCTCAATGATATTTACATTTACTCTGACTTTTAAATGAAGAAGGTATGACCATAAGATGTCACCATTTGTCCTAATGGCTTCATTTAATTAATTTTTAATCTGTTAATTAATAATTAATCTATTCAGGCCTGCAACAAATACCTTGGAAAAATTCACAGGCTCATTTGAAGACTAGTAATGAGGCGTTTGTTGATATTGTGTAAAATGTTTGTTTAATGCTTACTGTGTGAAATGTCTACAAGTCTGTAAAAACAAATTCAAAGTTAATATCTAAAAAGGTGACCAATCATGTTTTTTGGAGGGGGGAGGAGAGAAAGAAAAAAAAAAAAAAAAAAAAAAAAAAAAAAAAATCATCAATGCTGCTTGACAGAGCTCCGATCAGAGAGAAGGGCACGAGGAAACGTTTCCAAGCACACTTTCATGTGAACGTTGGTATTATGAGATGGACATATACTTATAGTTGTATGCGTGTTGTTTTTTTGGTCTATGCGAGCCATTTCTTAGAGCGTCTCAGTACTGAGATGCGCCCATTGTGTCTACATATCCAACAGAGCCTCTGGTTTGATCGGTTCATTCCACCCGACTCCCACTGTCTCGAGTTTGAATGAAGATCTTCGCTTGGGTGGTGAGTGAAATGAGGGATCGTATTGTGTTGCTGTTCCCTTGTAGACGTTCCTTGGAGTTGGCTGTGAATTGTTCTGTGGCAGTACCCAAGGTGATCTGTAAGACAGTTCCAGCGAAGTCCTAAGGCTGACTCTTCTGGATCTTGGCAGGGCTGCGAAAGCCACAGTTCAGTCTACAAGGTGTAGAATATCCTTATGCTCTCCAGAGGCATGTGAACGATAACAGCAGAGATCACATGTGGCACAGCAGGGACTACATGTCATCCCAAATGGCAATGACCGTGATCTCATACGTGGTGGCAGGGAAAGCAGATCTAAGTCAGTAATGCTGTCAGCTGGAGCTGTTGCTCTAAATGCCTCGGTCCCGGTGGTAGGAGGTAATGTGACCCTCAGTAAATATCCAACAAAAAGTATTCAAGGTATACTAGTAATCGTCTCTCCCACTTGGGTCAAGGACGCACTGCTGCGTCGGCAGATGGTTGTTTTGAGTCCATATCGTCTCCAGAAAGACATCATCTGGCCTGAAGCACCATGTGACAGAGTGGAACACTGGTGGATGTTGCTAGTTTGATAGATTCCTTTGGCAGACGAGTCAGTATTTCAAATCTTTTACGGAAGAAATCATCACTACATAACTGGCTCTGGACCGCAGCTTCAAGGAGCAAAGCTTTTTATCAAGTCCAAACGCCAAACTCCTGCATCATTTACATTTCTGTGACGGCAGAAAAATTAAAATTTAGAGCAACGAATGCTGCGTTCAAGAACATCCGTGAATTTTTAAACAATGCAGTGCAAAACTAGATGACAAAAACACTGCAGTCCTAACACATCTAGACTTTGAGAAGGTGCAAACAAAAAAAAAAAAAAAGTAAGAAAAAGAGAACATGTGATCTGAAATGTTTTATCCATTTCATACTTTTAAGATTTGGGAGAAGGAAATTACAAAAGTAGTAAAGGATTTACTTTCTCAAAAAAAAAAAAAAAAAAAAAAAAAAAAAAAAAAAAAAAAGTCTAGATTGTACTAAAGTCCTGGAATGGAACATGGATTATTATCAACCTAAATATTTTAGATGCATATTGTTTGCATTTAAGTAAAAGTATTTGTAAGAATCACTACAACTTTCTCAATCTTACACATTTTCCCAACCTTTCCAGCTCTGGGATTTTATAAACACTTACAGTGTAGTATTTTTCAGAAGGCACAATGTCAAACTTCCTCAGGATGCTGCAATAAAACAAGCACAGATGTCTATTTAGGGATTTGGTGTGATCATGCTTTTATTCACAGACCTAAAATAAGCTCGTAAGAGTTTATGTGACAGACTGGAGAGCAAATATGGAGAGTTAACAAGAATTAAAACAAATGCCAATAACCAGAACTATGTATGGATTCTTTATTTCTGAGAAAAATAGTGTCTGTGTGTGTGTGTGTGTGTGTGTGTGTGTGTGTGTGTGTGTGTGTGTGTGAGTGAGAGAGATCTCCACCTGCTCAAATCCAGTTTATGGTACAATTCCAGCGCCTTGCCAAAGTATTTATGTTGACTATTTAAAGAAGGCGCTTTGGCTGCACATGTACCATGTTTATGCCACTCGTACTTCCTGTTAAAAACAGACAAGCAGAAGTTCACATATTAAAATTTTGCTACAAGTCAACCAAAATAAGCACTAAAGGGACAGTTGAGCAGAGAAGGTCATTGTCACCTGCTCCCTCAGATTTGTTCTTCTGCATCTTTTGGCTCAGACTGTGTTTCTGGCTGTATAAATAATATTGTTTTTGTAGTTAGCTCTTTTCAAAGTTGAGATTTGATGCTTGGTGAGGTTCATCTCAAATAAATTTTCAATGAGACGAGTATTAGTTTTCCAGTGTCCCTCTGTTATCTTTGCTGAGACTACGGTTTTATCTTCATGAGAATGTTTATGTCAATGCATCATTTCGAAATATAAAGAAACACAATCTTCGTTCACTTACAGAGTAGCTCCTGAAACAGAGTTCTGTACATGTAAAGAGGTTTTGGAAAAAAATGCTATTACTTTCAGTTATAGAAAGTTTAAAAAAAAAAAAAAATAAATAAATAAATAAATAAATTCTCCTTTAAATATCCCAGTAATATATATACACATATGTATAATACATAACATACGTAATATATATATACATATGTATAATACATATGTATTTTGAAATATTGTGAATTAGAATAGCCAGAATTTATTCAAGAAATGTAAATGATTGGTCTAAATTTAACAGAAACCAAGTCAACTTAATTGATTGGTTACCTTAAGTCAACTCAGATTTTATTTTTCCTACTTGACAGAGCATATTATGATCATAAGGAAAATTATGTGCACATTTCCTAGAAAAGTATTTCTTCAGAGTGAAAAGCTTTTGTCAAGGTAGGAAGAGCCATTGTTGGCTGGCACTGAAATAACTGGAAGGACTCCAGAAATAATGGTTGAGGAAGTGAAAGGCTGAAAAATGCACTGGCGCCGCAGCGCAAATCACATGATCCATGCTGATTGGGATCAATTGCATGAAGAGGAAGAGTTGCACTCCAGCACACACTTGACCACGCAAACTGAGATCTGATGACTGACCATTTTAAAAATCAATTTCATTATGACTTAGCAGAACAACCTGCAGAGTTGGGAGATGCCATGCATGCATGTAATTTAAAATTAAAGTCTCACATCTAACAACAATAAAATAAAAAAAAAAAAAAAAAAAACCCAACACATCTGCCCTCTGCTTGTTGCAAGATTAAACAATACAAATATTCATTAACAATAGCAACTTTTACAAACTTCTGAAATGCACCCAGCAATTTATTACATGATGTTGTAGTCAAATTGCTGTAGTTGGTTAGTTTTAGTAGTTGTAGTTTGAGGAGGGGGGTCAAGTTCCAGAAAATCATATTTCAGCAAATCATCTGTCCCAGAGATGTCAGAACTGTCAACTTTGATCTTACACACAACTACCTCTGAACAGTTCGTTTTCTTTCACACATTTTGTTAAAATGCATGAAAACTGTCTGTAAACAGGTTTGAAAATAAATTGTTACTCTGATTAGACACTTAAATCACATTTATGTCTAAGCACATTTGAACTGCATGGATGTCCAACACAACAGGTCCGTGCTATTTTACATCAATGTGGTTGTTTTATTAGGATTGTTCCACGTAATTAACATAACCAGATTCACACAAAAATGCACTGTCAAAACAGATGAGCAGAAAAACCACGAAGCAGCATTAGGATTTCACACATACTATCAGGATCACACTACAGCGTGTAAAGCTGGAATACAACAAGTTAAAGTGTAACGTGATGGTGTAGACATACCAGAACCCAGCAGATGAGGGCCTGAGCAGGTCCGGCCAACTTCTCTGCATGTCTGGAAGAAGGTCCTTAAATAAACAAATAAAAAAAAAAAAATAATTTGCTCTCTTTTTTTTTTTTTTTTTTTTCCACATTATAAATACCCATCTTTGTTTATGATCAAAGTAATTTTGCACATTAAAAAAAAAAAAAAATCTGATCCATACGTTAAAATTACTCCAGTTTTTAATAAAACAATGTTGTTGCAGGTTTCCCTGTTACAGGTTTGGATAAAGCAATAATAGTGATGGGGTCTCTTCGGGCCCAGACTTTATTTTCTCAGTTTTGAAACCATTCAGCTGAGAAAATGTTCACAACCCTGTTAATAAGTGTCCTCTGAACAGAGTTATACCTCTATTTGAGACGAGTTGAAATGCCAAGATGAATTGCAGTCGATCCCTTTATCTGGCCTGAAACACAGATTATACACAGTTAACTTACTCGCTGAGGAAGATAAAAGAAATTCAATTCAAGTATATCAACTACGCAGGCATAAAATGGTGTTTTTAACCCCCCTTTTTTTTTTTTTTTTTTTAAACACATTCATCCATCCATCCATCCATGAGCCCCCCCTTTGAGGCATCTAACTGCGAGGCAACAGACCTAACTACTGCAATGTACTTATAAAACCTCAAGTAGGAGCATATGTGCAGTTCACTTCTACTGAAACACTCCAAAGCTCTGTGCTGCTCATAGATTGTAAATACACCTAATTTGTTGCAGTGGAACTTCAGTGGGATTTCAGAATGTGCAGCTACTTGCAACCGGTTTGATGCAGAGGTCACGTGGATGCAACAATGAATACATTCCAGGCTGATTACAAACCACAACACTCATGCGCCCAACCAGACAGACAAGCCTGTGATCCCAGAAAGTATGGCTGATGTCTGCTATAGTTCACATCTAAAAGTCTCCTTTGGCAAAAATACTTCATATTTCCCTTGCATTCATTGATGTATGATACAGGGAAGGAAGAGAAAAAAAAAAAAAAAAAAAAAAAAAAAAAAAAAAAAAAAAAAAAAAAAAAAAAAAAAACACCCTACATTGGCTTATAAGATGAAAAGAAGGAATGGCATAACATTAACTAAAAAAAGTTGGCTTGTGGCGTAAAACACAAATGCAATCCATTACTCAGTTTACTTACCAGAGTCCATGCAGGGTCCAGTAGCTAATGTTGGGATGGCAGTGCTCCGGCTGTACCTGATTAAAATAAATAAGCAAAACAGTGCTGACACCAATACTATAGCTAGTGCACTTTATGTACCATCTAAATGTTACTACAATAAAACTTAGAGCAGTTATCAATTACTGACTGTGCCCGGATGTGAGCTTTTATGAACAATGAAAATATAAAACTCTTTTAAGATACTGTATGTACTGCAGATCTTATTGTGTCAGCCATCAAAGTGACTCTCTCGTTTCTTTCCATTGACAGTCTCTGATTTGAGGTGGAAACCGAGTACTGATTTTATCCATTGTTTTTTTGTTTAAATTGTAAATCATGTTTTTCATTTGTACTATGTGTTGTTTTAATGTCTCTGTAAAGCACTTTGAATCACCATGCTGTTGAATTGTGCCACACAAATAAACTTGCATTGCAATTAAAGGTCTTCTCTCAATATATCTATATATAATAATATTTAAAAACAACAACTAGAAAGCTGCTATTCTAAGTCTGCAGTAATGACAGAATAAACCTTACCCCTCTAACAAAATCAGACATGTCATGACAAAAGTCACGCTGAAACATTAGAAAGACTCTCAGGATAGTATAATGAGCCAGAAATGTGCCATCAAAAAAAAAAAAAAAAAAAAAAAAAGTACATCTAATGTTGCAATTTGCAGAAACTGCATTTGTACAGTCAAACAAAGGAAGTTGAGTCAAAGTGAACAACTGCCACGTTACCAGTCTTGTGACTCAGAAAACCCATGCTGTCAAAGCAAAATATGCCTTGTGCATTTTCTGTTTTGTTTTTACTGTTTCTTTTTAATAGACTAATCAATAAAAGGCCAGTGCGTTCACTTGACACTTCTTCACACCATCTTGATGCCAGTATTAATGCTACCTTGCAGAACTGAATAATCATAAACAAACTGATTCTGCGTCATCCATTATACAAAGCTGTACACCCACATCATGCTTAACAACAAAAAAAAGCCACATGTAAAAAGGATTGTGTCAGCCACATGGCAAGAAAACTAACTAATCACTGACAGCAGATAAGCATACTGAAGATGCTTATCAAAAACATCTAATATCAAAATAATGACAGTATCCTTGGTAACAGTGTGCGCAGGTTTACTTATGAACTTGTTTCTGAGCTTACTCAAACATCGCTGCAAGTGGGGCAACTGATGGCCGAGGAAAATGTAAAAAGCTTGGAAAATCTTTTCATCTTCACCACCTCCCAGACAAAATCTTCCAGCTACTACTGCCTGGATATGCAGATGATAAACACAGCCATCTTCAAGCCATTGTTGGTAAACTCAGCAGATGAGACAGCTCAAGTTGCAGTGAGGAGAAAGAGGCTGCTGTATCTACATCATTACAGAGACACAGAGGTGGACTCCACTGTACATCTAAAATGCTTGTGGCTCAGATGTGCTTGATGAGTTTGATAGATTTTAATTTTTTTTTATTTTTATGTATCCATTTAATGTCAAATGTCTTAATGCCAGCTGAAGATTTCCCAGTCATATCACTACAACCAGGTACATTATTTTTTTTATTCATGCATTTGTTTCTAAATCCCCAGATACCCATTACAGCTGGTGATGTTAAATCAAACAAAAAAAAAAAAAAAAAAAAAAAAAAAAAATTCAACTAGAGAAAGAAAAAATTCTTCTGTGTTGCAGACTGTCATACCGCGTCACCAATCAGGAAACACTTTTGTTTGATAATGACTTTTGTCTTGCTTTCTTATTGACGTTTTTTGTGATAGAGGAACTCTTACTTGTCATTTTCACAATCCTATAGCTACAATATAAAACTATTGCAGAAAAAAAAACAAAAAAAACAACTAGTACTACTACTAATTAACAACAACAACAACAACGTCACCAACAACAACAACGTCACCAACAACAACAACAACGTCACCAACAACAACAACAACGTCACCAACAACAACAACAACGTCACCAACAACAAGTAAAGACAGAGACTTACTGAACAGAAGGTGCTTGGCCAGTGGTGGCTTAGCATCAGCTTGGTCCACATTTGGCTGAAAGACACAGACATTACTTTGTTTCCATTTTGTTCCTTGTTCACATCAAATGATAACAGATATTTGATACAAGCTGCAGCGAGCATTAACAGACAGAAACAAAGCCTACATTTGGTTCCTGTTCTCAACTATAACCTTCTACGATGAACACGATACAAACTTCCAGTTACATGATGCTGCATTGTAGATTCATGAAATGGAAAGGAATAGAAGTGAATGCGTTTCCTCTACTTACGGAGGTGAAATGACAACGGCAGAGGACAGGGCTGCTGCCAGGATTAACACAGCAGGAGAGCGGAGCGTCATGGCTGGCATAAAAACAAACAAAAACAACAAAATAAAAACGCTAAATTATTTAGCCAATAACTTCTAAACCTTGGAAGCAAACATTAGAATCACAGTTTCCTGCAACATCAATTTTAAAACCACAAAAGATATAGTAAAATTACTAAACATTTGTTTCTGTAAATAATTTATGTACTCAGTACCCACTGCTATTTTAATTGTGGATTAAACTTGCTGAAATGTGGTTATATAAAGAACATATGAAACTCATGAGGTAAGCGATACCCTGGAAAGCCTCTTGCCACATGACTGACAGAAAGAAAGAAGAAAAAAAAAAAAAGAAAAAAAAAAACTACCTGTAGTAGATTAAAACAACAGCCTTCCTGTCATTCCTAACATCTTCCACACAAACGTCAAAGCAGTTCCCACTTATTTGACGCGGATGTTTAACTACAATGTTTAACAGATACACCTAAAGAAAGCTTTTAAGAGCTTCTATAGAGAGAAGAAATTCACTCTTGAAAAAGGTAAATGGGTGGAGCTTTACTGGAGAGCGACATGATCGTCGGAGGTCACGTGGCCTCAGGTGGGACCTGCAAGGGCCTCCAAAAGCGACCAAATAATCTTAAGCGCATTAATTGACAATGCGCCTTTACAAACACGGATTCAATACCTCACATAGTTGTACAGTCGCACAAATGCGGGTGTGAAATGATTCTAGATGCCGTTTTTCTAGTTTTGGAAAATTACGTCCCGGAGTCCACCAGTGGACCAAAAACCAGACACTGATGGAAAATCAATCCATAAAGGGCAGTAAAATTACTGAAATTAAAAAAAAGGTCTCCTAAACCGGTAATAATTTTAAAAGGAAGAATTAACTGCGTTTTACTCTTACATCTGCAACTAAATATCATACTTTTGGCCCTGCACTACGTTTCAAAGTGTATCGGGAAAATGTTATATTTAATGACAAAAACCCGGGAAGTAAACTGTCTTTTATCAATCATATTTTATTCAAAGTGCTTTCCTGGGCGGACAAGCGAAAACAAAAACACAGAGAAGGAAACGAGAGTGGAAACAGACAAGTTTAGTTAAAATAAACGTTAGATAAAGTAGGCTGTAATTCTAATAAACCTTCGCTTTAAGATACACTTCCGTCGCTTAGTCTGAAATCCAATGTTCAAACTCACCTCACCGAGTAAAGAGCAACAAAACAGAAGTAGTTGGTTAAACGAAGGCCGAGCAGTTTCTCGTTAACGACGTTATAAGATTAAAACTGGACCACAAACAAACAAACAGGCAACAAGGAACCAGCTGTTTATGCTCAACAGCTGCTGCGCTACTCGTCGACTCAACCAATCGTGGCTCCCGCACAGAAGTACGTCATCACGCTGTACGAAAGGATCGCTCGCTTTGTCATCCATCCTCTCCCGGTGCCGCTGCTGCCGAGGCGTTACAACACCCTCCGGTAGACAGGTTGGCGGAATAAAAACGTTACAATCGGCCCTTAAATGAAGCGTTGAACCCCCGCCGTCACCCCGCTGTACGACCAAATGTTGTTTTTGAGTCACGGACACGCAACAAGTGCAGACAAATACGCGCAGTCCGTGCACATCGTCTCATGGACGTTGCTGCTGCTGCTTATATATATATGTGCAGCCTTCTTTTTCATTGATTATACTTTTAAAAGTGTCTGTGTTTATCATGATGTGTTTTTTATTTAGTATTTGTGTGCTTCCAATTTAATTTTTCACGGTGATATTTAACTTTAAAGACTTCTTGATTCAGGATTATTCGCGAGAAATGAGAGTATTCTGAGTCACTGAGGCAAAATTCATACAGAAACTTATACACAGCCACAAAATAACTAATAAGTGACTAAATTAATCCAAAGTACTTTTGAAGTACCTTTTTTTTACACTGACACTGATTCATCCGCATCTGAAGCAGAACTGCATATTGACATCTCAGATGACCAGCACATGACCAGCAGAGGGCTCTTTTCGTCTTTTCAGAAGAGAGATATCAGTCCTCTTCACCATATAAGCATGCATGCAAAGCTGAAAAAAAAAGACTTTTACATTAAAGCAGGAATATGCATCTTAAATGGTACGTGAAGTCTAAAAAACTTTTTTAATGCACACATTTATTAGGACACAATTACATAAAAGTTAAAACAGTCAATAATGTATGTGTCTCCTCATGTGGCATCACATTTTTTGTTTTTGTTGTTTCTTTTGTACATAAAGGTACAATTACAGTAAAAGTGATCTAAAATTCAATGCTAATGTAAAAACAAACACATAAACCAATAATAATCCTGTTCGTACAAAGTCGTAAAATGTGCTCAATTAGAAAGGGGACCTTTTTTGCTCTCTTTCACACATTTGCATCTGTCTACGTCACTCACACATCACACACTCTGTCCCTAACCTCCATCCTGCCAAATGCAATCCCAAGTTGTGGCCTCACATGATTTTGACTCAGATGGGAAATGTGTTTCACAGTTCCTCCATTGCGTCAGGAATAGTCAAGCTGTAACTGTAGCTAGCTTTATAAATAGCTCACAGCCAAAGTTCAGCATGAGACACAGCGTCTCAGGATGTTCTTTTAAATCTTAGAGAGGGTTTTTTTTGCACTGCCAAAGCTCAAAATATGGTGAAATGTTTTGGTAAACTACTAAAACGAATCAAAAACATCTTTGCAAAATAAGCTGTATACAACATGTATAATTATTTCACCCTGAATGGAACGAGCCAAACTGGTCAGCTCACTTTTGTTATACTTTCTGATGAAGTGCATCATACAGCTGGGGTTTTGGTATTAACTCTGACGCGTTGACTCAGCTAGTTATTTCGTGGCATGCTCCCCCATAATGCAACAACGGTCAAATTTTCTTTATCTCATAAACTAGATGAAACACTTGATTCGAATGTGGTCTTTAGATAAAATACCAGAAACTTAACTGGTTGCCACTGCCTCGGCTAAAAAACTGGAGGAAATAATTCTGTCAATCAAAGAATTCTCTGTCTTGAAGTCTTGAAGGATACTGGTTATATATAGGCATCTCCCTCTCCTTATAAGGCCTCAGGGAGAGGCAGGTGGGGGGGACGAGTAGTAGTTTTGTTGGCCTGCTACAGCACTTGGTTTAGGCTGACTCCCTGTGGATTCAGGCTGACAACCGAAGTCGCTAAAAAGAAAATCGTTAGGGGTAAGAAAAACAACTTTAATCTCTGTTACCTGCTCCTGTC
This sequence comes from Xenentodon cancila, assembly GCA_014839995.1. NCBI lineage: Eukaryota > Metazoa > Chordata > Actinopteri > Beloniformes > Belonidae > Xenentodon > Xenentodon cancila. The sequence continues at coordinate 19,419,473 of CM026197.1, forward strand.
TCCTCTGTACCATCAGCTTTTTTTTAATCCACTTTCATTTCAAACCCAAGCGTAGCAGGTGGGATCAGTGAGATGGGTATAATTACAGCACAGCCAAGAGATGTTTCATGATCCTTAGTCAGTGCTTATGATACTTAAAAGTGATGAATGACAAATTATAGCAATAATGAAGCGTGCATGGAGATTCAAGTGGAATAAATAAGTGACCGACAGAGGGCTCTTTTATTAGTAGCTGTTTTTATCTGTTATTTGCACTTTGTTTGGGACAGGTGAGACAGAAAAAAGACCTCTGTATTTACAATTGCATAATTATGATTGCAAAACCAATTAGTTAGGATTGACTCACGCGGGAAAATAAGGTTTGCAGGGACAGTACTGTCTGTTTTTGCTACATAAGTTGTTTGTGTTTCATCTTAGGACCTGGAATGTCTTGACAACTTGTAATTTTGGCTTTAAATACTGCAAATTTGAAAAAAGATACAATTAAATGATAGTTTTTCCTTTGTTTGTTTTTTTTTAACCATTATTGTTAATAAGTGCATAGCAATATCTTGCATCTAAATTGTATTGTACTGGCTTGTATGGTTGCAGCTGAGAAGTTTGGAGGTTTACAGTTGCATATGGAAGGGCTCAGCTGTCATTTGGCAGGCATTTGTGCTGGTACAGTACTGGCAGGGCCCACAGGGCCGAGGAGGTGCAGGTCTGCTGGGATAAGAATATGCCATGCCTGTAAAAATCTATTTCCTTATGGAAGTTGAGCATAATTCTTATTTTAGCAGAAGTACATCATATTCCTCCACCTGTTTTTTTCTCTTTTGTGTTATTTTTTATTTTTTCAAGATGCTGCTGAATATAGATGTACTTCATTTGGTCACAAAGCCCTGTAACCTGACTAGTGAGAAGGATGTATAGATAATGGGTGGCTGGATGGACGGTTCACAAAGTTATAGTGACACCTGGGGGATTTAATGTACTAATATACTGTATAAATGGATGAGTGACTTGGGAATGTAACTGTTAATACTGACTTCCAGGGTAAAAGGTTAGATGCCAATGGTGAGGACATAATCTGGTGTCATCTGTCTGGTTGTATGTCTGACTGGCAGATTTGGGCCATTACAAGTAAGTTGAACTTGGCTTTGGCGATAGCTTATGACACTAAAGCTTAGAAGAGCATTTCAAAGATATGCAAATAGAAATATGGTGCAGCTTGTCTCATTAGCTTTCAGGGTGAGGTTGGTTAGAGGTAATCGCTTCATGTTTCATGTGAATTTATTTCGGGATTTTCGAGGACCGTGAGGTGATGTAAAGCAATTACACTCCCTTGTATGCATGATGTAACGCAACTTTATGCTCTTGTTTTGGGGGCTGTACTATAAAACATTTCTTTGATTTACAACCCCCAGCAAAAAAGAAAGTAAATTGTATGGAAAGCATATGCTGTCATCCATTAGTTTCCTGCTCACAGAATAAACAAATGCATATCATATTTATGACACAAATACTTACCAAACATCTTTCAAAACTCACATGAGCAACCTATATTTTGTTTACTATTTTTATTACATATATGAGAGATATTGCTGATTTCAAAGCAGCTGGATTAACAGGATATTCTTTGGTGCAGCTGAGCTCTCTGTGTCCGTGTACATACAGTATATCACTTGTCCAACAATAGTCTGTGCAATATGTCTGTGCACGTGTGTGTGTCTTTGTTGCTTGTCTCTTGAGCGTACTTGTTAGGTTACTATATGCTGTGTTTGTGCGCGATTATGAGGCATAACAGTGCAACGATTTTATCACGCCTCTCTAATACCTTGGAACATTGTATCAGCGGCAAAAAAATAAGTAAAGGAAGCTCCGTCAGTAAGCATCTACCAGCGTCGTGGAGGACACTGTTCTTATGATCACTGATCCTGTCACTCAGATGAGTCAAGGATTCTGGGTTGCTTTGTGCAATCACAACCTGATACAGAGCTGGACCTGTTACTCACGAAGGTGAACAGCAGTGGTTTAATGAAGACAGCTTTTTTGTGTGATAATGGTGTTGATTATAAGTCAAATACGGACCATGCCACCAAGAGGCCAGACATGGGTTTGTGAACTTCCTTGTTAAGACTTACAGCTCACATCTTGCTTTTATCCAAGCTGGGTTTTTGCAGTCAGGAGTAAAACAAAAGTGAGGGATGAAGGACGTCTCTGGACATCAGTTGGAGAACTCATTTGTCACTCACAGAGGTTCTCTCAATAAAATTCAAAATTATAAGTCTTAATTTTCTTTGATACCTCCTCATTAGCTTAATATTTTTTCCCAAAAATTATTTTTTTTACTCATTAGTGTTTGCCTTAAAATGTTCTGAATTTTTATTGTTTTATTGAAAATGAATGCTTTAAACGTCATCCACCAACCGGAAGGTTGGATTATAGCTGCCATCAGCGCGCTTGGGCCGGATACCATACCCGGATACCATACCCGGAGACCATACCCGGAGACCATACCCGGAGACCATACCCAGAGACCATACCCGGAGACCATACCCGGAGACCATACCCGGATACCATACCCGGATACCATACCCGGATAGCATACCTGGATACCATACCCGGATACCATACCCGGATACCATACCAGGTATCCGGGTACAAACTGTACAAATGTGTGCGAAGAGGAGTCCCTGTGGCTTGTGGCTTATACCTCTACAGCACCGTCCCTATTTCCTTTTTGGCTCGTATCAGACAACATACATGATAAAGCCAATATTTCTGATAGACCAATGTATATAATATTACCTGTTTTTGTTCTATTGTAAAACACCATAAATGGCAATAAAGTACATTTTCTCTAATCCATTTTTTACTCTTTTTTTAAATACATTTTTTACATTTTGAACTATTTAATTTAAGGGATCTTTTCAGCAGTTCTCTGGCATGGAAGTTCTTCTGTCTCTTTGTTGGCTTCAGTTCTGGCTTTTAAGTGTCAATCTGTTGTACTTTGTCATTACGTCAGTCTGTGTTTTTTTCTTGTTGCTTGTTCGACAGGTCAGTGTCAACGGTGTCACCATGCCATTACGGATCATACGTGGAAATTACAACCATGAATACCACCACAAAAAGAGCCAATATGTGGTTAAGGAATACAGCAGGTATAAGAGACACATGTTAATGTGTCTCTGCATTAGATGCATTAACTTAGTGTAAGCTTATGCAGCCCTTTGACAATCCTAATATTGTTACTAATATTATTGCTCTTACAACATTATTATGCTTGATTACTACAACATGCTACATGCTTATTCAGCTGTGGTAACTGCTGCCTTTGCAAAATAATAACATGGTGAATCTAACTTCATCACCGATTTAGCTTGGAGCTGGTTGGCTCAATGTAGTTTAGGCCAAGGTTTTCCTCTGGTTTTGCAGTTTTTTTTAAACATCCTTGCAGCAAAATTGGAGTTTAAAGTTTCTCATGGATAGCAGAAACATTCATGTAAATAAATCGCAGGACTGTTTTGATGTAGCCTTGCAAAAATATGTGAAATAATTGCCCTAAATCCTTCTGAGTTATTTTGTATTTTTATTACATTTTATTTCCCATTATGACCATTTAGTATGAGGCCATCCTAATATTCACTATGAAACTTTCACTTGTCTTTAATTTGTTGGGATTAACATATCAACACCCATGAAAAATCTTTTGTAGAGAGTCAGAGTGTTGATGTCCAATAGTTCATGTGCATTTATGTACTTGTGTGCTGTTTATACCTTATCAAAAAGTGTTGATCTTACTGCGGCTCACTCGGTTTTATCTATTTTTACACATTTATTAATATGCATCTTATCCCAGCTAAAATGAAAACTACTTAATGCATTTAACAAAGTGCTGTGTGATGAAAGTTGGCTTCATTTTACAGGTGTAATAGTAGTGCAACAGAAATAATTTATTAACTCATTTTAGATATACTTTACTCAAACCTTTTACTCAAAGGTAAGTATAAAGTTTGTGTTTCTGTCCCTTAGAAGACTGACCAAGATAAAAAGAGGGTTACTAAACTATGGTAAATAGGATACTATTTTTTTTTTTGTTCAGCTTCAAGTATGATCTGTTATTGTTGTGAATTTTAGATTAGAGGATTCTCACAAAGTTTCCTCCTGTAAAGCAGCAGTTTGACATCTGCAGAAGCTGCAGCAAACATTTACGTTAGTCAGACTCTTTGAATGATTGCCACACCCCAACATGCACTCGTAAATCTAATATTAAGACTCAATGAATGCCTCGTCTCCCTTTATTAATGTGCTGCATTTCCTCTCTCCTGCCCGCCACTGTGGCTTGTCACCCCACTAATAACTACTTTCTTCCCTGCTATGGTTTTCAAAATCTCTTTCACCATCTAAAGAGGGTCATCTGGGTAGCAGAAACAGCTTTGACCTGAAAGATTTCAGTGTCATGGACTTCTAAATATCTGAGTTGGTGCAAAAAGAATCTTTACATTTTGTGAAGAAAACAAGGGTAGTGGGGGAGAGTAATGTTGGCAATCATTGTCCTCAAGTTTTCTGTCTAAATTGCTGTTTGAAAGTAGTTTTGAATGGCAGTTGTTTTGTGCACACAGATTTTCATAGTGGCACAAACCTAACGGGGCATACACAATAATTTTAGATGCAGATAAGGAAGGTGAAATCTTGAAATTCACTCTCGCAGCTCTAAAGCTCCTTATTATCCAGGTTTTATTTACAGTCCTGCATGTTTTATACATAAAAAAGTTGAATCTCTCTTTTTCTTGGGGGGCTATCTACACAAGGCTATAGAGCCTTTTTTTTTTTTTTTTTAAATGCAGTATTTCATAATTGGCATGATTTTTCATTAACCTGTTATGGGCACTTAACTTACAGAGTGTATTCATGAAAATAAAAAGCTGCTGATAATTTTGATAAACATATACTTTTTGTCTTTAGCTCGGAGGCTATGGAAGAAAGATATGAGCACAAAACACAAGCTCGCATTGAGGACGTGGTAAGAATATAAAAGTTGGTTTTATCAAGACTTGCTTTATCTGCACTTATTCTTATATTGACGCAGTAACAGTTAAGGCAGGATTTTATTATCATCCGGTGTGGTAATACGTTTTCTGGTATTATAGAGAGGTGCAAGACAAAGAGCTATATATAATTAATCTTTTTGATCTTTTTATTGGCATCTTGGTCACCTGTTTAGGTAAGGTCAAAGATGGTGAAAAAGTATGTCCGCGAGGAGCCCATGATCCGAGGACCAGAGTTTGTGGTCAGACTTAGATCCCACACTGTGTTTGAAAACACTCCAATCAAACTCTTCTGTACTGTGCAAGGCTTCCCCATGCCAATTGTGAAATGGTGAGCCAGTCAAACGTTTGTCTTTGCCATTAAAACCTGGTTAATCACATGTGCTTATGAAAATATTTTGGCCCGTCTGGTTAGACACGCCTCGATAAAAGTGAACTATATTTTCCCTCGTTTTTAGGTATAAAGATGGGGTGATCCTGGATTTGTCCTCAGGAAGGTATTTTGTTGAAACCAAAGGTGGGAGCCATTCTCTGGAGATACCAAGGTAAAAGGGGGGTCTCTGGTAGACTGTTTGACCATGAGAAGAATCTGTTAAGGTCTAATGAATGATGATGATAATATGTGGATAAATGATATACTTTGCACAATTTACGTGTACAATACTAAATCTTTGGGTGAACCCTAAAATGCATTCTGTTTTCTACAAACAAACCTTCAGAGAACACGATGTACGTTTCTGTCAGCTGTAGAGAGCAATAATCATTAGTGATAGCACAATGAACAATCAAAGGTGTCTAAAACATCTGAGCTCAACGCTAAACATCTGATAGAGCAGGAAAAGGATTAAATAGTAACAATCAAAACGGAAACATCTCAACAAAATACCAAATGCAGATATTCTGCAACAGAAATGCTGACAGGAAAAATAAGGAATGAGGCTAGCTGCAATTAAAGCTGGCTGGCTAACGAGGATGATGAAAATTGAGATTTGTCTTTAATTGCGTGACTACTTCAGACAACTTCAGACATTGTTCCTGATATGTGCATTTCTATTTATGATTGTGTTTGTTTTCGCAAGGAAGTGATTTTTTTCTTCTTCTGTTGAACACAATGCTGTCTGACAAATTACCTCACTAAAAGATTACACCACGAAATATCATTAAATCTCTGTTTGGGTTTCATCAGGATCCACAAACTATTTCGGATTAGAGTTGTAATCAGAGTGTGTGGCTGCAGGCTACGTGCTTACTGGCGGACAGGCGCGTATCCTTCTCTTTTCCAGTCGGTGGAAGCTCAGCTGTTCAAGCGCTGATGCCAGTGTTATATGATACTCCAGGATTTTTTTCAGTCATCACTCTTTGAATGGATCCCATCACCATCCTGAGACCACTAAAAACTAATGAGACTGTAAGATCGCTGACTATTTCCTCTTACCGCTGTGTTCTCTCCAAATTCAAAGAATGATTTAAAAATCAACTTCTATGAAACTTTTAACTTTAAGGATTTCCAAAAGGATGACTATTGAGCAATAAACTGAGATTAAGACAGAGTGAGGACTCGGGAACAGAGGAGATAGAGAGAGAAGATGAAACAAGAAATGGCTTGACAAAACGCTGAGATTTGTCATTGTTACCAAATTATAAAGCTTCCATTTCTGCAAGCATTTCCTAATCTCATCCCATATAATTCAAATTGGTGATGGTGATTGTGTGACTGACCTTGACACAATGGCTTTTTTTCTTTTTAGGGAGCTGTGGAGCAAAATAAGCATGTTACATAAATAACTGAACCAAGTATTGTTGCTTAGGTGTGAATCCCTGTGTGGTCCCTGGCAAAACAGTGCATTCATGCGGACAACATATCCCCATTTAGTGTTGTGGCTTCTTATACATGTAAAATCAAACCGACACTGAGATTACCTATACTTAAAAAGCCAAATCAGGCCCTGATAGATTAGCAGCAGATCTAGTATTATAATTATTTCCCATGCTGTCTCAAATGACTAAAACATTACTTGCACAACTACCTACCCAGGGTTTCATTTGAAAAAAGATGAAAAATTGCTATAGGTCAATCGGAAGTCTTTTAAGGAATTGCCTGTGGGACTACTACAGAGAGGCATATCAAGATGCAAACTTATGCCTTCGTTTTTGTTCGCAGATGTTCAACTGATGATACAGCCCAGTACACGGCTGTGGCTGGCAACATCCACGGGCAGGCGTCCAGTCAGGCATCCGTTATCGTAAAGAGTAAGTTACAGAAGGTCACATTTTTTTCAGCATGCAGCTCCAGATCAGATATCACACAATATCTTAAATATGACTGACATGCTCTTGTTCTGGATAGGACACATTTAATAGCACCTTTATAGTTATAATTGCCAAACATAACTGACATGTTTAGCATTCATTATCAGCTATATTGATGACCATTCCCGTGACTTTGCTGGTCAGGGAATTAACAGTGACTAGAATAAACTATGTTTTCCAAAACACTTAACAGGGACATTGATAAATAACTTTGTATCCATATGTTTGCTTTCTCAGTATCACTTTATTAATTATTTATTAATATTTCAGGCTAGTGCTAAACATATTTAACTTTATCATGTTTGTTTAATAACTGTGCAGGATTCAAGGATGAAGAGGAGTCCAGTCCATATGCATGGCTGCCTTTTACAGGTACATATTTCACTCTAATTACCCCTTTCAGTGTTGAGTGAATATTAAAAATGTAATCCTGCTCATTTCTAATGTTATCACATCAATACAAATATATCCCTCTTTTGTCTTTCCCCTTTCTTTAAAACTCTGTATCTTCCTTGGCCTTTTTTCTCCCAGCTGCCATGCTTCCCAAGATCCATTACACTAAAATCAGGATTACTTTTGTGGAGAAGTTTGGTCCAGTGTTTGCCAGTGAGGGAGGATCTGCCACTCTGTCCGCCACCATGACCCTGGAACCCAACCTGGCCAACCTACAGCCAGAGGCACAGTGGTACAGAGATGGTAAATGCCATGAAATCGTATTTCAATCGGAATTCTACTATAAACTGTACTGCACATAAATAAAAGTGGCATGCTATGTTATAAATGAATAAGAGGCGCAATATTCATAAGTGGAATAAGTTTATTTAAACTTCCTCTGCAACCTCAAATCAGAAAAAAGGTGGACAATTTATAAAATTCATCCCATTAAATTACAGTAATTTAGTAGATGCTTTTACGAGTCAGGGACATATCGAAGGGCAACGTGTTCCCCTCCTCCTAAACTACAGCCCGCACTGGCTTCAGATAAAAAACAAATCATGTTTTGGTACAAAAAAACATGTAAAACCAGGAGAGGATCTCCATAAAAGCAGATAAAATCATTAAGCAATTCAACAGTACCAGAATAACTTCAGTGGGCACACAGTTTGCAGAAAGCTCTGGTCCCTCAGACAGCAGTGCATCAAGAACTGTCATGCATCATTGATGTAATCACATGGGCAAGGCATTACTGTGGGAAATCCTTGACAAGCACACAATAGTCAGTCTCAGATGTTATAGAAAGAAAGAAGACTTGTGCAAAAAAAGCGAAGCCTTATGTTTGACCTTGTGCTGAGTTTGGCATCAACTTCTCTGGGGATGTATCGGTGCCCTTGGTAATGAGATGCAGAATTAATTCAGAAAAGTACATTGAGCTTTTAGAGCAACATGCCGCCTTTCAAGATGACATCTTTCCAGAGATGTCCTTGCATCGTTCAACCAGATAATGTAAAATCACACCTGCATAGATTACAAAGACATGGCTGATGAAGAACATGGTAAATGTACTGGACTGACCCGTCTGCAGCCATAAATTCAGTCTCCAGTACAGAATATGTGAAGAATTTTGACATTAAAAAACAGCGACAATGACTGGGAACTATTGCAAACCTTAAGAGATGTTTGAGCCTTAAGAAATGAAATGATAAATACTTGAAATGCTTCTTTTCTTGACAACCTCAATCCCAGACATATTGGAAGAAGAAATTGTAGCATTACAAAGCAGAAAACGCCTTAAAAAGCTTATGTCCTAATCTCACAAGACTTACATGCAGGAAAGGATGTTCAGTTTGTTAAATCATGCTGACAACAAAAGTAAGATATATTTTCTTTTCATATCGTTTCAGCTTTTCTGATTTGGGGTTGTGTAATTCATAAAAATACGGCCTATAAGAACATTTGGCATTCAGGTGTGATGTGTCCTTTCTAGACACTCGTCTCTTTGACTCCAAGTGGGTGAAAATTGAAACGGGCAGAGGCTCCACCACCTTGACCCTTCCATGTCTCTACAAGGACGACGAAGGCCTTTACACGCTTCGCATGGTCACTAAGGGAGGCACTGCAGAACACAGTGCATTTGTCTCAGTCGCAGGTGAGATGGATAGTCAGAGAAATGAGCTGATGAAACATCGACCTCATTTCAAAATGGAACCAGTGATTAAGATTTGAATTTCAACATCCCCGGTTTGTTGTCAGTTATAACATTTTGATTTCAACAACGTCCCACCCATTGCTTGTTGTGTAGATGGTCCTCCCCCAGTTCCTAATGCACCTGGTGCTCCCATGGATATCAAGATCCACGATGCCAACAGAGACTATGTCATCGTGTCATGGAAGCCTCCTAATACCACTACCGAGGGTCCGATCCTGGGATACTTTGTGGACAAGTAGGAGTTTCTTAAACAGATAAACTGAGAACATAAACATATTCTGAGTGACTTTGCTTGACTAACTGAACAAAATTAAGGGTTTTTGTCTCAAAGAAGAAATCCATTTTCTATACTCTTCTTCCTAATTCCTCTGAGGATCTGTTTTTGTCTCTTTCACAGTTTTACATCGTCCTTGGCGATAGGATATTGGATATATGATACTCAGCGCATCAGAGCCCGCTAGCTGCTAATAAAACTGAATATTCAAGCAAAGGAATATGCATCTCTTGCGTTTATACTTGTTTCTTTGGAGTAAAATTATTTTACCACTGCCGTTTTTGACACGTCAAGTATAACAGTTACATTATACATTAACATTTTAATGAACTGGTTAATAGAGTTAAATGCAAACCCAACTAACCATACACTCAGTGCTTCATCCTCAAAGTTCATACTTCTGTCTCTTCAAATCTTTCTTTCTTTGCCCTTTGAAACTTTTTAGATGTGAGGTTGGAACTGAAAACTGGACCCAATGCAATGACCACCCCATAAAGATCTGTAAATACCCCGTGTCTGGGCTGTTTGAAGCACACTCCTACCACTTCAGGGTCAGAGCGGTCAACTCTCACGGAATCAGCAAACCATCCCGCATGTCTGATCCCATCGCTGCACTGGATCCTACTGAGTTTGAGAGGCTTCACGGTGAGTTTAACTCCATTTGTAAGGAGAAACGTCACCCCTTTCTTGATTTACACCTCGCTTAATGTAAGACTTGATGAATATGTCCTGTAGACACTGAAGCAGACGCAGCTGATATGTTTGAATGGGTTCAGTGCTATGATTTCAAGCTGCAGGAGTTGTAAAGATTCTGTGGGTTCTCTCTCAGCACATGTAGACAGCCTCTGTGATCTGTCCCAACCATTTATTGACAGCCAGTCATCAGAAAGATGAACACAAACATGAAGTCCTTGTGACCCAGTGTCGCCTGGCAAGTAGGTCATGTACGTGGCGCCTTTTGGCCGTCATCATCTGTCAGGGCTGTCCAAGGCCTCAGTGTAGCCATGAATATAAAGAGACGAAGACTGGTCACAAATGCAATGCATCTCTGTTCATAAAATAAAATAAATCCCAGTTGTTAAAATGAACAAATTATGTAGCTACATGACAAGTCTCAGCTTCAGTCATATTTTTAGCTCTACATAAATGACATTAATGGTAATTCATGATTATAAGTTAATTAGCCCGAAAAGCATTTTTATGGGAATGTTTGGAAAACCCTCTAAGAAACTGATGAACATCCTTTATTTTCCTGTAGCCAAAAAGCTTGGAGGAAAACTGGGTGTTGTGTCGTACCATGATGACGTTGAAGGTCAGATTTTACTCATATTAATCTCACATATTTATGCATTAGATGTGTAATGTTTTGAGAAATGTTGTTGTGAGCTTGTGGTTGTGTCACTGCGTAGCTGAAGGAACGCCCCCAGGTGCTCCATCAGGAGTCCATGCCTGTGAAATCGACAGGACATATGTTGTTTTGAGCTGGAAAGCCCCAGGATATTCCGGCAAGGCTCCCATGTGGTACTACATAGAAAAGGTATGTATTATACTTTCATCGATTACCTCAGCATCACTCCTTAAAGTACCCTTCTTTTTAGGTTTAAATAACTTGAAGAGTATTGAACTGGCATTTTATGGATCTCTGTACCTCCACAGTCCGTGGGCGACAGTGATGCATGGCAGCGCGTTAACACTCAGGTTCCCATTCGATCTCCTCGTTACGCTGTCTTTGACCTGGCAGAGGGCAAAGAGTATCGGTTCAGAGTTTTGTCTGCCAACATTCATGGAGCCAGCAAGCCCTCAGAGCCAACCAGGCTCATCGAAACTCAGGAACTAAAAGGTTAGTCTCTGTAACTGTTTTCTTTCAACTCATATATAATTAGTATTTACTGTCATCATTATGATTTATTTTCATCTTGGACGTTGCTTTTTTTTTAATTTTTTTTTTTATTGTGCACAGGTGTACCATCTGCTCCCGGTCAAGTGATTGCAACAAGGGAAACTGACACCTCCGTCCTCATTCAGTGGGCTCCTCCAAAGGAACCCAACAATCTCATTGGATATTATATTGACCAATGTGTGAAAGGGTCCAAAGACTGGACCTCAGCCAATCACAAACCTCACAAGAACACCAAGTACGCTTTAAGCCAAACATAAACTTTTTAAATTTTTTTAATCATGGTTAGATTCACGGATAGAAAGTGATTCTCATATGCTTTGTATGTTTTTGTTTTCTCCAGATTTGTGGTTAGTGGCCTGACCACAGGACAATCCTACAGCTTCCGGGTCCAGGCTATCAATGAGCTTGGTCTCAGCGATGAATCCCAGGAATCAGCGCCCCTCAGTGTCAAGGCTGCCCTTAGTCAGTATTACTATATTTTGATGTCTGTTAAAGATAATATTGATAATTATCTTTATTCCCCTGCAACTATTAAAATTCTTTGTGGTTGCTTTTTTTAAAAATAAACATTATTTAAAACATTTTAAACTGTATTCTTAGCCACCCCTTCTGCCCCTTATGACATTGCACTGCTGAACTGTGATGGCCACTCAATGGTTCTGAACTGGAAGAAGCCTCTTCTGTCCGGAGGTGCAAAGATCAAGGATTATTATGTGGATAAGAGACGCAGTGGAGCAACCGTGTGGCGGGAGATTCATATCCCTCCAATCGCAGAAAGACTTTATAAGGTAACAGAAAGTCTGTCTTTAAAGGTGATTTCTTTCATGAAAATGAAAAAAAAAGACGTGCTCAGGATCCTATAGTTTGTGTGTCTTGAGCTAAATCTGAAAAAAAAAAGTAATTCAGTAAATAGTTCCTTTATTACAACACACCTATTCGTTGGTATTCTGTGCAAAACTAGCTCATATGAATTTGGAAAGTAATAGGTCTGGTTTATTAAAGATAATAATGATTTGGATGTGTGTGATGATCGGTAACCCATAGCAACATTATGCTGACAGGTGGAGGGCTTGACCGAGGGAGCAGTCTACCAGTTCCAGGTGTATGCAGCCAACCTGACTGGCCTCGGAAAAGCTTCCAAACATTCAGCCGACTACAAATGTGAGGCCTGGACCATGCCAGAGCCGGGTAAGTAAATGACTGACTCGATCACGACTCAGACTTTACAACAAACATACATGAAAAACAGCAATCGTGTCATGACTGAATGTGATTATCTTCATCTGTGTGTCATATAGGCCCCACCTATGATTTGACATTCTGTGAAGTGAGAGATAGTTCAGTGGTAGTTGAGTGGAAAAAGCCTGTCTATACTGGTTCTGGACCAATCACAGGCTATCATGTTGAGTATGCCAAGAAAGGAACTTCTGATTGGACTACAGCCAATGACAAAGCCGTCAGCCACCGCTTCCTAAAGGTGAGTGTCTCGTTACAATTTTCTTCGGGCTCATTAATTTAAATCTCCATAACATATTATAACATTCATTACAAATATAATCACATCCAAGCATGAAATACTGAATTCACCTCTGGACATGCTGCAGCAGTGCAGTCATTTTAATCTGTGAGATACTGACATCTGGTGGATGAGATATGTAATTGCAGCATCTTGGTTTTGTACAAAAATGTGGGAAATTAAATATTCTTAGCTGTCTTGCTAGTAGGTGTCAATTGTGTGTGACAAATTCATATCTGTAAACAATTACAATTACATTAATCTTAATTCGTTATGATTTAAAACGGAAACAAATAAACATTTTGAGCCCTTTTAGGAATGACAAAGTTTCATGTTTGTTCCATTTCAGCAATTTGAGGTCGACTTATTTTAAAGTTTCTACTAAAATTGGGATGATTTTAGAGTGTAAATGTAATTTAAAATGTAAAATGATGAAAAGAAAAGCTGTGAAATATTTTAAATGAAAGTAAAAAAATTTACAAGAAGGGAAAGAAAAGAGCAGAAAAAGTTGTGTAACGCTAAAATAAACACCTGGCGGAACAAATTCACAACTGGAAACAGGCTGATAACATTTCTGGATCCTTAGAAATAATCACAGAGGTTAGAAGTACAGAAGGCTTCGGTAGTCTATGAAACACTTAGTGCAAAAATAGTTTAAGGAAAGAAACACAGCATTTCAAAAACTAAATTGCATAAATGACTGAATGCAGAACATTTTCTGAATTCAGCTATCAAAGCATGTTTTTTTTTCATTCATACATCATGTTTAAATTATTTGCAAATAACTGCATTCTTTTTATCCCAATCAAACAATTCCCAAGCTCTGTTTCTCCTCCAAATGTTGTTTCTTCGTTTTTGTTGCTCCCCAGGTAACAGGTCTGCAGGCGGGTGTAAGCTATGTGTTCAGAGTGCGTGCTGTTAATGCTGCAGGAGTGGGCATGGCATCTATGGTCTCTGACCCTGTGACTGCCAAGGCTGTGGCAGGTAACCTTTAATGCTAGAGTGGGAGATTACAAGTCAGATTTTGAAATATTTAAAAGATTAAAAAAAAAAATGAAGACTCCACAAGTATCTCTTTGCACGATAGTATGGCTATACTTTTTTGGAAAGATGCTCTCTTTTTTGAAGTGTTGAAGGTAAGATGAGGTAAATACTTTACTAAACTATAGAATCTGTTATGGTGTATCGATCAAAGTTTATAAATTGTGTGTGTGTGTGTGTGTGTGTGTTTGTCTTTGTATCAAAGGTTCTCAGGAGGTTTCCTGCGTGGTGGATGGGAAGTCAGGTGACATCGTCCTGTCATTTGAATCCTGCCAAATTAAGGAGGACTCTAAGTTTGTCTGGAAGAAAGATTACAAAGAAATCACTGATTTCTCCAAAGGAGTAGTAATTAAGACAGAAGGCAGCCAGTAAGATTACAAACTCACATGTGCGCATGCAACCACACACATGCTGTTTATATGCAATAAAACACTGCCACGCGGTTACAGTAATATGCCTTTGTCTACATTTCTGTGCTTTTGTCTCTCTCGTTCCCTGCACCACAGCTCTAAGTTGATCTTTACGAACCCAGATAAAGAGGATTTTGGAACATTTTCTGTTTCTGTCACCAACACAGAGGGGGTATCATCCAGCTATACAATCTCAGCTGAAGGTAGGATTTATTCATCGCAGTTAGTACGGCACTGCTGCTTAACCTCCCACCTGGTTCTGGCTTATACAGGAAATCAAACACACACACACACACACACACACACACACACACATACACACATACACACACACACACACACACACACACACATACACACACACACACACACACACACACACACACACATATATATATATGTGTGAAACCACCAGTGTTTGTATTACTTTTATAACATTTATTAATCCAATGGCATAACGTTCAGAATTATAGATGTTTTCCCCCTTTTTCATAGTAAGGCATATAATTATCTGTCATGCCTTGATCATGAAAATTTGAACAGCTGTATAGCAGAAAAGTACATCAAAGTACAGACCTGAGCAAAAATAAGAAAAAAAAAATCAAAAGGAAGCTGTGTATCGAAGAACTGAGGCGGTGTGTGGGATGTATTAAAGATGAAAGCAATGAGACTGTTTTTAAAAATGATCATACTGGCATGTAGGCAACAAAATAATTTCCTTACATTTCTGATGAATACCATTGGAGTACATTGCTCAGATTATTTCCCCGAGCTTGGGGCAGTGTTTGTATTTTATCACTATGTTGTCATAACAAAACAAACAAAAAAAAAACAACCTTTCTTTTCTGTCAGAAAGCTTCGTGGTATTTTTTTTTTTTTATTGCACCACAGTGCTTGTCGGCCATAATCACTGCACTATTGTGCAGTGTTGTATTTAATTGTGTGAGTGCTGAACACAATTAAAGACATCTCAACACAGTTTTAACAGTGATCTCATCCACTTGGGACTTGTCCCCGAAGTAGCCTGCCAACTAAAAGTACATACTAAATCTCATATCTCTGCAGTTAGAGCAATGTGCATTTAAATTATTTGTTTGTGTCCATAACAACTTGAAATTAAAATGTTGATTCTGCATTTCAGAGCTGACAAAGATGCTGACACTCAGCCATGACATTAGACACCCAAGTAGGTATCTCACAAAATCTCCTCCTTTGTCCTTTTAAAAAGACACCTTCTCCTACACTTCTTCTATGCTGCATCCTAATCTGCTTCACTGACTGTCTCTGTTCCACTGTTTCTCCCTTTCATGCTTTCATTTTTTTTTCTTTCTTCCATTTGCTTTGAACCTCAGATTTCTTTATTCTTTTAGGGGAACATTTCTGTTTTTTATTTGATTCCAAAAAGAAAAGAAGTCTTACCTGCTTTTGCATCACCTGCCTAACTACCTCCTCTCCTCTCCTCTCCTCTCCTCTCCTCTTCTCTCCTCTCCTCTCCTCTCCTCTCCTCTCCTCTCCTCTCCTCTCCTCTCCTCTCCTTTCCTCTAGTCATCCCACTGAAGTCTGAGTTGGCCTATAAGATTTTGGAGAGAGGCAGAATGAGGTTCTGGCTGCAGGCTGAAGAGATTTCCTCCAAAGTCACCTACAAATTTTTTGCAAACAACAAGGAACTGTCCGGAGCTGATGTAAGATACATGTGTATGAAAAACATAAGAGAGATTTCTGCCCCACGCTGTCTCGACAGTAGTTTGTTGCAACATGAAAGGCATAATCAAAGTAGAAAAATCATCTATATTCACAAAGTCTGTGCAATCATATGAAAAAGAAAATACACCACCACTCAGCTCTCAGGTTTTATGCATCAGGACATAATAGGAATCATCTGGTCCTTAAACCAGCCTTAATATTAGCCAAATACAACCTCAGATAAATAATAACATGTCATAAATCTGTATACATTTATCAAAAACTAAGCCAAATAACACAGGCAGTGGACCCCATCATTCAGTGGCTCCCACGCCACCCAGGTGGCAAGTCAACATCATTACTCCTTTACCTCCGAGCTTGACAGTTGCCATGAGGTTTTGTGCCGATGTGGTTGATTGTTGCCATGCATGGCGCTGCGCATTTGGGCCAAACATGTCCACTTCGGTCTTTTCTTGTCCAGAGGACGTTGTTCCAGAAGTCTTGTGGTTTGTTTAGATGTAACTTTGCAAACTGCGCGGCCCTGTTTGTTTCAGAAAGAAGAGGCTTTCTCCTAGAAAACCCTACAAACCAGCCATACTTGTGCTGCCTTTTTCTTATTGTACTGTTATGAACTATAATATTTAACATTCCCACAGAAGCCTGTAGAGTCTGAGATGTAGTTATTTGGTCTCTTGTACTTTCTCTGACCATTGCACTGTGTGACCTTGTGATGAACTTGTTGGGAAGTTCATTCCTGCAAAGGCTGACATCTGCCTTAGATGTTTTACACTTGTGAATAATATTTCTCACTCGAGGATGATGGACTCTAAATTGTTTATGAATGACCTCATAACCCTTCTCAGATTGATGGGCACCAGCAGTTGCTTCTCTAATATCATAATTGATGTCTTTCCTCTATGGTAGTGTGTAAACACACCCCTGAAACGTCCAGGTCCTTACTGATGATCAGTTAATGTATTGCTTTTGATTACAACCAACTAGCTGCCATGCATTGACTGAATTTCTCTTAAGAGTTTTACATAAAGCCTTGGAAATAAAAGAAGGTTTACTCTCTTTTGAATTGGCTGCATGTGTGGCCTGTTTCTCATGAAACACCTCTATTTTTTGCAGCCCAACAAGATGGGTCACGACATCTCTACAGGTATCATCGAGTTTATAATGGACCATTTCACACTGGAGAATGAGGGGACATTTACCTGCCAGATCACAGATGGAGGAGGCAAAGCGCAGAGCTCGTTGGTTCTGATTGGAGATGGTAAGAGAGGCCAGATCTGACTGTTGATCAGCCGTCAGCAACTCCAGCACATTTCTACAGGACTGTCTCAAATCTAGCACCCTAGGGTGCTTTCAGTTGACTATACGTTTTGTTTAACTTGTTGTAAAACAGGATTAAACCACAGCACCTGATGAACAGCTGATGTGTGCGAGAAGGGCTTGCCATTTTCAGGATTTTATTTTACTCCTAACTTATTAGTGGGCGTGTTGGGAACCCTTCAAAGTCTGGTCAAACACATTTCTAGTATATACTGTAGTTTGTCGCATAAATGATACTTCTTTTTGGGCTGTACATCTACTGTTTGTCCAGACATGCATCAGGGTTAGTAGATGTACAGACAAGTTTTAATGTAGTGTAATCCTTCCTCTACCATAGAGGAGACCATTAACTAAGTTACACAAGAATCTGCGGCAACTGCTGGCAACACTCCGAGCTTTTAATTGTTCTCTGTTTATGTGCACACAGCTTTTAAGAAAGCGTTGGCTGAGGCTGACTACCAGAGAAGAGAATACATCAGAGTCAAAGAGGGTAAGAAATAGAAAATACTCTTCACTTATAAGCTTTATTTTCATTGCCTGACACCAACATACCATTATCTTTTCTGGGAAGCAATTTATCAGTGAGTACGCATGAAAGTACATGGAAGCGAAGTGGACCACCTTTGCATCAAGCGTACTGCTGTACTCTTTTGACGAGAGCCCAAAAGGGATCCTGTTTAAACGATTCCTTCATGATGAACAAATACGATCCCCACATTTAGATGTAGATACTTAATATGAAGAGCAAACTTTTGCATTTTACAGTTTACTTCTGGTTTTCTATTTCTACTACAGGCCCCCACTTCAGTGAGTTCCTGTCGCTTCAAATTGGAGAGGACTGCTCTGTCACTTTGGTCTGCAAGGTAAACAGCCAAACTCCATAATTACTCAGTATTAACCATCTAAAAAAAAAAAATGGTGGCTGGATTGTGATTAGCCGTTCTATCGAATTCAGGATGCCCACAGTGTTTTGTAATGATAAGGTCCAGAATTAAAATAACCGCAATTTATGCACTCAGCAGTTTGTCACAAACTTGTTGGGAAAAGTACATTATTCAGACTATTTTAAAATTAGGACAATATTCACATGCCCTAAGACAATCTCAAGCTGACATCTGTTTAATCTGATTGTCAGTTTAGCTTAGATAAGCGCATTTGGAGAGACAGTAAACACAAGCGGTAAATTAAGTGTGTGTGTGAATGCTGAGAGTGATACGACTACTAAGCAGGCATAAGCATCAGCCATTTGGCAGAAAGGTATGTTTATGATTATTTAGGATGCAAAATAAATGTGCCAACACTTGGATGCCAAGGCGTCCAACTTTATAGGTAGAAATTGACCCTGAATCAAGCAGAAAGTATAAAGAGTCTTTCCTCAAATGCTGTTTGGTGTATTCTGTTGGGTGTTAGTCGGTGTCACCTTTTCGTCAAGCTTTAGAAAATGACCTCAGCTGTCACCCTCAAATGAAGGGGTGGGAGTGGGGGTGGGGGTGGCGGTGTCGGTGGGGTGGTGGGTCTGGTGTCCTGATTGGTGGAGGAACACAGTGTGCCATGAACTGCAAAATGGTGATTGAACAGCAGACTTACTGTTTGCAGCAATGACAGTTTTATATCACTGTGACCAGAGAGGCTGAAGAGCAATAAAGAAGTCCTTGAATCAAAAAATCAACATCCTAAAACGAAATTAAAGTTTACCCAGTGTGTTGACATGTGACAGCAGGAGAGTGTGACCAAGCAAGCAGCTGATTACAGGCTCGATTGTCATGCCATCAGTCAAAAAATTAAAACTGAAGACTTCAATTAAACATCCCACACTCGTAGAGCATTTTTCTTGTTTATAAAAAAAACCCTTCACAGTTCACAAAGTACTTAATATTTTTTGCCCCTGGTTCAGTTATTTATACTTACACTCAGTCATCACCAGATAAATAAGTAAATAAATATATACATAAATAAATAATACAAGAAATCAGAAAGAATAGAACGCTTAGCTGGCTGCAAAAATGATCCAAATCTTTGCAAACATCATGTTCATGAAATGAACCACATCAGTAAGATTTGATTCCTAACAAGATGCTTATTTTCTTTATACCTCTAAAAAGGTGAGAGATGGAGACTTTGAGTTGAATCCATTTGCTGCAGTGTTTTGCATCTTTAAAATGCCCATAAAACACAAAACGGACTTGTTTGATTTTCATCTTTTAATAAGCAAGTTGCATAAAATATAACAAAAAACTATGTGGCAATAAGGCCAACAGGGAACCTGAAGAGTATGCATTTGAAGGGTTACGAGACAAGGCTGAAAAAACAGTTTTTAGTTCGGTTGCAGCTGAGGCTGTTAATTGTTGCTGGAATTGCATGATGTGCACCGTAGATGTCTGAAAATCACACAATAAAATTAAACGTTTTTGTTACTGAAAACTATGCTGAATGTTCACACAAACGTCATGTTTTTCATTGAAGGTTGCCAACCTAAAGAAGGAGTCAGAGTTTCACTGGTACAAAGAAGATACAGAGATTATCCCTGATGTGAAGCCTGACCTTGGATCGGGTGTCTGCAAACTACCAATTAAACTGGTAAAAACAGAGCGCTGCTGCTAATCTTCTGAAGATTGTAAAAGAAGAGTAAAATACTGTAACTTCTTCACAGGGCTTTGTTAAATAATAGAACTGTTACATGACTACACAATTAGTCCTCGCTCCAAGATGAGCTCTGAGAAGGGTGGCTGTTGCTGTCAATCTGTTTGATAGTAACATTACATAAAAAAAACTAGAGAAACAAGAAAGATGGTGCCACCGCTTTAACGTCTTATATCTGGCCCTTTTACTTCTGATGACATAACATAGTCTTTCCATGACGACAACAGACACGGTAACATCTTCAGATTAAATACGTCTGTGCTCTTTATGTCTCTTTGTTTCTTCTTCAGTTTTCACAAAAGACTGCAGGAGTGTATAAGGCCACCATCAGTGATGACAGAGGCAAAGACATGAGCCAAATTGACATCAGTGGAAAAAGTATGGATGTGTCTCTTCCTTAATTTAGCTTTAATTAGGAGAATGATTCACTGTCTGGGCAACTGTCTTGTTCTTTGACTGATTAAGTATGAATGATAATCGGCGGTGAAATGGCCTATGAAAAATGTATACTTAAAAACAACTTGATGTTCATTAGATAGTGGAAGACATAAAATGCAAGAGAGCTACAAATTAAGACACTTTCAACATAAGCGCTGGTTTCAGTCCTGTATTTCTAGCTACTATTTTTTCTTGCTGCTGGCTGTATTCTACAGGTTATACATTTTAATTTTCTTGTAGTCTCCAGCCTTCAAGTTCTTATGTCTGTGCATATTTTATGTAGATATGCGGCACTTTACCATCGCTTGCAGATGATCTTTCATCCCCTTTACGTCATAGCTTATTTAGTACATGATAAAGCGATCAAAGATCTTTACTAGAGTTAGTAAACATACATCTTTTTGTGCCATTTGTCTAGAAAATAAAAATCCATATCTTTATGAAGGCACAAGGCATGTAGGTAATAACAACGGAACGACAAATGCCCAGAGAGCTGAAGAAGTAGAGGTGTTTTCCAAGGGTTCATCACTGAGTTTTGCCTGCAGCCTCCAGAGGGCAGCAGGGTGTCTTTTCCTCCCTTTGAGTGTTTCTCTCACCCCGTGTTCCTGTGCTTCTCTTTCAGCCTTTGACGATTCCATAGACAAGCTCAGCCAACTGGCTGGTAGGTATCTGTCTTTTATATGCGCATACTTATAGTACAGACACGCTCAGGGGTGTGTGGGTGTGTGTCAGTCAGACACACACCCACACTTCACACATATCACGCATTTCATGAGCAGATATGCATTTAAAAAGAACGCTCAGCATCACCAGGATCACCCCATACCCACTGGAGGGCTATTGTTCAAAACACCTAAATTTAACATGATAAAAAAACAAAAAAAACAAATCACACCGCAGTGATAAGAGATTAAGGAGATCCATCACGGGGTTGATATGTTGACGCTTTAAAATCCCACTGTTACTTACAAACACTTATCAGTGTGTGACAGAAGTTGTCATGCTGGAAGCATTTGGCCATCATGTGGTGAAATCACTTTAAAATTCCACTGCGCTGCCACAGTGACAGTGTGGAGGAGCATCTTACTCCTATTTTAAGCAACATTCACTTGTCAGCTCTGCAGCGACTGTTACAGCCTTGGTTGCAGAGGAGAAGAGGGTTCATTATAGTGATAATGGGAAACCATAGTGATGTGACCAGGTGGATGACACACTTGTCCACTTGTAATATTCAGTGAGCAAAGTCCCCCACAGACATATTGTAGTAGGAAATGGCCTTATTTTCTTTGGGCTTTTTTTTTTTTCTTTTTACATTTAATAGCTTCAGAAAGTTAATAAAACTTGGAGCTGCAGACTTAAACATACAAACAATTTGCTGTCAAAAATCTGCACTCTGCCTTATTAGTACAGTTCTACTCTCCACGTTAGACCAAGGCAACATAAAAAGGGGAAATATGAAAATGGTTACCACAAAGTAGAATAACATTTTATACGGCAAATCTTGTTGTGCATGGAAAGCGGGTTCAGCTATTAGATAGAGGGATGGCACGCCCGCTGCAGCTCGCTCGAACCAGGCTGTTTCGCAGCAGATGGAAAACGTGTATTTGTTTTTGATTTCAAACGTGTTCTGTCACCTCCTTTAGGAGCTAGTGCGGCAGAGCTGGTGATTAAATGCACGGCAACGGGTATTCAGCTACAGTGTCATATGAAGTATTACACCTCAGAGATGAACATCACCTGGTATCACGGGTAAGGAATTTGATTCGTAAGACTACTACTCTCTACTACTATCAGCACAACTATAAATTCAAAGAATACAGCAACTAACACAAGTAACAAGAAGATAACAAAAGAAAATGAAAGAGGAGAACAACAACAAGAAGCAATTTAAATATCTATGTAAACATGTTGACCACAAGGCCATTAATTTAGCTTTTCCGTCAAGTTAAATTGCCAAGAGTGGTAATAAAAAAATAAACAAATACATTTAAAAAAAGCCACATAATAACACTTGTTATGGCTGTTGGCATGCGTTTTTATTTACTTTGGTGAGCGCGGTGAAATTGCCCTGTTTTGTTGTAGAAATTACGCCTCTGACATTTTCAATAAAGCAAACATGTTTTCAGCACTTAAAAGCACTCTGTCTTATTCTGGAGATTATTAAATACAGTCTGTTTGGCGAACAGTGAATGGATGAAACAAAAAAGGAGGAAGGACAAAACACAATAACAAAAATAATGAAGAGGAACTAAAGATTTTTCGCATCTCCGCAACCTTTCTGTGCCTGTGTAACTCTGGGGAGGCAGGAAACTCGCTCAAGCTTTACCTCTGAAGCAGGCCTCACTTGCTCACACAACAACAGCGCGCAGCACCAACACCTCTTCTTTTTCTTTACTTTTCAGTGAGACTAAACTCTCCCACAGTGACAAGATTGTGATTGGAGGAACCCCTGCTATGGCAACAATGGAGGTACGATCAGCACTGAACTTTACTTTCTTCTGAGGTAGATCATATTAAATCAATATATAAAAGTAAAGCACTTAGTAAAGCAAAGTAACACTTTTGATTATTGATAGCTTTTAGAATCTGTTGAGTGTAATTCATTATTGTGCACCTCCTAGGTTTGCTCTTGTAAGCAATCTTTATCATTTTAATTGTCCAAAAGACTTTTAGAGCCGTGACACTAGTATATAAAAGAGGCGAGCACTGAGCCCATTGCTCAGTTGGTCACAAGACTGAGGAGTTTATCATTTGACCGGTTCGCAGGTGATCGAGCCAGTGGAGAAGGACAAAGGAATTTACACTGTCATAATCACTAACTCTGAAAGTTCACAAAAACGAACCATGGAGCTCAGCGGTGATGGTCAGTATCTTCCCCCATCCTACTTTTTTATTGATTAAAAAGAGTAAAATAGACTAAAGAAGCAACTCAGTCAGTTTATTTTTATGTCTTTCGTGGCTTCGGTTTGTAGCAGACACACGCACGCGCACACAGAATAAAAAACTGAAGTGCTGCTCAAATCAGAGACTATTCTTTCATTATCAAACATCTCCTTATGCCTGAAAATTCACTACATGAAACGCTCACAGCTTCCTTCCACAGTAGGACCGTGGCTGCAGGTCAGCTGGAATTAATTTTGATTGTAATGACTTTAAAAAAGATTTACATGCATGAACGTCACTGTCCTTGCATTTGTTGGGGTTGTTCATGGTCGGTCGTCTGAAAGATAGTTTCAAGAGTTAGTGCTGATTGTTTTTATCTGAAAAAAGCTGATACTTGTTACATGTTTCCCTGTGAACTTTTGTAACAACTTCCTACGTCTGTTTTTCAGTCTATGAAAAGGCATATGCCGAGTTCCAGAAGCTCAAGTAAGACCAAACTCTCATCCTACTTTCATCTAAATGTGTAGATTTCGTAAGAATTTCCTTCACATGACCCCATTAACTGAGAGTTTCACGTACATGTTGTTTTCCTAAACCAAAGCTTTTGTTTCTTGTTTGAAAAACTACATCCACACAGAGAACTCGACACTTAAAGTGAAAACTTAAAGTGAGAGGAAAGTAAATGAGTAAAGAATGTGTTCAGGGTTAGTTGTGTTTAAGGAAAATATGATTTTCGCCACACATCTGACATGGATTATTAAAACAATAACTAAGTGTAGAAAAGGTTTTAGAACCCTGTTACAATAGTCAGTATTTTCCTTTTCTGGGTGTCCGCTGAGTCCCAGCTCAGTTTACATAAACAGTATTGATAGGACAAGCGGAAATACGTCATTTTAACCAAACAGCTAAGATGAGAAATCGCAAACACACAAGGCAGATAGTAAACCTCTAGTTTACCTTCCAGCTGTGGACTAAGTTACAAGTTTTCAGCAAGCTTAGTAACAGCTGCAGTAGGAGCTGGCTCTTTAATTTACCATAAAGCATAAATTTGAGTCTCTGAGCTGGTGTGTACCCCTTCCAAAAGCTATGCCGCTTTTCCTTCCAGTCCTTTTTGTTCTCATTATTTCTCTGCTGTTTAAGTAGGACAACCAAGTTCTAGCAACCAGGGAAGAAGCACGTCTGTGACAAGGCCAGAACAGTTAGCAGCTTGGCCTGTGTGGAACTTTACACTGTTTAGGGGCAGTTTTGGCTTGGATTAATGTGGAACAAATAAGTGAAATAGGCTTTTAAAACTGTTATTGCCACAAATGTAGACAAAATCATTCCAAGTCATCTAACATGTCTAACACTTTTAACTTGTTTTCTTACACATTTTTGGATTTGCTTTAATAACAACTATCAGAAGTGGGAAAATAAATAGTTTCACCTTGTTTTTTTATTTTTTTTTTGCTAAAATTTGTTGAACTATATAAATGTTGCAAAACCTGCACACAGCAGGTTGAGATGAACATCTACAAATTGCTCGAGCGTGCATATAACCTCTTAATAAAAACAGGTATTTGAAAAATACACTACAGTATGTCTGCAGTGATCACTGTAGGTCAGCGTGCCATCTTCTGCACAGTTTGAAATTACAGTTTCTATCACTTCTACTTCTGTTGAATTTTGGAGACGTTCCACATGACTGCATTCAGCATAAATTTATCTAAAGGATCTGTTTTGAAGTTTTCAGGGGTCACAATTTTTTTTTTTTTTGTGAATTTATGATCTGTTCACGTTGTTCCTTACTGACTAGATGATGTTGAGATCTGGGGGATGGGGGTACAAGTGGGTGGATGTGGTGCTAAGGGTTTTGGGGGCTGTACAAAGAAGCAGGATTTGAAGCTTTACTGCCATGACTTCAGGTTTAACCTTGAGTTTTTCATGTCCTGAGCCTGTTTAAAACTCCCAAGGTTGCAGCTGAAGGAATAATGTTAATGCTGTTTTGCACACCAACAAAACCTCAGGAGCTGATAAACAGCATAGTGGCCCCACTTAAAATCACTGCAATTTCAAAGGTTAGTGAAACTAGATTAAAAAAGAAAAGATGTCCTTGGTGTATTGAACTTACTTGGCTGTGCACAGCTGTGTGGTAGCCACATTAATTGTTGTATGACTCATGCAGCCTGTTCAGGGTCATTATTAATGCTGTATTGATGGTGTTGCATGAAGGACAAGAATCTAAACATCTAATACTTCAGACTTTGGCCCAATTCAGTAGATACATATGTGAGCTGCTTCTTTTGAAATAGGGTTAGGGTTCTGTTAGGACACTCGCTCATTATACAAGTTTGAAAATAACTACTGCATATCTATTTATACGTACAAACAGCCATTACAGCAAGACTAGATTATACTTTTACTCTCCAATGGGAAAATTTGAATAACCTTAGTGAATTTAAACATTTCAACCTTTCCTGTGTGAAAGTATTTGAGATTGATGTAAAAAAAAAAAAAAAAAGACAAAAAAGAAAGAAAATGGGTGACATCAAATAACAGATATCCTGTGTGGTCCTTTGGCTAAGTGGGGCAAATAAACTCTCCACGCTGAGTTTTTAAATCCATTAAAGAAAGAAAGAAAGAAAGAAAGGAGAGGGAAAGAGGAGTGAAAGTACAAACACTGCCCTGCATGCTGAGTGGAAACTGTCCAAATCCCTTTTCTAATTAACATTCAAAGAGAGACATTTTAGCACAAGATTTTACAAACATGTTGAAACAAGTGACACTCTGCTGCCTTTTTGATGGAGCACACACATGCCAAGAGTTGCCAAGAGACCCCCACCCCAGCCATCTGCTCCTGTGGCCGACCTCAGTGGCTGCCATACTGCTCCAACAGTATATATATTAAAAATGTTGTAAAACTCTAAACAACAACACAAAGACATCTGTCTGCAAAACCAGAGTTGCTTTTGACAAACCATCTGAGCACTCTGCAAGAATTCAAAAATAAATAAATAAATAAAAAACTTGAGTGTGGTCAGCACACAGAACCAGAATAAATACTTGTTTTAGCTCTATTTTTTATTATTTGTTAAATTTGTATTTTAAAGAAGTGTACAGTCAATTTCAGCAATGTTGTGCCATGACAAATATATAACTTCATGTTTGTTTTAGGGCCGAGGCCTATGCTGAAAAGAGTGAGTTGATTTTCTGATCTCATTGTTTATTTGCTCAATAGTTCAACATATCAACCAATGTTCATGACTGATCAAGTTACCACCTGTTTGTTTTAGACCGTGGCAAGGTGGTGGGAGGATTGCCTGATGTTGTCACCATTATGGAAAAGAAGGTAGGTGTCAAACCATGATGCACACTTCCCAACCTGTTACTTGTGTAAATGTGTTTTAATTAGTTTTGTTCTCTCTTTTTAAAAAAAAAAAACAACAAAAAACAACTTAGACCCTTAGTTTAACATGTACAGTCTGTGGAGACCCCAAACCTCAGGTGTCCTGGCTGAAGAATGGAGCAGAGGTGGAACCTGATGATCAGGTAAATTCTGAGTTTCTGTCACAGTGGAAATGAAGGGAATCTGAATATATTTCCCAACTGATCTTAAATTTAACGCGCTTAACCAAAGCGTATAATTAAACTACTGATTTTGATTTCTTACTTGTTCTTACAGAGTTCATTGGCTATAAATGTGGCATCCAAAGGCTAACTGAGTACAAGCATGTAACAATAACGTTCAAAAAATCTTGTAAAAAATACTTGTTCTAATGACATTTTGAGTATCGTGACAGATTAAGACATCTCATATTACTGATACAAAGCCTTTTAGTATAGAATATTATTTATTATCTATTGATCCAAACATCATCTGCACCGCTTTTTTCTACTGAGGGTCACGGAGGACTGCTGGATCCTATCCCAGGTCTCTCTAGGTGAAAGGCACCCTGGACAGGTTACCAGTCCATCGCACTGTCATTTATTAGACGATGTGCGTGTTTTAAGTGGTCCATGCTTTCATTAATTCTGATAAATTCCATATGATCTCAAATGACACACTTCAGCTCCCTGTGAAGTCCCTTTAGAACCAAAGATCTCTATATGCTTACCAATGTAGTGAACAGGATTGAGATGAACAGAAGACCGTATCTGTTTTAATAGAAATAAGGTGACATCAACATTATTAGCGCAGTCATAGATCAGGAACAGAACAAATCTGCAAATCCCATACTTCATTGACCTACTTGCCATCAAGGATTGGTTCAGACAGTCTGTCTCTAGTCAATAGAGGCTCTTTCAAGAACATCCGGCAGCTCCTATCACTTTTGAAGATTTAAGTTTAAGAAACCCTGGTCCACGAGGGATTTCTGTTCAGGTTTGCTCTCTTCTTTATTTATTGCATCACCTGCTAATAACCTGTCTATATCAAGAACAGAGATCTTTGGTGATGTGTTTTTCAAACCTCAGGAGTTCCTCTCCCCTACCCTGTTAGTGCAGAGGCTACAAAGGATATGAAGATAACAGCAAAACAAACAGGAATATATATACACATCCATGTCTACACTACTCTTAACCTCAGAGTAGACGCGGTATAAAAAAAAGAGATATGCTCAAATGGAGATGAAGTGATAATAACACCAAAAATAAAACAAAAGTTAATGTCACTGAGTAGACGCTTTTAGTGCGTTATGTCACCAAAACAACTGTAATTACCAGGTAACGCTTTTCATAAATAGCTTCTTTTCATCACTCAAAAAAAAGAAAAGAAAAAAAAGAGAAAGAAGCAGCAATAGTTTAACCTACAGTGTTCAAATAAATACCTGCAATTATCAGATACTAAATAACATCCTGATTAGAAAAGGGCTTCTCATTGTTTTTAGGATTGTCAAGTAAGCAGAGCTTTTTAAATTTCTCACAATAAAGACAAGTGTTTCTCTTAACAGGAACGTAATTAGGCTGCAATAAGCGCCTCTCCATAAAACTGTATCAATGGGCAGACCTTATAAATGAGTGGGTGGGTATGACTCAGTAATATTAAAATACTGTATACTCGTCGGTATTACTCACATGATATGAGCCAGTATGCAGTTCGGTCCTGAGTGCCTCACAATCACAGACACATGCACTCTCACGGCCTTGCTGCCGTTTAATTTCAGCAAAGGTCAACAGAATATAACAAACTTGAGACTGGAATCATGAAACGTCGCTGGATTTTGTATCTGTTTGGCATGTGTACTATTTAGAAAAGCTGAGGTTTTGGTGAGCCAAGACAATAATCAAACCTTATTCTACCGAGTTTGAGATAAATTAGGGTTTAAATCAAAAGTTAAACGAGAGACATTTTATGTAAAATTGTACTTAACTCAATGCACTGCACATTTCACTTGTTTAACCTTTGATTTTGTTCGTTTTCAGTATGTGGTCTCCCTGGACCAGGGAAGGTTTGCCAGTTTGACGATCAAAGGCGTGTCCATGGAAGATTCTGGCAGATATACAATGATTGTCCAGAACAAATACGGAGGGGAATCTGTGGATATTGTGGTGAGTTTCGTTGCTGTGTATCACCAATGACTGGATTTACTCAGAGCATTGACGTGTTTGTCCACTTGGAGCAGAATTCTTACGTTTTGATTACCTGTCTGTGATATATTTTCTGTGATTACAGCTGCACAAAGCTGCAGCCAAATTTAAATTTGACCCTCACACTTAGCTTAGGGTAATACTAATGTTAGAGTGCAAACGCCAACCAAGAATATTCTTTAATTATGATTTAAATGATTGAAGCAAAATGAATTAAGCAATTAAAATGATGCTCTCTAGTATTAGAATTAGTCCAAAAAAAAAAGTACATGACTAGGACATCTTTATCTTTCTCTCTCCAGGTTAGTGTGTACCGCCATGGGGAAAAAATCCCTGACGCAAAACCGACTCTGACCCCAAAAACCATCATCCCTCCCAAACTCCCCATTGAGATCCCTCAGCCTAAGAGCCAACCTGCTCCCAGCCCTGCCCCTAGTCCTGCCCCTCCGAAGGCAGCACCGGGGAGAGGTGTGAAGAGTCCCACTCCTAGTAGGAGGAAGTAAAAGATGTTGAAGCTATACATTTGGGGTTCAGCTGAGCACATGTAGATCCACATAGAAGCTACTACCGGCCTTCAGTATTTGGTATGAAATTGTGCTGATTCTTTTGGCATTAAATTTGAGAAACAAACAAAAAACGATCTTTGATCATTAAAATATGTCTTGTGGATGTAACAGAAAACCAAACATAGCTTTAATTTTTGAGAAATCATTGTGCTAAAAAAAACAAAAATGTGTTTAACTAAACTAATTTAAACAGAAAGAAAATGTCCTCATATCTGAACTTGACTGGATTGGAAAAAAAAAAATTTATTTGAAATGAATCTTTAATAAAGCCTGAAGTTCAACTTGCTGGAAAAAGAGTGAAATGTGTTCATTTTGCAAGTCTATAATCCTGTGTTTTAATCTATTCATACATACAATATATCAAAATATGCATTACACAGAGCACGTTGATTGCCACCACAACGAAGACCCTTACTCGGGTGCTTAAGGCCATGAAAGTGTTACACACACTCTCACAACATATTCCCCGTTTGAACACTTGTAAAGCAGTCTGGCATGTGTATTTCTATTGTTGCCTGAATTCTTTATGGAGTGCAACACAGGATGGTGTATTATCCCTTTGGCAGAACTTGCTTATTCTCTTGCATGCACACCTTCACCACCACCCCCGTGAAGATAAAGCCAAGGCAAGTCACTTCATGCTCCAGTGGAAAGAGATGGAGCTCACTCTGCATATATGACTGGTTAGGAGCAGTCTCACAGTCATTAACACGTTTACATGATTTAGACAGTGTCTCTCCCGTAATGTTGATGCAGCAGACAACACGGGCTCAGCAGCATGGCTCCCAGTCATAGCCACATCCAACGAGGTTAATGTTTATGCTGCGTTGAGTTTTAAAAATATCTTTCACCAAGAGGGTGTTAAAACAGGTACAGGCATCCTGCCACCACCTCAGTCTTTTTCAAACGATGGCAGCAAATATTTAACATCGCCATGGTGAGTTAGCGACCATGCTGAAGATCAGCTGGCAGCGAATCACCACCAAGTAACCCGAGCTGCTTTGTAGGACTCGTGCCAGAGCTGCTGAAAACTACCATAACAAAATTAATATTCCTTTCTTCCAGCATTCTGCCTTACAGCCAAAACAAATATGAATTATGTACTATTCTCCTTGTTCTTTATCCAAATGAAGACACAGACACGCAATATTGGTCAGGTTTGAAGACCTGTGCCTGAGCGTGGGAGGTTGCGATAGGAGAGCTGATGAAAAAATAGCTGATGAGATTTGTGCTTCATTAAAGCTGACGAGGAGAGTAAACGGAGAGGAGAGGGGCAGCAAGTTTAGGGTGAAGTCATTGTTTCTGTGTTTGCTGTTGCTAATAAAAGAAAGAGATTATACTTCGCTGAGCCTGTTTATTAATTCTGTCAGAGGGAAATAGACTGAAAGCAGGAGATGGGGTTTGGAAACGGGAGAAGTGGAGCAGTAGCGGAGAGACTGAAAGAGCGAAAGTGAGACTGTGAGGTTGGTGGTGTTTGGTGTTACTTCTGTTTCTGAGATACTGAGTGCTCTGACGGAGAGAAACTTGTCGTGGCACGCTTGTTAACTTGAGAATGAGTTGAGTGAACGAAACAGGGGAAAACTGTAGCGCTGTGAATAGGATGGCGTTTGTGTGAGTTTTCTGCTTTCGGTGTGCCAATAACATATTTTTCAGCATGTCATAAAATGTTTGTATAAGTGTGAAAGGAATGAAGCGAAGCTTGAGAGAGAGCTGAACGTGAATAACGCGGCGCTGCGTGGCAACAGCGGACTTTGGAGCTGGGACGGAGAACGGTGGGATGACGGGGTTTGCAGGAGCGGGACGGAGGAACAGATATTTGAATCATTTACATGTTTTGCTGATCATCTGCTGTGAGATCATTTTCCTGACTTTTTAATTAATTTTCACATTTTTAATCAACATGATTCCTGAGAATCCACACATTCCCATGACAACCAACTTTTCATTTCAATAAACTTTGTAAATTGCTGTGAAACGCACAGACAGACAGTCTGTTCACTCGCAGACCCTCAGATGGATACAGATACCCTGGTGCGAACACACACACACACACACACACACACACACACACACACACACACACACACACACACTCATATATACTGAAGATGGCTGCTATCTAAATGGAATAGCTAGCCAGTACTGATAGCATGAAATTGTGTTTCCAAATATAACGCTGTGTCATTGGAGTGTGTGTGTGTGTGTGTGTGTGTGTGTGTGTGTGTGTGTGTGTGTGTGTGTGTGTGTGTGTGTGTGTGTGTGTGTGTTTGTGTGTGTGTGTGTGTGTTTGTGTGTTTTATCTGTCCTTATGTGTGTTGTGAAACCAGACAGCAGAGTTTTATGTTCTCCTGCAGTCCTCCACATGGGGGCACTAAGAGAATATACACTCCCGTTCAGATATGTTGACTCACTTTTACACACACACACACACACACACACACACACACACACACACACACACACACACACACACACATACACACACACACACACACAGATAGACAGGCCTGTCCTAATTAAAGCAGCTCTGTTCAAACAATGAGATAAACTAGGAGCAGAGACATTTGGTGTTTGCTGTGACACAGAGACTCATATTAAAATCCACATTTATGCACACGCATATGCATATTCTTGCACCGACATGTACACACACAGTTTTTAATTTGCAATTCGCATCGTGGGTGTAAATGCTTATTAATCCAGTTTTTGATATTCTGATTGCATTTTTTTCTCCCCTCAAGAGAGAAGAGGGGAAAGGCGGTGCAGGGGTATGTGAGAGGGAAGTATACGAGCAAATAGGAAGCAGGAGAGAGGAAGGGAATAGGAGACAAGTGTGAGAATAGAGCATGTTATGCTGAAAAGTTTTGTGGCATTTTCAGCGCGGATAATCATTTCTTTATTTTAATGTGTTTAGAAAGGTCAACTATAGGGGATGTAGGGGGAGGCAAGGGTAATGCTGAAAAGGGAAGAGAAAAGAGTTGATAAAGAGAGCGGGAAGGCAGAAACAAAAGAGAGGATTGGGGAGTGGAGTGTGGAGAGGATAGAAAGGAAGGAGAAATAAAAAAGTCCTTATTATGACATTCATTGCATTAAAGTCATAAGAGACATGAGACGCACCACAAATCAGTGTCACTCTTTGCCTTAATGGAGCAATGTGTAGGAGAATTAGTGGCAAAGTTGTACGCTGCAACCAACTGAATACTTGCACTTTAGCCTGTCTTTTGATATACATGGATGTTTCTAAGCTAAATAAAAGCTAGACAGTTACTTTCACAGAAATCTAAGCTAATGAAAACACAGGTATGAATGTTGTATGGCATGTCTGCCAACAGATCCCACTGACTGTCACACGGTATAACTTTAACTGGCATGAGTCCACTTGTTCCTGAGCCATCAACCATGTAGGTGCTTTTAACATCACACAAGCTGTCGCACTATAATTGCTGGGTAGTACATCGACACAGCCAAAACATGTTCACGACCAGAGAGGAAAGACTAAACGTGCAAATTCTATTTTTATTTTCCCAAATCCAGCACCCGGAATACCATGTTGGGCATATAATGTTTATAAAATCATGAATACATATTATAATCAACATTTCTGAGTAAGTAGAGTCCAGAGTACTCCCATCCCATTACACAGGGAAGCTTTGTGAGGAATGTGAAAGGAATTATTTTACAACAAAAAAAGATTTTTTTCCTAATCCCAGCAAAGCAGTTTTGGTGCCTGACTGAAAAGTGAAAGAGAATAAGATACAAAACAATGGGGAATGGTTTCATACACGGGCTCAATGTAGGTCTTTGGGAAACAAGAAATGCCACGGTATAAGATTAGATAATATGTTTGAGGCTTTAAGAAACATAAAATGGCAAAATAAGAAAAAGTTAGGATTATGCATATGCTCTGGTTTCTTGAAGCATAAAATGGCAGTGTGTTGACAGGGCTTATCTTTTCATCAGACCATGGAAGATTTGCAGGAAATCAGCACAGTAATCTGTCACTGTACCTCTATTTCCACTACTGCACTGCTTGTTCTGAGAAATGCATATCAAGCTATATAGACAACACAAGCTGCAATGATCACAAGCAGAGCAAAGAACAGGAAAAGAGCCGGGGACATTGTGTTCATAGGAAAGAACCACTAAGACAGAGATCAGAATATATTCCCTTATCCTCACTGCAGGTGCACTGCTGCGCTACATTGTGCTTATATGGGATGTCAAAAATAGTTTCAACAGACGCAAGCAGATTAGATGAATTCATAATGTACCAATCAGTTAACGTAATAATATTTATCTTCTAGTATAATATTAACCAAATATTCTATTTCTGTCACATGCTAAAGCAAACACTTACTTGAATATTGGCTATGCATCAAGGGGGAAATGATTTATGTAACAGGTAGCCAAGTTCAATGTTTGGATTGGGTGTATCTCCTGTGATATTAAGTGCTTCGGATGGGCAGTGTGCTTTTTTAACTCGGCAGGAAAGTCAGGTAGCTCAGCTACACATCAGCTACCCAGCAGCTTCAAGTGACTCAGTGTTGATGCTGGATGTGTCAGCAGGGTGGATGCCCAACAAAACAGGGACTTAAACCCCACATCTCTTGTCCAAGGACAGGGTGCCTACTTGGCATTCTGCACTGCAGTCATAATGCCATTCTGCTACTAATGTGAGCACTTACATACATTAAATCCAGAGACACTGTGTCAGCATTGTGAAATAAATCATCCTGAATGGAGAGAAAGAACAACAATATTTGTTATTCTCTGAACGGGCGTATTGGCTTTAAAGACCCACCAAGCAACTTCTCATCTTGGCTCAAGGCCACTTTTCTGTGATGACTGTAACAGTTTATGCTGTCTGCGCTCAGCTGGGTAAGGTTAAGGCCTAAAATTAGTCATGCACATTTAAATAATAACATTTTCTTTGACCAATAGGTTTCTTTTGGCTAAAATTACATAAATAAGGGATTTTTTTTTCTTTAATGGAAAACAAAAGAATTCTAAATGACCATAACCCTTTTCCAAAAGGGTTAAAGTCAACCATTAGAAAGGCAATAGACTACTATTAATGGAGGCTGGTTTGAGGAGATGGACAACAACATCAGTAAGAAAACAACCAGGACACTTTAAGGGATATCCCAGCTTTGAGCGGAGGAATTTAGGAATTCATCCCAAACATGAGCCTCCGACCAGACATCGTCCTGTACTCTGAAGCATTAAAACAGGTGGCCATGATGGAACTGACAGTGCCCTGGGAGGAGAGGATGGGGGAGCCCGATGAAGGGAAGAGGCAAAAATATGCAGAGCTGATGGAGGTTTGCTGGTGTCAAGGGTGGTGAGCACGATCTATGCCCATTGAAGTGAGGTGCGGGAGCTATGCAGGCAGATCACTCTGCAAAGTCTACAACACCCTTGGCATCACTGAAGCCTGCAAAAGGAAAGCCATCAATAAGACAGCAGAAGATGGAGAAAAGGCCTCAAGATGGCTGTGGATCATGAGGGGCAAGGACTGGACTACTGCTACTTGGATGCAGACCGGGAATTGATCGCTCCTGGTCAGGTTGCTTGGGAGAGGGTGTCTGAAAGCCCCGAAACACCTAATGAGCCCAGGTGCTTTACTGAAGATGTATCCAGGTGCATCAAGAGATGGATGTTTCTGTCAATCAAGATTCAGCCAAAGTGGCAGACGGATGGTAAACAGAGGAAACTGAAGAAAGAGGCAACATTTTGTAATGACATAGCCTGACCTGACACGCATGAATAATTTACTAAAGGAACTAGAGACCAGAGGGATGACAAGACAGCTTTCCAGCCTCAACGATCTGAGAATGTTGCAGGAAACAAGGGCTCCAAAATCCCAATAAAGACGGCAGGCAAGTAGAAAATTGGTTACCAATTATAAGAACCATTTAAATGCTCTGATGACAAATGAAAGGTTTCCCATTGGTTACCAAAAAAATCATGATTAATATTTGACCTGGCATTCTGCATGAAAATTTCAAAATTCTCATTTTCTGTCTGGAGCGCACCTGACAAGTACGCAGATCAGGGCAGTTTCGAACTGGTGTCATCGTTTCTGTCAGAGGAAAATTTAATTTGACTGAAATACCCAAAAAGCTCACGTTCATAATTATGACTCATGATCTACGCTTATGTCATCCTGCCATCACTAAAAATAGGATGGTGAGCGTGGACAGGGAAAGCATGGCTCTTTTGTGAAATTTAGAGGAAAAAAAAAATATTTTAGGGTAGTTTGAGCGCAGCATGTAAGAAAGGGAGACACGGATGATGATGTGATGGGATTTCTAACCTCAGCTGTGTATCCCTGAAAAGCTCACATTTTTTAAAGATGCTAGTCTCTCATCTGACAGTACTGTTGCTCTCGCCACACAACTGAGATGCTTATAAAAACTGAACTCCATATTACCATACTCCCCTCATTCTGCCAGACTCTCTTTTTTCCTCCTCTTACTCTGATCCCTCAGCCCTCTGTTCGTTTCTTTCTTCTACGTCTTCTTTTCTGTGTCCTCTCCGCCGGTGTCTAACTGTCTCACTGCTTTTACTTCCTGTACAATCACTGTGAAATAGCAACGCAGCTACTCGGGGAATTTTGTAATGCAGAAATTTGGTTCAGATCAGGATCACTTGTTAGAATTCCTTCATCTCTAATTTAAAGTTTTTTTTTTACAGCTTCTCAGGCACACCCACCCACCCAACAAGACTGGCAGTGACTCTGTAGAAGTCTAATTATCGGTTTGTCTGTCGATCACGCTGAAACATACCCATACAAAGCACGATTAAAAACTGTGGTGTCAGTGGTGTCAGGGTAAAGTGTTAACAAGCAGAAGTCTAAGCAAGTCTAAACCGGCTCTAAACAGTTATCGAGTGACAGTTATTACAGAGATGAGATGGAGGAGAAGAGAATGGAGCTGGAGGAAAAGAAAAATGCAAAAGCAAGCTGATGGGGTGATGGTTTTACAAAGTATATTATTAAATCAGTAACAGTTTACTTATTCGCTGCAGAGGAATGTATTGTTGACCACAATATACCCACCGTATGCCATATTTCTTCTCAAACATTTTGAGTTCCTTGGCAACAGCACAGACTGTGATGCACATCAGCGTGTTGAAGCCGCACAAAGGGAGCTGTCAAACTATTTTTTTTTTTTTTTTGTATTTTTCTATGTGTAGAGGCCAGCTGTCTCACAGAGATTACTATGTAAAGGGTAAAGGTAGGACAGCAGGCTTGCCTCACCTGTCTTTTCCATACATGAGATGTTCTCTCTGACTTTTACAGTGAACAGGTGTCTGCACTTCCTGGGGCTGAGGGGCAGAATTAGGGGAAGATGCCACATAATAATTAGCCACTTCAGTTTCAAGATTTTCACACGGCCTCAGAAGCCATCGAGCCACCAGCTGCAAGCAACACAACCAAGAAGCTTTAGCAGTCATTGTATTTGTCGTTATTATTTTTAAATTAACACACTTCTTTAGGCTATTAAAGCCTTGTCTTAGTTGTTGAAAATCTTTTCTTGCTGGGTGATAAAAAAGAAAAAAAAGACAGATTGGCAATGACAATGTCAGTTTTGTTTCTATAGCACATTTCCTTTCAATTACATTCAATGTACTTAACAAATAAGGGCCAAATTATATATATATATATTCCAGGGTATTCCCCGGCCTCTCGCCTACTATGCCTCGGGATAGGCTCCGATAGACCCCGTGACCCGGAGACAGAGTAAGCGGGAATAGATATTGGATGGATATATATATATATATATATATATATATATATATATATATATGCATATTATACATATATGATAGAGTCAAATATTATACAGATAAAGATATAACCATGCACAAATTAACAGATCACATACACACCTACAAAAAAGGTCCATAACATGTTTGCACAATACAAACTACTTACACCCCCCATTATATGCACATAGTTAATAAATGTAGCCTATGAGAGTATTACGGATTTGAGCTTGCTTCTAAATGTCTACACAGTTTTAATTGACCTCAGGTCAGGAAGAGGTTTGTTCCAGAGAGCAGGACCACAGCGAGTGAAAGCTCCATCAGCAGATTTGGATCTAATTCTAAGAACAGCAAGCAGACCTGCACCTGATGACCTCGGAGACCTGGGTTGTAGACAGCAAGCAAGCCAGATATGTACATCCGAGCCGGCCCAGTAAGAGCTTTATGGACTATTAGGGGGATTTTACATTTGACTTTAATAGAAGAGTAAAATGTTCATATTCCTATATTATTATAACTCTGCTGTTTTATTCTGACTTTTACAGTCGCTCTTTTGATTGTTTGAATAAACCACTAAAAAGATTTTTACAATGCATATACAACAGTTGCAGACAGTCAGTTTAAGATACAAAGTTTAAAACTCGTAAACCTGTTTAAAACACACACACTTTATATATATATATATATATATATATTTATATATATATTTATATACGTGTGTGTTTGTGTGTATGTGTGTGTGTGTGTGTACACAAAGTTTGACACTTTGTATCTTAAACTTACTCTAAACTGAGCTTCATCTCCATTGGTGTTAAAAGTAATTTCAAGGTTTCTGCACACTGAGTCTCACCTCACCCGTTATCATTTCATCTTCATATTCTTGTGAAATTTCATGAGTTTAGTCAAATTTAGCAAAAAAAAAAAATTATTTTAATCTTTATTGAGCAAAGTACATGAATATTTGTGTAAGCATGTCTTAGCTTGTCTCAAGTTTAAAAAGGGTCGCACTATGAAAAACACAATCCTAAAATCATGTCCTGTTTTCAGCATGTGTGCGGCAGGGACAGGCTCCGCCAACCCCAGGGTCCTGAACGAGATTGAATATATTCATGCAGTTTGGGTTTAGCTGTCTCACATAGCTGCAAATATGTTGTTTTGAACTTATTTTGTCTAAAGAGCACAGAGCTCGGGTCTGTAAAACTATTGTATTGATGACTCTCTGTGTCACTCGTGCATCGAGACGTCTGGTGTATGTTTTGACCCACTTGCATGCAACTGCTGTGTTAAATCTACTAAACTTGGATCATCTCTCAGGTCTTTATTCATGACAATCTAATAAACTCAGTTTCAGTCCTGGTAGTCGTCTAGTGGTTAAGAACATATTATACAGAGGTTTTTATACGTTTTCCCACAACATTTTGGCGACCACAAAGGGACATCGTCTGTGCAATCATTCCCGTCACCGAGCGGACATCCTTGGGAGACTACCTGCCAACGTGAACCTGCGTAGCCTTCAGGGATGTGGACCTGATGTCCGTTCTGGGTGTGGGATGTCTACTACCGATGCGTCGAAGAACACTGGTGATTTCTGGGTGAGACGGTTTCATTTATTTATTTTTTGTTATTTTATTATTTATTTAAAAGGGTTTGATTAGTACAGGGTAATCCTCGGAAATCCACACTTGTAGGACTGACGGGGTCACTCGCCCATCGGTTTTTCTGCTGGAAGAGCGGTTTTGGGTGGATACAGTCAGGGACTGGGCGGCCTTTTTCGGGTTGTGCCTGTAATGAACCTGGGCCAATAGCGACAGATATTTTCTATAATTAGTGACACTGTGTGTGGCATCGGCGGCGGAAGTAATGGGGTAAACAAGTGTTTGGGAGCACGTCTGCTGGCCATTGGCTGAGCTGCCTGTTACTCAAGTACATGAGTCCGACTACGGATGCAGTTGAGGTATTTTCATGGGCTGAGATTTGCGCCTGCGTTGGGAGAGTTTGATTATTCCTGTCCTTTTACCAAAAGGTGGATTAAAAGGATGGTTGGAGTGATAGTTGGAGCTGGTTGAAATGGATTGTATCAGAGTTGTCATAAAAGTAAACTAAACAATACATTTGACTTTTCCCCTCTTTCTAATGCTCTGTGTCTGTCTGAGTTAGTGGATGTTTATCTGTCTGATGAGCAGTTATTTAGACCTTCAGACGGGGAAGATTTTAGATTTAGAGAAGAGCTTTAAGTTTATAGAGTTGGATTAGAGAAAACATTTCTCCATTCATAAATGTTTACTAATTATTGATATTTCTCTGCCACATGAGCTACAATTGTAAAATTACACGTAACTCATCCGGTTAAACAAATGATCATTGATCATTTGGAAAATTGGTCATAGCCGAATCTGTGATGAGTGAAAATAATTATCTAAAAGGACTATTGGAGATGCTACACAACTAGAAAGATACAACAATGATCACTATATATATATATATATATATATATATATATATATATATATATATATATATATATATATATATATATATATATATATATATTGTTTATCATTATGTACTTACTTATTACTTTTTTACCTATGATTTAACTGTGGAGCTATGAAATAAAATAAAGCATGAAGAATTTAAAAAATGAAAGAATAAAGTTTGCCGGCAACTAAGTTCATGCTGAAAACTTCAGGTAAAGTCTCTTAGCAACGAAGGCTTTTAGTCTTTAATGATTATTTCATGTGGATCTTCTTGGGATTAGAAAAAAAATATTAATGACCTTTCTCGTGATGACATCACTTAATATTTTGTTTTAAGACTGACAGGAAACATAAATGGAAAATATGGTAAAAGAGTTAGGTTCTTTTTATCGCCCTGAGAAAGAAAACAAAATTTAAAAAAATTACCCAGACATAACAATTCAAATTAAACAGAGGGACCACTGTTTAAAAAGTGGGACTGGAGAGTTTGTTCCAACTATAGGGGGATCACACTTCTCAGCCTCCCTGGGAAAGTCTACTTCAGGGTACTGGAGAGGGGAATTCGGCCGATAATCGAACCTCGGATTCAGGAGGAACAATGCGGTTTTCATCCTGGTCGTGGAACACTGGACCAACTCTATACTCTCCGCAGGGTGCTGGAGGGTTCATGGGAGTATGCCCAACCAGTGTACATGTGCTTTGTGGATCTGGAGAAAGCATTCGACCGTGTCCCTCGTGGTATTCTGTGGGAGGTGCTCCGTGAGTATGCGGTCCGGGACCCTTTGCTATGGGCTGTTCGGTCTCTGTACAGTCTCTGTAAGTATTTCGGGATCTTGTTCACGAGTGAGGGAAAGATGGAGCGTGAGATTGACAGATGGATTGATGCAGCGTCTGCAGTTATGCGGTCAATGTACCAAACTGTCGTGGTATTGAAGGAGCTGAAACTCTCAATTTACCGGTCAATCTACGCTCCCACCCTCACCTATGGCCTTGTACTTTGGGTATTGACAGAAAGGACAAGATCACGGGTACAAGCGGCTGAAATGAGTTTCCTCCGCAGGATGGCTGGGCACTCCCTTAGAGATAGGGTGAGAAGCTCAGTCATCCGGAGGGAGCTCGGGGTTGAGCCTCTACTCCTTCACATTGAGAGGAGTCAACTGAGGTGGCTTGGGCATCTGTATAGGATGTCTCCTGGACGCCTCCCTAGAGACGTGTTCCAGGCATGTCCCATCGGGAGGAGGCCCCGGGGAAGACCTAGGACACGCTGGCTTGTAGTCCATTTTTTACTGGTAATTTATTCATTTCTTTTTTCTTTCATTCTCTTTGATTGGTATTCCAAATCCCCAGAGGACTTTTATCTGCTGTGGTGATGCGTTCCCTTGTAGGGGTGGTTCCAGCTGACATCCACGCGGACATGAGTGGATGTGAGCCTGACTGTTGTCATCTGGAGTCTGGTTTAAACGTCTGGACTCAGGTTTAAACTCCAACTCTCTGAAACACCATGAGACCTGAACACCATTTCTGATGTCATATTGGAGGACATCTGACACTTGGTGGAAGTATCTGGATGATCAAATATGGGCCTGATGGAACTGAATTTCATCTAGTTTGAGCTTTGCTGTGGAGGACACTGATGATGAACTCTCCAGTGAGAGTTAACCTGGAGAAACTAAAGAAACTCTTCTCAGAGACTGAAACTGTTGATGTGTGTTTGTGTTCACCAGACCGACGATGTGCTGTTGCAGGGAGGCAACAGCACATCGGCAAGTCCTGTGGGGTTCATAGAGATCTACACCAGCTCCACTTGGACTTGGATTGTATCGTAAAGGGCAGCCAAGATCACCTGACCTGTCCCTGCAACGTGGAGTGAAGACCGGGCAAATCCCTGGGAATGACTAAATTTAGAGAACCAGAGTCTTCACAGTCAATTTTAGGTAATTTTAAGGGTGTACCTTGGACAGTCACTTTTCTGTGTCTGTGTTACCATCTATAACGCTGCTTTGACCCTCTGGTGTTGACCCCTGGTACTGCACTCCTGCAGTACACACGTGTTGTTGATTTGTCCCCCGAGCAGCGTGAGGCTGACACAATAACACTCTTAAGACACCTTGCTGGGGAGGGACATAAAGCAGGTTTGTCAAAACGCCAGTTTGTGTAGCATCAAATCACTTTCTGGGGCATGTTATCTCTGTTGAGGGTGGATGATTACTGCCTAAATGTGTGGAAGCTGTTCAAAAACCTCCCAAACCAGACCAGTTACTTTTTTTCCAGTAAGTTGGACCTGGTTGCAGCTGGGTTACCTCATTGTCTTCATGCTGTTACTGCAGCTGAAAAAGCAGTGTGGTTGTAATTTTGGAGATGCTTCAATCAACAATTTACAATTTATATAGTTAACCCCTTGATGCTTGTAATATGATGTAACACAGATTTTTTTTTAAGTAAGTTACACTTTATTTCTTTTAGTACACCACTGGTTTTGTTTTTCAATTATTTTTTTAATTATTTGTGGTGGTGGCAATGGTTGAACTGAGTGTTGACTTTGGGAGTTTTTTTCAAACAGAATTCATAAGGCTTCTGATGCCTTTGAGTAATTGTTTTGAACATTTTGGACAATAAAGACGGATACATTGACATAAACGCCCACTCTTGCTGTTTGAGAGAGGAATGTGATGGCCAGGGAGGTCTGGTGTCTCCGACATGGGGATCTTCGCTGGAACACGCAAGACCTGTGTTTTAACTGAACTCTTTGCAGAGCAGGTATCTATGGTAACTGTAATTGTAGACCTATATACCAAACTTATTTCCAGTATTTGTTACCAGAGAAAAAATAAAAGGAAAGATGAGAAAAAAAACAAAGGAAAGTCTCCTTTAATATTCTTCAATAACCCTCTAGAGTTGAAATTGTAAAGGACTTTCAGGTATTAATTTACTGCCCTATAAATGGTTGAGGGAAAATGTAACATGTTTGTTTATTAGTTTCATGTTAGTCTTTTTTTTGGATTTGCGTTTATTTTCTTGTGAGGTCTTTGAGTTTCTGATTTTGGAGTATTTTCTGCTAAGACCAAGTTACTGGTTATTTTATTTTGTTTGGATTACTTGTTCAATCACACAGAATTCCATGGAAATAACTGCTACCGGAATCTATAATCTTTACCTCATGTTTTGCATGTCACTTATAATTATTTCGGAGTTAAACCTGTCCATTCCCCTCACTCCTCTACCCCTTAGGTGACCTGAGGTTATGGGAGTGTCTTTACAATGGTCAAACTGACTGTTTCTATGGTGATTGTCAGTTTTGAGACGTCTTAACCAACCTCCCCTGAGAAGAAGGGAAAATCAAGTGGTTGGACCCATGATCACACTCACGACTTAGAGTTGTTCCCACTGGCTGATTTAGACTCCCCACAGTTAACT
The DNA here is from genome assembly GCA_014839995.1 of Xenentodon cancila. Taxonomy (NCBI): domain Eukaryota; kingdom Metazoa; phylum Chordata; class Actinopteri; order Beloniformes; family Belonidae; genus Xenentodon; species Xenentodon cancila. The sequence goes on from CM026197.1 coordinate 19,462,871, forward strand.
GGAACTAGAACTATAATGCTCTCCAATAAAACTGCATATTGATAACTAAAGGTGACGTTTGTTATATAATTGGAGATATCGACTGCACTTATATTGACTCCGCCTCCTGGAATCTTCTGTCATTGAAAGAGTTTTACTTAAAAGGGTAATGAGATGTTATTGAAGGAGTTCTAATTATTTGGTGTGTGGGTTTCATTTTTCGGTTGCTGTCTGATTCCTTGTCTTTATTAGATGATAGTGGGAGCAGCCCTGATATCAACTGGCTTTATAATCTTCTGACTCCAGTTCTGGAACAGAAACAGAACTCGTGATGTGTGTTACATCCTTATTTTCGTTGTTTCATTTCATAGTTAGTGGTTCTGGGGTTTTGCCCCTCCTGTGGTTTTTCCCGAGTGTAGTTAAAGCCATGAGGTCTTTTACTGGCTCCTGGACTTTTGGGGCTTGATGTTTGGCTTCTCAGAGCCGTAGAGGTAAACTGCACTGTTTCCCTCCTTGGCTTGCTTCTTGTGGGCAATTTGTAAACACTAAACATTACTCATTGGTTGTTCATTACATTTATTAATTTACAGTGGATATAAAAAGTCTACACAGCCCTGTTCAAATGCCAGATTTTTGTGATGTTAAAAAAAAAAAAAAAAAGACAGCAAGATAAATTGCACAACTTTTTCCACCTTTAATGTGACCTACAACCTGTACAACACAATTGAAAAACAAAACAGAAACCTTTAAAGAGAAAGAATATAAAATTAAAAAAAAAAAAAAAGAAAACTTAATAACCTAGTTGCATAAATCTGCACACCCTTAAGAGAATACTTTGTGGCAGCACCTTTGGCTTTTATTACACATTGCACTCAGTCTTTTTGGGTAGGAGCCTATCAGCCTGGCACATCTTGATGAGGCTATATTTGCCCACTCTACTTTGCAAACTCACTCTGAATCTGACAGATTGTGAGGGCATCGCCTGTGCACAGCCATCTTCAGATCTTTAGATGTGTGCTTTGGGTCATTGTTGTGCTGCAAAAGTAAGTTCTTCTTCATCTTAAGCTTTCTGACAGAAGGTCAAAGGTTTTGTACCAATACTGACTGGTATTTGGAAGTGTTCATAATTCCCTCCACCCTGACTAAGGCCCCCATTCCAGCTTGATGCTGCCACCACCATGCTTTCATGTAGGTATAGTGTTATTTTGGTCATGTGCAGTGTTGTTCTTGGGCCAAATATAACTTTCGAAATTATGTCCAAAAGCTTCAACCTTGGTGTCACCAGACCACAACACATTTTCCCACATGCATTTGGGAGAGTTCAGATGTCTTTTTGCAAAATTAAGCCAGGCTTGGATGTTTGTTTTGTAAGATAAGGCTTCCGTCTTGCCACCCTACCCCAGACATATGAAGACGGAAGATTGTTGTCACATGTACTACACAGCCAGTACTTGCCAGAAATTCCTGCAGCTCCTTCAGTGTTGCTGTCGGCCTCTTAGCAGCCTCCCTGACTAGTTTTCTTCTCGTCTTATCAACTTTGGACGGACGTCCTGCTCTTGGTAATGTCACAGTTGTGCCATATTTTCTCCACTTGATGATGACATCTTCACTGTGTTCCATGGAATATTTAATTCCTTGGAAATTCTTTTTTAGCCTTCACCTGATTGATTTCTTTGAATAATGAGATCCCTCTGTTGCTTTGGAAGCTCTCTGCGGACCATGGTTGTACTGGAAGACGTGGCTACAACAATTCAAGAAAAAGCCCACTAGAACAGCTGGACTTTATTTGGGGTTGATCAGAGGCACTTTAATTGGTGACAGGTGTGTGCTGATTCCAGTTTAACATGAGTTTGAATGTAATTGGTTAAATCTGGACACACCCACATCCCCAGCTATAAAAGGGTGTGCACACTTATTTCTGTGTGTTTTTCAATTGCGTTGTACAGGTTATAGGTCACATTAAAGGTGGAAAACGTTATGAAATTATTTATCTGGCATTTGAACAGGGGTGTGTAGACTTATTATATCCACTGTATATATGTCAATTGGTGTTGCATGCAGAAATTTCTTTGGTTCATACATCAAGAGACTTGATGTATGTTTTGAATCACTTGCATGCAACTGCTGTATTAAATATACTAAACTTGGATCATCTCTCGTGTCTTTATTCATGACAATCTAATGAACTCAGTTTCAGACCAGATTGTCACCTAGTGGTTAAAAACATATTATACAGAAGTGTTAATACAATTTTCCACTAACGATGGGCTCCAGATTAACATGATAAAATGTCACCAAATGATTGTCAGAGGAATTGGTAACATCTTATCTTTTTGTCACAATAACTCACAGCCTCTGCAGGGCAGTGCAAGTGTTTAGGCATTGTAGATATTTAGATTGTTATCCATCACTGAGCCACCTGGGAGGAGTATAATTGGTCCTTGTGTCATTACGCTGCATGATAAGAACCCTTAAGCATCTACCAGGTTGTCATAAAGTGCTGCAGCTGTAAGGATAACATGAAGTCCTGCAAATTATGTTAAAGCCCATACAGAACCAAGATCTATTTCAGAGTTATATCACTACAAAAAAGACAGCAGACATAGAAAAAAAAAAATACAAAAGACAACAGAAAGACAAGTTTCCCAAGATACCTTGAGCAACCTACCTGACATCAAGTATTTTGAAAAACTGTTTTATAGAGGTTGAGTTCTTTCTCTGCACAGGACCACGGTTTCCCCACATGAGGACTTGAGAGCATATATTTGTTTGTTGGGTTGTCTGGAACCAGTTCTGAAACTCTGACATAACTCAATGCTCCCACGTTGCTCAGCACAGCCTAAGTCTGAAAATATCTTATTCAGCGAGCCGTTCAGATATGCAGCCAAATGTGACTTCCTAGAGTGCAGAGCATCCAACCTCACCCAGAACTTGACATCCCGCTGCATTTGTTGTGACCTGGATTTGGGAAGTAAATCTTTTGCTCTTATTTATTTTCTTTTTCATTTTGGCCATAGAAGCTATTTCAAAGAAAGAAATAAGCCGATAATGGTTTAACAGTACTTTATCAAATGTATTATTAGAGTAGAAAGAAAAAAAAACATGGGGAAGGAGAAAATGCAAGCATATAGGGGCTGACAAACCTATCCCAGGTTTGCCGTTGTTTTCTTTGGTTTTTCACAATAGAAATTTGGAAAATCCGAGCTCCCATTTCTTTTCAAATGGAGCATCAAAATGCATGCAATAGTGCAACACCCAAAGCTACCAAACCCAATTGTCTCAACCTCTATCAGATCAATGCATGGAGATGAGTGCACAAAGTAAAGACAAAAAGCTGCGAAGACAAAGCTGAGAGATAGGGGTGCTACAGTCTCTATTTTGACTAAAGCCTGTCATAGACTTTTCTTAAGACCTCAGTAAATTGTGAAAGAAAAGTGTAGAAACCAATGTCACTCTGCAATTGCACTATAAAGACGTACTGATGATTTCCTTTTTATTCATCTTCTATTCACCAGCTGTGCATTCAAAGTGATACCAGGAAGGCGCAGTTTTGTTGAATCCTTCCCAGTGTGGGATTTTACTAAACATTATGACATTGCACAATCTAAAAACATTCTCTTCCTCTTCTTTATGCACCGTTTGCAGCAAGTCCCTAATGTCTTTGGCCACAGGCTGCTTTATTTGGTGGCCTCAGCTTTCCTCTGACTAACGGACTTTGCAATGTTACCACATATGGAAGAGGAAGCTCCAGAATAAGTAGGTTCCTGCAGGTTTGTAAGCTTGGCAGGAGAGGTTTGCTAATGCCCCGAGTCAAGTGACCAAGAAGTGAGTCAAGAAGTGGTCTCGACTTCCCCAACCACTGTCGTTGAGAACATGTTTTTGCTTTTCACTCATGGCTGTGAGGCAGCCTGGTGTAATCTTTTTTTCCTTTTTATTTGTCTGTGGTCTCACAGTCACGTGGATGGACTGATATCGTCCTCTGCAGGAATTTGCATCCTTTCCTTTTACACCTTTCCCCATTGTAAATTCACACTGCACTCATTGTGCTCGCGTTATGGCTTTGTCACCACCTCCCAAGGTAGTACACCTGCAAAGAAAAATGTTTTACCTGCTGCTCCATTCAGACAGGTGTCCTTGAACAAGACGCTGAACCCCCCAATATGCTCGCAGATGTACGACTGTAAGCGCCAACTCGGTAGAATCCTGATCAATTTAAAAAGTCCATGTAAGTGTGGATGTTAAAACCTTAACAGCAGCTGATTTTTATCTAACCCATAATTTTTTTCTACTTTTTCAAAAGACATTTTTGTTGACTTTCTCAAATTTTCAACCCTTCATAAAACAATGTTCAGCTTGCGGTAGTTATACAACATTAGCAATATGATAGGTCTAATTTAAAAATATCCATGTTTGTAAATATACCATAACTTATGTCTACCCTTTAGTTGTTGAGGCATGCAATTAGATATGTTATTTGTTTAAAAGTAAGATACAAGAGGCCAAAAGTCCTTCATGACAAATTCAGCACTTGGAAGAGTAAGTGAACTTAAAACTTCCCGCATGGAGCTCTTGCTGCTGGGTGAAAGTGTGTTTTAATATGCATGCATAGACATGAGATTGCAATGTTTGTGACCTCACCATCATAGGCAAAGACTTCAACTCACAATGTCATGGGGGTTAAATTCACCACGGTCAGACTAATGAGAACTATTCAAATGTGTCACACAGCGGTTGTGACCGGATGCATAATAATGCATAATTGTCTTTGCATACAGTATTTCTGCTGAATACAGACGAAGCAAAAGTGTCTGCTGTCTTTTATGGCGAGGTCTGAGGTTGAAGTATACTTCTTACATTACTAAATCAACCGCTCTCAGGCAGCCTGGTTGACATTTATCAGTCTCAAATTTTCTTTTTTTTTTTTTGTTGGTCAAATTATTTTGCACACTGTGAAACCATCACATAAAACATGATGCGACCTAAAAGTCAGAACATTTGAGATAAAGCCTATTCTCTCTGATAATTCTGCCTTTCCTACTCACATGGTATGGAATTATTTACTCTGAACTTCTTTAACCTGTTGCATCACAGATCTTTGTGATTTTTATCTAAAGCTTGTAAAGCTGTTTTTGCCTTTGCTTGACTATCCCTGCGAACAAGTGGGACAGAAGGTACCAGTAAATGTTTTACCCTGAACTAGCCAGCTGTGTGGTTTTAAATTTGATGAATCTTTAAATACTCCTGTACACTTTAAAAATTAAAAAAAAAAAAAAAAAAGAAAAAATCCTCCCAAACTGCTGACAGGCAGAATTGTTGTTTTTTTTAATCTTTCATTGCAAATGTGAAAATGTCATTTAAAGACAGTGGACAGTGCTGGACTCCAAAGGGATATATTGCATGCTGCTAGTATCATAAGTATTAAAAAACGGTACAGTATATAGATTCAATTTTGGATCTCTCTTAAGTGGTGTAATACCTTGGTGAAGTTCATAGCTTACTTGCAACATTGGTAAGCGGCACACATCAAAACTGAGATCCACGTTCATGCCTGTTATGTCATGGAACCACAACATTAAAGACCACTGAGAAGGGAGAAGAGTATTTTGGCTTAAACAGTCTAAAGAACAAGATGCAACAAAGCAATCAACTTTTAAATTAGTGAAAGATTTAGTAAGTTATGATGAGTTTAAATGTGGATCGGCGGCCTGCTTCCATAGATGTAAATATTAAAGAGGTGCAAATATTCTTTCACACCTGCAAGGAAATGGAGCAAACATAATGCAGCCTGGTAGAAGTTGTGAATGTATTATTATTTAAAGTCAAATTAACTGGCAGTGAACTTTTTCCACATACCAGACATGTTGGATCAGGATCTTCTTCTACATGCTATAATCTAATAAGCATATAAAGCAGATCTTTAAGACTGTATAATATTTATGCTTATTAATGTGTTAATAACTAACTTCAGACACTGACTCAGTTTGGGTTCTACCAGTAAAAAAAAGAGCCCAAATACAACAACAACAACAACAAAGGAAAATGTTTCACACTTATGTTATAACGACATCTTAATGGTGTAATAGGTTTTAATCCCATGCAGTGTAGTTGTGGCTTTTTGTAATTTGTCGCAGCTACAAATCATGGACATTGTCAGGTATATAATTCGGTTCACTTCGGGTTTTTTTTTTAATATACAGCCAATTCATAACTCAACATGTGCTATTTAACACAGACGATAAACACATTTAACGCAGTCCAATTATGTAAATCCCAGTAATACAGCTATTTTCAATTACATCAATTATTTTTAATGATCCAGTTATAATCAAATGATTCCAGTTCATTCAATTCAAATTCACATATAATTGCATATCTTATTTCAACTTACCCCATGACACTGCAAAGGATTAAAACAGGTAAAAAAAAAATGGATGGATGGATATTCAATTTATATTCTGCCTCAAAAGTTGTGCAGGTAAGTGAAGAGGAAACTAACAGTAAGAGATTAGTTTAGGGATATTTGATGAGTTTGAGTTTGAACTACACTGATTTGAAAAACCATACTTTGATTGACCTCAGCAGCAGGAAACTCGCTGAAACGTTTAAACACTGTCTTTGTGTAATTATTACAAATGCAGAGGCAGATAAATTTACTATATTCTTATTCATGTTGTAATCATATACAAATTACTATAACAACATTATCAATAAAATCATGTCTTACCAATAAAATACAATAAAAATGAAACAGAAATGATATATCTTGTCAACAACACTACAATAATAACCATCAGTGTAGTAGGAATCTACACAAACATAAACTACATAAAACAAATTAAACTATTTTTGGATTTGGAATAATGTCATGCAATGTTGAAATGAGTTTGTTTTAACACCATGAACATTTACCTCGACCTGCCCAGTACCTCGACACGTCAGCACGGTGGCAGCTTCCTGTGGTAGAAGCCAGCTGACCTACGATGTGCTACGATGAACCTCTGTGAGCAGGTTTTCTTTCTTTTCATGATGCACATGAAAGCTTGCGGTGAGTCATTAAAGTGCTTCAAGGATCCATCTGTTGTCTAGGTGTTAGTTTCATATATGTTTTAATTAAGATTTTTGAGTACCTCCAGTCTTCTTCATAGACATTCTAATACATACAGATTAACTTAAAAGGAATATGTAATAATGTATAACTGTAGACTTTGTCATGCCTTATTTTGTCCTATTACCTCCTAGTGGCTCAGACAAAATCATTAGGTGACTTCTTGTACCTCTACAATATTTAAGGCCCTCAACTTCAACATCAGGCACTTTGCTGCAGTCCTCCACATTAGTCACGCTCCCACAGGGCTCCCCAACATCACCCCCCTCCCCTGTAAATGAGCGGCGCGACTGGATGGGTAATCACAAATATTCACAGTGTTAAAACAATAATTTACGGCCATATTATTTTAGTTGCATTATAATTAAAAATCATTCTTCTGTTTTATTTCTTTACATCATTTTTGTGTGGACTACAACTATGCAAATTATTTATTTAAATTGCATTTAAACTATACGATGTGATTTAACTGATACCATTCTTGTGGTGCTTGGTATGTGATTGCAAAATTAATAACTTATAAAGTATACACAACTGTCATATTTACAAATAACATAACACTTAGGAGTTTCAGTGAAGTCATTGATGCTCAATGAGAAGTTCTGCTGTATGGAAAACGCACTTCCAGATCTGTCGCTCCAACTACGCAACGTAATGTCAATGTTTAGGAATGTCTGTTTTAAACGATGGAAACAGCTGTGACACTTAACAATAGATTGCACTGTGGAAGTTACCTAAATCGTCATTTCAGTTCGGTTTTGGGAAACTCTGGGATCTTACCTGCCTGGTTGCAACTGAGTGAACATATTTAGCTGCTATGGTTTTGGGATGCACACCCCAAAACTGTAAAGAGTCATTTTAAGACATAAGGAGTTGCCTTTCTTGAAGCAGCAAATAATATTTCTGCGTCTCTCTGTAGCAGATTCCCAGAGGATATAGCAGGGGATTATTGGGTTGTCCTAAAGATTCTGTCAGCCAGGGTTCTGACAAGAACAGTTTTCATTGGCTACCTAAGTCCAGGTTATAATTGAAAAATCTTCTCCTCACATATAAAGCTTTTAATGACCGAGTTACATTGTATCTTAAAAAGCTCATGGTTCCATATTTTAAAAGCAGAGCACATTACTCTCCCACAGCAGGTTTATTTGTGGTTCCTAAGCTTCTAAAAGTAGAAAGGGAGGCAGAGCCTTCAGCTATCAGGCCCGTCTCTTGTGGAACCAGCTGCCAGTTTGTGTTCGGGAAGCAGACACCCTCTCTACCT